>CAWUFW010001487.1:0-1398588 GCA_963921515.1 Calotriton arnoldi | reverse complement strand
TAGGACTGGTTTCGGGCTTTCAGCCCTCATCAGCCAGGATAGCTTGACTCCAGTGGCATGGAGAGCACGGGACCCACGTCTGGGCATACCCGTCCCACTCGGGGTGACAAATGCAAAAAGAACAATTGATGGACAGAATGCAGAACAATGTCATACATTCACCCCAGTACAGAGATCTAGGCCTAAATCCATCCTTTTTTTGCTCACCATGCCATTCCAGTTTGGACCCAACCATATGCAAATCAGTCCTGACCCTGCGCCCAATGGGAACAGTCCAGCCCGAACTGCCAGGTCAGGTCCTCCCTGGACTGGAAACAAGCATCCTAGGACCGGTTTCGGGCTTTCAGCCCTCATCAGCCAGGATAGCTTGACTCCAGTGGCATGGAGAGCACGGGACCCACGTCTGGGCATACCTGTCCCACTCGGGGTGACGAATGCAAAAAGAACAATTGATAGACAGAATGCAGAACAATGTCATACATTCACCCCAGTACAGAGATCTAGGCCTAAATCCATCGTTTTTTTGCTCACCATGCCATTCCAGTTTGGACCCAACCATATGCAAATCAGTCCTGACCCTGCACCCAATGGGAACAGTCCAGCCCGAACTGCCAGGCCAGGTCCTCCCTGGACTGGAAACAAGCATCCTAGGACCGGTTTCGGGCTTCCAGCCCTCATCAGCCAGGATAGCTTGACTCCAGTGGCATGGAGAGCATGGGACCCACGTCTGGGCATACCCATCCCACTCGGGTGACAAATGCAAAAAGAACAATTGATGGACAGAAGGCAGAACAATGTCATACATTCACCCCAGTACAGCGATCTAGGCCTAAATCCATCGTTTTTTTGCTCACCATGCCATTCCAGTTTGGACCCAACCATATGCAAATCAGTCCTGACCCTGCGCCCAATGGGAACAGTCCAGCCCGAACTGCCAGGCCAGGTCCTCCCTGGACTGGAAACAAGCATCCTAGGACTGGTTTCGGGCTTTCAGCCCTCATCAGCCAGGATAGCTTGACTCCAGTGGCATGGAGAGCACGGGACCCACGTCTGGGCATACCCGTCCCACTCGGGGTGACAAATGCAAAAGAACAATTGATGGACAGAATGCAGAACAATGTCATACATTCACCCCAGTACAGAGATCTAGGCCTAAATCCATCGTTTTTTGCTCACCATGCCATTCCAGTTTGGACCCAACCATATGCAAATCAGCCCTGACCCTGCGCCCAATGGGAACAGTCCAACCCGAACTGCCAGGCCAGGTCCTCCCTGGACTGGAAACAAGCATCCTAGGACCGGTTTTGGGCTTTCAGCCCTCATCAGCCAGGATAGCTTGACTCCAGTGGCATGGAGAGCACGGGACCCACGTCTGGGCATACCCGACGTGGGTCCCTTGCTCACTGTGCCACTGGATTCAAGCTAGCCTGGCTGAAGAAGGGTGACATACCCTAAAACCGGTCCCAGGATGCTTGTTTCCGGTCCAGGGAGGACCTGGCCTGGCAGTTCGGTCTGGACTGTTCCCATGGGGCACAGGGTCAAGACTGATTTGCATATGGCTGGGTCCAAACTGGGGTGGCGTAGTGGGCAAAAGAACGATGGATTTAACCCAGAACTTTTGACTGGGGAGAATGTTTGCATTGTCAGCATTCCGTCCATCATTTGTTTGCTGTAACACTTTTCGCCCTAAGTGGGTTGGGTATGCCCAGACGTGGGTCCCTTGCTCACTGTGCCACTGGATTCAAGCTAGCCTGGCTGAAGAAGGGTGACATACCCTGAAACCGGTCCCAGGATGCTTGTTTCCGGTCCAGGAGGACCTGGCCTGGCAGTTCGGTCTGGACTGTTCCCATGGGGCACAGGGTCAAGACTGATTTGCATATGGCTGGATCCAAACTGGGGTGGCGTAGTGGGCAAAGAACGATGGATTTAACCCAGATCTTTTGACTGGGGGAGAATGTTTGCATTGTCAGCATTCCGTCCATCATTTGTTTGCTGTAACACTTTTCGCCCTAAGTGGGATGGGTATGCCCAGACGTGGGTCCCTTGCTCACTGTGCCACTGGATTCAAGATAGCCTGGCTGAAGAAGGGCGACATACCCTGAAACCGGTCCCAGGATGCTTGTTTCCGGTCCAGGGAGGACCTGGCCTGGCAGTTCGGTCTGGACTGTTCCCATGGGGCACAGGATCAAGACTGATTTGCATATGGCTGGGTCCAAACTGGGGTGGCGTAGTGGGCAAAAGAACGATGGATTTAACCCAGATCTTTTGGCTCGGGGAGAATGTTTGCATTGTCAGCATTCTGTCCATCATTTGTTTGCTGTAACACTTTTCGCCCTAAGTGGGATGGGTATGCCCAGACGTGGGTCCCTTGCTCACTGTGCCACTGGATTCAAGCTAGCCTGGCTGAAGAAGGGTGACATACCCTGAAACCGGTCCCAGGATGCTTGTTTCCGGTCCAGGGAGGACCTGGCCTGCCAGTTCGGTCTGGACTGTTCCCATGGGGCACAGGGTCAAGACTGATTTGCGTATGGCTGGGTCCAAACTGGGGTGGCGTAGTGGGCAAAAGAACGATGGATTTAACCCAGATCTTTTGACTGGGGGAGAATGTTTGCATTGTCAGCATTCCGTCCATCATTTGTTTGCTGTAACACTTTTCGCCCTAAGTGGGATGGGTATGCCCAGACGTGGGTAGCTTGCTCACTGTGCCACTGGATTCAAGCTAGCCTGGCTGAAGAAGGGTGACATACCCTGAAACCGGTCCCAGGATGCTTGTTTCCGGTCTAGGGAGGACCTGGCCTGGCAGTTCGGTCTGGACTGTTCCCATGGGGCACAGGGTCAAGACTGATTTGCATATGGCTGGGTCCAAACTGGGGTGGCATAGTGGGCAAAAGAACGATGGATTTAACCCAGATCTTTTGACTGGGGGTAGAATGTTTGCATTGTCAGCATTCCGTCCATCATTTGTTTGCTGTAACACTTTTCGCCCTAAGTGGGATGGGTATGCCCAGACGTGGGTCCCTTGCTCACTGTGCCACTGGATTCAAGCTAGCCTGGCTGAAGAAGGGTGACATACCCTGAAACCGGTCCCAGGATGCTTGTTTCCGGTCCAGGAGGACCTGGCCTGGCAGTTCGGTCTGGACTGTTCCCATGGGGCACAGGGTCAAGACTGATTTGCATATGGCTGGGTCCAAACTGGGGTGGCGTAGTGGGCAAAAGAACGATGGATTTAACCCAGATCTTTTGACTGGGGAGAATGTTTGCATTGTCATCATTCTGTCCATCATTTGTTTGCTGTAACACTTTTTGCCCTAAGTGGGATGGGTATGCCCAGACGTGGGTCCCTTGCTCACTGTGCCACTGGATTCAAGCTAGCCTGGCTGAAGAAGGGTGACATACCCTGAAACCGGTCCCAGGATGCTTGTTTCCGGTCCAGGGAGGACCTGGCCTGGCAGTTCGGTCTGGACTGTTCCCATGGGGCACAGGGTCAAGACTGATTTGCATATGGCTGGGTCCAAACTGGGGTGGCGCAGTGGGCAAAAGAACGATGAATTTAACCCAGATCTTTTGACTGGGGGAGAATGTTTGCATTGTCAGCATTCCGTCCATCATTTGTTTGCTGTAACACTTTTCGCCCTAAGTGGGATGGGTATGCCCAGACGTGGGTCCCTTGCTCACTGTGCCACTGGATTCAAGCTAGCCTGGCTGAAGAAGGGCGACATACCCTGAAACCGGTCCCAGGATGCTTGTTTCCGGTCCAGGGAGGACCTGGCCTGGCAGTTCGGTCTGGACTGTTCCCATGGGGCACAGGGTCAAGACTGATTTGCATATGGCTGGGTCCAAACTGGGGTGGCGTAGTGGGCAAAAGAACGATGGATTTAACCCAGATCTTTTGACTGGGGGAGAATGTTTGCATTGTCATCATTCTGTCCATCATTTGTTTGCTGTAACACTTTTTGCCCTAAGTGGGATGGGTATGCCCAGACGTGGGTCCCTTGCTCACTGTGCCACTGGATTCAAGCTAGCCTGGCTGAAGAAGGGTGACATACCCTGAAACCGGTCCCAGGATGCTTGTTTCCGGTCCAGGGAGGACCTGGCCTGGCAGTTCGGTCTGGACTGTTCCCATGGGGCACAGGGTCAAGACTGATTTGCATATGGCTGGGTCCAAACTGGGGTGGCGTAGTGGGCAAAAGAACGATGGATTTAACCCAGATCTTTTGACTGGGGGAGAATGTTTGCATTGTCAGCATTCCGTCCATCATTTGTTTGCTGTAACACTTTTCGCCCTAAGTGGGATGGGTATGCCCAGACGTGGGTACCTTGCTCACTGTGCCACTGGATTCAAGCTAGCCTGGCTGAAGAAGGGTGACATACCCTGAAACCGGTCCCAGGATGCTTGTTTCCGGTCCAGGGAGGACCTGGCCTGGCAGTTCGGTCTGGACTGTTCCCATGGGGCACAGGGTCAAGACTGATTTGAATATGGCTGGGTCCAAACTGGGGTGGCATAGTGGGCAAAAGAACGATGGATTTAACCCAGATCTTTTGACTGGGGGAGAATGTTTGCATTGTCAGCATTCCGTCCATCATTTGTTTGCTGTAACACTTTTCGCCCTAAGTGGGATGGGTATGCCCAGACGTGGGTCCCTTGCTCACTGTGCCACTGGATTCAAGCTAGCCTGGCTGAAGAAGGTGACATACCCTGAAACCGGTCCCAGTATGCTTGTTTCCGGTCCAGGGAGGACCTGGCCTGGCAGTTCGGTCTGGACTGTTCCCATGGGGCACAGGGTCAAGACTGATTTGCATATGGCTGGGTCCAAACTGGGGTGGTGTAGTGGGCAAAAGAACGATGGATTTAACCCAGATCTTTTGACTGTGGGAGAATGTTTGCATTGTCAGCATTCCGTCCATCATTTGTTTGCTGTAACACTTTTCGCCCTAAGTGGGATGAGTATGCCCAGACGTGGGTCCCTTGCTCACTGTGCCACTGGATTCAAGCTAGCCTGGCTGAAGGAGGGTGACATACCCTGAAACCGGTCCCAGGATGCTTGTTTCCGGTCCAGGGAGGACCTGGCCTGGCAGTTCGGTCTGGACTGTTCCCATGGGGCACAGGGTCAAGACTGATTTGCATATGGATGGGTCCAAACTGGGGTGGCGTAGTGGTCAATAGAATGATGGATTTAGTCCAGATCTTTTGACTGGGGGAGAATGTTTGCATTGTCAGCATTCCGTTCATCATTTGTTTGCTGTAACACTTTTCGCCCTAAGTGGGATGGGTATGCCCAGACGTGGGTCCCTTGCTCACTGTGCCACTGGATTCAAGCTAGCCTGGCTGAAGAAGGGTGACATACCCTGAAACCGGTCCCAGGATGCTTGTTTCCGGTCCAGGGTGGACCTGGCCTGGCAGTTCGGTCTGGACTGTTCCCATGGGGCACAGGGTCAAGACTGATTTGCATATGGCTGGGTCCAAACTGGGGTGGCGTAGTGGGCAAAAGAACGATGGATTTAACCCAGATCTTTTGACTGGGGGAGAATGTTTGCATTGTCAGCATTCCGTCCATCATTTGTTTGCTGTAACACTCTTTTGCGAGGTCAGCAGTACCAACGGGGAAGGGGAAGTATGAGAGGACGCCCAGGGAATTCAGGAAACAGGGGAGGTACAGGAACTCGTCCCAGGTTTGAAGCAGTTGAACAAGGACCAAATTATCCTAACACTTTTGATAGACGAAATCAATATCAAGTGTCTGATTATTCTGCTGATGCCCTTGCAGATTCCGATTATGCATAGGGATGCCTAGGATGGGGTAAGGAATCGGTTGAGGTGCCAGTAGATCAAATGGGTCCTTATGTTGACGCAAAAGTCTTAGGATCTACTGATCGATTTCTGGTTGACACAGGGGCTACCCGTAGTGCTCTGTCTAAAAAATTGGTTCCTAGGGCTCCCTGTCCGGCGCAATGATAACATCGATAGGATTCGATGGAACACCTACACCTAGCCCGCTTTCTCAGCCACTTGAATTCGGACTTGACAAATTCACTGCAGCTTGTCCATTTTTGCTTTCCCCTAACACGCCGGACAACATTGTGGTTATCGAAATGCTTAAATATTTTCGTGCTACAATACGTTGTTCCCCAGAAGGTGTACATGTTATTTTGAATGATAATTATCCAATGGTTGAAAGATCCTGTCTTATTAATGAGGATACCGCTCTGGCGTCCCTACCTTGTACTTTGTGGGCTACATCAGATACCGACGTGGGTCAAATGGTTATTACACCTGTGCACATTCAAGTAAAAGAAGGTGTCTCACTGCCTCGTTTGCCGCAGTATAAAATATCCCGAGAAGGTGAAGAAGCATTGACACACATTGTTCAGGACTTGATTAAGGTGGGGGTAGTGGAAGAAGTCCCCTATAATACCTGCAATAGCCCTATTCTTCCTATTTTGAAAAAAGACACTGACCCTAAAATTTACAGATTCATTATTGATTTACGAGAGGTTAATAAAATTGTAGTGCCTCAATATCCGGTAGTCTCGGATATCACAACCCTTCTCACTATGGTCCCTCCCACTGCCACTATTTTTTCAGTTATAGATCTTAAAAATGCATTCTTCTCAATACCCATTCACCAAGACAGTCGTTATCTTTTCGGATTTACGTTAAAAAATAGATCCTTCCGGTTCTGCAGGGCTCCACAGGGGTATACAGAGAGTCCTAGTATTTACAGTCAGGCACTAAAAAGACAGCTTGATTCCTTTCCTGTACCAAAAGGGGTGGTGGCCCTTATCCAGTATGTTGACGACATCTTGTTAGCTGCAGATACCCCTGAGCAATGTGAAGAAGGAACATTGTCATTGTTATCATTTCTTGCCTCCCATAATCACAAAGTCTCCCGGAAGAAATTGCAATATTGTAGACAGCAGGTTACCTATTTAGGTCACCTCCTGTCTAAGGAGGGACGTGCACTCACACCAGACCGCATTCAGACCATTTTAGATACTCCTGTGCCCCGTACTCAGAAGGATGTCCGTGCACTGATTGGCCTCACTTCTTTTTGTAGGCAGTGGATCCTCAGTTTTTCACACATTATTAAACCTTTGTTGGCCCTTTTGACTAAAGACACCCCAATGCCCCTCCCATGGACTACTGAATGCCAGAATGCCTTCCAGGTAGGTCGCTCCCCCACCACACAGCTCCGCCTGTGTTGTCTGCCCGCTGCTCCTGTAGGTAAGATCGCCCTCCGCTTGTGGCCCCGGTGCCCGTTTTTGTCTGCTCTCCCCCTGTTTTTCCTTTCTGTGCCCCTCGCTGCCCCACTGTTGTTGTGCCCGTGATTTTGTCTGCTCTCCCCCTGTTTTTCCTTTCTGTGCCCCTCGCTGCCCCACTGTTGTTGTGCCCGTGATTTTGTCTGCTCTCCCCCTGTTTTTCCTTTCTGTGCCCCTCGCTGCCCCACTGTTGTTGTGCCCGTGATTTTGTCTGCTCTCCCCTGTTTTTCCTTTCTGTGCCCCTCGCTGCCCCACTGTTGTTGTGCCTGTGATTTTGTCTGCTGTCCCCCTGTTTTTCCTTTCTGTGCCCCTCGCTGCCCCACTGTTGTTGTGCCCGTGATTTTGCCTGCTCTCCCCTGTTTTTCCTTTCTGTGCCCCTCGCTGCCCCACTGTTGTTGTGCCCGTGATTTTGTCTGCTGTCCCCCTGTTTTTCCTTTCTGTGCCCCTCGCTGCCCCACTGTTGTTGTGCCCGTGATTTTGTCTGCTGTCCCCCTGTTTTTCCTTTCTGTGCCCCTCGCTGCCCCACTGTTGTTGTGCCCGTGATTTTGTCTGCTGTCCCCCTGTTTTTCCTTTCTGTGCCCCTCGCTGCCCCACTGTTGCTGTGCCCGTGATTTTGTCTGCTGTCCCCCTGTTTTTCCTTTCTGTGCCCCTCGCTGCCCCACTGTTGTTGTGCCCGTGATTTTGCCTGCTCTCCCCCTGTTTTTCCTTTCTGTGCCCCTCGCTGCCCCACTGTTGTTGTGCCCGTGATTTTGCCTGCTCTCCCCCTGTTTTTCCTTTCTGTGCCCCTCGCTGCCCCACTGTTGTTGTGCCCGTGATTTTGCCTGCTCTCCCCCTGTTTTTCCTTTCTGTGCCCCTCGCTGCCCCACTGTTGTTGTGCCCGTGATTTTGTCTGCTCTCCCCCTGTTTTTCCTTTCTGTGCCCCGCTGCCTCTCGCCACTCCCGCCGCTGCGTTCCCTGCGGCCCCGCCCCCTGACTGCCCATTCGCTGCCCCTGCCTCCCGCCTCCCAGCTGCTCCTCCCTCCCACCTCCCCATAAATGGCGGCCGCTGCACGGTGAGGAGAGCGACCCTTGACCTTGCCAGGTAGGTCGCTCCCCACCACACAGCTCCGCCTGTGTTGTCTGCCCGCTGCTCCTGTAGGTAAGATCGCCCTCCGCTTGTGGCCCCGGTGCCCGTTTTTGTCTGCTCTCCCCCTGTTTTTCCTTTCTGTGCCCCTCGCTGCCCCACTGTTGTTGTGCCCGTGATTTTGTCTGCTCTCCCCCTGTTTTTCCTTTCTGTGCCCCTCGCTGCCCCACTGTTGTTGTGCCCGTGATTTTGTCTGCTCTCCCCCTGTTTTTCCTTTCTGTGCCCTCGCTGCCCCACTGTTGTTGTGCCCGTGATTTTGTCTGCTCTCCCCCTGTTTTTCCTTTCTGTGCCCCTCGCTGCCCCACTGTTGTTGTGCCCGTGATTTTGTCTGCTGTCCCCCTGTTTTTCCTTTCTGTGCCCCTCGCTGCCCCACTGTTGTTGTGCCCGTGATTTTGCCTGCTCTCCCCCTGTTTTTCCTTTCTGTGCCCCTCGCTGCCCCACTGTTGTTGTGCCCGTGATTTTGTCTGCTGTCCCCCTGTTTTTCCTTTCTGTGCCCCTCGCTGCCCCACTGTTGTTGTGCCCGTGATTTTGTCTGCTGTCCCCCTGTTTTTCCTTTCTGTGCCCCTCGCTGCCCCACTGTTGTTGTGCCCGTGATTTTGTCTGCTGTCCCCCTGTTTTTCCTTTCTGTGCCCCTCGCTGCCCCACTGTTGCTGTGCCCGTGATTTTGTCTGCTGTCCCCCTGTTTTTCCTTTCTGTGCCCCTTGCTGCCCCACTGTTGTTGTGCCCGTGATTTTGCCTGCTCTCCCCTGTTTTTCCTTTCTGTGCCCCTCGCTGCCCCACTGTTGTTGTGCCCATGATTTTGCCTGCTCTCCCCTGTTTTTCCTTTCTGTGCCCCTCGCTGCCCCACTGTTGTTGTGCCCGTGATTTTGTCTGCTCTCCCCCTGTTTTTCCTTTCTGTGCCCCCGCTGCCTCTCGCCACTCCCGCCGCTGCGTTCCCTGCGGCCCCGCCCCCTGACTGCCCATTCGCTGCCCCTGCCTCCCGCCTCCCAGCTGCTCCTCCCTCCCACCTCCCCATAAATGGCGGCCGCTGCACGGCCGCGCAGCGGACGTGCTCAGCGGGCGCGCCGCTGGCGCGCCAAGGCGCGCCTAAGGCAAGCCCGTCTGCGCCCGTCCGCGACTGGACCGCGCCCAGCGCCAGAACCCCTGGAACCCACCAACGCAACACTACTCGACGGGCCTACGACGCCGCCACACTCACCGCACTCAATGCCGGCCGGAACCCTGCCTGCTACCGAGCCTCACCGAGACGCACCCACGGACCCTTCGCCTGCCAAGCCTGCCGATTCACCTGCCCCCGGACGTGCACCACCTCCGCCAAGTCGAGCAACAGCAGCAACCACCTGAAATGCATCCTGCTGAACACCCGCTCCGTCCACAGGCACGCCGTGGAACTCTGGGACCTGCTCGACGCAACAGCACCGGACATCGCCTTCCTCACCGAGACCTGGATGAGCGCCTCCTCAGCGCCCGACATCGCCATAGCCATCCCGGATGGATACAAGATCACCCGGAAGGACCGCGTCAACCAGACGGGAGGAGGCATCGCCATCGTACACAAGAACACCATCCACATCTCGACTAACTCCGACGAGACCTTCTCCGCCGCCGAACACCTACACTTCCAGATACACACTGACCCCAAGACCACCCTCCGAGGCACCCTCATCTACAGACCCCCGGGACCACGCACACTATTCAGCGAAGACATCGCAGACTTCATCAGCCCGCACGCCATGCCCTCAGCCGACTACATCCTCCTAGGGGACCTCAACTTCCACCTGGAGAACAACAACGACAGAAACACCACCGCCCTGCTGGACAACCTCGCCAACCTCGGACTCAAGCAACTGGTGAACACGCCCACCCACTACGCCGGCCACACGCTTGACCCCGTCTTCTCGTCCAGCAAGCACATCTCCTTCAGCCACGCCACCGGACTCCACTGGACCGACCACAGCTGCGTCCACTTCAGCTTCAGAAAGACTGCGACCCACCACCACCCGCAACAGGCTCCCCGCCGGAGCTGGAGCAAGATCACCGCCGAGCAGCTCACCGCCTCCCTCAGCCAGAACACACCCACCAACACAACGGACCCAAACGAAGCAGCCAGCAACCTCGCCAAGTGGCTGACCGCCTGCGCCGACGACCTCGCACCACTAAAAACCCTCCCAGCAGACCCGGAAGCAAGAAAACCCCTTGGTTCACCAACGAACTCAAGGAATCCAAGAAGAACTGCCGCACTCTCGAGAAAACCTGGCGACTCGACCAGACCACAGACAACAGGACCGCCCTCAAGCACGCCACCCGCAAACACCACCAGCTGATCCGTGCCACCAAGAAGTCGGCACTCAAAGAACGACTGGACAACAACGCCCATGACAGCAAGGAACTTTTCAGCATCGTCAAAGAGTTCTCCAACCCCAGCGCCGGAAACAACGACATCACCCCCTCGCAAGACCTCTGCAACTCACTCTCCGCGTTCTTCCACCGCAAGATCACCGACATACACAACAGCTTCGACGCACAAACAACGCACCCTACCGCCGAACCAACGCCCGCCACCACCACCCTCTGCAACTGGACCCCGATCAGCACCGAAGACACCACCCGCACGATGAACTCCATCCACTCCGGATCACCAACCGACCCCTGCCCACACCACGTCTTCAACAAAGCCGACGCCACCATCGCACCCCATCTCCGGGACATCATCAACTCCTCCTTCCACACCGCCACCTTCCCGGAGAGCTGGAAGCGCGCCGAGCTTACCGCCCTCCTGAAGAAACCAACGGCGGACCCCACCGACCTCAAGAACTACCGTCCCATCTCGCTCCTTCCGTTTCCGGCCAAAGTCATCGAGAAGACCGTCAACAGACAGCTTGCCGCCTTCCTCGAGACGAATGGATCCCTCGACCCCTCGCAGTCCGGGTTTCGGGCCAACCACAGCACCGAGACCGCCCTTATCGCAGCCACCGACGACATCAGAACCCTAACCGACAACGGGGAAACAGCTGCCCTCATCCTCTTGGACCTCTCTGCGGCGTTCGACACCGTCTGCCACCGCACCCTAGTGAAGCGCCTCAGCAACATCGGAATCCGAGAGAAAGCACTGGAATGGATCATCTCGTTCCTCGCCGGAAGAACCCAGAGAGTCCGCCTCCCCCGTTCAGATCCGAAGCCACCGAAGTCATCTGCGGCGTTCCACAAGGATCCTCACTCAGCCCAACCCTCTTCAACGTCTACATGAGCCCCTCGCAGCCATCGCACGCCGACACAACCTCAACATCATCTCCTACGCCGACGACACCCAGCTGATCCTCTCCCTCACCAACGACCCCACCACCGCCAGAGCCAACCTACACGACGGGATGAGAGACGTCGCCGACTGGATGAGGAACAGCCGCCTTAAACTGAACTCAGATAAGACGGAAGTCCTCATCCTGGGCTCATCACCCTCCGCCTGGGACGACTCCTGGTGGCCCCCGGCCCTGGGCACCGCGCCCAAGCCAACGGACCACGCACGCAACCTGGGCTTCATCCTGGACTCCTCCCTGTCGATGACCAGACAAGTCAACGCCGTCTCATCTTCATGCTTCAACACCCTGCGCATGCTCCGCAAGATCTTCAGATGGATCCCCACTGAAACCAGGAAGACCGTCACCCAGGCACTCGTCACCAGCCGACTGGACTATGGGAACACCCTCTACGCCGGAACCACAGCCAAACTTCAAAAGAGACTCCAGCGCATCCAGAACGCCTCCGCACGACTCATCCTGGACATCCCCCGACACAGCCACATCACCGTGCACCTGAAAGACCTGCACTGGCTCCCCGTCAGCAAGAGAATCACGTTCAGACTCCTCACCCACGCACACAAGGCCCTCCACGACCTGGGCCCAAAGTACCTCAACGACCGCATGACCTTCTACACGCCCACACGCCAGCTACGATCAACCAGCCACGCCCTCGCCACCGTACCACGCATCCGCAGAACCACCGCCGGAGGAAGATCCTTCTCCTACCTGGCAGCCAAGACCTGGAACTCCCTCCCCACTCACCTTCGGCGAACCCAGGACCATCTCTCCTTCAGGAAGCAGCTCAAGACCTGGCTGTTCGAGCAGTAACTTACCCCCTCCCCCAGCGCCTTGAGACCCTCCCGGGTGAGTAGCGCGCTCTATAAATGCCATGATTGATTCCAACAGTTACGCCAAGCTCTTTGTTCTGCACCAGTATTAGGGACTCCAGACTACACTAAGCCTTTCACACTCTATGTACACGAGAGGGAAGATTGTGCCCTCTCAGTCTTAACACAAACATACGGTGATAAGCAACGTCCTTGTGCCTATTTCTCAGCTGTTCTTGACTCAGTCGCTCGCGCGCTGCCTGGATGTTTCCGAGCTGTGGCGGCAACGGCTGTATCTATACGTCAGAGTGAAGGAATAGTTTTGTCACATAAGCTGCTTGTGTTAGTACCCCATTCTGTTGATGCTTTGCTAAATCAAACAAAAACACAGCATTTGACTAGTGCCCGCTTGACAGGATATGAATTGACACTTTTGGCCCCTCATATTACACTGAAAAGATGTCTGACCCTAAACCCTGCTACACTATTGCCATTTCCAGCTACTCAGTCTCAGTCGCAAGAGTTACATGATTGTATATTCCTTACTGAAGAGCAAACAAAGGGTCGTGTTGACCTACAAGATACTCCTCTTGCCATTACTGATGGGGAGTTATGGGTTGATGGGTCATGTTTGAAATTGCCTGATGGCACTACATCTGCTGCCTATGCGATTACAACACTTCAGACAGTAGTTGAGACAGCTCGCATCCCACAGAAGTCAGCCCAAGCGACCGAATTGATTGCACTAACGAGAGCGTGTGAGCTTAGTACAGGTTTGCTTGTTAATATTTTTACTGACAGCCAGTACGCTTTCGGGGTGGCACACAATTTTGGCCGCTTATGGAAAGAAAGGGGTTTCCTCACCTCACATGGGACACATGTGAGGTGACAAAGTTTCTTTATAAAGCCCTCACCCACCAACCTAGTTGGTGGCATGCTTCATCATCGGGCCCACCCAGTGACACCGAATGTGTCCTGGGTGTGCTTCTATGCCTGTGTTACAGCGGAGCTGGTGTTTTGCTGAGTGTGCAGTGTTGGTGACGTGAAAGTGAAAATTTAAAAGCTATACAGTGGTCCCAGTTCCCGAGGGGGTTAATTTTAATGTCTGGGCCTCTGTTAGCGTTAAAAACAAGGCAATGGATGATAGTGGAGTGAATATTAGGAACTCCAGCATCCGATGTGTGGTCTACATGTTTCAGCCAGGCCTTTCTTTAAAACTGGCTTTCCTCAGGACCGAAAGTTATGTGAAGGTGCGATCTACACTTTAAGTGAGTATGTGATCAGAAATGTGTCGCACTCGCTAAGGTGCTATACATGTGGGAGGGGGATTCCCTCTCCAAGCATTAGCTAGCGTTTTGCTGCAAATGCCCCTGTAGAGATATCCGGCAGAGGTGTTGACCGACTTTGTTGGTCAGGACCCTTTAGAAACCTGTTGTGCTGTCGCGGATCTCCGACACATTTCTGATCACATACTCACTTAAAGTGTAGATCGCACCTTCACATAACTTTCGGCCAGTTTTAAAGAAAGGCCTGGCTGAAACATGTAGACCTCACATCGGATGCTGACTACAAAGGGGGGGGTAGCCTTTTAGTGACTACTCGTCTCAACGTTAGTGAAGAAACCAACGCCTGCCCAGGACCTTAGGGTACATTTCCACACTTTTATATTTCTTGCCATGTTTCAATACATTTTGTAGCACTCTACTTTTATACATAAGTTTCCTTATATCATAAAATTGATTCATCCTTCTTTTAGCTTAGATTGTTTTATCAGAACGTGATTTGCCATTAATTTGTCCTTTTTTCACTTCATTCTTCTTTGTTCTAGAGCTATTCTTTCTATTTTCTACATTGTCAAAACCCTTTCTAGTCCTTGAAAGTCTTTTAATAAATTCTTTTGTTCTCTTACCGCAAGACTTTTTCTTTTTTGCCACATGTTGTAGTTCATCTAATTCCTGCTGTTGTCTTCTCTTTAAATAGTATTGTTTCTTTTCTTGTTTTCTCTTTTCCATTTTTTTTGTCATGGTAAGTCTTTCTTAATAATAATGAAGAATATCTGAAAAAAAGAATATTTAAAATTAATTTAATATTATTACAATAATTATATAGAAATATACTATTCTATTACTAAAGAAACAACTTCTATTTAAAAGCTATAAACAAGTGCATATATGGCTTTCGGAATATATTCACAATTACACATGAGCTGTAAAATAAGTGAAGAAAGGTGCAGTAATGTCTGAATGATTACAGTACTAAATATCTAGTGCATGCATCATTGTAAGACTGCATAACAACTCCTTTGGTGTTTTTATAATTGCATGAGACGGGTGCAGAAATTTGCAATAGAGATGGAGAAAGAAGTAACAGTAGTGCAAAAGAAGCAACAGAGCTGCAAAAAGAGGCAATTGAGGTACAGAAAGAGTCAAGAGAACTACATAAAGAGTTAAGAAAGTTACAGAAATAAGCAAACAAATTACAGAAAGAGGGAGCAGATGGGCAGAATGAAGCAACAGAGGTGCAGAAAGAGAGAAGAAGGGTGCAGAAAAACGGAAGAGGGATGGAGAAATTCAAAACAAAGGTACAGGAAGAACACAAAGGAGTGCAGAAAGAACGAACATAGGTTTACAAAGAGGAAAGATGGCTACATAAAAAGGCAAGTGAAGTGCAGAACGAAGCAAAAGAGATGCAAAAAGAAGCAACAGAACTGTAAAAAGAGACAACAAGAGGGCATAAAGAGGTAGGAGATGTGCAGAATGAGGCTAGAGGGCTACACATTGAGGGAGATGGGGTGCAGAAACAGGAACAGAACTGCAGAAAGAATCAACAGAGGTTGTGAAAGACGCACAAAGGGTGCACAAACCGACAAAACAAAAGTTGTGCCTGGGTGATTATATAACTGCATGCGTTATACCTTAGTGATTGCATAAGTGCATAGATAATGCCTAAATGATTGCATCTGTGCAAGAGCAATAGCTGAGTGATTAGAGCACTGCATATGTTATTCCTGCATCATTGTAAGACTGCATGGCGAGTACATGGGTGTTTTTATAAGGGCATGACAGTTGGGCCTAGCCAAATATAAAGCTGCATACTATTACATGACTCATCTATAAGTGTCACCATATTGTTAAAAGCACACATACATATGACTCTACCTTCCCAAATCATCATGATATCTAAAAGAAATATATATTCAATATTTCAGAAATATAGGAAAACCTAGAAACTGAGACATGTACTACATCTGCCTGAGTGATTCCAAAACTCCGTAGGTAGTGCTTGGGTGATTGAGAGCAAGGGTAGTCACTGGAATTTTTGCAGGAGAAGATAGGTAGTGGCTAGCTAATTGCCTGAGTGCATACATACACATTGACTGCATGGTTAAGTGTATAAATAGCACCTGAAGGGATCTATGAGTCATTGAGTACTGCCTAGGTAAATAGACGAATGCAAGAGAAGGGCATGGGTGATTCTACGACTGCAAGAGTAGTGTGTAGGTTATTACATGACTGTATAGGTACAGCCTGCATGATTGCATGACTGTAGGGAAACTACATTACTAGACCCTGGATAATGACATGCTTGCAAGGCTAATTTCTGGAGGATTACTGAAGTATATAGCAAGTGAGTGGATGATTTTATAAGTTCATGAGTACCGCCTGGATGCTTAGTGAACTATTAAGATGGTGCCTGACCGATTACAGGAGTGCAAAGGTAGTGACTGGGTGATTTTAAAACTACATGAGTAATGATTGACTGATTCCATAAGTACAGGAATAGTGCATATGTGATTGAAAGAGAAGAAAGGGATTAAAGTAGTACATGGGTAACACCTCGGCGATTGCATAACTGCAGGGATAATGCCTGGGGATTTACATGACTACATAGCAAGTGACTGGGAGATTTTGTAAGTGCATGGGTACTTCTTGGATAATTGCAGGACTACTGAGGTAGAGCCTGAGTAACTAAAAGACCCCAAAAGTAGTGACTGGATGATTTCATAACAGCATAAGTACTGGCTGAGTGATTACAAGAGTAGGAAGATAGTGCCTCCGTGATTAAAGGAGTGCAACAGTAGTGCCTGGGTGATTATATAACTGCATGCATTATACCTTAGTGATTGCATAAGTGCACAGATAGTGCCTAAAGGATTGCATCTGAGCAAGAGCAATGGCTGAGTGATTAGAGCACTGTATATGTTGTGCCTGAATCATTGTAAGACTGCATGGCGAGTACTTGGGTGTTTTTATAAGTACATGACAGTTGGGCCTAGTCAAATATAAACCCGCACACTATTACATGACTCAACTATAAGTGTCCCCATATTGTTAAAAGCACACATACATATGGGTCTACCTTCCCAAATCATCATGATATCTAAAAGAAATAAATATACAATATTTCTGAAATATAGGAAAACTTAGAAACTGAGATATGTACTACATCTGCTTGAGTGATTCCAAATCTCCGTAGGTAGTGCTTGGGTGTTTGAGAGCAAGGGTAGTCACTGGAACTTTTACAGGAGAAGATAGATAGTGGTAAGCTAATTGCCTGAGTGCATACATACACATTGACTGCATGGTTATTTATTTATTTGTAAAGCGCGACATTCATCCCAGAGGATATCACGGCGCTATGTAGCGAGGAGTTGTGGATGGGCTGCCAGTCTAGTCGCATGATCTGTTGGGGATTAGGCCTTAGGGAACAGATGAGTTTTAAGTTTTTTCCTAAAAGCTAAATAGTCAGTCGTGAGGCATAAGTCTTGGGGGAGTTCGTTCCATTTTTTGGCTGCCAGATATGAAAATGCAAAATACAATGGGTAACCGAATCCACCCTTGACGGCTTGGGTAGTATAGAATAAACAGGTAAATGTGCCAACAAGGGATTTGTTTATGCAATTAATTTGGATTATTTTTACTTTTTACTTAAAGCAAGCTTATATGATATGCTTGCAAATTAATTTCTTTTGGGATAATTATCTGTGCACAAACAACTAATAAAGTTTTGGCTCTCTAAGAATATGAAAACATCAGCAAATGTCAGAAAGATATATATAAACAAATTTTTATCAACGAAAAATGTTTCAGAACACGGGTGTATATTGAAAAATAGATTTTACCGTATTTAAAAAGTACCCCATAATATTTCTTTTTAAATACGATAAAATCTATTTTTCAATATACACCCGTGTTCTGAAACATTTTTCGTTGATAAAAATTTGTTTATATATATCTTTCTGACATTTGCTGATGTTTTCATATTCTTAGAGAACCAAAACTTTATTAGTTGTTTGTGCACAGATAATTATCCCAAAAGAAATTAATTTGCAAGCATATCATATAAGCTTGCTTTAAGTAAAAAGTAAAAATAATCCAAATTAATTGCATAAACAGATATGAAAATGAGCGTCCACCTGCTCTCACTCTCTTTATACGCTTTGTCCTGGTCAGCGCTTGATGGAGTGAACGTAGGCTCCTTGTGGGAACGTAGAATTCAATTCTATTCTGTAGAATTCTAGGGCCATGTTGATGCAGAGCTTTGTGTGTGTGACTGAGTAGTTTGAACACTGCTCTTTGTCGCATGGGTAGCCAGTGTAGATCTTTCATGCACTTAGATGCTGAGCTCTGTCTGCCTTTACTACACACCAATTTGGCTGCAGCATTTTGAAGCACTTGCAGGCGTGTAAAAAGGTATTCAGCCATGCCAACAAATAGGGCATGTCCATAGTCAAGCTTACTTATGAGTAAGGCCTGTGTGACCGTTCTTCTGCAGTCCAATGGGATCCAGGGAAAGAGTCTCCTAAGTAATTTCAGGGTTGCAAAACCCCTTCCACAGAGGGCCCGCACATGGTCCTTCATGGAAAGGGAGTCGTCAATGAGGATGCCTAAGTTTTTTGCGCATCGCTTAGGAGCTGGGGCATCTCCCAGGGTTTGTGGCCACCAGGTAGCATCCCAAGTGTATAAATTAAGTGTATAAATAGCACCTGAAGGGATCAATGAGTCATTGAGTACTGCCTAGGTAAACAGACGAATGCAAGAGAAGGGCATGGGTGATTCTACGACTGCAAGGGTAGTGTGTAGGTTATTACATGACTGCATAGGTACAGCCTGTATGATTGGATGACTGTAGGGAAAGTAAATTACTAGACCCTGGATAATGACATGCTTGCAAGGCTAATTTCTGGAGGATTACTGAAGTACATAGCAAGTAAGTGCATGATTTTATAAGTTCATGCGTACCGCCTGGATGCTTAGTGAACTATTAAGATGGTGCCTGACCAATTACAGGAGTGCAAAGGTAGTGACTGGGTGATTTTAAAACTACACGAGTAATGATTGACTGATTCCATAAGTACAAGAAAAGTGCATATGTGATTGAAAGAGAAGAAAGGGATTAAAGGAGTACATGGGTAACACCTCCGCAATTGCATAACTGCAGGGATAATGTCTGGGGATTTACATGACTACATAGCAAGTAACTGGGAGATTTTGTAAGTGCATGGGTACTTCTTGGATAATTGCAGGACTACTGAGGTAGAGCCTGAGTAACTAAAAGTCTCCAAAAGTAGTGACTGGATGATTTCATAATAGCATAACTACTGGCTGAGTGATTACAAGAGTAGAAAGATAGTGCCTCCGTGATTAAAGGAGTGCAACAGTAGTGCCTGGGTGATTATATAACTACATGCGTTATACCTTAGTGATTGCATAAGTGCACAGATAGTGCCTAAATGATTGCATCTGAGCAAGAGCAATGGCTGAGTGATTAGAGCACTGTATCTATTGTGCCTGCATCATTGTAAGACTGCATGGCGAGTACTTGGGTGTTTTTATAAGTACATGACAGTTGGGCCTAGCCAAATATAAACCTGCACACTATTACATGACTCAACTATAAGTGTCCCCATATTGTTAAAAGCACACACACATATGGGTCTACCTTCCCAAATCATCATGATATCTAAAAGAAAGAAATATACAATATTTCTGAAATATAGGAAAACCTAGAAACTGAGACATGTACTACATCTGCCGGAGTGATTTCAAAACTCCGTAGGTAGTGCTTGGGTGATTGACAGCAAGGGTAGTCACTGGATTTTTGCAGAAGAAGATAGATAGTGGCAAGCTAATTGCCTCAGTGCATACATACACATTGACTGCATGGTTAAGTGTATAAATAGCACCTGAAGCTAATTGCCTCAGTGCATACATACACATTGACTGCATGGTTAAGTGTATAAATAGCACCTGAAGGGATCAATCAATCAATCAATCACAGAATTTGTAGAGCGCACTACTTACCCGCGAGGGTCTCAAGGCGCTGGGGAGAAAAAAGGGGGGGTGCTGCTACTGGTCGAACAGCCAGGTCTTGAGTAGCCTCCTGAAGGTCAGCAGGTCTTGGGTCTGTCGTAGGCTTAGTGGAAGGGTGTTCCAGGTCTTGGCGGCGAGGTGGGAGAAGGATCTGCCGCCGGTGGTTGTTCTTCGAATGTGAGGGACGGTGGCGAGGGAGAGGTCGGCGGAGCGGAGCTGGCGGTTGGGGACGTAGAAAAAGAGTCGTCTGTTGAGGTAGGCTGGGACAGTCTTGTGGAGTGCCTTGTGTGCGTGGATGAGGAGTTTGAAGGAGATTCTCCTGTCGACGGGGAGCCAGTGCAGGTTCCTCAGGTGGGGGGTGATGTGGCTGTGGCGTGGTACGTCGAGGATCAGGCGTGCGGAGGCGTTTTGTATGCGTTGCAGTCGCTTGATGAGCTTGGCCGGGGCTCCCGCGTAGAGGGCGTTCCCATAGTCAAGTCTGCTACTGACGAGGGCCTGGGTGACTGTTCTTCTTGTATCTGTCGGGATCCACCTGTAGATCTTGCGAAGCATGCGGAGGGTGTTGAAGCAGGAGGAGGAGACTGCGTTGACTTGCTTGGCCATGGAGAGCGTTGAGTCGAGGATGACTCCCAGGTTGCAGGTCGGTTGCATGGTCGGTGGGTGTCGGGGCTGCTCCCAGTGTCGTTGGCCACCAGGAGTCGTCCCAGTCTGAGGGATTGGAGCCGAGGATGAGGACCTCTGTCTTGTCCGTGTTCAGCTTTAGTCGGCTGATCTTCATCCAATCGGCGACGGCCTTCATTCCTTCATGGAGGTTGGATTTGGCGGCGAGGGGGTCCTTGGTGAGGGAGAGGATCAGTTGAGTGTCGTCGGCGTAGGAGATTATGTTGAGGTCGTGCTGTCTGGCGATGCGTGCGAGCGGGGCCATGTAGATGTTGAACAGTGTTGGGCTGAGGGATGATCCCTGGGGTACGCCGCAGATGATCTCGGAGGCTTCGGATCGGAATGGTGGGAGGCGGACTCTCTGGGTTCTGCCGGCGAGGAAGGAGGTGGCCCATTCCAGGGCCTTGTCTCGGATCCCTGCGTCGTGGAGGCGTGCGTGTAGAGTGCGGTGGCAGACAGTGTCGAAGGCGGCGGAGAGGTCCAGCAGGATGAGGGCTGCGGTCTCACCGTTGTCCAGCAGGGTCCTGATGTCGTCGGTGGCGGCGATGAGGGCAGTCTCAGTGCTGTGGTTGCTGCGGAACCCTGATTGGGATGGGTCCAGGATGCTGTTTTCTTCGAGGTATCGGGTTAGCTGTTTGTTGACGATCTTCTCGATGACCTTGGCTGGGAACGGAAGCAGGGAGATGGGCCGGAAGTTCTTGAGGTCTCTCGGCTCCGCCTTGGGTTTTTGAGTAGGGCGTTGATCTCTGCGTGTTTCCAGCTCTCTGGGAAGGTCGCGGTCTCGAAGGAGAGATTGATAACGTTGCACAGGTGGGGTGCGATGGAGCTGCTGGCTTTGTTGAAGATGTGGTGCGGGAAAGGGTCTGACGGGGAGCCGGAGTGTATTGTGCTCATGGTCTTGATGGTGTCATCGATGTTCACGCTGGCCCAGGCTGGCAAGGGGTCGTGGTCGATGGTGTGCGGCGGGTCTGGTGCATCGATCTTAGTTGGGGCTGTCTGGGTGTTGAAGCTGTCGTGGATGTCGGCGATCTTGCGGTGGAAGAAGGTGGCGAGGGAATCGCACGGGCTTGCGACAGCGGGATGTCGTTGGTGTTGGAGAGTTCCTTCACGATGTTGAAGAGCTCCTTGCTGTTGTGTGCGTTTTTGTCGAGGTGGTCTTTGAAGGAGATTCTCTTGGCGGACCTGATGAGGTGGTGGTGGTTACGGATGGCGTCTTTGTGGGCTGCGTGGCTGTCCGGTGTCTTATCACTGTGCCATTTCTTCTCTAGTTTCCGGCAGGTACGCTTGGAAGCTAGGAGTTCCGGGGTGAACCAGCTGGCTCTTTTGGTGGTGTCACTGTAGGTGAGTTTTTTCAGCGGGGCGAGGGTGTTGGCACAGTCGTCTATCCATCGTCTGAGGTTGCAGGCAGCGTCGTCGGTGTTGGATGGGTCGGAGGGAGGGCTGAGAGCGAGGTTTGCCCGTAGTTGGTCTTCGGTGACTTTGCTCCAGCAGCGGCGTGGGATCTGTTGGGTGCGGTGGTGTGTGGTGGGTTTCTGGAAGGTGAAGTGGATGCAGCGGTGGTCGGTCCAGAGGAGTTCCGTGGTGTGGCTGAAAGAACCGTGGGAGCTTGAGGAGAAGACGGGGTCGAGCGTGTGGCCGGCGGAATGGGTCGGTGTTGTGACGAGCTGTCTCAGTCCGAGGTTGGCGAGGTTGTCGATCAGGGTGGTGGAGTTGCTGTCGTTGTTGTTCTCCAGGTGAAAGTTCAGGTCTCCGAGGAGGATGTAGTCGGTAGAGGTCAGGGCGTGCGTGCTGATGAAGTCGGCGATGGAGTCGCTGAACTGGGGTCGGGCCCAGGGGGTCTGTAGACAAGGGTGCCTCTAAGGGTGGTGTTGGGGTCCGTGTGGATCTGGAAGTGCATGTGTTCGGCGGTGCAGAGAATGTCGTCGGTGCTGGTCGAGACCCTGATGGTGTTCTTGTGGACAATGGCGATTCCTCCTCCTACTCCGTTGATGCGGTCTCTGCGGTTGATCTTATAGCCGTCTGGGATGGCTATGGCGATGTCGGGTGCGGAGGAGTCGTTCATCCAGGTCTCTGTCAGGAAGGCGACGTCTGGTGATGATGTGTCGAGCAGGTCCCAGAGCTCGACGGCATGTTTGCGTGCGGAGCGTGTGTTCAGTAGGATGCATCGGAGGTGGTTGAGGTCCTTCTTGGCGGGCGCTTCGGTGGCTCTGAGGCTGGTGTAGCTGCAGTTCCGGCAGGTGAAGGGACCATGAGTGCGTTTCGGGGCGGCCTTGAAGCAGTTGTGTGTCCGTCCGGGGTTGAGAGCGTGGAGTGTGGTGGCATCGTATCGGCGTCGGTCCTCGAGGCTGGAGCGGGGGGCGCACGGCCCAGGGGTTCTGGCACTGGGCGCGGTCCAGGCGCGGACGGGCACAGACGGGCTTGCCATAGGCGCGCCTTCGGCGCGCCAGCGGTCAATGAGTCGATGAGCACTCGATCGATGAGTCATTGAGTACTGCCTAGATAAATAGACGAATGCAAGAGAAGGGCATGGGTGATTCTATGACTGCAAAGGTAGTGCTTGGGTGATTGGCAGAATGCCTGGGTAACTTCATAACTGCTTGTGTAGTTGCGGAGTGATTTCATGAGTGCTTGGATATTAACTGGGTGATTGGAGAATTGCATGAGTACTGCATGTGTGATTGCATCAGTGCATGGGTAATGCTTGGGTTATTGCATGAGTACATGGGTAGTGCTTGGGTGATTGGGAGAGTGCATGGGTAGTGCCTGGGTGATTTAATAAGTGCTTGGGTAGTGGCGGAGTGATTTCATGAGTGCTTGGATACTAACTGGGTGGTTGCTGAATTGAATGGGTACTGCATGTGTGATTGCATAAGTGCATGAGTAATGCTTGGGTTATTGCATGAGTACATGAGTAGTGCTTGGGTGATTGGGACAGTGCATGAGTAGTGCTTGGGTGATTTCATAAGTGCTTGGGTAGTTGCGGAGTGATTTCATGAGTGCTTGGATACTAACTGAGTGATTGGAGAATATGGAATCAGTCAATCATTACTCATGTAGTTTTAAAATCACCCAGTCACTACCTTTGCACTCCTGTAATCGGTCAGGCAGCCTCTTAATAGTTCACTAAGCATACAGATAACTGTATAAATACAATCTGAAGACATAGATGAGTCATTACGTATTACCTAGTTAAGTAGATAAGTCCAACATGCCTGCAAGGGTAATATGTGGTGGTTTACTTTTGAGCTACAACTTCACCATTCTATCTAAAAATATGCGACATCATTAAACTATACCTTTCAACAGACTTAAAAAAGAAGGCTAATTAACAACACCTTTTATGAGCATTTTTAAAACCACACTTTTATTCTGCATCTTCACCTTTCTATCTAAAATTATGTGGCATCATTCAACTATACCTGTGTTCAGACTAGAAAAAAGAAGCCTAATTAACAGCACCTTATTTCTCCATTGTTTAAACCACTGTTTTATGCTCCATCTTCATCTTTTTCTCTAAAATTATGTAGCATCATTTAACTATACCTTATTCCAGACTAGAAAAAAAAACCTAATTAATAATACCTTATATGACCATCCTAGAAAGCACACTTTTGTGATGCATCTTCACCATTCTATCTAAAAATATGTGGCATCATTTAACTTTACCTTTGTACAAACTAGGAAAAAAGAAACCTAATTAATAACACCTTATATGAACATCTTTCAAACTACACAGTTCTACTGCATCTTTACCAAACTATCTAAAATAATGCGGCATCATTCAACTATACTGTGATGCATCTTCACCATTCTATCTAAAAATATGTGGCATCATTTAACTTTACCTTTGTACAAACTAGAATAAGAACCATAATTAAAAACACCTTATATGAACATCTTTCAAACTGCACAGTTGTGCTGCATCTTTACCAAAGTATCTAAAATTATGCGGCATCATTCAACTATACCTTTGTAGAGACAACAAAAAAGAAGCCTAATTAATTACACCTTATATGAACATCTTTCAAACTACACATTTGTGCTGCCTCTTCAACCAACTATCTAAAATGATGCGGCATCATTCAACTATACCTTTGTACACACTAAAAAAACAAGCCTAATTAATAACACCTTATATGAACATCAGTAATCCATCTTAAAAAATATACATATTACTGTACAGACTCTTTTTTAAACAACATTTAAGGACAATAAAACAAACTACAATATACATCTCTACATTTAATAATATATTTCAAACAACACAGTTTTTGAATAATGTTAAAAGTTTAAAAATAAACCACACAAATTTATAACTCACTTTGCAAATAAATGTGTTGAATTTAAAATCTCACAAACTCTGACAGGATTTTCTTTTACACACAATCAATATAATGCACCAGACTCAGCAAGGTAAAACCAGTAATGGCAAAGTTTCCCTCTCTTTCTCCACACAAATACATATAACTAACAAATCACAATGCTTCCTAGATTTTTTCAAATTGTAAAACACATTTCTATTGGTTACACATAATAACCCTTAGCAACTGACTTCTAAAGGTGCCCAAACTGTTTCTAATTTTTTTTCGAAGTCTCGACCTCATCGTGGACAACCGCGATGGACTCGCGGATTCAGACGGGAGTTCAAAAAGATATAACAAATAAATTCAACACTATTTTATAATTAAACACCACTTCTAAAGATAGTACTGACTTGGGAAATATCATTGAAAAAAAAATATTAGTTATATATAAATTACAATTTCACATTTTAAAACCACAGTTAAATTTCAAGCCTTCCCCCATTCTGCTTCATGCCAGTTTCCATAGCAACAGTTCATGGAACATTCAACTGAACTCACAGGTCACAAGTTCACCATATTTTCAAGTTCACCACACAATGTTGCAAATGCAAACAGCAGGTGTGGTTGACTTGGCAAAATATGATCTTATCCTTTCTATTGTACCTTTCAAACATTTGTTACTAACCAATAAGAAATATGCTTTAAAAAAAAAAAGAATGCACCCTATTTTTGAATATAGAATGTTCTTAAACAGCCAATCAATTCTCTAATTTTTTTTAAATTGCATCTTGTCCACAATTTTACATACCTCTCATTTTACCAACTGACTACCTCAGCTACAGACATCTCTTCATTACTTACAGACATCCCTTCAAGATGCTTACAGTGTGGATTGTTGGGCACAGCTATGTTTTCTGGTGCAAAAGGTATGCTGAACGCAGAGGTATTGACAAAGACCTAGCTTTGCAAAATGTGGACATTAAATGGATTGGACAGAGAGGATTAAAGTGGCACCAATTGATGCCTTTGGTTAAAACCTTTTTGCATCTCCAACACCCTGACCTCATGATTGTGCACTGTGGTGGCAATGACCTAGGCACATTGACTGGGGTAGGTCTGGAAATGCTAATGAAGGACACCTTTGCACAATTAATGTTGCTTTTCCCCCAAACTGTCTTTGTATACTCTAACATATGACAAAGACAGAAATGGAAGTGGTCCAATCAATTTTGTCCACAGATTGAGAAAGCTAGAAAAAATGTCAATAAAGCTGTTTCTGCTTACCTCAGAGAACGTAGGATGGGCTCCATCTATAACAACAATCTACGTTTCCATATGGATGGCATCTACAGAAGTGATGGAGTACACTTCACTGATCAAGGGAACAGAGTGTTTCTCAACAACCTGAAGCTCTGCATCCGCACTTACATGTAGCTACAACAATCTCCCAATGAAAACAAGGGCTCTTTTTAGAGCCACCCAATAACCCAACATATAACCTAGCTTTATAAAAAAAAATCTTAATTATTTTTGCTTGGCATCGCGCACCCATCGCGACTTTTGGAATCGCGCACCCATCGCGTTTACACTAGGGGCCGCGCTGAGCGCCGCACTAGGGTCGTGACTCCAAACTTTGTCGAAAAAAAAACCTTCCACTTCCATTAATTTATATTCACCCCGGGGACCCCATCCCCGGGGCATGCGCAATTCTTTAATATTTACCTTTGAGGGGAAGGGGGCCGTGTGGCCCCCTTCCCTGGGCCACTTACTGTCCCGGGGACCCCATCCTCCGGGGCATATCCAATTCTTTAATTATTTTTTTTTAATGGAAGGGGGCCGCGTGGCCCCCCTCCCTGGCCATTTTTGCCCCGGGGACCCCATCCCCCGGGGCATGCCCAATTTGTTTTTAACATTTTTTTTTTTTTTAAAGGGAGAGGGGCCGAGTGGCCCCCCTCCCGGGCCATTTTTGACCTCAGGGACCCCATCCCCCGGGGCATGGCCTCTCGATGGGGACCGTGGGGGGAGCCCCAATGCCCCCACGGTCCCGCCAGCTCCCCGCCTCCTGCGGGATCCGGCATTGCTTTTGCACAAGGGGAGCTGCTGACATGCAGCTCCCCTTGTGCAAAAGCAATTCTACTTTGCTTTCCAAAAACCAAAACAGAGTTTGCTATGACAGGGCGGGAGCCGTCCTCCCGCCCTGTCATAGCAAACAGCAATGTCCTGGGGTGGGCACCCCGGGACATTGCAGGAGCCGGCCCTGGGTGGTGGCGGTCCCCAGGGCCAGGGCCATCGAGGGCTCCAGGAGGGGGGCCACACAGCCCCCCTCCCATCATTTGCACAGCCCCAGGGAGGTGGCGGTCCCCGGGGCAGTGGGGGGGCCGAGTGCCCCACGCATATTTAAGTAAAGCCCCGGGGGTGGTGGTCCCCGGGGCTTGGGGGGGCCTGGGAGGCCGACCAACAGATTAATAAACAAGCCCCGGGGAGGTGGCGGGGCCCGGGGCTGCGGGGGGGCCGCATGCCCTCCCGCATATAATTTGCATAGCCCCGGGGAGGTGGTGGTCCCCGGGGCTGCAGGGGCCCCCGTGGGCCCCGCGACATAATCGTGGCACTCTCCCCGGACCTGGCCCAGCCGGGGGCACATTCAAATGAAGCGCGGGAGCCCGTGCTTCATTTTGTTTTAATATTCTCGGCCGAATTCGCGCACCCAGCGCGACTTCATCCATGTTTTTTTTTTTATTGCTTTTTTTGGCCCTGGGTTCCCCTCTGGGACCTCCTCAGCAGGCCTAGGGGGTCAGGGTGTTTATACCCTGCCCCCTTTTCTTGTTTTTTTCACTCTTTGCTTGTGACTCGGTTCTACCGAGTCACAAGATGGCTGCCAACACTTCCTGATTTGGAGTGTTGGCAGCCAATCAGAAGTCAGCTCGTGCTCGGGAGGAGTCGCAACTCCTCCTCGGTGTTCAGATATCGAAACTTTTCTTTTTCTAATTTCTCAGGAACTACTGAACGGATTTACACCATTTAAAACAAGGGCTCTTTCTGAACCAAGGGCTACCTTTTTGCCAAATTTGGTGTAATTCCGTTCAGCAGTTCGGGCTGTAGCTTTGTCTAAAGTTTCCTATGGAAATTAACATGGGGAAAATGCGTTTTGGGACCCCCCTTTTTTCTCGGCCCCCGCTTGACGAATCACCCCAAAACTTTCAAGACGGGAGCTGACCGGAGCGCCCCACTAGTTTTGAAAATTTCGTGAAGATTCGTCAACCGGCGCCAAAGATATTGGCAAAAGAAAACATGCTATTTGAATAGAAACGAGGTCCTAACTATAACTACCTACTGGTATATATATATATATATTATCTACTGGCGGTCGCCAGTAGATAGTTATAGTTAGGACCTATTTTCCATAGGAAATCCGCAACATTCTATTCCCAATAACTTTGGCGCCGGTTGACGAATCTTCGCGAAATTTTCAAAACTTATGGCCCGCTCCGGTCCGCTCCTATCCTGAAAGTTTCGGGGTGATTCGTCAAGTGGGAGCCAAGAAAAAAGGGGGGTCCCAAAACGTGTTTTCCCCATGCAATTTTCGAAAGGAACCTTTAGTCGCAGCTACTGCCCGAACTGCTGAACGGAATTACACCAAATTTGGCAAAAAGGTAGCCCTTGGTTCAGTGTCGTGCCTTTTGGTTAAATGGTGTAAATCCGTCCAGTAGTTCCTGAGAAAATCAAAAGTAAAATCACATATATATCTATGGCCGCGGTGGATCCGCGCACCCTGAGCGCACCCTCCCGATCACGAGCTGTATGCTAATTGGCTGTCAACACTCCAAACCAGGAAGTGTTGGCAGCCATCTTGTTCCTCGGTAGAACCGAGGCACAGAAACAAGTGCGCAAAACGCAAAAAGGGGGCAGGGTAGAAACACCCTGACCCCCTAGGCCTGCTCAGGGCCCAAAAAATGGTATTTTTTTTTTTTAAATTGGCGGGATGCGTGCAGGGTGTGCGGATCCCGCCGTGAAAAAAAAAACGAAGCGCGGACTCCCGCGCTTCGTTGTTATTTGGCCCCCGGGTGGGCCAAGTCCCGGGGGCATGCGGGGGTTAATAAAAAATGGTTTGGGGGCCTCTAAGGCCCCCAAGCCCCGGGACCGCCACCCCGGGGCTTTGAATTTTAAATCGTGCGGGAGGGCACTCAGCCCTCCCGCAGCCCCGGGGACCGCCACCCCCCGGGGCTTCTTTTTTTAAAATTAAATTACCTGTGTGGGGGGCTCCAGCCCCCCCACGTGTCCCGGGGACCGCCACCTCCCCGGGGCACTAACAAAAGAAATGTGGGGGTCCGTTTCAGACCCCCGAAGCCCCGGGGACCACCACCTCCCCGGGGCTTTACTAATGAAGGGAGGGGGGCCGCGCAGACCCCCTCCTGGAGACCTCCATGGCCCTGGGGACCGCCACCCCCCAGGGCCGGCTCCTGCAGTGTCCAGGGGTGCGTACCCCCGGGACACTGCTGTTTGCAATGGCAGGGCGGGAGCCGCGCGGCTCCCGCCCTGTCATTGCAAACTTGCTTTGCTTCATTGAAGCGAGAGCAGGGAAACCTGCTCTCGCTTCAATGAAGTAAAGTAGATTGCTTTTCCATAAGGGGAGCTGCATGTCAGCAGCTCCCCTTATGGAAAAGCAATGCCGGCTCCCGTAGGACGCGGGGAGCCGGTGGGGGGATTGGGGACCCCCCCACGGTCCCCAACGAGTGGCCAGGCCCCGGGGGATGGGGTCCCCGGGGCCATTAGTGGCCCGGGAGGGGGGCCACGTAGCCCCCATCCCCAAAAATGTTTTTTTTTTTTTAAAAGGACAGAAAGGCCGGCCCCGGGGGATGGGGTCCCCGGGGCCTTAAATGGCCTGAGGAGGGGGGCCACGCAGCCCCCCTCCAAATAAATTTAAAAAAAAAAAACAGTGGGCATGCCCCGGGGATGGGGTCCCCGGGGCCAATAGGGGCCCAGGGAAGGGGGCCACGCGGCCCCTTCCCGTTTTTTTTTTTTAAATGCTCAGGCACCGGGGATGGGGTCCCAGGGGCCAAAAGTGGCTGAGGGAAGGGGGCCACGCAGCCCCCTCCCATAAAAAAAAAAAAAAAAAAAAAAAAAAGACCGGCATCGTGCCGGAGGCCTTGCCCCCTCCCTGCAGCACTCTGCAAACACGCCCCCTGGCGCGTTGTAACATGGGGAAGTAATTACCCTTGAATACTGGGGGTCCCTGGGGGCTAAGTAGTCCACCAGGAACCTCCAGTATGCGCCAGGGAGCTGCATTGCAGAGAGGTGTTCAGAGGCCACGCCCCTTTTTACACCTCTCTGCAACGCAGCTCTGTGGGGCTTACTGGAGGTACCTGGTGGGCTAGTTGGACCACAGGGACCCTCATGATTCAAGGGGACTTAATCCCCCAACTTAAAACGCACCACGGGCACGTTTGCACAGTGGTGAAGGGGAGGCGGGGCCTGAGGTGATATGTGTGCAAACATGCCCTGTGGCGCGTTTGAAGTTGGGGAATTAATTCCTCTTCAATCCTGAGGGTACCTGGGGGCCAAGTAGCCCACCAGGTACGTCCAGTAAGCGCCACAGAGCTGCGTTGCAGAGAGGTGTAAAAAGGGGCGTGGCCTCTTAACACCTCTCTCCAACGCAGCTCCCTGGCGCATACTGGAGGTACATGGTGGGCTAGTTGGACCCCAGGGACCCTCAGGATTCAAGGGGACTTAATCCCCGAACTTAAAACGCGCCACAGGGCGCGTTTGCACAGTGGTGAAGGGAAGGGGCAGGGCCTGAGGAGATATGTGTGCAAACACGCCCGTGGCGCCTTTTAAGTTGGGGAATTAATTCCCCTTCAATCCTGAGGGCCCTGGGGTCCACTGCCCACCAGGTACCTCCAGTAAGCGCAACAGAGCTGCGTTGCAGAGAGGTGTAAAAGGGGCGTGGCATCGGACCGCCTCTCTGCAACGCAGCTCTGTGGTGCTTACTGGAGGTACCTGGTGGGCTAGTTGGACCCCAGGGGCCCTCAGGATTGAAGGGGAATTAATCCCAAACTTAAAACACGCCACGGGGCGTGTTTGCACAGTGGTGAAGAGAGGGGTAGGGCCTGATGTGACAAGTTAGTTAGTTAGTTTTAATCCCCTGCCCTATTATGTACTAGGGACTTACAGAGGAGGTCATGCTAATCACAGGGGTACCCCAACGCATAGTGTTCCCTAGTGTATGTAGGTGTTTTCACTGTATTCTAAGTGTGTTTTAGCATAGCACTGGCTCTAGGCCTGGTTAGTCAGAGCCAGTTAACACCAGTACCCGTCTGAAAAAGTTGTGGGCACAGGATGATTTTGCAACAAGGCTTCTTTCTGCTCCTCTGTTCGTTCTTTCTGCACATGTCTTGCTTCTTCCTGCACTTTTCTTCGTCTTTGTGGACTTATGTTGCTTGTTTCTGCATTTCTTTTGCTTCTTTCTGTGCGTTTTTTCTTCTTTCTTCACATGTCCTAACTCTGTAGGCATAGTTAAAAAATTGCATTTAAAAAACCTTTGAAATTCACTGAAAAACCCATAGGTTTCAGGCACGTTATAGTTAGAAATTAGCATTTAAAAAACCTTAGAAATTCACTGAAAAAACCATAGGTTTTAGGGACAGTTATAGTTAGTTGGACATTTCACTCGTTCAAAACCAGTGAAATTCCCCCGTTATAGTTAGTTCAGGTAACTATAACTCGCGCCCCCGCAATGCACTGCTGATGACGTCACATATTACATCACTCATGACATGGTCAGTGACATCACTGATGACATCACTGATGACATCTCAAATGACATCACTGATGACATCATCCATGTGATAATTTTATGCATCTTCTCACACCCTAATATAACCTTTGATACACCCACTCTAAATTACAGACTGCTATTCTCAAAACCATAGACACTCCAACACCAATAACTACATACCCACTCACTGATTCTTAGGTTTACACACACATCCACTCACTCACCTGTACAGTCACTCATACTTATGGTCACTCAGTACAGGACTATCATATGCACTCATACTCCTATATAGAGACTCACACACCGCCACTCATCCATAGAGGTACTCACACACCTAGTCAGTCATGCAAATAATTATTCACACTGCCATTTACTCACCTATACCGTTATACACACACCAGCTCACTTACTCATACAAATACTAGCACATTCTTACCCTCTTATACAATCACTGATACAAGCACACACTCATCCATATAGCCACTCTCACAATCACACACTCTCACTTATAGCCATTTATATACTCCAACACACATATATACTGCCTTTCACATATGTAGTTACTCACACATGTACCAGTGAGATATACATTCACTCACTAACACACCCATACACACACTCACCCACCCATACAGTCCATCACAGATGCACTCTTGAAGCCATGCACCCAGTGAATCACCCACTCACACATCTATGCACAGAGTCAAACACAGACCCCACCCACACAAACACTCAGGCACCCATACAGCTACTCAGACAACCAATCCATAACCCATATACACATTCATGTAGCTATTCACAAACCCATGCAGCCGCTTATACACCAACAGACAGACGGATACAGACATTCACTCAGTTTAGTCACTAACCCATGCATTCAGTAACATACGTTTAATCACTCACTTATAGAGTCAGTCACGCACCTACTAAATCATCCATTTAGACACTTATACACCCACTCATTCTTCAATACGCCTTTCCCTATATATATTAAACATATTTAAACTTTACAGAAACACACAGTCACTGGATGATGTCATCAGTGATGTCATTTGAGATGTCATCAGTGATGTCATCAGTGATGTCACTGACCATGTCATGAGTGATGTAATATGTGACGTCATCAGCAGTGAATTGCGGGGCGCGAGTTATAGTTACCTGAAATAACTATAACGGGGGAATTTCACTGGTTTTGTACGAGTGAAATGTCCAACTAACTATAACTGTCCCTAAAACCTATGGTTTTTTCAGTGAATATATATATATATATAAATATATATATATACATACACATATATGGTACGAGACAGCATAGACATCTTCAATGAGCAAATAACTACTCAAATTAAGAAATTAAACTACCAGATTCAAAGAACTCATAAACGAATAAAGCCACACAATAATAGGTATTATCAACTGATGAAAAAGATACGTAGCAATGACCAAATAATTGTAAGGAACTCCGACAAAGGCGGAAACATAGTGATCTGGCCAAAAGCACAGTATATGGGAGAGGCTATGTTGCAATTAAATGACCGAGAATGCTATAGGAGAATCAATGTTCAAACAACACAGGCTACTAGAATGGAATTTTATTCAAAACTTCTTGCCTGGAAGAGTGCAGGACTATTAAGCTCATATGAATATAAGTTTCTCAAAAACGATCATCCAGTCATGCCTACCATTTATTTTATCCCCAAAATACATAAGGATGCGGCTAAACTGCCAGGAAGACCTATAATATCAGCACAAAAGGGCCTGCTAGAGAACGTGTCGCAATACATTGACTTCTTCCTTCAGGATCATGTGCACTCATTGCCATCCTATATACAAGACACCAGTGATTTTTTAAGACAGTTACATAATTGCCAATGGGAGGAAGATTGTTGGCTAATGACACTGGACGTCACCTCGTTGTATACGAGTATTCACCATTTGGATGGCATAAGAGCCGTGGAACACTTTTTAGACACAAGATCAATTCATATGTACCAACATAACAAGATGTTACTATCGATGATCGCATTTTGCCTTGAAAATAACCATTTTTTTTCCAGAATATGTTTTTCCAACAAATTAGAGATGTCGCAATGGGGGCCAGCTTCTCCTCCAGTTATGCGTGTCTCCATATGGGATGGTGGGAGGAGCTGGTCCTCAAAGCAGACTATAAGGAGGTACTTGACACACACGTTAAGAAATGGATAAGATATATTGATGACTTATTTGTGATTTGGCAGGGAACCAAGGAAAGTGTCATAAATTTCATATCACAAATTAATGTCAACAATATCAACCTACATTTCACAGCCACCCTAAGTCAAGAATCAGTCTGCTTTTTAGATGTAGAGGTCTATATTCTAAATTGGAAAATAGAAACTAGACTGCATCGCAAACCCACTGTGGGAAACTCTGTGTTACTTACTAGAAGATTCCACCCACAACACCTCATACATAGCATCCCCTACGGGGAGATGCTTAGAATTAGAAGAATCTGTAGCAACGACACTAATTTAACAGTAGCCCAAAGGGAAAGCAAGCTAAGATTCTTAGCACGAGGGTACTCAGAGAAAACAATTAACTCAGCCATCTTAAAAACTCGAGCACTGAGTCGATCTGAATTACTGTTCAAATCGAAGACCAATGAAACTACATCTATACATATCAAAAACAAAGTACAGACAAATGAGAATGCTCGCCTAATTTTGACCTTTAACAAACAAAAGGATAGCCTCTGCAGTATAATTACGAAGAATTGGCCAATTGTCCTCAATGACCCGGTGATAGGAGATACGTTACCCAAACGACCCGCCATTACATTTAGGAGAGCAAAGCCAATGAGAGACATGATAGTCAGCAGTAGTCCAGAGATTACAATTAAGTCAAACTGGCTGACACAAAGAAAGGGCTTTACAAAATTCATGACATGCAGTGCATGTAAATTTGGGGTTAACAAAACTTCATACACCACTCCCTTTAGTCAGGAGCCCATCCCTATCCACATGTCTCTAACATGTAAGACAGACTATCCTGTATATGTGTTGGAGTGCTATTGTGGGCTATGCTATGTAGGTAGCACAAAGCTACAGGTCCACAAGAGGATTCTCCAACACATCAGAGCCATCACAAATTCTGACCCTACATATCCAGTGGCGCGTCATTTCAAAGAAGTACATGGGAACAAGTTAGAGCATCTTAAATACTATGTACTGGATTCAGTGTTGAATTCAAGACGTGGAGGAAATAGGGAATCTAAATTAAGAAAACTGTAAACACGCTATATCATAGAACTTGATACAAAAAGCCCAAATGGACTTAATGCGAGCGAAGATTTCTTTACATGTCTGTAAACAACGACATGTGGAGACATCCACAAAACATACCATCCAGAGATACATCCATACATATAAAAGAATCAGATGCAATATGCTTAACAGTACAATATGTATGGGTATCCTATGTAAACAATCTGCGCGCTCCTTTTTGCACATTTATTTTAATATGTTTATATTTAGTTTTTAATAAGCGGGTGATACATAGGGTTATTAGCACTAATATTATGCACTTTCTTATGCACTTTAGTTACGCAGTAGACATGGCCCACTTGGGCAGTAGTATGTTAATTAAGTCGAAATGAATTATGGCAAAAGTTCAATCATGTTTCTTACAGTGCGGATAACAATTTTAGGTATTGTTAGACATTTCGATGTTTTAAATACTTTTACCAGCCTGACATGATTTTAATGGCTTTTTATGCAAATGTATTTATTTACTAGTGTAGTTATACATGGAAATGGAATGTATATTTATAATCTGTAAATAGACCAACTATTTAAGCGAGTAATGCCAAACTGACTCTCAAAAAAAGTTGTCTGTCTTCTGCCGAGACCATGCTAAGTACAACATGAGTCTGTTGTCTATATCTATATTGCACTTGTCACTTTAAATATTGAGCACTGAAACGTAGTTGCGTCATGTGATCAAGGCCTGCATAGGCCGAAATGCGTCATGGCGGAGCACTGAGCAATAAATATATCGCACCAGCAAAAGTGGAGTCCGTGTCCTGTTGTCTCTGTGAGTACGGATGGAAAGCGAGCAAGGAATTGAAGTTATATATATATATATATATATATATATATATGCACACACATATATATGTATATACATACACCATTAATATATATAGATATATATGTATACACACACACACACACACACACACATAAACTTACCTGTGATGTAATACTACATGAAAAGTAGTAAATAATATTAAAACACATTTTTACAAAACATCACTCACCTAGCCCCGCCACTTCAACTCCCAACTGGTCCAGAAGGTCCTACTCCCGGTCCATTATGTCTGCACAGCTGTGCATCACGTGCTGCTCGTTGTGGTACACCCAGGCGTGGCGACCCATGCAGCACCACACTATCCCCCACCTTAGCCAACACTTCGCTAAGCCGTAGCCCAGACCAGGCCTGCTGCCTGATGCCATCATGAGAGGGAGGTGGCACTGAGCATAAAAAAAGAGCGCCCGCACCTCCTCCTCGCTAAAAATGTGGTGGGGCATCATCTACCCAGGCTGCCATTGGCTACATGGGTTGCGTGACTCACCGGCACTGCCTTCCTCTGCCATAGCTAGAGCAGGGATGGGTGGGATTGGTTCAAAAACACACTAATCAAGGAAACAAAATGTAAAATAAACACGCAGGAGAGTAGGAAACTAATCAAAAAGTGAAAATATATTTCAAAAGGTTGACAGATGGAGCAGAAAGGGGTGATTTGGTTGGATGGGGCCTAGGGAGCAAGAAACACGAGGGGATGGCTAGTCAGGCCTTAGAAAACAAAATGGCAACGTGCCTGTGCACCACGACATGGCGTTTGTGCTGGGTTTATTTTTACACCGCGAACGGTGTAACCGGCATAGTTTTTCTGATGCGACTTGCGGAAGATGCACTGTGCATAATTTTGCGTAGTCTCTCTGAATTTCGGGGTAATGCAGCATGATTATGCATCACATTCTTGAGTGAATTACGCCCACCTGTACTAAGAATTCAAATGAGGTTAGGGGATGTTAAGTAGCAGGTGTCAGCAAATAAAGCTGCTAAAGGCAGAATCAAATGAAGATTCAGTCTGGCAAAGAAAAATGGATTTGCTCATGACCCTAACTATTTGAGCAAGAGCAAAACAAGACATCAGGTCTCAATAGAGCTTAAAGGGGAATCTTAATCTAACCAGCTCAGCACTGCACAATTGAAACATACAGTTCTCAACAAGACGCAAAACTCCCCACGATTCTCAGGAAAAGGGGGTCTATCAGGATCCAGTGTTTCACAATAAGATGGCGTCATCCTTCTTCCCAGCCATCGTACAATGAAAGTTTTCAGCTGAACGGCCTTCAGAGATTCATACAGAAGGATGATACATCACGGTAAACTTGTCTGCAGCATAGGTATGGGGACTCATTATTCAGCTTTCAGTGAAACGCACAAAGATAAACAGTTCTCACAGAAACCAAAACATTTGCAACATTTAATTAACTCAAACTACTGTAGCTCGGCTCCTGAAAGAGAGAAAGGAGAGAGGAAAAGCACAGCAGTCAAAGGAAAATTTTCAATGTTAGCATGAGTCATTTGAACTGAGGTCTACATTAACTATGGCTAACTTAACGTGAAATCATTGACTATGATCAATCTTGACATTGAAATCACACATATATATAAGCATATGATGTGTATTAATATATATGTTATGCAAAACGAAAAGATTGTGACAGTACGTCACCAATACCTTAAGGGAGTCATATCAATAGCAATCTGAGTGGCCCTATTAAGAGCATGTTGCTCACTTGGAGGCACTCAGTGAGAAATGCAGATGATGAGATTGTTAAGGAATGTAGTGTAGAGAGAAAAGGGAGTGGACTAGAAATCTGAAATTAATAATTAAGGCACAGGGCATGTCGCATCATCACCAAGAATCAAATGGAAACTCATGCCTGAGATGAGGGTTTTATCAAGTAAGGAGCACCTCTGAAACAATAATCTCTATGGGGTAATATCTATGGGGTGGGCGACTGGATGGGTGGCTCTCCAGATAGTGGGGCCTGTGGGGGGCAGAGAGGGTAAGTGTATTAGTCCAGAGTCAAATCCAAACGTTCACTTTCATTGTAGGCCCCTTTGTCTGGAAGTCCCCTGTCTAATTGCATGAAAGAGTGCTGCTGGTAGCAACAAGCAGATTCAGTCCTGAGGGTGAAGGTAGGAGTGAAGTAACTGGGGTTAAAGACCTTATAGAATCCTGAGAGGATCTGGAGTGCAGACCAAGCAAGGGTACTACAGTATCACGTGACATACTCAGTAGGACCTCAGAATATCTCCTGCACATCTGTCGTCCACAGTGACTTTCTCAGAAGCATCTGTCTCCGAATTTTCACCACTGAGCCTCTCCCAAGACCACATGCAGCCCATACCCAATGGGCTACAGGTTGTAGCAGAAGAGAAATATGTGCCTTTCTGAGCCCAGATTCTTCTTCTGGCTGCACTGCGGGGTAAGGACATGTCTTCTTATATTACCTTTGTTTGTGACTCTGTCACTGGCCTTGTGGTCTCCCCCCACACATCTTGAAGTTTTGTTTACTGCATTGGTCAGCCATGGCTAGAAACATAGGGTAATCTGACAGTCCCTGAAGGGTTGCTCTGACAGTGTGTGGCAGGTTTTTTGGCTGTTTGCGGGTCTGTTTTGTGGTCTAGTAGGCGACTTTTTACTGTTGATTTCCTGATTTTACCACAAACATTGCCTACAGAAAGCACAAGTAGATGCGGTTTCCCATACCTTGCAAAACACCTATACAGGGCGTCTTTATAAGTTCAAAACTGCTCCGATTTGCAAATGTAGGACACTTTTTTTAGCTGTCTGATTTGCTAATGGTGGCAACTTTTATTTTGATGTTAGGGCCTCTTTTCTATCCCAGTCCAACCCTCCTAGAAGAATATGTCCCCACGCTTCTCCAGCCTCTGACACTTTTATTTTGCAGCTCCACCATTTTGTGCTCCCCTCAGAATAACAAAGTATTGAGCCAGCCTCGCTGTGCAGGGAAAGAGCTTACATCAGGGCAAATGGCAGCTGAACAAAATAGGAGTAAAGACCAGAGGTAATTCGGGGGGCAGGCGATTTTACCGATCTCCCCTAATGAGATTTGCAGTGTTTGTAAGGTCAGTCCTTGATAGGCCATATGCTCCCCCCCAACCCCTCCCGGCCTCTGATGTCTCGTGCTCCCACGTAAAGGCTCTACATTTTTCATTTAATACAGCCGAAGAGAAAGAAAAAATGTGCTTGTGGCTTAAGGGATGCTGGATATGCGTTTACTATAAATCCATCCTCCTGCACTCAGGGAGCACTCATGCTGTCTTAGGCTCTGGGGTGGTTTAGATGGTGCTCCGCGCTCAGAAGCCCTCCGAATAATAATATGAGGAAATATATTTCACATTTATTTGTATATGATTTTGTGGCCACCTCTCTATGTATAGTATTTCAGTGTTGGCTGTCCCCTATTACCGGAAATTAGAAAACAAAAATATATTGGCACTTTTGAAACAATGATTGGATGTACAACATACAGATACCATGCTTAGTTTGTGATTCCATCTCATTCCTTTTTCTTCCACCACCCGCACTGCTTGTCTCTTCATCTCCCTTTTGAGGATGCCTTTTCATTCCTGTTTTTTTTCCCTATGTTACATTTTTTCTATCGTTCTCTTTTCTCACTTTTCTGCCGCTCTCTTGCTGGGTATATCAGATAATGAAAAACAAGTGTCTGACCTTAGTGAGTGCCACCTGCGACCACCAGAAAAAACATAAGCACTGCAGATGCAGACTGTTGAGCGCTGCCAAGGAACGTTGACCTATTTTCTACTGTCAGTTCTGTCTATTTACAAATATTTCAGACGTACTCCTCTACCGGACCTGTAGTAGTGGCCATCTTGCAGAGCAACACCAGACTGACCTAAGCCTTTGCGCACACTAGAAAGTTCATAGAGCGAGCGAAGCTCGACTTAATTCTAAGAGCCAAAGCACGAGCCGAGTCATCAAAATGTTCGGAACGTCAGGCAACAAACAACGGTGCATATTTACTAGAAAATGATGCATCGCGGCGCTGCAAGCCATCTTGCTGCACCGAGCTGCATCATTAGGAAAGTGCAGGGATGCGTGGTATTTACAACATTACAGCGCATCCCTGTGCTTTCTCTGCACTGGGCACAATTGGCTGCTTAGCACCATGGTGCAAGGGTGTCTGCGCTGCAGGGGTGATTGTTTTTGTGCAGGAAGAGGCACCGTCCTGCAGAAAAACAATCATTGATGGTGTTTTCCTCATTCTATGTGTGCTACAGAATACAGCACACATAAAAAGAGAAAAGAACGAGGAGAAATAAAGGTATTTCTCCTCGTTGCGCCACTTTAGTGCCTCCCCTGAGGAGGCTTTAGAATCTGACACATTCCCAGGTTTACGAAACCTTATGTATCTGTCTCAGAATCCACGGGTGTTGCCTGGGAACGCCCACAGCAACACCCATAGAATGCCCCTTTCACGCAGAGTGATGCGTGAAAGGGGGCCATATTTACAATGCCATGAAAAGAGACAGAGGTTGGCCTTGTAAATATGGCTCAGCATTGTGCGCTACCAGGGCGTCAAAAAAAGTGATGCTCCAGTGCACAGGGGCCTTGTAGATATGCCCCAACATTTCAAAAGATTGTAGTAGGAATTGTCAAATCCCTAATATCAACAGTAGAGAATATAGTTACCACAATATCAAGGAACAAAAATCAAAAGGTGTGTGCACGGAGGGAGCTAAGTATTTACAATTTTTTTAACTCCACATCTATGTAACTTGGATATATATATATCTCTAAGGTATGTAAAGTGGAGTAAGGTACAGAAAAATGTATGGAAATGTACCTTTTGATATTCTGTCCTGTTGATAATTGGGATTCAATATTCACAGCCTACACTGTGTAAAAATATGATAAATACCCCTTCTTGTTAAAAGAAAGTTGTTTATTCACCTTTGTTTTTCAATTTTGTATATTGGATGATATCCATGCATTGAGAGAAATTCACTAAAAATAAAAGCTGAAAATCAGGTAGCAGTTTTTGTGTTTTTAAAACACCATCAGGGAGAGTGTCAGTCACTGGCTTGCTTGGCCCGGCTCAATTTTGGCTCGCCATTACTGAGGGTCAAGCTGAGGCAGACATTGAGCTTGACTCCAGGCTTTAGGTACAACTTGCTTGCACACTTATACCTTGCATGTCAAGCATAAACCTCCCCGAAGTTCCTACGCTTGTAGAAGATCAAGTGTGCTTCAAGAGATAGACTTGAAATGAGCTCTGCTCCATGATGCTCGTCCTTGCACGATGGTTGTGGGTATTTTAGACTATTATCAGGTGTGTAATTTCAGAGGAGGTGTTTGGGGTATGACACCCCTCCAAAAAATGTATTCTTAGCCCGGTAGTTATGTCTTGGTGCCAGAGTTGGGTCTAACTTGCCTATGTTGTTTTATTGTCACAATCAAGAGTCAACCTCGAGTCATCTAGGGTGGGCCCACTGGATATAGGGGAAAGACATTTTTAATAAAGGAACTCTCACTCACTGGATGTTATCTAGTGACATGCTTCATCATCAAGTTCTTCCCAACCCTCTTAGGGTCGGAGCATGCTGCGCTCTCTTTCCCTACAAGCGAACACTTTTTAAGGAAAAAGGGCGTGGAATCTATATGAGGTCATCTTTAAAATTGCCTAGGCGATGCCCAAATCAGTATTAATTCACAGGTCCATCTGGCAAGGTTAAAAACTGGGGAAAACGGGTTAGTTGGAGTTACTATCACTTCTTGGCCCTTTAGTGTTATCTTCTTGTTTCTGTTAAATACTCCAACCCAGTGATGTTCGTCAAAACCAGTATGTCCCTATTAATACCCTTTTGGGACAGGGTGGCTAGCTATTTATTTAATCATTTATACCATGCTACACACATACATGTTACACTACCATAATGAACTTTCTTGGAAGTGGGTCCACTTATTTAGTGGATGCGTGATGCTCCATAGGGATCTCTGGAGAGTAGTGTGCCCAATAGTCACACAGTCGTCATTGGTCCCCACTCAGCCCAGCACCTATTCACCTCCTCTGGAGCCCCCACTTCCAAGAAAGGTTACTATGGTAATGCACTGTGTGTGTGTGTAGCATGGTGTGAATGATTAAATAAATAGCCAGCCACCCTTTCCCAGAAGGGTATTAATATGGACATACAATACAATACACAATATAAGTGGATTTATAGAGTGCGGCTAATCCCCGGCGGGGGTATCCAGGTGCTGAAAGAAGCTGCTGAGTTCAGTCGAACAGCCAGGTTTTGAATCCTTTCCTGAAATCCAGAAGAGAGGATGAGGTCCGTAGGTGAAGAGGGAGGTCGTTCCAGGATTGCGCCGTGAGGTAGAAGAAGGAGCTCTACTGTACTTAGGCCAGGGTAGAGGGACCCTCCACCTAGACAGGAAGGGTAGAAAGGTATGCCAGGTGTGGATACGTCCTCCCAAATCAAATTGTTAATTTCTAAAGGTATCCCAACCAGTGTACTAAAGGCTCAGCGCTAAACTCTCGAGGCGTTGCCCACTCGGTGCGGGAAAGGAAGCAATTCCTTTTTGTTTAGTAACCCTCACACACCCTAGTGGTGTCATGCTTCATCATTGGGTTCACCCTTACTCCTAAAGGTCAGGGTGGGCTCGACCATATTCCAGGGAGCTCTTTGGAGAGATAGGCCAGGGGCTCTAAAGATAAAAATCCTACTCCGTCTCCAAGTATCCCTTTATTTACGGAGGCGTAGTGGATATTAAAATTATATATACAAGGGGTCTTCCGGAGGTGATGGTCCTATGACCCTAGTGTCTTGCCCTTCAAATTGGCCTCTTGGGTCCCGGGCTTTCTTCAGGGCAAATAGAGGTTCCCTCCCAGGTTATTCACAAAGGGATTTCCATAACAATTTAGTTGGAGGATGCAGAAAGGTGCATTCTCATCAATGGTATGGAAGGTATACTTATCTTCCATCCGGTTTTCTTATGTCTTATATCCGCCTGTAAGAGAAAGTGAGAGGAAACCCCCCAACAATGTTTTACATTACATTTTGTACATTTCACCCATGTAACATCAACATACTGGTTGCTGTCATGTGCTCTCACTACAATCACTTGTGATGATCCATGGTCAACCAAGATGAGCTTATTGTGGACCTTATTGTCCCATTCAGTCGCATTTTGCAGTGTGCGTTAAGTGACCACACTGTTATTAGCAGTCCTTGAACACCATTCCATTAAAAACTCCACGATAAAAAAAAAAAATATATATATATAATCTTATGATCATACCAAGATGATCCACATACATACATGTCAACTTCATGTTATTGTTTCTCCTTTCATTAGTGTCGGTTCTCATATCACACATATCCTACCCTATTATGGTGGATTGCATGTGTCTCAGGGGGAGCGGTAGAAGGGGTAGCCTTTTAGTCACACACTGCGTCATGCTAAACTTAAAGTTGAGTGGGAGACAGAGAAAAACACAAGCGTCGCAAATTTAGTATCGTTAGTATCGAGCTCTAGCCATGTTGCTATAGCGAGCCCCTCCTATCCGGGCGATAACCCTCCTGTCACCACTTACTTCGTCAAAGGTCCTGCCCCTTGATTCCACCTACTTGGGTCCCGCGTCTCCCGGCGTTCGCAGTTTACTCTGCCGGGAGCGCGGCTTTTGAAGTCAGCCCTTCTGAGTGTCTACGTGCAGGGCGGGCGCAGAGCCCCACCTGTGGCGCGTTCATTTCATGTCATTTCCGTGACTGTCTGATTTGACTACATCAGCCCTACTGCCTCATGGGGGTTGTAGTCCCATGTTCGTGTGGATACCGGAACACGTAGGGATTACGCAACTCTTTGCCATGTTAATTCGAGTGCCTCGTTTGCCTTATTCCCATGTTTGACTTTGTAATATAATGTTAACCCATCTTCGAAGACTCACTCCCGCATTCATCTAGGCGTGTGCACACATGTAAGTATGACGTCAGTGCAATACAGACTTATTTAGACCCTGCTCGAGTCCTCGAGTATCTATTGGGGCTCCACATTCCCTATTAGGAGCTGTGGTTTTTAGGTCTTATTATCATCCTTCTCATATTTATGTACACAGTGCAGGGTTATCCCATGTGGGGAGGCCGAAGTAAAAACACATATTGAGGTATGTAAACCTCGCAAATATTTGTGAGTATGTCGCCGGTGTAATGTATTCTTGTGTAACGACCAAAGGTTCATATTACTGGTGCGACTGCATTAATAAGTATTGGTGGGGGCATACTACGAACTCCTTAAAAGTGTATTTTGGCTAATTAATATTGTCCCAATGCGGAGTAGTACATATCACCTCTACTCTTCCCTACCACAAAAAGCAGTTGAGGGGATCCAAGATCATTGGTCCATCCGGGGTATGAGGCTATAGGTTCTGTAGGAGGGGGCTACCCATGGTGATCATAAGGTAATAAGTGTTTACAGTTATTTTACCAACCCCTCTATCTGTGTTGATTCAGTTGGTTCCAAGGGATAAAGTCGTTATGTCCCTGGGTATGTGTCTGCAGTCTATAGACCCACCGCTGTTCTTTCTCCAACAGTCTTTTACTTATGTTGGGTCCACCTTTTATTTTTTCAATGATTGTCCATTTTAGATCGTTATCCGTGTGCCACATTTCTACGTAGTGGGCAGTGAGTTTGGTAGCCATGATTGACCGTCTAATCTTGCTCCTATGCTCACTGATCAGCACTTTCACCTTCTTAGTGGTCATGCCGATGTATTTTGACAAGGAGCTCCCCCCGGATGAACTAAGGGTTCTAAATAAGGGCCTCGGATTTGTCCCGACCACCAACAGCGATAAATTCAAAACTCAGTGTGAAGTAAGCGAGTTTTTGAGGAAGATTCGCGTCAAGACTTTCTTTGAAGGGAAACCTCAACAGGAGACAGATGCAGGGTACACCTCCTTACGACTAAAATCCACATTCTGTCCACCTCTGTCTCTTATGCCACCTGAAGTAATCGCTTTTGAGGAAGCAGTCACCAAGGAGATTGAGTCATTGCAACCAAGAAGGAGCATGTATAACAACTTAAGCAGAAAAGAACGAGAGGCACTCAACACCTTAGGCAATCGAAACAACCTGATTATAAAACCTGCTGATACAGGAAGTCACTGCATACAGAACTGCATGTCTAGCCCTACTCTCGGACGAGAGACATTACAAGAAACTGCAGAGGGACCCAACCAATCAGTTACAAAAAACAATATCAACAATCACGACGGAAGCACTGGAGAGGAACTGGATAACAAAAAATGAGAGGGACTTCCTAAACACGGAAGAACCTAGGACACCCCTGTTCTATACCATCCCCAAAATACCGAAGGGTAGAATTCCTCCACCAGGCAGGCCCATTGTCTCTAGCATTGGGTCTGTTTTGGAACCTCTCTCTAAATACACAGACTGGTTTTTGCGCCCCCTTGTGACCGAAATCAAGTCATATGTTAGTGACACAAAACATCTGCTCAATATCCTAGCAGAGCTTGATTACGACCCACACAGTGAGACCATGGTGTGTCTGGACGTGGAGGCCCTTTACACTAGCATTCCACAGGAAGAAAGCCTACGTATGATCGAGAACATACTCGATACACAGGAGTGGCACTGGGAGACCCCGTCAAGTGGATCATGGAACTCATCCACATTGCCCTCACTGAAAATTACTTTAGGTTTGAAGATCAACTCTACCTACAAGTACATGGGACGTCCCTGGGTAGTACTTTTGCCCCAAGTATTGCCTGTCTGTACATGAGCCAGCTGGAGGACGAACATATCTGGGCGAACAACCCGTTTGCGGGAAGAATCCGCAGCTGGCTCAGATACATAGATGACATTATCATCATATGGCATGGAGACGAAGACAGCACATTGGCATTTGGAACATGGATTAATAACCTTAATCCTTTCCTAAATTTCACAATGACAACCAATAATATGATGGTGCCATTTCTGGATATAAACATCATAGCTAGGAATGGGAAGTTAGAGAGCACGTTGTACACAAAGCCTACTGATCGTAACAGCTTGCTGCATTTTGAAAGTGCCCACCCCAGATCACTGAGAGAGAACCGCCCCATTGGGCAGTACCTAAGAATACGTAGAAACTGCTCAGACCTTGCAAGTTATAACAAAGAAGCAGACAAACTCTCTGTCAAATTACAAGAAAAAGCATACCCCAAAAAGGTGATTGAGCAGGCGCGAAAAAGATCACGCAACACACCACGGGCGGCCCTGCTTGAAACTAACACCAAAAGGGATACCGAGGCATTAATATGTGTCACTACATATAACTCATCATCTAATGCCATAAAGAAAATAATCAACAACAAATGGCATATACTAACCTGAAATAAACTGACTTTCGAGAAACCCATGTTCTCATTCAGGCGTAATAAAAGTATTAGGAACACCCTGCTACATACAGACAGTGGGGCACAGAAACAAAGCACCCAACTCACACTATGGGGCCAACCACAGGTGAAGGCCCATTACCCTTGCGGCACATGTGTGGTGTGTTGCTTCACAACTCACACCACCAGCATCGATCTGGGCCTGACACGCCAGTGGGAACAAAGGGACCATACTAATTGTAATACCGCAAATGCAGTATATATGATCACATGCCCCTGTAAGTCCAAATACCTCGGCATGACCACTAGGAAGGTGAAAGTGTGGATCAGTGAGCATAGGAGCACGATTAGATGGTCAATCACGGCTACCAAACTCACTGCCCACTACGTAGAAATAGGGCACACTAATAATGATCTAGAATGGACAATCATTGAAGAAATAAAAGGTGGACCCAACATAAGTAAAAGACTGTTGGAGAAAGAACAGCGGTGGGTCTATAGACTGCAGACACATACCCAGGGACTTAACGACTTTATCCCTTGGAACCAACTGAATCAACACAGATAGAGGGGTTGGCGAAATAACTGTAAACACTTATTACCTTACGATCACCATGGGTAGCCCCCTCCTACAGGACCTATGGCCTCATACCCTGGATGGACCAATGATCTTGGATCCCCTCAACTGCTTTTTGTGGTAGGGGAGAGTAGAGGTGATATGTACTACTCCACATTGGGACAATATTAATTAGCCAAAATACACTTTTAAGGGGTTCGTAGTATGCCCCCACCAATAATTATTAATGTAGTCACACCAGTAATATGAACCTTTGATCGTTATACAAGATAACATTACACCGGCGACATACTCACATGTATTTGCGAGGTTTACATACCTCAATATGTGTTTTTACTTCGGCCTCCCCACATGGGATAACCCTGCACTGTGTAAATAAATATGAGAAGGATGATAATAAGACCTAAAAACCACAGCTCCCAATAGGGAATGTGGAGCCCCAATAGATACTCGAGGACTCGAGCAGGGTCTAAATAAGTCTGTATTGCACTGACGTCATATTTACATGTGTGCACACCCCTAGATGAATGCGGGAGTGAGTCTTCGAATATGGGTTAACATTATATTACAAAGTCAAACATGGGAATAAGGCAAACGAGGCACTCGAATTAACATGGCAAAGAGTTGCGTAATCCCTACGTGTTCCGGTATCCACACGAACATGGGACTACAACCCCCATGAGGCAGTAGGGCCGATGTAGTCAAATCAGACAGTCACGGAAATGACATGAAATGAACGCGCCGCAGGTGGGCATCTGTGCCCGCCCGGCACGTAGACACTCAGAAGAGCTGATTTCAAAAGCCGCGCTCCCGGCAGAGTAAACTGCGAACGCCGGGAGACGCGGGACCCAAGTAGGTGGAATCGAGGGGCAGGACCTTTGACGAAGTAAGTGGGGACAGGAGAGTTATCTCCCGGATAGGAGGGGCTCGCTATAGCAACATGGCTAGAGCTGGATACTAACGATACTAAATTAGCGAGTGTTGTGTTTTTTTCTGTCTCCCACTCAACTTTAATTTGACCATGACGGAGTGTGTGACTAAAAGGCTACCCCTTCTACCGCTCCCCCTGAGACACATGCAATCCACCATAATAGGGTAAGAAATGTGTGATATGAGAACCAACACTGATAAAAGGAGAAACAATAACATGAAGGCGACGTGTATGTATGTGGATCGTCTTGGTATGATCATAAGATTATATATATATATATTTTTTATCATGGAGTTTTTAATGGAATGGTGTTCAAGCACTGCTAATAACAGTGCGGTCACTTAACGCACGCCGCAAAATGCGACTGACTGGGACAATAAGGTCCACAATAAGCTCATCTTGGTTGACCATGGATCATCATAAGTGATTGTAGTGAGAGCACATGACAGCAACCAGTATGTTGACGTTACATGGGTGAAATGTACAAAAGGTAATGTAAAAAAAAAAATGTTTTGTTTCCTCTCACTTTCTCTTACAGGCGGATATAAGACATAAGAAAACCGGATGGAAGATAGGTATACCTTCCATACCATTGATGAGAATGCAGCTTTCTGCATCCTCCAACTAAAAAGTTAGGGGAATCCCTTTGTGAATAACCAGGGAGGGAACCTCTATTTGGCCTGAAGAAAGCCCGGGACCCAAGAGGCCAATTGGAAGGGCTGAAACATGTTGGCAAGACACTAGGGTCATAGGACCATCACCTCCTGAAGACCCCTTGTACATATAATTTTAATATCCACTACGCTTCCGTAAATAAAGGGATACCTGGAGATGGAGTAGAATTTTTATCTTTAGACCCCCTGGCCTATCTCTCCAAAGAGCTCCCTGGAATATGGTCGAGCCCACCCTGACCTTTAGGAGTCAGGGTGAACCCGATGATGAAGCATGACACCACTAGGGTGTGTGAGGGTTACTAAACAAAAAGGAATTGCTTCCTTTCCCGCGCCGAGCGGGCAACGCCCCGAGAGTTTAGCACTGAGCCTTTAGTACACTGGTTGGGATACCTTTAGAAGAAGGAGCTCCCCTGTTGCTCCAGCAGATGAGGGGAGCGTGGGAGAGGGAGGCAGAGCACAGGAGTGTGGAGGGTTGGTCTAGGTTCAGACGGTGGTTGATGTATGCTGGTCCTTGATTGTGACGGGCTTTGTAGGTGTGGATCAGCATCTGGAAATTACATCTCTTCTGAATGGCCAGTGGAGCTTCTTGAGGTGGGGGGCGGTGTTGGTCTGTTTGGGGAGGTCGAGGATGAGTCTGCTGGCTGCTTTCTGGATTGTCTGCAGTTTCTTCAGGAGATGCAAGGTGATTCCTACGTAGAGAGTGTTGCCTTAGTCCAGCCTGCTGGTGACTAGGGCTTGAGTGACATGAGTGATTTGTCTGGTGTTGACAGGGAGCCATTTGAAGAGCTTATGGAGCATGCAAAGAGTTAAGAAGCCGGCAGAAGAAACTGCATTGATCTGTTTTTTCATGGTGAGCTTGCTGTCCAGGGTGATGCCAAGGTTGCATGCGTAGTCTGCAGGGGTGAGTGCTGCTCTGAGTTCAGTAGGCCACCAGGAGTCGTTCCACGGAGAGGTTTTGTTGCTGAAGATCAGCACTTCTGTTTTGTCTATATTGAGTTTTAAGCAGTTGTTTTTCATCCAATCCGCAATGCCCGTCATGCACCTGCAGAAGTTTGCCTTCGTGGTGGAGGGGTCTTCTGATAGTGAGAGGATCAGCTGGGTGTCGTCTGCATAGGATATGATGTTCATTTCGTGGGATCTGGCCAAGAGGGTCATGTAGAGGTTGAACAGTGTTGGGCTGAGAGATGAGCCTTGAGGGATGCTGCAGATGATTCCCTTGGGTTTGGAGGTGAAAAGTGATAGGTGGATTCTCTGGGTTCTTCCAGTGATGAAGGAGGTGATCCACTTGAGGGTATTTGCTTGGATTCCGATGTGATTCAGCCTCTTGATAAGGGTGTGGTGTGATACAGTGTTGAATGCTGCTGAGAGGTCGAGGAGGATCAGAGTCGCCCTTTCTCCTTGGTCAAGGAGGGTTCTGGTGTCGTCAGTGGAAGTGATCAGTGCGGTTTCGGTGCTGTGGTTGGTGAAGAATTCTGATCGGGAGGGGTCCAGAAGGTTGTTGATCTCCTGGTGTTGTGTGAGTTGGCGGTTAAAGGCCTTTTCTAGGACTTTGGCGGGAAAGGGGTGTAGCGAGATTGGGTGATAGTTCTTGAGTGTGCTGGGGTCAGCAAAGGGTTTTTTGAGAAGGGGTTTCACTTCTTCATGCTTCCATAATTCGAGGAAGGAAGCCATGGTTATGGAAAAGTTGGAAATGGTGGTGAGCTTGTTGCTGATCATCTTGCTCCCGAGGTTAAAGATGTGGTGGGAACATGGGTCGGTGGATGCTCCTGAGTGGACAGAGTACAAGATGGCTGTGGTTCTGTGTGGTGAGCTGGTCCCAGGCGGTCGTTTTTGCTTTTTCTGTGTGTGCTGCATTCTGCAGCACACATAGAAAGAGCAAAAAGCCATTAATGATTGTTTATGTGCAAGAAGGTGTCCCTTCCTGCACATAAACAATCATTAAATAATGACAATTTGCTACTCCTATGTGGCTGCAGAATGAAGCACACACAGAAGTAACAAATAGACATTATGGCTGGATTATGTGCATTATAGTGCAAGTGTACCTGCGTTGGCTCTAGGAAGCTAATTTTAGCACCAGCTCTAGGGAAAACCCAGGGGTGCGCCATATTGTAGTAAATACAGCGCATCCCTGCGTTTTGAAAATGGTGGTGCGCGGAGCTGCCAAATTTGGCTTAGCTCCGTGCTCCAACATTTTCTAGTAAATATGCACCACAGAGACCACATCAGTGGTGGCTGCTATACTTGTTTAGTGGTGGGGCAGGGGGGGATTCACAACCAAAACTGAAAGCACAACTAAAAATATTTACATTTCACTTACCTGCTGCTCTGACAACCACCACCTTGCTTCCCTCCTCTGATCCTGGACTCTGATTGCGCAGGCTCCTAGATGCAAAATCCCAGCACTTCTCTCGTGACTGGGGGTGAGTGTCTGAAAAATGTCAGCACTCCGTGCATCATCTCCTTGTGTTTACACTGTTTTCCCTAAGTTGGCAGGGTATGCCCAGATGTAGGTCCCTTGCTCACTTTGTCACTGAATTCAAGCTAGCCTGGCTGATGAGGGGTGTTACCCCGAAACCGGTCCCAGGATGCTTGTTTCCAGTCCAGGGAGGACCTGGCCTGGCAGTTCGGGCTGGACTGTTCCCATGAGGCACAGGGTCAAGACTGATTTGCATATGGCTGGGTCAAAACTGGGGTGGCGAAGTGAGCTAAAGAACGATGATGGATTCAAGCCAGATCTGTGACTGGGGGTGAGTGTCTGAAATGTTTCAGCACTCCGTCCATCATCTCCTTGTGTTTGCTTTGGAAATACTATTACCAGCATGAGAGAAGTGCTGGGATTGGTCTAAGTGGCTTTGTTTGCCGCTCAAACAGTGCTTTGGAGCCTGAGGTGTTTATCCAACCTGGCTGTGCAACGCAGCTCTGTTGGAGAAACTTAAGTGCGCATGTGTGTTTGGCCGGTCTAGGACCGCCGGCCAAACACACATGCACACTTAAAAGTGCCCACCACTCCTCCCCCTGCCATACCTGTCCAACAGGATTGCCTGCACTTGCTATAACAAACAAGTGGTTCTGTTGGGTAGTACAATAACTAAGTTAGCGTGTCTTTAATACCAAAGCAAGCAGAGTAATCAGAATGTTGCCCAAGTTTTACAAAGACTTTTTGAAAACAAACAATTAGAACACACAAAAGATCAAAGATTTGCCAAAGAATAAGTTATTTACTCCTTTTCCTTTTTTACAAAAAAGAGTCAAGTATGGCTGTCAAAAATTGCATAAACGTATTGCAATAAAATAGAAGTGACCTTCGTGACATATAGTGAAGAAAGAGTAACAAGTGATATCATTGGTGAAAATATGTACAAGACAAACATGAGTGACATGAGTTAACAAAATACAAGCATTTTCACTCGCTCGTCAAGCCCCGAGGTAAGAGCATCTAACCAAGCGTACCCACGTATGTCCCTCGTTGCCTTTGTGTAATAGGCAGCGCCTACTTATGCTAAACAGACAATTTCTTTATCCCGTAGTACCAGACCCAGTGTGGTGGGAACAAATCATTTACCCCTTCCAACCGGCTGGTGGAAGCTATTCAGTTCTAACTCAGGTATGTCCTGATTTCTGCATACACGGGTGTTTATCTTTTGGTAACCTTGCTTGTAATTCACTATGGTTAAAATACTTAGACACATCTCCTTCCCTTGTTTAGACTCTTACCGGCTGGTGGAGAGATCTTATAATTAAGCAACAGATTAAAACAAGGTAGGATTCGCCCAATTTCAATTTTATTTTGCGTGTACATTCTAGAAATTTTCAGTAAATTAAAATGACTGGTCCTTACATTTAATCCTAGACTCCTACCGGATGGTGGAGGTCCCAACAATTAATTAATTTTGGGAATCTCGAATCACGTGCACTCCTGAGCACTACTGCAAGTATACTTCGGTAATTCTTATACTTCTTGCTTCGATACAAAGTCAAGTATGTGATCGCCATGATACTAATGGCAGTTCCCTTTTGTTTGGCTGTAGATTCTCAACCTTCCAATCTTTTGCGGAACCTTTGCAAAAATGTTACCTTTTACGAATCTATTAACTGGATTCTACTCTTCTGTGGTAAGCCATGTTTTCACTTACCCCTATATAAATTTAGACCTTCTGACAGTAAGAACACTCCTGACTCTTTGAATTTAATTCCATAGGCTGTCTACTCCATCTGTTTATGTCCTGATGAAGACCCGCATCGACGGTACACACTCTGCGCTTTTTTGAAAGGGTCGAAACGTCGACGTTAATATTGCCCATGTCCACACAGTCTCCTTATCCCCTTCCTTCGAAATAATATTGGGATTAGGATTCATGTAAATAATTGTATACATGCAACAGGATGCTTGTATTTTGTTAACTCATGTCACTCATGTTTGTCTTGTACATATTTTCACCAATAATATCACTTGTCACTCTTTCTTCACTTTATGTCACGAAGGTCACTTCTATGTTATTGCAATACGTTAGCATTGCCACCCAGCATGTAGTTCGTCAGGCACAAATAGAGTCAGGCGTCATACGACAGTTCGATAGTTCGTTAGCAGCAATAATACAAAGTGTAATACGACAGTCTAGGTGCTCCGTTAACAGTTGCCCCCGACATGGATCAATGATGACACAAAAGTACCGCGTCTCACTCCGGCCCCAGTACTGCCCCTCCTTGGGCCAGCACGGGCCTCGATCCGAGCCGAAGCAACAGGCTCACGCAGCTGCCAGGAGCGAGAGGCAGAGAGAGTGTCCCTCCGAGCCCGCACCACACCCCAGGTGGTGATCCACGTTACCTGGGGGGCGCGACCCCACTCTCCTCCCCTCCTTCAGCGACTTGGGCCTTGATCCAGAACTCCGTCAATGGGCACGGCGAGCTCGGGCCGGCGACTCCGCTCCTCCGGGACTGCCGGTCCGGGCCGCTACTGTTGCACTCCGAGGGCCCAATGACCTGGCCCTCCTTCCGGCGGTCTCAGTGGACACCGAGACCCGCCCTCAGCACTTGTGGAGACTTACTTCGATTTCGGTGCACACGCTACCCAGGCACTCCTCACCAGCGCCTCTGGTTGCACCGCGACACGCACTCTGCGTGTCCGAGACTCGCCTCTTCTCTGGTGCACACGATGACCAGGCGATCGTCACCACTCCTCGGCTTGCACCTCGACACGCACCCTGCGCGTCCAAGTCTCACCTCTTCTCCCGGTGCACACAACGACCAGGCGCTCTTCACCAACGCCTCGGCTTGCACCACGACACGCACCCTGCGCGTCCGAGTCTCACCTCTTCTCTCGGTGCACACAACTACCAGGCGCTCTTCACCAACGCCTTGGCTTGCACCACGACACGCACCCTGCGCGTCCAAGACTCACTTCTTTTCCTGGTGCACACAACGACCAGGTGCTCCTCACCAACGCCTCGGCTTGCACCACGACACGCACCCTGCGCGTCCAAGTCTCACCTCATCTCCCGGTGCACACAACTACCAGGCGCTCCTCACCAACTCCTCGGCTTGCACCTCGACACGCACCCTGCGCGTCCGAGACTCAGTTTACTCCTGCGTGCCCACGATCACAAGGCACAACTTCTGAGGGTCTCAAGCTGCAAAAGCACGTGCACACCGCGTTGCTTGGGACTTCTCCAGAAACTTTTATGTTCCTGTGTTTCCAAACAGGGAGCCAGCTCACCTCGGGCCCTTGGGGTTCAGGACACAGCACAAAGCACAGTCCTGTTCAAGAAGGGGGGAACACCACCCACTGCAATGTCCCTTCAGTCTCTTCCTTCATAAAAGCTATAAACTGCAGGCCAGCCCCAGATTACGAAGCAAGGGTCAGTCCTATCCAGCAGTCTCTTCAGCAACTTCTTCCTTGGCAGAGGTTCTTCTTGACCACGAAAGAGGTCAAAGCCTTTGCAGACTCGACCTGTCCATTTCGCCATTCAAAATTACACCAAATTCTAGGGGTTTCAGTTCTCTTAGTTATACCCCTTCATGTCTTTGAAGTTTGTTGTGCTCAGGGGTCCCTGACCCCTACCTAAATCCGTTCTGGGTGTCTCCCTCCCAGTGTCACCTTTCTCCCTTTGATACTGGGGGTCTGGACCCTTAATCACTCAGCAGGAGATGGGTCAATTGTTTTATAGCTGCAACCCAGGCCTCTTCACCTCCCGGGGCCTCTCCTCGCATACTCTCCAGATGCAGGTCAGCCAGGTGCCATCTCACCCCCTCCCATCTCAGATCCAGACAGTCAATCCACATTCAGCAGAGACACACAGAAATGCTTGAAGCACAAAACTCAGCCACTTTCTAAAAGAGTGGTTTCTGAACACACAGTGACAAAACCACTTTCATAGAAAGATGTGTTATGACACTGTGAGTTCATACATACTAAACTTCACCTCTCCATTATAAACGTATAGGAAACTAGGCTAACAAAACACCATACCCAGCCTCCCCCATTCTGTCCTATGGGCAGAATGGCCTTTCACTAGTGAAAACGAAATGGAGTGTTTTTTCACTGTCAGGACATAGCACACACCTCAGTATATGTCCTGCCTTTTACCTACACTGCACCCCGCCCAGGGGTTACCCGGGACCTACCACAGGGGTGCCCACAGTGTACGCAAAAGGGAAAGTAAGGCCTGACAAGTGGTTGCACTTGTCAGGACAACATGCTAACTTAGCAAACTGCGCGCAGGCCCTACACTGAAGACCTGAGTTCCCTTCTCTGCGCGCCTTTGCATTACTAGCCCTTGCACCAACAGTGCACATCACTAGGGACTTTTACTAGTAAGGCAAACATACCAATCATGGCCAACCAATTACCATTGTACTTTACATAGGGAACCCTTGTACTTTAACACTGATCAGCAGTGGCAAAGTACCCAAAGCATCTAAATTGGCAACACTATGTCAGGAAAACGGTCTAGGGGGAAAGCAAAATGTTTAGGGAACTTTAGCCACAAAGGCCAAGTCCTACACAACCCCCTCCCAGCCAAAAGCCAGGGTAGACCAATCATTGCCTTGATGGACTTCCCTGCTTCGGGCGATAGAACCAGGACGCAGGCCCTCTACCACAGGGACACCCTCCTGTTCCTCGCCTTCCTGACCCCAGGGGTCCTTCCTGATCACTACCCCCTGAGCCAACAATGCTGTTCCATGGATCCCTCCCGGCCAGGGGAACCCCTCCAGGGGTGCTGGACCCATGCCAACCCCACCCTGGAGTGGTACCCTGGGAAGGCCCATTGGTCAGGATACTACCTCCAGTCATCCTGCCCTCCAGGTGAAAAGTGGGTTTACTCTGGTCACTTCTAGGGGACCCAGCCCCACTGGGTGGACACTGTCCCACCAATGTTCCCACTGGAGAACACAACCCTCTTTTAACCTTCCATTTATTTTTCTGGGCCTGACACTTAGGAATGGCACCCACAAACTTCAGGACAGCAGGAGCTCTGGCTACAGACTCCCCACGCCCTCCTGACGCTAGGTGTTCTTCCTCACACCTCTGGCAAGTAGGCACTAGACCTCCACCCGGGGGCTCTCCTACGGCCCCCCCAGTTTCCTGGGAGGTGCTGCTGATCCCTGGGGGTGCTGCTTATTCTTCCTCCCCCTCTTTTGAGACAAGAGGCTAGCCAGCAACCCCTCCTCACTACTCTGGGATCTCCTTGCGCCACTTGGCCCTCCTTCCCTCTCTGGGGCCTCTTCAGGCCCCTGGACCCATGACCAGGGGCCGGTTCTCATGCAGGTTTCCGGGAATCAAGGAGCCCACACCTTAACCCGGGGTGGCGCACTCCTGGAAAATAATTTCTGAGCCTAGGCTCCCCTGGGGCCAAATTGGTCAACCCCGCCAAATCATTTACCATGCTAACCACTACCCAATCCTCCAGTGCACTCTTGTAATCATCCACACTTGGCACTGGCTGTGCGCTGCCACCAATCACACTGGACTCTGTTTGTTTACCCTTAATGTCCAGTTCCCTCATGCTTAACTCATGAGCGAAGAGAATCCGTTTCTCTTCCAACGCGAGAGCGTTCCTGCTCTCCTCTGCTTGAGTTTTACATTTTAACACCTCCAACTCATGCAGTCTGACCCTTTGGTTTTCCTCCAACTCCTCTGGTGAAAAACTCCTCCCTGAATGGTTACTACCATCCCCTGCAGCTGGTCTCTCCACTGGCAAATCCTGTGGACCAAATCCATTCCCTGGGTCATCCTCATCCACCTCAACATCCCCCGTCTCCTGAGCCTCTTTGGTTTCCCACCAGGCCCTCAAGGCCATTTGCAGCTCCTCCTTCTTGGCGCTACCCTTCATGGGACATCCCAAAGCTCTGCAGAATTTCCTCAACTGATCAACCTTGTAGGAAAACAGTGCCTCAATGTTAAACTCTAATTCTGCAGCCTCAGCCTCACCAGATATCTGGCTCTCTCCCTGAGACATGATGTGTGGTTTAAAGGTTACTCAACAATAGAACCAACAATTCCAAAAACACAATATGTGGTTGCGTCGTGGTCTGCGATCAATTTATGATGAACACCAATTACTGTGAGTGATTTTGCACATACACGTTTAATTTACATTAGGATCGAATCCCACCGCTCTGCCGCCAAATGTTGGAAGTGGGGGTCCTTATCCCTCACCGCCACCACCAAATGCTGGAGGCGGGAGTCCCCATCCCACACCGCTGTTGCCAGGTGCGAGATCCGGACCCCTCGTTTCAACGTTAGGCTAAGTAAGGACACCGTCTGAGATAGCCCTGCTCACCCCCTTAGTAGTTTGGCATGAGAAGCCAGGCTTATCTCCAAGGCACGAGTGTACAGTATGTGCAACCACACTCACAGCAACCCAATGATGTCACCACAAATAGACTCCACACGAGTTTTTATAAAACGAGTATAATCTTTATACAAGAAGATACACAATATGACCACACGATACAAAACCAACATATAATAATGGGTAGTATTCCTTCCGGTGGATTGGTAGGTTCTAATCTCAACCACTGCTTCTAACCAACAGTTAAGCTGACTTCTAACCGTTTCCAAAAGGTTAGGTAGGTCGTATTGCTAGAATCACACACGTTGCAAAAGAAACGAAATACTGCAATGCGTAACGATATACTCCTGAATTGTGCAATAGAGAAACAATGCCATACGTAGCGCCACAGTCATGTACTTTGCAATAGAAGGAATAATGCAATGCGTATCACCACCAGCATACCCTGTGCAAGGAAGAAACAAAGCAATGCGTCACGCTACAATCATGTACTGTGCACTGAAGAAATAATGCAATGCGACACGTTATAATCAGGTACTGTGCGATGAAGAAATAATGCAATGCGCCACGCTTACAATCATGTACTCTGCAAGGGAAAATAACGCAGTGCGTAGCGCACCCAGCATGTAGTTCGTCAGGCACAAATAGAGTCAGGCGTCATACAACAGTTCGATAGTTCGTTAGCAGCATTAATGCAAAGTGTAATACGACAATCTAGGTGCTCCGTTAACAGTTGCCCCCGACATGGATCAATGATGACACAAAGGTACCGCGTCTCACTCCGGCCCCAGTACTGCCCCTCCTTGGGCCAGCACGGGCCTCGATCCAAGCCGAAGCAACAGGCTCATGCAGCTGCCAGGAGTGAGAGGCCGAGAGAGTGTCCCTCCGAGCCCGCACCCCACCCCAGGTGGTGATTCACGTTACCTGGGGGGGCGCGACCCCACTCTCCTCCCCTCCTTCAGCGACTTGGGCCTTGATCCAGAACTCCGTCAATGGGCACGGCGAGCTCGGGCCGGCGACTCCACTCCTCCGGGACTGCCGGTCCGGGCCGCTACTGTTGCACTCCGAGGGCCCAATGACCTGGCCCTCCTTCCGGCGGTCTCAGTGGACACCGAGACCCGCCGTCAGCACTTGTGGAGACTTACTTCGATTTCGGTGCACATGCTACCCAGGCACTCCTCACCAGCGCCTCTGGTTGCACCGCGACACGCACTCTGCGTGTCCGAGACTCGCCTCTTCTCTGGTGCACACGATGACCAGGCGATCGTCACCACTCCTCGGCTTGCACCTCGACACGTCCGAGTCTCACCTCTTCTCCCGGTGCACACAATGACCAGGAGCTCTTCACCAACGCCTCGGCTTGCACTACGACACGCACCCTGCACGTCCGAGTCTCACCTCTTCTCTCGGTGCACACAACGACCAGGCGCTCTTCACCAACGCCTTGCCTTGCACCACGACACGCACCCTGCGCGTCTGAGACTCACTTCTTTTCCCGGTGCACACAACGACCAGGCGCTCCTCACCAAAGCCTCGGCTTGCACCACGACACGCACCCTGCGCGTCCAAGTCTCACCTCGTATCCCGGTGCACACAACGACCAGGCGCTCCTCACCAACGCCTCGGCTTGCACCTCGACACGCACCCTGCGTGTCCGAGACTCAGTTTACTCCTGCGTGCCCACGATCACAAGGCACAACTTCTGAGGGTCTCAAGCTGCAAAAGCACGTGCACACCGCGTCGCTTGGGACTTCTCCGGAAACTTTTATGTACCTGTGTTTCCAAACAGGGAGCCAGCTCACCTCGGGCCCTTGGGGTTCAGGACACAGCACAAAGCACAGTCCTGTTCAAGAAGGGGGGGACACCACCCACTGCAATGTCCCTTCAGTCTCTTCCTTAGTAAAAGCTACAAACTGCAGGCCAGCCCCAGATCACGAAGCAAGGGTCAGTCCTATCCAGCAGTCTCTTCAGCAACTTCTTCCTTGGCAGAGGTTCTTCTTGACCACGAAAGAGGTCAAAGCCTTTGCAGACTCGACCTGTCCATTTCGCCATTCAAAATTACACCAAATTCTAGGGGTTTCAGTTCTCTTAGTTATACCCCTTTATGTCTTTGAAGTTCATTGTGCTCAGGGGTCCCTGACCCCTGCCTAAATCAGTTCTGGGTGTCTCCCTCCCAGTGTCACCTTTCTCCCTTTGATACTGGGGATCTGGACCCTTAATCACTCAGCAGGAGATGGGTCAATTGTTTTATAGCTGCAACCCAGGCCTCTTCACCTCCCGGGGCCTCTCCTCGCATACTCTCCAGATGCAGGTCAGCCAGGTGCCATCTCACCCCCTCCCATCTCAGATCCAGACAGTCAATCCACATTCAGCAGAGACACACAGAAATGCTTGAAGCACAAAACTCAGCCACTTTCTAAAAGAGTGGTTTCTGAACACACAGTGACAAAACCACTTTCATAGAAAGATGTGTTATGACACTGTGAGTTCATACATACTAAACTTCACCTCTCCATTATAAACGTATAGGAAACTAGGCTAACAAAACACCATACCCAGCCTCCCCCATTCTGTCCTATGGGCAGAATGGCCTTTCACTAGTGAAAACGAAATGGAGTGTTTTTTCACTGTCAGGACATAGCACACACCTCAGTATATGTCCTGCCTTTTACCTACACTGCACCCCGCCCAGGGGTTACCCGGGACCTACCACAGGGGTGCCCACAGTGTACGCAAAAGGGAAAGTAAGGCCTGACAAGTGGTTGCACTTGTCAGGACAACATGCTAACTTAGCAAACTGCGCTCAGGCCCTACACTGAAGACCTGAGTTCCCTTCTCTGCGCGCCTTTGCATTACTAGCCCTTGCACCAACAGTGCACATCACTAGGGACTTTTACTAGTAAGGCAAACATACCAATCATGGCCAACCAATTACCATTGTACTTTACATAGGGAACCCTTGTACTTTGACACTGATCAACAGTGGCAAAGTACCCAAAGCATCTAAATTGGCAACTCTATGTCAGGAAAACGGTCTAGGGGGAAAGCAAAACGTTTAGGGAACTTTAGCCACAAAGGCCAAGTCCTACAGCCACTGAGCACTTGCGTCGGCAGTTGTCAGGCAAAAATAAAATGATAATAAAATGCTTTTATCATCATTTTATGTTTCATCTTTTAGCAGGGGGGGTGACGCTCCTCTGCCATTACGACGGAACCGCCCCTGGACCACATGTTCCCTCCCCCTTGTGTTCCCAAAAGGCAGAACAGGGATGATTAGGAATTCCTTGTGGTAATGGAGTATCAGCAGCATGACTTTTGAATATGTATTCCTCTACTAGTACAAGGTGCAAGAGAGGAGAAAGAAGGCCAGATTTACCAGTTTCTCATGCAGCGCAGTGCACAGGGCCGGACTGGCTACCAGGCGTTTTTTGCTGGGGTGACAGGGTGGGGTCAAGGTTCACTGCTGAGGGGCTGATTTTGTTTCTGGGATCTGCCGGCGCTTCTAAATAAACAATGCAAAACAAATAGCTTTAAAGTGTGCTTTTTATACATTTGTTTTGCATTGTTTATTAAGGAAAGCCCGGTAGCCAGTCCGGCCCTGGCAGTGCAGCAGCCGCAAATGCTGCGCTGCATGAAAAGGAGAGAGCAGGAGAGTGCTATATTTACAGAAATATAGCACCCTCCTCCCCTCTCCCTGACGCAGAAATGAGCGGCTATGCGCCTTTGCACCATAGTGCATGGGTGTCTCCTTGAGTCTTCCAGTACAAAAAAATTATGCTTAGACTAACTTTAAACATTTTCCCACTTTGTATGTGTGCTGTACAGTGCAGAACACAAGCAAAGTCAGAAAATAAAGGAGAAAAAAAGCATTTCTCCTTCATAGTGCCTATCTGAAATGGGCGTTTATTTTCTGACGTTAAAACTTGTCTACTTTTTTAAGTAAATAGGTTTTAGCATCAGAAACCTTGGTTGGTTGCATGGGAACGCCCATGCACCACCTGTGGTACGCCCACCTGGTGCTAAGTAATGTAAAGCAGCACTATGCACTGCTTTTCATTACTTTCAAGTGATTTTCCAGCGTAAACCAGGTTTTACGCTGGAAAGTAAGGGGCATATTTACAAGGAGCTAGCTGCTACACACTGCTCCAACTTACAAACTGACGCATTCGGCCCACTGCATTTTTTTGTGGAGGCTTGCGTCACATTATACCTGCACCAGGTATAATGTATGCAGGGCATGTGTTCCCACGTTAAAAGCCACATAGAACTGACCCAGTGAAGTTTACAACTTTTCACTGCGTCACTCTATGACTCAACTGCGTCAAAATCCCTACGCCTTCTCAAGCCAGGCGTAAGGATTGATGCATAGCTTTTAACATGGGATTCACCTCTGTGGTCTGACACAATGCTGGAGTTCCATCAGTTATACGACCAACTCCAGCAATGCTTCACCTTAGTGCCAAAAGAGGCTTCAGAATTTTTGATATCTGTGAACCCCTGTGCCATGGAGCACTGTATTGTAAATAGAGCGCATCCATGGCATCATTAGGGCATTTTGGCAGGCGCAAGAAATCTGACGCATCAATGCTGATGCGTCAGTACTTGTAAATATGCCCCTAAATAGATAACAAAAGATTTAGCCTCATTTTGCATCACTTTTGTGATGCAAACACGGCGTTAAATCTTAGTAAATAGACCCCAGAGTATCTTCATACTGAAACAGAATGGTGCAGACAGGCTTGCCTTATGTGTTCTGCTGGTGTGGCTGCATTGAGTACTTCATTAAATGGAAGTCTGATGATTAACACATGGCCGTTGGTAGGAACAACTATAACACTGTACAGTGCTCTCTACTATAGTGTGTGAGGCAGTTAAGCGTGCCTCCGACACAAGAATCGAAACCATAAAAAAACATTCAGAGAAAAGCCTAGGGGAGCAGGCTAAGGGCAAACATCATAAAACTAAAATATGACCAAAACAACGAGGAGGAATAAAAACTCAGCATAGCCAAATCGTGTGGAAAGACAATAGCAGTCAATTACAGAGATATCAGAGTACCTGAAGCAGTAGCACTGTGGTGTTCACTAAACACAAATCAGCCAGTAGCCTATATGAACTTCGAATGTGAAGGCATTTAAAAACACGGGCTCTTCTTATTTTTAGGTCGAGCATTCGAGACCTCTTGTATATACTTTAGTATATACTTATTATATACTTATATGTGTATGTACTTAGTGGGCTCTGGAGATCAGCCCTACGACTTGTCTGCTCCCGCTTAGGGACTTTTTTTCTGTTCAACTGCCTCTATTTAACTGTCTTGATAGAAAACAACCAGCAGAGGTCAGTAAAATACCAGAATCACTTTAGCACTCTCTAGATTCCAGTCCATAGATATTGTCTTCCACGAGCACCCGTAGACAATAATATTTTTTTCAAATCTTGTATTTTCAGTGATATGACCACCGAAGGCCCTGATTTTATATTTAAAACAGAGCTTTGGACTATACCATTTCCCGCTGAAAGGCAATATTTCTCTCCGTGTATTCCCATACCTGGCGTGTCTCGCAGTTTGGTGCTTACTTTCCCTCCATGTTAAAGAACAGTAGATGTTTCAGCACCCAGGCTAATGTGCTGCATAGCTAAATGCATATAAGGTCCCAAAGGCGAGACCGATTGCATTGCAAATGCTTGTTTTTATTTTATTTTGTTTCCCATCCAGTTTTTTTCTACAGTCATAAAGTGAACATTATTCAAATCAACCAGATGCTCTTCTTTTCTCATTGAGCTGTCAGTGTAGCACCAGGTCCTTTGTCTGAGGCTTCTATCTGTACTATGAGGGGCTTGACTATATTGACAAGTGTACCACAGAGAGCCTTAGAAAGCCAATCAAGTCGTTTGACACAGTAGCACAAATGACTGTACTTAGGTGTTTTTTGCATTTTGGAGAATAACTATGGTCCTTTAATGTTCCACAACATTCTGCTAATAACCAGGGAGACCAGGAATAGTATTCAGAAAGAGCACTGGAAGTCTAGAATGGTCCATATAAAGAAGCAGTAATCTGTTGGAATTGTCAGATGTTGGCTCTGCTTTGAAGAAGAATTACATTTTGATGCGCTCTCGCAAAGAGATAATAGATATATTGTACACAACTAGGGGTTTGCAAGCCACCCATTGTTTACCATTCTTTTGCTTCACTGTCACTCTTATATGCTGCCTTCTAATTGGCCAGTGGGTGCCGGCTTCACTTCCTCTTCTTTCAGCTGGAGCATGGCCAAGTACTGATAACTTCAGCATGATTGATGTCCTCCTGCGGATCGCACTGTGATTGAGTAACTATTTCTATTTCACTCTCCTACCCCTGCTGGGTCTGTTTTGCTTTCTTCCCCTCCCACCACCCGTTGTCTATGTTGCTTCTTCTCTACCCAACAGCATGTGGTAAGAGTTGCTTCTTCACATGTTGTCTGTGTTGCTTCTCCCCCACCCACTATCCTGTTGCCTGTGGTGCTTCTTCCCCTCTGACCCCCCACTCTCCCATTGTCAATGTTACTCGCCCTCCACCCCAATACGGAAAAAAAGCGTTATGACATGGCCAGCGCTGGCTGCATCATAGCACTTTTTATGTGCCGTTGCCCTTTCCCTGTTGTCCGTGTTGCCCGCCCCAATGTCATAAGGAAAAGAAAGTGCTCTGACGCATCGAGCACTGTTGCTTACAACTTTTAGCCATGCTGCACAGTAGACGTGCTGCTCTACAACATGGCTAAAAGACATTGGCAAAGTCAATAGCTCTTGCATTGTCGGGACCTATTGGCTTTGCTGAAGCTTGTTCTTTGTTTACTGTCCCTTATTGCTGTCCCTTTTTGCCAGGATATACCAGGCTGTGAGGGACAGTAAAAAAAAAAGCCGCCCGACTGTAAATAGGGTGGGCGGTTGGATAGCTTACCTCAAATGTCAAAGACTTCACCATACCCACAGCTGTCACTAGAAACATCAACCCATCACAAGATCTGTCAGTGACCTCTCAAACTTTTTCTGCAGCAAATCGCAACCATATGTAGCAACTTTTCCCCTGGCCCTCTCCAGAAGTCTTACAGTGACGAAGTCAACACAATCACCATAATAGACTCCATTAGCACAGGGGAAACCACAACAATCATGAAAAACATTCACTCCGGGTCCCCTGTGGACCCCTGCCCCCACCACGCCTTCAACAAAGGAGCAAGTCCTACCAGTGAGACCCTTACCCCTATTCTCAACACCTCCATTGGTACAGCCACCACCTGGAACTATGGAAAAATGCAGCTGTCAACGCTTTCCTAAAGAAAACTTCCGCTGACCCGACCAAAATCGCCAATCACCAACCAATATCCCTTACCCAGCCAAAGTCCTAGGGAAAGCTATCAACAAACGCCTCTATGACTATCTCACCAAACACCAGCTTCTCGACACCACACAACCAGGATTCAGACCCAACCACAGCATGGAATCCAGCTTAATAGTAGCAACAGATGTTATCCAGATGATCCTTAATGGGGGGAAATCACAGCCCTAATCCTTCTATATCTATCAGCAGCCTTTAACACCATCTCCCACCACATTCTAATCCAATGACTCCACAAAAGAGACATCCGGGGGCTCGCCCTTGAATGGATCTGCAGCCCTCATCCTTCTAGACCTATCAGCAGCCTCAACACCATCTCCCAACCCATTGTAATCCAATGACTCTACAAATCAGGCATCCAGGGACTTGCCCTCAAATGGATCTGCTCCTTCCTTACCAGAAGAATCCAAATCGTCAACATGCCCCCTTACCTCTAAAGCACGAGATCTTAGTTGCAGAGTCCTGCAGAGATCCTTGATCAGCCCAAAGCTCTTCAAAAACTACATGACTCAGCAGGCTGACATTATACGAGTTTACAAAATAGACATCTTCATGACACACAACTGATACTGTTCCTCTTGTAGAAAACACCCAGTACCAGGAACAAGTTCACAATATGCATGACAGAAGCAGGGGTGTAACACAGGGCCCCACAACCCCTGCAGTGCAGGGGGACCCGAGCTGCAGGCCCCTTGCAGGGGGGCCCCCTCAACTTTCGTTACGTCACTGGAAAGAAGTAGCCAACTGGATGAAATCTAATTTCCTCAAATTGAACTCGAACAAGACAGAGGTGGTAGTCTTTGGAAGAATGCCTCACCATGGGACTCCATCTGGTGTCCCACAGACCTTGGATCCACCCCCACGTCCTGCTTGCAAACAAGAAACCTTACAATCATTATAGACAACAACCTGGATATTACCGCCCAAGTCAACGCAGTAGTCTCAGCCTACTTCAGCACACTAAGGATGCTGAAGAAAACCTTCAAATGGCTACCAGACACCACCAGCAAAATGATCACCCAAAGCATCATAAACAGCAGACTAGACTATGGAAACACCCTATACGCAGGCATTACCAAACAGCTTACAAGTCTGCAGTGGCGGCCGGCAGAGATCGGGGCGGGGGGCAGCGGAGGGGGTGGAGAGGATATAAAAATTAAAAATAAACTTATCTGATTACCAGGACTCTCCTCTGCCGTCCCTCCGTTGTCTCTCCAGCCGGAACAGGAAAGCAGGAAGCACCCGGTTCCCAGGCTCCCCTGAGCCAATCACAATGCTGCAATGCAGTGCTGTGATTGGTCTGAGTGTCATGGATCGGCGCTCTGCCAGGGAATGGGGGCCAGGGCATGTTCTCAATGCAGGCTGTAATGAAGCCTGCATTGAGAATAGGGAAAGTGTGCATAAATGTTTGGCCGGCCCGAGAGGTGTTTGTGAAGCGTAAGTACAGGTTGAGAGTGTTCACCCACCTACAGAACTCGTTACATGTCTGTACATCCCCCTTCCAGAATACCAAGATGTCGTCTATGTACCTTCGCCATAGGAGTATGTTCTGGGAGAAAGGGTTGGAGATGTCGAAAATGCACCTTGACTCAAAGGCTGCCATATACAGGCAGGCCAGGCTGGGTGCGAAGGTGCTCCACATCCATGTGCCCTGTGTTTGGTGATAAAGTTGCCTTTTGAATTGAAAGAAATTTTTGGTCAGTGCTAAAGAGGCATACTCCATAATGAAGCTGATCGGTGTGGGAGAGACCCAATCAACTGACCGCAGTACTGCTTCCACAACCTCAAGTGTAGCCTCCTGTGGAATGTTTGTATATAGGGACTCCACATCGAGTGTCACTAGTACTTGGATCTCCTGGTCAGTGTCAATGGTATTGATAAGTCTCAGGACGTCCCTGGTGTCCTGCAAGAATGATGTGGTCTTCTGGACCACTGGTTGGAGGAAGTGGTCACAGAACCTGGAGAGGGGTTCGAGTAAAGAATCAATCCCGGAGACAATTGGCCGTCCGGGTGGGGGAATCCGATTTTTATGGATCTTAGGGAGTACGTAGGGTCTTTCTTGACCAGGAAGTCCGCCTCTTTCTTGCTGAGCCATCCCTCAGTCTCAGCAGTATACACCATGGAGGTGATACCCCGTCGGGTCTTGATCAATGGGGGTATAATACTGGCGATTGGATAGTTGCGCCAAGCACTCCCTATCGTAATCGTCAGTGGATAAGATCACGAATGCCCCGCCCTTGTCTGCTGGTTTGATCTTGATAGGGGTGTCTTTAGCAAGGGTGTTAACTGCTGTTGTTTCAACATAGGAGAGATTGTAGAAAGGTCGTTTCTTATTCCCCTCGTTGCCTCCTTGAGGACCGCCTGCTCAAAAGTGAGGATCTCGTGGGGGATTTGGCCGGCATGAGGAGTGAATTTAGAAGGGTTATGTAAACCCGAGTCATCCCGTGACTGTTCCGGTTTGCCCTGGAAGAACGCTCTTAAGCGTATCTTCCTAAAGAACTGGTGTAACTCACAGGACTCCCGGAAGTCATCCTGTTTGGGGGTAGGGACAAACCCAAGTCCTTTTTCCAGGACTTTAGTCTCCGTCGTTGGCAGAGGCCTGGGAGATAGGTTCATTATTAGTTTAGTTTGCCTGTCAGGCTCCGGGTCTGTACCGGTTGTTGAGGTGGGGCCTGCCACTGTACCCTCGTGTTGCCTCTTCTTTGTCCTCTCCCCCTTCCCCCATTCCCCTCCCCCCCCTTTGACACCAGAGACCTATGCCACTTTGACAGGATGCTCATCCTTGGGCAACCTTCCATCTTTGCTTATACCCATCGTGTTTTTACCTTCCCCCTTTCTCTCCTCAATACCAGCATGGCGTTAACTTTTGTAACAATTGTTGCTCTGCCTAACTATTGATGAGGCGTGACTTGAACCCGAATTGGGGAGTTCCATCGCGCCATTTCCTACGGTGGTTGGTTACAACCAATGACACCAGTATGTTTTGTATATGTCACGTGTGCCACAAGTCTGCTTATTATGTTTGTCTGGCCATGCACCTCTTGAGTTGCACTAACCACTTGTGCATGTGGTTGTGGCATGTTTTTTATCTCATTTTGGAGGCATTATTACTGTATGTGCATACCTTATTCATGTACCGTTGTTTTTCTCTCTCTGTTTTGAATCTCATTAGGTTGGTCCCATGATTTGCATTATTAAGGTACCTCATTGTAAGGTCATCAGAGTGATTGGTTCACTTTCCATAACCAACCACCCGTGTAGATAGTGCATCAAGATAGGTCCTGAAGAACTGCTGAGTGATTTACACACATAAGGCAAGAAACATGTTGACCATGACTACACACATATAGACACCTCCGACCATTATAATCGGCGGTATCCCTATTCTGGTTTTAATTGAGACAAGTGGGCTCCCAGATTAAAATTCATTTTGGAGCACCACCTCGCCTCATTTTATTTCTCCTCACATCACCTCACATCTACACCACTAGGCCCCTCACATGCACCTCACCTACACGGCATGGGAAAAAGATCTCCGACAAAGAGCCCCTCATAGGGTGCCCGTCAGGCATTGCAGCGCCGGCCTGACGAGGAGCAAGCCCTATGATGAAGCATGACACCCAAATGGGTGTGTGAGGGCCACACCTCCCAAATTGGGAGACACCCACACTCCACTACTGAGTAAGGGTGTTGACCAACCTAGCCTCCTTTTCTTCTTTCCCCACCCTACAGGAACTGCATACTCCTTAGGTGCTACAACTAAAGCATTGCAGAAATTCTACACGTCGTTGGCCGAGAACTTGCTGGTTAGGCCATACATAAAGCTACCGCGCTGGCACGCCAGATAAAGTTATACGTTATATGGAGTGTTAATGCTGAAGGTGAATACAACCAGGTTTTCAAAGAGCAGTCATTTGAAGTGCTGCAAGGCGAAGATAAACCAGGTGTCAGAAAGTCCAACTTGACATTTAGAAAAGAAGAAATAGTTAACTTGCCAAAACCATTAAAGAGAGTCATTGTACTGCTGTACTCGGTGAAAAGGCTCAAGGAGACGTGTCCAAGTTTGTGCTTACCGAGCTGTCCATACCTGAAGTGGCCAGCCACCAAAACTGCTGAGTGGGGCTCAGAACAACTTCACAGATCTTCAAAGAATAAAGAGCCGAGATCAACTTTCGGAACATTGAAATGGCTTAGATGGCAGCGAAGAATGTCTAATTTCCAGCTTTCATTAAAGTTGATGCAGAGGTTAGCACATTGCAAGGTCTCACGAAAGAGTCGCATAAACCAAGTCAGAGTGATCCACCAGCGGTGTCATTAAGTTCTGCACTGGTCTGCTGCATTCCTGAAACCACCGCCCCCGTTCGATACCTCCAAAAAGAAAAATATTGGTGATAATGGTTGTTTGGATAGAGGCATTTAAAGATTTCATTGATACACTTGAAGAGACTGATAACAAAAAGATTATCAAATACCTCAAAAATCTTGCTGGTGATGGTGTAAAAGAAGTAATCAGGAAGATGCCTCGAACTGATGAAGAAATTACATACCGTCAGATTAAAGAAACTTTGAATCTCAAGTTCAATCCAATGTCCAATGTATATTACAAAAGATCCATTTTCAGTCAAGAACAACAGAAAGTTGGTGAAACCATTGATGAATTTGCGGAGAGACTCGACACACTCATCAAACACTGTAAGTTCAATTAATTTAATGACGAAGAAGAATTACGTCTTAGAGCTATTGATAGACGCTTGTCAGATTCATTCAGACGTGAAATGCTGAGAAACTCTTAGTCTGGAGCGAGTGTTAATAGCTGCCAAAGCTGAAGAGCGTGCCGATGTACAAGCTCCTGACATGGAGGCCGGAGGTGCCCAGAATGAATCAGTCATGAGTGTGAAAAGTAAGCCAAAGCCAAAGACTGAAGGACACAAGATGATGTGTACATGTAAAAAGAAGTTGTGTTTTAGATGTGGAATTTCGTTTCCACATGAAGGTAAATGTCCCGCCCTTGGACAGATTTGTGAAGGCTGTGGGAAGGAGAACCATTTTGTGATGCTTTGCAAAGCCAAGGAAAAAGCAAGTGCGTCAAGGCACGAAGACAAAATGCTGCCAGAACATTTGAGAAACAACGCTTGACGTGCACCCACAAGGCCCAGCGGCGGCATCAGTTGAGACAAATCAACACTAAACAAAGTTGATTGTCATCTAAATCATTGTCAAACAGTTCTTCTATCTCAGTATCAAGTGAAAGTGAAGAAGATGGTTGTGCCATGTCGATCTTTACCTCAGAAAACCGTGCGCATGCTGGACTGGAAACATGTGAAGACAAATGTCAGTCAAAGAAAAGTCGACATGCTAAGGCACCAAAGTCATTCAAACATTGTCCGAACATTGCACTAAAGTAAATGGTTATTCGATACCTTTCATCATCGACAGTGATGCTTCGATGCACATTATCCCTGAGGAGAAATATAAGGAATTGTCTCCATTACTGTGACTGACACCATCTAAAAAGGGTAAACATGGGCTTCATCGACGCCCTTAAAACATCAAGGTTCATCTGTAGAGATGATGAAACACAAGAAAATGAAGGTGCAAGCACCTATCCACGTGCTTCAAGATACAGCTTCAAGTGCCTGTCTACTCAATTTCAGCATAGTGGCTGATATGGGACTGATTCTGTAAACTACAACATGAATGTAAAATAGAAAGTCAATTCCCTTCATTATTTCATGGTTTAGGAAAGCTTACGACTATGAAAGTGAAGCTGCATATTAATATGAGGACATCCATCCTGTTACTTAAAGACATAGACAAATTGCTTTCCATTTACAAGACGCTGTTGAAAAAGGACTTGAATCTTTACTACTCCTCCTCCTCAAACCCCTATTTCTAAGTAAAGGAATCTGTACATGTAGGCACGCCATGATTTTCTGTCTAGGGCCACATGACCCTATATCAAACTGTCGCTGCATGAAATTCTTAAACAAAGTTGAAAGAAAACTGCCCAAGCAAGTAAACTACTGCAGTGCAGCCTAGTGAACCTACCGATCAACCGGGGGCCGGCCACATCTTCATTTTCCTGTAAATTACGGACTATCTGGAAGCCCCGCTCCCCCGCTCTGGTCTACTTGACTTCATGTTCCAAACTCTCATGCCACTCGGTGCTTCCCGGGTTTCCCGGGAAAGCCACTAACAAAAGCACAAACCTCACTGGGCCAGGCTGCTAGCAGGAGTTCAGCCTCCTTTTATCCTCAATGCTATCCTGGTGGTGGCTTCCTGGTCCCTACGACAAAGTGGCCCGACAGTTCCTGTCAACAGTGGTGTGACAATTTAATCTATTTGAAACTGCCTGTGCTTGCCTATTTTTTCTTGTACATGTCTACTTTTATAACTTTGCCACTTGCACTTTATCTGGCTCTCAGAGGGGTCTATGCTATCCTGGCTGTGGTGTTTTGGACCCTACGACAAAGCGACCCGTTGGTCCTCATCAACAGTGGCATGATGTTTTAATCTACTTGAAACTGCCTGTGCTAACATTTCTTTTTGTGCATGTTTACTTTACTTTTTAAACTTTGCCATGAGCTCTTTACCTTGTTCTTAGAGGGGTTGCTAATGAATTCACATGCATGGCAATCACTGGACAGCCCCTATGAATGTTAATAGCTGCTGCATAACTTGACTAGACTAAACACTGTCTCCTAGGCCGACGACACGCAGCTGATTCTCTCCCTCACTGACGAATCTACAGCTGCAAAGAACAACTTCCACAACGGGATGAAGGCACTCACCACCTTGTTGAAGGACAGCTGCCTCAAACTCAACTCCGACAAAACCAAAGTCTTCATCTTGGGAACCACCCCCGCCGCCTGGACCAACTCCTGGTGGCCTAGAGCGCTCAGGGCCCCCCACACCCACTGACCATGAACGTAACCTCAGCATCATCCTTGACTCCTCGTTCACAATGAACCGCCAAATCAATGTCATCTCATCCTCCTGCTTCCACACACTCCACCTGCTTCGAAAGATCTTTAAGTGGGTCCCCACCGAGTCCAGAAGAACGGTCACCTAGGCACTCGTCAGCAGCAAACTCGACTATGGCAACACACTCTAAGCTGGCTACCACCCAGAATCTCCAAAAGAAATTGCAGAGAATCCAGAACGCCGCTGCAAGATTTATCCTGGACATCCCCGCCAGAGCCACATCACCGGTCACCTAAGAAACCTCCACTGGCTCCCAAGCAACAAAAGAATCACCTTCAAGCTCCTCACACACGCCTAAAAAGCCCTCCACAACATCTGACCTGCATACCTAAACCACCGCCTCTCCTTCTACACTCCAACCAGACATCTCCGTTCTGACAACCTGGCCCTGACCAATACCCCATGAATCCGCAAGATCACAGCCGGAGGAAGATCCTTCTCCTACCTCACTGCAAAGACCTGAAACTCTCTTCCTCTACATCTCGGGCAATCACCCTCACTGCCTTAAATCAGGAAGGACCTAAAGACCTGGCTGTTTGACTGAAATGGCTTGTTGACTGAACTGCAGAACCCGCCCCTCCAGCACCTTGAGACCCAAATGGGTGATTGGCCGCGCTCTATAAGAATCCTGATTGACTGATTGATTGACTGTGTGCTTGCACTTTAATTTACCATTGTCCCTATAGACACCCAGAGGAAGTGGTACTTTTATACCCCCTTGCCATTTGCACTTTACTTGGTTCCCAGGGGGGTCGTTATTGAACTCACAAGCTTGGCAATCACTGGATAGCTCCCAAGAATGTTATAAGCAGCTGCATGCTTGCACTTTAACTTCCCGTTGCTCCTAAAGATACTTCGAGCAAGCAGCTCAAGGGGGTAATGGGATCAGCCAGGTAACATTGTTTAGGCAAGGGGTCTCCAACCTTTTATGCAATAAGCGCTACTTATGTTCAATGAAACTTATTGAGAGCTACTAATGTTATTTGTGTTGTAATAGTGACCACATCACACAAGATTGCATTAGTGCCCATCATCTGCAAGAATACTGTCAGGGACCTCTTCAGTGCATCCGGCATGGTCGCCAGTAGTAATGTAAAAAAACCTTTGACAATATGTCATGCCTCTACATGGGTAAAACATAACAGCCATAGCTGCAATGCCTCACCACCAAGGTAATAACATTTGTAAAATGTCTCCCCAGTGCCACATGATTTATCACTCAAATATCAGCTTAAATATATTTTGGAAATTCAGCCATTTTCTCCAAATATTATCTTATGAATTCTGAAAATAAAAACAAATTAATCTTGAATACACACTCTCCATTTTGGTATCCATATAAAAATTCAACCAAGCAATAGCTTCTAATTTAGTAGACTGGGCTGCCCACAGGAGAGCTACTTACAGGTAGCTGGAGAGCTACCAGTAGCTCACAAGCTATTCATTGAAGAAGCCTGGTTTAGGTATTAGCCCTACTCTATTTGGTTCTTACATATTACAGTCTGTTATTTATTAATTTTATGATTGATGCTTCTTTGTAAGATTTAATTAATCTAATACAAATAAAGATTGATTTGATTTGATATCATTGAAGGATCTACGGTGCCCACGCCATGCATTTCTCCCATAGTGGTAGTGCCTAAAAAGGACAGTGAAGGAGCTGTACACATATGCATTGACATGTGTCAGGCAAACAAGGCAATTGAACGAGAACGACATCAAGCTCCACACATTGCTGACATGATAACGCAATTAAATGGTGAAAAAGGCTTCTCTTGCCTTGATTTGAAAAACAGGTTTTGACAAGAGGAGTCTGACGATAATTGGATTAATCCTTTAATGATTGAATGCACAGCATTATGATTAAGGTTCTTGAGGAATAAGAACTTGGTGTGCATACAAGACGACCTCTGAGTGTATTCCCTTTATGTAATAGGTGAACACTGTCTTTTCTATCAAGTGGGTAGAAGGAACCTATGAATTTTTGTGAATTTTTTGTGATTTGTATATAATTGTTGTGTATATATATGTATGTAGTTTGATAAAAGAATTTCAAAAATTATGATGAACTGAATCAAGATTACGATAATTAAATTACGTAATTTTGTGTCCTTGGTATGTGATTTTCTTTAATTTTTTTTGTGAATAAGGAACTTGAATTAATGACAGGACTATGTACTGTTAATAGGGCAATATGCAGTTCCCTATGTAAATAGAGAGATATATATATATCTTTTCCTCCTTGCCACCTTTTCTTCTTTATCTTTGCATTGATTTGAAAAAAGGCTATCATCAATTGCAGGTACATTACAACATTTCTACACATGTTGGTCTGTTTCGATACAAAAGACTAAGGGCCTGATTTAGAATCGGATGATCGGTTACCCTGTCACAACGGTGATGGATATCCCATCAGCCGAAATATAAATCCCATTGTATCCTATGGGATTTATATTTCGGCAGAAGGGATAGCCGTTGTGACGGAGTAACACATTCCCGAAGATCTAAATCAGGCCCTAAGTTTTGGTGTACCATCACCTGCAGAACTTTTTCAAGATGTCATTTGACGTATCAGTTAGCCTGCAATGAATGTGTTCAATTATATTGATGCCCTATTAGTTTTCGGAGCTACAGACAAAGAGCACGATAAAGCTCTCACGCAAATGTTGTTTACTTGGGGATGCATGTTTGACTTTGAATGCAGATAAATGTGAGTTCTACAAGACAAAGTTAAAATTCTTTGGCCATATCTTTTCTGATGGGGGTATGGCACCTGATTTTACTAAAGTACAAGCGCTATCAAATGCTGATCCCCCACAAGATGTTTTAATGGTGCACTCATTTCTTGGTATGGCCAGCTACTGTTCCAGATATATAGATGACTTTGCCACTGTAAGTGCTCCATTGAGTTGACGAAAAAGAATGTTTCATTTCATTGGTCACATGAATGTGAGAACAGTTTTAAGAAAATCAAACAAGCCATTGTAAATGCTACTGAAATGGCATATTTCAATCCGTAACTTCATACAGAGGTTGTTGTCGACGCAAGCCCAGTCGGGTTAGGTGCTATCCTTGCACAGCACAGCGGACACCTGAATGCTCGAAGGCATATTGTGGCATATGCCAGTAGGAGTTTGTTCCAAACAGAACGTGCTTATTTGCAACCTGAAAAAGAAAGTTTAGCCATGGCATGGGCTTGTGAACATTTCTATGTATTCCTATACGGAAAGCCTTTTATGCTAGCAACTGATCATCAAGCTTTACTAATTGTATTTGGAAGTCCAAAGCCCAAGATGCCTCTTCGCATTTAATGATGGGGACAACAGCTATAAGAGTATAGCTTTGTGCATCGTCCAGGGAAGGATAAGAACCCTGATTACAACTTTTTCAGAGTGCCTATACAAGGTCATGGTCCTCCATCCAAGACTGCTGAAGCCCATATCATTTTCATTGTAAAATCAAAGCTGCCATTTTGTTTGTCCAGATTATCACTGTCATGAGCCACGATAGTGATATGCTAAAGCTGAAAGATATAATCATACATCAGTCATGGAACCAATCCCCTCAACCTCTCACCAGTGATGGTGAATAACACAAATACAAAATTGCAAAGATGAGCTGTCTATAACTCAGGAAGAAGTTATATTGCGAGGGAATAACAGAGGTTGAAACATCGTCGACAACCAGACTCAAATGGACTCCTTTTATGTTTAAAATTTATTAAGACAGGAGTCATATGTTTTTTTTAAGTGATGCACAGTTTGTTATTCCTTCTATCACACTCCAGTGCACCTTCCCTTCACTGAAAGGCATGAGCACTAGTTCGTGTCAATTATAGTATATATTTTCAAAGTTTTTTTAGCAATAAAGTGTTGTTTTGCTATGAAAATATTTATTTCTGACCCAGTGTACATTGATTGCTCATAAAAAGATTTGTGCATGCAATTTGTGTTTCCCTGCTGGTGAAACTCTAAAAAAGAGATTGATTTTCCTGTGAACCATTGTTTATATAAACTTAATACACCTGTGGGTCAAGTAATCAATTAGTGCCCATTCAAATAGAGAATGTTTCTGCCTGCTCCCTCGCTGCTCAGCTGACTATCAGACTGCTCCTACCTCTGGAGACAGCCTTGCCAGCCAGCAGATCTTGCCAACAGCCCAGGTTCCAGTGCCCAGGCCCTGAGCCCTCGCCTCCTACAGCCTGCATCCTCTCTAATTTGCTGCATCGTCATTCCCACTTTCCGCCTCCCCAGCGCCCCTCTCACAACCTATTAAATGGCAGCCGCAGCGCGGCCGCACAGCGGGCATGCCAAAGGCAATCCCGCCTGCATCCGTTCGCACCTGAACTGTGCCTAGCACCAGGAACCCTGGCACTCTGGAACCCCACAGGTACTCTGCTGCAGATTTCCATGCCCTGGACCCCGGACGCAACAAGAACTGGTGCCGCGCATCACCCTGCTCCACAGTAGGACCATTCATCTGCCTCAGCTGCCAGTTCACTGCCACCACAGTAATGACCACCCTCACGGAAACCTGCACCATGCCATCTCCAGCAGCCAAGACCCCCAGGAACAACTCAGATGCCTTCTGATCAATGCCAGATCACTGTGCAAACACACCACCAACATCTATGACACCATCTCCACCCTCTCCCTCGACGTGACCTTCATCACAGAAACCGGCCTCACCTCCTCATCGGCCCCAGACATCGCAACCCCCAACGGCTACAAGATGAAACACAGCGACCGCACCAACAGACCCGGGGGTGACATCGCCATCATATACAAGGAATTAATCATCTGCATGACCACCGAAGGCAAAACCACGCCAATCATGGAACACCTGAACTTCCAACTCCACACAGATGACAAAACCACTATCAAAGGTACCCTCGCATGCAGGCCCCCAGGACCAGAAACTGGCCTCAGCGACACCATCACAGAATTCATCAACCCTCTCACCATCGAATTCGAACACTACAACCACTTCGACTACTCCACAGACACCAACTCCCCTGTCTTCATGGAACGAATGGACAACATTGGCCCCTAGCAGCTGATCTCAGACCCCACGCATAGAGCAGGACACATGCTGGACTCCATCTTCATGGCCAGCAACAGAATAAGATACAGCCACCCCACGGAACTCACCTGGTCCGACCATTTCATCATACACTTCACCATCGCTGGACGGCCGCAGCAGCTGCAGGTAAGAGCAGTGGGGCGGTGAGGCTGGCTGGGGGGATTTCGAGAGACGACCACGAGGGAAAATTAATTATTTATTTAATTTCCCCTTGTGGTCGTCTCTCGAAATCCCCCCCAGCCGGCCCCACCACCTTACCGCTCTTACCTGCAGTAGCCACGGCTGTCGCTGGATCCCCTGCACCACCTCCAACCACCAAGGGCCCCCTTTCGCAGCTAGACCAAGGTCACTCAGCATCATGGATTGACGCTTTCAGCATCATCCAGCCCAACGTCTCCACTAACCTGAATAGAACTGTACAGAACTTCAATGCCTGGATCACCAGCCCCGCCGACGGAGTCGCCCCCACCAAACCAGCCAGAAGGCACGGACCCAAAAAATGAGCCAGCTGGTACACCCCAGAACTCAGCGCAGTGAAGCGCAGATGCAAACAACTGGAAAGATGGCGCACAGCAGAAACAACACTGATCGAGCCACCTTCAAGTCGGCCCACAACAACTACCACCACCAGCCCAAGTCACAAAAAGGAGGCCCTGACACACCGTATCGAGGCCAGGGCCAACCAGACCAAAGAACGCTTTGCCATCGTCAGAGAGTTCACAGGCCCATCAGCCACCAAAAACTCAATCCCTTCATCACAGGAACTCTGCCACGCTCTTGCAGACCATTTCCACAATAAGATAACCAGCATATACAGAAACTTCAAGCCTCAACCCACCAACCTCCTCAGCCTTCCCACTCCTTCAAAGACAACCGCCAACCACCCGCTCACCACATGGGCACAACTCAGCACATCGAACACTACGTCCTTAATGAACTCCATCCACTCGGATGCGCCCACCGACGCATGCCCCCATCGACTCTTCTACCTCGGAAGCGACTTGATCAGCCACCAGCTCACCACCATCCTCAATGTCTTCATCGTCACAGTCACCTTCTCCGATGACTGGAAACATGCAAAGGTCAGACCCCTCCTAAAGAAACCCTCTGCAGACACTAGCGACCTCCAGAACTTCTGCTCCATCTCACTGCTCCTGTTCCCGCCAAAGTCCTGGAGAAGGCCATCAACCTCCAACTCACTGAACACCTGGAGACAAACAACCTGCTAGACCCCTCTTAATCAGGATTCAGATTCAGAGCCAACCAGAGCACGGAGACGGCCCTGATCGCAGCAACAAATGACATCTGCACCCTACTTGACAGAGGTGAATCAGACACCTGATACTTCTCGACCTCTCCGCAGTCTTTGACACCGTCTCCCACCACACTCTCATCAACTGACTGCACATGATCGGAATAAAAGACTATGCTCTTAGATGGATGGCATCTTTCCTTATGGGAAGCACCCAGAGAATACTTTTCCCACCCTTCACCTCCTGGCCCAAGAGCACCATCTGCGGCGTCCCACAAGGTTCATCCCTTAGTCCCACCCTCTTTAACATCCTCATGACACCGCTAGCAGACATCGTCAGAATCCACATCAGCATAATTTCCTATGCTGAGGACACCCAGCTCTTCCTTTCACTCTCAGCGGACCCCACCACGACGAACACCAACTTCCACAATTGCATGAAGAACATCTCAGCCTGGTTGAAAGGCAACTGCCTGCAGCTCAACACAAACAAGACCGAAGTGCTGATTTTCCGCAGCCACACCTCCTCCTGGAACGACTCCTGGTGTCCAACGGAACTCAAACCTACCCCCACTCCAAAAGCCCACACATGTAACCTCTGCATCATCTTGGACAGCGAACTCTCCATGAAACGGCAAGTCAACGCCATCTCCTCAACTTGCTTCCACACTCTCCGCATGCTTCGCAGAATCTTCAAATGGCTTCCCATCACCACCAGGAAAACAGTGACGCAGGCTCTTATCACCAGCCATCTGGAGTACTACAAAGCACTCTATGCAGGCACCACAAGTGAACTCTTGAGTGAACTCAAGATGATCCAGAACGCAGCTGCCAGACTGATCCTCAACCTTCCCAAAAGGACCCACATCACCCAGCACCTGAGAGACCTCCACTGGCTCCCCATCCAGAAAAGATGCCAATGCAAGCTTCTGACCCATGCCTACAAATCCCTCCGCGACCAAGGACTGGCATACATGAACCACTGCCTGAACTTCCACCAACCATCCAGAAACGTCCACTCCACTCGCCTCGCCCTTGCACAGACAACACGTATCCGCTGCTGCCGCACAGGAGAACGACCCTTCTTCCACCTCGCCACCAAAGCCTTTCCCCTCCACCTTCGAACATCACCCTCATTGACAAACTTCAGGAAGGGACTCAAGACCTGTCTCTACAACTGAGACCCGCAGCCCATTGCTTGGATAACCTCACGGGCAGTGGCGGCTCACAGAGGTAATGCTGTGGGGCGGTGAGGCGGGGCGGGGCTGGGTGGGGGGTAGTGGAGTCCGACATACAACGGTAGATATTTATTTATTTAATTACGTTCACCTTTGCCGTCGTATGTAGGACTCCACTACCCCCACCCAGCCCCGCCCTGCCCCCTCACCGTCCCACAGCATTATCTCTGCGAGCCGCCACTTCTCACGAGTGATAAGCCGCACTATACAAGTAGTGATTGATTGGGCAAATAGTGCAGGAATTGTTTGTGAAAGGGTCTTTTTTGTAGGGTTTGTAGAGCAATGCACAAAAGAAAAGTGTATATGGTTAGTGAAGTGACACATAAGAATACTGTTAGTGTACATAGGCAGGATAGTGGTCTCAATGTCTTAACTATACTTGTAGCTGAAAGTCTTTAATTCGTAAATTCACAAGACTTTGCCTTTGCAAAAGCACATTTCACATTGTACGAAAGGTACTTTGAGAGTTGGAAAAGTCTTTCTAAGACCCACAAAATGTCTTTTGTGTGTCATTCCGAATCGCTAAGAGTAGGGGGCATGAAAAGGACATCTCCCTCCTCATTGCAAGTTGGGATTCTATGCATTAATGCTTTGAGACAGCAGTTGTGGTTGCAAAAGGCCATTGCATTCTCTGTTCTCCTGATTGAGTCTCTGCATGCTATTTTTTTAAGCAGTACCTATCTCTTTAAGGAACAGGGGCTGCTTAAAAATGATGACATGCAAGGAATGAATATGGAGGAATGGAGCCCCGCTGTCTCTCACAGGCCTCCATTCATTTGTAGGTATTCACACTGTTGCAAAACTCCTCCTGCCTCATACATATTATGGAGACAGGAAGCTTTGCAAACTCATGCAAATATGCCTTTTGCAAGGTGACTGAATAGTACACCATTCATATTGCAAAATTAAAGACATGTCACAAATGGTCGGTCTGCATGAAACACTAGCTGGTTTGCTATCTACCCTTTGTACATCAAGACCTAAGTCTTTATGGCATGTAATAGGGGGGAAGAAGAGGGAAAGAACAAACCTAAGTGTGAAGTCCAACTAGATAGTTTACGTGTGGAATTCATAGACATAGGTTTAAAAATAAGTATTATCTTACAAGAATGTTTTGAAAAAATCTAGCGGGTAAAGTGTTACAGAAAATGAATATTACACCACGAGATTAAGGTTGGTAAAAATAATAACAATGGGCTTCTACTTAGAATCTACAATGATGTTTGAGGATAGGAAAGCAGGGAGTAGGGTGTATGTGATGTATTATTGTGTGTATATATATATAAATATATATAAATATATATATAGAAAGAAAGTTACCCGGCAAGTACCAGCTCCACTCCTCTCGGGGTCGGTGCGAGTTCCGGGTGCCGGGACCGGCTTGAAATTATTCGGAAATCCTGTGGGCAGGTTTGCGCACAAAGAAAAGGACTCGCACACCAGGGTTTGTGTTAGCAAAAAGGTTGTTATTGGCGACGCGTTTCGACCAGAACGGTCTTTTTCACAAGCCAGTTTTGCAATTACAGATCCACCATTTTATCGTGTATTTACAGAAAATAGAAAAAGGACCAAAACGTCATACATTCATCAGTGGAGCTAGAAGACAGACTTATACATGTTATACAAATAAGTCCAAACAATGCTCAAGAAGTAAAACATGCATGTTTCATGTTCTAAATTAGATCAATTACAAAAGCAAAATCATTATTTGATTTATGTCCATTTTAGGAACACAAAATGTTACTTCACCATGTGAATACAATCCTGGCCTAGTGGCCTATTATATGGCTATGGTATACTGATCCATAATATGGTCCTTCAATATTCAGTGACAACAGGCCAACCTGCCACTACTGTACCAGGATGCCCTGTGTGTATTCCAAAAGTACTACCCTAAATTTAAAGAAACACAAAAAGTGAGGGGGGTTATATACAAGGGTGCCTCACTACAAAAACAGTGATTGGTGGGTGAATGGTGCAAAATTAATAAATAAAACACAACAGGGGAGAGCAAGGGATAAGCAGTTTCTACTAGAGTCATACCGATTAGACACAAATTGCCATTACACATGGTCCCATACCCTCATAGGTTTATTTGATTAGTTGTAGTAAGTATATTTGAGAACAGAAATACTGCTATCTAAAAGAATCAATTGATTAAGGAATAAATCATGTAAGTAAGATAAGTGTTGCATTACATGTGTAAGGGGAAGGTCAAATACAGGTTGCACTTCATGTGAAGTTTCCAACCTGCTAATGCTGTGTCAAGGCAGAGAGCCCTCCACTCAGCCACAGCATATACAGAGAAATCGGGGATCACATTGAAAGCAAATAAAGTCAATAAGTCAGTGGGGGTACTCATCCAATACGGACGAACAACTCTTCATCTTCGTTCAGCCCAAAAGGGCTCTTGGTTTCGAGGAGGATAATGTACTGTGATTCCAAGATTCTCAGTTGTTTTTCACGGTCACCCCCTCTGGGGCTTGCCAGCACCCTGTCAATACCAAAGAACGAAAAACCGTTAACATCTTTGTTATGATGTTTCAACCAATGTCGTGCAGTAGAATAGCTTAAATCCACATTCTTGATCGCTCTAATATGTTCAAGGATGCACTTCTTCATAGGGAAGATAGTGCTCCCTATGTACATCTTCGCACACGGACACAGTATTGCATATACACAGAAATCTGTATTACAATTCATAAATTTCGTAATGGTTGCTGTTTTACCCATTGGTAGTGGATACATTTTCCTGTTCTTACTAGTGCCACATGCTTTACATTTGCCACACTTAAAAAGCCTTTCTGTTTCTGTATCCAAGTTTGCTGTTTTGTGGCCCCCAAATAACTCTTGACAAGCATGTCTTTAAGAGAACGTGCTTTTCTATATGTAACCTGCGGTTGTATGCTCACCAGTGATCCTATGATTGGGTCATTCTTGACTATGTGCCAGTGCTTTTTAAGGGTTTCCCGTACTGTCCTGGCCTCGACACTAAATGTTGTAATCATTCTGACTTCGTTGTTATTCTCCTTTTTCTCTGGTCTTTTTATCAATAATGCCACCCTATCCTTGGCTGCTGCTTTTGCTTTAGCGATCAATAGAACTTTCTCAGGATACCCTCTTGCTCTGAATCTTTTCATCATGAGGTTCTGTTCCTTCTCAAAGGCTAGCTGGGAGTTACAGTTACGTTTAGCCCTTAGTAGTTCCCCATACGGGATGCTCCACTTTAATTTTGGAGGATGGTGGATCTTGGCGTGTAACACACTGTTACCTGCAGTTGGTTTCCTATATAGGTCAGTTGCAATGGTACCCTCACTAATCTTAACATGTACATCCAAGAAATCCATCTCACTCTGATCACACCTGTGTGTGAAACGGAGGTTAACATCATTGGTATCTAAAATTCTGAACAATTTATACAAATCTGCTTTCGATCCGCCCCAGATCATAAAAATATCATCTATGAACCGTGTGTAGAAAACAATGTGTTTTGTCAAGAATTCATTTGCATCTGTCCATACCAGTTGTTCCTCCCACCATCCCATCATCATACAAGCAAAACTTGGCAGCAAGTAACTTCCCATGGCAGTCCCGACCTCTTGTTTAAACCATTTGTCTTCAAAGAGAAAGTAATTATTGCCAAGACAAAACGTTAGCATATCAAGTAACATTTGAGTTTGATCATACAGAAAGATGGATCTATCCCTAAAGAAGTGTTTACAGGCATGCACCCCATCCGAGTGTTTTATGCAAGTATATAGGGATACCACATCAATTGTAACCAACCAATAGTTCTCATTCCACGCAATTCCCTCAATTTTGTTAATAAAATCTGTGCTGTCTCTACAATATGATGGAAGATTGAGGACATATGGGAAAAGGAAGTTAACTAAGAAAATAGATGTGTTTTCAAGAAGACTACCGTTGGCAGACACTATTGGTCTGCCCGGGGGGTTGATGTCATCTTTGTGGACCTTTGGCAGCATGTAAAAACATGGTGCCACTGGGTGTTTAGTGTAGAGGAATCTATATTCTGATTCCCCTAGTAATTCCTTGTTCTTCCAATGTCTTAATTTGTCGTAGTATGTGTTCATTGCCAAGGTATATTCATCCTTGTTCGCTCTTACATAGTTACCAGAAAGTATCAGTTGTCTGTTTGCCTCTTGCTTGTATAAATTGATATCCCAAAGGACCACATTCCCGCCCTTATCTGAAGGTTTGATTACAAACCTGGGATCATTGTTCAGTGTGCTGAGTGCCAATCTCTGGTCTGGGGTCAGGTTGTGTGCATGTTTACTTTTGCTTTTATCCCAAATATGCATGAGGTCTCTAACTACAACCTTGTGAAATGTGTCCAAGTCATCATGTGGTGTATTGGGATTAAAAGTAGATTTTGGCCTGAATGTAGTGTTAGTGGTTCCGCCTATTTCCAGACCCATTTGTTCCAATAAATCTCGTTCACTCGACCAATCGGTCCGCTCACCAGCCAACTCAGCCACACACGCAAGATTTTCTACATCCTCCAGGCATAGGAGTGTGGACGCTTGTGCTCCCCCACTCCCACTTCCTGTATCATATTCTGTGGCACGTTTCTTTTTTAGCAAAAACATTTTCATCAGTTTTAACTTGCGAACATATAGGAACACATCAATTCTTGTCCTGCTATAGTCAAAATTCGCCAATGGGCAAAACGTAAGACCCAGTTCAAGCATAGATTCCTCTGCCAAAGTTAATTCATGTGAAGACAAGTTAATTACTGTCAGATTTTTCTCACCCATCATTTCTGTTTCGATTGCCGAGTTGTCCTCCCATGCGGCATTGTTTCTTTTATGTTTTCTTCCTCCCCTCCTTGGTTTCTTCCTCTCGTGTTTGCGCCTCTTCCTCTTCCACGCCCCGTTTCCGGGGGTCTTGCTCTTAGTGTCATGTTTGTCTGTAAAAAACGATACTCTTCAAGAGGCCTGAAGGTCGGTGTGTCTCTCCCCATGATATCCGTTGGGTCTTCCAAATCAGAATAATTTTCTGAGCCAGATTCTGAGCTAGCCACCTCCTGTTGTCTAAGCACTCCCATCTGCTTGAATTGCTTGATGGCCCCATCATATCTCCTTCCAAAGGTCAAAATCCTCCCACTGGCGTAGTCCTGTTTGTCCCTTAAAAAGTTTCGCTTCTTTTTCTGTTTTATTTCCTCCTCGTATTTATCGAGTCTGTTCTCCATTTGTGCAAGCGCCGTTCCGATTTCATCTTGTGTAGCATGTTTGTCTAGTTACTCCTTGAGTTTATCAATTTCTTTGATTGTTTCTTCAAGTTCTATGGCCGCATACTTAGATAGGAGTCCCAGCATGTTTTTACAGGTTCCTGCCATTAAGTGTGATCAGTCTTCCAATAATTTCGGGTGGGGGTTCTGGTAGGTTGGTGTGATCAGGATCCGCAGTCCTCTTGGCACTCTGCCCACCTCAATGTAGTTGTTTAAGGAAGAAATCTCCCACCACCTGTTTATCTCCTTCTTCAATAGATTTTCATAATGAAATAATAACTGTTTCAGGCTTCTGTTTGTTTGGCCTGTTGCGGTACCCGATTCCTGCTCATTTCCAAAACTTTCCCCCTCCGTTTCACTGAACAATGTGCGTGCAGCATCTGCTCTTTCTGTCCGTTTATTTCTTGGGACTGTTTCCGCTGCCGGAGCACTAGCCTGCTTTCCCTTGCTCATAGTGTTTCATATGATTTTCCTCATTACACTTTTAACCCTGCCAGCGCTTTCCGGAAAATCAGGTGCGCAGTACCCCTGCCAGGACTTAGTATTAAGTATATCTTACTGGGGGCCGCTGCCTGTCTAGTGCTGCGGTGAGACACAGTTACGCGCTCCCTCCGGTGCACGCCCACCAGTCCCACACTTACCGGCACAACTCCTGCAGTCCGTAGCCTCCTCTTCGGTACATGTCTTATGTCCGTCCGGCGGCGGGAGCTGGTTTTTGAGATTTCGTAGAAAGAAAGTTACCCGGCAAGTACCAGCTCCACTCCTCTCGGGGTCGGTGCGAGTTCTGGGTGCCGGGACCCGGCTTGAAATTATTCAGAAATCCCGTGGGCAGGTTTGCGCACAAAGAAAAGGACTCGCACACCAGGGTTTTGTTAGCAAAAAGGTTGTTATTGGCGACGCGTTTCGACCAGAACGGTCTTTTTCACAAGCCAGTTTTGCAATTACAGATCCACCATTTTATCGTGTATTTACAGAAAATAGAAAAAGGACCAAAACGTCATACATTCATCAGTGGAGCTAGAAGACAGACTTATACATGTTATATAAATAAGTCCAAACAATGCTCAAAAAGTAAAACATGCATGTTTCATGTTCTAAATTAGATCAATTACAAAAGCAAAATCATTATTTGATTTATGTCCATTTTAGGAACACAAAATGTTACTTCACCATGTGAATACAATCCTGGCCTAGTGGCCTATTATATGGCTATGGTATACTGATCCATAATATGGTCCTTCAATATTCAGTGACATCAGGCCAACCTGCCACTACTGTAACAGGATGTCCTGTGTGTATTCCAAAAGTACTACCCTAAATTTAAAGAAACTCAAAAAGTGAGGGGGGTTATATACAAGGATGCCTCACTACAAAAACAGTGATTGGTGGGTGAATGGTGCAAAATTAATAAATAAAACACAACAGGGGAGAGCAAGGGATAAGCAGTTTCTACTAGTGTCATACCGATTAGCCACAAATTGCCATTACACATGGTCCCATACCCTCATAGGTTTATTTGATTAGTTGTAGTAAGTATATTTGAGAACAGAAATACTGCTATCTAAAAGAATCAATTAATTAAGGAATAAATCAGGTAAGTAAGATAAGTGTTGCATTACATGTGTAAGGGGAAGGTCAAATACAGGTTGCACTTCATGTGAAGTTTCCAACCTGCTAATGCTGTGTCAAGGCAGAGAGCCCTCCACTCAGCCACAGCATATACAGAGAAATCGGGATCACATTGAAAGCAAATAAAGTCAATAAGTCAGTGGGGGTACTCATCCAATATGGACGAACAACTCTTCATCTTCGTTCAGCCCAAAAGGGCTCTTGGTTTCGAGGAGGATAATGTACTGTGATTCCAAGATTCTCAGTTGTTTTTCACGGTCACCCCCTCTGGGGCTTGCCAGCACCCTGTCAATACCAAAGAACGAAAAACCGTTAACATCTTTGTTATGATGTTTCAACCAATGTCGTGCAGTAGAATAGCTTAAATCCACATTCTTGATCGCTCTAATATGTTCAAGGATGCGCTTCTTCATAGGGAAGATAGTGCTCCCTATGTACATCTTCGCACACGGACACAGTATTGCATATACACAGAAATCTGTATTACAATTCATAAATTTCGTAATGGTTGCTGTTTTACCCGTTGGTAGTGGATACATTTTCCTGTTCTTACTAGTGCCACATGCTTTACATTTGCCACACTTAAAAAAGCCTTTCTGTTTCTGTATCCAAGTTTGCTGTTTTGTGGCCCCCAAATAACTCTTGACAAGCATGTCTTTAAGAGAATGTGCTTTTCTATATGTAACCTGAGGTTGTATGCTCACCAGTGATCCTATGATTGGGTCATTCTTGACTATGTGCCAGTGCTTTTTAAGGGTTTCCCGTACTGTCCTGGCCTCGACACTAAATGTTGTAATCATTCTGACGTCGTTGTTATTCTCCTTTTTCTCTGGTCTTTTTATCAATAATGCCGCCCTATCCTTGGCTGCTGCTTTTGCTTTAGCGATCAATAGAACTTTCTCAGGATACCCTCTTGCTCTGAATCTTTTCATCATGAGGTTCTGTTCCTTCTCAAAGGCTAGCTGGGAGTTACAGTGACGTTTAGCCCTTAGTAGTTCCCCATACGGGATGCTCCACTTTAATTTTGGAGGATGGTGGCTCTTGGCGTGTAACACACTGTTACCTGCAGTTGGTTTCCTATATAGGTCAGTTGCAATGGTACCCTCACTAATCTTAACATGTACATCCTAGAAATCCATCTCACTCTGATCACACCTGTGTGTGAAACGGAGGTTAACATCATTGGTATCTAAAATTCTGAACAATTTATACAAATCTGCTTTCGATCCGCCCCAGATCATAAAAATATCATCTATGAACCGTGTGCAGAAAACAATGTGTTTTGTCAAGAATTCATTTGCATCTGTCCATACCAGTTGTTCCTTCCACCATCCCATCATCATACAAGCAAAACTTGGCGCGAAGCAACTTCCCATGGCAGTCCCGACCTCTTGTTTAAACCATTTGTCTTGGTGAAGTAACATTTTGTGTTCCTATAATGGACATAAATCAAATAATGATTTTGCTTTTGTAATTGATCTAATTTAGAACATGAAACATGCATGTTTTACTTCTTGAGCATTGTTTGGACTTATTTGTATAACATGTATAAGTCTGTCTTCTAGCTCCACTGATGAATGTATGACGTTTTGGTCCTTTTTCTATTTTCTGTAAATACACGATAAAATGGTGGATCTGTAATTGCAAAACTGGCTTGTGAAAAAGACCGAACTGGTCGAAACGCGTCGCCAATAACAACCTTTTTGCTAACACAAACCCTGGTGTGCGAGTCCTTTTCTTTGTGCGCAAACCTGCCCACGGGATTTCCGAATAATATATATATATATATATATTGGGGTGGAATTAGCATTTGAAGCTACAAATGAAGTTAGAAGTGATATGTTTTCACTATTATTGACAGCGGCGGCTCCTCTGCAATGGTGGAGGAGTGGCACCCCACTGCCTGGCTCGGAGCTAGCATATGAAAAATAAAACAATGTTCTAGCATTGTTTTATTTTTCATTTGCTGGTTCTGAGCCAGCTTGTGGAGGGAGGGGAGGGGTGGAGTATGGGGAGGAGGAGTGCTATCTGCACTCCCTAAGTGTACATATGTGTTTGGCCAGCCGTCTCAGGCTGACCAGAGCACACATGCACACTTAGGTTTCTCCAGCCCGGCTGCATTGAACAGCTGGGCTGGAGAAACCCCCACAGACTCCCTGGTCTGAGTGGAGCATCTTTCCAGCCGGCTCAGGTCAATCCCTGCACTGCTCTCATAGTATGAGAGCAGCACGGGCATTGCACAGGGAGTCGGTGACGCTGCCCCAATGCTTGTTGGGATCAGGAAGGACAAGGCGCGATATGGGCTTAATTTTTTTATTTTTTAATATCCCCCCCTGCGTGCACTCCCCCTCCCACGCTCCCCTGCGCCCCCTCCACCCGCCCAACACCTTTTCATTGTGGCGGCCGCCGCTGATTATTGACAATACACTTGAAAACTTCTTCCAAGTAAACATTGATGTTTTTGAGAATAATTAGATGAGCTAAAGGAACATTTTGTAGGATGGCAGTGAAGGTGGGCGAAACCCCTCTTAAAAGTAAAGGGAGGAATATTCCTCTTTTGGCATACAATAATTCTCCCTTATGTTTGTTATGATCTTGAATAAAGAGGGTGATTTAAAGTAATGCATTGACTTGTGCAGCTTTTAAAGGAACATCTGGGTGGACTGTAAGCCATTGCCTCTAGGCAAAAAAGTTATCAGTTCCTTGTATTTCACAGCAGCATACTATGTTGGGTTTCAATACTCAAGCGACTTAGGGCCCTATTACGAGTCTGGCGGAACAAAGACCGCCAGACTCATGGTGGCATGGCGGTGGCAGATCCAGCCACCGCCGCACCGGTGGTCCGACCGCCCTATTACGACTCGGGCAGTTGCACTGCTGCGCCACCGCTCTGCTGTAAGGTCGTAATGAGGCTCTAAGTGACAACTAACTGTTGCACTGCACGACTATAGGGTGACCCTTACAGAATATTTTCAGAAACTTCAATCAGGTGGGCAGCAGCTGCTAAAGCATGTAAACATGGAACCAATCCTGTGGCTACAGCATTTAAGGAAGACAAATAAATAATAAGGTGCTGGTTTCTTACTTTCACTATGAGTCTTTGCTAACAAAGTGAGGGAAAAGCCCTCTGTTTCATGCCAATACAATTTTAAGGGTTTTGAATAACCAAGCAAACATGATGTAGGAGTGGAGGACATACCTATCTTCAACGAGAGAAAAGTATTTTCTCCATCTGTGGACTGACGCAAAGACTCAGATGTATCCTTCCTATTGTTGCTAGCATAGCCTTGAATCCACTAACAATAGTAACCTGCCAAACTAGATGGGTGCAAATTTGGGACACAGCGACTGGGCATGGTAACTTATTAATAGCATGGATGCTGTCAGCAGACAGGTCTACTTCTCTGGCAGAAATGGTATGACCTAAATCTTGGACAAGGGGTAAATAAAACGGTAGTTTCTCTTTGGATGCCTTGTGTCTATGCTTAGATCATTCAGAAAGTAACTATTTTGGATCACTTTTGCATTGGTCCACAGAATCTGTTTTCTAGGACTGTGAATGAAAAAAAGAATCTGACTTTCAGGCTGCATGTGAATAGAAAACGAAGCAGAACATAATGTGACAAAAGTAAAATAGGGTTTTGGGGGTGGCAGGGTTTGGAACAACAATAAAGATGGACAATACAAAATTGATAGCTCTTACATCCTGCACAAATCAATAAATCTATTTTCCAGGCTTCTTAATCAGCTAAATTGGAGTACTGCAAATGCTAGTTGCAGGAATTAGCTAACCTTGCTCTAAAATGTAGTAATGGTTGGATGAATTCCTTCCTCAGCTTCTAGCAGGAGGGGTATGGTGGCATGTGGGGGCGTTTCTTCATAGGAACACAAATTTTGACAGGGTCAGCAGTTAAAATAAATCCTGTATCACTAGCATGTAAGGACCATAAGGAAGAGGGCACCTGTGCTAAAACATTCAACGTGAGAGGAAACACTAGCAGTAAAAGCATATTTTCTTAACACAACCAAAACAGCATTTTCAATCTATTAGGATTATCCAAAAGGTACCATCATCTGTGCACTATTGAGTACAAGTTGAGGTTTTTAAGGTGAATCAGCTAAAATTTATATCAATGAGTGAAGACGTGGGCCTACCAATAATAACACATTGAACATGAAGTCTTTTCTATCCTAATATGAAAGATACCGTTGTTGTGAAGGAGAAGGGGTTTGAACTTTTCATGCTTATCATGGGATCCTATGCTTGATCTGAGCAGCCTTGTTTTCCAAATTGGGAACAATTTAAACAGAGGTAACTTCTGGCAGAGGGAAGTCTCCCCTTAGCCTCCGTTCACAACTCTTCGGCCTCCTTGTTCTTCTCTGCCCCTCCCTCTGACTGTTTGCTGGAAAGAATGCATTTGAACACATATTACTTTTGTTTCTGTCGAATCTTTATGTCTTTTGTTCTTGGGTGGCCAACCAATCATTAGCTACTGAAACCAATTCTGATGAGTTATTAATTTGTCAAGCCATCCAAATATTTAGCTGGTCTCCTTGCATTTCTGGCAACAGCTCTTGAACACAATCTGTCCCTCACAGCCTCCAAATCAGTTTTAGTAGCATGTACAATAATGCCAGAATGACATTAAAAATAGCTTTTAATCAGGCAAAATTGTCAATAGATGATTCACCCTTATTTTACTTACAATTGTTTATTTTTGTCCAATCGGTTTTAGTGGGACACATGTTAGTTGTTGCATTAAGCGGTGCATTCTTAGTGGTAGCCAATGTGTGTTCATCGCAGGAAGACTGCTTAGGCAACCTGGCGTTGAGTATCACTATATCTCAGACCTCACTGGGCATTATCACTGTAATTGAATGACATCAGCCCAATTTGCTTTTAACATTCAAAGATTGTTTATAATTCCCCTCTAAACTTCTGAGTTTGTCTTGGATTTTGGGGAACTGTCTATATGTTATAATAAAGAGATCAGATGGGGACTAGGGGATGTGGACTGTAATAGAGATGTGAACATTAACCTTCCCAAGATCTCTGAGCGTAGATCCTATATCAAGACTGCGTTCAGTCTAAGGTGAGTTTGGTCTAAGGCTGTATCGCATAACATTTGAACTGCACAAAGTCTGCTCTAAGTACAGATCTCAGAACTAGGTACTTATTACAATCTCACAGGTGGCTGTGAAGTGGTGTCAGCCTTTGGCCTGACCCTTATGCCCCGTACTGCTTTTAGCTGTGCTGCCGCTGCCATGTTACCACTCACTGCTCTTGCATTCTGTCCATCTGTGTGCACTGCACTTGCTTGTGCCCTGTCTACCTGTCCAGGAGCTGTTTCTGCATAGCCTAATAGCATGCCAATGGATGTGCCTTCAAGGAAACTATCTCTATCGGATAAGTCAGAGAAATTTAGAATAGAAAAGAGAACCTCATTTCTGACTTCTTCACCCTCAGCAGTGATTTGGGTTAATAGGTTTTGGAAGGTGCTGTAGTTGAGGAACACTCCGTAATTTTATGTCTTATTTTGCTAACTTGGTATCTCAATTATTCTTGGGTGTCTTTAAGAACCTTGATTTAGATTGCTGCTAACAGTCTAGGGCTTCCTTGTGCCAGGTATAAAAGTTTGCCATTGTTCTGGTGAAACCTTATTTCTAGATTTCTCCACTGGGTAAAGAAGACCATAATCTGTCAGCTACTCTGGCAGTTTATGTCAAGGACGAAGCATGGAAAGTAGACATTCACATCTGTTGAGCCATTATGTCCACAGGCCCCCTTGCAATTTGGATACCTCTGATCATGGCCCAGTGGAGAATGCAGAGTACCTGTGGTGCTGATCCATTGTCCTTGGATCAACAGCATCATTCAATGGGATTGATACTATAGACTTAAGCAGACATGTTGGTACTCTCAAGCGTCCTATATTTCAATCACACCAGTACCTCCTAATGTCCTGGACTCCCCGAGCCTACCCAATGGTCTTATTTCATCATTTCCTGCCACGTGTCTTTATCCTAATATTTATGGTAATGTGGAGTAGTGTGAGCGCGCGAAACAAGATGGCCCCCTCCCGTTAACTGTCCCCAATGCCTGCATTATCGGCGAGAATTTAACATATTTCAGGGTAGCTTTACTTCATTGGTTGTGCTTCTAACAACTATATATTGCCAGCGCTTCATGCGTTTCCTGGGGTTTTCACCCCATGTTTTCTCCTGAGCCCCTCCCCGGTCTCTCCTACATACTGTTGCTGAAGTTCCTGTCAGGAGGGTGAAGCTACTTAAAGGAAAAGGCACAGCTGAGGCCTAGACCACTCTCACAGCTGGCTTTAGCTGCTGCACAGTCTGCTTTTCCAGTGACTTTCTTTTATCCCTTTTATCTTTTATTTTCTCTTTGCTTGACTTTATTACAGTATTACAGTATTTTTATTAAAATAGAAGGGAAGTGAAAAATGTGTATGTCATTAATAACAAAAACGCAAACAAACAACTTCTCCTCCACCAGTCAAGTCAAAAATTGTGGCCACTAATGAACCTTCTTTAGCCACTTTATTGGAAGAATTATAAGCAGTTTGTTCTAGTATAGACAATATTGCGTCAGAAATTAAAAATATCCACAAACACATGGCAAGTCTCTGTTGACAGTTTCTGACAAGGCAATAACAATTCAGGATAACAAATCAAAAATTTACAGTCTTATGCCCATTAAAGCAAATGTTGTGCTGATCAGTAATCTATTACTTGATTTAGAAAGTTGCAATCGACAGTACAACTTGTGCATCTTTAATTTGCCAGAAGACGTAGAAGGCATGATTGCAGGCGGTATCGGGAAAACCTATTACATGATTGTTTGCATTTAAAGTTCCCAGAAAAATTTGAAATTGATAAGTACACAGAATTCCTACCCATCGTAAACTAAGTCATACTAAACCTTGTCAAATGATCTTTAAAGTTCTGCATAGTAATGATCCGGAAAGCGGCAAGAAAGATCCCATCTTTAATGGTCAATGTTAACAAAATCTTCATCTATCAAGACTTTGCCAAAGAAACTGTTAAAATCTGCAAAGAGTTCACAGAGCTTAGACCACGACTAAGAAGCTCTGGTTTAAAATGCAGCCTTTATGATCCGTCTATTATGACAATAAAGATGGTATCTCCAAGTCCTTTCAAGGCCCTACTGATCTTCGTGCTTTCTTAGATCAACACTCTCCGCTCTCCATGGAAATGAATGAGGCTGATACTTGATTCTTTTGCTATAATATTTACTTATGGCTAGCCTATTTTTCTGGTTTTCTTTTTTAGAGCATTGTTTCTGCAGGTCACTCTTGCACATACGTGTGTGAGATTCCAAATTGTTATTTATGTTTCTATGTCGTCTTTTCTATGTTTGTCTTTGTCTTTCCTTTTCCTCTTTTTATTTATTCCTAGAGATACTTTTTACTCTTACAGATTATATTTTTCTTCTTTCTTACTGTTTTCCCTTTTTTATGAATATGGATAACGTTAATAGAATTAAAATAGTTCCTTTTAATGTTAAAGATTTATGACACCCTGTTAAACGTACGAAAATTTTATATTACTTGGCAAGTCATAAACCTGATATTTGTTTACTCCAGTAAACTCATATAAATGATACAATTTTACCATACATGACTAAAAATTGGGTTGGTAATGTTATTTCTTCCCCTGCCCTTTGCGCAAAAAAACTTCATCTCCAAATACGAAACAAATGTTTTGATTTAGATGGTCGTTATCTTATAGTCAAAATTAAAATTGATAATACTGTTCTACACTTGATTAATGTTTATGGTCCAACAAATGATTACCTACATTTTTGGTCCCTCTTTACATGTGAAGTGCTCAAATTAGATAATGTTTCACTTACTATTGGAGGAGATTTTACTTTTTTCTCTAATCCTCATAATTCTTATTCCTGAATACATTATTTATTAATATCTCATCAATTAATCCATTCAGTTTATGATCCTATTATTCATAATATCAATATTTCCGATCATGCGCTCATTTGTTTTGTTTTACAACTTAATTCCACTCAAAATCTCAACGTAGATGGCGTATGAATGTGAATGTTGCCGTCAATGAAAATAATTAACCAAAACTTTTGTCTTCAATCCATGACTATTTTTCGTTTAATCCAGAAGGCTCTACTTCAATTGTCAATCGTTGGAATGCATTCAAAGCATATGTAAGAGGTGTAACTGTATCTATTATGGTTCATGATAATAGGTCATTTAAATCTAAACTTAAGGATTTAGATAAACAAATAGCTAAGTATGAACGCCTCATTATCACATCTAATGAATCACAAAATACACTTACAAAAACTCTGTTATGAATTAAACTCCCTAGTAAGCAAGAGAGATGGTATTCAAATTTCTAATAATAAGGCTACAGTTTGCCTCAATGGTAATAGATCTGGAAAGCTTTTAGCAAACTATATTTGTATTAAAAAAGATAAAAATCAAAATAATGCAATTCATGGTTCAAACCGTAAAATTTCACTAACACTCAGATAAATGGTTAATTAATTTCTGGATTATTATTTAACTTTATACAGTAATCCTCCTTCTATGGATACTCCCCATATTGATAATTGTTTGGAGTTTTGTGGGTTACCTAAAATTTCTCAATCAGTTAGAGATGAATTGGATTTACCGATTTTTCTTAAGGAGGTTGAGTCAGCCATTAATCCTTTAAAACATTTAAATCCCCTGGTCCTGATGGTATCCCTGCTGAATTGTATAAGGAATTTTCTCCTCACCCTCTACTCAAACTATTCACTCACTTTAGTATTTCAGGATCAACTTCTGGTTCCTTCACTGAAACCTTAATTATAGTTCTCACGAAACCAACAAAGATCCCAGTAACGTTTCAAACTATCACCCTATATCTTTAATTAATCAAGACTGTAAGTATTCGCGAAAATTCTAGCAACCAAATTAGCCTCTATTCTTGACATTGTTATTCCTGTTGATCAATCTGGTTTCATGAAACATAGACATTCTGTGAACAACACTAGATTATTATTCCATGTGATTGAAACTAGTCCATCCTTGATTTTTCCTTCCGGAGTCCTGGCACTTGATGCTAAAAAAGATTTTGATAAAGTTCATCTACAGTATTTTTTTCCTTGTCCACATTTAATTTTGGCAGTTTGTTTATTCACATGATATCAGCATTCTATTCAGGCCCTTTCTCCAGACTTTTCATTAACGGTCAAATTTCTAGTAATTTTTACTAGAGTTTTTAGCAATAGTGATAAGGATGTCCCTTATCACTATTGCTTTTTCTCCTTGCTACTAAACCTTTTAAGCCTTTACTCACTGCCATCAGAAACTCTATTGAAATAGAAGGCTTTATTATTAATAATGTTACTATAAAAACATCAGCCTATGCTGATGATGTACTGCTTTATATTAGTAATCCTGACTCTTCTATTCTTCCTCTGCTAAATTTAATTCAAATTTATTCTAAGGTTTCAGGTTACACTTCAAACACTAATAAAACAAACTTTTTTCCTTTGAATGTTCACTGTACCCCATATATGCTTCCATCGGATATTTCTAAATATGAACTTTTGTGTAATTCCAGCCTTGATTTATTTCCTAACAACTTACCTCAGCGTGACACCTCTGATTTAGAAGTTTATGTTCAAACAGCAGCTCCTCCCCACATGCTGTTTCAAAATTGTATAAACAAATTGAACAATTTTACAGGGGATAATATTCTTCCATTCTTCCACCTCGCCACCAAAGCCTTTCCCCTCCACCTTCGAACATCACCCTCATTGACAAACTTCAGGAAGGGACTCAAGACCTGTCTCTACACCTGAGACCCGCAGCCCATTGCTTGGATAACCTCACGGGCAGTGGCGGCTCACAGAGGTAACGCTGTGGGGCGGTGAGGCGGGCGGGACTGGGTGTGGGGTAGTGGAGTCCGACATACAACGGTAGATATTTATTTATTTAATTACGTTCACCTTTGCCGTCGTATGTAGGACTCCACTACCCCCCCACCCAGCCCCGCCCCTGCCCCCCTCACCGTCCCACAGCGTTATCTCTGCGAGCCGCCATTGCTCACGGGTGATAAGCCGCACTATACAAGTAGTGATTGATTGGGCAAATAGTGCAGGAATTGTTTGTGAAAGGGTCTTTTTGTAGGGTTTGTAGAGCAATGCACAAAAGAAAAGTGTATATGGTTGGTGAAGTGACACATAAGAATACTGTTAGTGTACATAGGCAGGATAGTGGTCTCAATTTCTTAACTATACTTGCAGCTGAAAGTCTTTAATTCGTAAATTCACAAGACTTTGCCTTTGCAAAAGCACATATCACATTGTACGAAAGGTACTTTGAGAGTTGGAAAAGTCTTTCTAAGACCCACAAAATGTCTTTTGTGTGTCATTCCGAATCGCTAAGAGTAGGGGGCATGAAAAGGACATCTCCCTTCTCATTGCAAGTTGGGATTCTATGCATTAATGCTTTGAGACAGCAGTTGTGGTTGCAAAAGGCCATTACATGCTCTGTTCTCCTGATTGAGTCTCTGCATGCTATTTTTTTAAAGCAGTACCTATCTCTTTAAGGAACAGGGGCTGCTTAAAAATGATGACATGCAAGGAATGAATATGGAGGAATGGAGCCCCGCTGTCTCTCACAGGCCTCCATTCATTTGTAGGTATTCACACTGTTGCAAAACTCCTCCTGCCTCATACATATTATGGAGACAGGAAGCTTTGCAAACTCATGCAAATATGCCTTTTGCAAGGTGACGGAATAGTACATCAATCATATTGCAAAATTAAAGACATGTCACAAATGGTTGGTCTGCATGAAACACTAGCTGGTTTGCTATCTACCCTTTGTACATCAAGACCTAAGTCTTTATGGTATGTAATAGGGGGAAGAAGAGGGAAAGAACAAACCTAAGTGTGAAGTCCAACTAGGTAGAACTACATAGTTTACGTGTGGAATTCATAGACATAGGTTTAAAAATAAGTATTATCTTACAAGAATGTTTTGAAAAAATCTAGCGGGTAAAGTGTTACAGAAAATGAATATTACACCACGAGATTAAGGTTGGTAAAAATAATAACAATGGGCTTCTACTTAGAATCTACAATGATGTTTGAGGATAGGAAAGCAGGGAGTAGGGTGTATGTGATGTATTATTGTGTTTGTATATATATATATATATATATATATATATATATATATTGGGGTGGAATTAGCATAAGAAGCTACAAATGAAAATAGAAGTGATATGTTTTCACTATTATTGACAGCGGCGTCTCCTCTGCAATGGCGGAGGAGTGGCACCCCACTGCCTGGCTCAGAGCTAGCATATGAAAAATAAAACAATGTTCTAGCATTGTTTTATTTTTCATTTGCTGGTTCTGAGCCAGCTTGTGCAGGGAGGGGAGGAGTGGAGTATGGGGAGGAGGAGTGCTATCTGCACTCCCTAAGTGCACATATGTGTTTGGCCAGCCGTCTCAGGCCGACCAGAGCACACATGCACACTTAGGTTTCTCCAGCCCGGCTGCATTGAACAGCTGGGCTGGAGAAACCCTCACAGACTCCCTGGTCTGAGCGGAGCATCTTTCCAGCCGGCTCAGGTCAATCCCTGACACTGCTCTCATAGTATGAGAGCAGCACGGGCATTGCACAGGGAGTCGGTGACACTGCCCCAATGCTTGTTGGGATCAGGTAGGACGAGGCGCGATATGGGCTTAATTTTTTTATTTTTAATATCCCTCCCTGCGTGCACTCCCCCTCCCACGCTCCCCTCGCCCCCTCCACCCGACCAACACCTTTTCATTGTGGCGGCCGCCGCTGATTATTGACAATACACTTGAAAACTTCTTCCAAGTAAACATTGATGTTTTTGAGAATAATTAGATGAGCTAAAGGAACATTTTGTAGGATGTCAGTGAAGGTGGGCGAAACCCCTCTTAAGAGTAAAGGGAGTAATATTCCTCTTTCGGCATACAATAATTCTCCCTTATGTTTGTTATGATCTTGAATAAAGAGGGTGATTTAAAGTAATGCATTGACTTGTGCAGCTTTTAAAGGAACATCTGGGTGGACTGTAAGCCATTGCCTCTAGGCAAAAAAGTTATCAGTTCCTTGTATTTCACAGCAGCATACTATTAGATCAACTCAGGGCAGCTTACCAGCATAATGTGAGAATCAGAGTAACCTGAGCAATGTAGCATGTTGGGTTTCAATACTCAAACGACTTAGGGCCCTATTACGAGTCTGGCGGTACGAAGACCACCAGACTCATGGTGGCATGGCGGTGGCAGATCCAGCCACCGCTGCACCGTTGGTCCGACCGCCCTATTATGACTTGGGCAGTTGGACAGCACTAGCACAGCCGGCTCTGCATGGGAACTGCCATTCCCTGGCGCAGGAGCAGTGGTCAGCGGCCGCCATATGCATGGCGGGACTGCCACAGTCTCGCCAAGCATATTACGAGTTTCCTCTCAGCCAGGCTTTTCATGGTGGTTCCACCGCCATGAAAAGCCTGGCAGAGAGAAAACAAAGAGAGCCCCTGTGCCTCAGACATATGTGGATGCACACAGGGGAGCATAATATGTGCCCCACTGTGTGCATGCACATGGCTTCCTGCACGGCATGGACTTTCGAGTCCATGCCTTGCAGGAACCTTGTGAGGTGTTCCCATTGCGGAGCCCTTTTAAAAGGCACCGCCACCTTTTAAAGGGCACCACATGGGGAACCACCATGCCGCCCACCCACAAGACCACTGAAAAGTAGTAATCTGGCGGGCGATGGCGACCTTCGGTGGAGGGGTGGTGCAGCAGTTTGGACTGCTGCGCCACCGCTCTACTGTAAGGTCGTAATGAGGCTCTAAGTGACAACTAACTGTTGCACTGCACAACTATAGGGTGACCCTAACAGAATATTTTCAGAAACTTCAATCAGATGGGCAGCAGCTGCTAAAGCATGTAAACATGTAAACATGGAACCAATCCTGTGGCTACAGCATTTAAGGAAGACAAATAAATAAATAATAAGGAGCTGGTTTCTTACTTTCACTATGAGTCTTTGCTAACAAAGTGAGGGAAAAGCCCTCTGTTTCATGCCAATACAATTTTAAGGGTTTTGAATAACCAAGCAAACATGATGTAGGAGTGGAGGACATACCTATCTTCAACGAGAGAAAAGTATTTTCTCCATCTGTGGACTGACGCAAAGACTCAGATGTATCCTTCCTATTGTTGCTAGCATAGCCTTGAATCCACTAACAATAGTAACCTGCCAAACTAGATGGGTGCAAATTTGGGACACAGCGACTGGGCATGGTAACTTATTAATAGCATGGATGCTGTCAGCAGACAGGTCTACTTCTCTGGCAGAAATGGTATGACCTAAATCTTGGACAAGGGGTAAATAAAACGGTAGTTTCTCTTTGGATGCCTTGTGTCTATGCTTAGATCATTCAGAAAGTAACTATTTTGGATCACTTTTGCATTGGTCCACAGAATCTGTTTTCTAGGACTGTGAATGAAAAAAGAATCTGACTTTCAGGCTGCATGTGAATAGAAAACGAAGCACAACATAATGTGACAAAAGTAAAATAGGGTTTTGGGGGTGGCAGGGTTTGGAACAACAATAAAGATGGACAATACAGAATTGATAGCTCTTACATCCTGCACAAATCAATAAATCTATTTTCCAGGCTTCTTAATCAGCTAAATTGGAGTACTGCAAATGCTAGTTGCAGGAATTAGCTAACCTTGCTCTAAAATGTAGTAATGGTTGGATGAATTCCTTCCTCAGCTTCTAGCAGGAGGGGTATGGTGGCATGTGGGGGCGTTTCTTCATAGGAACACAAATTTTGACAGGGTCAGCAGTTAAAATAAATCCTGTATCACTAGCATGTAAGGACCATAAGGAAGAGGGCACCTGTGCTAAAACATTCAACGTGAGAGGAAACACTAGCAGTAAAAGCATATTTTCTTAACACAACCAAAACAGCATTTTCAATCTATTAGGATTATCCAAAAGGTACCATCATCTGTGCACTATTGAGTACAAGTTGAGGTTTTTAAGGTGAATCAGCTAAAATTTATATCAATGAGTGAAGACGTGGGCCTACCAATAATAACACATTGAACATGAAGTCTTGTCTATCCTAATATGAAAGATACCGTTGTTGTGGAGGAGAAGGGGTTTGAACTTTTCATGCTTATCATGGGATCCTATGCTTGATCTGAGCAGCCTTGTTTTCCAAATTGGGAACAATTTAAACAGAGGTAACTTCTGGCAGAGGGAAGTCTCCCCTTAGCCTCCGTTCACAACTCTTCGGCCTCCTTGTTCTTCTCTGCCCCTCCCTCTGACTGTTTGCTGGAAAGAATGCATTTGAACACATATTACTTTTGTTTCTGTCGAATCTTTATGTCTTTTGTTCTTGGGTGGCCAACCAATCATTAGCTACTGAAACCAATTCTGATGAGTTCTTAATTTGTCAAGCCATCCAAATATTTAGCTGGTCTCCTTGCATTTCTGGCAACAGCTCTTGAACACAATCTGTCCCTCACAGCCTCCAAATCAGTTTTAGTAGCATGTACAATAATGCCAGAATGACATTAAAAATAGCTTTTAATCAGGCAAAATTGTCAATAGATGATTCACCCTTATTTTACTTACAATTGTTTATTTTTGTCCAATCGGTTTTAGTGGGACACATGTTAGTTGTTGCATTAAGCGGTGCATTCCTAGTGGTAGCCAATGTGTGTTCATCGCAGGAAGACTGCTTAGGCAACCTGGCGTTGAGTATCACTATATCTCAGACCTCACTGGGCATTATCACTGTAATTGAATGACATCAGCCCAATTTGCTTTTAACATTCAAAGATTGTTTATAATTCCTCTCTAAACTTCTGAGTTTGTCTTGGATTTTGGGGAACTGTCTATATGTTATAATAAAGAGATCAGATGGGGACTAGGGGATGTGGACTGTAATAGAGATGTGAACATTAACCTTCCCAAGATCTCTGAGCGTAGATCCTATATCAAGACTGCATTCAGTCTAAGGTGAGTTTGGTCTAAGGCTGTATCGCATAACATTTGAACTGCACAAAGTCTGCTCTAAGTACAGATCTCAGAACTAGGTACTTATTACAATCTCACAGGTGGCTGTGAAGTGGTGTCAGCCTTTGGCCTGACCCTTATGCCCCGTACTGCTTTTAGCTGTGCTGCCGCTGCCATGTTACCACTCACTGCTCTTGCATTCTGTCCATCTGTGTGCACTGCACTTGCTTGTGCCCTGTCTACCTGTCCAGGAGCTGTTTCTGCATAGCCTAATAGCATGCCAATGGATGTGCCTTCAAGGAAACTATCTCTATCGGATAAGTCAGAGAAATTTAGAATAGATAAGAGAACCTCATTTCTGACTTCTTCACCCTCAGCAGTGATTTGGGTTAATAGGTTTTGGAAGGTGCTGTAGTTGAGGAACACTCCGTAATTTTATGTCTTATTTTGCTAACTTGGTATCTCAATTATTCTTGGGTGTCTTTAAGAACCTTGATTTATATTGCTGCTTACAGTCTAGGGTTTCCTTGTGCCAGGTATAAAAAGTTTGCCATTGTTCTGGTGAAACCTTATTTCTAGATTTCTCCACTGGGTAAAAGAAGACCATAATCTGTCAGCTACTCTGGCAGTTTATGTCAAGGACGAAGCATGGAAAGTAGACATTCACATCTGTTTAGCCATTATGTCCACAGGCCCCCTTGCAATTTGGATACCTCTGATCATGGCCCAGTGGAGAATGAAGAGTACCTGTGGTGCTGATCCATTGTCCTTGGATCAACAGCATCATTCAATGGGATTGATACTATAGACTTAAGCAGACATGTTGGTACTCTCAAGCGTCCTATATTTCAATCACACCAGTACCTCCTAATGTCCTGGACTCCCGAGCCTACCCAATGGTCTTATTTCATCATTTCCTGCCACGTGTCTTTATCCTAATATTTATGGTAATGTGGAGTAGTGTGAGCGCGCGAAACAAGATGGCCCCCTCCCGTTAACTGTCCCCAATGCCTGCATTATCGGCGAGAATTTAACATATTTCAGGGTAGCTTTACTTCATTGGTTGTGCTTCTAACAACTATATATTGCCAGCGCTTCATGCGTTTCCTGGGGTTTTCACCCCATGTTTTCTCCTGAGCCCCTCCCGGTCTCTCCTACATACTGTTGCTGAAGTTCCTGTCAGGAGGGTGAAGCTACTTCAAGGAAAAGGCACAGCTGAGGCCTAGACCACTCTCACAGCTGGCTTTAGCTGCTGCACAGTCTGCTTTTCCAGTGACTTTCTTTTATCCCTTTTATCTTTTATTTTCTCTTTGCTTGACTTTATTACAGTATTACAGTATTTTTATTAAAATAGAAGGGAAGTGAAAAATGTGTATGTCATTAATAACAAAAACGCAAACAAACAACTTCTCCTCCACCAGTCAAGTCAAAAATTGTGGCCACTAATGAACCTTCTTTAGCCACTTTATTGGAAGAATTATAAGCAGTTTGTTCTAGTATAGACAATATTGCGTCAGAAATTAAAAATATCCACAAACACATGGCAAGTCTCTGTTGACAGTTTCTGACAAGGCAATAACAATTCAGGATAACAAATCAAAAATTGACAGTCTTATGCCCATTAAAGCAAATGTTGTGCTGATCAGTAATCTATTACTTGATTTAGAAAGTTGCAATCGACAGTACAACTTGTGCATCTTTAATTTGCCAGAAGACGTAGAAGGCATGATTGCAGGCGGTATCGGGAAAACCTATTACATGATTGTTTGCATTTAAAGTTCCCAGAAAAATTTGAAATTGATAAGTACACAGAATTCCTACCCATCGTAAACTAAGTCATACTAAACCTTGTCAAATGATCTTTAAAGTTCTGCATAGTAATGATCCGGAAAGCGGCAAGAAAGATCCCATCTTTAATGGTCAATGTTAACAAAATCTTCATCTATCAAGACTTTGCCAAAGAAACTGTTAAAATCTGCAAAGAGTTCACAGAGCTTAGACCACGACTAAGAAGCTCTGGTTTAAAATGCAGCCTTTATGATCCGTCTATTATGACAATAAAGATGGTATCTCCAAGTCCTTTCAAGGCCCTACTGATCTTCGTGCCTTCTTAGATCAACACTCTCCGCTCTCCATGGAAATGAATGAGGCTGATACTTGATTCTTTTGCTATAATATTTACTTATGGCTAGCCTATTTTTCTGGTTTTCTTTTTTAGAGCATTGTTTCTGCAGGTCACTCTTGCACATACGTGTGTGAGATTCCAAATTGTTATTTATGTTTCTATGTCGTCTTTTCTATGTTTGTCTTTGTCTTTCCTTTTCCTCTTTTTATTTATTCCTAGAGATACTTTTTACTCTTACAGATTATATTTTTTCTTCTTTCTTACTGTTTTCCCTTTTTTATGAATATGGATAACGTTAATAGAATTAAAATAGTTCCTTTTAATGTTAAAGATTTATGACACCCTGTTAAACGTACGAAAATTTTATATTACTTGGCAAGTCATAAACCTGATATTTGTTTACTCCAGTAAACTCATATAAATGATACAATTTTACCATACATGACTAAAAATTGGGTTGGTAATGTTATTTCTTCCCCTGCCCTTTGCGCAAAAAAACTTCATCTCCAAATACGAAACAAATGTTTTGATTTAGATGGCCGTTATCTTATAGTCAAAATTAAAATTGATAATACTGTTCTACACTTGATTAATGTTTATGGTCCAACAAATGATTACCTAAATTTTTGGTCCCTCTTTACATGTGAAGTGCTCAAATTAGATAATGTTTCACTTACTATTGGAGGAGATTTTACTTTTTTCTCTAATCCTCATAATTCTTATTCCTGAATACATTATTTATTAATATCTCATCAATTAATCCATTCAGTTTATGATCTTATTATTCATAATATCAATATTTCCGATCATGCGCTCATTTGTTTTGTTTTACAACTTAATTCCACTCAAAATCTCAACGTAGATGGCGTATGAATGTGAATGTTGCCGTCAATGAAAATAATTAACCAAAACTTTTGTCTTCAATCCATGACTATTTTTCGTTTAATCCAGAAGGCTCTACTTCAATTGTCAATCGTTGGAATGCATTCAAAGCATATGTAAGAGGTGTAACTGTATCTATTATGGTTCATGATAATAGGTCATTTAAATCTAAACTTAAGGATTTAGATAAACAAATAGCTAAGTATGAACGCCTCATTATCACATCTAATGAATCACAAAATACACTTACAAAAACTCTGTTATGAATTAAACTCCCTAGTAAGCAAGAGAGATGGTATTCAAATTTCTAATAATAAGGCTACAGTTTGCCTCAATGGTAATAGATCTGGAAAGCTTTTAGCAAACTATATTTGTATTAAAAAAGATAAAAATCAAAATAATGCAATTCATGGTTCAAACCGTAAAATTTCACTAACACTCAGATAAATGGTTAATTAATTTCTGGATTATTATTTAACTTTATACAGTAATCCTCCTTCTATGGATACTCCCCATATTGATAATTGTTTGGAGTTTTGTGGGTTACCTAAAATTTCTCAATCAGTTAGAGATGAATTGGATTTACCGATTTTTCTTAAGGAGGTTGAGTCAGCCATTAATCCTTTAAAACATTTAAATCCCCTGGTCCTGATGGTATCCCTGCTGAATTGTATAAGGAATTTTCTCCTCACCCTCTACTCAAACTATTCACTCACTTTAGTATTTCAGGATCAACTTCTGGTTCCTTCACTGAAACCTTAATTATAGTTCTCACGAAACCAACAAAGATCCCAGTAACGTTTCAAACTATCACCCTATATCTTTAATTAATCAAGACTGTAAGTATTCGCGAAAATTCTAGCAACCAAATTAGCCTCTATTCTTGACATTGTTATTCCTGTTGATCAATCTGGTTTCATGAAACATAGACATTCTGTGAACAACACTAGATTATTATTCCATGTGATTGAAACTAGTCCATCCTTGATTTTTCCTTCCGGAGTCCTGGCACTTGATGCTAAAAAAGATTTTGATAAAGTTCATCTACAGTATTTTTTTCCTTGTCCACATTTAATTTTGGCAGTTTGTTTATTCACATGATATCAGCATTCTATTCAGGCCCTTTCTCCAGACTTTTCATTAACGGTCAAATTTCTAGTAATTTTTACTAGAGTTTTTAGCAATAGTGATAAGGATGTCCCTTATCACTATTGCTTTTTCTCCTTGCTACTAAACCTTTTAAGCCTTTACTCACTGCCATCAGAAACTCTATTGAAATAGAAGGCTTTATTATTAATAATGTTACTATAAAAACATCAGCCTATGCTGATGATGTACTGCTTTATATTAGTAATCCTGACTCTTCTATTCTTCCTCTGCTAAATTTAATTCAAATTTATTCTAAGGTTTCAGGTTACACTTCAAACACTAATAAAACAAACTTTTTTCCTTTGAATGTTCACTGTACCCCATATATGCTTCCATCGGATATTTCTAAATATGAACTTTTGTGTAATTCCAGCCTTGATTTATTTCCTAACAACTTACCTCAGCGTGACACCTCTGATTTAGAAGTTTATGTTCAAACAGCAGCTCCTCCCCCACATGCTGTTTCAAAATTGTATAAACAAATTGAACAATTTTACAGGGGATAATATTCTTCCATTCTTCCACCTCGCCACCAAAGCCTTTCCCCTCCACCTTCGAACATCACCCTCATTGACAAACTTCAGGAAGGGACTCAAGACCTGTCTCTACACCTGAGACCCGCAGCCCATTGCTTGGATAACCTCACGGGCAGTGGCGGCTCACAGAGGTAACGCTGTGGGGCGGTGAGGCGGGCGGGACTGGGTGTGGGGTAGTGGAGTCCGACATACAACGGTAGATATTTATTTATTTAATTACGTTCACCTTTGCCGTCGTATGTAGGACTCCACTACCCCCCACCCAGCCCCGCCCCTGCCCCCTCACCGTCCCACAGTGTTATCTCTGCGAGCCGCCATTGCTCACGGGTGATAAGCCGCACTATACAAGTAGTGATTGATTGGGCAAATAGTGCAGGAATTGTTTGTGAAAGGGTCTTTTTTGTAGGGTTTGTAGAGCAATGCACAAAAGAAAAGTGTATATGGTTGGTGAAGTGACACATAAGAATACTGTTAGTGTACATAGGCAGGATAGTGGTCTCAATTTCTTAACTATACTTGCAGCTGAAAGTCTTTAATTCGTAAATTCACAAGACTTTGCCTTTGCAAAAGCACATATCACATTGTACGAAAGGTACTTTGAGAGTTGGAAAAGTCTTTCTAAGACCCACAAAATGTCTTTTGTGTGTCATTCCGAATCGCTAAGAGTAGGGGGCATGAAAAGGACATCTCCCTTCTCATTGCAAGTTGGGATTCTATGCATTAATGCTTTGAGACAGCAGTTGTGGTTGCAAAAGGCCATTACATGCTCTGTTCTCCTGATTGAGTCTCTGCATGCTATTTTTTAAAGCAGTACCTATCTCTTTAAGGAACAGGGGCTGCTTAAAAATGATGACATGCAAGGAATGAATATGGAGGAATGGAGCCCGCTGTCTCTCACAGGCCTCCATTCATTTGTAGGTATTCACACTGTTGCAAAACTCCTCCTGCCTCATACATATTATGGAGACAGGAAGCTTTGCAAACTCATGCAAATATGCCTTTTGCAAGGTGACGGAATAGTACATCAATCATATTGCAAAATTAAAGACATGTCACAAATGGTTGGTCTGCATGAAACACTAGCTGGTTTGCTATCTACCCTTTGTACATCAAGACCTAAGTCTTTATGGTATGTAATAGGGGGAAGAAGAGGGAAAGAACAAACCTAAGTGTGAAGTCCAACTAGGTAGAACTACATAGTTTACGTGTGGAATTCATAGACATAGGTTTAAAAATAAGTATTATCTTACAAGAATGTTTTGAAAAAATCTAGCGGGTAAAGTGTTACAGAAAATGAATATTACACCACGAGATTAAGGTTGGTAAAAATAATAACAATGGGCTTCTACTTAGAATCTACAATGATGTTTGAGGATAGGAAAGCAGGGAGTAGGGTGTATGTGATGTATTATTGTGTTTGTATATATATATATATATATATATATATATATATATTGGGGTGGAATTAGCATAAGAAGCTACAAATGAAAATAGAAGTGATATGTTTTCACTATTATTGACAGCGGCGTCTCCTCTGCAATGGCGGAGGAGTGGCACCCCACTGCCTGGCTCAGAGCTAGCATATGAAAAATAAAACAATGTTCTAGCATTGTTTTATTTTTCATTTGCTGGTTCTGAGCCAGCTTGTGCAGGGAGGGAGGAGTGGAGTATGGGGAGGAGGAGTGCTATCTGCACTCCTAAGTGCACATATGTGTTTGGCCAGCCGTCTCAGGCCGACCAGAGCACACATGCACACTTAGGTTTCTCCAGCCCGGCTGCATTGAACAGCTGGGCTGGAGAAACCCTCACAGACTCCCTGGTCTGAGCGGAGCATCTTTCCAGCCGGCTCAGGTCAATCCCTGACACTGCTCTCATAGTATGAGAGCAGCACGGGCATTGCACAGGGAGTCGGTGACACTGCCCCAATGCTTGTTGGGATCAGGTAGGACGAGGCGCGATATGGGCTTAATTTTTTTATTTTTTAATATCCCTCCCTGCGTGCACTCCCCCTCCCACGCTCCCCCTCGCCCCCTCCACCCGCCCAACACCTTTTCATTGTGGCGGCCGCCGCTGATTATTGACAATACACTTGAAAACTTCTTCCAAGTAAACATTGATGTTTTTGAGAATAATTAGATGAGCTAAAGGAACATTTTGTAGGATGTCAGTGAAGGTGGGCGAAACCCCTCTTAAGAGTAAAGGGAGTAATATTCCTCTTTCGGCATACAATAATTCTCCCTTATGTTTGTTATGATCTTGAATAAAGAGGGTGATTTAAAGTAATGCATTGACTTGTGCAGCTTTTAAAGGAACATCTGGGTGGACTGTAAGCCATTGCCTCTAGGCAAAAAAGTTATCAGTTCCTTGTATTTCACAGCAGCATACTATTAGATCAACTCAGGGCAGCTTACCAGCATAATGTGAGAATCAGAGTAACCTGAGCAATGTAGCATGTTGGGTTTCAATACTCAAACGACTTAGGGCCCTATTACGAGTCTGGCGGTACGAAGACCACCAGACTCATGGTGGCATGGCGGTGGCAGATCCAGCCACCGCTGCACCGTTGGTCCGACCGCCCTATTATGACTTGGGCAGTTGGACAGCACTAGCACAGCCGGCTCTGCATGGGAACTGCCATTCCCTGGCGCAGGAGCAGTGGTCAGCGGCCGCCATATGCATGGCGGGACTGCCACAGTCTCGCCAAGCATATTACGAGTTTCCTCTCAGCCAGGCTTTTCATGGTGGTTCCACCGCCATGAAAAGCCTGGCAGAGAAGAAACAAAGAGAGCCCCTGTGCCTCAGACATATGTGGATGCACACAGGGGAGCATAATATGTGCCCCACTGTGTGCATGCACATGGCTTCCTGCACGGCATGGACTTTCGAGTCCATGCCTTGCAGGAACCTTGTGAGGTGTTCCCATTGCGGAGCCCTTTTAAAAGGCACCGCCACCTTTTAAAGGGCACCACATGGGGAACCACCATGCCGCCCACCCACAAGACCACTGAAAAGTAGTAATCTGGCGGGCGATGGCGACCTTCGGTGGAGGGGTGGTGCAGCAGTTTGGACTGCTGCGCCACCGCTCTACTGTAAGGTCGTAATGAGACTCTAAGTGACAACTAACTGTTGCACTGCACAACTATAGGGTGACCCTAACAGAATATTTTCAGAAACTTCAATCAGATGGGCAGCAGCTGCTAAAGCATGTAAACATGTAAACATGGAACCAATCCTGTGGCTACAGCATTTAAGGAAGACAAATAAATAAATAATAAGGAGCTGGTTTCTTACTTTCACTATGAGTCTTTGCTAACAAAGTGAGGGAAAAGCCCTCTGTTTCATGCCAATACAATTTTAAGGGTTTTGAATAACCAAGCAAACATGATGTAGGAGTGGAGGACATACCTATCTTCAACGAGAGAAAAGTATTTTCTCCATCTGTGGACTGACGCAAAGACTCAGATGTATCCTTCCTATTGTTGCTAGCATAGCCTTGAATCCACTAACAATAGTAACCTGCCAAACTAGATGGGTGCAAATTTGGGACACAGCGACTGGGCATGGTAACTTATTAATAGCATGGATGCTGTCAGCAGACAGGTCTACTTCTCTGGCAGAAATGGTATGACCTAAATCTTGGACAAGGGGTAAATAAAACGGTAGTTTCTCTTTGGATGCCTTGTGTCTATGCTTAGATCATTCAGAAAGTAACTATTTTGGATCACTTTTGCATTGGTCCACAGAATCTGTTTTCTAGGACTGTGAATGAAAAAAGAATCTGACTTTCAGGCTGCATGTGAATAGAAAACGAAGCACAACATAATGTGACAAAAGTAAAATAGGGTTTTGGGGGTGGCAGGGTTTGGAACAACAATAAAGATGGACAATACAGAATTGATAGCTCTTACATCCTGCACAAATCAATAAATCTATTTTCCAGGCTTCTTAATCAGCTAAATTGGAGTACTGCAAATGCTAGTTGCAGGAATTAGCTAACCTTGCTCTAAAATGTAGTAATGGTTGGATGAATTCCTTCCTCAGCTTCTAGCAGGAGGGGTATGGTGGCATGTGGGGGCGTTTCTTCATAGGAACACAAATTTTGACAGGGTCAGCAGTTAAAATAAATCCTGTATCACTAGCATGTAAGGACCATAAGGAAGAGGGCACCTGTGCTAAAACATTCAACGTGAGAGGAAACACTAGCAGTAAAAGCATATTTTCTTAACACAACCAAAACAGCATTTTCAATCTATTAGGATTATCCAAAAGGTACCATCATCTGTGCACTATTGAGTACAAGTTGAGGTTTTTAAGGTGAATCAGCTAAAATTTATATCAATGAGTGAAGACGTGGGCCTACCAATAATAACACATTGAACATGAAGTCTTGTCTATCCTAATATGAAAGATACCGTTGTTGTGGAGGAGAAGGGGTTTGAACTTTTCATGCTTATCATGGGATCCTATGCTTGATCTGAGCAGCCTTGTTTTCCAAATTGGGAACAATTTAAACAGAGGTAACTTCTGGCAGAGGGAAGTCTCCCCTTAGCCTCCGTTCACAACTCTTCGGCCTCCTTGTTCTTCTCTGCCCCTCCCTCTGACTGTTTGCTGGAAAGAATGCATTTGAACACATATTACTTTTGTTTCTGTCGAATCTTTATGTCTTTTGTTCTTGGGTGGCCAACCAATCATTAGCTACTGAAACCAATTCTGATGAGTTCTTAATTTGTCAAGCCATCCAAATATTTAGCTGGTCTCCTTGCATTTCTGGCAACAGCTCTTGAACACAATCTGTCCCTCACAGCCTCCAAATCAGTTTTAGTAGCATGTACAATAATGCCAGAATGACATTAAAAATAGCTTTTAATCAGGCAAAATTGTCAATAGATGATTCACCCTTATTTTACTTACAATTGTTTATTTTTGTCCAATCGGTTTTAGTGGGACACATGTTAGTTGTTGCATTAAGCGGTGCATTCCTAGTGGTAGCCAATGTGTGTTCATCGCAGGAAGACTGCTTAGGCAACCTGGCGTTGAGTATCACTATATCTCAGACCTCACTGGGCATTATCACTGTAATTGAATGACATCAGCCCAATTTGCTTTTAACATTCAAAGATTGTTTATAATTCCTCTCTAAACTTCTGAGTTTGTCTTGGATTTTGGGGAACTGTCTATATGTTATAATAAAGAGATCAGATGGGGACTAGGGGATGTGGACTGTAATAGAGATGTGAACATTAACCTTCCCAAGATCTCTGAGCGTAGATCCTATATCAAGACTGCATTCAGTCTAAGGTGAGTTTGGTCTAAGGCTGTATCGCATAACATTTGAACTGCACAAAGTCTGCTCTAAGTACAGATCTCAGAACTAGGTACTTATTACAATCTCACAGGTGGCTGTGAAGTGGTGTCAGCCTTTGGCCTGACCCTTATGCCCCGTACTGCTTTTAGCTGTGCTGCCGCTGCCATGTTACCACTCACTGCTCTTGCATTCTGTCCATCTGTGTGCACTGCACTTGCTTGTGCCCTGTCTACCTGTCCAGGAGCTGTTTCTGCATAGCCTAATAGCATGCCAATGGATGTGCCTTCAAGGAAACTATCTCTATCGGATAAGTCAGAGAAATTTAGAATAGATAAGAGAACCTCATTTCTGACTTCTTCACCCTCAGCAGTGATTTGGGTTAATAGGTTTTGGAAGGTGCTGTAGTTGAGGAACACTCCGTAATTTTATGTCTTATTTTGCTAACTTGGTATCTCAATTATTCTTGGGTGTCTTTAAGAACCTTGATTTATATTGCTGCTTACAGTCTAGGGTTTCCTTGTGCCAGGTATAAAAAGTTTGCCATTGTTCTGGTGAAACCTTATTTCTAGATTTCTCCACTGGGTAAAAGAAGACCATAATCTGTCAGCTACTCTGGCAGTTTATGTCAAGGACGAAGCATGGAAAGTAGACATTCACATCTGTTTAGCCATTATGTCCACAGGCCCCCTTGCAATTTGGATACCTCTGATCATGGCCCAGTGGAGAATGAAGAGTACCTGTGGTGCTGATCCATTGTCCTTGGATCAACAGCATCATTCAATGGGATTGATACTATAGACTTAAGCAGACATGTTGGTACTCTCAAGCGTCCTATATTTCAATCACACCAGTACCTCCTAATGTCCTGGACTCCCGAGCCTACCCAATGGTCTTATTTCATCATTTCCTGCCACGTGTCTTTATCCTAATATTTATGGTAATGTGGAGTAGTGTGAGCGCGCGAAACAAGATGGCCCCCTCCCGTTAACTGTCCCCAATGCCTGCATTATCGGCGAGAATTTAACATATTTCAGGGTAGCTTTACTTCATTGGTTGTGCTTCTAACAACTATATATTGCCAGCGCTTCATGCGTTTCCTGGGGTTTTCACCCCATGTTTTCTCCTGAGCCCCTCCCGGTCTCTCCTACATACTGTTGCTGAAGTTCCTGTCAGGAGGGTGAAGCTACTTCAAGGAAAAGGCACAGCTGAGGCCTAGACCACTCTCACAGCTGGCTTTAGCTGCTGCACAGTCTGCTTTTCCAGTGACTTTCTTTTATCCCTTTTATCTTTTATTTTCTCTTTGCTTGACTTTATTACAGTATTACAGTATTTTTATTAAAATAGAAGGGAAGTGAAAAATGTGTATGTCATTAATAACAAAAACGCAAACAAACAACTTCTCCTCCACCAGTCAAGTCAAAAATTGTGGCCACTAATGAACCTTCTTTAGCCACTTTATTGGAAGAATTATAAGCAGTTTGTTCTAGTATAGACAATATTGCGTCAGAAATTAAAAATATCCACAAACACATGGCAAGTCTCTGTTGACAGTTTCTGACAAGGCAATAACAATTCAGGATAACAAATCAAAAATTGACAGTCTTATGCCCATTAAAGCAAATGTTGTGCTGATCAGTAATCTATTACTTGATTTAGAAAGTTGCAATCGACAGTACAACTTGTGCATCTTTAATTTGCCAGAAGACGTAGAAGGCATGATTGCAGGCGGTATCGGGAAAACCTATTACATGATTGTTTGCATTTAAAGTTCCCAGAAAAATTTGAAATTGATAAGTACACAGAATTCCTACCCATCGTAAACTAAGTCATACTAAACCTTGTCAAATGATCTTTAAAGTTCTGCATAGTAATGATCCGGAAAGCGGCAAGAAAGATCCCATCTTTAATGGTCAATGTTAACAAAATCTTCATCTATCAAGACTTTGCCAAAGAAACTGTTAAAATCTGCAAAGAGTTCACAGAGCTTAGACCACGACTAAGAAGCTCTGGTTTAAAATGCAGCCTTTATGATCCGTCTATTATGACAATAAAGATGGTATCTCCAAGTCCTTTCAAGGCCCTACTGATCTTCGTGCCTTCTTAGATCAACACTCTCCGCTCTCCATGGAAATGAATGAGGCTGATACTTGATTCTTTTGCTATAATATTTACTTATGGCTAGCCTATTTTTCTGGTTTTCTTTTTTAGAGCATTGTTTCTGCAGGTCACTCTTGCACATACGTGTGTGAGATTCCAAATTGTTATTTATGTTTCTATGTCGTCTTTTCTATGTTTGTCTTTGTCTTTCCTTTTCCTCTTTTTATTTATTCCTAGAGATACTTTTTACTCTTACAGATTATATTTTTTCTTCTTTCTTACTGTTTTCCCTTTTTTATGAATATGGATAACGTTAATAGAATTAAAATAGTTCCTTTTAATGTTAAAGATTTATGACACCCTGTTAAACGTACGAAAATTTTATATTACTTGGCAAGTCATAAACCTGATATTTGTTTACTCCAGTAAACTCATATAAATGATACAATTTTACCATACATGACTAAAAATTGGGTTGGTAATGTTATTTCTTCCCCTGCCCTTTGCGCAAAAAAACTTCATCTCCAAATACGAAACAAATGTTTTGATTTAGATGGCCGTTATCTTATAGTCAAAATTAAAATTGATAATACTGTTCTACACTTGATTAATGTTTATGGTCCAACAAATGATTACCTAAATTTTTGGTCCCTCTTTACATGTGAAGTGCTCAAATTAGATAATGTTTCACTTACTATTGGAGGAGATTTTACTTTTTTTCTCTAATCCTCATAATTCTTATTCCTGAATACATTATTTATTAATATCTCATCAATTAATCCATTCAGTTTATGATCTTATTATTCATAATATCAATATTTCCGATCATGCGCTCATTTGTTTTGTTTTACAACTTAATTCCACTCAAAATCTCAACGTAGATGGCGTATGAATGTGAATGTTGCCGTCAATGAAAATAATTAACCAAAACTTTTGTCTTCAATCCATGACTATTTTTCGTTTAATCCAGAAGGCTCTACTTCAATTGTCAATCGTTGGAATGCATTCAAAGCATATGTAAGAGGTGTAACTGTATCTATTATGGTTCATGATAATAGGTCATTTAAATCTAAACTTAAGGATTTAGATAAACAAATAGCTAAGTATGAACGCCTCATTATCACATCTAATGAATCACAAAATACACTTACAAAAACTCTGTTATGAATTAAACTCCCTAGTAAGCAAGAGAGATGGTATTCAAATTTCTAATAATAAGGCTACAGTTTGCCTCAATGGTAATAGATCTGGAAAGCTTTTAGCAAACTATATTTGTATTAAAAAAGATAAAAATCAAAATAATGCAATTCATGGTTCAAACCGTAAAATTTCACTAACACTCAGATAAATGGTTAATTAATTTCTGGATTATTATTTAACTTTATACAGTAATCCTCCTTCTATGGATACTCCCCATATTGATAATTGTTTGGAGTTTTGTGGGTTACCTAAAATTTCTCAATCAGTTAGAAATGAATTGGATTTACCGATTTTTCTTAAGGAGGTTGAGTCAGCCATTAATCCTTTAAAACATTTAAATCCCCTGGTCCTGATGGTATCCCTGCTGAATTGTATAAGGAATTTTCTCCTCACCCTCTACTCAAACTATTCACTCACTTTAGTATTTCAGGATCAACTTCTGGTTCCTTCACTGAAACCTTAATTATAGTTCTCACGAAACCAACAAAGATCCCAGTAACGTTTCAAACTATCACCCTATATCTTTAATTAATCAAGACTGTAAGTATTCGCGAAAATTCTAGCAACCAAATTAGTCTCTATTCTTGACATTGTTATTCCTGTTGATCAATCTGGTTTCATGAAACATAGACATTCTGTGAACAACACTAGATTATTATTCCATGTGATTGAAACTAGTCCATCCTTGATTTTTCCTTCCGGAGTCCTGGCACTTGATGCTAAAAAGATTTTGATAAAGTTCATCTACAGTATTTTTTTCCTTGTCCACATTTAATTTTGGCAGTTTGTTTATTCACATGATATCAGCATTCTATTCAGGCCCTTTCTCCAGACTTTTCATTAACGGTCAAATCTCTAGTAATTTTTACTAGAGTTTTTAGCAATAGTGATAAGGATGTCCCTTATCACTATTGCTTTTTCTCCTTGCTACTAAACCTTTTAAGCCTTTACTCACTGCCATCAGAAACTCTATTGGAATAGAAGGCTTTATTATTAATAATGTTACTATAAAAACATCAGCCTATGCTGATGATGTACTGCTTTATATTAGTAATCCTGACTCTTCTATTCTTCCTCTGCTAAATTTAATTCAAATTTATTCTAAGGTTTCAGGTTACACTTCAAACACTAATAAAACAAACTTTTTTCCTTTGAATGTTCACTGTACCCCATATATGCTTCCATGGGATATTTCTAAATATGAACTTTTGTGTAATTCCAGCCTTGATTTATTTCCTAACAACTTACCTCAGCGTGACACCTCTGATTTAGAAGTTTATGTTCAAACAGCAGCTCCTCCCCCACATGCTGTTTCAAAATTGTATAAAAAAATTGAACAATTTTACAGGGGATAATATTCTTCCATTCTTCCACCTCGCCACCAAAGCCTTTTCCCTCCACCTTCGAACATCACCCTCATTGACAAACTTCAGGAAGGGACTCAAGACCTGTCTCTACAACTGAGACCCGCAGCCCATTGCTTGGATAACCTCACGGGCAGTGGCGGCTCACAGAGGTAACGCTGTGGGGCGGTGAGGCGGGGCGGGACTGGGTGTGGGGTAGTGGAGTCCGACATACAACGGTAGATATTTATTTATTTAATTACGTTGACCTTTGCCGTCGTATGTAGGACTCCACTACCCCCACCCAGCCCCGCCCCTGCCCCCTCACCGTCCCACAGTGTTATCTCTGCGAGCCGCCATTGCTCACGGGTGATAAGCCGCACTATACAAGTAGTGATTGATTGGGCAAATAGTGCAGGAATTGTTTGTGAAAGGGTCTTTTTGTAGGGTTTGTAGAGCAATGCACAAAAGAAAAGTGTATATGGTTAGTGAAGTGACACATAAGAATACTGTTAGTGTACATAGGCAGGATAGTGGTCTCAATGTCTTAACTATACTTGCAGCTGAAAGTCTTTAATTCGTAAATTCACAAGACTTTGCCTTTGCAAAAGCACATATCACATTGTACGAAAGGTACTTTGAGAGTTGGAAAAGTCTTTCTAAGACCCACAAAATGTCTTTTGTGTGTCATTCCGAATCGCTAAGAATAGGGGGCATGAAAAGGACATCTCCCTTCTCATTGCAAGTTGGGATTCTATGCATTAATGCTTTGAGACAGCAGTTGTGGTTGCAAAAGGCCATTACATGCTCTGTTCTCCTGATTGAGTCTCTGCATGCTATTTTTTAAAGCAGTACCTATCTCTTTAAGGAACAGGGGCTGCTTAAAAATGATGACATGCAAGGAATGAATATGGAGGAATGGAGCCCCGCTGTCTCTCACAGGCCTCCATTCATTTGTAGGTATTCACACTGTTGCAAAACTCCTCCTGCCTCATACATATTATGGAGACAGGAAGCTTTGCAAACTCATGCAAATATGCCTTTTGCAAGGTGACGGAATAGTACATCATTCATATTGCAAAATTAAAGACATGTCACAAATGGTTGGTCTGCATGAAACACTAGCTGGTTTGCTATCTACCCTTTGTACATCAAGACCTAAGTCTTTATGGTATGTAATAGGGGGGAAGAAGAGGGAAAGAACAAACCCAAGTGTGAAGTCCAACTAGGTAGAACTACATAGTTTACGTGTGGAATTCATAGACATAGGTTTAAAAATAAGTATTATCTTACAAGAATGTTTTGAAAAAATCTAGCGGGTAAAGTGTTACAGAAAATGAATATTACACCACGAGATTAAGGTTGGTAAAAATAATAACAATGGGCTTCTACTTAGAATCTACAATGATGTTTGAGGATAGGAAAGCAGGGAGTAGGGTGTATGTGATGTATTATTGTGTATATATATATATATATATATATATATTGGGGTGGAATTAGCATAAGAAGCTACAAATGAAAATAGAAGTGATATGTTTTCACTATTATTGACAGCGGCGGCTCCTCTGCAATGGCGGAGGAGTGGCACCCCACTGCCTGGCTCAGAGCTAGCATATGAAAAATAAAACAATGTTCTAGCATTGTTTTATTTTTCATTTGCTGGTTCTGAGCCAGCTTGTGCAGGGAGGGGAGGAGTGGAGTATGGGGAGGAGGAGTGCTATCTGCACTCCCTAAGTGCACATATGTGTTTGGCCAGCCGTCTCAGGCCGACCAGAGCACACATGCACACTTAGGTTTCTCCAGCCCGGCTGCATTGAACAGCTGGGCTGGAGAAACCCTCACAGACTCCCTGGTCTGAGCGGAGCATCTTTCCAGCCGGCTCAGGTCAATCCCTGCACTGCTCTCATAGTATGAGAGCAGCACGGGCATTGCACAGGGAGTCGGTGACACTGCCCCAATGCTTGTTGGGATCAGGAAGGACGAGGCGCGATATGGGCTTAATTTTTTTATTTTTTAATATCCCTCCCTGCGTGCACTCCCCCTCCCACGCTCCCACTCGCCCCCTCCACCCGCCCAACACCTTTTCATTGTGGCGGCCGCCGCTGATTATTGACAATACACTTGAAAACTTCTTCCAAGTAAACATTGATGTTTTTGAGAATAATTAGATGAGCTAAAGGAACATTTTGTAGGATGTCAGTGAAGGTGGGCGAAACCCCTCTTAAGAGTAAAGGGAGGAATATTCCTCTTTCGGCATACAATAATTCTCCCTTATGTTTGTTATGATCTTGAATAAAGAGGGTGATTTAAAGTAATGCATTGACTTGTGCAGCTTTTAAAGGAACATCTGGGTGGACTGTAAGCCATTGCCTCTAGGCAAAAAAAGTTATCAGTTCCTTGTATTTCACAGCAGCATACTATTAGATCAACTCAGGGCAGCTTACCAGCATAATGTGAGAATCAGAGTAACCTGAGCAATGTAGCATGTTGGGTTTCAATACTCAAACGACTTAGGGCCCTATTACGAGTCTGGCGGTACGAAGACCACCAGACTCATGGTGGCTTGGCGGTGGCAGATCCAGCCACCGCTGCACCGGTGGTCCGACCGCCCTATTATGACTCGGGCAGTTGGACAGCACTAGGACAGCCGGCTCTGCATGGGAACTGCCATTCCCTGGCGCAGGAGCAGTGGTCAGCGGCCGCCATATGCATGGCGGGACTGCCACAGTCTCGCCAAGCATATTACGAGTTTCCTCTCAGCCAGGCTTTTCATGGTGGTTCCACCGCCATGAAAAGCCTGGCAGAGAGGAAACAAAGGGGGCCCCCTGTGCCTCAGACATATGTGGATGCACACAGGGGAGCATAATATGTGCCCCACTGTGTGCATGCACATGGCTTCCTGCACGGCATGGACTTTCGAGTCCATGCCTTGCAGGAACCTTGTGAGGTGTTCCCATTGCGGAGCCCTTTTAAAAGGCACCGCCACCTTTTAAAGGGCACCACATGGGGAACCACCATGCCGCCCACCCACAAGACCACTGAAAAGTAGTAATCTGGCAGGCGATGGCGACCTTCGGTGGAGGGGTGGTGCAGCAGTTTGGACTGCTGCGCCACCGCTCTGCTGTAAGGTCGTAATGAGGCTCTAAGTGACAACTAACTGTTGCACTGCACAACTATAGGGTAACCCTAACAGAATATTTTCAGAAACTTCAATCAGATGGGCAGCAGCTGCTAAAGCATGTAAACATGTAAACATGGAACCAATCCTGTGGCTACAGCATTTAAGGAAGACAAATAAATAAATAATAAGGAGCTGGTTTCTTACTTTCACTATGAGTCTTTGCTAACAAAGTGAGGGAAAAGCCCTCTGTTTCATGCCAATACAATTTTAAGGGTTTTGAATAACCAAGCAAACATGATGTAGGAGTGGAGGACATACCTATCTTCAACGAGAGAAAAGTATTTTCTCCATCTGTGGACTGACGCAAAGACTCAGATGTATCCTTCCTATTGTTGCTAGCATAGCCTTGAATCCACTAACAATAGTAACCTGCCAAACTAGATGGGTGCAAATTTGGGACACAGCGACTGGGCATGGTAACTTATTAATAGCATGGATGCTGTCAGCAGACAGGTCTACTTCTCTGGCAGAAATGGTATGACCTAAATCTTGGACAAGGGGTAAATAAAACGGTAGTTTCTCTTTGGATGCCTTGTGTCTATGCTTAGATCATTCAGAAAGTAACTATTTTGGATCACTTTTGCATTGGTCCACAGAATCTGTTTTCTAGGACTGTGAATGAAAAAAGAATCTGACTTTCAGGCTGCATGTGAATAGAAAACGAAGCACAACATAATGTGACAAAAGTAAAATAGGGTTTTGGGGGTGGCAGGGTTTGGAACAACAATAAAGATGGACAATACAGAATTGATAGCTCTTACATCCTGCACAAATCAATAAATCTATTTTCCAGGCTTCTTAATCAGCTAAATTGGAGTACTGCAAATGCTAGTTGCAGGAATTAGCTAACCTTGCTCTAAAATGTAGTAATGGTTGGATGAATTCCTTCCTCAGCTTCTAGCAGGAGGGGTATGGTGGCATGTGGGGGCGTTTCTTCATAGGAACACAAATTTTGACAGGGTCAGCAGTTAAAATAAATCCTGTATCACTAGCATGTAAGGACCATAAGGAAGAGGGCACCTGTGCTAAAACATTCAACGTGAGAGGAAACACTAGCAGTAAAAGCATATTTTCTTAACACAACCAAAACAGCATTTTCAATCTATTAGGATTATCCAAAAGGTACCATCATCTGTGCACTATTGAGTACAGGTTGAGGTTTTTAAGGTGAATCAGCTAAAATTTATATCAATGAGTGAAGACGTGGGCCTACCAATAATAACACATTGAACATGAAGTCTTGTCTATCCTAATATGAAAGATACCGTTGTTGTGGAGGAGAAGGGGTTTGAACTTTTCATGCTTATCATGGGATCCTATGCTTGATCTGAGCAGCCTTGTTTTCCAAATTGGGAACAATTAAAACAGAGGTAACTTCTGGCAGAGGGAAGTCTCCCCTTAGCCTCCATTCACAACTCTTCGGCCTCCTTGTTCTTCTCTGCCCTTCCCTCTGACTGTTTGCTGGAAAGAATGCATTTGAACACATATTACTTTTGTTTCTGTCGAATCTTTATGTCTTTTGTTCTTGGGTGGCCAACCAATCATTAGCTACTGAAACCAATTCTGATGAGTTCTTAATTTGTCAAGCCATACAAATATTTAGCTGGTCTCCTTGCATTTCTGGCAACAGCTCTTGAACACAATCTGTCCCTCACAGCCTCCAAATCAGTTTTAGTAGCATGTACAATATTACCAGAATGACATTAAAAATAGCTTTTAATCAGGCAAAATTGTCAATAGATGATTCACCCTTATTTTACTTACAATTGTTTATTTTTGTCCAATCGGTTTTAGTGGGACACATGTTAGTTGTTGCATTAAGCGGTGCATTCCTAGTGGTAGCCAATGTGTGTTCATCGCAGGAAGACTGCTTAGGCAACCTGGCGTTGAGTATCACTATATCTCAGACCTCACTGGGCATTATCACTGTAATTGAATGACATCAGCCCAATTTGCTTGTAACATTCAAAGATTGTTTATAATTCCTCTCTAAACTTCTGAGTTTGTCTTGGATTTTGGGGAACTGTCTATATGTTATAATAAAGAGATCAGATGGGGACTAGGGGATGTGGACTGTAATAGAGATGTGAACAATAACCTTCCCAAGATCTCTGAGCGTAGATCCTATATCAAGACTGCGTTCAGTCTAAGGTGAGTTTGGTCTAAGGCTGTATCGCATAACATTTGAACTGCACAAAGTCTGCTCTAGGTACAGATCTCAGAACTAGGTACTTATTACAATCTCACAGGTGGCTGTGAAGTGGTGTCAGCCTTTGGCCTGACCCTTATGCCCCGTACTGCTTTTAGCTGTGCTGCCGCTGCCATGTTACCACTCACTGCTCGTGCATTCTCTCCATCTGTGTGCAATGCACTTGCTTGTGCCCTGTCTACCTGTCCAGGAGCTGTTTCTGCATAGCCTAATAGCATGCCAATGGATGTGCCTTCAAGGAAACTATCTCCATCGGATAAGTCAGAGAAATTTAGAATAGATAAGAGAACCTCATTTCTGACTTCTTCACCCTCAGCAGTGATTTGGGTTAATAGGTTTTGGAAGGTGCTGTAGTTGAGGAACACTCCGTAATTTTATGTCTTATTTTGCTAACTTGGTATCTCAATTATTCTTGGGTGTCTTTAAGAACCTTGATTTAGATTGCTGCTAACAGTCTAGGGCTTCCTTGTGCCAGGTATAAAAGTTTGCCATTGTTCTGGTGAAACCTTATTTCTAGATTTCTCCACTGGGTAAAAGAAGACCATAATCTGTCAGCTACTCTGGCAGTTTATGTCAAGGACGAAGCATGGAAAGTAGACATTCACATCTGTTGAGCCATTATGTCCACAGGCCCCCTTGCAATTTGGATACCTCTGATCATGGCCCAGTGGAGAATGCAGAGTACCTGTGGTGCTGATCCATTGTCCTTGGATCAACAGCATCATTCAATGGGATTGATACTATAGACTTAAGCAGACATGTTGGTACTCTCAAGCGTCCTATATTTCAATCACACCAGTACCTCCTAATGTCCTGGACTCCCGAGTCTACCCAATGGTCTTATTTCATCATTTGCTGCCACGTGTCTTTATCCTAATATTTATGGTAATGTGGAGTTGTGTGAGCGCGCGAAACAAGATGGCCCCTTCCCGTTAACTGTCCCCGATGCCTGCATTATCGGCGATAATTTAACATATTTCAGGGTAGCTTTACTTCATTGGTTGTGCTTCCTACAACTATATATTGCCAGCGCTTCATGCGTTTCCTGGGATTTTCACCCCATGTTTTCTCCTGAGCCCTTCCCCGGTCTCTCCTACATACTGTTGCTGAAGTTCCTGTCAGGAGGGTGAAGCTACTTCAAGGAAAAGGCACAGCTGAGGCCTAGACCACTCTCACAGCTGGCTTTAGCTGCTGCACAGTCTGCTTTTCCAGTGACTTTCTTTTATCCCTTTTATCTTTTATTTTCTCTTTGCTTGACTTTATTACAGTATTACAGTATTTTTTATTAAAATAGAAGGGAAGTGAAAAATGTGTATGTCATTAATAACAAAAACGCAAACAAACAACTTCTCCTCCACCAGTCAAGTCAAAAATTGTGGCCACTAATGAACCTTCTTTAGCCACTTTATTGGAAGAATTATAAGCAGTTTGTTCTAGTATAGACAATATTGCATCAGAAATTAAAAATATTCACAAACACATGGCAAGTCTCTGTTGACAGTTTCTGACAAGGCAATAACAATTCAGGATAACAAATCAAAAATTGACAGTCTTATGCCCATTAAAGCAAATGTTGTGCTGATCAGTAATCTATTACTTGATTTAGAAAGTTGCAATCGACAGTACAACTTGTGCATCTTTAATTTGCCAGAAGACGTAGAAGGCATGATTGCAGGCGGTATCGGGAAAACCTATTACATGATCGTTTGCATTGAGAGTTCCCAGAAAAATTTGAAATTGATAAGTACACAGAATTCCTACCCATCGTAAACTAAGTCATACTAAACCTTGTCAAATGATCTTTAAAGTTCTGCATAGTAATGATCCGGAAAGCGGCAAGAGAGAGCCCATCTTTAATGGTCAATGTTAACAAAATCTTCATCTCTCAAGACTTTGCCAAAAAAACTGTTAAAATCTGCAAAGAGTTCACAGAGCTTAGACCACGACTAAGAAGCTCTGGTTTAAAATGCAGCCTTTATGATCCGTCTATTATGACAATAAAGATGGTATCTCCAAGTCCTTTCAAGGCCCTACTGATCTTCGTGCCTTCTTAGATCAACACTCTCCGCTCTCCATGGAAATGAATGAGGCTGATACTTGATTCTTTTGCTATAATATTTACTTATGGCTAACCTATTTTTCTGGTTTTCTTTTTTAGAGCATTGTTTCTGCAGGTCACTCTTGCACATACGTGTGTGAGATTCCAAATTGTTATTTATGTTTCTATGTCGTCTTTTCTATGTTTGTCTTTATCTTTCCTTTTCCTCTTTTTATTTATTCCTAGAGATACGTTTTACTTTTACAGATTATATTTTTTCTTCTTTCTTACTGTTTTCCCTTTTTTATGAATATGGATAACGTTAATAGAATTAAAATAGTTTCTTTTAATGTTAAAGATTTATGACACCCTGTTAAACGTACGAAAATTTTTATATTACTTGGCAAGTCATAAACCTGATATTTGTTTACTCCAGTAAACTCATATAAATGATACAATTTTACCATGCATGACTAAAAATTGGGTTGGTAATGTTATTTCAACCGACAACCGACAACGGGGAAACAGCTGCCCTCATCCTCTTGGACCTCTCTGCGGCGTTCGACACCGTCTGCCACCGCACCCTAGTGAAGCGCCTCAGCAACATCGGAATCCGAGAGAAAGCACTGGAATGGATCATCTCGTTCCTCGCCGGAAGAACCCAGAGAGTCCGCCTCCCCCGTTCAGATCCGAAGCCACCGAAGTCATCTGCGGCGTTCCACAAGGATCCTCACTCAGCCCAACCCTCTTCAACGTCTACATGAGCCCCCTCGCAGCCATCGCACGCCGACACAACCTCAACATCATCTCCTACGCCGACGACACCCAGCTGATCCTCTCCCTCACCAACGACCCCACCACCGCCAGAGCCAACCTACACGACGGGATGAGAGACGTCGCCGACTGGATGAGGAACAGCCGCCTTAAACTGAACTCAGATAAGACGGAAGTCCTCATCCTGGGCTCATCACCCTCCGCCTGGGACGACTCCTGGTGGCCCCCGGCCCTGGGCACCGCGCCCAAGCCAACGGACCACGCACGCAACCTGGGCTTCATCCTGGACTCCTCCCTGTCGATGACCAGACAAGTCAACGCCGTCTCATCTTCATGCTTCAACACCCTGCGCATGCTCCGCAAGATCTTCAGATGGATCCCCACTGAAACCAGGAAGACCGTCACCCAGGCACTCGTCACCAGCCGACTGGACTATGGGAACACCCTCTACGCCGGAACCACAGCCAAACTTCAAAAGAGACTCCAGCGCATCCAGAACGCCTCCGCACGACTCATCCTGGACATCCCCCGACACAGCCACATCACCGTGCACCTGAAAAGACCTGCACTGGCTCCCCGTCAGCAAGAGAATCACGTTCAGACTCCTCACCCACGCACACAAGGCCCTCCACGACCTGGGCCCAAAGTACCTCAACGACCGCATGACCTTCTACACGCCCACACGCCAGCTACGATCAACCAGCCACGCCCTCGCCACCGTACCACGCATCCGCAGAACCACCGCCGGAGGAAGATCCTTCTCCTACCTGGCAGCCAAGACCTGGAACTCCCTCCCCACTCACCTTCGGCGAACCCAGGACCATCTCTCCTTCAGGAAGCAGCTCAAGACCTGGCTGTTCGAGCAGTAACTTACCCCCTCCCCCAGCGCCTTGAGACCCTCCCGGGTGAGTAGCGCGCTCTATAAATGCCATGATTGATTGATTCATTGATTGATTTCTTCCCCTGCCCTTTGCGCAAAAAAACTTCATCTCCAAATACGAAACAAATGTTTTGATTTAGATGGTCGTTATCTTATACTCAAAATTAAAATTGATAATACTGTTCTACACTTGATTAATGTTTATGGTCCAACAAATGATTACCTACATTTTTGGTCCCTCTTTACATGTGAAGTGCTCAAATTAGATAATGTTTCACTTACTATTGGAGGTGATTTTACTTTTTTTCTCTAATCCTCATAATTCTTATTCCTGAATACATTATTTATTAATATCTCATCAATTAATCCATTCAGTTTCTGATCCTATTATTCATAATATCAATATTTCCGATCATGCGCTCATTTGTTTTGTTTTACAACTTAATTCCACTCAAAATCTCAACGTAGATGGCGTATGAATGTGAATGTTGCCGTCAATGAAAATAATTAACCAAAACTTTTGTCTTCAATCCATGACTATTTTTCGTTTAATCCAGAAGGCTCTACTTCAATTGTCAATCGTTGGAATGCATTCAAAGCATATGTAAGAGGTGTAACTGTATCTATTATGGTTCATGATAATAGGTCATTTAAATCTAAACTTAAGGATTTAGATAAACAAATAGCTAAGTATGAACGCCTCTTTATCACATCTAATGAATCACAAAATACACTTACAAAAACTCTGTTATGAATTAAATTCCCTAGTAAGCAAGAGAGATGGTATTCAAATTTCTAATAAGGCTACATTTTGCCTCAATGGTAATAGATCTGGAAAGCTTTTAGCAAACTATATTTGTATTAAAAAAGATAAAAATCAAAATAATGCAATTCATGGTTCAAACCGTAAAATTTCATTAACACTCAGATAAATGGTTAATTAATTTCTGGATTATTATTTAACTTTATACAGTAATCCTCCTTCTATGAATACTCCCCATATTGATAATTGTTTGGAGTTTTGTGGGTTACCTAAAATTTCTCAATCAGTTAGAGATGAATTGGATTTACCGATTTTTCTTACGGAGGTTGAGTCAGCCATTAAATCCTTTAAATCATTTAAATCCCCTGGTCCTGATGGTATCCCTGCTGAATTGTATAAGGAATTTTCTCCTCACCCTCTACTCAAACTATTCACTCACTTTAGTATTTGAGGATCAACTTCTGGTTCCATCACTGAAACCTTAATTATAGTTCTCACGAAACCAACAAAGATCCCAGTAACGTTTCAAACTATCACCCTATATCTTTAATTAATCAAGACTGTAAGTATTCGCGAAAATTCTAGCAACCAAATTAGCCTCTATTCTTGACACTGTTATTCCTGTTGATCAATCTGGTTTCATGAAACATAGACATTCTGTGAACAACACTAGATTATTATTCCATGTGATTGAAACTGGTCCATCCTTGATTTTTCCTTCCGCAGTCCTGGCACTTGATGCTAAAAAGATTTTGATAAAGTTCATCTACAGTATTTTTTTCCTTGTCCACATTTAATTTTGGCAGTTTGTTTATTCACATGATATCAGCATTCTATTCAGGCCCTTTCTCCAGACTTTTCATTAACGGTCAAATCTCTAGTAATTTTTACTAGAGTTTTTAGCAATAGTGATAAGGATGTCCCTTATCACTATTGCTTTTTCTCCTTGCTACTAAACCTTTTAAACCTTTACTCACTGCCATCAGAAACTCTATTGAAATAGAAGGCTTTATTATTAATAATGTTACAATAAAAACATTAGCCTATGCTGATGATGTACTGCTTTATATTAGTAATCCTGACTCTTCTATTCTTCCTCTGCTAAATTTAATTCAAATTTACTCTAAGGTTTCAGGTTACACTTCAAACACTAATAAAACAAACTTTTTTCCTTTTAATGTTCACTGTACCCCATATATGCTTCCATCGGATATTTCTAAATATGAACTTTTGTGTAATTCCAGCCTTGATTTATTTCCTAACAACTTACCTCAGCGTGACACCTTTGATTTAGAAGTTTATGTTCAAACGGCAGCTCCTCCCCCACATGCTGTTTCAAAATTGTATAAAAAAATTGAACAATTTTACAGGGGATAATATTAACTCTCTTTCTACTTTTTGGTTCTCAGGATACATGGAAGAAAATATGGATGAATAATATTTCTGGCTGGCTTCCTTTTTACTTATACCAAACCAATTCATTCATACTATTTAATTGTTTATGGACTCCTTTAAAGTTATACAACTGAAAGTTTTTTAATTCTCCAAATTGTTGGCATTGTAATATGAATCCTGGATCTTTAAGACATATGCATGAATGCAATATTGTTTCTAAGTTTTGGAAGGAAGCTTGCGATGTTATTACAGAAATCTTTAAAATGTCACATAATGTTTCTTATGATTTGTTGATCTGTAAATCCATTTCACGATCCTCAAACTTGCCCGATTTAAATAATACATTTGTAGACTTTCTAGTATCTGCTGCCTTAAAATCAATTAATACTTATTGGAAAAATGCTTCGTTATTATCATTTCACTCATGGTGGTCTTGGATAACATTTACTAGAAGTAAAGCTAGTTTGACTCTTTTGAGTGTTGTTGATAACACACCTACTTATAACTTATTTTGGAAACCGATTGATTATTATATTACATTACATTTATAAATAAGTATTAATAATATGTTAAATAACCGGTTAATATTTAAGAGTTTTGAGATTGAGTGGGTACCTATCTTTGGTTTTATCTGTATTGACGTTTTTTTTATACCCCTTTTTATATCAAGTATTACATTGCAATTATCATTGTATAGGTGCATTTATCATATTAAGACTATTTTGTATTCTTTATGTACCTCTTTCGGTGCCCTTTTTGTATGGTTTATTGTCCTATCATAAAATTCAATAAAGTATTTTGAATAAAAAAATATTTATGGTAATAAAAAATAACCTCCATTGAACCAATTAATGAAAATATACTGCCATTTAAAGTTTAAATTCCTAACCTCTGTCAGACTTAGTTTACGAGCCAAGCCCCGGCCATCCTCCAGTCCTTAAAGAGAAGTCTTAGGGCCTTATTATGACTACGCAGCCACCGCCGCACCGGCGGTCCGACCGCCCCATCACAATTTGGGGGGTCTGACCACATTGGCACCGCTGCAACGTTGCAGTCTTGAGGCTGCAATATGCTTGGCGGGGCCACAACGACCCCACCAAGCATATTACAAGTTTCCTCACGCCACACTTTTCATGGCGGTGCGACCGCCATGAAAAATGTGGCAGTGACGAAATAAAGGCAGTCCTGCCTCTGCGCCATGGGGTGCATGCAGGGGGGCACTTGTTGTCCATGCCAGTCCATGCCCTGCAGAAACTGCCTTTTTCATTTTTGCATTTTTCAAAGGCACCGCAGTGGGACCGCCAAAGAATTGCCCGCCAGAGACTTCCAAAGTCATACTCTGGCAGGTGGTCTCAGTGCAGCGGCATGCGGTCCTGCTCTGAGATCACCAAAGTCATAATAAGAACCTTAGTTTGGTGTGCTTTAGATCACTGAAAGGAGCACCTGTGAGGCCCTTCTCTCAGTCACGTTGTTGGGATTCCCGATCAATGCAGCAAGTTTGTGGAAAGCAAATCCAGCTTCAAGTTTTGGGTGAGTCTGAAAAATTATTTATTAAGAAAAACTGTAACAGGAAAATTAAAGAAGACGATCCCTATAATTTGCTAAGGAGTCGGGCTCCCAGAACCAAGGCAAGGCAGACATTTTACCGTAATACATAGGATTCTATAATCTGTTGGATATCTATGGGATTCAATACAATAGTAATCATCTGCGGGCGTGAGAACGAGAGCAGACAACTTTTGAAAGTATCAACATACAAGCACAGGGGTCTATTCACACACTGCATTTTGAAGTACGTTTAGTAGCGCTATAATAATACAACTAATGTACTACAAAATGCTATTCAGTAACCTACATGCAGAGGTCTACGCCTCCAACTCTCCTATATTTTATGTAAAGAAATCTCCGTCCCAACAGCGGAGATCTATGTACTCCTAGGTATACGTTTTAGTAGTAAATGTGGGAGGGGCAGTAGCTGGAAATAAGATATATTTATGAATCAATGGGAAATGGAAGGGGTTTAGGGGACAATAAGGAGTATAAAATGTAGGGATAGAGAGGGTTAGGGAGGGGTTTATGGAGGACAAGCATCCACCCAAAAAAGAATAAGCCCATTGCTATTCACAAACTGCACTTCTATAGTAATTACAGTCAAAAAAGACCCAAAACATTTGTAACTGTACTTCAGCTCACAGCTGGAATAAGTCCAGCACCACACATGGCCAGCCACTAATGGAAACTAATGGAGACAGGGACTTGAAATAAAAGCCGGTTTGAACTAATGTTAAATTAAATTAACTTATTTTAACTTTTTAGGAATATACTTTTTTTTAAATTATATAAATAAAATTATATAGAAATGAAACTTATTTTTACTTTATTATAAAATGTAAATAACCTTTTTTAATTGAAACATGAATGTCTTTGTTTTTTTAAATATTTGCATTAATATAAATAAATCTGTGCATAACTTAATATGTTAAAAAACATAATTTTACTACATTATAAATACACATAAACGTTATACCTTATGTTTAAGTTTAATAAACATTTAAAGGTTTTTAACTTTTTCCTATACTTTACTATAGGGAGATATCGCTCCTGTGTTTAAGACCTCCGCCAATGCCTGAAAAGTTACAAGTGTTAGGCTCCACCCACTGAATTCAGGGGTTGAGGGCAAATCTACACTTTTGAGAAAATTTACTCTTTTGGGGCCTGTGTAACAAAAGTAATCTTACACTTTCGTGTAAGTTTATGATTGCTTGCTATTCACAAAGGGATTTACGAGTAGTATCTTTACGAGTGCGGAGTCTCCGCACATAAAAAGACCTATGTTTTCATGTGTGGAGACTCTGCACTCGTAAGGATACTACTTGTAAATCCCTTTGTGAATAGCAAGCTATCGTAAACTTACACAAAAGTTTAAGTTTACCTTTGTGAATTAGGCCCGTAAATTGTAAATAGTCAAAAGTAGTAAAGCTACTCAAAAATGTAAGAGTAAACTTACACTTGTAGATTTACTCACTTGTAAATTTACCTTTGCAGTGGCCAAGTAATATTTAAGACAGTTGGTGTTAATTTCACCGGAATATAAGAGGGGCGCCCTCACATTATCTTGCATTGGTGCACTGTTAAGTTTTATTATTGCCACTGAATTGTTTACAATTTACCATTGTTTTGTTTTTATTACCCCTACAGAGTCTGCTTCCATACTGTGCAACTGAAAGTCGTGGCCTTCCTTAAGTTGTTGTCTCCCACGTAAATGTTTGGTTTAATTATCAATCCACAGGGGCCTGTGTTTCTAAAACCCCATGAGCAGTGTTTAGTGAAATATACTATTATATTAGGCAACAATCCCCCTGTTCGTATTATGACTGAACTGATCTTCACTACAATGAGAATTTAAAGGGTCGTACAGACGCCAGTATGAGCATGTATCAATTCTTTACCCCACATTGTGGGGGATATTCACAAGAACGTGTGCTAAACACCACCAAAAAATACTAACGCAACTTTACACATCGCAGCCTATCGCGGGAAAATAACCCCGTGTTAACGTGGAATTCACAACAAGGCGGTACCATGCGATAGTCTGCCGAAACCGCGGACAATGTCCGCGATACAACAACCGCGACGGTGATAAAAACACAAACCTCAACGTGAAAAAACATGCGATGGGCCAAAGCGCGATGAGGAAATCAGCGATAAGCAGCGCCAGGCCTGCAATACACACATGGCAGGCGGGAAAAATCACTATAAAATCAGAAAAAACACACAAACACAAAATGACCAACACCGAAGCCCCATGGAGGCAGCCGGAGCAGGCACAGAGGACGAGCGCAACCCCACAAGCACTCCGGACGACCAGCCTGGGACCTCGGGGACAGGGAAGGGCAAGGACAAGAAGAAGAGGAAGACGAAGTTCAGTCCGCAGGAAAACAGGATCCTGGTCACGGAGGTGATGGAACACCATCAACAACTGTTCGTCACCTTCAACGTGTCATTGGGCACCAAAAATGGAATATGGCGGTCCATCGTGGACAAGGTGAATGCCGTCGGAGAGCACAAGAGGTCAATGGACGAGGCCAAGAGGCGATGGATTGACATCAAGCGCAAGACCAAGGAGAAACTTGCAGCCAACCAGAAGTCAGCAATGCAGACTGGAGGTGGGAGCCCAGCGCCACAGCTGGAGCTGGATGACATGGAGGAGCTGGTGTCGACAGTCATCAGTGTGGAGACTGTGGCCGGAGTCGGGGGACCGGACACTGCCCGACAGGACACAACACAACCGCAACAGGGTGTGTGACCACCAGGTACTGGGGGGACGGGTGGAGATGGCCACAATGGCACACATGCACAATCAAGCTGAGCACAGTGCACACCCACAATGACTCAGGAGCATGGCCCTGATCCACAGACTGTCACAATGTAGAATGCCATGCTGTCTGAATGTGAACCTCTACCATGCGGCTACATACATGCGGACACATTGTAATACACCATCTCCCTTTCACATTGCAGGGGCACCGTCAACTCCTCCTGCAGAGCAGTCCCAGCCACTCTTCACTGATGACGAGGAGGACACCCCCAGCATCGACACCCAAGCCCTCCAGGACATCATTGACATCAACCGCAACTCACCTCCAGGATCAGGGCAGCCCAGCTGCATCGAGGAGACCCCACCCACTACCCAAACCACCCAGCAGGAGGCACCCACAGCCCCAGCAGTCTCCCAAGACCCCCAGGAACAACACATGGCCTTCCAACGCCGTGTGCTGGAGGGCCAGAGGGAGACGGCTGAGCAGGTGCGGGTAGGGTTCGACCTCATGGCTACCAAACTGGATGCCATCCATGGGTGTCTAGGTCCCATCAGGGACCAGCTCCAGTCCCTAACGGACACCCACGGCCCGCTCCATGGTCTACAACGAGCCCTGACTGACATCCCTGGAGTCATGATGCGGAGAGAAGAACACCTGTCCGCTCAGAGTGGGTCCAGCGATCCCAGCCGTGAGCTGGCACACATGCGGAGGCTCATGGAGGACATGATGCGGATGGAGGCGGAAAGAATGGCAGCCACTGCTGCACATCAGCAAAATGTAGCTGGGATCTACTATGCCCTGCAGATCCTCATCATGGCATTGCTGCCACAAGGCGTGGCGATGATGAATGCTGCTGCCCCCACACCATCCACATCTCCGCCCCCTGGTGTGTCAGTGCCTCCCAGTGCGGCAGGCGTATCCACTCCGGCACCTGATGTGTCACTGCCACACAGTGCGGCCGACAATCCTCCTCCGGCCCCTGATGTGTCAGTGGCACACAGTGCCGCAGCCGGTACTGCAAAACCCACAGGTGAGGCAGAGCACACATCCGAGGACGAGGACATGGATGGGATTGAGTTCAGAAGGAGGCACTAGCATTCATTTCCACACCCTTGCCCGTTTCTGCTTGGTGCCGCACATGGCACCATGACCTTCCACTGACCCCCGATACACTCCGCTGCACTCACCTTGGACCGCGACATGGATTGCCATATCCTGTTTGATGACCAATGACACGGCGACCAGACTGCGGACTGTACCCTTCCTCTTCCGCAGTACTTGTCATCCCCGGATGGACTCTGGCTGACCCTCCACGGGCCCATATTGTGTAGTGTGCTCGGCATGGCCCTGTACCGCTCCAGCTGCAAAACTCCACTGGATGTGCAATAAACATCCAGAGACGCACTGCTGTGCCATGTCTTTCATCATTCATGTATGAATGTGTGGATGAATGTAGGGACAGTGATTTCCCTTACGTCAATGATGCTCATCTAGTGGGATGCCAGTCACAGTGTGCTACATTGCCTATTGTGTTCCGGGTGCCGTGGACACTACAACAGGGACACACGCATAAGTCACTTCCTTGTCCGCACATGGACTGAACCATGCCCAGAGCCCCCGAGTCATTGTTGCAAGCCCTGCGCTGGTCCGGCGTACGCCAGGCCAGACCACTCCGCTTACGCCCCGAGGGGGGGCCCACATAGCTACATGTCGCAGGCGTACATGCTGGTGGTATGCAGGTCACTGGTCTAGTTGTCAGCATGTCACGGCCACTCCCTGAGGGCAGGTTTAACTTTTCTTAAAATATAATTAAATCACTTAATTAATTCTATACATCTCTTTTAATAATTATTAATGCATAATGAAAAATATATATATTTTTTTAATTTAGGTGGAATTTTTTTAAGTGAAACATTGGAAAATAAATTTAATTTAATTTAATATATGTTCAAAAACATTATAACTTGAATTAAGTTATTAATGCAGTGGCATTTTATTTTCTTATAGCTTTAAAATAAGAATATAAAATGAATTCACAGGAATATTGTAACATAAGAATATTTTCAGTATTTCTTTCCAGGGCAGACACCTTCCTCTGGTACAGTAAAGGGAATAGTTGAAAAGTGTATTCAACCTTAAAAATGCTTAAACTATTTTTAAGTTACATTTTATTGCTACTAAACTATTAATCGAATTTTGAATTGAAGAATTCATTAATTTAATTATATTAAATTAAATACGTTTTTTTAAAAACTTATCAACAAAAAATTCCACAGAGAGTAAAATAATTACATTTATTATGTAGTACAAATTAACAAAAAAGTTGTGTTTGGAAATAATTTAAAATTATTTAATTATTATTTTTATTAACTACACATACATTTATCTTTAAGTTAAAACATTTTAAGTTAAAAAGTTTATTACAAAATGCTCATAATAAAATGTTTTCAATTATATCTACATTTGTTTTCACAATCCATTAATTATAAACATATATTTCAAACTTCTAAATAATTTATTAGTTTTAACCTCATTGCCTATGAGTATTCAATTTTAAGTTCTTGCCTCCATTATTTTCTATGAGAAGGTGTTGCAGTATCAGTGGTTGGCCATTTGTAGTGCTGGACTTACTACTGCTCCTTTAGGCAATGTATTTTTACACTTGTGAATTTGGTTCCACCCGTTTGTGAATAGCCCCCCACATATGTAGATTTACTACCAGTAAGTTTACTTTTCCACTTTTGAGTAACTTAAAACTCAGAATTTTGTGAATTGCGCAAACTAGTAAAGGTACTCAAGTTTAAGAGTAAATTTACTACTAGTAAATCAATACATCTAGGGGCTATTTACACAGGTAACTTACACTTATGAGTAATTTACACACGTAATTTACTCCTACACTTTATTTGTTTAACATAATTAAAAAATGTTAAGAAGCATCCTCCTCAAAAGGGAAAAAACACTCAAAGCATTTAACAAATGAAATTCAAAAGACAGTTAGCAAATAGGAAAATTTTCGTAATTAAAAAAAGTATAAATAATCAATGAAAATGTGCAACAATTTGCTGTGCTTCATGTCACCACAACAAGAGACTGTCACTCAGCCCAAAAGAAATTCAACAGAAAGGAATGTAACAAGCTGCAGAGAAAACACCTCAAAGTTTCAAAAATAAGAACAGAAAAAATTTATATAACCTTAAAATAACCCAACAATTTGTTATACTGCCTCTAAAAATATTAAACACCCCAAGTCATTACTTATATGTGCAATATACAGATAACAACACTGAAGAACTCAAAATCAAATGCTAAAACAACAAGAAAAACCCTCAAAATCAAAAGAAAATACCAGCTACTTGAAAGGCACTGATAAAATGTAAGTTTAAAAAAGAAATGCAAAATAAGTATCTAAATTGTAAAACACATAAAAATACTTAAACTACTTTTTAAAATTAAGACAGCAACCAAATAAGAAAGAGATATAATTTTGCTGTTAAAAAAATCCTTATTACAATATGTTTTTTATTTAGATTAAATTAGAAAAAATAAGATTCAAAAGGACAACACACAAAAAGAACAAAAGAGAGAATGTAAGTATATATTGTGAGATTTTAAAAATAAATATAATGACATTAATAAATATAAATTATTAATTATTAACAAATGTAACATATACTTTTGATATTATTCACAGATCCTAAAATATCTGTAACATTGGAAATATGTAACATTCCAGAAAGTGAAACCCCTTTTAAGTTATATGGACAATGCGTACATACCCAAAGTTCTTTAGGAAGCAGCAGGACAATAACCAGCAGAACCTAACCCTAAAAGGGTTATCAGAGGATCAAGAAGAGTAGCAAGTCAAAGTACATGGGCCTTCAGAATATTTGAATCAATAGAGACCCCAGAAAACTTAAAACCCCAAATTAACCAAGATTTGATATTGAATATTCAATTTATATTGAATAATAATAAAAATAAAGAAAAATGAATAATTATTTTGCCACTACTAATAACTTACTAATGCTCACCCAAAGCACAAACCGCATGATGGATTCGATTCTTAAATCGTGTCCCCGCCATTCACACAAATTGATACCACTTATGGCCAATATAACAACACTAACGTTCCCCAATTATACCCCCTACCACCTAACAAACAAGCTGCAATATATCTTGCAGTTCTAACAGTAATGGAACAAAACAAAACAACTACTATCCTAAAAAGCAGGCCATGATAAACACAATCCTTAAAATATACCCTCCCATCTCCATACAAAGGTGCGATTACCAGCTTAACCAAGCCATATGGAGGCACCTAGAAAGGTTACGTCTAAATATTGATTGGTCCACAAATGCTCAATTTGCATGTGAAATAAAAAAATAACATTGTACTAGCGTATATTTCACCTAGAACGGTAACAAAAGACTATGATTTATGTTGCAGTTCGAGGACAGGTCTTCAGTCTGGACCCACTTAGGTAAGAGGTAATTTCTTTATTTCATATCAGACCCTTAGATTACAGCAATATCAGAAATATGTCAAGTCAGGGCTCTATCCTCCCTCCAACTGTCTCTATCTCCTAGCTACCACACCACACCACACCACACACCAACATTCTATTACATCATTCACTTTCAGCATTTCAGACAACTACTCAGGCATACAGGAATGCGGTTACATAGGGTACTATACACATCCCTTTCTTATTAACAACAAAAGAAAGAACAGCCATTCCCTTGCATATAACATACAGGAACAATTATTCACAATCACTTAATCTCCAACAATTCTAGCTTACACATTTACCTAACAACATCCCGTTAAACTTGCTAATACTCATACAGACACACAGAGACTACAAAGAGCAGTCATAGAAACTATGCAAATGCTCAATACAGGAAGCTCCTCACAATGACACAATGCAACATTTATGGATGTAGGACATATAGTCATAGCTGACATTGGGACGCTGACGCATTGGTCAGAGGGCAGGCGTGTTGACGGAGAAAGAAGGGGGAAGGACATGGAGCGAAGTGGGGATGTAGCTGGTCGCCACTGTTGCTGTTGGGTTGTTGGGACATTTGGGCCAATGACTTTTGGGCTGTTGGGTATTCGGGTGCTGCCGCAGTTGAATCCCATTGAGGAAGAGGAGGAAGGAGATGGTGCAGTGAGGGTGGTGCAGCTCCTGTCGAGGTTACAGCTGGTCTACTAGGTTTTTGGGCGTTGCCACTGCCATAGCTGTGGGGCTGCGGAAGGCTGTCGTTGGGCTGTCAGAGGTGCTCTCTCACGTCTGCTTCATACCCTCCATTTGTCTGCTCGCCATGAGGTAGGAGGTATGTAACAACAGAATTTCTGAGGAAACTGTGGACCGTGATGAAACAAGGACGGGCTTTAGTTAACTAGTTGATTTACTAATTCTTATCAGCTAGGGAGCCACTGTCCCGCCATTTGAATCCCTGCCTCCATCTTACTATGTATCCATCTTCTTTTTATCCTTCTCTACCATGGGAACCAAAGGTAGCCAGAAAGAGAGATTTATTTTGCATAGTAAGGGGGCTCAGAGAAGTGTGGTGAATGAGTCAGTGCTTTTATGGTAGATTTTCCCTTGTGACCCTGCAGTGAAACTGGTCTACTATTGTTAGAAATGGGGGTCTCTAGTTGGCAATGGTTTGCACCTTTGTCCAAATAGGGACCCTTCTTCCTAGTCAGGGTAAGGGGGATACACTTCTAAAATAGCCCCTGCTCACCCCCTTGGTAGCTTGGCAGGAGCAGACAGGCTTATCTCAGTGGCAGTGTATAAAGCATTTGTGCACACATACAGTAATATAGTGAAAACACTACAAATGGACACCACACCGGTTTAGAAAAATAAGTAATCTTTATTTAAACCAAACAAGACCAAAACGACAAAAACTCTACAATACAGTAATCAAAATGTACTTCTTAGAAGGTAAAAACAGCTCTCTCCATAGCAAACTATAGATGCGACACTTTCAACACAAAGTACCTTGGATGCGTCAAAATCATAAACAAAAACAGCCGCAGGGAAGGTGATGCGTCGGTTCCTTACGCACAGGGAAGGTGATGTGTCGGTTCCTTACTCCAGGGAGGTGATGCATCAGTTCCTTACTGCCACACAGGGGAGGTGATGTGTCGGTTCCTTACTCCAGGGAGGTGATGCGTCAGTTCCTTACTGCCACACAGGGGAGGTGATGCGTCGGTTCCTTACTGTGTGGGGAGGTGATGTGTCGGTTTCTTACTGCGCGGGAAGGTGATGCGTCGGTTTCTTACTGCGGCCCTGGTGTTCTTGTAGACTTAGCGCCCTGGTGCAATGCGTGGGTATCAGGGATGCGGCGGTTCTCGATGAGGCGGCAGCAACGGCGCTGCGTTGGTCTCTCCAGCTGCGGTCCCATGATGCGTTGGTTCTTGCAGCCGCACAGCAGGGCCTGCATAGGAATCAGTGCGGTGATCCCGGACTTCGTAGATCGGTGCACGCGATGTGGCGTGCGGTGATTTCTCCAGCCGCAGACAGGTGCTGCGTCGGTTGCTTTAGAGGCACGATGGCAATGCGTGGAAAATCTTCCTGCACGGTGGCGATGCATCGGAAACAGGTGCAGATGCGTCGCACTTCTTGTAGTTGCGTCTTTTTTCCAGCTCCCAACAGCAGAAACAACCTCCAGAGGCCCAACTCAGCAACAGGCACCTCTTGGCAGGGCAGAACTCCCAGCAAGGAAGTTCAGCGGAGCTGGTGATGAAGTCTTTGTGTCCCTGAGACTTCAGAACAGGAGGCAAGCTCTACTTCAAGCCCTTGGAGATCTTCCTCAAGCAGGGGACTCAGCACACAGTAAAGTCCTTGTCTTTTCCTTGGCAGAAATGGCCACTGCAGGCCAACCCCAGACAGAACACAGCAAAGGGGCAGTACTTCTCCATTAGTTTCTCCAGCTCTTCTCCTTGGCAAAGGTTCCACTTGAATTCCAGAAATGATCTAAAGTTCTGGGGTCTGGGCCCCAATATTTATACAGCCTTTCTCTTTGTTCTCTTGTGTCAGAAAGGCTCTGTGCTCAGTCAAAACCAGTTCTGCCCTCTCTGGTCCAGCTTCCCGGCAGGAGGTGAAGACTGCATTGTGTAAGGAAGCCAGGCCCAATCAGGTGCAAGGAAATCTCCTCCCCCTACTCTAAATGCAGCCCAGGTCTATCCAGCCCAGCCCTGACTCATCCAGGAAAGGCAGGACACACACCAACCGCCCCCCCAGAGGCTGTCTGAGAGAATGCACATCCCCAGCCCCTGTCTCTCAAAAGCCAGACTGTCAATCCACAAACCATTAGAGGCACACAGGATGGCTAAGCAAGAAAATACCCACTTTCTAAAAGTGGTATTTTCACACACACAATATAAAAATCATTTTTACTAAAAGATGCATTTTAATATTCTGAGTTCAGGCATACTTAACTCTATCTTTCTATCTTGTCCCAATGGGAAGTTATACTTATAAGATGTTATAAATAAACTCCCATTCTATCCTATGTGACAGAAAGCCTTTCAATAGTGAAAAACTAAATTCACTGTAGTTCACTATGAGGACATGTTACACACATCAAAACATGTCCTACCTTTCAGATACACTGTACTCTGCCTACAGGGGTACCTTGGGCTACCTTAGGGGTGACTCACATGTAAGAAACGGGTTAGGGCCTGGCAAGTGGGTGCACTTGCCAGGTTGACATGGCAGTAGAGACTGCGCGCAGACACTGCAGTGGCAGGACTGAGACCCCTTTGAAAGGCTGCTTGTGTGGGTGGCACAATCAGTGCTGCAGGCCCGCTAGCAGCATTTGATTTACAGGCCCTGGGCACACACAGTGCACTGCACTAGGGACTTAGTACTAAGTCAAACAAGCCAGTCATGTAAACACCAATCCATATTCACAATTCACACAGAGAGCATATGCACTTTAGCACTGAACAGCAGTGGTGAAGTGCCCAGAGTCCTAAAACCAACAAAAACAGGGTCAACAACAAGAGGCCAAAAAGCAAAAAGTCTGGGGATAAACCAGCTGAACAATTATACTGTATTTTACGCCATGAAATCAGCTGGTGTGCTCCGGCCTGAGCAGCTCTTCCATTGCCCTACTTGCCTTCAGTCGCGGCCGGTGCAGGTAAGAGCGGTGGGGCGGGAGGGAGTTGACAGCTGACGGAATAGGGAACATGAAATAAATAAAACCACTTACCTTGCACTCGCCACATCGCCGAGTCGACAATGCGGCGAACGCAAGGTAAGTTTAAAATATATATATATATTTTCCCTATTCCATCGTCTGTCGACTTCCGCCCTGCCCCACCGCTCTTACCTGCAAAGCCGTGACTGGCGGTCAGATTGGACTGAGTGGATTGCCAGTACTGCTACCTAATTGGCCGGTAAGATCTAAAGATCTAAATGAGAAGTTTGGCAAAATCTTCCAAACGATGGCTAGAAAGCTTCGATTTGGGAGGATGTTACCCATAAAGGCTTGTAAGAAAACAAAGTCCAATCTGTTCAGAAACAAATCTTCTCACATAAATGCAGTGAAAGGCCTCCAATTTTTCAGTGTAAAAACACCATTAGACCATCAAAAGTCAAGCTAGTGGAAGTACCAATGGAGTAAGCAGGAATGAACAAAAAAATGAAAAATAGCAGAGGATGCACAAAAAACTATCTAGAAAACTATGCTTTGCTCCTAGCCAGGAGCCAGTAAAAGTAGAAGAAAAAGACAGAAACATATTAGAGGAGACAGCTGTTAATGAATCTGTCAGTCAACAGGCTGTCGGTGGTCCACAGGCTGACCCTGCTGTGGCAAATATTGAACTGCTAAATGCTGGATTTTCAGACTTTAGCTCTAATGGTATCCTAAACCCACATGCTAAGGCCTTTTCTGTGCATATGAATAGTAATATTGTTAAAAATGCAAAAACATACAGCTCCACAGTCTACTATGCATATGTTGAATGGTCTTTTACTGTGGACTTCATAGTAATTTTTGGTGATCAGGAAATGTTTTTGAAAAGGTCTGTTCTTCTGATGTTGAAGAACTGAAGGTGGTACACAGTAAGGATAAACAAGAGTCTTTCCAGAACACTTAAAAAAGTCATACATACGCTCATTATTAAAGAAAACAAACCTGGACCCGCCATGACCCAAATTATTGCCTGATTACAAATGGACTATTACTGGGCAAACTGATAGAAAGAGCAGCATTAACCCAGATGCCACAATTCATTGAAGACGACTCCATACTTTCTGACTTCCAATCAGGATTTCGCCCAGGGAGAGGCACAGAATCTACCCTTATCCCTATCTGGGATAACCTTAAAAACACATTAGACCAGAATGGGGTCGCTGCACTTCTTCTCTTGGACCTTTCAGCTGCCTTCGACACAGTTCATCATGACACTCTAATCCAAAGACTCAACAAAGCCAGCATTATTGGGACTGCTCTCGACTGGATAACATCCTACCTTCAAAATAAAACAAATGTCATCCATACTCCACCTTTCTCATCCAAACCGTACTTCACAAAAGCAGGAATCCTTCAAGGCTCCATCATCTCACCCATGCTTTTCAACCTCTTCATGAAGTCATTACCAGCAATGATCAATGAATTTCAGCTCACATGCTATAACTACACAGATTGCTGTGCTGCAGAACAAATGATGGACGGAATGCTGATTGAATCAAACATTCACCCAAAGTCAAGAGACCTGGGTCATAGCCATTGTTCTTTGGCTCAATACATGGATCTCTGTATCCTAGCATAGATGCGTGTGACAAGCTTTCGGGGAGAGTCGTTACTAAGCAGTTCTTCCAGCACTATGAATGTTGGGGGTGCTGCCGGGATGGTGTCAGGAAGCCCTCTTAAGGACTCTCAGAAATGATAGTAGGTCATGGAGTCGAGGAAAGAGGGCGCAGCATCCAGAAACACCTGCTGATAAGTGGCGAAGCTACCCTCGGGGTGTGCCGCTCCAAGGGAAGAAAGCTGCATTCGCCGCAATTGCACGCGTGTACCTGCATCGGCAGTCATCGGAAGTAGCTGGTGCTCCAAGAGAGGAACCAACGGAGCAAATAGATGGTTGAGGTGAGCTCTTTTCCGCATCTCATTCATGCCCATATCATGCATGACATGGTATCCACCTGGTGCCACACCTGCACAACGGGCCTAAACAAGGCTGTCTGAAGTGGACACTGGGCTGCATGGTCAGCCTTAGGTGTAGTATGCAGCTGGAACTGGATAGGGTGTAGCCAGTAGTATGTAAAGCGTGCCTGAGTGCTAAGGAAATACAGTTCCATATCTGACTCCCCAGGACCCCTGCTCGAAGGGGAGCATCAATATGTCCCATGCAACCTGGAGCTGTTTGCCGGCCCATGCCAGTAAGCTCAAAAGGGAGTGGAGTCTCCGCCGAAAGCAGGCCGGTAGGGGGAGCTGCAAGTTGATGAAGAGGTACAGAAATTTGGGGAGTAGAATCATTTTTGCCATGGTCAGTATACTGGTTAGAGACAGCAGCAGCTTTGACCAGACAAGCACTCAATCCTCGAGCCACGTCATCAGTTTGCTATAATTCTCATGCCACAGTTTCTCAATGTCCTGGCTGAGCCATACTCCCAGATAACGGACGGGGTGACAAGCCCACATCAGGGGGAAATCGGAAGTGAAGGTTTGTGTAGCCTCTGTAAGCAGAAACAAGATAGATTTCGCCCAGTTAATGGAAATGCCCACAATGCTGCCAAAGTGAATGAATTCCCGAACTTAATGTTGAAATTGGAGGATACAGTCTTCATACAAGAGTCTGGAGTCACACAGGTTGAGAGTACATTTTTTATTCATGTTAGCCCTTTCTGTTGCAGCAACACTAGGTGGGTAATGTCAGGTCTCCATCCTCCCTTCAACTGTGTCTATCTCCAAACTACTACTCCACACCACACACCAACCTTCTATTACATCGTTCACTCTTGGGATTTCAGACAATTGCTCAAACATACAAGGAATGGAGACACACATGATACTATAATTTATTCATAGAAATGCCCTATCTGTCAATGAAGTTTGCAAAAACTTTCACCAATACTTGACTACTTTAAAGATATTTATGTTGGGTGCCTATACCAATCTGGACACAGGCGTCAATCCAAGCTCCAAATTCCATTCAATAGTAAAATGTCACATTAAGCGAAAATAAACAAGTCTGTGGAGAGGTGGCACAATTCCTTCCAAGGAACATTTAGCAGGAGCCACCCAACATGCTATCAATTTATGGACATCCTAAAAAACATAATAAGGCTACCAAGAACTCAGAATAACCCAATCCCAGACACGGTTAAAACCGTACATTTCAAAAGAAGCCAAGACAGATGTCTGAAATGATAGTTAGCCACAAATTGTTATTACCTAACAATCAAGGAATACACTCCCCTGAATCAATAGTATTCGCACTATTATATATAAAACCAAACCCAAAAAGCCCTGTAAAATACACTAACATACAATATTAAAGCCAAATCAATACATTAGCATCCCAAAACATTTCTATAATCATGATAACAATACCTTATTTTTATCATTACGAAATAAATAATAAAGTATACATAAACACAATAAAAATTCAGAATGATTAAAATAAACGAAGGAAATTATAATCTATACAAAGTAGATAATAACAACACAAAGAAATTATTCTGATAAGTCAGTTAACAGGTAAATACACAATGTAATCAGCATAAAATAAAAATACATTCACTACAAAATACACCATTCAGTTAAAAAATACACAAATTCAGAAAAGCACAGAAAACATTATCTGATAATGCTTATCCATAACAACAATAAATATTAAAACACAAAACACCTACCCAACATTTCCAAAATAATAAACAAAATGACATTACTTATAATCGAGCAGCAAACGTCCTTTGTTCAATAGTCCAATATCCAAACTCAAAAACATAAATTCAAGAGAAAATTGTAAAATTTAAAAATCCCCATAAACGCACAATTAGTTTACTAAAAAACATCCAGAAGCGTTATATCAAATCCCTTGATACCCTACAACACCTGAAACTAAACAATAAAAGCTTCAAGACATACAAAAGTCAAGAAAAATATATTTTTAAAAAGTTGTTAAATATCTCAACTTTTTTCCTTGAATAAACAAAAGAGCAAGAAGCTGCATCCAATACCATGTGTTCACCATGATAAAAAACGTTGTAAAGTAGGAAAATGCACAAACAACCCTAACAAAAATCAAGACGCACACAAAAAAATCAATTATTACTTAAAAATACAGAAACATATAAATTAATAAAAGAAATCCCTAAATGTCACGTCAAAAATACAAATGTATCAAATGTACATTATTAAAATCTACATCAAGGTAATATTTTATGACAAAGAAAATTTTTAAATATACATTAAATAGTTGAATATAACAATGTAAAATACAATGTTACAATATTAAACTCCAAACATTTAACTTTAAACGCATAATGCTCGAATTTCGTACATTTCAGTGGAAAGTTATTTCTCGTCACTATCCCCAAACATCCTTGTTTGCCAGATTTCTAATATTGATCGATATGCTGAAGTCTCATTAAAAATGTGACATAGGATCGAATTTTGTTAGTTGAATTCAACATAATTTGCTACATACACGTGCAACGTTAAACCAGTGTGCTTCACCCAAACAAGGATTTTCAGCTGAACAGCATATGCATCAATTATATGTTTTCCTGTAGCTGTTGAAAATCATCTATTTACACCCTTAGTTTCGTGAAACTATGTGATTCATATAAAGAGACCATTTTTAAAATCCAAATTATTTGTATCCTGCATTTGCTTAAAAGTGCTCACTTTTTCACAGCTGCTAAGGGACCTCCTTGTTGACCGATTGTGCGATTCACATGTTATAATTTTCTTTTGTAACTAAACATCTTACAACTTTAAAAGGCCTCAGTGTTCGGTTTCTTGACACGTATGTTGGTCAGTGTGTTGGAGTGGGATTTTGGTTGTGTGGATACATAATGGCTTGCCTATAGTGCATGATAATGGGATTTCTGGCATACATTGTGGACCAACAATAGGTTTGTTTGCATATGATAGTGGCCCTATTGGTGCATGATGAGAGGTTTGTGAAAGTATTTTGTTGCTGGTGTTAACATATGATGATGGTGTCCTGGCTGTCAATGTCAGTGTGTTGACATATAATGGATGCAACTATAAGATTTTAGTTGTGTTGGCATAGGATAGTGTGTGCTGGCGTACAATATTGGATGTGTGGACACATTTATATGGTTATGTTGGCATATGATGGTGTTGTTTCGGCATATGGGGTGTTGATGTATAATGTTTGTGTGAACTCATGACAACTGATCACACCACTGCTGTCCCCTTATCACTTTGCAGCCCCTCATGGCGCATCCTTGGCACTGGACCTGCAGTCCCTCTACATGATGAGCTCTTGTTCATACCAATTAGCCTCACCTTTGTAGCCACTCTGTGAGTCACCCTGTCCTGACTCTACTGGCACTAAAGGCCAAATTACGAGTCTGGCGGTCCGAGAAACCCAAACCTGTGGTGGCTCTGCCAGGAAACCGCCGTTCCCTGGCGTTGGCGCAGCAGTAAGGGCTAAGTAATATGCGGGTGGTGCTGCTGCAGCACCACCATGCATATTACCAGTTTCAGGACAGCCAGCGGTTTCATGGAGGTCTTTCCTCCATGAAAAGGCTGGCGGTGCTGAAACAAAGGGGGCCCTACAGGGCCCCCTGGGCCCCCTCGGGCTGGGGATGCATGCAGGGGGGCACAACATGTGCCCCCCTGTGTGCATGCACTCAGGTTCCTGCACAGCATGGATTTTCGAGTCCATGCCATGCAGGAACCTCCTTGTGGCGTTCCCATTGCAGTGCCTCTTTCAAATGCACCACCGCCTTTGAGAGAAGCACTGCAGCGGGCTCGCCACGCCACCCACCCGCCCGCCCGCCCGCCAGATTTGTATGATGACAACGATTGGCAAAGCAATGGAGGTCGGACATGACAGAGAGAAAACTCTCATGCTACCGAGTGCTTAAGTGACTGCTGGAGCTCACTCGGAGAGCCCGCTGTAGTGCAGCCCTCCAGGGAACTCACGGAGTGAACTTAGAGGGCACAAGTTAGCACAGTGCTCCAGAGTATGCCAGAGCTCACATGCAGAGCCTGCAGTGAGGAAGTTTGCCTAGGGCAGTTCTCCCCCGCCCCTCTGCCTCAAATTGGAGCGCTACTCGCGGGGAGTGGTGTGGGGAGTCCCGAAGTAATGTGGCTGCCCCCTGTGTTCATCGAGAGTGGAGATGATGGGAACGTGCTGCACGTGAGAAAATGTGTGCAATGCGGTCGTTCCAAAGTGTAGCACTCTGTGGATCTGGGTCGGTCTGACTCTGGGTGGGGCTGACTCTGGGTGTCATGCTGACAGCCGGCTGAACTCTCCTGCGAATAAGCACGATAAGGAATACGCATCTGTATTCCGCTCTGCAGAATTTCTTCTTCTTTTGAACTGCACGCGGAATTGTAATTGAGTCAGGCAGCCTGCTGCACTCTCTCGATTCAGGGAACTACAAGGATAGTGAGAGAACATAACGAAGGTGAAAGACTCTGGAGTCATTTTTATCTTTTTCTTTTCTTTCTTATTGCCAGCACACCTACATTTCACCACTGTCTACCAAAATGGCTGAGGCCTAAATAAATGGTAACAGAAAGAGAACTGAACACTCAAAGGGGGTGCGGCCACCTTTGAATGGTGTAATTTGCTTTTCACCTGCAACAAAAACCGAGAGAATTCTGATGATAGAAACAGGACTGGAAACATGAATGTGAGTTGACCATCTTTGAAGGGTGATTCTTGGTTTGCCCCTACAACATAAACTGAGAGGGGCCTGGGTTCTCACATCCAACTCCAGAGATTGGCTTATAAATTGGTTGGCTTCATTGTCACTCCCATTTTGCTTGCTTCTCATTGAATGGCTTACCTTTCTCTTCATGTGTGCTGACCTGCCTAGTGAACATAACATCTTTATCCTCCTGTTGATCGGCCAATCTGTAGCCTGGAAGGCGGCCATATTGCAATAGGCAATCACAAATAAACTCTGCCTGTTCCAAAGACCCTTTATAATTGCAAATTGATGGGAAGTCGAAGCCTATACCCAACCCCGAATCAGCTCCCCTATCACTCGTTAACCAACAAGATCTTACCCGACTACGACCATCTGTAGGAAAAGACACAAAACCCTTAGGGAGTAGGGTGCCTCTACAGAAGGCAATTTGTAGACAAGACAAATTAAAAGGACAGTGGTACCACTGACCTCCTTGCTGTTTTGTCGCTTAGTAACGGCAAAGGTCTTCTCCTTTCTGGACCTCAATTTAGAAAGAAAGATGTGGTACCACAACAATGCAAATGCTCCCACTCTGTCTTTGTCTGGAAAACTGTATCATTCCAATGGCAGCTCCAATAATGGCCCTTGTCATTACCCCAGAATTTGCCATCTTACATCTAGACTGCACACTGAAGCAGGGGGGAAGGGTCTCTCTATAATCTATAGAAACTCCCAAACTTTAAACTCTTCCTCCCGAGAAGATACATTATCGTTTGAACTCTTGGGAGTTGAAGTCAAGTTTGAAAAGACACTGCTGGCAAAACCACTCCTGTTATCCCATTCAGAGGGTAACAACACAGTCTTCCTGGAGCAACTTTTGAAAACGATAACAATCAATGCTACCTCACTCTCTAATACAATACTATTAGGAGATTTCAACCTGCATTGGAACAATGACAAAGAGCCCACAGTGACTGCACTCAATATCCTGCTTTAGGACCTCAACATGATTCAAGCATGCAATGGACCAACCCACAACAAAGGTGCCACACTTTACCTCATCATCGCTAAACTGAGATCAGTAAACATGCTAGACATCACCTCAACAGACTGGTCTAACCACCGTCAAACTATTTTCCAAATATCCACACAAAAAACTAAAATCAAGGGTCAAACGAGAAGGGAAAAAACGTGGAGGAGGGACTACAGCGACGTAAACAGAACTGGTGGGCCTATGCCGAACCTCCTTGGAACTTATGACTAACCAAACATGGGTTCATGAACTGACTCACCTCTACATCGGCAGTATGACCAAGATAGTCCAGAAAGCTGCTCCATTACGTCTAAAAAGACAAAAGAAAAAACCCTCAGTAGTGTGGTTCAACCAAAACATAAAAAATGAAGGAAGAAAATTAAGACATCTGGAACGACTTTGGAGAAAGGACCCAAACATCACTCATCTAAAACAGTTGAGAATGCACAGAACTGCATATAAAAAGGCTATCTTGAATGCCAAAACAACAGTGATCAGATCTCAACTAGACAGAGAGAAGAACAATCAGGAAAACTTGAAGAACCCACAACTGCAAACAACTCAACGGACATCTGCAATGTCCTCTCCACCTTCTTTAAAGAAAAAAATCACAACCATAAGCAATTCTATCCACAGCCAAACTAGTACCCAACCTAGGGGATCCATCAACCCCACTCTCACAGCACACAGCAAACATACTGACCAACACCCCCAACCGTCCCAAGAAAAAACAGAGCCTTCTGGAACAGCTTTACATCTCTCTCTGAAGAGGAAATCTAGAAAACCATCCAGTCATTGAAACCTACCACACATTTCGACAATTCCATTCCCTCCCGCCTACTGAAAGAGATGCACCAATCCATCACTCCCTTATAGACAGAAATTGTAAATGCATCTATCCAACTAGGATCCCTCCAGAATGCCTGAGGATGAGCCAAATATCCCAATACTAAAAAACCGGGCACTGACCAGAATGAACAACGTCCGACCAGTATCCAGTCTGCCTTTCCTAGTTAAACTGGTAGAAAAATGCGCCCACGACCAGCTATGTGAACACATCAACAATTTTGACCTATTGGACAAACACCAATCAGGTTTCAGGCCTGGACACAATACCGAGGTCGCCATTCCAAACATCATAGATGATATACAAATATCACTAGACCAAAACAAACCCTGTCTCCTAATACTTCTAGAATTATCAGCGGCGTTTGACAAGGTCAGCCACAAATGCCTCAGAGAAAATCTTGAATTCAGAATGGGCCTTTCAAAAAGCGGCCTTAACTGGTTCACCTCCTTCTTGCAGAACTGACACGAGAGAGTCAAATCAGAACCACCCTATCTGATGCAGCAGGCATTGATAGGGGCACCCTTAAGGATCTACAATTTCACCAACACTCTTTCATCTATACATGGAACCACTCACTGAAATCCTTAAACAATCAGAAATCTCATACCGCATGTATGCTGATGATACTCAGCTGTACATCACTCTCCTCTCAAGAGGATATCAGGAGACTGGATGACACCCTGAAGAAAACACAGGAATGTCTGGCACACAACCATCTAAAACAAAATCCAACGAAAAGTGGATTCATTCTTTTCTCTCCACCCCTTAGACCCCCATAACTGCAACTCTGGTCTCATAACCTTAAATCAATAAACTGCATCCCAATCATCTGTGACTCTGTAAAATCACTGGGCATCTCACTAAACTCAAATTTAAACATGCAAGCTCACATACAATCTGCAAACAGAAACACTAACCTACATCTTCACCTGCTAAGAAAACTAAAGTCCTTCATACCGCTAGGTGACTTCAAAAAGACGGTTCAATCTCTAGCGCTCTCAAGACTAGACTATGGGAATGCCACACTCATAGGTCTACCGAAAGCCAGCCTAGCAATAATAAATGCAGCAGCAAAACTTTTAACAGGCACACGTTGGTATGACCGCATCTCCCCGTCACTCAGAACACTCAACTGGCCCCCAGTTGAAGCTAGGATACAACTGAAGATGGCTTGCATAACACACAAAGCTCTACACAACTCTGGTTCTAAATACGTGGCAAATTGGAGCAAGCTATTAGGAGGCGGAAGGGATTTTAAAAGTGCTATGTCCTTAATACTAGAATTAGCCAGATTCAAAAAAAGGAAAACACACGGACACACTATCGCCGGATCTGCTCCAAAAATATGGCACTCCGTACCACCCTCAATGAGAGCAATTACCTCACTAAGGCTTTTCAAGAAGGAAGTTAAAGCTGTACTACTAGAAAAACGTGTCATAAGAGAACTACTTTGAAACTGTAATTCACCCTATTTTATACTGTATCCTATTGTTTTATAGCTTGCGATCTGAATTCTATGTACAGCGTTCCTTATTTTATATTGCATCCTATTGTTTTATACCTTGCTCCTCGATTTCTTTGTACAGAGTATCTTAAGTGACAGGTGTTTTTAATGTACTGCAACCCTCTTCCACTGGCTCTTTCTACAGTGCTCTGAAACCATGATGGTCATGTTCATGCTTTATAAAACACAATAAATAAATAAAGGGAGATAATGGCAACAAGGCACTTTCTCTGGCATGCTGTTTTGCATGAGGGTCTGCGTTCTTAAGACTGAGAAGGTTTAAGGCTTTTTCTCTGGTTCATGCTACTGTAAGTACTGTCAAACATTATAAAAATGAGTACACTAATTTTCCCTACCAGGGATGGTACCACGTACTCAATATCTAACAGAAAATTGGAATCTTTGAGGCTGCTTAATTCTCAAGGTAGATGTGGGCTAGCAGTTAAGGCACTGCTCAAGAAAGATGGTGTGAGACACGTCTAGAAACCATCAAACATAATGACCATATTGGCAACAAAGTTGTGAATGTTCTGTGCATTTTGAGGACACAACACTTTAACAATAAACCAAAACATATAAATATTTTCACCATAAAAATGGGAATTCAATTGGTAGAAACACAACATACAATAAAATGGTAACAGAGTTATTTTGTGACTAGTTAGAAGCATTTGCCTTTTACTGTCATAGAGTTTGCAGATACATAAAGCAATGAAGAAACAAAGCACTTCCAATGGCAACTGATATGAAGTGTTCCTGGTTTTGTTGAACTTGATTATTGTTTACTTTGAGTGGAGTGCTGGACCATTGTGTTTTATGTAAAAGTGTTCCTGGTTACCTGCAAAAGAAGGGAACAGCTGCTCAGAGTTCTGAAAGTGTGTTTCATGGGCTCTAAGAAGTTTGACTACCTCCAGAATTTAGGATCAGTTGTGCCAGTCGCTGAAATTGGGTATATCTTGCTACATTTTGACCTTAAAGCCTCCTGGTCAGTGGCTCATCACTCTGGGGTGACCAATAGCAAGGATGAAGGGTGCAGACTGAAGTCTGTAATCCTACTGATACTCAGGGCCTATCTCAGCACACAGATATTCCTCGATCTATCCGCTGGGGAGAAAATGAAGTACTGGACAACCACTCCAACAGAAGGATCAACAAAGAAGCAAACAATAACAAAAGATGGAAGAAGGAAGGCCAGAAGCACTTCAGAAGTTGCAGCCAGGCTTGTTTTTAGCCAGGAGGAACTGTAAAGGACTTACCTTCAGGTTCTGAAAGCACCAAGAGCAGCAGGGTCCACATAGGTACGAGTCCAAAAGGCAATCAACAAACTAGAGGGAAGCTTCCACTTGCATGTGTAAGTGCAGGCAGTCAGGCCACACTTTACTGCCAATGTGTTGGAAATAGCCTTTTTTGCAGGGTTATCCCCAAACTTTTTGCTTCTTCCTCCTATTTTTTCCTGACTTGTTGTTGTTGGCTTAAGGACTCTGGGCACTTTACCACTGCTAATCAGTGCCAAAGTGCATATGCTCTCTGTGTAAATTGTTATGATGATTGGTTATCCATGATTGGCATATTTGATTTACTGATACGCCCCTAGTAAATTGCACTGAGTGTGCCAGGGCCTGTAAATCAAATGCTACTAGTCGGCCTGCACCACTGATTGTGCCACCCACATGAGTAGCTCTGAAAAGGTAACTCAGGCCTGCCAATGCAGGGCCTGTGCGCAGTTTGTAAACTGCCATGTCAACCTGGCAAGTGCACCCACTTGCCAGGCCCTAACCTTCCCTTTTTTTACATGTTAGTCACCCCTAAGGTAGGCCCTGTGGGCAGGGTGCAGTGTATGTGAAAGATAGGACATGCCCTGATGTGTGTGGCATGTCCTGATAGTGAAATACTGCCAATTTCGTTTTTCACTATTGCAAGACTATCTGTTCCCATAGGATAGAATATGGAGTTTGCTTATAACATCTTATAAGCATAATTCACCCTGGGAGCAAGGTAGGAAAATAAAGTTTAGTATTCCTGAACTCAGATTCTAAAGATGCATCTTTTAGGAAAGGTGATTTTAACATTCTGTGTTTGAAAATACCACTTTTAGAAAGTAGGTATTTTCTTGCTTAGCCATCCTGTGTACCTCTGCTGGGTTGTGTATTGACTGTCTGGCTTTGGAGTGACAGGGGCTGGGCAGACTCCAGAGAGTCTGGATGAGTCAGCGCTAGGCTGAATAGGCCTGGCCTGCATTTGGAGTGGTGGGAGGAGTAGCACCTGCACCTGAATAGGGCTGTGCTTGCCTTCCACATGATGGCTCCTCCCCCCGGTGGTGTGTCTGGAGCCAGGGCTTACACTTACCATGGGGAGTGTTGTGCATTGTAAGGAGATTTTTAAGTGCCCCCCAGAACTGGTTTGGACTGGGCTCAGAGCCCTGGGCCAGGAGAGAACAAAGTGATTTACTGTATAAAAAGAAGGGCCCAGACCCCAGACTTTTAGATCATCCCTGGAATTCAAGAGGACCCTTTGCCAAGGAGAAGAGCTGGAGAGACTGAGGAGAAGTGCTGCCCCTTTGCTGTGTGCTGTGTGGGGTTGGCCTGCAGTTGCTGTTTCTGCCAAGGAAAGGAGAATGACTTTGCTGTGTGCTGTGTCCCCTTCTTGAAGGAGATCTCCAAGGGCTTGTGTGTGCTTGCCTCCTGTTAGCAGTCTCAGGGACACAAAAGAATTCCTGCAAATCTGCTGGTGCTGCTGTACTCTGCCATCTGTGAGTCCTACCTTTGCCTGAGGTGCCTCCTACCAGTTACAGGGCCTCAGAGGTGGGTTTTGCAGCTAATCTCTGCAAGAACCGGAGTGAAGCATCGCGAAGCCGTGCAAAGTCTCTCAGAACCGACGCTGGACGACGCAAAGCCCCGCCGAGTCTCGCCGGGCGGCGCGAATTCTTGCCATGCAGCCCCCAGCACCGGCGCCGGATGGCGCGAAGCCTTGCAGAGCGACGCATCACCTCCGGTGTGTCACGCATCGTACCTGTGCACCAAGTTTTTCCACGCATCACCTGCAGACCAGAATCGTCTTGGATTTTGATGCCTCACTTCCCCCTACACACCGGACACGACGCATCACTTCTCCTGCGTGCAGCAGAACTGTCGCATCGCCTCCCCAAGGTCTCAGGAACTGACGCATCGCTGTGTTTTCCAACGCTTCCTTTCTCTGCGGCTGTTTGGCCTTGTGAATTTTGACGCATCTCAGGTACTTTGTGTAAAAGTCACACATCCATCGTTTTCTATGGTACACGTTCTTGAAACCTTTTGAAAGTCATATTTTTAACTTGTGTATGTTGGATTTTTGTCGTTTTTGTCTTGTTAAGTTTAGATAAAGATATTGTATTTTTCTAAACTGGTGTGGTGTCCATTTGTGGTGTTTTCACTGTGTTACTGTGAGTGTTGGTACAAATACTTTACACATTGCCTTTGGGATAAGCCTGTCTGCTCATGCCAAGCTACCAAGGGGGTGAGCAGGGGTTATCTAAAGTGTGAATCCCCCTTACCCTGACGAGAAGCAAGGGTCCCTATTTGGACAAAGGTACCTACCTCTGCCAACTAGAGACCCCCATTTCTAACACCATCATATTCAAATGCCCCACAATATCAGACTGGGGCATCATTTCCCAGAGTATATTGGAGTGATCACTGCCTAAGTGCTGATGACCAGGTATACATTCCAGTAGTGTGCTCAGATGGGAAACCTTATTTATTCTCTCCAGATAGCCCCAGAAACAAAGCAAACAGCAGGGAATGAAGTGGGGCATAGGGTTGTCATCTGTAGTAAGCATCCATCTACCTTCTTGAAACCATAATTCATACAAAAATTAATGTTTATGGCTAGCTAACGGTAACACAGGTGCTTAGCTAGTGTTTGCAAAACATTCACAAGGGACACATGTTCCAATGATTGCAATCAGTATTGCAAAATATATGCTTCTAAATCTGTGAACACCCTAAATAAATATGCGGCAGATCTGTCAATCTGTCAACCACAAACCTCTGTACTTGATGTATGAGGAAAGGCCCATAGACCTTTCACCATACACCTAATGCACGCTAAAAAGTATAATCTGCTGCCCACAGTCAGGGCTTATGAAGAGATGGTAAAGGTGATGAAAGTAAGACAGCAAGTAAGGGTGTCGGAGCAACTTCATTTCTTACGAGCGACACCAGGCTCCAGGCAGCAACTACCGTCCTGAAACCCAGCACCAGCCTTCCAACTACCCCAAGATTCCATTCTATCCTAACCCCACAACAATAGTAAAACCCAACACATCCCCCTCCCTACAAAATAATCAAGAACAATACTATAACAATACAATGAAATGGAAAAGTATACACAAATGGAAATTTAGATTCTGACACTAAATTTGTAAAAAAAACTATAACATGCAGAAACATCATAAATTACAAAGAGCAGTTACATGTGTAATGGTTAGGCAATAAGAAATCATCTTGCAGAATATGAACAAGTTTACAGTGACATAACATTTAACTGGCCTATACTCTAGAACAAAAATACAATAACCCAAGAATGCCATGATGGTTAAAACTAGTTCATTGTCCATTCATTAACTATTCTTTAAACTTTGAAGGTAAAGATTTAGCCCGCACCGGTTTGGAATATTTCACTGGGTCTGGCAGCACATCACTTTCCCCGGCGGAACTTGTACTGAAATCTTTCTGCACATAATCAGTCATAGTATTAGGAACAATTCCAATCATACTTTTGTTCCAAATTTTACCATTCTCTAGCACCACAACATGGTACTTGACCTCCTTTACTCTGACCGGTGCTGAGAACTTGGGGTGGCCTCTAGTTAAAAAATGGGGTTTCTTGACTCTCACCTAGTCTTCTTCTTTGACCGGCAGTGCTCTCCTCGAACACTCAACTGTACTGTATTTCAGTTGCACCTCACTTCTTATGTCCACCACCTGTTCTAGTTTACTCAAATCCATCACTTTTCTACCCATTCACTCCTTATTCAATCTGGAAACCGCTATCCTCCCCCTTAGCAATGAAAAAGATGACATTCCAGTACTTATGTGAGGTGTCGTTCTGATTGCCCAGAGCATGTTTTGAAACCTTCTTTCCAATCCATCCCCTTAACTAGTGCCAACTGTAACTGATCTTTAATGATAAGACTAAATCGATCTAATAACGCATTGCTACTAGGGTGATATAAAGAGGATTTGATGTGCTTGATCCCAGCTGAATTAAAAAATGTGCCCATTTCCCTAGATGCAAATTGGGTTCCATTGTCAGTTACTAGCTGCTCTGGGTAGCCTTCCCTAAAAAATACATCTTGTAAGAATGACAGTCGTAGTGTTCACTGTTTCCACAAACTTTAACATTTTGACATATAATCTATTAGGACCAGAAAATACTTAGGAGTAGCACCAGGAATAGCCAGTGGTCCAGCGATGTCCAATGCTAACTTGCTCCATGGTACATTGTCATCTTGCACTGGTGTGACAGGAGCAGGCACAGTTACTTGTGCTTTGTCACTCAACAAACAGGCATAACACTTCCTTACTTGATACCTACTGTCTACACCCAGCCACCAAACGTCTTCCCTTACTCTTCGTTTCATGGAACATATCCCTAAATGGCCTTCATGAGCAAGATTTAATATCTTATTGCGAAGACCACAGGGTACAACCAAAAGCTCACATCTGCACATCACTCCATTCATTACAGACAATTCCTCTGCAGCTCTCCAAAAGGGAATTATGGTTTCTCGCATTTCCCTAGTACGGGGCCATGTGCCTACCAAATACTGCGCAACGTCTTGCATAACTTCATCATCCATGCTTTCTTTCACTCCTCCTCTGAAAGTGCACTATTCAGTACTGCATCTACAGTACACACATATTTCACATCTTCGGAGTCCTGATCAACTTCGTGGAATTAATTATCCAAGGGCAACCTGGATAAACAATCAGCAGCAAAGTTACACGCCCCAGGAACATATTGAAACTTATACTGAAACTCCTGCAATCAGTATTGCCATTTAGCAATGCGTGGAGTTGCCCTCCCGCCACACTTCGTTTTGAATAAATCTATTAGTGTCTTATGATCGGTTCTCAAAAGAGATTCATTGCCCAACATAAAGTTCTTAAAGTACTGGGTACCCCACCACATTGCCAAAGCTTCTTCTTCTATGGTGGAGTAAGTGTATTCAGCACCCGTAAGGCTCTTGATGCAAAAGCAATAATTTCTTCTGCCCCACTAACTCTTTTTTGCATGAAGACAGCCCCTAAGCCATAATTGCTGGCATCAGTGGTGATGATACACACATCACCCGTATTAGAAGGTTTTAGAGGGCGAGCTGTAAAAATTTCCTGCTTGGTGGATTTCAAAGTCTTACCACACTCCACATCACACAAGAATCTGGCATTTTATTTTCAGTAGCATGTGCAAGCAGTCAGTTTTTGCAGCAACATTTTCAACAAAGTTCAAATAATATTCAAAAAGCCCAAAGAGTGATCTTAATAGCTTTTTGTCTTTGGGTGCGGGTGCCTTCTCTGTTACATTCAAAATCTCAGTTTTAGGCTCTACTCCCTTACCAGATATGTGGTGTCCCAAATAGTCTACTCCAGGCTGACTGAATTTACATTTATCTCTCCTTAATATAAGACCACTCGTTTTGAATACTTGCAACACCTCATTTAGCCTTAAATCATGTTCTTTCTGGTTTTTACCATACACCAATATGTCATCCTGGAAATACGCTACACCAGGCACATTTTTAAATAAACTCCCCATTAACCTCTTAAATATATCAGAGGCAGATGCTAGACCAAACGGCATTTGCACATAACAGTAAGCTCCTTTGGGTGTTACTAAATATGTTAATTGTCTCAATTCCTTGCATAATTCAATTTGGTGGTAAGCAGCTGACATATCTAGGCATGTAAAAAATTCAGCTCCTTCAAGAGTGGTTTACATTTTATTAATATTTGGGAGAGGTTGCAGATCCACCCAAATATTTTTATTAAAGTCACGCAGATCTAAACATAACCTCATGGACTTGTCAACTTTCCGCGCTAGAACTATGTGGGAAAGCCACTCAGATCCCTCAATTGGCTCAATTATGCCTATTGCACACAACCTGTCAAAGTCTTCTTTCAATTCCTTCCTCAAAGCCAGAGGCACCTTAAATGTTTTGTGCAGCACCAGGAAAGCATTCTTCTTAAGAACAATTAGATGTTGAAACCCCTTCAACTTTCCCAAATCATTCGTAAAGACACTGGAATACTGTACAACCCACTCACAATCATCAACCAGTGTTACACTTTGGCTTTCGTTTGACTCTTGTTCTTTGAATAGACTTTTCCTCGAAATTACTAGTTCGGGATTGTTGGGATCAAGTGCAATATTGAGCTCCCCTTACTCATCTCACCCTAGAAGTTTTGATTCATTTTTTGTCACATATATCATGCATTGTGTGGAGTTGTGCTCGAATTCAATATTAGCCCTGAATTTACCGAAAACTTCCGTACTTTTTCTCCCATAACCAAAGATTTTTATTTGGGTTGCTTCAAGTTGAATGTCCGAAAATCCTTTGAAGTCATCCATACACACTACAGTATAAGGGGAACCAGAATCGGCCATTACCCTGATCTTCCTACCATTCACCAATGTATCACAATAAGGTGGTTTCCTCTTCCTCATTGACTCTACAGAAGCAACTTCTACAACTGTACCTTCTCCATCTTCAGGTGTGGATAATGTCAATATGAAGTTTCCAACCAACTCGGTCTCCAAATCATCCACTACATTCACCGTTCGACCTTTTTCATTCATCCCTGACTTACTTACCCGAGCATAATGCCCTTTCTTGCCACATTTAAAACATGACCCTCCTTTGGCGGGACAACTCTTGCTATTACTTAAATGATTCTTACTCCCACAACGAAAACAAGTTTGTCTACATTTTCCCTGAACAAATGTCTCACACACACCAACAATCTGGGGTGACTGATTGTCAACACGGATACTAGCATTTACATTCATCTCTTTGACACAGTATTCAGAATCTTCACTACTCTTGGCAATTGTTAGTGCTTTCTCTAAATCTGGATCTCTTGAATTTTCAAGTTAGTCTTTTCAATAAGTTGATCATATATGATTTTATCTTTAAATTCCTGCTAATTACACGCTGTTACAAGTGTTCGTAATGCTGCCACAAAATTGTCAATTGGTACACCAGGAAGTTGCAAATGTTGTAAAAACTTTTGCCTTTCTAAAATTATGTTTTTCATTTGGTTAAAACTTTCGTCCAAAGTTTCCATCACTTAAAAATACTCATCAATCATTTCATTAGCACTCTCATCCCCTTCTCCACCCCGTGTATGTACATTCACAACCTCTAAGGGGAGGGTTTTTAACTCATTTCTGCTTTGAGGACCTAAACTATAGATTAATAAAGCCGTCTTTTTCTTTGAAGTGAAAGTGTCACCATCAATTGCCTCTGAATATGACTCGAATGCCTCCCTCCATTGTTCCCAACACAGGTGGGGTGCTGCAGTTTTGCCTATGGTTAACCCAAGTACAACTGTAGAAACCAACGTGGGTGAATTAATGCTTAATAAACTTCTTTGCAATAATTATGGTGTGCCTATTTCCGTTGATGCAGGCACAATAGTAAACAGAAATATGAAATAGTTGAATAATATTCCCATTTGTTGTATGATAATTCATTTGTCTTCCTTGTAAATGTCCACTAAATAGTTGTTTAAATATTTCTCCAAATAAAATGGCCAGAGTTCCACAAACATGTCATCCGCTATAACATGGCTGAAGAGCGCAACATCAGTTGCAAGAAGTATGCGCACTAGTTCCCCACGCTGTAAAATGGCCACAGAGCGTGAAGTCTGCAATAACAAATATGCGCACTAGACCTTCGAAATGGCCTCCAACTGCTGCACATGCTCCGCGTATCATGTTACCACATGAAAGGAAGACAGCAGGTAAGGGTGTCAGAGCAACTTTATTTCTGACCAGCGACACCAGGCTCCAGGCAGCAACTGCCTTCCTGGAACCCAGCACCAACATTCCAAATAGCTCAAGATTCTACCCTAACCCCACAACAATAGTAAAACCTAAAAGGCGGGGATACCCCCTTTAGGTTAAAGAGTAAGGCGGTGAATGAGGGGGTCTTGTCTCTCCAGATGCAGCAAATTTGGTGTCTCAATATTAAGGTCCCAACAATCCCAATAAACTGTTGGCAAAAATCAAAATGATCATGGATCTTTAGAGGATCAAGGGAAAGGGGGGGAATGGCAGAACTGTATAAGCTTGTCAGGCCTTATCAAGCACCATCGCCTTTACAGGAGGTATTTAGGTTTGCACCCATGCTGATGAGCCGGTGTGAGCGCCTGTGGTTGTGTGTGTGTGTGTGCATGTTTGTATGTGAAATGTTTACTCTCAGGGACACCCACCTATGAGTTCTGGCCATGCAGAAACCTTCTGCTACACCTGTAGCTTCATGTGATACAAACCTTTTCAGCTGTCTTTTTCCTTTGTTGACATAACTGCCTTGTCCTTCTGCCGGATTCATTACCGATCCCTGCACCTGCACTATTGCTGGTCTTGCGTGCTAATTCTGGCTTCCTTTTTTAGTTACAGTAGCGAGTAATATCCAGCTCTGTACTGCTGAGCCACCACTTGTGCTTTTCTGGGGGATGAGTGTCAAGCTCTGTCTCAGCTGCTTGTTTGAACATATGTTTAAAGGTACTCAAGCCCCACCACACCTTGTGCACTCAGGTCTCTTGTTTAAGGCCCAGTTGACCGTCACTATCACACAAACATTGTGTCGGTACCTGAATATACATACCGGTACTCATGCTCATAGCTGCCAAGGTTTCAGATTGCCATGTGTGACATTTTCATAATTTCAGTGTAATTATGAGTGACATTTCAACGACTATGAGTGACACTTTATCACGAGCAAAATCAAGCAATGAAGGCGAGCGAAACGTATAAATATAGAAATTACACACATTTGAGCAACGATAAACCCAAAGATTTTAAAACTGCCTCAAAGCAAGCACCAGAAATGAAAGGGCACTACCTGCACTTGTGTGTCGAGGGCAGGAAGTTGAACACAGGTGTCGGTCTTCCTGTAATTTAACACAGCCAGCACTGGGCGGCAGCAGCAATTCATCGGGACCCGGTTTGTCGAGAAAGGTACCAGAATGTTAAAGGCAACTATTTGGCACATATTAATGGAAAACAGGTACCAGTGCTGGCACTGCACGCTAGTGCTACTGAGGGCCCCCAATACACGGATCTTCTCAGCTGACTTAATTGATGCCAGCTGCCTAAATATCACAAATTAATTCCTTGTAGGTTGTTTTTAATACATATTATATTATAAATGAAAGAGTCAGTAGTCCGATGACTCGCGAGCCGCCGCAGACAGCACGGGCATTGGCAAGCCTCAGGAGAGTGAGTATGGCGCACTAGTGCAATCAGGACGCTGTAACTATCTGAATACAGTAGACTTCAGCAATGCACTGCTCAAGCCTAATACAAATCATTAGCGAGCCGTGAGTGGTGTCTGTCCTGGTCGGCGCGCCGCAACCCGCCCAGCCCCAGATTACATCAACAGACTGTCATAGAGCGAACTAATACAACACCAGCTCTGCTGACTTAACTGCGACGGTGGCCGCGCTGAAAGTAATTTGTTGTATGGCACAAGTATTGTCATCCTGCGCTAGCGCTATCCAGTGAAAGCACATTTGTAGGTCAAGCAGAGTGAGAGAGAGTTCACACTCCAGGCTGCACTCACTTTGCTTTGAGGCGAGCGGCAATTATTTGCACGTGCCGCCTCATCATGGCCTCAACACTCCGCAATGATTCTGAGGCTCAGCAGCTGCGTGAAGAGGCCGGTGTGCTCCTCTGTGCTCAGCAACTTCACAACACATGACTACACGTACGTCATTGGCGGCTGCCTGGCCATTTATTACTTACTTCTATCTCTCTGTCTCACAGTCACACTGCCGGCGGTCCGGCGGCCTCAGCGGTGAGCCACACGGGGTCTCCAGACTCTCCCGCAATCATCTGGAGGATCACGATGCCTGACTCGCGGGCCCATTGCTGAGACTGTAGTGACAGTCACAGTGAGGGTCGCGGCCGGGCGGTAATAATATTAAATTTTATGCGCAGGCTGAGAGGCAGCAGGCACTCAACTCACTTGTCTGTCTCTCTCGAGTCCCCCGCCGCTTCTAATGACCAGGGACCTCACTTCCTGTGCAGGCAGCCGGACGTGATGAGGTCACTTTCGATTAATAATCCCCCACGGCGCCACAGCAGCCAGTAGCAACCTCTGCTGAGCTGAGTGAGGGCAGGCCCCGCGCCCGGGTCAAGTCTTCGACAGTGAGTGAGTCAGTGTGTGTCTTCAGTGATTGACAGCCGTGCGGCGGGCGCGCAGCGGGACTGGGAATTAAAGCCAGGGCAGTCGCAGATTGTAACATTGTAGCACCTCACTGACTCTCAGAGGCTGAGACAGATTAACTGTTTAACTATCTGAGCCAGCTCTGCTGGCAAGTGAGTCTGCAGTGCAGCGCCGGGGAGCAGAGCCTGCACACAAGTCAGCATGAGTTTCTGAGTAGCATTAAAAATGCGTGACATTGCATTTCAGTGCGGTGATGCGGAACACCGCACTGAAATGCGTGAGTGTCACACCTGATGTGTGATACTTGGCAGGACTGCATGCTGTAAAGCAGTGTGCAACACTCCAACACTCAGCTGTACCTTTAATGGCTCTGGCAGCACTCATGGTCAGAGCATGCAGTAAGTGCTTTCAGGATCGCCCTGAATGAGCCCTACTAGACAAATACGAATCTGAAGGATTTAGGGGCATATGTACAAAGAAGTGGCGGAGTGAGGTGTTAGTCGTCATGGATTAACGCCTCACTCCGCCACTTCAGAAACGCAAGGCTGCACCATATTTACAAGGATATGGTGCAGCCTTGTGTTTCCCCCTACGCTGGCGCTACACTTAGCAGTGTAGCGCCAACGCAGGTACCCTTGCACCTTGGTGCAAGAGTGTCTGTGTGCAGGGGAGGATTGTTTATGTGTAGGAAGGTGTCCCTTCATGCACATAAACAATACTGAAATGCCATTTTGTCACTTCTATGTGTGCTGCTTAATGCAGCACACATGGAAGTTACAAAATGTCATTTTTTTAAAGGATTGTTTATGTGCAGGAAGGGTCACTTTCCTACACATAAACAATCCAAGGCGTTTTGCTTTTTGCATGTATGCTGCACAAGGCAGCACACATGGAAAAAGCAAAAACGAGGAGAAACATTGCATTTCTCCTCTTTCGCCAACTTAAGACCAGGTGTACCCTTGTCTTAATTTAGGCGCTGCTTCCTATTTACGCTGCCCTTGTAAATAGGGGGCAGCGTCAAAATCAATGGGTGTTGCGGTGGATCGCCCTCCGCAACACCCACTGCCCACCACTTTCAAGCTAAGCATAGCGTGAAAGGGGGCCTAATTTACAAGGCAGCGTTAAGCTACGTTAAGTGGCTTAACGCTGCCTTGTAAATATGGCGAAGCCCCTATCGCCACAGAAACATCACAAAAAGTGACGTGCCCGTGGCGATAGGGGCTTGTACATATGCCCCTTAGTGTCTCTGATTTGGGTTACAGTAGCAATAACGTAAATTGTTTTCAGGCCTCAAGACTGTGGCAGTCATTCCAAATGTCCTGAGGCTCACCACCATTTGGGTTGAGCCGCCACCTATGGGAGGGCCACAGCGGGACTGGGTAACCTTCAAGATGGTGAGCCACATAGTAGGGTGAACAGGCCACCTTTTCAGGAGATGTGGCCTGCCTTCTTGCAGGGCCCCATTCACCTCTGGGTCACGGGGTCATCTCATGATAATGTGGGGTGGCGAGGGGTGTGCCTGCAGGTTCGGTTAAAAGGTGAGTGAGGCTGGATCCCCGGTCTTTTGCTTGCCTCACTCCTCTGCCGGATACCATCGCTGCCCCCCGCTGCCAACGAGAACCTGCAGATTTGGAAAGAGCTGCTGCGGGCAGGGATCGTTGCCTTTTTCCCTACCCTGTATGTAAAACTAGTACAAATATTTTATGATGAGAGCAAAATATCCTGTTTTTTAGGTCTCGCCTACGCAGCGCGCATGCGCTGCATAGGCAAAAAGACCTTTAGGAATCGCTTCGGCTTTTCAGCCAAAAACGTGCACGCGTTCCATTGCCTTCAATGGCAACGCGTGCACGTTTGGCGATTCCCTTGCGGGAGCGAGCAGCTGGCGCCATATGGTAGCAATTATCGCGCCTTGCTGCTCGCTCCCGCAAGGGAATCGCGCAGGCCCCCTCCTCTCTCCCCTCCCCCTGCTGCCGTGCGAGGCGCGCGCGCTTGTTTGCTTAGCATGAAATAAACAGACGTCTAGAATCGAGACATTCCATTTCGAGAGAAAGTAAAAGCGAGTCATTTTCATTGTGTTGCTGTTGAGTCTGCAGCAGCAAAGAATATTTTGGACCGGTATGCGGCAGGGGCCTTGCTTTCATCCCTCTGTAAGCCGGCTAGGTCGCAGTGTCTGATTCCGTCTATTTCGGTCGGTAATTCGCCATTCCCTCCCCTCCCTTTGGAATTTGCCCGGTGAAAAAACATTATATTGCGTGGACTCCTCACTCGGAAATCGTTTGTTCTCCTTCAATCACGGACGAATCTCGAAGTCATGGAGGACAGGGCTGTTCCTCACGCGTACCCCATGAGCGCGGAATATGAGTTCGCCAACCCCAGCAAGATTTACGAGCAGAACTTTGGGGACGGTAAGTGCGCGTGAGGAGGCTTGAAATGGGTTCTTCTAGTACCTGGTTCTTTTAATTATATGAGCACGAGGCATACATTCAGTTCTGGCTTCTCCACTTGGCCAAATTGTGTGATCCTGGGCTAATCGGATCATTTGCCTGCGTCTTAATTCTGTTTCCTTCCAACAGTCCTGAAAATATTGAGAGGGCCAAGAAGCAGACTTCTCGCTGATAGCAATTTTATTCCACTCCTCCATCCACACTTCCCTTTGTGAGGTCCCCAATCACCACTTTGTTGAACTAGATTAGGATTGTGTGTTGGAGTCCTGGATAACAGTCTTTGAGCTTAGTGAAGTATTGTCGAATTGAATTATGCCCTACTGAGCTGGGGATGTAAGTGGTATGACACACCCGCACAGATTGATAATCTATTGTTTTTTTGTTGTTGTTTTTTTAAACTTTTTTATTGAAAGGCTCTCTATCAAACACAGCCATTTGCCTACAACCCTGAGGCCGGCGGCTATTCTTAATTAAATCGTAATCACTGCTATAAGGCCAATCCCCCAGAGTGGTGGCTACAATCATGAACTGAACTTTACAAAGAAAAACCCAAAGGCATCATGGTCAAAATTTTGTTAAATGCACTCAAGAATCCTTTTTTACGAAAACATCCATAGTTTGTAGCATTTCAAATAAAAACAAACGAATGATGTAACAATTATTTGTGTACTGGTACCAGAGCGACCGTGGAGTGAGACCCCAATCAATAGATATGCGCAGACATCTCTCTCGCCCTCCCGTCGCCCCCTCACTCTCTCCCCATGCAGTCATACGCCTTGTGTGCGTGGTGGCTCACGGGGCTACAGCCACCTCGTACCGCAGGCTGAAATTAACTAGACATGTCAGGGACCTGGCCGTCTGGATCCGTCGGGACCTCACCGCCACCGTCCGAGTCCTTAATCGTTATGTATGTCGCGTAGAGTCCCCAGAAGTTCTTGGGTCTGCTCCGGGGAGGGAGCAGTTCGCTGAAGTTCTCAGTTTGAGTGCTGCAGTAAATCATGTCTCGTGACCATTGGGCCAGCGTGGGGAGAGGGCCCCTCGACCAACACATCGCAGCCCTCCGTTTGGCCATGAGAAGGCCCATATCTACCAGTCTTCGGATGGCCGTAGGCAAGTGTTTGGAATACCCTAAAAGGGCCAAAGCCGGATTCGGAAGGAGCTCAGTATCCACAACTTTCCCCAGTTCCAGAAAGACTGATTCCCAGTATTTGTACACCCCAGGACACTGCCATGCTAGGTGGAAAAATCAGCAGATGGTGCTCGCCACCTATCACAGATAGCGCTCTCCCTTAACCCATATCTGTGGAGCCTCTCCGGAGTGTAATAAACCCTATTCAAGTACTTAAAATGTATTAGTCTGTGCCTACCGTGTAGGGAGATCCGTTGGGTGCTAGTACAGCAATAGTTCCACATTGGGTCCTCTATGGTCTGATGTAAATCTCGCTGCCAGGCCAGCCTGGCTTTGGTATAATGGTTCGCTCTATGTGACATTGCTAATTTGTATATGTTGGTGACTATTTTGTGGGGCGACGTAGCCCGGATAATATAGGACAGTTCAAGCATCTCAGGGGGCTCTTGCAAGTCCTCGCCTAATGTCTCTGTCAGTGCTCTCTGCACCCTGTGGAACTGAAACCGTTGTAACATAGTTCTATTAACCCCCGGCGCCTCCACCCCCTCCCAGGTTTTAACTGTACAGTCGTGAAACAGGTCTCCCACGGTCAGTATATTTAATGACTGCAACGCTCTAACAACCCCTTTGTCCCTGCACGGGGCCAGCCAGCGAGCCCATTCAATGGGCATTGCCGGTGCATACAACAGTGCCCCCGCTTGCATTTGTAGCAGGGCGTGCCAAGCATGCCGCGTCGAGTTGATGGAATCCAAAATCCCCGTCCTGCGATCTACAGATTCAAAGATCGTGGCCGGGAGTGGGAGCGGATCTGCAAAACGTTTTTCCATGCGTATAAACGGAATATCCGACGAACCGTGAATCCAAGAGCGCCCTGTGCCGCTCTGTAATATAGATTAAGGTCCGGCGCACCGAGCCCCCCCATGTGATATGGTAACGTAAGGATCTGCCATTTTACCCTCGCCTGCTTACCAGCCCAGGCTAGTTTTACCAGTGATCTATTGACTCTCTGGAAGAAGGTACTCGGCAATACCATGGGGATGTTTGTAAAGAGAAACAGGAACCGGGGCAGAACTACCATCTTCATGACCGAGATTCTACCCAGCAGAGACAGCGGCAACTTAATCCAGGATTCTACGTCATCCTCCAGTCTGCTGACTGCAGTGCCGTAGTTCTCCCTGAACACAGCCTCCGGGTCAGTGTGAAGGCGTATACCGAGATACCGGATTGCGTCTGTAGACCAATGCAGCGGGAAGTCCGGCTCAAAATGTGCCGTGGTGGGGGTGAGTGGAAAAATTGTGGATTTAGGCCAATTGACCCGCAAACCCGACAGTGCCCCAAAATGTACTACCTCCCTTAAGACAGAGGAGAGGTTACTTTCAGGCTCTCGCACATATAATAACGTGTCATCCGCATATGATGACACTATGATCTTATAAGTTGGAAAAGTGACTCCCTTGTTACTGTGGTATTCCCTTAGCGCACACGCCAGAGGTTCCGCGACAAGCGCATATAAAATCGGGGACAGTGGGCAGCCCTGCCTCGTGCCTCTGGAGATTTTGATGGAGTCCGTTACTAGGTTTCCTATTCTGATAGGTCCCGTCGGAGAAGTATAAAGTACTCCGATCAGTTGCAGGAAGACAGGGCCTAATCCCATCCTCGTCAGGACCAACCTCATGAAGGGCCACTCGACGGAGTCGAAGGCCTTCTCCATGTCGAGGAAGACCGCGACTGCCTTAGAATCCTGCTTAGTGTGCTGCATAGCACCAAACACCGTACGCAGATTGTAGGTGAGGTTCCTATCCGGGATGAAGCCCGCCTGTTCAGGCGCAACCAGCATCGGAGCCAATGGGGCCAATCGGTTGGCAAGGATCTTAGCATACAGTTTGGTATCGACGTTGAGCAGGGAGAGAGGGCGGTATGATCCACACTCATCCAGAGGCCTGCCCGATTTAGGGATGGCAACAATCACCGCCTCTCTCATCGATGGGGGCATAGTACCAGAGACACACATGTCATCAAAAAGCGCCGATATATGTGGCAGTAATAAGTCAATAAAAGCTTTGTAGAAGCCGACCGTTAAACCGTCCGTCCCCGGAGCGCTAGAGGCTCTCATGCCTGATAAAGCCGTTAAAATCTCTTCCTTCTCTATGGGTCGCATCAGGAATTCTCAGTGTGTGTTATGGAGAAATGGTAGCTGGATATGGTCAAGATAGTCAATAATTGCATTCTCCGAGCCAGGAGACCGCGAGGCATATAGCTCCGCATAAAATTGCTTGAACCTGTCAGCTATATCCTCCTCATCCGTTAATGTCTCTCCCCCAGTTGTTTTAATTCCGGTAACTAACGTCTTACCTCGTTTGGCTTTCAATACGCGTGCAAGTGTGGAGCCCGGCCTGTCGCCCTCCCCGTATGTCCGCGCCGTGGCGTATTTACCTAGATGCTTGACCTCGCTATCAGCTGCATCGTGATATTCTTCCAGCAATGCCCTGAGTTCGCGCGCTGTTGCCTCATCCTCGCCTTCCAGTTGGCGTTCCTCCAGTTCGCCTAGCTTCCGTTCAAGTGCAGCTAGTCTCTGCCGGATAGTGCGGAGTACGCCCGAGTGCTTGGCCATCGCAACTCCCCGTATGTAGACCTTGAAGGCTTCCCACACAACCTGAAAATCATCTACTGAGCCTACATTTATGGCGAAGTAAGTTTCTATAGCGTCAGTCATGTCTTCTTTGAAGACGGGATCCAATAGTGAGTAAGGTGGAAACCGCCAAGTGTTTGGCGGAATGGTCTTCCGTGGCGTAACAAGAGCCAGTAGCAGGGGAGAATGATCCGACAGAGTCCTGGGCAACACCGTACACTCCCGGACGTGGCCCATAAGAGATGAGGAAGCCAACCAGTAATCTATGCGTGTGTGCAGATTGTGATAAGCGGAGTAGTGAGTATAACCACCTCTCTCCTGATGGCGCTCGCGCCACACGTTGCAAAGGTCCGCTCCTGCCATGACACTCTCCAGCTCTCTGGCCGCCGCCGAGGTTCGCCTCTGCGGACCCCCCGATCTATCCAGATTTGGATCCCTGACCAAGTTAAAGTCCCCACCCCAGAGGTATCGTGCGTCCGGGTAGTTACTAACCGCGCCCGCGAGGGTAGTATAAAACTCCGGGCAGTCAAAGTTAGGACCATAAACATTCACCGTAATTAAATCCATTCCTTTCCCCTGACATCTGGAGATCACATAGCGACCGTCTCTATCTGCGTCCAGCTGGGCAATAGAGTAAGCCGACATAGGATTGACCCATGTCATTACCCCCCGGGAGTGCGTGGTGTAACCCGAGGCATGTATGTTGTCCAACAGTCCCCTACTGCGCAGTAGTGTGCTGTTCAGTGGGAGGTGCGTCTCCTGCAGTAGGGCAATGTCGATATTCTGCCTTTGTAAATAGTTCAAGACTTTGCGTAGTTTTCGGTAATCATTAAGACCCCACACGTTCCAAGTAAGCGTGCGGATGGCGTCCGGAACCCTAGTCGGGTTAACCCCGCTAGGTACCACCATCGTATGTATAAAAGCACATTGTGTATCGCAATCTATGCAGTAAATAAGCAATCAGTGCGTCATGCATAAAAATGCCTAGAACATCCATAAACCAAAACACCTAAACATTCCCCCCCACTCTTCCCCCCCCCACCCACAGCAGGCCACCCCCAACTCGGCCGCGATTCATCCCCTGGATTCCCAACCACCCACCCTTCGCCCCCCCGCCCAAAACTGAGTAGATCTCCCTGTGTGTGATGCACTCGTGGGCAGATGTTGCTCGCACCTATCAAAAAGACAGTAAAAGCAGTAACAGCCCCCCCCGTACACCGTTCGAAGTCTGTACTACAGCCTCACAGCCCACCTATTCTATTGCATTAGCTGACGCATGCAACCAGGGATGCCGCTACCAGCCATGTCCAGGACACACTACCCCAAGTGTCCGCATCAGCCGCTCGCAGCCGCCTAACGCAGTCTCTATGTGTCTCTTTAACGGCAGCCCCAACAGGCAACCGCCCTTTACCGTGTCCGTCAACATCTGCAACTGCCACTCCGCCATCCCTGCATTATTTTACGAGCTGGACCAGCGGGATTCCCCCACAATCGTGTTCGCGGACAGAAAAATCCAGTTCACATTGGGCACTGCTCGCACCACCTCCAGGTTGCTCCCTGCCCGCCCTCCCCCCGGCCCGTTACCATACTTATCGGGAAAGGGTCGTTCGCCTGTGTCAGTCCTGGTCCTCCAGGGATCCCCCTGCCGCCTCCGCAAGTAGATGTCGATCCGGGCTGTGGCGTTGCTCCTTGGCCCACTGGAACGGCGGGAAGCGACTAGAATGGCTGGAGATGAAGCGGACAGTGAAGATTAAAAGACAACTGCAGGTCGTAAGCTGGTTCTGTCTATTACAGATGTGTATAATCACATTGTTGTTAAGTTTACACTCTTAGTGCATCTCTATAGTCTGACCCAGTAAGACTTTTTCCTGGGACACTGATGTGGGACTGTACTGTACAATGTTGAAAGCTGAAAGGAGAGGTGTCGGAGGTGGAGAGTATCTGAGGGCATCTCTAAATGTATATTAAAATAGATGAGACGCTACACTGGTGGAGGTGGCGGACGTATAACTGTAAAATGCATCTGAAGTGTTCGCTGTGTCATTGGGCGTTGGGTGGGTTAAATGGTGCAATATGGTAAAACTGATTTGTTTGTTCCTTGTACAACGTTTAAACATACTTCTGATCACTGACATACATATAAGATACCATGGTGTGTGCAAGTATCACAGTTGGGAATTATGTCATACCGCCTCTGCAAATAGGTGAAGGATCGTAATGGAACACTCTGCATTATATGACACGGACTCAGGGCGCCAAGACTCTCTCTGAGTATGTTCGAATAAGGCGTGAAGAAGTAAGATGTGTTAGGGAGAATAATAGATTTTCCCTGACCCCCCTACTTCCACCAAGGGGGTCGGTGGGCGGCTGGTGTCCTCCATGAGGGTACGACCCAAGCAGTTTATGGGGGAGATTGTAGGCTGTGAACAGGATAGCTACTCACGGCGGGAGGGGGGGGGGTAATTTTGTTTATGGTGTTTTTTGTATTGGGGCTCCTTAGCATAATTGGGATGCTTAAGTGGGTGGGGGGAGCAGTTGGGGGATTGTTTCAATGCTGCATTGTGCAGGGCAGAATGCATGGAAGTGAACAATATGTGACAAATAGCACAGATACAGTGTTTGCGGATACTACTCAGATAACGCGCAGTCTTGATGTCATCGGAGGGTGGTAAAGTAACATGGGTAACGTGGAATATCAGAGGTCTTAACAACCCAAAGAAAACAAGGCAGGTATTAGCCTATCTGGATCGTCACAATGTACAAGTGGCACTGTTGCAAGAAACTCACTTAAACAAGCATGCAGCTGATAAAGTTGCCAATAGAATGGGCGGGGGTGAAATTGGCATCGTCCTACTCCACCTATGCGAGGGGGGTTATGATTTTAGTAAACAAAAATCTTCCGTTTGTCATATCGCATGTGGATATAGATAATGACGGTCGATATATTATAGCACAGGGGAAATTGTGTGGTATGATGGTGACTATTCTTAATATTTATGGACCTAACGTTGACGACCCTGATTTTTATGAGGCGCTCTGGAGCAAGGTTTATAGACTACAACCAGCCGCCATTGTCTGTGGGGGGGATTTCAATGTAGTACTAAATCCGGCAATGGACCGCCATACTAATGCGGACCCTTCAGTTAAAAAAGCTGCGCAAGCTGTTAAAAATGGTATGCAAAATTTGTCCCTCATAGACATTTGGAGATTGCGGCACCCGGGGGCGCGGGAGGGTACATGTCAATCCTACGCACATCAATCATGGTCTCGTTTGGACTATTGGTTGACTACCAGTGACATAAACTCGCTAATTACTACGGCTATCCACCTAACCAGGACACTCTCTGACCACTCCCCATCGCTATTCACAATGATAATACCCATGTACACACCGCCGCAGTTCCAGTGGCGATTACAATCCTCTGCTCTACAGGACCAGGTGTTCCGGGAGGGGGTGCGGGAAGCCATTGTACAATATTTTGAGGACAACACTGGCTCAGTAAATAGTTTGGGCATATTGTGGGAAGCGTTCAAGGTGACCATCCGTGGGGTATGCATAGGACTCAAAGCGGGGGTGCTCAAATCGCTCCGGGGATCTATGAAGAGCCTTGAACAAGAACTAATAGGCCTCGAGCGTCAATATGACAGTATGTCAGATGCCACCACATTAGCGACTATTCGTTCAAAAATCACCGAGTACAATGAACTGGCGGAGCTGGAGGTGAAGCATATGTCCCGGCGTTGGACGGCTAGGTACTATGGAGAGGGGGGTAGACCGGGACGGGCCTTGGCAGCCAAAATAACAGAACCATGGGCGAAAAACAGTATAGTGCAATCTATTGTTGAAAGGGAACATAGACACTGTGACAATGCGGGTATCCTAACCTCTTTCATGCATTACTATACAGATATGTACAGCAGTAGACAGACCGCTGATGACCCTGAAATAGCACAATATTTAGAAGATGTAGCCCTGGTATGGTTATCAAAGGGGCAGCAAGACTTTTTAATGCACCCGCTGACAGTAGACGAAATACGAGACGCTATAATCGCTCTGCCGAATGGCAAAACTACAGGCACAGACGGACTCCCAGCGGAGTTCTATAAAGAATATCTTGACATAGTGGTGCCACACCTTCATGCCATGTTCGAAGACGCTTACGAATGGCAAACACTACCAGACATACTCCGTGAGGCACTAATTATAGCCCTACCGAAGCCTGGAAAGGAACCTCATAAGTGCGAATCTTATCGGCCGCTGTCCTTAATGAACACGGATGTTAAGATACTAGCGAAAGTGCTGGCAACTAGGTTGCAGTTACTACTGCCTGTGATGGTGTTGCCCGATCAATCGGGATTTATCCCTGCCCGTTCCACAGCTCACAACTTGCGGTCACTTTTTGCAGTAATGCATCTTCTGGAACCCACTTTGCCTGCTGTGGCGGTCCTACTGGACGCCGCAAAGGCATTTGACTCCATTTCTTGGAGATATATGCTGGCGGTGCTGCATCGGATGGGGGTGCTGTTCATATACACTAACTGGATCAAGCTGTTATACACAGATCCAGTGGCTCGTGTGCGCATTAATGGTAGGACATCTGACACGTTCCCGATTGGACGCGGGACGAGACAGGGTTGCCCCCTGTCGCCTCTCATATTTGCCGTAGTGTTGGAACCACTGGCCTGCATATTGCGTCAGCAGCATGCGCAAGCAGCACTTCGCTTTCGTCAACGGCCATTAGCGGTGTCCATGTATGCCGACGACATGGTCTTATGTGTGCGTGAGCCGGAGGTGTATTTGGAGCAACTCATTAGGGAATATATTAGATTTGAATGGCACTCAGGTCTGGGTATAAACTGGAACAAGTCGGTTGTGATCTCTCTGACAGAGTGCACAAAGCGGGTGGAACTGGACTACCCGGTGGACTGGAGTGACGAGCCAATCAAATACCTGGGTGTTTGGGTTCACAAAGACCCGCAAGTTGTTATTCGTACAAACTATGGAACTGCGGTTACTCGACTTGAGGAGCGAGTCACTAGGTGGATACAGCTGCCGTTAGCGTTTGCTGACAGAGTGGCTTTACTTAAAATGGTGGTCCTACCGAAATTTTTATATTTGTTTGTAAATATACCCATCATACTGCGACAATTTTTTTTTAATATGCTGCGTGGGATATTGATAACATTAGTCTGGGGAGGGAAAAAGCGGCGCATAAAATGGGAGGTGTTAACGTTGCCGTATGAAATGGGTGGGTTTAGAGTGCCCGACATGCAGTTATACTATCTGTGTGCACAGGCGCAATATGCCTCTTACTGGCAGAACGCGCCACCATACACGCCACATGTGGCGGTGGAGGCTGTGGCGGTCCACCCAATACCACTGAAAGCAATGATTGTTAATGACACTACGGTCTTTGAGAAGGATGAAATTGATACGGTACAGTGTACGAATCACGCTTGGAGGGAACTTGGGAAGCGCGCCCGGCGATTACCGCTGTATGCGCCGGCAATGCCACTACTGCAACATGGGAAGATATCGGTGACAAGTGAAGTAGGATCACAAAAAATTCTGCAGAATGCGGGTGTGCACACTATGGGGGATATATATCCTAACGGTACATTTATTGGACTTCAAGCCTTCTTGAATGATGGGGATGGGTCTGTTATTTCGACCTTTACATACAGTAGACTGCGAGCTGCGATTAAAGCCTTATACCCTTGTTTTCCTGATGAGCCTCCGACTCTGGCGGCTTTACAACTCATATACATCACACAATCTAGGACTAAAATGATTACTCGATTATATAATGCTTCACAGGCTGATGAAGTGGATGTGAGTGTAGGCCCCGTGGGTAAATGGAACAGTATATTACCGCAGACACTAACAGAAGATGAATGGGAAACATGCTGTAAACTAACTGGTCAATTCACTGCGAATGGAAATCTTCGTTTGATTCACTATAAATATGTTCACCAGATGTACTATACGCCAGTGCAACTTCATAAATATGGTCTGAGGGACTCGCATTGTTGTAGACGTTGTGGTACCGACAATGTAGATTTTCAGCATTTAGCGTGGAGCTGTCTTAAAGTAGCGGAATTTTGGGAGAAAGTTACAGCGGCTTTGACAGAAATGGTGGGCGAACCTATAGTATGTAATATGAATATTTGTCTTCTGGGAAATGTGCTGCACCTTAAAGCTAGTAATCGAAAATGAGTTGCTTTGCCATTATTATTGGCCAAGCGTAGGGTCTCGATACATTGGGATGGTAGACCAGCACCACAGTTAGCGCATTGGCTGAAAGATATTGCATATTGTCGAGATCAGCTTATTTGTTATGGGGAAGAACTGCTGAGAGCCTCCAGACCACGGGACATTTGGGGACCATTTACTGCCTATGTATTAGCTAGATCACCTGACTGATGGCAATTCCTGCAATGCTGATGTATTTTGCAGTGTAATTTTATGGTCTGTAATGCTGTTATATCATATTTGTTTGTAATGCAACTGTACCTTCTTGCTGCTTTGTATTCTGTACTGCAATAACAATGTAGCGGATGACTTGTTGTTGTTATAATATGAAAATTTACACACACAAAAAAAAAAGAGTGAGTGCAAGTGAGTGAGTGAGAGCAAGAGTGAGTGCTTGAGAGTGAGTGAGAATGAATGTGTGAGTGCAGGTGAGTAAGAATGAGAGTGAGTGTGAGTGCACTGAATGAGTGTGAGTAAGTGAATGTAAGTGAAAATGTGTTTTTTCTGCTTGCAAGTCTGCCATCGACAATGGCATACTGAAAGTAATTCTTGACTTATAGAGGCACCCATGACAAAATGCTGGTGCTAGTGTACAGGAGGTAATACTTGGCATTAAGGCACACCCATGTCAAAATGATGGCGTAGTGGAAATAATTTTTGACATTGGGGGCAGCCCTGGAAAAATGCTGCCCCTGTCACATTGAAGGTAATTCTTGGCATAGGAGAGGATAGCGGAGGCAGCTGAAAGGAAGGAAATGATGACTAATTGGTGGCCCTGACATGCCAGAGGTGATTTTTGGCATAAGGTACCCAAAGGGTCTAGTGACAAAATTATGGCTCTGGCATATTCCAAGTAATATTTGGTCTAAGGGGGCACTCATGACAAAATGCTGGCCCTGGCATGAAGGAGGTAATTCATTTTGGTCAAATATGGGGGCACCCATCTCATATTTGGAAAAACTGAGTCAACTCATGTGGAGCATCAGGTTTCATTGGCTTGGCGCACAATGAAAAGACTTGAATAATTACTGAGTGCCCTTATGCAGCCTATGTCTTTTTAACAAATGAACATGAAAATTGGGCATTACAGTGAACCAATGATCCCCCGCATCATGAAAATTTTCCCCCATGGTGTGGGGGTCATTGAAATGTTTTTACTTTCACTTATTGTCACGTTTTGGATGACGGTAATTGAAATAGAAAACTTGTTTGCCCACTCTAAATAGGGCTGGCGGACAAATGGCAATCTCCGCTGCTGGCATATGTAAGGTCCACCCGACTCCAAAGGAGATGGACGGACCTTCAGGATGGTGCAAAGGGCCATACTCAATATCAATTAAGACATGTGGACATAATTATTATTGTTTTTTTAAATGTCTTTTTTTCCTCCCCCTATGATTTATCAATACATTTCGAACTGCAGTGTAGACTGAGGGAATTATTAAATCATGATAGTTTGTGGTATAAATAATTTAGGCTCCCAGGGCTATTCTGTGTTTTGTGGCACAATATTCACTTTTGAGGAGCACATTATTTCCACGCAACACGAGTAATGTTCCCGTTGCCAGAATAGACATTTGCAGGTGCTGTGCTGTTATAGTAATCACACGGCTATTCTGGAACTTCAGGGATATCAATTATTGTGATGATTGTCATCAGGGTTAAGGTCATGTTATATCACTTTCTGGGATGAAGGTCATATGATGTCACTTCCTGTGATGTCTCCAAGGTCAAAGGGTGTGTGATGTCACTTCTGCTACTCGTAGCATGTTGGCTGAATGCTTCACTCCTTTGCTGTGGTTTGGTTGCGACAGCGAGACAGCGCATGCGCAGCTGGGCTTTACCAGTAAAAGGGAAATAGAAGATAGAAGTTTGGTTGCGTTGCATGTAATCTTTGTGAACATTATTGTAACTCTGGATCTGTTTACAGATGTGAGGCAGAATACAAATATAGGCGTGCACTAAAAGGAGCAACTACCGTTCTCATTGCTGGTCACGTGGCTTTGCTAATCTTGAACAGTATTTATTTCCTCACAGAGGAATCCTGGAAAGCTTACGCGGCCTGATCCCCCTCCCTGACTAATGATAGCCAGCCTACCTCCATATGCAACTGGGGGGCTTTGGCCGAAGCGGGAATCACACCAGAAAATTAACAGCTGGAACCCTGCTCTAAAGCCAGACCTGATGGCAAACCTGACATTTGTCCTCCTGGCTGCAGACCGTGGGGACAAGCCTTAAAAGCTGGTAGATTTTTTGTCTTTTTTTCCATCAAAGCCGGATTTGAGCGTTTTCCGTGGGTGGATGATTGCAACACTTGATCCACGGCCAGAGCATTACATTACATAAAGATTTTTTTTCCTTCATTAAGAATTAATCCGTACTAACCAGCTGTCGACCGACGCCATGTTACCATCAAACACCACCTCACAAACGCGAGCCCAGGGCATCAAGTCATTTGTCAGCTGCACGGGGTTCAATGTGAGAGGCACTATGCTTTTTTGCGTGTTTGTATGGGTGTGAATGGACCTTGGCTGCGACATGTCGCCAATCAACGGTTTCAAGGCGCTATTTTACACGATCAGGATAGGGACAGGTGAGGTGAAACAGTGTCCCGCACTAGTAAGTGGGCCCCCACTCAGAGCATGGTGTTGGTATGTCTGTGAAAAACCTATTGCAGGAAACTGTAGCTGGGTCCCCATAGGTGCTATATCGTTCCAGACAAAAGACACGACAATTAACCCATTTAGTCACTAAAGGCTTTTGACAAGACCTCTGCACACACTCACTAAACTACACAAACTTGCAATCTCTGAATTAGTAAAACACATCTGTTGTAAACAGAGCCACATAGGGGCCGATTACGATGGTGGTGAGACTGCCACCAACAGCCTTTCGTCAGTCTCACCGCCATCAGTGACTAAATCACCGCCCTCCATATTATAATGGTGGGCCAAAGGATGGCGGTTTGTAAAGTGCGACCGCCACACATCCGTCTGGCTCCTTGAGCCCGCCGGTGCGGCGGAGGAGCTCGTAGTCCCTGCAATAGTGGCGGTGCCTAGCACCGCCATAGGGATCATGGGGGCCCATAGCGGGCCCCTGTTCCCCCTGTCCCTAAGTTGTGGGCACTGGGGGCACCTATGGTAACCCCTACATATCCGTGCACCATGTGGCAGGCACCGCATGGTGCCTGCCACGTAGTGCAGGGATATGTACAGTGTCCCTTTTTTTGCATTACGGCGGGTGCTGCAGCCAGCAGCACCCGCCGCAATTATAGCATTGCGACCGCCGTGGTGGTGGTCGCATCCTAATGCCTACTGCGGTACTGCCGAAAGCCTGTCGGCGGTCCCGTCTGTGACAGGGTGGCGGGTGGACGAAAGTCCACCGCCATCCTAATAGGGCCCTTAGTGCCTTTAACTTCCACTGTTCTTCCTGTATAAATTAATCCATCATAATATTGTCAATTAGGCTAAAAATGCTTGTTTATGAATGACGTACATGTCTTTAGATTTCTGCCTTCCATGTCTTATTGCTGAGTTACTATGTTAGTCATAGTAATATTTCTTTTATTTCTCTGCTCAGTCTGTCTTTACTTACTCTCTCCAAGTTTATTGTGACGCATTCTGAACCACGTCTGGGTGCAGTATCTTCCCCATAAAAATAAATCCCAAATCAGAATAATTTAAACAATACACAACTGACTTTAGAGTTCGGAAACCCAACCAGACTCCAGTCCAGGTCGGAATCCTTAAAATCAGGAGAAGGTCCCATGCTCTGCAGTGCTTTACTAATGGCAGAACTAGCCCGCTTCACTCCTGCTGGGCAGGAGACTAGGTCGCATGGAATGGATAGACAAAAGAAAAAGAAATAAATAAATGTACTTAAAGATCAATTTTCTGGTACATTTTCAATAGCAGGTTTTATTTAAATCTTTTAGGTCAATAAAGGGGTATTTTAAGTCATATAGTACCCTGAAAGGCAGAAACCTCCTTAATCAACCAGCTAATTTGATAGAAAGCCTGCGAAGCGCCTATTAGCATACAGCACTGTATGGAGAATATGCAAGTATTCAAAGATAATCATCTGTTATAAGAAGAATAAATAAGCATTCAAATGCAGCACTCTTTTATCATACAGATGATATATATCATCCATATCACCATGGAGAATGTATAAGGACTGAAAGTGAACTATCTACTATCATACAGCTGTATATGCAGAATGTATAGGCACTCAAGGTATGTATTCCTTAGCCACAATAACTTGCATGGAATCTATTTTGGTCAACTGCACAGTGACATGCCTCTGTTTGGTTGCCAAGAGACTGGTATGTATACTCTTTCCACTTCACAGCTGTTGCCTTATCTATGTACTACACTGGAACAACCGTACTGAAACGGTAGCACATTTTATTAAAAGGGTGGAACACATCTATTGTGTAGCATTGAGTCCAATTGGGAAATTTGAATAAAGCACTGGAAGGGGATGCATTGTACCATTAAATAATTCCTTTTGGTAGTTTTTGGGTGGTGTATTGCTCTGTTGTCCAAAATGGCGCTCTTATGTCTGACCCAAGACCATGACTAAGTGTTGTTTCTTATCAAAACTCTAAAGGAAACGGCTGCTTTTAGGAGACGATGCCGCAGCTGTAAAGTTTTACGCATCACAATAACATATCACAGACCAAAATATATAATAGAGCCTATTATATTTATATTATATTCTTATTTTGGCCTGTGATATGTTATTATGATGCGTAAAACTTCAAAGCTGCGGCATCTTCTGCTAGAAGCAGCGTTTCCTTTAGAGTTTTGTTAAGAAACAGCTAAAACAGTCAAAACAGAATGCAAAATAACAAACACAACGAAACCCAACCAAAACGTAATGCAATATAGCTAAAAAAAAAGCATAAAAACAACACACCATCACAACAAAATACAGCACAACAAAAATGCACAAATATTCTTGTCACAATTACCACCTACACAATCTGCTTTTATGATGTGGTTGTAAAAGTTGTTTGCACTACCTTTCTTACCTCCAAGTATATGTATTAATGCCAGTAAAATACTCTCTTTTGAGCCAGCCCTTACTTGTCTTGCTTAGGTTGTTGGAAATGCTTGGAATTGTATTATAAATTCATCTTATAATGTTTATTATCTATGAATGCGATGGCCACCAAGCCAGACTCTGTTAACTTATGTAGTCAGATGTATCCAATCAATGCGAATACAGTTGTTTATGCATAATAAAACATTTTATGGAAGGGCTGAGTACCTGTTCTATTATGCACGGTCTTTCCATATGCTTCAGCAGTAACCAGTGTATGAAAGGGAGTTTGCTATCTTTGATTTACAAAGATGTTGCTATGTGTAGGTGTGCTATACTCTTGTAGAATTCCTGACGTAAGCTCTCAGTCAAGAGTAAGTCACAGCAAAATCTTTGTTAATCCCTCCCTTAGTGCACAGCTGTTGTTTTCCCCAGAATAAAGAGACGGAGGATTTTTCTGGTTCAAACTTGCTCCAAATTACACAACTCAAAAATGAGGATGTGTTGCAAAAATTCGTGTATTTGGACCTGTATCTGTACTTACTTTTGTTACAAACCCAGAGACACGTGGATCGTAATCGGCTGACGCTTACATCTGACCATCTGGCTACATATTATGCAGCCAGGACAGCATCGTTAGCTGCATACGCCATAAATACCGCACAGATAGGCCTATGTATGTTGTACAAGGCAGAGAGGCTCGTTTGAGGAAAGTGTTGCATAGCGAACAGAAGATGGCGCTGTTGTCTCCTTGAAGTAAACAGAACAGCAACAGCTGTAGGATTGATAGCCGATATAGGCCCATTTTGACTGGTTTTGTTTGTTACATTGTACATGAAAATTTGAGCCACACATAGCAGCTTCCCAGATCTAATGAGCAGACAGTCATAATTCGACTATTAGACCTCGTTTATGACCTTTTAATCTTTTACAGTCATGAGCAATTTTTTGTGATGTTCATTAGGCAATATTCGCTAAAAAAAAATTGCATTTAATATCGTTTTATGTGGACAGAAAGGGCTGGTAAAAAAAAAAAATCAGAATCCAGAAAACACCCGCCCCTAAAACCTACCAACTTCGTTATGTTGGACCTCTCGCCAACCTTCCAGCCTCTTCCAAATTGAGGGTGGTCGACACCAGGGGTCTTCATTTGATTCAGTGCTTAATATTGTGTAAAAAAAACATTAAAAAAGGAATATCAAGGCTGCTTATTCTTAATTCCACTTAGGGCCTCTCCTCTCCCTTCCACCACCAACCACTTCCTGTCTCTTTATCCACCCATCACTTCCTGTCTCCATACTTCTTTCTAAGAGGTTCTTTTTCATCACTGCTTTCTTCCTTTGTTACTACTTCCCTTTCTCTTCCTCCTTTTTCCTCTATTCACCTTTTCTCTCTCTTGCTGTGGGTAAGTCTGATGATAAAAAAGTCCCGGCCCCCCTAAAACAGCCCAGGTGCCAACTGCCTGCAACCACCGGTGCAAATTAAGCACAGCGTACGCATAATCACTCAGAGCAGAGCTTTAAGTGGGATGGCCCTAGAACTAATCCCTACTGGCCCTATATTTCAGTGCTCAATTTGTGAAAGAAAGAGTGCCGGTGCCCGTAGCTCTGCTCAGAAGCCGACGCCGGAGCAATTAAACAAACATTGGCGATCCGAATACCAAGGCTGGTAGCCTTTTATCAACTACCGGATATTCCCTGTCCCTTTTTCTCTCTTTTGCAGGTTCCTGTTTTCTCCCTTTGTGACGGGCTTGTTGTATGTCTCTTCCTCAATCTTTCTGACTTGTGTGTTTTTCCCTCTCTTGCACTCTGCAAATATACGTGTGAAATAAGTGCTGGCGGTCCCCACCGGCGACCAACAGCTCAAATTAAGCACTGAATGCCCATAACACTATAAGCAAAAACACGAATCGATTTCTCACCAATTAATATGAACACTGTTAAGTCAATCAATGTCAGCAGTGCTGTCCTTGTTTATATTTCATGCTTTAATTCATCTTACACTCCCTAACAGCCGCGGTCCGTGCAGGTAACAGCGGTGGGGCGGTGAGGCCGCATGGGGGGGTGGCATTTCGAGGGACGATGCAGAGGGAAAATTAAATAAATAATTAATTTTCCCTCGGCATCATCCCTTGAAATCCCCTCCACGCGGCCACACCGCCCCACCGCTGTTACCTGCACGGACCGCGGCTGCTCCCTGAGATTCTTTGCTTTTTCCAGATGTTGTGCTTCTATAGTTTTTTTTTTGTTTCAAGCAAGGTATGACAGTTGGTATAGTGTATCAGGGTTGGACTGGCCGTAGCGGGCACTGGGCGTTTCCCAGGTGGGCCGCCAGGGTGGTGGCCGGTTTTGGGCCCCTGGGGGGCCGTTTTTGTTACCGGGGGCCGGCAATATCAGCCCCCTGTAACAAAATCGGCCGAAACAGGCCCTAGAAAACAGCTCGGCCGCACAACCCCCTGCCCCCCAGGGGGGCCGGCCAAGCAGTTTGCCAGGGCCGGTTTCGGTTCCCAGACCGGCCCTGTAGTGCATGAAGTAGAATTAATGCCGTCCAGGTGTGTGGGTGAAGCCAGGTTGTGGGTGGGTGTTTATGACGGTACAGGATTGAGAGCTCTAACGCTGAGGGTGAAGGCAGCGCCAGTTTCTCAAAGTGCCTGGCAGTGGGGCTATAAGGTGGCGAGACTACCACTGCATCCATTCCTTAGCCCATCTGCAGAGCGCACAGAGCATTAGTCACATATGTGCCAATTGTCATTGTGGTAAAGTGTGTGAAAGAGGTACAGAGCTGGCAAAATATGGACAGCGCCAAAGGAAAAGAAAATGCAGTGCTTACAGTTGAGTGGATGTGTTGTGTGTGTTGGGGGGCATGGTGAAAGGAAACACGTGCAGAAGGACAGAAAGAAAGAAAAGAGGGCTGAAGAGGAAAGAGGTGATGTGTGAAATATGCAGATGGAGGATTTCAGGAATATATGGGGAGAAAAATAGCTTAAGTACCTAACAGAGTGAGAGACCATAGAGGAAAGCTGTGTGAGCAGTGCTTTAAATGGGCAGGTACTGCCCGGTACTGAGTGGCAGCACTTTTTTGAAAGGAAGAGTACCAGCACTTTTCAAGAGAGACGTAATACTTTTAATTGGAGAGTACTTCTCAGAAACAAGCAGGTACTCTGGTACAAGGTACCTGCACTTCTATTTTTCCATTTCAAGCACTGTGGGCCCGATTCTGATGCGGGTTGGAAAAGCTTCCCGACCGAGGGCCTGATTCTGATGCGGTTAGGAAGGCCTCCTAACGGCATTTGCTCCTTCCAAATCGGATCGGGAACGTGTCTTCCCGACCGAGGGCCCAATTCTGATGCGGTTAGGAACAAATGTTCCCATTGAAGTCAATGGGAGTTCAACCAAATCGTATCTGGAAGCATCCGGATGCATCCTACTCCGCCGGTCGGACTTTCCCGATCCGAGTGGGTCGGACACCATTTCCCAACCGATTCGGTCGGGAAGCTTTTCCAACCCGCATCAGAATCGGCCCCTAAGTGTGAGGGGACCTTCAGGAGTGAACCAGAGACTCAGAACACCACTACCCTGTTTACAGGCCTTAGTAATGTTTAACTCAGCCTCATATTTCTTAGAATGGAAACAGATTCAGTTCCAATCAATCTCAACTAAATGCTTTTTGATTCTGTATACAGGCACTGGCTAAGCCAATAGGTCTGGATTGTTTTGGCCATATGTTTGTTGTTGTGTGAAATGTCTGTAGGCATCAAAATAATGTTCAGGTGGTACGGATTGTAAGCACAGGATTTCAGTTTACATGTTTTAAGCTAGACCCTTAATTATATAGGTCATGCCTCTTGGAAACGATTTCTAATTACGCTTCTTTGGCCAGACCCCTTTTAGAGACCCCCACTTTTATCATCCCACATAAAGCCCTGACTTAGAGGGACCCAAGTATTTGAGTATTTGGTGCTGGTGTGATCAAGATTTGCAGTGTTTTCTTCTGCCACCATGGCAATGTTGGACTGTCAGCTGATTTCCATAGTAAGAGGGATGCACATAGCATGATGACAGTAGGTAAAACAATGTTGTACATGAAGGGTAACAGAGAGGACCTGAAGGGGACGGAGGATAGATCGGTGGAGCACAAATGAATACATTACATGATATGCTAATAGAATACATTTGCAGAAATATACATCTGTATAGTGTGGTGGGGTGGAGACATGTAGGCATGTGCGAAAGAAGGAGGTATTTCGCATGGTGGGATCTTCCATAGTGTTAAGGTTGGAAGGAGGAGATTTTAGTTGGAGCGGGAGTATGGCCTGGATACTAGAAACCCAGGGACAAAATATGCATCTTTTTCTGACAGCCTAGCTCGAAAGCACAGGGCAGTAACAGCAGAGCTCGGAAGAACAGGGCAGTATTAGCAGAGCTCGGAAGCACAGGGCAGTAATAGCAGAGCTCGGAAGCACAGGGCAGTAATAGCAGAGCTCGGAAGCACAGGGCAGTATTAGCAGAGCTTGGAAGCACAGGGCAGTAATTGCAGAGCTCGGAAGCACAAGGGCAGTAATAGCCTCTTTGTATTTCTGAGTACTGCTGTCAGAAAACACATGCATTAACTTGGAGATATTTCGAGTTATTGTATGCTCTTCAATTCATTGGGGTAGGCAGACAGCACCACCCCACCCAATAGGTGTGGTCCAGTGGGTAGGTTTTAGCAACAAAACTATATGAGCTGTGGCATCAATTTCTATTTTTGCCACTTTACCAAAATATGCTGGTGCTAAATGCTGGCATTGGTTCCATAGATTGCAATCCCTGAAACTTCCTATCAGAACTATCCCCACCCCATTTGTGGCATACAGGGGAAGTTGCATACTGTGGAACTAAGAGAAATAGGAGCTTTGTTAGAGTTTGTCAAAAACATGACATTGGCATAGCACCCAGTCTGCCGCAGTTACAGTTCCTACACTCCATGTTTAAAGTCTGGGGAACCACCATGTTTCTGAAGGCACAGCCTATGTTGGCTCCACCAGTGGAAACCTTTGACTGAAGGCGGATGGCGAAAAGACTCAGACCATCCTATTAGTGCTGGATGTTCTGGCATATATTTCTCTCTTTGGAATCTCCAGGGAAAGCCTGTTGATTCTGAACCGCTTATAGAAAACTCCAGGCATATCAGGGTCATTTACTTTTCAATACCAACCTCACTTTTTGTTTTTGGAAAGAAAAAACTTGACTTTACTTGTGCACTGAACATGGTTCTGTAGAGCAGAAATACTCAAAATACGGCCTGAGAAGTCTTGGACTGCTCATCCCATGCTACCACTGAGATTTAAGTGCTTAAGGGCCATTTGTTCCAGTTGTTCAGGACCCATAGTAGGTCGGGCCCCAGGACATCGGGAGCAAAAGGTCTCAATTCCCACGGTTGTGCCCAGTAGCTCCTGCTTGCCCCTTGGCTCTCTGAAAGGGGTTTTAACAGGGGGGGTCTTTGGACTCACTACCTTAACTCCGCCTGTTTCTAAGAATTTCTAATGTTTATAGATAGACTAAAGGCATAAAGAGATTGTGAGGCTTAAACTTCTATTTCATTCCAATCGAATAATCAAGTAACTTCCTTTGTACATTTGACTCACAAAAGGTAGCAACCGCAAGGAGAGAAGGTTTACCCCAGGGTGTGGTAAAGGAATAGCAGTACAGGTACGGCATAACACAGTATTGTCCAATATATGGCTCTTCTACAGATTAGAGACTAGGGGCTTAATTTAGAGGGCAGTATAGAATGAAACCCTCAAAATAACTCTACGACTCACTGTACATGCTTTACTACCCTATACCCACTTTACACCCCGTCCACCCCTCCTTGCTGGCATCAAGGAGGTTGTCAGACACAAGTCTGACCTTATTTTTGGGTTCTAGGAAAATGTTTGTGAGTGCCCATGCCGTAGAGCAAAGCTTCATTGCCTCCTGTGGAGCGAACATGGAAGCAGCTCTGTGGAAGATACAGAGATCTCCGCCTGCCTGGGAGATACCTCTAATATGGCAAGGTGTACTCTGCCAGGACAGTAGAGTATATCCCTCCACTGACCAGGCAGAATGGAGTACAGTCTGTAAAACACTAAAGAAGTCTCATCGTGGGGGGCGTGGCTTCGCGACGAAAGAACATGGCCGCCTGCTAGGGCTCCTCTGAGGCCCCCTTTCCTGCCCCGCATATCCGCCTCATTTATCCGATCCTCCGGTGCCAGATTCGCGTGCCGGAGGTGCAGCGGTGCACATTGCTGCAATCCTGGGCATCAACGGCCGTCGGAAAGCGGAGATATCCCGCCCGGCGATTGCGGCCTACAACCTTGGGGAAGCCGGGACCTCGAGTGCGCACGCCCGCCGTCCTGGACGCCTGCAGCGCCGGTGGACCCCCCCCTCCCCCACTCCCGGAGGGGCCGCAGGCGATTGACGCGGCAGTTCACAAGCACCCAGTGACGGCCTGCATACTGAGGCGCTGCACGTCTGCGCCACTGCCTGGAGACTGCCCGCTGGGCATACAATGTCGGATCCGGTCCCGGGGATCGGCCCTGGAGGTCTCGGCCGGTCACCAGCAGAGAGGTACTTCTGCGCGCCGCGGCGGGGGAGGTGCCTGACACTGTAGCCCAGCGCCGGTGAGGGCGCCTGGGACTGGAATCGTGACCCTCATCATCAAGGGGGCCCCCCCCCTCCCCCGCGGCGCGGACCGGGCCCTAGCATCAGTGCACCCACTGCTCTAGTTCCTCTGCGCCTACAGAATAGCTGCCGCTGGAGTGCGGCCCACGCCCTAGACGCCTTCGCCCCTCACCGGGTGGCCTTAGCTAGTGGTCCTGCGTTTGCGCCCCGGCAAGAGAGTACTGAGCTTGGCAGATCCCCCAGGCGCTGCACGACTGGACGGCGGTGCGGACGCGGGCCTAATCATGTCTAACCAGAGGAGTACCAAAACATCCCAGCAAAGCAGGATGGACCGATACACCTGCCCGAGGGCGGAACTGCCCGAGCGGAAAGGAACTGGTGACACACAACAAGGTGGGGCAGAACATGATCCTTCAGAGCCCACAATGAAAGACCTACTGGCGGCTATCACTGGAGTGCGCACATCCATAGACACTCTATCCTCTGAAGTGACGCTGATTAGGGCTGACCTCACGAAACACAGGGAGAAAGTCAAGCAGCTGGAGCTTACCACCACCAGTCTTGTGGAAGACACCTCACAACTACGGTCGGACATCAGGGAACTCCAGGCGTTCCGTAAGTTCGCTGAAGACAAGCTGGACGAATACGAGGGGCGCTCAAGACGCAATAACATCCGCGTTCTAGGTGTGCCGGAGAATTCGGAGGGTCCCGCTGCTGACCTGTTCATCGAAAACCTGGTACTGACGAAGCTACAACGAAAGGGCCTGTCCAAGCTGTTTGTGGTTGAGAGGGCGCACAGAGTACCTGGGGGCCGCCCAAAACCGGGGGCCCCCCGTCCGATATTGGCCCGGCTGTTAAATTACAGGGACAGAGACACAATTCTACAGGCCGCCAGGGTCGATCCTCCGATCAAAATAGACAACTCAGAACTCGCCTTCTTCCCTGACTTTACACAGGCAGTGCAAATGCGTCGACGCTCATTCCTTGATGTCAAACGAAGGCTACGTGAAAAAGGCCTAAAATACGCCATGCTTTTCCCTGCACGTCTGCGAGTCGAATCCGATGGAAAGGCTCGCTTCTTTGACCTACCTGAGTTGGCATCTGACTGGCTGGACGGCTGGAGGACCTCACCGGAACGGAGCCCCAACGGCCACTGAAACCGACGATCTGCATTCCTTGAACTGACTCTCGAACATTCTGGACCGTCGGCTCTTCCCTAACATTGAACATCATGCATAGTCTTTTGAAGCTTGAGGACGTCGACTTGTAAGCTAATGTACTAAAAGGTTTGACAATCTGTCTCTGGGCTTATCACTACAAAGTGTACCTAAACCTTGTAACGGTAGGAAAGGGGGCCATCGGGGTACTAATGCCTCCCCTCACTTTCTTCTTTTAGTTCTATTAGTGGAATAGTTGGGCGACAGGCACTCTGCATTTAACTAATATGGGCAGTTTTAAGCCCGGAGTGCAGGGGAGCAGGGTGGGGGGCTGTTGGGAGGGATTGTTTTTTAATTTGTATGTTGTTTTTTTGTATTATCTCGACGGTACGATGTCTACATGGGACCCCACATATGGGGAACTGCCGCGCTTTCAATGGGAGTACAGTACAACAGGGCCGTCAAAATCTTAAATTGGAATGTTAACGGACTGGGGGACAAGATCAAGAGGGGTGTTGTGTTGCAATATATTAGGAGACAGTCGCCGGTTATCGTTTTACTCCAGGAAACACACCTCGTTGGCAACACATGCAGGGCAATGCACAGGTGGGGGTATTCGATGGTGGTGCATGCAGGCTTTACCTCTAGTTCCAGGGGAGTAGGCATTATGCAAAAAAAGTCGTTCCCTTTCTCACTCACCACTACATACATAGATGACCGAGGCAGATATGCTGGAATCACAGGCACCTGGGAGGGCAAGCCTATCACCTTTATGTCAATATACGCGCCCCCCGGGATGCAGGGCACAACATTCACTGACCTGAGCGCTCTACTCTTGACGTTGCCTGACGGACACCTGGTGCTCGGAGGCGACTTTAACTCAATTGTCTCGGGTGCTTTAGATAGACACCCCCCCGTGCAACCCCTCAAGCTGCTCATGCGTTCTCCAGTTTCTTGGAGGCGATGGGACTGATGGATGGCTGGAGGACATACAACCCCGATAAGATGCAGCACACCTTCCATTCTGGGGCGCATAACAGCTTATCCCAACTGGATTATATACTTGTCCCGGCCTCGCAAATTACTAACATTCATGAAATCCGTCACCTGGCTCGAGGTATCTCCGACCATTCCCCTCTCTGGGTCCACATAGTCTTAGATCACACGCAGATAGGAAGGATCGCCCCAATAAACCCCTGGTACCTCAAGAACCCTAAAATACGGAAAGGCCTAATTAAAACTCTTGATGACTATTTTCTGGAAAACGAACACACTGTGGAGTCACCCCAAACACTATGGGAAGCTTTCAAAACGGTGGTCCGAGGACAGGCCCTCTCCTTGGTGGCGGGCTCCAAAAAAGACAGGGTCAAAGAAATTTCTGACATAGAGCAGGAACTAATCCGGCTAGAACAGGATGTCACCTCGGATGCCAATCCTGAAGCCCTCCACTTCCTATGCCTGTGGCAGGAAGAATACCGGGCGTTGGTCAGTGACCGTGCCAAACTACTGGGACAGGAACGGCTGGGACGGATATATGACTGGGGCGACAAGGCCGGCAAACTGCTCGCATGGTTAGACAAGAGAGAACAGGCCAGCAGGCTCGTGCCCGAGATTAGGGGCACTGATGGTTCCTCGGTGACAGATCCCCAAGACATAGCTAACCATTTTGCAGCTCATTTCCAAACCGTATATAGCTCGGTGGCGCCATATCCTGAAGCAGACTTCGCTGATTTAGTTAAAGACATATTGCTTCCGACACTGTCGGACTCGGACTTCACATTCATGGACAGTGAATTAACTGCTGATGAAATAGCTACGGCAATAAGAGCGCTGCATTCGGGGAAAGCTTTGGGCCCAAATGGCATTCCGATTGAGCTCTACAAGCTTCGACCGGATAAACTGGCCCCCTATTTGAAGTCAATGTATGAGGACAGCCTCACTCAGGGGATATTGCCATACGACCAGAGAATTGCCACGATAGTCACAATCCATAAAGAAGGGAAACCCAAAATGCAGTGTACCTCCTATCGGCCTATATCGCTGCTGAATGCAGAACCCAAAATTCTAGCTAAAGTTCTCGCCACTAGGCTGAACAAGGTGATGGGCAATCTAGTCCATCCAGATCAGTCAGGGTTCATGCCAAAAAGAAACACAGCTCTCAACCTGCGCAGACTACATGGGGTCCTAGGCAGGATACCGATGATACGAGAGGACGCCGTTGTGGTCTCCCTAGATGCCACCATGGCTTTCGATACACTGGAATGGCCCTATCTCTTTGCAGTGCTTGGTAAACTGGGATTTGGGCCAAATTTCTGCCGCTGGATACGACTGTTGTACAGCGCGCCGCTGGCCCAGGTAGTGGTAAACAACAGGAAGTCTGAACCCTTTGTACTCAGCCGGGGGACCCGTCAGGGGTGCCCCCTCTCTCCCTTACTGTTCGCTTTGGCCCTTGAACCACTCGCAGCGTGGATCCGTAAAGATGTGAGGATCCGCGGACTGCGCTGGTCGGCGGAGTGGGAGGATCGGATATCCCTGTACGCTGATGACATTCTCCTCTATCTTACGTCCCCTAAGAGATCCCTAGTGGTAGCCTTTGACATACTAGATGTTTTTGGTAGGTACTCTGGGTTTCGAGTCAATTGGCAGAAATCACTCCTATATGTATTATGGGGAACTTCTCCACCTTTGCCCCGAAACTGCCCGATCCCAGTGGTTTCGGACGGCTTCAAATACTTGGGCATATTTATATCATTAGACCCATCAGTTCGATACGCCCGCAATCTGCTCCCCCCACTGCAACGGCTCAAAAGCGACATAACACACTGGAAATCCCTCCCGCTCTCGCTATTGGGCAAGGCTGCATTATTTAAAATGATGTCACTGCCCCGTTTCCTGTATGCGCTACAGAACTCAGCCGACCTTGTCCCAAACTCGTACTTTAAAGATCTCGAAGGGCTCCTGAGAGACCTTCTATGGGGAGGAGGGAGACCGCGTATCGCCATGAAAAAGTTGACACTTAGCTGGTATGATGGGGGAATCGGGTTGCCTGATATTAAAAAATATTACTGGGCTGCGCATTTAACAGCTATCAACCATTGCATGTATGGTCACCCTGACAACCCGGGGTTCCTGATGGATCGTTGGCTCTTACCCTTGGGGACCTTTTCGAGAGCTCTATACTCAAAACCGGAGAAATACCCGCTCACCGGACCCACTGCCCACACCGTTACAATCTGGCACTCTGCTACTAAATCAGTCGGATGGCAAAATAAGTTGACGATGGCCACACCCTTGTGGGACTCACAAAAACTAGGATATATGGGGGACTCAAAAGGATTTGCTAAATGGGACTTAATAGGGATTTCCCAGGTCAAAGACCTTTGGTGCGCTGGGGAGGTGAAATCCTTTGATACCTTACAAAAGCAATATGCCCTGGCGGATTCCGAATGTTATCGATACCTACAAATCAGACACTCGCTGCAAACAGCTATTCCCGACGATTCGACTCCGCCGGACGCCTCCCCACTAGAGGACAGACTATTGGATGGACACCTGCCTGACAGGGCCATTTCCCTAACATACCGAAAACTTATCAACAATATCGACAATCCCCTATTATAATTGCGTGACAAGTGGACTGCGGACGGAATAGAGTTAGATGATGAAACCTGGCAGGAAGCGGTCTCTTCTCCTAAGACGGTCGCTATCCCAGCGAGACTCAGACTGGTGCAATTAAAGATCCTTCATAGAATTTATATAACTGGTCCCCAGCTAGTACACATGGGTGGGCTGACAGACGGCTCTTGTAGGAGGGGATGCGCACAATTGGGCACATTCATACACATACTATGGCACTGTGCGCCAATTCAGGAATACTGGCGTAAAATCCATGCGGTCCTGAGTGCAGTGTTGGGGGTAGAATTCAAACCGGAGGCACCTAGGTGCCTCCTTAACATCTGGGAACCTACCGACCTCAACACCTATACTAAGATATGGGTCACGCTTGGCTGCATGATCGCCAAGAGAAATATCGCACAGCTCTGGGGAGCCCCACAACCGCCCACGGTAGTAGCCTGGGAGCAAGATCTAGATTGGTGTATGCTGAGAGAGAAAACAGTATATGTGGCTCGGGGTTGTCCCCGAAAATTGTCCAAGGTTTGGGCCCCCTGGAACGCATACCGAGGAGACATGTGTACACCTCCCTGTGAAGCCGATGATGATGACCCCCCATCCCCGCGAATTCCAATGAATTGTGATGCTGTATTGTATGTAACCTGATTTTACTGTAACCCTAATTGATTCTGTGATTTTGTACCTTATCTCGAGACTGTTTAATAAAAAAGATGTTTAAAAAAAAAAAAGAAGTCTCATCGTTTCTAATCTGGTCTCTTCATGGAACACAATTGTGTGCTCTTGGGCAATCACTTTGTGAATATGCTTGTCTGCTGATACCTTTGCAATGATTAGATATACTTTGAATCTACATACTAGGAGCTGACAATAAGAGCAGGAGAAGCCAACTTGACTGGAAGTCAATACTGTAGGAAAATGCCCCTTTTTGAATGGTCACCCCTACTTTTTGCTAAATTTTATTGATGGGTTTTGGACTGTGTGCACTGAGACTCTGCCAACCATGCCCCCTTGTATGTGCCCTGACTCCTAAAACATGTTGTAATTGGGCATAATCATATTTAGCATATTTAACTTACCTATATGTCCCTACTATGTGGTTCCAAGTGTACCCAGGGCCTTTAAGTTAAATATTACTAGTGGACTGCAGTACTTGTTGTGCCACAGACTAGAGTGACAGTGCAAACTTGACTGATTGGCATATTTAATTTACCTATAAGTCCCTAGTATATGGTCCCAAGTGTACCTAGGGCATGTAAGTTAAATGTTATTAGTGGACTGCAGTACCTGTTGTGCCACCCACTACAATGACAGAGCAAACTTGACTGTACTTCCTGTAAACATGTGCCTACAAGGATAAGGGCCCCAAAGCTATTTTCATAGCAGCAAGGTGTTGGAATTGGCCCTCTTTGCAGGGTCACCCCCAAACATTTTGCCTTCATCCCCCTCCCATTTTTTTGATTTTTAAAAAGCTTTATTGAAACAAAATAAATTACAAAAGAGAGCCATAGCAATAATCATAAAGGTAACAACGAGTATTAAAGGCAAAATTAAACAAAGTAGAAAGCTGTTTACAATTTTACATTATAAGGGAAGGGGAAGGAAGAGATAAACAATATTATATAATACAGGAACTGAAGATCGAGTGATATTATATACTAGTAATGAAAAAGGAAAAGATTAACTTAACAAAAAGCAGTACATTAATGAAAAAATACAATCTAGAACAAAAAAGGAAGAGAAGCAACAGATTACGGAGGTTTAAAATTTTCAGAACTTTTAGAGGAAACCATTGCCTTTTTGGCAACCTTGTTTAAATAATTGATTAATGGTAACTAATATAATTCTCTATTAACAGTTGGATTATAGGAGGAGGCAAAAGCTGTATCTAGTCGATTATAATAACAAACATTATTCCACCAAGACTTGATTGAAAGTTTAGTTGAACATTCCCAATTAGAAGTAATTTGTTGAAAGGCTAAAGCTAACATGAGATCAAATAGGCCATGTTCAAGTGAGGGTAAATGTATGGAGTCTGATAAACTACCTGCAAAAAGTATATGATTGGCCAGGGGAATGTGCAAGTGAAAGATTTTAGATATAAGTGACCATATCTTTAGCCAAAAAGAGGCTACAATGGGACAGGAAAATAAAAGATGGAACAGGTCAGCAGCGGGGGATTTACAGGACCAGCAAGAGCCATCATTAGTGTGTGAAAACTTGGCAATTGATAAAGGAGTGAAATACAATCTATGATATAGAAAGAACATAGATTAAGTAGTTGAAGCAGCTCTGGAAATTTTTAATGATCTTGTCCAAAGTTTATTCCAAACTTCAATGCTCCATACACAACCCAAATCCGCTTCCCAAGCAAGCTCAAGTTTTGTTTTAGAACGAACAGGATCTGGAGTGGAAAGAGATCTATATATCAAGGAAGCTTTTGGAATTAGTTGCAAAAGTCTTAAAAGAGGATCAGCTGTAAGCGAGGAAGTATCAGAGGGGAGGGAATAAAAGACATCTAGAATTTTTTCCATAAGAGTTGAGAACCTTTGCCAAAAAGAACGTGGACAATTAAAAGTTGCTTGAAAATGAGGAAAAGAACAAGGATTTATACCATCAAACAAATCTCGGACCCAAATGATATCTCGAAGTCTCCAAGATTTCCAATATATAGGTCTATTTTTAATAGTTATAAGACAATTATACCAGAGAGAAGATTGGAGGAAGTCATCTCTTGTAGAAACCGTTAATTGACAGTGAGGTCGTAATAAAGAACACGTGTGACGAAATAATGGAAGAGACGTAATATTAGCCTTTGCAGTAAAGGAGAGAATCTCCTTAAAAGAAAAAGGGGCAAGAAGAGATCTTTCTATTTTTAACTCATAAAGGTGTAAAAGGAGTGGAGTTTGTAAGAAGCCATTTGGATACTTGTTTTAGGGAAAAAGCTTTGTGATAAAGTCGAAAATCAGGGAATTTTACTCCTCCGTTAGTTTTAGGCTTTTTAAGAAGCTTCAAAGAAATCCTGGGTTTTTTATCATGCCATAAGAATTTAGAGAAAAGAGAGTCAAATTTTTTTAAATATATGAAAGGAATATGAACAGGTATCATGGACAGAATATATAATAAAATAGGAGTAATCATCATCTTAAGAGTCGAGACGGCCCCACCATGAAAGAAAAAGAGGGTTCCAAGAGATAAGAAGTTTAGATGTACGATTGAGGGCCTCCTTCATATTAAGTTTAACTGTGTTTGAGATAGAATTATCAAACCAAATTCCCAAGTATTTAATTTTAGAGGTATTCCAACGAAAGCCAGTCAAGTCAAAATGATGCTTAAGACAATGTTTGGTGATGGGCAAAATTTCTGTTTTATCTGTATTTATTTTATAACCAGAGGTTAAAGAAAAGTCAGAAAATTCTTTTAGTAGATCGGGAACAGAAGTCTCGGGATCAGAGATGAAAAACAGAATGTCATCAGCATAAGCAGATAGTTTTAAATGAGACTCACCATAAATAAAACCAGAAATAGAAGAGTTTTGATGAATACGAGATAAGAAAGGTTCAATAGATAAAACAAATAAGAGAGGAGAAAGGGGACATCCGTGACGGACCCCCCGTTGTAATGGAAAAAATTGAGAAATAAGACCATTAACTAAAACAGAAGCAGTAGGAGATGAATATAGCAAAGAAATAAGAGAAATGAATTTGGGGCCAAATCCATGCCAATTAAGGGTTTTAAATAAAAAAGACCAATCAACTCTATCAAAAGCCTTCTCCGCATCAATAGAAACAGCAGCTAGGGGGTAGGAAAGTGAGGAGGCCTTATTCAAAACATTAAAAAACATTCGAGAGTTGTCAGAAGTTAATCTGCCTTTAACAAAGCCGCATTGTTCTGGACCGATTAGGACAGGCAGAAGGGTCTCAAGACGTAGAGCAAGTAGTTTAGCTAATATTTTATAATCCACATTAATTAGGGATATGGGACGGTAGTTTTTACAAAGTTTGGGGTCTCGACCATCCTTATGAATCAAGCAAATTGTAGCTTCCAAGAAAGTCCCCTCTGCCCTACCCATGTTACAAAAATAGTGAAAAAGATGCAAAAGTTTAGGTAACAACAATTGTGAAAAGTACAAATAAAATTCAACCGTGAAACCGTCTGGTCCCGGAGTCTTCTGCTTTTTAAGTGAATTTAGAGAATCAGAAATCTCTGTAATTGAAATATCTGATTCAAGAGAGTTAAAATCAAGATCGCCACAAACAGGAGGAGAAACCTGGGCAAGATATGTATCAATCAGAGAAGCAGAAATAGGGATTCTGGTGTGTATAAGGATTTATAAAAAGTCATAAATTCATCTAAGATATCTTGTTCTTTAAAAAGATGTTTCCCTCTGAAGATTGAATAGAGTCTATTAATACACGTTCTTTATGAGCTTTTAAATAATTAGCCAAACGTTTGCCAGCTTTATTTTGTCCCCCATAATAACGGGCACTGCTGCGAAGAAGAATAGATGAAGCATTATTAGTGGTTAGCTTGTTGAAGTCTAATTTCGCACGAACTAACTCTTGCAAATTAGAACTGGAGGAGGAAGTATAAAATTGATGTTCTAATCATTTAATGTTAGCTAATAAACATTTATGTTGAGCGGAAGATTCCTTCTTTTTCTTGGAAACAAAATTTATAATGAAACCCCGGGCAGCAGCCTTAAATGTATCCCATAACAATGAAGGGGAGAAATTTGGGTCATCATTCAAAAGAAAGAATTCTTCAGTAAAAGAAGTAAAGGAAGAAGAAAAATTAGGATCTTATAAAAGAAAATTGTTGAACTTCCATCTAGGGGATCTGGGCTGTGACCGGAGCAAAGCAAAGTCTGCAATCACCGGGGCATGATCAGAAATTACAATTGGTTCAATTGAGGAGGAAATGAGATTTTGAGATAGGTGTTTAGAAAGAAAAATGTAATCTAATCATGTCAGAGAACCATGGGGAGGGGAGAAAAAGGAGTACTCTGTTGTATCTGGATTGCATAAACGCCATGCGTCCATGAGATGTGTCTGAGAGAGTGTGTTTTGAAATTGCTTATGAGCTTTATGAGGGGTAAAATGAGTCTGGGATTTACGATCTATAAATGGATCTACAATTTGGTTGCAATCACCTCCTAAGACAAAAAACTCATCTTTATATTGGATACATTTTTTTGTAATATTAGGCCAAAAAAGATAGTCCGGCTGAGTCGGACCATAAACATTAAGAACAGTCAAAGAAATGTCATTAATAAGTAACTTAGCTAATAACCATCTACCATCCGGATCAATTTCTTGAGAAACAACAGAACAGTTTAACCTTTTGTGACATAGAATAATGACACCATCTTTTTTATTGGATGTTGGAGAGACAAGGACCAATCCAACCCAACTCCTTTTAAGTTTTAAAGCCTCTAGTTCTGACAAATGAGTCTCTTGTAATAGAACAATATCAGGATTATAGGAGGCTAAATGGGAAAGTATTCTCTGCCTTTTTATGGGATTATTAAAACCTTTCACATTCCAGGATACAACTCTGAAGGTGGATAAGTTGAACTATATACAAAACAACACGATCAACAGTAATACAAATGAGGAAAAGGAATATTAAGAAAGGATAGAGAGGCGAAAGAGGGAGTAGAGATAGGAAAGGAAGGGAAGAGGGAAAGGAGAAAAGAAGTATGAATAAGAAGAGACAGTACATGTCAACTGACGACTGTATTACGTACCTTTACGGGGAAACACAAGGAGAAGATGAGAGGCGTGAACGGACAACAGGGATGGCACACCTAACAAAGGGCAGCGAACCACACCAGGACGACAGCAAAAACAAATAATGGGACAGGAACATGAGATAAGTATAAATTAGGATCCAAAAAACCTGAAAAGGAATAAAAAAATTATGTAAACAAAGAGGAATAAAAAAAAGTTATGAAAATCTGTCATAATAAAAGCATATACAGTTAAAGCATTACAGAAGAATCACTAGAGTCAGGTTTAGGAAGAAGACCCAGCAATCTCCATCGAGGAAGAAGAATGAGATTGTATGAATTTTCTGAGATCTGCAGGGTTCTCAAAAGTAGAAGTTTTGTTCAAAAAGGTGACTTTAAATAGGCACGGATGAAATAAGCCATAGCGAGCCCCCAAGGAACGAAGAGGGGGACGGAGATCCAAAAATTCTTTTCGACGTTTGGCGGTAGCTGAAGAGACGTCCTGAGAAATTAACAACTTTGTGCCCTGCCAATTGAGCTGCTTCTTGGATTTAGCCGCATTCAGAACTTGTAGTAAATCTGTGAATTGCAGAAACAAGAAGATTACACCACGAGGTTTAGATGGAGCGGATGAGGAGGACAAACATGGACCCAGCCTGTGCGCTCTTTGAATATTTAATTTAGTTGAAGCAGGAAGGCCCAAGAGCTGTGGAAGAAATGCAGTGAAGAACGTAACCAGATCATCTCCCTCAAGGCCCTCAGGAAGACCATATAAGCGAAGGTTGTTGCGACGGTTTCTATTTTCAAGGTCTTCAGCCGATTTTCTAAGTTGTAGGACCTCCCTCTCCAATGAAGAAATTCTGGAGGATGTATGCTGTACATCGTTAATTTGTTGTTCCACCACCAAAAGGCGGGAATCCATAGATGACCATTTGTCGTTTAAAATCTGTAGACGGGAGTTTGTTTCTTCAACAAACGGTCTTATAGCGCGAATTTCCTCCAGGACCATTTCCAGAGAGACCGGAGACGCAGATTTTGGAGGAGAGGGAGGATCGTGTTTGATCCTTTTGACGGTGGGTGATGGCAGTTGTGGTTTGGACGCCATAGCCGACACAGTTATAGGGCAAGAGTGCGCCGTTTGTGAAGGTTCCTCAGATAGCTGAGAAGAATTATAGGAGAGCGCAGAGTAAGCAGGACGTAACAGCGATTCACTGGATTTAAAACTTTTGGATGAGTTCAATAGCTTTTTGCTCCTGCCCATGAGGAGATCATCCAGGAGATAAGGAAGCAGGCTAGATCAATAGCGCAGTAATGTTCAATAAAGACACTCCACAGAAGAACAATATCTGAATTTGGGTTCTCAAACATAAAAATGAGCATTAGCCCAATATGTTGCAATGTAATAAGCAAAAAGGGGCAAAAATTGCCACTGCCAAAGGCAATATATGAAAAAGTTGAGGAGAATATTGAAAAAAAAAAATACATACAAAATGGCGACCGCTAAAAATCAGAGTCACCTGAAGATAATATGCCTTAATCTTGAAGCATGTTAGAAGACAGAGATATCCACATGTGGAGAAGGGGATCCGATTCAGGAAGATGCCTCCATTATGCAAGAGTAAGATGAGAGTCCAGGAATTAAGAAAAACAAGTTCTCTCAATGACGCAGCAATGAATTAATAAAGTTATTCCGCAGAAGAGCAATAACTGTAATGCCAATCCAGATCTCTCAACATAAAGACAAGCATCAGGCACAAGTGTTATGCTGTAGTAGGCAAAAAAAGAGCGAGAATGAACCTTTCCAGGAGCAGCATAATGAGGAAAAAAAATGTGAGGAGAAAGTGCCAGGCAAAATACAAAATGGCGGCCGCCAAAAAGCAAAAAGAGTCACTTGAGGGAAAGGAGTCTTATTGCTGGAATATAGTGGATGAAAAAGACAGCTTCCTGTGCAGCAAACGATCCGATTTATGAAAATGCCCCCATTATGTAAATAACGGCGAAATTACCGCCGTATAATCAGCCGCGATTCCCGGTGCAGCACGGAGCTCCGATCCTAGGCGGCCATCTTAGGTCGCAGTGCGCGCGCAATCCCCTCCCATTTTTTTAATTAGTTTTTATTGGCCTTAGTACTCTATGCACTTTACTATTGCTAACTTGTGCTTGTGCTCACTCCTGACAGCATGATACAATTGGCTTACACCTGATTGGCACATTTAATTTACTTCCAGGTCCCTAGTAAAGTGGTATAGCATTTACTCAAGACTGGTAAATTAAATGCTACTAGTGGGCCTGCAGCACTCATTGTGCCACCCACTTAAGTAGCCCCTTAAAACAAGTCTTAGGCATGCCATTGCAGCCTGTTAGCAGTTTTAAACTGCCTATTCGACTTGGCAAGATAATCCCCTTGCCAAGGCTAAAACACACTTTTTAATACAGGTAAGTCGCCTTAAGGTAGGTCCTAGACAGCACATAGGGCAGGGTCCACTGTAGTAAATATAGTTTGAAGTTTTACATGTCCTGGTAGGGAAAAACTCACAAATTCATTTCTCATTACTTTGAGGCCTACTTCTCCCACAGGACAACATTGGGTTACCTTTTTAAATTTAATGAGTGCTAAGCTTTGATTGAGAGCAGGTAGAAAAGTCACGTTTGGTATGAGGAATTGTAATTTAAACTCCTCTTTAATAGTAAAGTTGGATTTTAAGTCACAATTCTGAAAAGGCCACTTTTAGAAAGTTGGCATTTTCTTGTCCTAACCATTTGGTGCCTGCAGCCTGTTGCTTGGTCATATACCTAGGCCTTGTTAGCCTTTGTATATTCTTCCCAGACAGCCACACAATAGAGGGATTAGATGTTGCCTAGATGCTCCATCCTAGGCAGGATGGGGGGTGGTGGAGCTGTGCACAGCCCCACTTACACATCAAAAGACTATGCCTTATCTCTCACACAAAGAACTTCACTCTAGCCTGTTGTGCCTTCAGGCATACTGGGACCAGGGCAGGGAGGCAGCAAATTCCAGAAATTTCTGTGGGCTGAAGCCTTCAGACGTTTCTCCCACTTCAAAAGGGTCACCAGGTATAAAAATAGGGCACTCAGACCCACTCTTCAGTTAATTTCTGGACCGGCCGAAGGAATCTTAGAGGATTGCCTGCTGCCTGTGGCTTGCTGTGTATTTCAGATGACTGACTTGCTGCACTAAAAAGGACTGCCTTGCTGCCTGAAGCCTGCTCTTTGTCCTCAGAAGACTGCCCTGCTGCTTGAGCCCTGCTTTTCTAAACGAGCCCAGGACTTCCAGAATGACTCCAAGGGCTCCAACCATCTTGAACAGGAGTGAATCCTGACCCTTTACGTGGTTACCCTCCCGTCCTGGACCCTAGGAAGTGGTGCTAAAGGTGCCAAGATAGCCCAAATCCAAAACTTGAGTCTTGGAAAATTTTCTGCGAAAAAGTGTTCTGGGAACTGAGAAGAGACCGGGACCTACCTGATCGCTGATCCCCCCAAGGTGCATCGTCGGTCGTCCTGACTTTGCGGCAGCTCCTGCTGTGTTCTTCTCAGCAGCAACAAAACCTGTTTAGCGCCTCCTCGCAGAAGGGATATCCGGCCTCATGGAGCACTAATTGCCTACAGCGTGCAGCTTTGTCCCACTGGAGATTTTTGACTACCAAAAAGAGACTAAGGACCTGATTTGTAAATTGGTATGGCCTGAAAGAGTAAGGGACGTCATAAAAATGGCTACATGTCCATCCACCCAATCAGGATGGGCAGACATGTAGCCATTTTTTACTGCCTGTCAGAGCCAGGCAATCCCTGGCAGTGAGGGACATTAAAAAGCAAATAATGCTTCTCCCATCCTTACTCCAATAGTGAGGGGCGCATCACTTTTTTAATTTTCAAAAAGAAAATCCAGTTATGGGATTTTCTTTTGACAATAAAAAATGAAAATTGATTGATTAAAGGTTGCATTATTCTGACACAGCCATGCAACAAACAGTGATATGCATTGACAGGAACTGCCATGATGGCAGTTCCTGCCAATGTATTATGATTATGAATGACCACCTCCTTGGCGGTTATTTATACATTTGACAGGCAGTCCCTCCTTCATAGGGATGGAGTAATTTACTCTGTCCCCATGGCAGAATGGTGGACCGTCCATCAAAAATTAAATCAGGCCCTCAGTCCGAACATAGAAATCTTCACCGCAACTTCGCCCACCGACTTCCTAACGATGACGCCTCCTTCTCGGACACCGCTGGCTGCCTTGCCTCGCTTAACTCTTACCTTCTCAGTCGTTTTTCTTCGAAATGTCTTCCAAGTTAAGCAGAGACTAGGTTAGATCCACTTTGTGTATCTGACACATGCTCCATCTCGGTCGGCCATAACTTTCAACTTTGTTTGCGCGACTAGAGGTCCGCAGCTGGCATTTTGATCTTTTAGGTGCAATTTTAAACTCTAAACTTTAAAAAATTCATAACTCCTGTTCTACTGATTGGATTTTTGTTGTTTTGATGCCAAATAAGTGATTACATTTTACTCTATTTTTATAGATTGGTGTAAGATTTTTCTGAGGTTGTGTTTTCAATTTATCACCATTTGAGTGCTGCATAATACTTTACACATTGCCTCAAAGTTAAGTCTGACTGCTTTTGTGCCAAGCTACCAGAGACTTACGCACCAGTTAATTTAGTGACTTTTTGTTGTTCACCCTGACAAGGACTGCCACTGTTGCTTGAGAAGGGCTCAAGCCCCACCCCTCAACCAACAACCCAATTTCTCACACAGGGTTTGCTGTTCCATAGGAAAGCATTTGGATACAATACTGTTATGTCTGCCTGGAAAAAAGCTACAAAGTTAATTGTTGGACTTCTTAATTCTTCTTTATTACAAGGCCGATTTACTGGTAAAGTTGGATTTGTAACAAATATTTTAGAAAAGGGAGTTTCAGAAAGTCACCTTTGCCCTGCCTAAAGCCTCTCGAAGCCCATTTGCATGAGCTTCCAACTTTCACTCAGCAGCTAAATAGCACCTTGATGACATGTTAACTTGGTCCCAGAGCTGAGACAAAGGCCTTGGGTGTAGGAAGGTGTTCTGTTCCTCTGGCAGGAGGACCATCTGAGCTAGGCCCAGGAAATTAATTAACTTCAAAGAGGGCTACCCTGTCACAGGCAAATGTTAGCTGACAGCTGGACAGGGCCCTTTTCTGTCCACCTGATCAGATAGGCACCAATTTGGGAGAGGTTCTGCCAGCAGAACTGGTCTGAAGTAACCACAGATGAAGGGTTACTCATTTCCCTGGCCACATATCTGGGGTGGGCACATGAGCTTTGCACAGAGGAAGAACGGTTCTGCCATTTTGCATTGGGTAGAGAGGGTGCCACTACTGGACCTATGGAAGACAGAAGAAGGACTACCCTTGCTGTTGAGACCTGTGAGGAGACCAAAAAGGCTGGACCTGCTCCCATTTTCACATAGAACTAAGAATGGGACTCCAATGGTCAGTTTGCTGATCTCCTGTTAAACTACAGGGACACAGTAAGCTGCAAGAAGTCCCTTTACCTGAAGAGCCCAGCTAGCCAGTTCCAACTGGACCTACCCTGGACCCCTCTGTTGGCTTCTGCTGGGACTCATGGCAGTATCGAAGTGTACTCCTCCAAACACCCTGAAAAACCTGGGACTTAAAAAGACAGAGGTCCTGCCAATTTCAATCCAACGCAGGTGTGTTGCAGCTGGGCCAAAGATTCAGTTTGCTTTGCTCGGTTTCTGCAGTAGCAAATAAGATTCAGTGGGATGCTGCAGAGAAGGTATCTACATTATTCGGCTTTACCTTGCAGCCTTTCCTCGCTGGGGGAATCCAAGCTCCTAAAAAGTGATTAGATTCGAACTTTGAAATCTTCACCGTTCGAATGTGCCAAAAGCAGCCAGCCACCAAAGGGCCTTCCTCAGACACAAATGTTACATTTCTCCTGCTCAAAGCGTTTTTGCATAAAGTCAATGGTTTCATCGGTTCCTCATGCTACGGCAATCTGACCTCTTGGAGCCCTTCTCGGCCAAAGTTTGCAACTTTGCCATTCTGAGGATTTTTGGCTTCCATTTCAAAGACTAAGTCAGAAGGTAAAACGTACAACTGAGTTGAACCTGACTAAAACTTTAAAAATTCACCTCTACATTTCCTCTCATTGGATTTTTGATGTTTTGGTGTAATTTTGTTCATTAAATATTGTCTATTTTTATAAATAGCATTCTTATTGTGTTGTGTTTTTGACTTTTTAACTGTTTTCTTAAGTTAGGCCCTCCTGCTCTGTGCCATAGCTACCAGCGGTTCAGCTCAGGTTTAAATTGCTGAAACCTTTAAAGGACCTAACAAGAATAGTGACATTATTACTTTCAAAAATACCCAATTTATATTAACCCATGGGAGAAATGCCTCATATCATGGCCAACTCACTACAGCAAGATATAGTGGGAAAGTTATGATCTTTCAAACAAGAAGTCCTTCATTGATATTTCGTTTTTGCTATTTAATTTTGGGGAAATCATGTTCTTCCTATACCCTTTTTCACATATTTGTAATTTTGTGAGAACAATGAAACAGGCTAAAAAAAATAAATAGACGCCAAAGACATATTCAGGCTAAGCATTTAGAAAGAGGAAAGCACTATTGAAAACTATCACTCCTCAGTTGACCAGGAACTAGTCATGATTTCAGGACGGCTACGATAGAGGTGAAGTCGGCTACACAAAATGGGTCACCTTGGTGCTTCAAGTCTACTACGTTACCCTTAAGCTCCTGCTGAAGCTGTTGGCTTTGGCACCAATATATCATCGTGAGACAAAGCTACATTTCATAGCCGCTGAGATCCCTTCAGTGCTGGGATAGATTTGACACCTTTCCCCTGTCCATGGTTTGACCTTCTGTCTTAGTCACTTTTTTGGTTCTCAGAATCTACCAGCAGTGCAAAATTGGAATCTGTAGCTGAGAGTGCCAGATACCATTACTACAAGGTCTTGCTGAACTAGTTTTCTGTATGGTAAACTCTCTGTGTACCCAATTTTCTTTCCTCCAATGTGTGCACCCTCCTTGGAGCCTCAGCACCTTTTCCCAGTTCACTTGAGGTGGAAAAAATAACAGAGAAAGAGCCATGGTATGGCTTGGAAGAGCACGAGTCCCTTGTTAGACCTGACAGCCTTAGGGTGGTCTTCCTCCAACTTTTTGCCTGCCTCCCTCCATTCTTCTATTTTTATTTATTTTTTATTTTTTATTTTACAGAGTTTTATATAGCGCGAACTTGACCCGAATCGGGTATCAGAGAGCTTTACATAGCACCAGTTGCATTACATGAGGACACATTCATTTTTGTTAGGCACGGGGAGATTAAGTGATTTGCCCAGAATCACAGGATGTTCAGCGTCATTGCCGAGACTCAAACCCAGTTCCCCAGATTCGAGGTCGACCCTAGCCGTTAGGCCAACTCCTAACCTCGCTTTTGCTGGTTTTAGGACTCTGCGCATTTTAACATTGCTGCCCAGTGCTCCAGTGCTTGTGCTCTCTTCCCTAAACATGGTAACATTGTATCATACCCAATTGGCATATTTAATTTACTTATAAGTCCCTAGTAAAGTGCACTACATGTGCCCAGGACCTGTAAATTAAAGGCTACTAGTGGGCCTGCAGCACTCATTGTGCCACCTACTTCAGTAGTCCTCTAATCATAGCCCAGGCCTGCCAATGCAGAGCCTGTATGTGGAGTTTACCCTGCCACTTCAACAAGGCAAGATGCCAGGCCTAAACCTTCCCTTTTAATATATATAAATCGCCCCTAAGGTAGGCCCTGTCTAACCCATAGGGCAGGGTGCAATGTATTTAAAAGATAGGGCATGTACTTTTAAGTTTTCCATCTCTTGGTAATGAAAAACTCCCAATTTTGTATTTCACTACTGTAAGGCCTATCGCTCCCTTAGGATAACCTTGCATTTACCTTATTACATCTTTTAATTGTAATTCCCAATTGTAAAGAGATAGACTTTTCAAGTTTGGTGTTACTGGACTCACAATATAAAATCCCAACTTATGGTGAAGTTGGATTTTAAGTTACCGTCACTTTTAGGAAGTTGCCATTTTCTTACTTTAGCCATTTGGTGCCTGCTGCCTGTCTCTGTTCAGTCTTGGCTGGTTGACAGCTGGGCTTTGTGTTTCCCCCCCAGACAGCCACACACAAAGGAAGCTTAGGTGTGTCTTCATGGGCCATCCTGGGTGATGGGAGGGAGGAGCTGGGCACAGCCTCACACTTACACCTGAATAGGCTGAGTCCTGTCCACAAACAAAGGGCTACATACCCCCCTGTAGTGAGTCTGGAGTGAGGGCAGGAAGGGAGGACCTCTGTGCACTTCAAAGCTTTCTTTGAAGTCTCACCTACTTCCAAGCCACAATTGGGTGTAAGTACTGGACCTCCGACACCATAACTTCATAAACCTCTAGACCTGTGCACTCCTGCTTTGAGATCACCATATCAAGCTGTAGATTTTTGACTCACCACTTCATCACACACAATTATTATGCATGTGCCCTAGAGGCCAGTGTTACATGGATTGATATCCAGAGCAAGGCTCTGCAATCTGGAAGAGTGAACCATGTGTACCCTCCATGCTGAGTGTTCACTACTGTCAGATTGGCAGGCAGTAGAGGACTGACAGTAGTGACAGCGATACAGTTTATAGTGGCAAGGTAGAACTTTTTACCTGCCCGTGCCAGGTGGAGTCACCAACTAGTCTCTGTCACTTTTTTGTAAAGTGGTCTGCCAGTCCCCTGAAACCGGGGGCATAGATGTTGTATGTGTGCACCTTTGTGCAATATGTATAGAGGATGTGGGTATGAAGCGTATGTAATACATGTGGTCATAGCCACCCAGGAATCCATTTTGTAATTGCTATAGCCAGGTGGCACCTAAGATAGAACATTGGAGAGAACCCAGAGGGCTGATACAATTTGCAGGGCTCCTCCAAAACATTCCAGCTATCCTTTGTTTGTAGTGGGTTATATATGTGGGTATGGAGTTGTTGAGGCAGAGGGCCTCTTCGAAGCTAGGGAGTTTCCCCCTGACCTATTCTGGCCTATTGTTCACTGGAATGGCTGCTCCCTCACTCCCCACAGTTTAGCAGGTGGTTATTTAGCACAGCCTTGCTTGCTTTTGCTTTGGGTTTTCCCTGCATTGAAACATCCACCCCTACCCTGCCTTGCTTCTAGCACGTGGTGACAAAGACCCTGGCTGGACCAGTCTGAGTAGAATAAGCAAAGGGGACACAACAGCCTAGAACCATTAACATGGCTGACTGTTGCCTGCAATTTTAGTATTGAGACTGGGCAAAAACTTCCAGCATGTATCCCAACATTACTCCACTGGAATCCAGGGTCTCCACATTAGTGGTGACAAGAAACTCTTTCTGCTCCAGGGTTAGGTTATTCTTGGCAACTCTACTTTTCAAGGTCCAGACTACAAATGTGGGATCTTTGACCAAGACTGCCAGAAGAGCCTGTCTGGGTCCTGTTTCGAGAGAGGGAGCTGGCAGATTGCACAAGAGGGGCAATGGAGCTTTTCCTTGCACAAGGGAGATGCTGCTTAGAAAAAGAGGAGCCATGAAGTGAGATGGGGCGGGACAAGCCAAAGACACCTGCTGGACCCAGGAGCCCACAAAGTGACTATGTAGTGTGCACAGATGGGATGCCTCTATATGCGAGTCCCATGAAGCAGTAAGCCGCTAAAAGAAGTCTGAAACAGTTCATGGTCCCCTCAAAAGATAATGTAGAGTGCCGGATTATAACCACATTTACGAAGAGGCCTGTATAGGGATCTAAGTACTGACGGGGTGTGGGCACGATGAGATAAGAAAAGAAAATCTACAGTGATCCAAATGCACTTACTCTCATGACATTTAGGTTCTCCATATTTAGTTCCAGATATTTTGACCCCCACAATAGTTTGTACTTGTAAACTATTATGTTATGTGTTTGATTTAAGTAAAGTACTGTTTCTTTTTGGAAGGCTACCTCACTATTTGGCTGCGCTGTCCTGGACAGCTCTTGACCCGGTACAACTTTATGCGATCTTGATCTGCCGATTCAATATTGCCCAATCAGTCGCGGCTACCTGTATCTGACTCCGCAGTGACCATTCGCAGCACTTAAGCCGACTTTCATAGTTAAGTACAGCGTTATTTTGCTGGTTTGGATACCGTTCCAACCCAGTAATGTTGTGGGGCCACACCTGATCATTACTCTTGCTCCTTGCTCTTTATGATTTTGCCCTTAATCTACCCCAGGATTTTTGCTACATCCATTATTATCTACAGCTACACTTCTTTTCATCCATATTTTATCTGGTCTCACAATACCTCAAATACTGCTTCTTTTACAGAGACCAGAACCCAGTCATAATTCACCGATTCTGATCCAACCTTGAAACTTAACATTAGTAGATCATTAGAAACTCTGGTCTTTTACTCTATTTTATTGTCAGAATGACGTAACCCTGTCAATCTAATCCATTGCTTTGGATCCCCAGGATCCTACCATTCTGCCTTCCTGGACTCTAACCTGAATCCTTTTTGTTATTTTACTATGCCTATTCTCTCGCTTTGTTCAATTCCTTCGCCCAACCGGACCATTAAAGTCTTAACCTCCTGTAACCACTTACTCATATGCAGGAATATAGATTCATCTATTAATATATGATGCTTTACCCTATCCTCTCATAAGACACTTTCACGAGTACTCTCACCTTAGACTCTGGATGTTCTCACGCCTGATCACAGGGTTTCATTTTCCACTGAAGTTGGATACTGATATCGTACACTGTTACATCAGGCAAATATATATAGATTTTTTTTAACTAAATGACCAAAATACACTGACATTCTATTTCTCAAAAGCAATTTATTTTCACTTTATATGTGTTTGTTTATTAGTGAAGTCTCACCCAAATTGGAGGGTTCCATGTTTTATGATTTGACCATTGTTTATGATTTGTTGTATTACGGTTTGGTTTCATTTGTAAGCTTATCTTTAGTTTTTGATGTGTATGTTAAATGCACACAGCCTTGGAAAAGTCCCAGGGCTGGGCACCCCTAAAGGGCAAAACACATGTCAGTTGGCTCAGTGTCACAAGTCTGTATGTGACAAATGGCATATTAATCACAATGGTAATAAAATACTATAAAAAGAAACAAGCTACTCAACTAAGCATTTGAATATCACCTCAAAGAAACTATAGGATTTTCAATTGACTAATCTATACTACTTTTGGTTCAAAAACAAAATTTCCTTGCTGCTGGGGTTGGAGCAAAGGTCTAGGAATGTGCTGGGAATTAATTTTAGCAGATACTGTTAGCCCCATTTGGCATCTTCAAGTTAGAATAAGCTAGAAGCATATCCTTTTTTCTGCCACCAGTTCCTGTGTCCCTCCTAGATGACTAATCAAAGTTAAAGGGCAGTTTTTTGCGACACCTCTACCTTCCTAGGCACAGAGGTCAAGCCATTGTGCGCTGAAAGCAGGGTCATCAACCCTCAGCCAGAAATGTGTATACCGCTGGAGTGGGGCTGAGTGACAAATTGGTTCTAAACGGTTTTGGCTCAGGAAGCATTAAGCACAATTTTATGAAGTAATTTTTCCACTAAAGTTAGCAAAAGTCTATTTTTAACATTAAATTGGATTTTTGATACTAAGGGGAAAAAAACTTTGAATCATTGTTCTAGCATTTTCTCAGACAAAGATGTTAAATAAAGATTGTAATCACATCAAGGGTTGTTCATGAAAAATCTTAACCTTCACAATGAAAACAGCTTTTGGTTATTTATTGACTGTGATGATTTGCTATTCCTAATATGTATGGTGCTGCTTATTTTGATATATTAAGTACTCAGTCCTGTGGGTTTAAAACTTAATGCCTGATTCACAAAGGGCCTCCACAGTCGTGACTGGATCATCCGCAGGATCTCCGCACTGCAGTTTCTCATGGCAGAGATTTTGCCACAAGTGAGAAGATCCTGCCACCACTGCAGAGCCTCTGTGGAGGCTGTAGAGGCTCTTTGTGAATCGGGCCCTAACACTTTCAGGGTGGCTCACTAATAGATACAAATATTTTCTCCTACATGTCATAAGAACATTTTCTTTCTATGTGCCACTGCTATGCTTTTAAACTGCAGCCCTGCCAGAGCACGATGATCCTTCTAGCAGCTGTTTATTTTGTTATACATGCAGGTGGTGTAATAACACTCCATAGCCGATTCATGACATTTAACTTCCATGCCATGGTGCAAGTACTTCAAACAATGACAATGGCCCTACTGGAAAGTTAAATATACCAAATAGGTGAAACCAATTTCCCAGCACCATGTTATTGACAGAGCACATGCAGTGGCACTGATTAGAATTGTCACAGTACACAGAGCCCTAATACCAGCAAAACAAGGTCCAGAATAAGGTGAAAAATAAGGGTGCATGCACAACTGACACGGATACAAGAGAGATGTGCACAAATATCCAACTTCCAATACACTAAAGTGGTGAAAAATGGGTTGCAAAAATCCCTAAATGTCATTAAGTTGTATTTTCCTGTTCTATAGAAAGTAAACCGTTAATGCATGTCTACAGAGTGCTACAGTAAATATAAATAAATGCTGGATGTGGGGCACATAAAGATGCGCTTAAAAGGGAGACCTGGGAGGACCTAACGGCAGCTTGTTTGCTTAGAGATGACGCAGCATTCTGGGAGATGGTGAACTGACTCTTATTCCATTCAGATACTCAGCCCGAATTGCCTCTCACTATTCCCTCCCCAAGCTGGGATACGCCATTTTGAGACTATCCAAATTGGAGGGTTCCATGTTTTATGATTTGACCATTATTTATGATTTTTTGTATTACGGTTTGGTTTCATTTGTAAGTTTATCTTTAGTTTTTGATGTGTATGTTAAATGCACACAGCCTTGGAAAAGTCCCAGGGCTGGGCACCCCTAAAGGGCAAAACCCATGTTACCTGGCTCAGTGTCACAAGTCTCTATGTGACAAATGGCATATGAATCACAATGGCAATAAAATACGATAAAAAGAAACAAGCTACTCAACTACCCTAATTGAAGCATTTGAATATCACCTCAAATAAACTATAGGATTTTCAATTGACTAATCCATACCGTTTTGGTTCAAAAACAAAATTTCCTTGCTGCTGGGGTTGGAGCAAGAAGGTCTAGGAATGCCCTGGGAATTAATTTATATTTTGTTATACATTTTGTGCAGCCCTGCCAGAGCACGATGATCCTTCTAGCAGCTGTTTATTTGCAAAAATCCCTATATGTTATTAGGTTGTATTTTCCTGTTCTATAGAAAGTAAATCGCTAGTGCTACAGTAAATATAAATAAATACTGGATGTGGGGCACATAAAGATGCGCTTAAATGGGAGACCTGGGAGGACATAACGGCAGCTTGTTTGCTTAGAGATGACGCAGCAATCTGGGAGATGGTGAACTGCCTCTTATTCCATTCAGATGCTCAGCCCAAATTGCCTCTCACTATTCCCTCCCCAAGCTTGAATAGCCATTTTGAGACTATCTATAAAGAAGAAATGACAACTTCCTCCCCTTTTCATCCTAGTAGGAGAGAGGTAATCCTCTTTAAATGGGAAGAAGTTAAGGATGCTATACTGGCATTGCCATCCGGAAAAGCCCCGGGCCCGGATGGCGTACTGGGAGACCCATATAAAGCTCATGTCGATCTCCGGGCCCCTATTATTACACAACACCTGAACGCGGTCGTTCGTAGTCATATCCGCCCTCATGGCAAAAGTCGGCAATTATCCCGGTATTCAAAAAAGGGAACAGAGCCAACCCAGCCTGTTACAGGCCAATCTCTTTAATTGATGTGGAAGTTAAAATCATAGGCTGCATCCTGCTGAAGAGGCTCTTGGAGTGGGCAGAGGAGCATTAAATACTGTCAGATGTCCAATATGGATTCAGACCTGGTCGGGGAACGATTGAACAAAACCTTAATCTTCATTCATTAATTAGTATGTATATCACAGTGAAGAAGGGCTCTATTGATTTGGCCTTCATGGATCTCAGCATTGCTTTTGACTCAGTCAACAGGTCAAAACTCTGGGCCCTGCTGGAGTTCATGAGGGTAGACATAGCACTAGTAACTTTCTTGCAGAATTTACATGCAGGGCTTGAGGGCTCTGTATAATATGGCACCAATGGGGAGTGCACAACACACTTTAAATTGGCCCTGATGCTTTTTATTTTATATATTGCTCAGCTTCAACCTTTTTAGTATAATTCTGCAAAGATGTCCCTAAGATGGATGATAGATATGTACCGGCCTTACTATACGCCAATGATACAGTTCTCATAGCTCGTACGGCTAATGGCCTACAGCATTTGTTAGACCAGTTAATTTTATTTATGGATAGCTTGGGTTTGAGAACCTATTTCACTAAATCTTACACTTTGGTACTTGGTCCGGCTAATACTAAATCCAAATCTTATATACTCAAAGGTCATGAAATCAGCAGGGTTGACAAATTTTGCTATCTGGGCTTATTAGTGGACACTAAGTTGAATTGGCAGTTCTTACCCAATGCCCAGGCTCAGTCTCTTAACAGAGTATTCCATAGTATAGAGGAGTTCTTAAGACGGCTTGGCCAACCACACATTAGATTAATTATGGATCTTTATAAAGCAAAATGCATTTCAACAGCAAGTTTTGGCTGTGAGATCTGGGGATACAAGGATTGCAACCTTATTCAGGTGGCAGAAAATAAATTGCTAAGAAAGGTCCAGAGGTTGCCACAAACTGTCCTGCTGGAGATTGGACATGAGGAACTGGGGAATGGCTATATTTCCGATTTTATCCAAGTCCACCCTGTAATATTATGGCTTTCAATTTGAATCAAGGAGGAATCAGAACTCAATAGAAGGATCTTAAGAGATTGCCTTGCACTGGATCATGCGCTTCATATACCTTGGATAAACTATGTTAAATGTACTTTAACTAACCTTGGAAAACATGAGTTATTCGACAACCTAGAATCTATCGTTAAAGCAGAAATTACCTGGGCTAAGAAAGCCTTTTTAGACAAAGCTCAGGAAAAGAGGGTGCACAATGCATTGTCTAAGAAATCTTTTATGCATTATGTAATGATTAAATCCCCAAATCCTATTGAACCATACTTATTGCGTGATATGCCAGCTCACCGTAGGCGCCTTTTGACCTATTTTCACCTGAACTTGTTTCCCCAGTTATTAGTGGGCTGGCACAAGCAATCTGAGTTGCCACCTTGTTCCTTTGATCATGCTGCTACGTTTGACACTTTGCATATTGTTTTTATATGTTCAAAATTTTCCAGACTATGTTTTAAGTATATTCAACCTTTGTTTTTAGATTTGAATTCTATGCAAGGCAGACCAGCATTATTGTATCTTCAATTTTTATATTCTCTAACTATCTGCTTTTATGTTTCTTGGTTTTTATCGGGGTGTTTCATTCATATGTATGACATATGTGGTTTTATTTTCAGGTAGACAGTATCTGTGTTTTGTGTGATTTTATGATTTGTTTTACTCAAATCGAATAAAGATTATTGATGATGATGGTGATGATGATGACGAATAAATACATGAATAGACTGGCCATTAGCTCAATCAGGCCAATGTAAAGGTTTTGCTGCTGGTCAGGGCCTCTTTACTTCAGGTTGTCAGTTTCTCTGCATTTACATTTCTAAAGGTATGGCAAGTACTGGTAGTTTGCTGCTGCCATTCCTCATCACTTGATGAAACACATACTGAACATTCGCACATGCTGCCCATTCATAGCCCTCTACATATGGCTTGCACAGGGCTGCCTATTGATTTCACATTGTCAGATGGATGAACTGCTCTATATGATGAGCAAGTCCCTTTGCTCATCCTGCAGACAAGCAAAAAACAGGTCTTGGGGTATCCTGAGCTAGTTCAGTGTGAGACCTCAGACTGACATCTGAAATGCCAGGCAGCCTTGCAAAAATCTAGATGGATGTCCCTCTTATCACAAGCAATCATCCCTAGGTCCGTCCTCTTCATCTCATATGACAATATCTGACCCAACCTGGAAACTCACAAGCACTGGCAGTCAAGATGCAGCCCATATGCACTTGTTTGAAAGTATGGCATTGTGTCTCTACACTTCACATGCATAGAACATCAATACAGTAGTCATATAGTACAGCAAGAGAGCCCGTGCTTCTTAAAGATGCCCTCCTTTAGGGCCACCTTGCTCAGAACTCCCCCAAAGCCCTGATGAGTAAGCACAACTATATGGGGGATACCTTAAAGATCTTCCCATGAGTGATGTCTGTATAAGCATCATGTTGTTTCCAGTTGTTGCAAAGGTAACATCCTTGTGTTGCAAATTACCAACACAAGTATGATATTAACAAGTCCATAGAAATTCTCAATTCACCTGATGAAAAGCCTTAGCTGCATCCCGGGTGTTCAGGAACAGTGGTGCAAGAAATGTGCTAGCTAAATCAATTGCTCCAATCACAAGCTGGACTAACTCATTCAATTGTCTACTTGGCGCAAAACCCTTTTGATCATCCATCACCAATTTCCCCACTACACCTGAAAGTCTTTTGCCCAATATTGCTGCAAAGATTTTATAGTCATTATACAATAACGAAATTGGCCGATGAGACTCGCACCTACATGCCGGTTTACGTGGTTTAAGTATTACAACTATTGTTGCTTCTCCCCAAGAAGGTGAATGTTTTTATCTATTGATCAGGCCACAGGGGAATACTTACTTTGATTTTATACAGCTCTCCAGGCAGACCATCTAGGCTAGTGGCTTTGCCTCTCTTTACTTTTGCTATGGCAGACCTTATCTCCTCTACAGAGATCTCCTGTGCTTGGTATTTCTGCTCCTGGTGGTCCAATATGGTGAGCTGTAGGAGTTTAAGCCAAGCTTCCCTCTCTTGTTCCCCGGACCCACTCGCTCTTTATATGGTGCCTGACATAAAGTTTTGAAAACCCTTATCAATCTTTTTGCTATCAGTGCTATTCTCCCCTTCCATTGGCTTCTGAAAATAAGGGATATTATTCCTGGAATTCTAACTGCATTCTAACTTTCCTAGTCCCAAATTTGTCACACTTTTCACCATATTAAAAATTCTTCCAGTTTACGGCTTTCTACCTTTCTTGTACTTTATGCTCTACAAGCAACATACTTTTTTATTTACACTTATCTAAATCAGATCTTATTCTCCCCTCATCTATGGCAAAGTTAGGGTTGTTAGTTGCATTTCCAATTTCTCCATTAAGTCCAACAGTCCCTGCTCTTCTCCCCTTTCTGACCTAGAATACCTCTTGGACCACTTAGTGATAACCCCGCGAAGGTATGACTTATAGGCATCCCACAATATGATCATTGGTGAACTACCAAAGTTTGTTTCACTAAAGAGGCTTTTTGGAGCTTTAGTTCCTGAATTGAAGAGGGCTTAAAACGAAATCATCTTTCCATGGCCCATCTGCAAATGTTGTTTTCTTTCCCAAAGGTTAAGTCCAGACTCACTAAGGCATGATCTGGATGGAATATATTTAACTGCTTTTACTTGCTTTGAAGAATAACCGTCAACCAGCCAGTATTTATAGACCCTCTTCTGCCTTGCTCTTCCTCTCCAGGCATCTACAAAACCCAGATTCTCCATGATTAATTTTTAAACATGCAGTCATTTTAGGTGAGTTACAATGTGGATCATTGGTTGAATGATCTGAAGCCAAACCCATAAGCATATTAAAATCCCCCCACACCCCAGAAGATTGGTGCATTATACTCTTAGGCCCATATTTATTATGGGTTTGCCAAGCCCTTGTGCCACGCAAGGGTGACACAAAACCTAGAATGATATTTACCAAGTGATTGAAGGCCACCTTGCGTGGCCCTGCACAGCTTGGTAAATGCGGTGTAACGTAAGGCAGGGCAAGTCGCTGCCATGCATTACTCTGCCCCAGGGAGACATGGAGCATGGTTGTTACCATTAGTGGTAGACCTGGGAATGCGCCAAAATGCTACAAATATGTTTATTTCTCCCCGTTTTTCCTCTTTGTACATAGAAAGAGCAAAATGGCTGTGAAGATTGTTTTTGTGGTGGAAGGTGTTTCTTCCTGCACAAAAACAACCCTGCCTACAACCCAGGCACCCTTGCACCATGGTGCAAAGAGGCCTGTGCTGGTGCTGTGTTGGTGCCTGCGTTGGCTAGGCAGCAGTTTGTGAGTCAGCGCAGGCAGAGAGCAGGAATACGCCGTATGATGTTAAATACGGCCCACTCCTGCCCTCTCCCTTTCATACAGCAGGGTGACTTGCTGCATTGTGGTGCATGAAAATGTGATAAATATGCCCCTAAGAGTCGCTCAAACAGCCTCCTCAGAGGGGCTAAGTCATCCCTATTAGGTCCATAGTACCCTAAACATGTTATATGTTTTTTTTCATTTCAACCTGTAATAGTACTATAACCCAGCTCCCATTTCCATCCACCTCTGAGGTGAGGAAATGAATATTTGAATTCAGCATAATTCTGAGCTACCAATGTTGTACACACAACTTGCTGAACCCATACATGATGTTTAAATATGTGTTTAAATTCTGTCTCAGCTAAAAGTATTTCCTGTAGAATAATAATCTGAGCCCCTTTAAGTATTCCACTATATTTCTCTGTCTCTTCTTCACTCTCAGCCCATTCACTGTCCAAGAGGCTAATCTAAAGGGTATGTATTCCATTCCACACAACTGCCTACCTCGCATAAGGCCAATCCTTATATTGTGAGTATTGACGAGAGAAGAAAAATACATTTTGCCATGATTTTTTCCTTATGCTCTCCACCCGTGTAAATACCTCCCTTAGGCAACCCTCCTTTAAATAATTGGCCAAACTTAGCCAGGTGAGTGTCTCCCTGGCTCCATTAGGGCTGTTTAAGAAAGAGAATAAAGAAAGCCAGCCCTCTTTCTTACTATATTCGCAAGTACTTGATACACTCCCTAAAATTAGCAGATCAAACAGTTATCTTTACTTCCAAGTAGTTTTCAATTATGACTCATCAGCATCTAATTTTTAGTGGATTTAATCTCTTGAATAAGCTTCCTCCTCATTCCTAATTATATGTATCTTGTTGTTCCACATGACTCTTAACAGTGCTGGAAATCTTAGCTGAGCCTTTGCCTCCAGCTCCAGTAACTTGCTCATTTTCTTCCTGAGATTCCATTCTGCTGCTTCACAGATATCCAACTTAATCTTCCACGAAAATATTTATATGTGAATGATTTGCTAAAAATGCGAAAATTGCTATGGATCTTACTGGGCCTACTTCTCCTGGGATTAAGTTTTCAAGTGTCTCTAAGGACCCTCTGGATTTCCTGTGCCAACCCTTCTTGAAGAATCTCATTTTTCCACTTAAGTAGTCCATCTTGAATTAAATTGATCACAAATGCCTTTATTTATGCCTCCTCAGCTCCTTCTGGAACATTCATAATTCTTATATTATTTCTTCGTGCAGGGATTTTTCTCACTCTTTTAATAGTGCCAGGTACCTGGCATTTCTTTCCACTCATGCTGGTGCTAGCCACTTACTCTTCTAAGACTGAAGTTCTCTCATCTAGTTCGTCTAATGTTCCAGTATCTGGCATGATTCCACAAATATCTTTCTGGTTTAACTCATATATGACAAATCTATTAGATTTGTTAAATAACTGGGTTCCTCACAAACATTATTTAGGCAATTACATCTTTGTATAGTAACCCTTCAGTCAGAATTCTGATAAACAACATGGTAACTGAAAGGATTTTGATAATGAGAGGAATGTGACAGGATTGTTCCCTTTTGTCCATCCTTTTTGATATGCTCATTGAGCCCCTAGTGCAAGTAATTAGGGTAGACGAGAATATAGCCCTGTTCCAATGTCATGCATACAGGATAAAGATTGCACTTTATCTGGATGACTTAATATTATTCACTACTCAATCAGTGGCATAACGGAAACTTGAGGGGGCCCTCCTGCAAGGTAAATGGAGGACCCCCCTCTCCAGATTTAATCAGGCGCAGAGTACGGTGCTGAGGTGGCCCCATGCAGCTCGGCCCCCTACACTGCGGGGGCTGCGTGGGCCTGTGTTACGCCGCAGTACTCAATTTGAGTTACCTATTCACACTTTCCAGCATCTAGCAGGTCAGTTCGGTATTTTGGCAGGATACTTTACCCATCAATAGAAGACTGAGATTATGCCTTGGGAAATAGAAAATATCAATAGACTTGTGTGTTGTCAAATTTTAAAAATACACAACTCTATTCATGGTTTGCTGCATTAAAGCAAGAGGCGATCCTCAAGAATTTGAAAGTGGAAAGAGACATATATAAGTGGAACACAAAAAAGCAGTCGCGAAGTGGTATGAACTTCTGTGTGTTGCAAAGGACAAGCAGAAAGCTCCAGTCTACCAGAAGTGGAATAAATGCTTGCTGAATGAAGATATTCAAACAGCATGGCAAGTATTCTTTGAGCTTTTATATTCCACTGTAAGTCCTGCTACCCTCAAGAGAAATCATCTCTTTATCCTACTTAGAGCCTGCTGGACCCCGGAGAAGTGGCAAAGTGGGTGAAGACATAAGAAACTCTATGTAAGACGTGAGGCTTTCCAAATACAGATGACACACATATGTTCGGAACCTACCCCACCCTGAAGGCTTATTGGAAGGATGTAAGTAAAATTATAATTGCAGTCATCAGATCCATGTTTGAGGTAAGCCCAACTGTAATTCTGTTTGGTGTTGGTGAGAAGGATGAAAGAGAGCATGAATATAAAAACTGATTTTCTGTCTCATGTTGATGGACCGGCATCTGATGTTTAAGAGATGTATCGACACTGCCCCCCCCCATGCTAAATAATAGATCTTATCATGGTGCAAGGGTGCCTGCATTGGCATTAGGCAGCCTTAAGTGCACCTGCACAGAGAGACAGAGTTGAAGAGTGCCACATTTTAGGAGATATGGTGCTTTTCAGCTCTCTCCCATTCACGCAGTGCAGAAACTTGCCTTGCTGTACTGCGTTACATAATTTCTAAGTAAATCTGCCCCATGATCTTTTCCATTGTAGTGCAATCCTTCTCTTCGTTAGTATTATCCCTGATTTGATTGTTTTTTGTTACTGATTTTACAGATTGTTATATATTTATACAGGCCTCGGGCGAGGAACACCACAATTTCACATGTTTACGTTTAAAGTTGACATCTTTCTTAAACTTTGACTCCTGACACACATTTGCATGTGCACACTTATAGGATAATATTGTCTGACATGGATTTGCTTAAATTTACACTTCTTCGTAGGCATATTATCAGGGCCTTGACCCTTCTGTACCAGACTTAAGTTTACTGCGCAAAATGTTGCTGTTTGCTGTTGTCTGCTCGGCAACAGCCCTGTAAGGGTAGAATCAATAATGCCGGCCTGACTGGGGCTCCGGTATGGTAACACAGGTGATGTTTATTATATAAACAACACCAATACTTTGTTTAGGCAGAGGAGCATTTCATTGTCACTGTCAAGGTCGACCCAAGCCGGAATTTCCAGCTCAGCTTAATCCTGTTTACCATTCCTGAGAAGGACGATGGCCTGCTCTGTACAAGAACGGGCTACCAGATTAAACATATCCACAGGGGAGTTAGATCACCTAGGGTATTCTGGCCGATTCGCATCCCCTCAGCCCACTATGTTAGGAAGTGCTAGGTAGGAGTATAGATATGTTTCTATTTGTATGCTTATAATCAATGCAACAGCACAATGGTTGAATTATTCATCTTCTTTACAATTCTAGTAATGCTGATTACTCTGTTCTGTTTCCCTCTATTAATCATTGCAGTGCACGTATTTTACACAAGAATCATAATGCTTCAATAAATGATTGAAATGCCAATTTGACTATCTCTAGTGTTTCCCTTTGGGCATGCATGAGTTACTAATGAAAGGAACTGATCTGTTTCCACGATTTCCTTGGGGAAGTCAGAGTTGTCATGTTCTGAATTTGCACATGCCCCTGTGTACCTTGTAAGGTTTAGAGGTCCAGAGGGTGCACTGTGAGCTAGCCAGGAATAAGGCCAACATATCCTGATGGTGTGCGTGGAGTCAGTGTCACACAGTTTTGACGTTTATGTTGTCCAAACGCACAGTTTTACTGATATAGTATGAACCGTATGACATGGCGCTACCAACGTTCTAGCTTGGGTACTTATTTAATGGGTCTCCCCAGTAGTTTTTCTTTTATGTGCCCAAAGACCCCCCTTACCAATTAACCGGAGACTACCGTAGTGTTAGGGAAAAATCCTCCTCAGCAAAGTAGGGAACCCCATATTTTTGGCAGTAGGTTGTTTAAGCTCGAATCTTTAAAAGGACTACCCCACAGAGGTACCCTTGCTTCAGATTTTCATATGGCTAATCCAGCACAAGTGTCTTTGCCATTAAATTGCAGACATGCACTAACACAAATGTAATTACATCATGGGCTCACCCTGACGGATAGGGACATTACCTTCATGGTAGAGGCCCACAAAGTTTATAAAACAGAGGTATTCTATTCATGGATCACATTCCTGAGGGCAAATGCAAACACAGGGAATTTTCACACATACACTGAAGCACAAGTACCAAACAACTATAGACTATATGAGGATTTAGAAATCACATTAACATATGAGGAACACATGAATTTGGTTCCTAGGTGCCCTAACACATACAATAGAAAATGTAAGACTAGGTCCCCTCAATAAAGAGGGAGCTACATGGTCAGTCCTAGCCTATTACAAACCTTAACCAGATATAAGAAATCTTACAGCACTAGAGGTACATGTTCTATACACAGGTATCATTACACTGTATAGATGACTAGAACAATTTGTTATGTGAACCATAACAGCAAACCCAGCAAAAGCTGCTCAAGCTGCTCAACCACAATTTGCAACGTCTGTAATTAGTCTGGCGACTATTAACGCATTAATAAGTAAAGTTCCCATCAGGCGGGATGAAATTCTATCTCGGATTGCACAAAAAACGAATCCGCTTGAAGCAGTGTTTCCCCATACCAGACCCTAAGAAAAACGTAGAATTCTCACAATGTGCCTACCATTAGAGATGGTTCCCCCAATGGAAGACTGCGCCACCTGGGGCACAGTTTTAGCTGCATTCTATACCAGAACACATGGTACACCATCATTATCTGTCTGGCCAGAGGTGCTCAAACAGATTCAAAATGAATACGGGGTAGCCCGTGCCCTGGATTGGGGATGAAACTTTTGCTACAGTATCCTCAATGATATTAAGTATGTTAATCGGTAAATACACTATAGCTCGTCAGTCCCCAATCTACCTGGCCTTTATGGATCTTACCTCAGCATTCGATTTTGTAAATAGATCGCGTCTCTGGCAATGTCTTTTAAATTATGGGCTGGACGAGGCTTTAGTATATTTTTTGACCTATTTACATAAGGACTTGGGAGCTAGGGTGAGGATTAGCAGGGACGGGGCAGTATCGGGAATATCGTGATCGGCAGAGGGGTCAGGCAGGGATGCGTGCTGGCCCCTCTGCTCTTCATCTTGTACATTAACGAGCTGAATAACGATCTGTCCAAATTGACCAAGGATGTCCCTATGATTAATGGTAAAATGCTTCCCGCCTTACTGTACGCAGATGATGCGGTCCTAATGGGCCGCACTCCCAATGCACTGCGCACTTTAGTTGGGGGTTTTGTGGATTTTATGAATAAGCTGGACCTTTGCACAAATTTAAAAAATCATTTTTAATGAGTTGCGGCCCCAAAAATATTCTGTAAATGTAATTAATTCTGGCTCTGAAAAATTATAATGCACACGCACTTTCCCATACCTGGGCGTGGTATACTCAGATAATGGTTCCTGGGTTGCCCATTTGGCACACAGCAGGAGTAAATTTATAAAAGCAGTCAACTCGATTCTGTCTCTCCCTCAACCAAGAAGAACTGAGGTAGTGCTATCCCTTTTGAAAATATATAAAACTCAGTGCCTACCGACCGCAACATATGGAGCGGAAATTAGGGCTATGCAAATTGTAACAATATCCAGGTAGAAGAAAATAGATTCTGTCGGAGAGTTTTGGGGGCACCGATCAGTTCTTCCTCTTTTGTTTGCCATCGTGAGTTAAAATTACCATTTATTGAGGATTACATTAAGACCCGCCCAGTGATTTTCTGGATGAAAGTGTGGCAAAATCCAGCAGCCACATTGACTAGAGACATTATAGTTGACTGTCTTTAGTGTAATAAGGGCGGAGATATACCTTGGTTGGCGGCCGTTAAGGCTAGCCTGAGCATTGTAAACCTGCCACACATTTTCACAGACCCAGGAAACATGGCAGGCACTAACAAAAAGATTATTCAGGGGGCCCTGTATGCTCATTATGCCAACCTGAGATATGAGCTAGAAATTTTGAAACCCTCAGTTGCCCGGTATATAACTATGGTAGATGCAGTTGGCCCCTCCACAAAATTCCCAGCTAGTTATCTTTTAAAGGCGACTAATCGCTGGGAACGAAGCCTGCTCTTTCGTCTTAGGGCTGGTATTTTAAAATATTTACTTTGTTTTCCCCTAGGTTTTAATATCAATCTCGAGCAAATGCATTGCCCTTGTGGAAATCGTGGCAGCCAATCTATGTTACACTTTTTCTTCTTCTGTGATTTCTATAAAATATATAGTAAGCAGTTGTTGATCCCCTATTTTAAGGCTCATGATATTACTGATTTTAGGAAAGCATATAGGGAGATTGTTATGCTTAATGGGAAACATTTAATTTTTCGCATCAGTACGTTCTTGAAATTGGCTGTTCGTTCTCGTGCTTCTCTATGAATTCAGTATAGACAGCTTTTGCTGTATGCCAGGCATTTGACTCAATTAATATGCGGGCCGCATATCTTATTAATTTTATTGTTTTTCATGTGTCAAAGTGTCCGCTTTTTAATATTTATGCTTGTTACATTTTAAATATTATATCTTATATTTCCTCTGAACTAATAATTAATTGAAGACTTATGTCTGTTTTGTTGAAATTTATTTTTGTACTATGTATATAATTCCGTGTACACATAATAACATGTCTATTGCACTTATTGACTTTTAATCATTAATTATGTATGCATTGTGCTGGTTTTATCTTGTACTTTTATGGATATTTTCGTATCCAAATAAAGAATTAATTGATTGATTGATTGATATTAAGTAATATAAAAGGAGAAGTAGCAGCATTGGCAGTACACCAATGACTCGTGCAGGTTGCTCCAGTAGACCGAGAGCGCAAACCACCTAAAATTATTGCAGAGTCCAATTCTTAAATAGGTTGAGATAATTTAGTGGCCAGAACTAATAAACCACAACTAAAGGGTAATTCTGAAAAGGATAACTTGCAACAGGCACCAGAGTCTTCTAACAAAAAACGTTGGGATAATAAGAAAAATAAAGACAATACTAAACCACGGGGTGGATCTCCTCAACAGGAGTCCTTTGACAAGCAATATAACTTGCGCAACCATGATAAAATTAAATAGCCTGATATATATATCAGGATACTGATACACGTCCTTCTTGTTCCTTTCAGGAATCATCCGAAAAACGCTTGGAGAGAGGAGCATGATCAGAGTGCAGATCAAAGAAGTACGTGAAACGGAAGAAGGACTCACAAAGCTCTTTTGACTTGATAATAAAAAAGGAAGAAAACTTCCACAGCAAAGGCCTGTGGCTGGGATAAAAGTTAACCATGTGACAAATATTGAGGACTCTGCTTAGGAATGGGGAATGGGCTCTGACTCTGCTAGACAGTGCAGCAGAAGTCACAGTAGTTTTCCAGAATCTTATGGAGTGTCTGGCGGCAGTAGCAATGAGTGACTACGTCCAGGTGGAAACACTGGACCAGAGACTAAGGGCCTCATTTACAAAAAATTGGTGTAGGGCAGTACTGCAAGTCTTTTTGCTGCGCTGCTCTACGCCAATTTGATAGGGCAGGAATGCACCGTATTTACTGTGCATTCTTGTCCTTTCAGCCAGCATCGGCGCACAATTTGGTGCCTAGCACCAACGCAGACACCATTGCAGAATGGTGCAAGGTTGTCTGCGTTGTTGTCAGGATTGTTTTTGTGCAAGAAGGAGCAGCTTCCTGCACAAAACCAATCCAGAGACGCGTTTTCCACGTTCTATGTGTGTTGCAGAATGCAGCATACATGGAAAGAGAAAAAAACAAGGAGAAATTAAAACATTTCTCCTCGTTACTCCTGCTCTGGGTAGGCATAAGGTTTTGTAAATCTGGGGCAGCGTCAAAATCCTTGATTTTGTGTCTGAACACCCACCGCAACACCCATGGAATGCCTCCTTGACGCAGAGTAAGGCAACACAGCGGTTTGCACTTCCTTGCCTTACTCCATATCTGTGAAGTCATGCAAATCCATGCAGGGTGGCATTTTCATCGCCTCATAGATATGATTGATTGAAATGCCTGCACCACCTGAGCATCAAAAAAAATGATGCTTCAGCGGCGCATACCTCTTGTAAATAAGCCCCAAAGTGTCCCAAGTCAATTATATAAATTACATCTCCAGATGGAGGGGGATATACCACGTACAATTAATGTTCTCTTTTGGGAGAACTTGTCATTCGGCTATTACATTCTCTTGGCTGAAAGAGACTGGCCTCCTGAGTTTGTCAGAAATGTTCCACCAGGAGAAACAGTAATACTACATGCTTTTTCCGACCTCGTTTCAGAATCAGTAAAACACACATACGCCAAGGAGTGGGCCCTAACTCAAGCCCCGGCATTATACCGCAACCACATGGGTTGGGATGAAGGATCCCCTTACCACATCATACCCATAAGGTCCAGCGCACAAACACAACCACAATATCCCATTGGACATGAAGCGAAACAACAGGTTAAAGAAATACTCGCACAACTTGAATATCAGGGTGTAATAGAAAGTTGCACCTCACTAATGAACAATCCTTTGTTTCCAATAATGAAACCAGATCATTCATATCGCTTAGCCTTAGACTACAGACAGTTGAACCGTGCTACATGCACATTTATAGTACAAAATGTACATGAACAATATAGTGCGCAAAAAATATAAAACCACATTAGACGTCTCAAATGGGTTTTTCTGCCAAAATATAGCACTTGAACGCAGGTATCTGACTTCAATTAGCACCGTCGGCTCTTAAAAAATTTTGACGATTGCCACAAGGGTATAAGAATAGCCCCGGGCTGTTCTCAGCCCATGTTACAGAATTGTTACAAGACTTTGATGACCAAGTATTGTCATGTGTTGATGACAGATACTTGACGGATGATGACCTAGCAACACATTTGGCCAGAGTGCACAATTCTAGGGTTTGTTCACATGGGCTACGAATTCAATTTCAAAAAATAAAAAATTGCCTATCTCAGTGTCCTGTTCTTGGGATTCGAGTTGTCAAGTGAAGGCAAAAGTCTAGCAACACATTTCCTATTGAAGTGTGTGCCTTTACAACCACCAAACACATTGAAAAAACTTCAATCAATATTGGGTGTTCTGAATTTTGACAGCACATACATGCCAGAATATATTCAATGGGTAAAACCGATTTATGATTGTTTTCATCCAGACTTTACAAGCACACATTGTACACCACAACATAATGAGATTTTGTGCTCAGTACAAGCTGACTTGCTAGCTTCAAAACACATACACGTGTTAACACCATGAATTTGGTGATCCGTGTAATCGTGGAAACCTTTGGTGATCCACGTAATCGCGGAAATCACGGAAATGCGATTTATATGCAATTGGTACAGTGCCAACTGCATATAAATCGCATTTATACACCAATGCAGAGATGCGTTTTGCACCGACTGAAAAGATACTGATGGCAGTACAGACTGTTGTAGTGAAAGAAAGATCATTGGCTCAGGGAAAGCACATTATGGTCAGGACCCCGATTCCAGCCTTAGAGGCTGTTACAAAGGCTAGCGTTCCTAACGCGAAAGCTTCACATACATGATGGATGCAGTACGCCAATTCACAAGAACAACGGATGTAGATTATGTCTTTGACTGTACACTACAAACACATGCATATCTCCAATAAATAATGCCTCTAGATCAGTATGATTTCATAATGTATACTGATGGTCCTGCCCAGCCAGCAGTTGGAACAAAACATCACTACTCAGCCGCTTGCGCAGCAGTTAAGGGTAAAATATGGAGTGGAGAATTCCGACCTCATTAAACACACACAAAGTCACTAGATGATTGCACTGCACAGTTGGATGAACTGAAAGCTCTCATTCTGGCATTTGAGAATACAGATCCTGAATTCCCCATACTTACAGTGTGCGAATCGTATTATTGTGTCTAGTCTAATAATGAGTATATACACTATTGGAGCCAACATGGATTCAGAGATTCGAAGGGGTACACAATCAAACAAAAAATGCTTTGGGCACAGGTGGCAAAACTGAAAGCGAATTTGCCTCAGGCTCATGTTATTCACATTCTGAGCTACCAACGTGCAGGAATACATGTTGCAGGGAATTCAGTAGCTGATGAAGCTACAAAGGCAATGGTGCAGACTGCTGCTGTAGCTGCAATGACTTGTTCCAGCAGAGGAATAGATGGAGACATTATGAAGGCTGTCATGGCTTCATGCCCCGGCATGAAAAAGGTTTTCAGCAAAATACTCCTCAGTGCGTAAAACATTCCATTTGCTCATCTTCCCAGAGTGGGGGGGACAGAGTAATCCCTAATTCTGATCGCAGGTTAGAATTAATTATAGCAGCACATGACAGTCTAGCATCTGCTCCCGCAGGGGTGGCAGCTAAAATTTCACATTGCAGCAATGCTACTTGTGGGCAGGTCTATACAAACAGACAAAAGACTGTGTCCTCAAATGTGACATTTGTAAACAAATAAAGGTTTCCACAAAAATTCACCCACCACAGACACATCTCTTGATCTCCAACAAGCCTCTCGCATGTGTTTATGTGGACTACTGCAGACCCCTAAATTCTGATAGGTCTCATGAATACATCATGTTAGCAGTGGATTCCTACTCTCAAATCCTATGGGTTTGGTCACAGTGTTCAGCTGATGCTTGAACTGTTATAAAGGACTTGCAAGTCTTCATGGGCACATATGCAGTAGCTGCATTCCATTCGGACCAGGGTCCATTGAATGCCTCTAGGGCCTACAGAGACACCATGGGAACATTGGGTGTGATTTTGTACTACTCCTCCCTCATACCATCCAGAGGGAAATGCAGTTGTGGGGAGGAAAAACCATGACTTAAAGCAGTCTTTAACAGCTAGAGTATTAGGTTCAGTTCGCAGTTGAGTCCATCACGTGTATGGAGTACAGAGAGCCTTAAACAATCTGCCAAGAAGATCCTTGGTTGGTTCGGCTCCCAACAATGTCCTAGTTGGGATTAAGATGTGGGTTCCAGACCTTGACAGTCAAAGTACAGTGGCGGCGTAAACGCCTTTTGATATCAGTGAACGTTTGGCTGTCTTATAGAAACTGAACAACTTCCGAGATAGACACAGCAAGGAAGTGCAGAAATGTTCTGCCACTGATGAAATGAAGGCAGCACCGGTAATTCCTGGTTGGATTCTGAAGTTCGGTGATCTAGTGCAGGAGAAAATACCAGAGAAAAAGGAACTCGTGCCATCTTACAGCCTCCTGTGCCTATCCTGGCTGTTGAAGGTACCAGCCTCTTGCCAGTAGCAAACACAAGAGTTTTGTTTCGATTGATCACATCAAACCACACTATGTGATTGGTTCTACATAGTAGGCTGCGAGGTATCCTGGGTAGTTACCTGCCTCCTCTCACTACCAGGCAGGAAATCTCTTAGCAATCTCAAACAAACAATGAAGTTTCTTCTCCCCGGCTGGGGACAGCTAATACTGAAGTTTCATTACTTCCAGTTAAATCTACAAACACCATACAGTCATCATGTATGACTACACAGATTTCAACACAACAAGAAAACAATGAAGTTGTTTATAGCACCACACCAGTGGATTTAACTACCAGTTCTACACAGCTCCATGAGCCTCCTACATTTGCACAAACTGCCTCAGGCTACTTTGTCGACTCTGATGACTTTTCTTCGGATTCATCTGACCCACCGCCACAGAGTGGACCACGTGCATTTTTAATTTGGCCTAAAAAGTCATACTTTATTCCACCATGGGTATACATTTGGTCACAATTTCTTTACTTTCCTCCTCCTTTGGATTGGTTTTGTGCCTGTCTTTTTCTTGCTTCTGACTGATCACTATCTCCCAGAACGCTCTGCTGTCTAACTGGTAAGCAAGATTTTGAAGCCTCATTCTTCATCACAGAAAGTGCGAAGAGACCTGTCCCTTGTGAACATTTCAGCTGTTCCAGTTCCTGATGGAATTGTTTGGGATAAGGTACCCTATGATATATTTGGACCGATTTATGTTTTGCGTATTTCACTGAATGATGTCATCACTCCTGGCAGCATCTCTGATGAATGGGACATTCGTACAGTAAAGCAAATGCTTGATGATTTGGAACATTATACTGTATTTAAAAGTGAAGATATGTATAATGGTACATCTAAATGAAATGTTTTTTAATTACGCAAAAAGGGAAGTCTGCCCTACACCACCAGTGGGTAGTTCAAAGACATTTACACAAAAATTGCATAATTTTCTGGACACAATCCTGTAGATCCAGAGTCTTATTATTGTAAGCTTCCCCGTCCCCAGCAAAGAAAAATATGGTAACTGACATCATGCTAATTTATTTGGCCCCTTTCATTTCACAGTTGTCAATACAAGGGTATGACTTTTGGAAAGATTACATTGATTTGAAATCCATCTGGGTTACTAGAGATTGGCAGGTTAAGGGAAATTAGGCTTTTTTTAAAGCATGCCTTATACCACAACAAATGATTTTCCTGAACAAAACAGTGCAGCAAACGTCCTGTCTCGAACTGGCCAAGATAAAGGATATGAATACAGGAAACATTCCCACATTTGTACCTTTTGAGAATTGAGAACAATTCACAAACTACATGGAAGAAACATTCAACAGCATGCTTAGGAATGGTACATACAATTCTTCCAGAGGGATGGCTACTGTGACCATTAGATACTAATGGATGTCACGCACGTTTTCTTAACAACACGAAAGGGTTTGCGATCAATAGGCCAGACTCGTGATACACTCAGGAGTGGTAACAACATATAGCATTGGACAGTTATGCCTAGATTGGCTACGACATTCAACGTTAGATGAGGTGAAACAACACTTGTTTCTCCTTTCTGATGACATGGTTCTACAGGATTTCTTGTTAGGTCCCCAAAAACCACGTCAAAAACGCTTTTTGTATGCAATATACAATGAAGTATAGAAGGTTTTGCAGCTGGAAGCTGCTGAGCAACTATGTTAAATTGACAGAGAAAATTTAGAGAAGGCTGTAGTTGTGGTAGACAATGGTATGACTACATTATCCACTAGTATATATTCTCTAAGTAACATTGTGCCATCTGCTATTAACATCATACAGAGTGACATGTCACTTTTGCAGCATTGACAGATGCAGCTTAGGTCTATTATACTACTGATGCTTCCATGGAACGCAATAGTCACGTTCCATGGAAGCATTGAAACACCACAAATTTGTTTTAACCATACAATTTGACAAAAGAACAGGAAACCATGGCACTAAAAGACACGACATACACATAGAAAAACTAGAACAATTACCAGTCACTATAGCAGAGACACCATCAGCTGATTGGATTATACATGGGTTTATTTCTCTGCCAATTTCAACTTTTCACTTTAAATACTGCTTATAATACTATCAAGTAGGCAGGTATGCAGCGCTAGGGGAGGGATTTGTACATGAGTCATGGGATTTGTACATGAGTCATGGGTATACCTTTCACTTACAGGTGTAGGAATGGTGCAACTGAGGTTTTTCTTAGTGGTGTAGACTGTGAGAATGCTTTAGGCCATTCTCTAGTTTGCAGGGAAGTTATGGTTCATGGGGCATGTAATGAGTCCATGGCAAACTTGTCCTATTATCTGAAAGGTTCCCCAGCTGCTGTAATTCATCCAGCATTCATGTTGCTTTCGAATGGGAGCTATTTGATGTTAAATGACCAAGGTTGGTGTGGGATGAAACAAGGAATACCATATTTGGTGACAGTTTCTACGGTTGTGACCTGTTGTACAGGAGTGCTTTTTCCACCAGCCCACACAGCTAGGGAGGTGACAGTTTGGCCTTTAATTAAAATTGAAATGCAAAAAAGGAGGCCCTGACTCACCGGTTACAGACCTGCGCCAACCAAACCAAGGAACTCTTCACCATTGTCAGAGAGTTCCCCTGCCCGTCAGCCACCGAAAACTCGATCCCTTCCTCACAGGAACTCTGAGACACTCTCACCGACCACTTGCACAAAAAGATAGCAGCCATCTATACAAACTTCGATCCCTAACCTACCGACCTCCACGGCATCCCATCGACCACTACCGCCAACCACCTGCTCACCACATGGGAACAACTCAGCACACTGAACACAACTACTCTAATGAGTACCCATCGACCCATGCCCCCACCAACTTTTTAACCTGGGAAGAGACGAGATCAGCCACCAGCTCACCACCATCCTCAATGCCTCCATCACCAGAGCCACCTTTCCAGACGCCTTAAAACATACAGAGGTGAGGCTCCTCCTCAAGAAACCCTCTGCAGACCCCAGCGAGCTCCAGAACTACTGTCCCATCTCACTGCTCCTATTTCCCGCCAAAGTCTCGGACAAGGCCCTCAACCTCCAACTCACAGAACACCTGGAAAGAAACAACCTGCGGGACCCTTCCCAATCAGGTTTCAGAGGCAATCACAGTACAGAGATATCTCTGATTTCTGCAACAGATGGCATCCGCATCCTACTCGACAGAGGAGAATCAGCCGCCCTGATCCTGCTCGACATCTTCACAGCCTTCAACACCGTCTCCCACCAAACGCTCATTGTTTGATTGTGCCAGATTGGAATCACAGATGATGCCATCCTTTCTCACAGGACGCACCCAGAGAACCCGTCTCCCTCCCTTCCTCTCACAGCTCAAGCACACCATCTGCGGCGTCCCTCAAGACTCATCACTCAGTCCAACCCTCTTCAACATTTACATGACACTACTCACAGACATCGTCAGAACCCACGACATCAACATAATCTCCTACGCTGATGATACCCAGCTTGTCCTCTCTCTCTCAGCAAACCTCACCTCGACAAAGACCAACTTCCACAACTGTATGAAGAATGTCGCAGACTGATGAAGACTGATGAAGCTCAACACAGACAAGACCGAAGTTCTGATCTTCGTCAGACACACTGTCCTCTGGACTGACTGGACGCATGGTCTTTCAGAGCGGGGGTGGGTCCGGAACTCGGAATCCCACCCCAGCTAAATCCTGTTTACCTTCCTTAGAAGGACGATGGCCTGCTCTGCTCATGAACCGGCTCCCATATGAGACATAACCACAGGTAACTGTGGAATTAGATCACCCTAGGGTATTCTGGCAGATTCGTACCCCCTAAGCCCACTAGGTTAGGAAGCGCTAGGTAGGAGTATAGATATGACTATACTTGTATGTTTATAGTCAATGTAACAGCACATTGGTTAAATTGTTCATCTTCTTTACGATTCTAGTAATGCTAATTACTCTGTTCTGTTTCCTTCTATTAATTATTGCGATTTTTACACAAGAATCACAGTGCTTCAATAAATGATTGAAATGCTAATTTGAGTATTTCTTGTGTTTCCCTTTGGGCATGCATGAGGTACTAACGAAAGGGACTGATCTGTTTCCACGATTTCCTTGGGGAAGTCAGGGTTGTCATGTTCAAAGGTTGCACATTCCCTGCGGTACCTTGTAAGGTTTCGAGGTCCAGAGGGTGCCCTGTGACCTAATCAGGAGTAAGGCCAACATATCTTGATGGTGTGCGTGGAGTCAGTCTCGCACAGTTTTGGCATTTATTTTGTCCAAACACACAGTTTTACTGATATAGTATGAACCGTACGACAAGACCTGCCAACTAAATCAGAAATTTAACTGTGTGAGGATGGGGCGGTGCCTTGGAGGGTGTGGGGCCCCTTGCAGAGAAGTACCTAAGAGGCACTTTTACATCCTCCCTGCCCCCAAACCCTCTTCTCCAAAAAAGAAAAAGCTTGCTGAGTTTGATGGCGATATCCTGGGGTGTTTCAACACTTCTTAATGGACATAGGCAGTTCAAAGCCAGTGAAAACAATCTGGAAATCTGTTTACAGTGGTTTTCAGCATGTTTTCCCTGCCACTGTCTGATATCAGCTCCTCACCGGGTGCCCATGTGAAGGAAGCTGATAAAGTGTGTCACACAGTGGCACTGTGTGAGTTGGCAGGTCTGCTTTTACCTCTGCTGCGTGGAACTAATCCAAGCAGGAAGGGGCAAACTTTGGTCTGCAACGTTATGCCTCTTAGGCCCACATTTATCAAATTTTCAAGCAACGCAGCAAGTCACCTTGCTGCCCTGGTGAAACCTTTGCACACCTGGAAGCCACCTTCTTACAACTGGCAGCCAAAGTTTCGAATGACCTTCCCCTGCACCTCAGGACCACCTCATCTCTCCAGCAATTCAGGAAAGGACTCAAGACCTGGCTGTTCGAATTAACAGATCACCGCCCAGCAGTTAACAACTCCAGCACCTTGAGACCCTCATGCGTGATTTGCTGCACTTTACAAATCTTTGATTGATTGATTGAAAGGGAGAGGGCAGGAATGTGCCATATTTAAAATGATATGGGCATTCCTGTACTCTCCTTGCACTGGCGCCCAATGTGCTGCCTTGCACCAACGCGGGATCTCAGAGACGCCTTCCTGCACAAAAACAATCCATGGAGACTTTTTTCTCTTTCTACGAGTGCTGCAGAATGCAGCACACGTAGAAAGAGGAAAGAACGAGGAAGGGAAGGCGTAGCATTTTGACACAGAGTAACACAAGGTAGCGATTTGCGCTGCTTTGTGTTACTCCACATTTACCAAGCACCGCAGGGCCAAGCAAGGTGGCCTGCATTGCTTGGTGATTCTTTCTTTAGTGTTGCGTTGCCCTGGCGCTACCTTGATGCAAGGACAACGCAACACTATGATCAATCTGGCCCAAAGTGTGCTTAGCTTTTGTGTTACCTCGCCCCAAAATGTCTGTATCCCCCTGCATAACCAGCACCTATGTATGTACCAATGTTTATCACACTTTAGATCAGGTGGTGTTGTGGTCGGACTCTGTGCAGTCATTGGGTGGTCATTTAAGTTTTGTCTATGCATTTAAAATGTATCAATCTGAGCTTGGCGTTTCTAGTGGCTTTTTGACAATTTGTAAATATTTTCCGCCAGCTTTTTGACCTGAGATCTTCCTCTAGGGGTCCTGGTACCAGGATTCATTTAGACAATCTAGTTGTTTATTATATGTAGGCATACATGCTGTGTTCAGTTCGGATATTAACTTCCCCCCTCTCCCAATTCCAGCATCGCCTGGTTAATCTTGTGAACGTCTGGTTCTTTTGGAAAAGACCGGACAGTTTTTGATGATTACTGCGCTCTTTTTACGTAAGTGCGAAAGTGTGTGTTTCTAATCTCCCATCTAGCACAGAAATCTGCTTATCCCATTAATCTGCCCTCTGTCTACACATCTAACCGCTGATGCTTTCTTCTGTCCTTTTCTGCTGACACGAATTTCGGCAGTGGCGGCTTAGGGCAGCACCTCATATTAATAGCTGCGTCATGCACATATATTTGTGACATTTTTGCTTTACTGCCGTGTGACATGCCTTCGGTGTGGTCTGTGCGTGCATGGGCACCGTCTTTGTTGTTTTCCTTGTCAGTAATGGCAGGTAATATTTTTGGTTTGCATTATTATACGAATGAATCGGCTAGTGGATTCTAGGTTTTATTCCCAAAACCAGGCGATGAGCAACTTGAGCTGGATGGTCTTGTAATACGCCCTAAATTCCGAGCTAGCATTCCTCCCTCTTCTCCAGTGTTTAATTTGTAAAAAACATAAGTGCCGGGGCAAAAAAAAAATCAGAAGTCTTTCTGCACTGCTGCTGCATGTTGGGATTGCCGAGTAACAAGGCTATCTATCTCCTCATGTCTCTTTCTTCCACCAATATACTGTCTCTACCGCATGTCTCACTTTTTGTATGTTCCTTTCCATCCCATCTCTCACCCTGTCACTGTTTATCTGTCTTTCTATTCTTCCTTCTTGCCCTTCTTGCTGTATTTCTCTCCATCTTTTCTGAGCCAAACTCTAATGAGTAAAAATAAGTCCTGGTCCCTAAACAAGAGTGCAGGTAAGCCCCTGCTCAAATTAAACACTGCTCCTCCCACAGTATTCTCTGAGCCTCTTGTGCGATTCTGGCTCCAACCCAATACTGTTGTCTCATCAATCTGTCTAGTCTCTGAAAATAAAGTTCTGGAATTAACATTGGCAAGTGTTGTATTATATATACCACTCATGGGATAGCTATCACTTTGCTTAAAGTTACTCACCTCATTAGTGACATTGGATATTTCATCCATTTTTCTACGCTATTGTTGAGTGATGTTAGAAGCACCTCCACATTCTCTTTATATACTTCTTCAAGAGTCACGCTTACTTGGATACCCATCTACCTGGATTAATTCAGCAGCACAATCAATGAAAATCCCTCACGATCACCTAGTCTGACTTCTGAGAGATGGTACAGAATGGATTTGGTTAAATTCTACTAAAAGCCAGACAGTTCCCCCACCTCTCAAAGTGTAGTTTCAATGTCATGCTATGTCTTAGCAGAGTCCCTGAATGTGCACAATATATAATTATCATAATAATGATATGACATGTAGTTCATTCTTTATTTTTTTTTCATTACCCATGTGTCTGGATCTTACTGTCTGCACCAATGGTTTTATTACTAGTACAAAAACCAGTGTGGGGAAGGGACAATCTTATATCATTCCACTAATACTGCTCAAATATCTTACATCTCTTTACCAGTTTATACTTAGGTCACCGTATAACAGCAAAGCCCATCGCACAAGAGCATGCCCATATCTCTTGAGCGTTCCAAATATAAAGTGCCAGTCAACCATTTCAAAAGCCCTGAGGGCATCCAGACAGGCAACATACATGCACCCCTTTTTTCCAAAAATGATTCAGGATCAGGAAGACATTCCTGATAATTGTGGAGTTGTTCTGGCCATCCACGAACATCATGTTTCGGGTCCTCGGCTGCCACTGGCAAGTGACACGGTTTAGATAACAGGACTCCCTTTCATCACGAGCCGGCGTCCACTTGCACAGTATCCAATATTTTGGACGCCTGGTCGTAGCGAAAGGGAGTCCTGTTATCTAAACCGTGTCGGGCGTATGACCAGTTGTCCAACTATTAAAAGTAGTTATGGAGTATTTTTGGCTGAAATAAGAAGGACTTGGAGAGTGGTACACACAGAAAACTCTTGGACTGCCAGATGTAGTGAATGTTCCCTCTTTTGACTCGTTTGAAAAAACATTGGAAGCGTAGTAACGATTGGTCACAGAGAACAGGAAAATTGCCCTGAGGAAGTCTTTATGTAAAAGGACGAAACGCGTTGGCTGTGTCCTTGGCTGTGCTCGTGCTACTATGTCTATGTACAAGAAAAGAAGGAATAAAAGATGAATTTTTTATAAAATAATATAAACTTTGTGATGTCCATTACTGTTATTGTGTTGTAACCTCCTTGTGCTGCCCTTCTTCGTGAAATTAATCTATATTGTACATATAATAATAAGTCTATCTGTTTGTGCTTCTCCTTTCTGTGTTTGTAATTGGATATATTGGGGCCTTGTGAATGATTGGCCTTAAGAGTGAGCATTTTGCTATTTGAGGGAATAACATCAAGGGCCTTATTAAAATGTCGGTCGGAAAGCATTCCGACCGGCTCCTTGTCGGAATGGTTTCCGTCTGACTCGAGTTCGGGGAATCCGACCAACGGTTTACGATTGTTCCGAACACTGTTCGGTCGGACTCCCATTGACTTCACTGGGAACCTGTGTTCCGACCGACAACACAGGCTCCCATTGAAAAAAGGGGTGGGTGTGGAAAACCTTGCACCCTGTGGCGGACGCCCCATGGTGCCTGCCTCACTGCGCATGGTTGGAAAGAGGGGACCCATGGGTACCCCCACAGGCCCCAACCGGAGGCCTCCAGGTGAAGGGGGGCCTGCTACTGGCCCCCCAAAGTTGGTTTCCGACAGCTGATGCGTGTTGGACAGACTGAGTCGGAACGGCCATCAGAATCCGACATCGTAATCAGTTGGGCGATCCATAGAGATCTACGATTCGGCTCCGAACCACTGGGACTCTCCAAATGCCGGTCGGAGCCGATTGGGAATGACCGACTGACTACCTTGTATCGTATTGTAATCAGTGGGTTGGAAATGTTTCCGAGTCGGTCGGAAACTTGGATTCTGACACAGGTTCGGTCAAACCGAATGGCGTTCGGAGCCTTTCCGACCGACATCTTAATGAGGCCCTAAGTGCGGTGTAATTTTGTCGCAATCGTTCAACTCTTATTTTTCCTAAAAGTGAATTGCTCAGGTCTGAGGCTATTTTTGACTCTCGCCTTCATCATGAGGGGGAGGATCACCTAGCGCTTTGCCAGGCTGAGGAAGTCATACCCACAGAACTGTGAAATCTTCAGCCCGGCAAAGTTCAGCTCAGGCAGCCACTCGCCTGCGCATTTCGTGCAAGTACAGCGCTTGACTCCCTTACGGGAACATAAAGAGTGTCTGTCAGGCTGACCTTTGCTCAAACTAACAGACACTCTTTTGTTTGGTAAAAGATGGAGTCAGGGCCCCTCTGCCCTTAAAGATGGGCTGCCGCTGGTCCTTTTTCACTTTCTAACTTCTCTCTGTTTCTTGCAGGTGCTGCGTTTTCCCCTAGGAAACTGAGTCATAGGATTGTATCCCAAGATAAGTGTCCTTCCACTTTGGCAAAGATCCCTGTCTGATCCGTTACAACTTGGTCCACCTCATACCGATTTTCTGCCACATTCCCTGTTCACTAGCCATGCTAATAACTGTTCTGCCTTATATCCACTCCTGTTGGTGCTATATAAATTGTCAATTGTTGAGTTTTCCCAATCTGGTTCTTGCTCCTTCTAGTTCTTCCATTTTTCGGATTCTGGCGTTCTTGTCACCTTTTTCTATAATTCGTTTTCTGTCTATGTTAATTATTTCCTTTCCAAATTTGGTCATTTCAGGCATTAATATTTCACTAATTCCATATGATATGACCATACCCTTTCCCCTAATTGTAACCTTAAAGGTCTCCCAGAGTATTCTATCTGAAACTATAATGTCTTTATTGACTGTAAAATAATCTCTTATGGCCTCTTGTCTTTCTCCTCTATATATCCTGTCATGGAAAACTCTTGTGGCAAGAAATGTTTTAATGATAGAGGGTTTGTTATCCATGGCTAGTGGAAGAGAAATCTTAAATGGCATTGCATGATGACCCGACCAGAGGTAAGTGAAAGGAGTAGAGACTGAGATAAGGGAATTTTGGGAACAAATAGGGTCTAGTATGTGGCCTGATAAATGAGTGAATTAACAAATAGGCTATATACATTGTAAGAAATTGGGTTATTAGTTGAGAGGGATGGAAGTCACACTCAAATACTAAACTCATTCCTTCACAGAGTGAACCACAAAAGTGACAACAGTAACCTGTGCTTAAACCTCTGGTAGCTTGGCACAAAAGCAGTCAGGCTTAACTGTATAAAGTGTTTATGCAGCACTCAAACGGTAATAAAATGAAAACACAGCACAAGAAAAACCCAGACCAATTTAGAAAAATAGAGTAATTTTTAATAATTAAAATTACACCAAAATGACAAAAATCCAATCAGTAGTACCTGGAGCTATGATTTCTAAAGGTTTTAGGCAAAAATAGCACTGAAGGTCGTGAAGTGCTAACCGTGGGTATTTGGTCGCACTGGACGGGGACTGAGTCACAGGTTCAGGCCTACAGTGACAGAGTCCAGGCCGGGTACAGGACCTAATTTGGCCTGTGGTGTGTTGTACCTTATGTCCTTGATGCGAGGTCTGCGCAGCGTTGCATTGCGAGGCTTCTCATCGCTCAGTGTTGGATCTAATAAATGTTTCACCTGCACAGTGAGGCTTTGAATGGCTTTGCATCATTTGATGTTGGATCCAGTGAAGCGCTTAGGTAGGAGCTGCTTGGCTCTATGATACTTGGTGTTGCTTGGTGTTGGGACAGATGCAGCTTTCAGCCAGGATCTCTGTGGCATGGCTCTGTAAAGCTTTGCGTCACTTGGCATCGGTTCCAGTGAAGCCTGTGGTTCGGAACTACGGGGCTTGTGGGGTTCTGTGTTTGGATCTGATGGTACCATCAGATTAGGCAGGGAGGAGTGCTCTCTGATCCCAGCCAAGAGACCAGGACCTGGGGGGCACCTCTTGGGGATCAAGACTCACTCCAGCAGAAGCGGGCAATAGGGCGCAGGCAGGTCCAATTGGTGTTGGTCAGCGGGGCAGTTGCAGGGCAGACCTCTAGAAGCTTGTTATGTCCCTGTAGCTCAAACAGGAGGTCAGGTGACGGTTCCTTGAAGTGACTTCTGGGGAGCCTTGTTTCAGGGCAAGAAGGTACAATCTACCTTCTTCCAGCAGCAGGGCAGTCCTCCTATTGATTCTTCCACAAGTACAGAAGTGTTCTGATGAGATGTTCTGAAGGTCCCATTTGTATACCTGGTGCCAGCCTTTGTGAGGGTGAATTGCTGATCTACCTCCAAAATTGGTTCTGGTCAGTTTTTACCCTTTCCCTGGGTTTGACTCCATACTGTCTAAGGGTATAAAAAGCTTTCAGGGCGACCTTTGTGTGTGCTGCAGGCAGAGGCTTTTGAAGTGTAATCAGGACAGGTGACAGCTCCTCCCTAGCTATCCTGTCAGGAAGATTCTCCCCCTCACACCTAGGTTTCTTTTGTCTCTCTGTCTAGAAGCAATTCATGACCCACAAAAGCAGAGCCATTTAGAGTCATGTGACCCAGTACACTGGCAGAAAGGTATCTTTGGTTTCTACAAAAAATGCCCACCTTCTAAAAATGAGGTAGGTAAACCACAGAGTCCTGAAGATGGTTTTGGGGATGTTCACCAAGTGAGACCGAAACATCGACGCACAACCCATCTTTCCTCTTGACAATTGATAATACCCACAAGAGTCTTGTTTATGTCAAAATACGTTCTCTAGTTGCATGTATGAAAGTGGGTACAGGGTACACTGGCATATGTCAAGAAAACTTTGAAACTTGGATTACACTGAAAAAGTAACTGTCAATGTATCCATGAGATATTATTTGTTCAGAACCCCTGAATTATTTGTTTGAATTTTTTTATCACTATTTTCTTTACTCTAATACAATTTTGAAAACATATACACCTGCTTATATGATTGGTCTCTTTCTCTTTAAACAATGTTACATATATTAAATAATAGCCAATTCATTTGAGATGTCACTCACAGGCATCACTAAATAATAAGAATTGCTTCCAAGTGAATCCCTTGTTGGCACTTTTAGCTACGTCATTACTGTTACCCGAGCCCACAAGGGAATATTGGATTGCCCTTTTGTGTATTATAACTTTCTATAAGTGGCATTTTAAAAATTGTAATCTAACTTCACCATTAAAGAGGATTTTAAATTGCAATTAATTTGAGTGTAAACATCCTTTGCCTATCGGCTTTCAATCTGAAGTTAGCACTTATTAAATGTAATAAGGTTACTCCGTGTTATTGTATGGGAGAGGTAGGCCTTACAACAGAGAAAAATGGCTTTGGGAGTTTTCACTGTCAGCACATGTAAAACTTAAACACACATGTCCTACCTTTTAAATACCATGCACCCTGTCCTATGAACCTTTAGTGCCAAGCAAATGACCTATTAGTATTAAAAAGGAAGGTTTATGCCTGGCAGAATGTTTCTTTTTCAGTACCAATGAAAGAATGCACACCTTGTACTCCTTTTAATTCTTCTATTTTAAAGAATGCTCCAGGCTCAAATATCGCGTGCAGGCTTATATCGTGCCCTTCCCCAAAGCATGGATATATGATTCCAAAATATATGGAGCATCATGTGAATGTTTCTTTTGCCAGGTTGAAATAGCAGTTTAAAACTGCACTATAGGCTGCAGCAGCAGGCTTGAGGCATGTTTTTAAAAGGCTACTTTAGTAGGTGGCACAGTGAGTGTATTTGTGTTTTTAGTTGGATTAACTTACAATCAACTAATGTTATTGCTTTGAAATGTAGGAGGAATCTTGTTACCTTTGATTATTACATACCCTGTCCTTCCTAGGTATATGGATAGCTTCTGTGGCTGTCACTGGAGCCCCACTATTAGCATTTAATTTACAGGCTCAGGGTACATGTAGTACCATTTACTAGGGACTTACATATAAATCAATTGTGCCAGTTAGGGCAGGGTCATTTTTTTATCTTTTAAGGAGAGAGCACAAGCACTTTAGCACTGGTAAGCAGGGAAAAAGTGCACAGACTCCTTAAAGCCAACAAAAACGTGTTCGGCGAAGGAAGGCAGAGGAAGGGAAAAATCTTGGGGGAGCCTACAGAGAAGGCCAGGTCTAACATGGCCCCCCTTAGGCCAAACACTAGGATAGACTAATCAATACCTTGACTGACTTCTCTGGTCAGGTGATAGAATATGAACAATGACCCTCTTCTGCAGAGGCACTTATCTGAGCCTAGTCGGATCCCTCTGTCAATGCTCTCCTGAGCCACTGGGTTAACCCACATCTGCGCTGACCAGAGTAGTTATAGTTAGGCCAGACTTTCCATAGGGAAATCTTTTTTTTGCTTTCTTATTAACTCTGGCGCTGTTTGACAAACCTGCACAAAACTTTAAAAAACCTTCATTCACTTTGAGTCCTTCATGGAAAGGTTTGTGCTGATCTGTTAAGCAGGGGCCAAGAAAAAGAAGGGGTCACAAAAGTGTGATTTCCCTGTTTAATTCCCATAGGAAAGTTTGCTCTCCAATACAGAAAATATGGCTAAATTATATTACACCACATTTGGCACTAAGGTAGATCTTTAGTTAGAAAGCATGCATGTTGTTATTTGGTATAGATCCATTCAGCCATTTTCAAGAAATTAGCATTTAAAGCAGGGCTTGGGTTGGGAATGAAGAGGTTAATCCACACAAAAAATTAGAAAAATGATTGCAGCAGTGTACTATAGGCTTTGTGGACTAAAATTAATTCAGCAAGATGCATCTATACTGGTGTCTAATCTTGTATCACCAATCAACTGATAAGGGACTTAACCTTTGGTGATAAGCAGGACATGTTGCATGACTGTCAACTCACCCATATTTGATGTATGTCACCCTCTTTTCACAGGTAATCACATTTCTAACAAACAAAATACCTCCATAGACTTTAATGTGGTTACTTATTTTTTAAATCTTCAACACCCTCTAAAAAAGCGTTTGCTCTGTGTTTACCTTAATAGAATTAGCCTCTCAAAGACTTCACATGATCCACAATTTTGAGTCAAGAGGTTGACAGGTATATATTTGCCACTGATAAGATATTTCCAGCTCGGCCATATGGACATCTCTTCCTAGTTTATTATAATACATTACACATATTTCGGAGCTAACTAGAATGGCATACAATCTTAGAACCATGCTTAGAATATTAAGTACTTAATATGGGCATGCGCACAAACATCCACAGGTAAATAATCTATTCTGAAAAGAAGCCCTGGCTTTTCTGACAGTTTTTTGACAAAAGGCTTTGGCTTTAAGCCATAGCCTACTTAGAAACATGCCAATGCGACCCAGACCAAATCTGGTTATCCTTTGCTTTGTTTGATATGGACTACTGATAGCACCTGAAGCTTTACTGGAAGGTAAACAGTGCACCATATAACTTTCACCACACGGAGCCAGACATGGCTCAAGGCCCTACACAATTTCCATTCCATGCAATCACATGTAAACACACAGTAATTCACTGGACTTCTATAGTATATAGAATGTAGGCCCTTTACTATCAATTTTCTTTTAAAAATCGTGGAAGAGTTTATTGGGTAATATGAATAGCTGAATAATGGATGATATCATTTATGTCATTTGAGAAGTCACCAGTAATGTCATCAATTATGGCATATATATGATATATATGTATATACACATGTGTTTGTTTGTGTGTGTGTGTTATTACCACTGTTGAGTGTGGGGAGGGGCCATGACTCACGAGAGGTGATGCCTTCCATAATGATAATAAATAGTATATTATACACTGCTGTGGATTTATTTCGACAATATTTGTTTACCAAAACCAGGATCCAAGGGGTTAGATTTGTGCAGTAAAGTAAAATGAGGGTCATGAGATATTATTATTATTAGGAGAGTTGTTTTCCTGTTTCAAGTAATTGTTACTGGAATCTGTGAGACAGTGAAAAGTGTTTTTCTTATGTCAACTATGCTTTACTGTAGTAATGAACTTCAATTTGATCTTTGCACTTTAGTAATTAATGTGCTAATACATGTTTACTAGTACAAATAGAATGTGTTATTGGGCCACATTTATTTTTACTGGCATGGTATGTGTGTCTATGTATGTATTATGTACTGAAGGTGGAGTTAAAAATAGTGCATCTATACTTACCTATATATACTTAGCTTCACCATATTTTGATAATTGATCTGTTATTTTTGTAGCATCATACTTTTGTGCTTGATATTCTGGCATACACCCTTCAAAAGGCCACCTTAGGTGCTCCCATTGCCACTCCCTCCTCCAGGGATTGCAATCAAGGGAACAGCAGCCTGGCCTAGAGTATCAGTAAGTGTCAGAAGGCAACTTGCAAATGAAGGTGAGTGTGAAAAAATGTTGGTGCTGTGTGCGTTTATGTTCATTTGAGAGTGTGTGTGTACCCATGCATGTTTTTGAGTCTGTGCATGTCAGTGTGCAAGCTGTTAGAATGTGTGTAGGCATGAGGAGTGTGTTGTGACCACTGCATAGCCAGGTGAAATGCTCCCTCTGGGACACCGGTGGAATATTTTCGCAACTTGTGGTCATTCATGAGGTGATGACCATTGCCTACCCCTGGTACAATGTTGACCCTTACACAATGGAAGTAATTAATTGCAATTTGTGGGCATCCATTGGATGATGCCCACGACCTGTCCTGATAAATACTGGCCCTTGCACAATGGTTGTATTTCTTGGTTACTTATGCAGCCATGTAATGATGTATGTTCATTGCCTATCACTGGTAAAATGTTTACCTCACTCAGTGGCAGTAATTATTGGCAATTTGTGTGCATCCCTTGTCAACCTATGGTGAATTACTGGCCACAACATAATGGTGGTAGCTCCTGGTGCATGGTGAGCATTTATGGTGTGATGGTGCCTAGTTCTGGCATAAAGCTGGCCCTGAAAGGACAGTGGTTTTTCTTGGTATTTTGCATATGCACCCAGGGCACAGTGGTGGCCAATTCTGGCGTAATCTTCACCTTGGCAGAATTTTGGTCATTCTTGCCATATTGTGGGTATTTATTGCACAAAGGTGTTAACGTATGACAGATCGTGGGCATACATGGCACATAAGCTGCTGCAATGCTGGTTCATGCATCCGACACTTATCACATCCGAAAACTCAGATGGGCTTCACTGGCACAATCCTTCAATACTTTACATCCTATGTCACTAACAGATAGCAACTCATTCAAATTGTAACTACCAGATCCAGGACTTTACCTGTCTTTCAGGGCTCCATCCTGTCACCTACAAGTGTCAGCCAATAGATGAACCCTTTAGAGCCATCCTTGCAGACAGCTACATCAAGACCCACTAGTATGACAATGAGCCCAACTCAGTCTCAAAATCTCCTCAATTAATGACATACAGAGACTCAATGTCTGTCTAGAACTCATCCAAACCTGGAATTCCTCCCATTTGCCAATAACACCAAACATTCTCTGATTCTGTCATGGCTCTCCAAATTAAACTTGGATTGAATTGGATTAAGCTAATGGACATAACAACCCAATTGACATAACAAGCCAATCTTTTGTATTCACCCTTCGACACAAACCTCTCACTCAAAGAACATATTGTGAAGAAGACCAAAAGAGCCTGGTTTCAGTTCTCTTTTCTAGAAAAAGTGAAATGTTTTCATCCAGAAGAAGATCTTAGAACAACAGTTCAACCTGATCCTCTTCCGCATAGAAGAAGGCAACACCCTGCTGAACAGCATCCCAGAGACCACCCTCGCTGCTCTGAAAGGCATCCTTCACACAGCAACATGTTTTCATCAAGGAGCTGAAGAAATCTGACCACTTTACTCACTCTAAACAATCTGCACTTGCTCCCCCTGCAAGCCTGGATCATCTTCAAGCTTAACTGCTTTGCTTACATGTCCCTCTATACCAAGACCTCTGTATACCTAGCCAGCAAACTAACAAAATCTGGAGATCAAAGGCAGACTAAAAGCTCCAACATCGCCAGATTAGAGACTAAACACTGTAGAAAAGAGAACGCGAGGAAACGAGCCTCATCAGCCTACCCCTGGAGGATCTGGAACAACATCACCTGGAATGTCGAAACAGCTCAAACCCTCAATGACAGTTACCTCACATTGGCTGAATTCTCACCCATTCACTAGTTCTACCACCTCTCTCTGTCCCCTCCCCTCAATGTATCCCCACTGGGACTTGCTCCCTGTATTGCGCCCCATTGCTAGCCAGCTCGGATTGCACTTTTGAAATACTAAAATGTACATATATGCATACATATGATGGTAATTAATGACATTGTCAAAATGCATACAATGATGGTGGTCACTCTACAATAATGCTGTCCCTGAATTAATAGTGGAAATTCTTGGCATGGTATGGTAATGCCAATGTATGAATTTGGAAAATTGTAAATACATTAAAGTTCAGACAGGCTCAGAGAAGAGGTGAACCAGTGCAAGTGAACATATGTAAAGTGTCCACTAGTGGACTAGTGTGGTCAACCCTCTTTCCAAAACCTAGGACAGATGCATCTTTTCCAATGGCTGGGGTTAAGACAAAAGGACTGGGTAAGGGCAAAACATTGCATTTGTAAATGATTGTTTTATGTTGTTGGTAATAATATTTGTATTCTGCAAATAGCCATAAAAAGAAAGATGTCACACTACAGCATACAGTTAAAATACGAATTATACAAACAGGGCAACCGTAGAAGCTGTATAAAACTCAATAAAATCCTAATAATATATGCAAAGGAAGCTATGCCACTCTATAAAAAGCTCTTAATTCATCGCCGAATAGAGAAAAGGGTCACCTGATTGTTTTATGTGAAATACTGTTTTACTTGGGCTTTATGTAATGCCATTCCCGAAAATAAAAATATATCAAATATGTAAGTTGGGGAAACCAATCTCATGATATTACGATTGTGAAAGAAACTTTGTGCGCCCCAGAATTTTTTTTTTGAGGTATGGATACCCTTAACGTACACCAGGGTGATTTGTGGAGTTTTTACTCACTGCATGATGCATTGCATGCAGTTTGGTTTCTAAATGAATGGCTGTTTTTGAATTTGGAGGTGCTTGCGTATATGGTGGCACTTAGAGGTTTTTCTGTTGGCTCACTGTTCTTCCTTTCCTTATGTCTAAGGGTGGGCAGAGCTTGTGGAGTTCTACTCCGCGGAATTACGTGAAGTTATCTAAAAACTCAGTGAAATTTCGCGGAGTTCCGCATGCGGCGGAATGAGGCTGCCCGATCCTAAGTCCGTAGCGTAGGATGGTTGCAACCCTTTAAGGAAGTCACTCGTTCACGTACCATTAGTGCAAACTGAAATGAATGTGCATTCTACAGACCATGCTGTTGAAATTAAAAATCTACAGTACAAACCAGTGAGAATTCCGTGGAGCCTGAATGACGATAGTGCAGTCTTGGGCACTATCTTACACCGCAGCAATTCTGGGACAGTTTCCTTTATGACATGCTATACCAAATAAACAGCTGTAGGATTTGGGGCAAAAAAAAGAGTCTGAAAATCGGAGGCAGTCAGCAATGATGCATGTGGTGTGTTCTGAACGGAACACCGGCCACTCGTTACTAGTGAAAACATGCGCACTGTCACGACATAATGGCGAGTAAAATATATTTAACATTCAAGTATGCGACCGCCAAATGGAAATTCTACATTCTCTTACATCATAGTAAGACTCACCACTATCCATTCCCCCTCCTTTAAGGTGTTAGTCATACATTTGAGAGCAGCCAGGGCTCTGGGTAATGAATGTGCATGCCTGTTCCTGGATGCAATCTTTCATCTATAGTCTGCCACTAAACCACAAAAATTACATAACTTAAAAACCCAAACCCGTGCATCAAATTAAAAAAAGGACATTAGAAAAATATGATTACATATACCTGAAACGTGCCTCATACCCCAGTCCCCACTCACCTTCATGCAGTCCATGGGGTACATGAGGCAGACACAGCCCCGGCCAGCGAGTTCCCTCGGGCAGTGCTCAGCCTGTCCTCTTGGTCATCCTGCTTCTGCTGGGCTTTTGTACCTGGTGGAGCTTCCAGGCTTTGCACCATCGGGATACCTGACCTCCCCCAACTCTCCAGGCCCCATTTGCCTTCAGGCCGCCCCGCCAAATCCAAACTTCCAGCATGCGGCCCGGCTCCCCAGGCCCGCTGTTACAGCACAGCCTCCAACTCCATGTCACTGCCACGGGCCACTTCCCTGGGCACTGCTTCCCTTGCCTCGGACCCGTGACTGCCTCTCGTTCCCCAGGGTCTGGCTAGTAATTCCAGCTGAGGCATAGACATGCCCATCATGGTGTCCATTCACAGCCAAGGCACAGCCCACTTGAGCAACAAAAGTGCTGATTGGTTGTACCTGCTGCTGCTCAGAAGATTTGTTGCAGGAACACTCCAGTCTCTACCCTGAATCCTGCTTGGTTAAGGGAGCTGTCAATTAGCAGGATGCCAAGCCTCAGGGGTTGGCACCGGTAAAGTCCACTACGTAGCGGGTGCAGTGGAGTTTTTCATTGAACTCCACACTCCAAGCAGAGCGTGGAGTGATAAAAATTCTGCAAACTCCGCCAGCGGAGCGGAGTTTGCCACCCACCCTTACTTATGTCTACCATTGGCAATTACGATGGTGTGAATCAAATGGTGAACAAGAATTAGAGTTTTTCTTATTATATCTTGTGATAAAGTAAAGAATCTAGCAGACTGTGTGTACCCACTCTGGCTATTTATTGTAGATTCTTGCCCTCCTTGGCCCACAGAAATGTGTATACCAAAGTTATGTATGGACCTGGACAAATTGTGGAACATATTTTCCTTTAGGTATTGCAAATAAATATATGAATTCTCTTTGAGTAAGTGTGAAGGGACATTTAAGTTGTCTAGTAGAAGTATTGGTTACAGGTTTGAAGGTGTAAGTTGAACAATCTTGGAGTTTTTTGTATTACTGTCGCCTGTTTCATAAATCCTTTTCTTTCCTCCCGCTCTCCTTTTTCAAAGTGGCATGGGTGTCACCGCCGCTAATCTCCCATTGTTCAAGCATGTTGCTCTTTCATGTCTCTTGCGTAATGGTATGATGGGTGAATTTAGTTCTGGCTGTCTGTATTGGTAAGATGCACATCACTGGCATAAACCATACTTTCAAAGACACACAGAAAATACCAAAGCTTTTATCTTTATGGACATGGGTGTATCGAGTAAAGAATGAATAATATATTTTAGTTTTTCCCTGAGTTTTTGACAAAGAAAAATATGTAACACTTTCTGAAATACTGGTCTACATCGTACCCTAATGATATCATGTGGCTAATCGATGAGTTTTGTTTCTTCAATAAAATAGGCATTAAAAATGTTAATACAAAATTTTGTATCATAGGATGATTTGGGATACCGCCTTAGTAATGAAAGTTGATTGTATGCATTTTGCAACAAATTCTACATGCAAGAAAAATATGAAATGCAAAGCACAATTGTAGTATTGCGCAGACTGAGTGTATTGTTGTATGTAATGATTGAATGTAAATCATACATTTGCACTATAAAGTAATGTTAGTCATGTTTTTATGTGTTTGCAGCCCTGAAGAAGCCCATAACTGGGCAAAACTCGTTGGTGGAACTGTTCTTTTCAGTCAGAAGACTTTGAATAAAGAATCATAACAATCAGGGAAAATACCTCTCGACTCATCCATTCTTGTTAATAATGTAGCAATGTGCCTTTAACTATGCATTGTCTGAAGTTGCCTCTCTACTATCTTCGGAAAAATATGTAAGGATGCCTATGTTTGAGGTTTTGCACTACCCTTGTTTCCTATATGTGCTTCACACACATGTATGTTACATTTAATTCAATGAATGGGGGAATCTCTTTCCTCTTTTGTCTCACCTTCATGGGGTCACTTGGAGGCCTTAGGTCCCCCAGGAAGGCCTGGTGTCAAACCGCCATTATGGCTAAGAAGAGGTAGAGAACACTGTTCTCTGTCCACGGGGCAGTTTAGAGGAGAACCAGTACCCTGTGCACCCCTCCATTTGGGATAGGAATGAAAGGAACTACATAGTGGAGACGCTCCCACTCATCAGGAAAGTCGTAGGAAAGGAAAGTAAGTTTCTTGTGTATGTGTCAGTGTCTTTGGTCGAGGCTGTGCCTGTCTCTTTCTGACTGCATGTATGTGTGTGAGTATGTGTGTATGTGTGCACAAGTGTAAGTGTGCTTGTGTGCATTGTTGCATGTTGTTTGACTGATGAGGGGCCATACCTGGTATTTGATGGACACATCTCCCTATGGTAGTCGTCCAATCAGGGGTGTAGCTACCCTTTGTGCAGCAGGCCCGAGTCCCCGAGGGGCCCATTGAACTCTGACAATGCTGCATTTTACTGCCCCAACAGAAGTCAAATTATCCATTTTCCTTGCTTGCATCATGGTCCATGACCTCACCAATGCATAAAGTGGGCACCCTATACACAAGATGGACATTGCTGGCATATGATTGGAAGCCCTAGCATCTGCAGAATCTGCAGGACATCACTGACCTAAAATGCCCACCCTAGAAAAATGATGCGCACCACTGACATGGCATAAGGAGATTGCCCGTCTCTGACATTTGGTGGCCCCCCATGACATCTGAGGAAATGTACTGTACTAAGGCATAGGATGTTTTAAATCTAGTATTTATATACTTGTATCATGCTATTTCAATATGGTAAAACTCACATCAACATATCTAAAAAGCAACTACTGCCTCCTTTGTCTAAGTGCACACATCATTTGCACCTCCCATTTTGATTGCATGCCTGTGATAATGTGACTGACCACCAACCATCTTCAAGGTTAATACTTAATGCTTCAGAGGAAAGATGGGGCATTCTGCTTATTGCTGCAATGTGTTTAAGCGAGTGGTGCCTATCTGACCCTAGGCTGACAGTTAGCAAATTAAAAGTCACTAACTTTAGTTCTACATGGTGTGTTGATAAGCATTCCATTCATTACTTTTTGGTATACTTAAGTGTGTCGCCCTAAGTGAGACGGCTATGCCCAGACGTGGGATCCCGTGCACACTGTGCCACTGGAACCAAGCTGTACCTGGCTGATGAGCCCATAACTAGGGTGAAACCAGTCTTGGGCTGCTTGTGTTCCAGTTCAGGGAGGACCTGTCTTGGCATTTCGGGCTGGACTGCTCCGACTGAAGCAGGGATGAGACTGATTTGCATATGGATGGGTCCAAATTGAGGTCCAAATTGAGGTGACATGGTGTGCAAAATAACGATGGATTGGGATGCATCCCCGAGTCTCTACCAGTGGCTGAGATTAATGAAAGCTTTCAATCCATCACTTTTTTTCTACTTAAGTGTGTCGTCCTAAGTGGGATGGGTATACCCAGACTTGGGTGCTGTGCACACTGCGTCACTGGAACCAAGCTGTACCCAGCTGTACCCAGCTGATGAGTCTATAACTAGGGCAAAACTGGTGCTTGCTGCTTGTGTTCCAGTTCAGGAAGGACCTGGCTTGGCAGTTCGGCCCAGACTGTTCTGATTCAAGGAGGCTCGAGAATGATTTGCACATAGCTGGGTCCAAACTGAGGTGACATGATGTGCAAAATAACAATGGATTGGAATGTGGACCAGTCTTTACCAGTGGCTGAGATTAATTTAAGCATTCCATCCATCACTTTTTGGTATACTTAAGTGTGCCACCTTAAGTAGGGTGGGTATGCCCAGACGTGGGTCCTGTGCACACTGTGTCACTGGAGCCAAGCTGTACCCGACCAATGAGCCTATAACTAGGGGGAAACCAGTCCTCGGTTGCTTGTGTTCCAGTTCAGGGAGGACCTGGCTTGGTAGTTTGGACTAGACTGTTCTAATTGGAGCAGGGTTGAGACTGATTTGCACATAGCTGGGCCCAAACTGAGATGACATGGTGTGCAAAATGACTATGGATTGGGATGTGGCACCAATACTTTGCCAGTGCCTGAGAATAATTTAAGCATTCCAGCCATCACTTTTTTGTATACTTAAGTGTCGCCCCTAAGTGGGACGGGTATGGCCAGATGAGGTTCCTGTGCACCCTGTGTCACTGGAACCAAGCTGCACCTGGCTGATGACCCCATAACTAGAAAGTAACTAGTGCTGGGTTGCTTGTGTTCTGGTTCAGGGAGGCCTGGACTGTTTTGATGGGAGCAGGGTCGAGACTGATTTGCATATAGCTGGGTCTAAACTGAGGTGTCCAGAATGATAATGGATTCGGATGCGGCCCAAGTCTTTAGCAGTGGTTGAGATTAATTCAAGCATCCCATGTATCACTTTTTTGTATACTTGATATGAAGATAAGCACAGGTTTCCACTGGGACCTCACGTATGGACATGACCCTTATTGAATTGTGTTGCTGAGCTCTGAATGTTACAGATGCATGGAGAACCCAGTTTACATATATTGTAATTTGGGTGAATGGAGAGGGCAAAGATGACTCCAGCACGAGGACCGGATGACTACAGACAATAACTTAGAGCCCTAGGGCCATCATCAAACTGGCCCTTATTCGACATCTCACCCCCCCCTAGGCCTGGCATCCACTCTTGAGGCCATTGATACAAGCAGGGGCATGGATGTCATCTCTCCTGGGATTACGGAAGGGGGGGAATCTATCGATCACTCTTTAAGGTTTCTTGTCTGGAATGTGGCAGGGATCTCCAAGCAATTAGTTGACCCAGAATGATGTTCCTTCATGGACTCCCATGATGTAATCTTATTTCAGGAAACCTGGAGTTTGTATATGGCGTTAATGCCACTAGGAAGGAGCTGGGTAGACCCTCAGGAGGTCTAGTAGTCTGGGTCAAAACTGCACTGGGGTCCATAGTCAAGCTCCTCCATGTCGAATCCCAAGATATACTAGCTCTTGAGCTGACTTTTTACAGTGGTTGGAAAATCAGGATTTTTAATGTATACAACAGAGTGCTGCGGGGTTCGTAGGAAACCAACACGATCTGCATCGTAGACCTTGCCTTGTCCCAATTCTCAGATAATGTTCCTGTACTAGTGGCAGGTTATTTCAATTGTACTTTTGAACCCCTTGCCCTCACTCTGCCAGATTTGACTGAGGAGTGGGACCGAGAGTGGCAAATTCCACAGCTAGATCTTCCTACAGTCAAGTGGTCAAAGAGAGGAGGCCAGGTGCTGGCTCTTACCTTGCAGTATGACCTGAGAGCCACAAACAGGAGAACTAATTCTGACCCAAAAGGAGATTTTACTTTTAACAGATCTGGCTATGAAAGCAGAATTGACTACTGTCTGGTCGCCCTTAAACTTTGGCCCCTGGTTGATGATATGGTAGTGGTCGAAAGAACTGATAGCGACCATAATGCCCTTGCTCTTACTTTTATCAAGCAGGGCACCCTGGAACCTGACATTAGGGGTAGTCCTGACCTGGGTGTCCTTTCTATTATGAATAATCTGAGATCCATCAGATGGGATTGGGTGGAGGAACAACCAGAGGCCCTTGACACCGTCAAGGGCAAAGTTCTTCTGGAACTGGAGGAGCTAGCCAAACATCCCACTAACGATGTTGTGAAGATCCTGGGATCCCACCACAAGTTACTATACAAGGAGATTAGGGACATGCTAAGTCAACGTGTAAAGTTCAAAAAAAGGTAGGAAACTGCACCCATCTGAGGTCTGATTCCCAGGCTGCCGGGTATAACCAGGACTGCAGGATTGCAAAGGGGGCACTTGTACGCGCAGTAAAACTGAAAGCATGCCCTGAGGTGGCGGTATGTAAAGTATAGGCAGGCAATGGAGACAGCTACGAAGAAGTGGGAGGGTTCCCTGTGGTCCTCCCTACAGAGGGCATTGACATCCAAAGATTCCAATACCTTCTCTCAATCACTGAGTTGGAAGAAGATCCCGTTATGATTGGGAGGGTATTGGAAGATTTAGATATCAGACCTGACTTAACGGTAACTAGTGGCCTTAAGACTAGGTCGCGCTGGTCTCCCAATGTGACGAGTGGCAATAATGTGGAAATATTTCATAGGTTGGTCATTAAAGATTTGGATGACAGTTTGGCTAAATATGGACCCTTGTTTGGATGCATGAAAGATAATCTCACGTTACAAGAACGGCAGGCTCTCAAATCGTTAGAGATGAACACAGATCTGATTATTAGAGAGACAGACAAAGGGGGGAACATAGTGGTGATGAATAGACTCGATTATGAACAGGAGATCTATTCACAACTTAATGACACGCAATGTTATGAGAGAATATCTCATAATCCGATGTTCTCATTGACAACTACCATTAATGGGTTTCTTAAAAAGTGGCATGACAACTGCCTTCTAGACGATGATGAGTTTGCATATCTTAAGGTGGACCGCCCGAGGTACCCGTCTCTGTACACACTTCCAAAGATACACAAAAATCTCAGAACGTATGTCACAATTTGTTGATATATTTCTCCAACCCATAGTAGTGAACCTACCATCGTATATCAAAGATACAAGACACATATTGAACATACTTGGGGATATTACATGGGACCCTGGTATGACATTGGTCACACTCGATGTAGTGTATGAAGGCATTATATCATTTTCTATCCAAGAGACCGGCTAGCCTTTGGGAACACACACAGATGCTACTTTCCATGACTGACCTTATTTTGCATAACAATTTTTTCCTTTTTAAAGATGAGTGGTTCAAACAAACACAAGGTGTAGCCATGGGCTCCAGATTTTCGCCTGCTTATGCCAATCTCTTCATGTGTTGGCTGGAGGAGGTGATGATCTGGGGCTCGGCGGGCAGTCGTTGGAATGAGCACATCCTCTACTGGGGGCGGTTCATCGATGACTGCCTTATGATATGGACAGGCACTGAGCAGTCATTACAGGATTTTATTAACTATTTGAATAACAACGATATTAACATTAGGTTCACCACCCACTCAAGTGCAACTAGTGTTGTATTTCTTGATGTAGAACTATACATCAAGAATAATCAAATACAAAGTAACATGCATCGCACACCCACGTCCTGCAATTCCGTCCTGCATGCGAAGAGTGCCCACCCCCGACATCAGATTAAGGCAATTCCTTTCGGGGAGATGGTCAGAGCAAGACGCAATTGCAGTGAAGAACCGTATTTTGTAACATGTATTAATGATATGGAGAAACGATTTATTCAGAGAGGGTACTCAAAACATGATGTACAAACAGCTAAGGAGAGGGCCCTGAGAATTAAACGTAGTTCTACTCTGAAATCCGTGAAAAGTGACAGACAATCCGCCACACAAATTAGGATGGTTACAGACTACTCACACATGTGCACTACCTTGCGCAAGAGCCTAAACAAACACTGGCATATTTTGAAAGCGGACACAACCTTGCAGGATTTTGTAACAGATAGGCCACAGATCACGTACCGCAGAGGCAGAACGCTGAGTACTATACTGAGTCCTAGTTATCCATCCAAGTCATATTGTGAACCATGGTTGATGGAATTTTCTAAGGGATTCTTTAAATGTGGCCACTGCGGGATGTGTAGATGGGCGCAGGATAAAACTAAACAGTTTATTGGCAACAAAGACAAAATGTATACCATACTGACCAACATTAATTGTGCTACCAAATATGTTGTATATTTTATCTCAAGCAAATGTGGTAAAATTTATGTGGGGAGCTCAATAAGGGCATTGAAAGAACGTATAAGTGAACAATTGCGTGCAATTAAACAGAATGATTTGAGATACCCTATTGCTGAACATGTACACAATTGCACTGCCCAGGGTCCGAATAAAACATTTGTTTTTTATGGCATTGAACACGTAAAACATGACCCACGCGGGGTGGTTATAGGGAGTTAAGACTGCGTAGACATGAGGCAAGGTGGATTATGCGCCTTAGGGCCGTAGAGGACGGCCTTAACTTTGATCACGAGCTGCAATATTTCTTGGGTGATTAATTTGTCTTGTTCTGCAATTTTTAATACTGAGTGAGTATTTTCTTCCTTTGGTCCATTTCTTTCTTATTTAGACTTATTGTAACTATCTGATCGTTATAGAATTAATTTTTTTTTCTATAGAGTAATAGTAGGAATGTGTGTTTACCCTCTAACTGACTTTTGAGTACAGCCTTGAGACACATGATGGATAAAAGATATTGAATACCCCTTGTCGTACTAACATAGTCCTTGTTAGAGCAGTTAAGACTCAACATTTTATTAGTAATATGTCAGTAATGTTGTGAGATGGTGATGTTGCATTTTTGTAGACAACATGTTCCCACATTATATTGTGCGTATAGTGCAACAGAGAAACCATTTCAGTACTCTGGAATATACAACTCATGCGTGATGCATATTTGAAATTGAGACATCAGTACCTGACATTATATTTAGAATTATGAGGCACATTAGGAATAGAACTGTTTTATTACACCGATTGGTACGGATATAATTTTGTATACCGATCGAGATGGCGCCTAAAGTTTAAGAAATGTCTACTTTTAATGTTCTAAGATGGCGCTCATGTTTTGCTCTTTACGTCCGAGTTCCTACTTTGATTTTTACCATTTGGTTTAAATGCAAACGACACAGGCGGCCAAGCGCTCTTGCCTGTTTTCGGGTGCAGGGTTATTCATATAAGGTATGTGGGATTTTGAATATTTCAACTCACAATAAACAGCTAGTACTTTGCGTGGTGAGGTTAATACCGTATTATTTGTAATTTCAGTCATCCCCGTACTTCAGGGACACGTTACGACTGATGGAGGTTACTGTCTGCTAACTTCTCGTATTCTAGAATCACAACACTTATTTGGGGGTTCTTATCTCCCAAGTCTTCACCAGCACTATATTGCGGTAAGAAATTCTTGAGATTTGATGATATTTGCCCGGATGTAGTCAGAGGGCGATAATCTGATGGGTGCTTGTGGTTCTTTTACAGGGTCGAGGACGAATTTATTTTATGAGGCGTTTACAACGTGCACTGGATAAACTGATTTATATATATATTGGAATGAGTTGAATGCACGGAGTTAATTACAGAGGGTAAGGATTAACTCGGTTTATTTCATTTTATGTGTAATTTGTAGCTTAGGATCAAAAATTGCGTATTGAGAAACCTGTGCCTCATGTTGCCCATTTTTTACATACGTATACTTTATCTTCTTTCGGATTTCACAGATTTTGTTCTGGAATATTTATTCAAGGTATGACACGTCTCCCAGGTATATTGATTTTCCTTGGGAGCATGCGAGTCACGTGGGGTTCTAAATATAACGGACACCATGACTGACACAGAGTTTGAATTTCCACACTCACGAGAGGGGTATTTGACTTAAAGAATTTGTCACATGAATGAGAGTTGAAGAAGCTTGTCATTATTAAGGTTAATAAGTACATGCTTAGATACAGTAACAATAAGACACAGTATGGGTGTCTGCTTTACAGAATGTATCTACACACAAGTCACAGTCCCCCGCATCCGGAAAACGACCGCCGGCGGCAGATCCTTCTCCCACCTCGCCGCCAAGACCTGGAACACCCTCCCCACCAACCTCCGACAGACCCAAGACCTATGGCCTTCAGAAGACTCCTCAAGACCTGGCTCTTCGATCAGTAGCAGCACCAACCCCCTCTTCCCCCAGCGCCTTGAGACCCTCGCGGGTATGTAGTGCGCTTTATAAGTGACATGATTGATTGATTGATTGATTGATTAGACCGTTTTGCACAGGGTTATTATCTGGGCTTGTATTGAATGTTAAGAAATCATGTGTGATTCTTGTATTACAACTTCGATATTTGTATTACTTCCAGCCCTGATGAAGTCGTAGGGTGTGTACCCAGAAACGACGAAACGCTTTGGCTTAAGGGAGTGGAAGATTTTGAATCATTAAAGAAGAAACAAAGCCCCTATTACTGTTTGCATGTTCTTTAAAATGCATTTCACTCGAATTTAGAACAGGGATGCGTGTGCTTTAAAAAACTGTAAACTGTTTTGTTCAATCTATGATATATATTTGGGGAATTGGGGTGTATTTTCTCCCTTTTGAATGCACCGTAAGACATATATAACTGCTGTTATCGTACTAATTGTTGTGAATACTATTTTAGCGCCTGATTACCCTTTACACCCAATTCAGTGAAACCTTCTGGAGCAAGGCAGCGTACTGGCTTAAGGGGAACAAGACAGCCCTGGAATTCACAGTCCAGCCCGAAGACTGGGTAGCGCACTATGGTTCACTTTATGAATCCGGCAACATGGTAACAGAGGAAGTTAGTGAGTGGTGGAGGGAGGCGTCCAGTGTAGAGGGTGATGCTCTGTTTTTTTCTACAGAGGAAACACAAGCAGCAATTCGCTCGTGTATCCCAGCCCGTGTCCCCGACCCTGATAGAATTCCTAATGATTTATACAGAGAGGACATAACTCTCTGGGATTCTCATATAAATTTGCTTACTAACTCAATTTTGTCTGGTGCTGCCATTCCCCCTTCGTGGAATATAGCAGAAATAGTCCCCATTTACAAAAAGGGGGATAGAGCCAAGCCGGCTAGCTATAGGCCCATAAGCCTCATTGACTCTCTCCAGAAAATGTTTTGTAAACAAATTTTAGACAGGGTTCAGGTTTGGATCCTAGAGTCCCGAGTTTTGAGTGATTATCAAGCGGGCTTCCGTGCCAAAACTAGTACTCTGGATCAGGCTTTTCGCCTACTCTGTATTTATTGGAAGGAAGTAGCTGTTAAAGGAGAGAAGCTTTACGTGGCCTTTGTTGACTCACGGTCTGCGTTCGACCTTGTCCCCCGAGCTAGTCTTTGGAGAGTCTTAAAAAAGATGAGCCTACCGGGAAATGTGTTAGATGTTTTAATTAGAAAATACACTCATCTAACACTGCACAAGTGAGGTGGGGGAGAACAATCAAGTTACGGAAACTTTCCCAGTCCAACGTGGAGTGAGACAGGTATGTGTGTTAGCTCCCACACTATTCACTCTTTTTATTAACGGGGTGGTTGACGTTTTAGACAGACATGGGTGTGATGCCCCTAAAATCGACGCGCTGACGTCACCCTCCTAATTTCTAAATCCCCGCAGGGTCTTCAACAACTCTTGAATGATTTTACAAAGTTCTGTGACGAACGGGGTCTGGTGCTAAATGAGGCGAAAACTAAATACATGATTTTCACTAGAGGAACGGCCAAACCTTCTAAAAGACCTGTGTTTGTTGGTAGTAGTAAATTGGAGCAAGTTGATGTCTTTGATTACTTAGGTATTCGCTTGACCCCGACAACACATTGGGCCGCCCACATCATGAAACTGAAATTACAACTAATCCAACAGACCGCTCACATTAGTAAAATACACAGGAAAACGTTGTCCAGGCAAGCAGCACCAGCTCTGGAAATCTACAACATCAAGGTTCTAGGGGGGGCCCTTTATGGAGCAGAACTTTGGGGCACGGGCAACACAAACGGTCTGTCTAGCATCGAAAACCGCTTTCCTAGATCTTTGGTAGACCTCCCCTCTAGTAACCCTTTGACCCCCCTCCTTTTGGACCTTGCCCATATACAACTGGCCCACAAGCTGAATTACAAATTACTTATGTTCTGGCACAGGCTGTGGTCCGTGGAAGAGCTCACATCGTATTGTGAGGCTCTGTCGGGCCATTTGAAACTTCTCCAGGTAACCTCGATCCCCTGGTTCAGCTCTCTGAGGGATCTATTGGGGAGGCTTGGTATGGAGGCGTTTTGGTCAAATCTGGAAAGTATGGCCCTCACACCGAGGGTTAGGCTTAAAGCGATGTTCTGGGAAGCTACATCAGAAAAGGACTTGGCGAAATCTGAGGGTTGTCTGACTCATGAATTCCTTAATTTTAAATCTGTCTCTCACTTCGAAGGCACTATTGATGAAATTGTTCCCCCTCTGGCATGTAAACTATTTCTACAGTTCCGTTACAAGACCCTACCCACAAAATTGTTTTGTATTAAGTGGCGCTGCAATACTCTTAAAGATGACCTTTGCCCATTGTGCAAATCTAGTCCAGAATCCATTGTGCCCTTACTTTTTTCTGCCCATAATATACATCCTTGAGGAATAAATGGATAATTCAGTTATGCAGATTGGTTGGCCCTGGACATTACCTTGAGGTGCTGAGAATCTTGTGCACTGACACACGCAGGGTATTGGTCTATTGCCTTTCCAGATACGGGTATGCACTGTGGATTAAGCGCTCCAAATGTATTGTAGGATGCACCGTACTTTTTATCTGTTTTTACTTTTCCTGCTTTTAAACCATTTTATGGCATTTATGTCTTTTAAATCATATAATGAAAATGTTTTATGTATTCTGTATTTTACCCTTCTTGTGCTATGTACTTTTAAGATCTTTGTGATAGAAATGAAGTTATATATGATGATGATGATATATTGTAATTACAGAGAGAGAAGAGGGTCATTTTATAGAACATAATTGAGCAATTTTATAAAACATAAGTGAGACAAAAAATGAGTGGCTTATAGTGCGATGCCTACTTTGGTTTTCACAACCATTTCCTAAAAAGTATTGTTCGAGCCTATATGACCTTTGAACGCAATATGGCATTGATGCCACCCTCAAATGAGAACAAGAACCTTTAAAAAGTCCACAGTGAGTTTCGACTAAACAAGTGTTTGCACGATCAGTGTAGAACTGGCTGTACTGGTGTACAACTTGGTGTACTAGTTTGCAACAGGCTGAAATGTTGTAGTGCTGGCATACAACTGGCCGCAGTGTTTTACAACTGTTGCTGAAAAAGAGCAAGGTAAAGGATGCTGCATACTAGAACTGGATCTCAAAGACTGCGGGTGTGTGGAATGAACCAAAGATGAAATGATCTTCTGTGCTTTCTACAACTGGAGCAACAGGATATGCGCGCACTCTGCATTCAAAATGAAGTTTTTGGTACTGTAAACAATAGATCACTTTAATTAAGCTTTCTTACTAATTTGTTGTCAAAATAATGTGTGACTGTGCTATAGAGACCAAAGTCACATTTTACTGCTTTTACTTGGTAGTATTGAGCTCAGTGTTGCCTGGCCAACTAGGCCTACCCTTCCTATCCTTCCTGGTGAAGGTCACAGAGAAAGTCATTGTTACCCAACTAGAGGCTCACAGCAGTTATCATCACTTTCTGTGAACCAACCAATCCATCTTTCAACAGCGTTGTAGCATGTAGACAAAAACCTGCCAGAGGGTCAATGGCATCTTTCTAGCAAGAGGTGGTGGGAGCATCTGCTTGATCATGCTGCTGGATTTCTCTGCTAATTTTGGCTTGGTTCATGAATCATTTTTGTCATCTTAATATGGGTATTGCAGAATTGTTCTGATTAGGTTTTTTCCCTTTGCATATTTTCGCTTGTAAAACGTACATGTGGGATCCTTCAAGTGTCCCCATCACAGATATTCTGTTGAGTACCTCAGTAGCCTATTTTGTCCCCGAGTTATACTTGATGTTTACATGGGGGATCTGTTCATGGGGCGTGGTATCTTTTTACATTAGTATACTATGATAGCCTATTGCATCAGATAGGGACAATCACTGCCTGTGGGACTATCTGTCAGTGAATGAAGCTTGGATTGATTTCGCAAGCTTAAATTCGGTCCTTGAAAGTAAGAATTTATAATTTTCTCTTCGGGCAGGGATGGCCTTCTTGTACAGTCTTGGAAGGTGTCACTAGTCATTTCAATCTTAGTCACCTCCTTCTATTTTGTTGGTGTCTTTTTGGCTGTTAGGATTTCTTATGTATAGAGTGTCTTTATAGCTAGGTGTTTAAATAAGAGAAAAATGTATTTTTAAAAACAAAAAAAACCTCTAAAGACCACTTCTGTTTAAACAGAAAGCAGTGTACACTTTTTCCCGTACAAAGGGTCTCATGTAAGAGCTGAATACCATGAACCAAGGGTGCTCAATAAAGATGTGATGTATTTGATCATGTGGTGTTAACACATTTTCCTTTGTGGTGAAGGGTTTTTGGACAGATTTGGACGCTACCTGACCCTTCCCGGTCTAATATCAATATTTTGTTAAAAAACTCTAGAAATCCACTGAAAAGCCAAAGGTCAAAGCCAAGCTATAGCTAGGCGAAAATGTCAGTCATAATGTCACTGTCATGTTTAAATGCGCAAAAAAAACGACTGAAAAATACCAGATATGATTTACTGAGCTAAATATAAATTCCACCCCCACCATGCCATGCTTATGACCTCACATATCACATCATTCATTATACATGTTCAAGTGCCCAAAAGTAAAAACGTCCACCCCCCCATACACAGTGTTGTAATAAAAGATATAATTTCAGATGTTGCAGTCATATTATCAATCATGTCATAGAACATGGACAATACCTTTTCTGAATTTTGTTTCTGGGTTCTGAATGTTACAGAACTACACAAAACCCAGTTTACATATATTGCAATTACAGATAGAGAAAAGGGGTGTGTTTTATATTAGAGAGTGGGCAGGGAACAGCAGTGTCCCAGGGGATGGAGTCCCCAGGACACTGCTCTCTTTGGACCCCTTGCATTGATTGGGGACAGGGCCAGAGGCTCCCCTCCCCATAAAAACACCATTTCCTAGAGATGAGGTCCTTAAAGAGGCTCGAGGAGAATCAGGGAGGGGTAGGGCACTCCCTCGCCATATTAATTTAATTGGCTCTGGGGGATGGGGTACTCAGGGCCTGGAAAAGGCTCGGGGAGTGGGCCCACACCGCCCCCCTACTTAAAATTTCAATGCACCAACCCCCTGGGCCCTAGCCCACCCCAGGGAAGCGTAGCCTGCCTTTTTTTAAATGCACCATGGATATGGTTTTGGCCCCTGGCTCCCCCCCCAACCTGGTCTTGGGGGGTCAGGAAGCCCTACCATGCCTCCCATATGTTTTTTAAACTTTTTTTTAGGACAAGGGACTGAGTTCCTGAGCCCTAAATTGATTTTCACTATACCTTTGCCGATGTGGTGGCAGCCAATCAGATCTTATGTTTAGATCTGTCGGATGTGCGTAGCCTGTGTAGGCGTGAAATATCTATACATTTTTAACCTTCTTGTCTCAAAAATTACTGAACAGATTTACACCAAATCACAAAAAACACACTTTCTGCAACAAGATATAGATTTCAGCCAAATTATGTGTAATTCACTTGAGTCATTTTTCCTATGAAAAACTGCATTGGGAAACACACTTTGGGACACACTTTTTCTACGCCTCCGCTTGACAGAACACCCCGAAACTTTCCAGGAAGGAGCTGAGGTGGATGAGACTTTTTTTTGGAAAGTTTTGTGACGATTTGTCAAACTGAGCCTCATCCACCAGGGCCAAAATAAAAAAAAATGGGAAGGGACACACTGACACCCTCCCCAAGCCTCTAAGGCCCCGGGGACCCTCATCCCCTGGGGCAAATACTTTAATATAAAGTGAGGGGAGTGTACAGCCCCCCTCCCTGAGCCTATTAAGGCCCCAGGGACCAAATCCCCTGTGGCTAATACTTTAAAAAAAGGGGGAGGGGCTGCACAGACCCTCGCCCCACCCTGTTAAGGCATCAATGATCCCATCACTCATGGCGGGCTCAATGACTGTGTCCTAGGGAACCCACCCTTCGGACACAGTAATTTCACTGCCCGCAGGAGTGCAGGCAGGGAAAGCTTGTGTGCTCTCACCAGGAGGAAGTTTTAAAATGCTCCAGCCAGAGGGAGCAGACATGTGTTTCAATGCGAACACACTTGCGAGTAGAGAAACTCAGATTGCTCTCGCCCGGCAGGAGCAGTGAAATATACCTGCTTTTGCTGAGCGGAAGCAGTTCTGGCTCCCGATGCAGCAAGGATAGGTGCATGCGGGCCACAGGGGCCCTGCGGCCTCCCAACAGCCCCCCAACAGTGTGTGTTATGGGTTTCCCCATGTCTTGAAAAATTACACAATAAAGGTATAAGGGTGCAGGGTGGGGATATCCTAGCCCCCTTAACCTTGTGGTGGCCATTCCCAGAGGGAGCCCGCGCCCGGCGCCAAATAAAAAAAAAAGATTTGGGGGATGCAGTGATCCCACAGGCCTCTGACTTGAGCCAACAGGATCCCCATGTGAGAGCTCAGGGATCGCGCTGGATCCTGCAAGAGTCCCACGGAATACCGGAACCATTTTTAAAAAGGAGAGGGTGTGAGTGTCTAAGGTGGATTGGCTGCATTCGGCGGTCGGCCCTGTAGCTAACCCACACAACCTTTGGTCTTTGATGGTGGATGGCCACCCGCAGTTATTGAGCACAAGGCCTGGCCACAGACCAAGCAATCCGTCCAACCCCGCGCTGCACTCTGCCAAAGACCATATGCAGCAGAAGAATGGCTGCCTGCAGTGGGGGTTCAGTGCAGGGTGTAGCCTTCGGCTGTGCATGGTGGTGGGGTGGCATAGTTACATATGGTAATAAAATAATACTTAACAATAAAAGCCCTAGAAATACACTGAAAAATCCAAAGGTTAAAATGACATTATAGTTAGGTATGGTAACAATATCTTACTCATGGCGTGTTCTGTTACATCATTGATAACATCACTGATGACATCCTAAATGACATCATTGATGAGAACACTGTCCATGGCTGGGGAACAACTGTTACTTGAAATAATTATAACTGGTGAATTTCAGTGGTCAGTGGTTTTCTTCAGTTTAAAATGTTAAATTTCTCCTAACTATGATGTCACTTTGACCTTAATTTTTTCAGTGTAAAATAAATAGGCTCAGTTTTAACTATAACTGCTGAATTTCCCAGGTTTTTTTACAAGTGAAATCTGAGCCTAACATAACGTCCCAGTAACCTTTGTTTTTTTAATTGAATTTCTACAGTTTTTCAAATTCTATTTCCTAACCATAATGTCTCTGAAACCTTTGTTTTTTAAAGTGAATTTGTAAGGTTTTTTAAAGTTTATTTCCTAACTTTAATCACTAACCTTTGACACTAAGTGTGTTAGTGAGTGCATGAGTATCTCAGTGGGTGTATGAGTGAGTATGTGTAAGAGAGTATGAGTCGGGCTGTAAGTTGGTATATGAGTGTCTGAGTGGATCTGTGTGTGGGAGTGGGAGTTCCTGATAGGGGTGGGTGGTAAACTCCGCTCCACCAGCAGAGTTTGTGGAGTTTTGCCCCTCCACACTCCCCTTGGCATGCAGAGTTTGGCAAAAACTCCGCCAACCGCTAGCGGAGCGGAGTTTACCAACATGCTCACCCCTAGATTTCCTCCCCCATCCAGTAGTGTGCCAGGAGGCCCCTTTGCAGAGTGATTAAGAAAGGGGGCGGGGCCTCCGATGAGGTCTGAGCAATTTCACTGTGGGTATCTTACTTGTTGCAACAATAGCGGTTCTTGGCGTGCAACGACCCTCAGCAGCCAAGTGGACTTCATCCCCCAAACAGTAGTGCACCAGGTGGCCCCATTGCAGAGTGGTTGAGAAAGGGGGTGGGGCCTCAGACGAGGTCTCAATGTTAATTATGCCCCAGGGAGGTGGTAGTCCCCGAGGCCTGAGAGGTCTGCGAGGCCGCCAATTACGATCAATTTAGCCCCAGGAAAGTGGTGGTCCCCAAGGCACGGGGGGATCCACGAGGCCCCCCTGATTTTTTGGTAGTTAGCCCCAGGGAGGTGGTGGTCTATGGGGCATAAGGAGAGAGGCCCCATGAGCCCCCTCCTTTAATGTTCATATATATGCACATGCCCCTGGGACCTGGCCCACCCAGGGGCTATTTCCAAAACAAGCGCAGGAACCTGCGCTTGTTTTAAAAAAAAAGAATTACTGCAACTTTCACAAATTTGTGGCAGTTTTTTTTTTATTGCTTCTATGCCGTGGTGGGTCCCAGGAGGACCCCAACAGTAGGGGGTCACCAGTATATTAAACTTACCTCATCTATCTATCTGAAGAAGTCCAGATGCAATAGATATGTTGTAGTAACTTGAACTGCAGCGTACTGCATGGTGACACATGCACATCCTGCATAGCTCGGAAGATCTTTCCATCCATGCACTGTTAATTATGTCGGCCTGTCCTGTGCTTATCTTCCAGTGAACTTTGTAATATGCAAGTGTACCAAAAATGCACGACTATTTTACTGCGCCACAGAACGAGTCTCTGCTGATATGGGGAACCCCATGTGTTCCCCCTCCCTGTGTGATGGGGGCTAACGCCTTTTCATCCCAGGCTATTGACTGGCTGTGGTAGCAGAAATATTATATTTAAAAAGAACAGACCTTTGTACCTGCACCCTAGTGGGGTTACAGCTTAAATGTCCATTTTAGTCCCCATAACAAGCACCCTTGCTTATCCTCATATGTGATACATGTGTAGGTAGTGTGTTGTATATGTGAGCATACAGGTGAATAGAAGGTATCCATGTGAAACACCCTTTGCATGTTTTCACAAGATGACAGTCTTGCAGCTGTCCTTTGCATAGGATGGACATGAAAGCCTGGACATTCATGTCCTCAGGACCTCCTCCCTGAAACTAGTATTTTGTACGGGGCTTGGGGTTAGATGTCCTCTTTAATCTCTTTAAAGCTGCATTCTCCCGTTGCTGTAAATCTCCCCCTCATCCTGTGCTAGCAACTGTCTCTTGACAACAGTGGCCTTCTTTTATGCTCAGTCAGGGAAGACTCCACATTGACAACTAGATTAGTCCAAACTGGTCTGGCCTTGCACTCCCTGCTCTTGCAGCCTGTGAAAACATGAGAACAAATACAGCTATTATTGTCCCTCAGGCCACTCATTGTCTTCAATGTAGTGCCCAACGTTCCAAAGTCCCAAAGTGCTCATCCAGGCTTCTGGCACGTGTCTTCTGAGGTATGATGTGAAGGCAATGTCTTGGTAGATGTTTGGTAAAGTAGTTTGTCGTCATGCTTCTCATTTAAGAATCATGAAACAAGTGCCTTTCACTAGCTCATCCGTTTCTTATTTATTATTCATTTTACATTGGGAAGACCAAGACATTAGTGAAGAGATACAAGTACAAATGGCAGAACATCACTGCCAATACCTTCATAGAAAGCAGCCACAGGGGTGATCTTGTGGGTGCGGGGTACTCTGAAATTGTAGGCACCCTAAAATCTACCTCAATCAGAATGTCCACAGTCACTGGGTTGGAGACTGTGTTGAACTTCAATTTCATGAGTCAATGTGCCCCCACAGTAAGGCTCCTTCCAAAGCATCAACATTTTAGAAAATATTCAATTATGTAAATCGGCCCACTCAATAACTGAGTTGTAGATCAATAAAAAGTGAAAGGGTGTTATTGCAAAATCCAAAAATAGATCATTCAAACTCATCATTCGGCATCAAAATTGAGAGAGTAAAGGACAGTATTCCTAGTGGAGCAGGAAAGTCTTTTGGCTCATTCCCAAAATCAAGGGTTTTTATACATTGTTTTGTAGATGAAATTACAGAATCACTGTGGTGTGAGCAAATGTACCATTTCATCAGCAAATCAGAGCAGAAGAAATGTAAACGTCATATTGCCTTAGCACCTAAGCACTTTCCCACTACATTAATAATAATTCAGCACCCTCTCTGCTAATGTTGCCCAGACCTGCTACAACAAACAAGAAACATTAACAGTAGCTTGTTATATGAATGAGTAGGGCACTGTAAGCCAGAAAGGAGCTTGAGATGAATTTTAGTTTGTGAATGAGCTGGGGAAAGTTCATTGAGAGCAGCATAAATTGACAGTGGAAATAAACAAATACACCTCAGCTCAACTATTTGTTGTAGAAATTGAGTAGAGACATGGGCGGGGGGAATACATGAGTGAAAAGGGTGGCTTCCTTTCTGAACAAGATGGTGATCGTACTGAAATTGGGGCCTAATTTACAGGGATCAGAAAAAAACCACTTCTACATATCACAGAGATCTAGTTTCAAAAGTAACTACTATATTAGTTACAGTTAATCGAGTGTGAAAATACAGTCTGCACATTATTAACAATACACAAAAGTATCCAAGATAAAGAAGTGAACTGTGTAATGCATAATGTGCCATTTAGGATGGTGACTGATTATGTTGTTATTATTTATGTTTATAGGAATACTTGATAATACTCTGTGCAGCTAAAGTATATGCTGTGCAACCTGTGCATGTGAAATATTGTAATGCACAACTGATAGCACTGTAATTTGTTTATGAAAAAAAACTTAAAAAATTAAAAAAAACAATACACAAAAGTAGAAACGCGTAAAAGTATTTCAGAATCTGGTGACTATCCAAGCTAGCTCCACACGTGCTAGCATATTAAAAGGGCTTGGTGATGCCCTCAAAGCGCGACTGACAAATTTCTCAAATCAACTGATAGTAACAGGCTCATACGACTGTCTGTTCAACAATGAAGATAGAGTGGCAGTAGCGGGACAGTCATCCTCACTGGGTGTTGTATTCCTCTTAGGGTGTCCATAAACGGGCTTTCCAGTATCATGTCCTTATATAGGCACAATTCGCCCTGCCCTTATATAGGCATAAAATCCCAGCCCTTATTTAGGCATTAACCGTGCACTCCAAATACAGGCATGGTCTCTGACATCCGTCCACCCTAACGTCACAACGAGTTCTTGAAGAACAGACCCTTAGGCTGCGGGAGTTTCCCTAGTCCAGGACTATTGATTTCTTCAAGGACTCATATATTATGCATGAACCATTATTCCTTAGGGGCTCATTCATGACGTCTTCCGCTGTCCGACTCACGTCAATGCTAACATTCTGAGGTAATTCTCAGGTATAAATATACCTTCCCTAGCCCCTGTAAATCAGAGGAGACCTCGACTTCAGAGGAGCCCGTTTTCCGGCCTGACGCACTGAGAAGACGCTGTCATCCCTGCATGCAGAGAGTCCAGCTTCCAGTGATCTAACTTCCCTTGCGGGGTGTTGGAGTTCGAGTCTGGCAAAGAGATTCCTACCTCTCTCATTCTTCAGGTATGGAGCAGACTAGAACCTAGAGGGACTCTTGGCATACTAGGCATACTGGGGTTAGCGTACTCTTAGTATACCATAGTAAGGAATACTTCACCTACTTCATACCTCGTCCTATACCTAGCTTAGGTTAGGTACATTGGGGTAGAACTAGATTAGAAACGCATCGTATGAGTACTCGCATTTTTAGTCTGTGTTATTTATGTAACAGCATATGTACTAAAAGATAATGCTCTCGCAGTATTATTTATTTCTACTGCTCATACTGTACATTATTTATCTCGCATACTGTCTTGTGATCGTAACAGCACATTTTACTTACACCAGAAACAAGACTGTTCAATAAATCTTTTATTGAAACGCCCGTCTATTTCTTTCTGTGTAACTCGGAGAAAACTAAGCATGCACGACTGAGCTGAGTGAAATAGTTATCTATTGTTTCCACGACTCTGGGACACGTTCTGATTCTAAAGGGAAACACAGTGGTCATGTTTTGCGGCTGCCAGAAACTACTCCCTTCTTGTTGTCAAGGAGTTTCTAGTGGCCTCTGAGCTAGCTGGCACAAGTAATTAAGTTTAATATACTCGATAGGGACATACTGACCTTAGTCCTATGTCAAACCTATAGGATATATTATTCCAATGCGCAGAGCCTATTAGGAAATAGGAGCTACACTACATGGCGCCCAACGGTTTGGTAAGGCAGTAATTCAACGTTAGATACTGAGTAACTCAGCCGTGCTTTTTCTTCTCAAGACCCCTACCCATATACTCCAAAAGACGTCTGGAGTGGGCAGGGTTTAGTATCCGCCACGGCTACATAGGGCAGTACCCTATATATTAGCTGTTTGGTTTGCTCAACGTTGAAGGATACAGTGTTCCAAAATATTGTGCACCTTATCTTTGTTTCCTTGAAACTTGTTCTACATTTTTCAAAAAACAAAATGTTCTTAAACGGGGACAATGCCGCCGGAAACGGTGGAGCTGTGGCTGATCCAGCCCAAGCAGCAGCCTTTAACATTACAGGTTTAAATGAAACCGAGGAGGGTGTTATAGACATCGCTCCAAACTTAAGAAGAGCCATCACTCTAAAACTCATAAAACATGGCCTACCACCGAGAGGAGGTAGAGCAGTTTTCGTGATAGAGGCACACGAATCCTTTCAGACAGAGGTATTCTATTCATGGGTAATATTTCCTGAATTCAATTCAGTAACACACATGTTTCACTTCTACAAAGAAGATGAACCACCAGAGGAATACATTCCTTTTGAGGATATAGAAATTCCATTAACAAACCAAGAGCATCAGCTCTGGTTTAAAAGCGCCCTAAAACATCACAAAAACATTACCAGGCTCGGTCCACTAGGTAGACCAGGAGCAACATGGCCGATTCTAGCCGGCTACACACCTCATCCTGAACTGGATATAATGTCAGATGAGGACTTACTTGTTCAAATACAAGAATTAATAAAAATCTACAGACAATTGGTCCAATATGTCATGCGGACTTTCACAGTCCAACCACCATTAACACTTCCAAATCAAACCCCTCACCAGGGGAATACACTAAAAATTACACCACAGACTCTATACGCAGTCATGGGTAAAATGCCCACAAAACGTGAGAAAATTCCATTCTGGATAGCTCAAAAAATTACTCAAATCGAAGAAGTATTTCCAAATACTAGCCCGTATGAGAAACACAGAATACTGACAATCAGTTTACCAATGGGGATCACACCACAACTGGAAGACTGCACCACTTGGGGCTCATTCTTTGCTGCCATCTATACTAAAACACATGGCATTCCGTCAATTGCGGTAATACCTGATGTCCTGAAACAAATTCAAAACGAATACGGGGCAGAGCCTGCTCTAAATTTAGGTATGAAATTACTGAAAAATTTCGACCAGGTCTCAACAATAATATTATCTAATATTAAAGGGGAGGCAGCAGCAGTGGCGATCCGCCAAAAATTAAGGGAATTTGATGTTACAGAACATCAAACTGAGCTACCCAGAATAATTGAACAATCTTATGCAGAATTAGGCAGAGATAGTTTGGGTGGAAGACCAGTGAAGCCAAAGCTATCTGAAAGTCCTGAGAAGGACTCAATTAAACAATCTCCTAACTCTTCTAAAAAGAAGTGGGAGTCTACTAAACAAAAATCAAACGAGAAACGTTCTCAATCCCGAGGTAGGTCTCCTCAAAAGGAGCCCTCTGAAAGGAGGTATAACCTCAGGAATAGGGATAATTTGAGAAAACCTGATAGGTATCAAGATACTGATACACGTTCCTCTCGTCCCTTTCAGATCTCATCACAGACTTCGGAAAGAAGAGGACGATCGGAACATAGAGAAGAACGCGTGAAATCGAAAGACGATAAACACGCTCCAAAAACTAAAACAAAACCTCAATTCTCCAAAAAGAAAGTAGCAGGTCTAAAGATCAGACATGCCGAGAATACTGAGAACACAACTCAAGAACGGAGAATGGGCTCAGACAATGCTGGACAGTGCAGCAGAAGTCACAATAGTTCGCCAGAACCTGAAGGAACTTCTGGAGATAGTGGACTTGAATGAGTACATCACGGTTGAGACTGTAGACATAAGGGTTAGTACTCCACAAAAGTTATATGAAATAACACTCCGGATGGAGGGAGACAAACCAAGACAGGTGAAAGCACTTTTTTGGGAAAGACTATCAAAGGGCTATGACATACTTCTAGCAGAAAAGGACTGGCCACCACAATTTGTCAGGGAGTGCCCACATGGCGAGGACATAATTATGCCTGCCTTCTCCAACCATATTCCAATGCATCTGAGATATACATATGCCAGGAAATGGGCAGTGGCCCAGGCCCCAGCATTATATAAAAATCATGTAGGATGGGATGAGGACTCACCTCACCATAAAATACATCTGAAACATAAACCAACTGCACAACAGCAGTATCCAATAAAACAAGAAGCTAAAAAACAGGTCAGGGAGATCTTAGATCAACTTGAATATCAAGGGGTGATTAAAACATGCACCTCCTCAATGAACAATCCTTTGTTTCCTGTCTCCAAACCAGACAATACATATCGTCTAGTTTTGGACTACAAACACTTAAACACTTGTTCTAAAACTTTTGCAGTACAAAATGCACATAGCACAGCATTGATGAATAACATTGTGCGTAAAAAATATAAAACCACATTAGACATCTCAAATGGTTTCTTTTGTCAAAACATAGCACCTGAAAGCAGGTACTTAACAGCATTCTCCATAATGGGGACCCAGCGTCACTTTTGTCGACTCCCACAAGGGTTCAAGAACAGCCCAGGTTTATTCTCAGCGAGGGTAACGGAGTTACTACAAATTTATGACAATGAGGCATTGTCCTATGTCGATGACATATATCTGACAGGCGATGACCTGGAAAAACACTTGAACAGGGTGAGCACCATTATACTGGGTTTCGCCTCTGAGGGCTACAAATTCAACTTTAAAAAGTCCCGAATTGCCCATCTCAATGTCCTATTTCTAGGATATGAACATTCAAGTGAAGGCAAGAGCTTGGCAGCTAACATTCTAGAGAAATGTGTGCTGCTCCAACCTCCAAAAACGCTAAAAAACTTACAATCCATCCTGGGTTTCCTAAATTTTGGAAGAACATACATTCTAAATTACGCAGAAAGGGTTAAACCTCTCTACGCATTAATCAAACCTGATGTTTCGACCAGAAACTGGAACAGGAACACACAGAAATCCTGTGTTCACTCCAGGCTAACATGTTAGCAACAAATCACTTACAAACACGTGTAAGTCAACGAAATTTGGTGATCCGAATAATTTCGGGTCAATGCGGATTCACCTACTTAACATTCAATGAGGGTGAGAAAATACCAATCGCATACAAATCTCATTTGTACACACAAGCGGAAATGCGCTTCAGTTCAACTGAAAAAATTCTGATAGCAGTTCAAACCGCTGTAGCAAAAGAAAGAGCCTTAGCCCAAGGGAAACGCATTACTGTCGTAACCCCGGTACCAGCTTTAGAAGCGGTCACAAAAGCAAGCATTCCAAATGCTAAAGCATTACATCCAAGATGGATACAATGGGTTAATTCTCTTGCTGCAACAGATGTTGAATATGTTTTTGATCCAGACTTAAAAACACAAGCATTCCTGCAATATGAACAAGAATGTCCTCTGTCCACTGAGATTCTGCCTCTCGATCAGTACAAATTCATAATTTACACTGACGGATCCGCACAGCCCGCAACAGGGAGTAAGCAAGCTTACAGTGCAGCGTGTGCAATCGTTAAAGGTCGCATGCGAAATGGCATCTTCAGACCTATGGTCACAAAAACTCAGTCTCTAGGAGATTGTACAGCTCAGCGAGCTGAACTACAAGCATTCAAACTGGCACTTGAAAGTACAGATCGAGAATTCCCCACACTAATAGTGTGCGATTCCTTTTACTGTGTTCAGTCGTATAATGAATATAAACAAAACTGGCTTGAAAATGGTTTCAAAGATGCGAAAGGTGGCACAATAAAGCACAAAATGCTTTGGGAACAAGTAGTTCAGTTGAAAAACGAACTACCAAAGGCTCACGTGATCCACACACTGAGTCATCAACGTGATGGCGTTCACGTTGCAGGGAATTCATTGGCTGATGAAGCCGGCAAAGGGGGCTGTGCATACGGCTTCCGTAGCTGCGATCACTCGTTCAAAAACAAAAATAGACGGTGAGATAATGTTGGCTGTCAATGCATCAAGCAAAGGCAGCAGTGCAGCGTTACCAAAAAAGTTTCCACTCAAGTACTCTTATGTAATTGATGCAAACAACGTTCCTTTTGCTCGAATCCCTGGAGTGGGGGATAGGGTAATTCCAAACATGGAACGCAGAGCAGCCTTGATTTATGAAACACATTTGGGGGAGGGTCTGTCACATCAATAGATCTCTAAAACAATTTTGACGTTAAAAGAGATGTACTGGTGGCCTGGAATGAATACAGAAATTCACATATTCATCAACAACTGCCTCGACTGTAAATTACATCGAGAGAGCCACCAGACACCATGCTGCAAATGCGGCAACCCAGTACAGACACCACTGTTAGACAGCATTAGACTATCTACGCGCCTGCGTCCTACTGGACAAAGGCATTCCCACAAATACTGAATCAAGGTTCCTATGGTTATGGCCTCAGCGCTCGGCTGACGCTCGAACTGTTATAAAAGATTTGCGAGTCTTTATCGGCACATACGCAATAGGCACGCTACATTCTGACCAGGGCCCTGCGTTTAGCTCTAGGGCTTACAAAGAAGCCATGGCCAGTCTGGGCGTTGCATTGCGGTACTCCTCTCCATTCCATCCTGAGGGAAATTCGGTTGTGGAAAGGAAAAACCGGGACATAAAGCAGTCTATAACAGCTAGGGTATTAGGTTCGGGTGATGGGTGGGTCAAACACCTTAGTGGGGTTCAACGCTCATTGAATAATCTGCCAAGAAGTTCTCTAGGGGGGGTCACTCCGTATGAGGTCCTATTTGGGACAAGAATGTGGGTACGAGACCTTGAACACGTAGGCACAGTGGTGGAAAATAAACCCTTTGATATCAAAGATCGTTTGGCTGTTTTACAGGAACTAAACAAGTTAAGAACGAAACAAAGCAACGTATTCCTACAGCCCACCACCACTGGGGATCAACCGGCTGTCCCAGCAAGGCCTGTCTGGATTCCAAAAGTTGGGGATCTAGTCAGAGAAAAGATTGCGGACAAGAAGGAATTTGGACCTTCTTACAGACAACCAGTACCTGTCCTAGCAGTTCAAGGAACAAGAACAGTGCTTCTGCCACCCCTTGCTGGAAGAAAGGAGAAAAGATTTGTGTCCATCAACCTCATCAAACCACAGTATGTGGCCAATACTAAATAGTAGGCCTCGTGGACTCCGACCTAGTAGCAGACGCACTCCTCTCGCTACTATCCAAGAGGTTCAGACTGAAAGACTGATAACAATCGAGAATTCAGCTGCAACTGATGGAGGACTAAGCAACAACGCTATGGAACTCATCCCTCTTGAACACCAAGTAACAGTTCGTCCAAATACACCTGTCTACACCAACGTGGCAAGTGATGAACTGGTTCCAGTGATTTCTACAAATCCTGATGCAATTCCAACAATTGACAGAACTGCTTCTGGCTATTTCATTAACTTTGATACGTTCTCAGAAGATCCGAGTGAACCTGAAACGACGCCAGCATCATTGAAATTCAAGCAGCAAGTACAAGACTTTCTTCACTTTCTGAAAAAGACTTATTTGGTTTCTCCATGGATTGAACTCTGGATTACATCTGGACTTTTTGTTTTCCTGCTCTGGCTAGCTTTGGTAACAACTGTGCGTGTGCTGATAAGTGGCAGATACATCCATGTGAACACTGAAGGAAAAGACGTGAACATACTTTTGAAACCTCATAAATCTTCCCATCGTGAAGCAAGAGACTTGTCATCAGTGAACATCACAGCTGTTCCTATACAGGATGGTATAGTGTGTGACAAAACAGACTTTGAAATCTTCGGTCCGACGGAACAATTGAACATTCCACATTTGTTTAAAATTTCACTAAGTGATATAATTACGTCCAGTACCTATTCAGATGATTGGGACTTTGAGACTGTGAATGACATAATGTTTGACCTAGAAAAATCTGCTGCATTTTCTAAACATGAATATTTAGAGGGTTCATCAGACTATGAACAAATGTATTGTTTTAACCACTATGGTCATCATTATTTGCATAAATCTGCATATCCAAGAAATGTGTTTATGTTTAACCAATGGGAACATTGTCCTACACCACCTAAAGGTAGTTCAAAAACATTTGCTAGTAAATTTCCATATTTTTCAGGACACAATACATCTGAACCAGAAATGTTTTACTATAAAAATGTAAACAAGACAGGACTGAAAATTATGTTAACAAATACAAAACAGATTTACTCTGCGTTATTTAATGCCCAACTGTCTAGACAGGGTTTCAACTTTTGGAAAGACACAATAGACACAAAAACTGTGTGGGGTACTAAAGAATGGCAAGTGCAGGGGATAGAAGCTTTATTTAGAGCCTGCATCATCCCTGAACAAATAATGTTTTTGAATGAAACCATCCAACAAACATCTTGTCTTGGATTAGCCAAGATCAAAGAGATGAACACACCTTCTGTACCAACACCTGCCAGAGACAACGATACACAGGCAGTGGTGACAGTTGACAATATACTACAACTCAACAGATCTAATCCTGATTGGAACAAAATGGTTGATCTGGCCCACAGACACGAATAACTGTCATGAAAGATTCCTGAATAAAACTCAGGGCTTTACTATTAATAGGCCAGACCCAAGATACGTCCAAAGACAACATCCGAGGGTAGTAACAACATACAGTGTAGGAAAATGATGCCTCGATTGGCTGCATAAGTCTACACTACAGGATGTGAAACAACACTTAACCTTACTTAAAAAGGATGCAGACCTTAGGGAATTCTTGCTTGGACCAAGAAAACCACGTCAAAAACGTTTCATATATGCCGGCATTTATGCTGCTTATAATGAAGCATGGAAAGTATCACAGATGGAGGCTGCAGAACGAATACGTGAACTTGATCGTATTAATTTAGAGAAAACACTCTCTGTGGTCGACAATGGGTTAACAACTTTGTCCTCCAGAATATATTCATTGGATGGCATTGTATCCTCTGCTATCGACATACTAGAACAAGATTTGGCGATGTTACAGCAAGGCCAGTCTCAATTACGTTCTATTATGTTATTAAGCTGGACGCTGCAATCTTTGCGAGCGGGCTATGTGCCTTGGCGTTTTATCAACACAACGGCTCTGTTTGCAGAATACAATCTAACTGATAAACAGATCGAACTGGCACAAAGAGGAGCAAGGTATACAGTGCTGAGCATTGAAAAACTGGAAAAGTTACCATTCACAGTGGCAGAAAAACCAGCTACAGAATGGCTTATTCATGGCAAAATAACATTACCTGTGAGTACTTTTCAGTTTCAGTATTGCCTCAGACAAATGCAAGCAGGCAAATATGAAAGGTTGGGTAAGGAATATATTAAGACATCTTGGGATTTACCGTATACATATAGATGTTGGAGTGGGGATCGTGAAGTGTTTTTGAGTGGTACAAACTGTAAACGTGCACTGAGCGGTTCACTTATATGTCAGGACATTTCTTTACACGGGGCTTGTAATGGTTCTGTGGCAAATTTGTCTTGCCATCAGCAGGGTACACCAGCTGCTGTGATTAATCCAACGTTTGGACAACTTTCTAATGGGAGTTACCTCATGTTGAATGATCAGAGTTGCTGCGGCATGCTGCCAGGCATCCCATATCTAGTAACGGTCAACTCCAGGGTCACTTGCTGTATGCAAGTATTGTTTGCCCCAATAGACACAGTCAGGGAGTCGCCTCTATGGCCTTCGCTGAACGTCTCTTTTATAAGATTTGATACTTTGAGCAGAATGAAAGCCATGCTTTTACAGCAAACAGTTCCTTTGACCTCGGCCAAAGAAACCTATGATCTACAAGTAGCAAGGACTTCGGCTGAGATACAGACTTTAATACGTACAAACTGCCCTATACATTTCGTAGAAATGATATCACGTATCTTCAACATGTCTGATACAAGTGGAATTATACATGTATTTAAGAGCATCTTTACCGGTCTGTTAGCACCTTTCCAGGCAATACTCGGAATCATCCCGAACTTTGCACATTCGGTGTTTGGTGGCATACCATTAATTCTAGCACTTGTTGCCGGAATTCTATTTCTCTTCCTGCTATTGCGCTATGGCCAGCCTATTCGCAGACATCACTCCGAGCAATATGGAGAAAGCTCTCCTTGAACAAAAGTGCAGTGAGCGAATAGTACAGCTATTGGGCATGACTCGTCTACGGGACCTTAATACAACTTGGTTCCTGTCATTCAGACCAATCTAATGTCACACAAGAAAAAGCTACGGGTCCGGATTGGAGGGAGGTTAAATAACTGTGTGAATATGCTCTACCATACACGATGGGGATTTCCCTTTCAGGACGGTTCCCCTCACACACCAGAGGTGTCATGCTTCATCATGGGGGTGCCTCCTCACGCAAAGACCTAGTCTTTGCGTGGGCTACAACCCCCTCTCTACGAGGGAGGAGCTCAGGGATGTTTTTATTGAGTTAGGCAGGGTGTACTAAACCCCTATGTGAGTTTGGCGTGCGTGTAAAAAAGAGAAAGTGCAGTGCTGTGATGTGAAAATTTAAAACTGGCTACTGGGTTAGCTATATTGTAACTTTATTCGGCTACCCGGTGTCAGGATTAATAATATTGACTGTTCTCTGCCCCTGGACGTGCTCGCTGGCATTAATCCTTGACTTTGTGGTTTTGGTGCATGTATCACATGGCTAATATGCAGGGACAGACGTAGTGAAGTGCGCAACCCATTGTGGTTGTATGCAGTATTTACTGAACAGTCAATATTACTGGTTCAGTATCATACTTTTGATTTATTTACGCGTTTTTAATGTTTTTTTCACGTATTGGCACTTAACCCTTGCAGTAGCTGAACCAACTGACCCTGAAGAAGGCCGCGACACTATTTAGGTCTTTCTGGTCGAAACATGTTGGTCTAGTGATCTACACATTTGTCTCATGTTGGCATTTGTGTTATCAGGTCCTCACTGTTTTTAATCCTGACACCGGGTAGCCGAATAAAGTTACAATATAGCTAACCCAGTAGCCAGTTTTAAATTTTCACATCACAGCACTGCACTTTCTCTTTTTTACACGCACGCCAAGCTCACATAGGGGTTTAGTACACCCTGCCTAACTCAATAAAAACATCCCTGAGCTCCTCCCTCGTAGAGAGGGGTTGTAGCCCACGCAAAGACTAGGTCTTTTGTGTGAGGAGGCACCCCCATGATGAAGCATGACACCTCTGGTGTGTGAGGGGAACCGTCCTGAAAAGGGAAATCCCCCGTCGTGTATGGTAGAGCATATTCACACAGTTATTTAACCTCCCTCCAATCCGGACCCGTAGCTTTTTCTTGTGTGACATTAATTTGATGGGGAGTTAGCCTACGCAGGTCCTTAAAACTCCTCCAGCCCTTAAGTGTATTGATTCAGACCAATCTGGCAAGATTGCATCTTACCTGTTCTACGATGCCTGCTATGCGGTGAAGAATGCGTGTTGGACACCTGTCTAACATTTCCGTCAGCTACGCCAACGGGTGTCGATACTCTGCTGGACCCGATAATGGCCCATGCTCTGTGTTGTCCCCAGAGGCTACCAATCCTGATGTCAGCATTCATTGAGATCTCACAGAAGCTTCCGGCAGCTGCTGAGGTACGAGAAAGATCTACAGGCACACAAGTAACAACGGACACGAACTTTGCTGCGGCACCCTATGCTGGAAGCGAAGCTTCACATCTCTGTGCAATTAATCTGCTACACGAGGTGTTCCAACTGACGCCTACTACAGTGGACGATGTTTTGTCTATAGAAATAGATGATCTCATGTTTACATCAGACCCGTAAACTGACTCTGATTCAGCATACAGTATTCCAGAGATGCAGTGACAATTTGGCCTTCATTTTTCAAAACAACTTGGAACTCTACCAAAAATGAACTTTTTCCCATTTTTTTAACGAAAATGGCACTTCAATCTGCTTAAAGTAGAACTAGCCTTATAATACGGACTTCAAGGTACTTCCACGGACACTTAGTCATCTTGTGTGTCTAAAACAGTTCATTTATTTTCATGACATGAAATGACTTTGATTTTTGAACAACTTATCGATCATTTTCTGTCACATGTAAATATTATTGCTTATTTCATTCCTATTGCATTTATTTTCGAACTTTATGCCTGAAATGAAAAGCAATGCTTCAAATGTACAGTACCTTTTGCATTTTTATTATGTTTTTTAAATGCTTTTAAGAAATATTTTTTTTAAAATATGCAGTACTCCATTTAATGTTTAGCATTTTAAATGTTTAGCATTTTAGTATTATCGTACACACGAAAGTGGAGTGGGTGTTGTATTCCTCTTAGGGTGTCCATAAACGGGCTTTCCAGTATCATGTCCTTATATAGGCACAATTCGCCCTGCCCTTATATAGGCATAAAATCCCAGCCCTTATTTAGGCATTAACCGTGCACTCCAAATACAGGCATGGTCTCTGACATCCGTCCACCCTAACGTCACAACGAGTTCTTGAAGAACAGACCCTTAGGCTGCAGGAGTTTCCCTAGTCCAGGACTATTGATTTCTTCAAGGACTCATATATTATGCATGAACCATTATTCCTTAGGGGTTCATTCATGACGTCTTCCGCTGTCCGACTCATGTCAATGCTAACATTCTGAGGTAATTCTCAGGTATAAATATACCTTCCCTAGCCCCTGTAAATCAGAGGAGACCTCGACTTCAGAGGAGCCCGTTTCCCGGCCTGACGCACTGAGAAGACGCTGTCATCCCTGCCCGCAGAGAGTCCAGCTTCCAGTGATCTAACTTCCCTTGCGGGGTGTTGGAGTTCGAGTCTGGCAAAGAGATTCCTACCTCTCTCATTCTTCAGGTATGGAGCAGACTAGAACCTAGAGGGACTCTTGGCATACTAGGCATACTGGGGTTAGCGTACTCTTAGTATACCATAGTAAGGAATACTTCACCTACTTCATACCTCGTCCTATACCTAGGTTAGGTTAGGTACATTGGGGTAGAACTAGATTAGAAACGCATCGTATGAGTACTCGCATTTTTAGTCTGTGTTATTTATGTAACAGCATATGTACTAAAAGATAATGCTCTCGCAGTATTATTTATTTCTACTGCTCACACTGTACAATATTTATCTCGCATACTGTCTTGTGATCGTAACAGCACATTTTACTTACACCAGAAACAAGACTGTTCAATAAATCTTTTATTGAAACGCCCGTCTATTTCTTTCTGTGTAACTTGGAGAAAACTAAGCATGCACGACTGAGCTGAGTGAAATAGTTATCTATTGTTTCCACGACTCTGGGACACGTTCTGATTCTAAAGGGAAACACAGTGGTCATGTTTTGCGGCTGCCAGAAACTACTCCCTTCTTGTTGTCAAGGAGTTTCTAGTGGCCTCTGAGCTAGCTGGCACAAGTAATTAAGTTTAATATACTCGATAGGGACATACTGACCTTAGTCCTATGTCAAACCTATAGGATATATTATTCCAATGCGCAGAGCCTATTAGGGAAATAGGAGCTACACTACATGGGTGGACTTGATTTTAGATGGAGTTAGTGCATACAGCAAGAATGATGAAGGTTTTTACTTATTGAACATGACAGGGTCTACGGCGTCGAACTTCCATTCTCCGAAGGGCATGTCAAACAGACTTCACTAATGGCTCTGATGAGGGTTTTAGCGTAGAGGGATGCGTGTAACCTACTTAGAAACCCTATGGCCTTTCCAAGAATGTTGAGACCAAGAAGAGCTCTATAAAGGCAGAGCCGGAAATGGAAGGGCATGCAAAGAGATTGATTAAGTAATGCACCTGGGATTGGTGTCAGACATTTTGAAGCACACACTATTGGTAGAAAATACATGGAGACATTCAGAATTATATAGCGTACCTGAAACTAAGTAAAATCTGCCATATAGTGATAATTGTGTGGACAATGAACCGCAAATGCATCGAAAGTGAAGGGAAGAAAGGATAAAATGTTTTACCGTTTTTAGGTAGTGACATGGGGGCATATTTATCATGGTTTATCAAGGTTTTGGTCGTCTTTGTACCATGTAAGGGGGCGCACGGGCTATGCAAAACCTAGGTAAGATTAAGCTATGCAAGGCCACCTTGCGCAGCACTGCATGGCTTGATAAATCTGGAGTAATTCTATGTTGCGCAAATCGCTGCCTTCTGTTACTCTGCCCCAGGGAGGCGTTTCATGGGTGGAGCGTGGGTGTTCACACGCATCCACCCATGGATTTTGGAGCATTGCCAGATTTCCCATTACTGGTAGACCTGAAATGCGTCAAAATTCTACGCCTCCCCAGGTGAGGCGCAACTAGGAGAAACATTTTTATTTCTACTCGTTGTTTCCTCTTTCTTGTAGGCATCCTTGCACTATGGTGTACAGGTGCCTGCATTGGTTCTAGGCAGCAGTTTGAGCGCCAGCGCAGGCAGAGATCAGGAATGCACCATATAATGTAAAATACGCCGAATTCCTGCCCTCTCCCTTTCACACAGCACAGCAAGGTGACTTTCTTCATTGAAGTGTGAATTGTTGATAAATTGGGCCCATGATATATTACAGTGGTAGGCAAAAATAAGAAAACATATTGAATAAGGAAACATATGTGGAACAAGAAAATTATTAATCCCTACTTGAAGCGACACCAATCTTTGCTATTGAGTTGGGGCTGATTCCCTCAGGTTCTAGGTGCCCACAGGGCCTTCTCCTGGTGATCTCAGACAATTTGGCAACACCTTATGTGGAGGCAGTACCTAGAGCAAAACATGATTGCAGAGACTACTGCTTGAATGTTTATAGGTGCAGACCTAGTATAGATGGCTAACGACCTATTGCACTACTGAGCACCAAACTGCTGAAAAATGAATTTAGAAAGAAAGAAGAGCATGGGTGGCAGAGGGAGAAACTGTAATTTTACGCTGAATTAGAAAACACACTGGAAAATCAATTAGAGGGCATTAGGTAGACAGGGCATTGCATCCATGTTGGCTTCACTATGACGATACGCTGTCATGGATGGAGTAGACAATCATTTTCAGCAGCGCTTTTTATATGGCAGTGCTTTATCACTTTTTTAGTATTTGCGTATTTTATTTCGTCTTGTGGCTTAGCACGCACAGCCCAGGTGTGAGTGGCTCAAGGGCTTCTCTGGGCCTAGGTTTCCCACCTACTTCTGACCTTAATGGAGTTGAAATGTTTTCCCCAAAAAGTGTAATTCTCTGAAATCATATTTATTTATGTATTTATTAAATGTTATGCTTTGCTGAGAGTTAACATCCTTCCATGCAGTCGCTTCATGAGAGCTTTGTTTGGCTTGATTATTTTAGGAGGCTTCCCATGCCACATGAACAGGTCTGCCTGAACCTGGTGGCAGGCACCATTTTCCCTAGAAGTGACCCTACGGCTTCTGTGAGTCAGCAAAGGTCCCTTATATCTGGCACATGCCCGGACAAACTCAGAAGTCTACATCCTCCAAGCTGGTCAGAGCCCAGGTTAGGATTGGTGTATGGGATGGCACAAGTCCAGCTTCCCCATTCAGTCTGCTGCCCTGCACGTCACAAATTGCAGGACAATAAATAGGTAAGTGCACAGGCCAATTGCACATCAGGGGTGGTATTATACAAAGTGCCCTGGGGGTGCAACTGGCGTTGCTGGGGGTGCAATGGGTGATTGCGCCCGCTTTGCGTGCCCCGGGACACTTTGGTATTACAGAAGGGGCCGCAGACGCTTGTGTGGCCCTTTCTGTAATACAGATAGGGCTGGCAAACATATAGTGCCAGTGTTATCATCAGAGGGCATACCCTCATTTGCATTGAGGCATGACCCGATGCAAATGAGGGAAGCTCTTTGCCTCTGCACCCGTGCCGTATTATAGACACGGGCGCAAAGGTAAAGAAGCTGTCAGGAGGCGCGCGGACAGTGCACCACCTAAAAGTACTCTCAGTGCGTCCCCAAATAGCAGCCCTCTGGAGGCGGTAAAGGGGGCCCTTTGGACCCCCTAGAAAGCCCCCTTGCAGGCGGGTGCAGTCACTCACTGCCAGTACTGCAAGGGGACCTTTCACCCCTCTTAAAAGTGCAGGTGGGTTGCTGCCTGCACTGTGAAACAGGAGCGGCTGCTTCAAAGCCGCTCAATATTTCACTTGAATGCACTGCCCCAAGGGTAGCACGAATTTAAGGCTGCCCTGGGGGCAGCGCATTCAATCTAATATGGCGCAGTCTCCTTGTTAGTGCCAAGCGCACCTTTTGAAAGGTGATCACGGCACTAACAAGGAAAATGCACCTGTGACCCAGATCAAGGGACAGAAAGACCGGTAAACAGTGACAACACGAGAAAAGAAACAACGAAAAAGAACTTGCGAGAGGTTAAGAGACAGGTGGTGTAGAGACAGGTGGTGTGGGGTAGTTGAAGAAAGAGGCATGAGTTGGAATTAAGACTAAGCAAGCTTGCTATTGCCAAACCTGGCATTCGGCATCAGACTCCTAAGAACATGCCCAGCTTTGGATACCTGCACTTATGTTTTTTTTTACAACTTAAGCTGTAATCAGGGAAGGGATTTCAGGAAAATTGTTAAGACTTTTTCTTTTAGGTTAGTAAACGGAATTAAAAAGTTCAGACATTACAGGCAAAAGAATTGCCTTCATTTGCTTGCTGGCAGCTCTTTATAGCATATTAAAGCATCATTAACGCATCATTATTTCATGCAATTAATTATCCAGTCTTTCTGTGAAGACTCTGATTCCTCTCCTGGGGTTGTTTTGTTGGTTCTGAGTGAACGCATCAACACTTCAAAAGGATCTGCACTGCTAGAAGCCACACAAGACACGCAATTAAATTAATATGTAGCGACTGACCAGAAGACAATTTCACAAAAATGATGGCAGAGCAAACAAATCTGGCCTCAGATGATCCTAGCAAACACTAATGTAAACAAAGATTCCCATCCACGATTGGATTCTAATAAACTCATCTGGCCAGCAGAGTCGAAAATAGAGCACGAGGGCAGTTAAGGACTGATGCCAATCTTCCATCCCCATAAAACGTATAGGCATTCCTTCGATTCCTAAACCCCACCTTGGAGTAGATAACAAGAAGCTGTGCATGATAGATGGCGTACCTTTCCGGTGTTTTAAACTCTTTGGGGCATATTTACAAGGAAATAGTGCAGTGCAAATTTGGCAGCGCCGCACTGCGCCATTTCCAAACAGGGATGCGCCACATTTACAAGGATATGGCGCACTCCTGTGTTTACCCTTGCGATGGTGCTAAAAATAGCTGCCTAGTGCCATCACAGACACCCTTGCACCATAGTGCAAGGGTGACTGTGTTGCAGGGAGAATTATTTAGGTGCAGGAAGGTGTACCTTCCTGCACATAAAGAATCAATAATGGTGATTTGCTATTTCTATGTGTGCTGCATTATTTGATGATTGTTTATAATATACATGAAGGGACACCTTCCTGCACATAAACAATCATTAATGGTGTGTTGCAGAATGCAGCACACATAGAAAAAGCAAAAACGAAGAGAAATAAAAGGAACAAAACAAAGGCCTGATTTTGAGCTTGTCCGACAGGTTACTCAGTCACAAATGTGACGGATATCCTGCCCACCTTATTACAAGTGCATTATGTCCTGTGACGCTTGTAATAAAGTAGGCGGGATGTCCATCACATTTGTGAAGAAGAAACACATCTGCCAAACTCCAAATCAGACTCTAAGTCCGAAAGTAGAAATCTTGACCTGGTGAAGGCGCGAAAAGTATCTGCCCTGCTAAATGATTTATGTGGCCATGAAATTGGAATTTTCCCCTCGTAGTTTTTCCTGCCAAAACCAAAGGCTTTAGGGGGACCTCATCCAACGGCTAGCCAACTTTGATAGCACTACACCAGACACAGCCTGCAGACTTGCCCCATTGGAGGTTTTGAGTTCCATTTCAGAGACTAAGGGCATGATTTAGATTTGGGCAGATGGAGTAATGTCAGTCAATGCGTCGGACTAAATCACTGACAAATCCTGGCAAACATCCGGCCCCCCAAATCTAGAGATATATACCAGCCCCGTGGACATCTATTAACTTTGGGAGGAACCGATATTATAGCAGTTCTTGTCAATGTTGTAAAAGTTTGATTGACTGCTCCATTAAACATGATGCTTCCAATCAAACTTTTGTATAGTTTTTCATTTTTCAAAATCCCAAAGTCGGAGTTTGGTTTTGAAAAATGAAAAACGAATGATTCCCATACCATGTGAGTTATCTCCCATGGAGGGGAGGTCATAATTATTCATAAATGTCCCTCACATCCAGATTTTACCTGGTGGTGACGGACAGCAAAAAAAAAGCCATTTGATCTCCCACTTTAACTTGGGCAGGCATTTGGATTGCTAACCTCCAACGGCCCATACCCTGCGACAGAGCTGGAGTAGTCTCCATCATTTACATACTTAAGTTCTGCCAGCTTCTAAATTGGGTATGCAGGCCTCGAGTTAGTTGTGATGGAGTACCCTCTCCGCCAAACTATAAATCACCCCTTAAGTCAAAAGGTAAAAGACTGGGATGACCTTTTTGTGGTATCCAACCTCTGCTCCATCTCAGTCGGCCTGAAATCATGCCTAGGCTTCAGTCAAAGACAAACGGTGACTTCTTATTGGCGCTCTGCTTTTCATGGCCATAATACTTTCAAAAGTAATCTCTCCAGTTCCACTTATTGGATTTTATTCATTTTTATGTATTTTCTTCTTGTTAAAGGTTGTTCTATGTTTTAGAAATTCGTTGAGGGAATTTTATTGTGTTGTGCTTTGACTTTTTAATTGTTTTGATATTGCTAAATACTTTACACACTTTTCCTTAGGTTAAGCCTTTCTGCTCTAAACCACAGCTACCATGGGTTGAGCATAGGTTTATTTATTGAATTCGTATGTTGGACCCAACAAGATTTTGGGCGCATTACTTTGGAAAGACTCACATCCTCTCCAACTAATAACTGATTTTCTTACACGCAGGAGTAAACTAAATTTATTTTATAGTCAATAGTGGCTCTCTGGAATTTATGAAGCTTTCTTTTGTTAAAGTCTTTGGAATAGACTTCAATCTTTAGGTTAAAATTTTCCAAGACTGATTTCTAATTTTCTTTCTCAAATTGTTTAGCCAACTGAATTTAATCTCTGCTATTTACATGTCAGCGTTCGTTATTACTGCAGATAATTCTTCCACGGTAAGTAAAATCAAGTCAAGACAGCATTTATTAATTATGGGGTACCACATTTCTTTTCAATTTTACGTGAAATTAGTTTTAAAGAAATGCGGAAGCTCCTAGGAGTTCCCTTGTTGTTATGATATTTGTAGGAAAGTAGGATCTGCTTTCATGGTTACCCCCACTTTTTGCTGGTGTTATTCTGTTTTCTAACTAGTCTGACTGGGATCCTGCTAATAGGGACCCCAGTCACTGTGCTCCCTCCCTAGATTTGGCCATGTAAGTACTTTGGTACCTTCCCAATTGGCTACTGGTGTACCCAGGTAAGTCCCTAGTATATGGTATTAAGGTACCCAGGGCATAGGTACATCAGGGGTCTCCCATGGGCTGCAGCATGTAATATGCAACTCATGAAAGACCACTCAAACTGTGACTACAGACCTGCCATTGCAGCCTGAGTAGGTTGGTGCTAGCACCACTTACAACAGATATAGGTTTTCTTATATCTGAGGTCACTGCACTCAAAACCTTTAAGTCACCCCTATGGCAGGCTCTTCAGTCCTGAGAGCAGGGCTTGGTTAAAAGTGTGAGAGTGCCCCTGCATGAGCAGGGCCCCTCTACAATCCCTGGAGTCGATTCTCCAGGCGTTGTAAGTGTGGTCAGCCATTTAATACATATAGTGGACATCAAGTCAAATATGAGATGTCTAACTATATATTGGCTGCAGCGAAACTGGTCATGTTTGGTATCAAACATGTTGGAATCCTACCCCAACACCGATTCCAGTGTTGGATATAGGATCCCATGTACTGGGGGGCTCCCCTAGGGTGCCCCCTGTATTCCCGGTTCCAGCCTTTTAGGGTCTAACCGCAAGCTAGTGCTGCTGCCAACCACAGACACAATTCTGCCCTCTTGCTGCTGAGCTGAGCTCGAGCAGGGGAAGGTAGAACAATAGGTTTCCTGTCACAGGGAAGTCTGACCACCTCCCAGACAGGTCTTAGTGTGTTGGGGTGGGGGCACTTGCCAGCGCCACCAGACTGCTTTGAAGGGCACATTTGGTGCCCTCCTTGCATACTCTAGTTTGAGCCAGTTTAGGGAGCCATTGGGTTCCACTCTGGTGCAAAACTGGATAAAGGACATGGGAGTGTCCTCCCCTCTGTCCAGCCCCTCCTCTGGGAGGGATCCTTGAATCGTCCCAACCCTTTCGCTTGGGTACTTAAGGGCTTACCTGTGGGTGGATCTTCAGATTCGTCATGGGACAAGATTCAAATCCGAAACCACTTCAACTTCAACCGTCTGGGCACCTTGGACTTTGTTGGACTTCGCCTGGAACCAAGACTGCATCAAGGAAGACTCCTGCTGGTCCTGGTCTCGTCGTTCTGCCAGTCTTCTGTGTTGTCTGTGCCTGTGCTTCATCCAGGTTCTTCTCCAAGCCTGTGGGTATCAAAGACACCCAAAGTAATCTCCTATGGAGTGAAGAAGTCACTCCCCTGCATCTGCAGGCACCACAATCAAGCTGACCGGTCTGCTGCTCCTGACGCCCTACAGACTCAGCCATACAGGTGGTGGTTCTGCAACTCCCTCGAGGCCTGCACTTTTTTCTCAGCAAGTTTGAGGCCAGTATTCCTCGTCTGAACCGCTGGAACAGAACGCTTGTGCACCGCGTCAACTTGCCGTTGCCAAGGCCTGTTGACTCTGTCCTCCAGAGATCTTAAGGCTACAAGAAGCTCCCATCTCTGGCACCTCATCCTACCAAGATCATTGTTGTCACCGCATCCTCTGCACCGTGGGCCGACATCTTTGGTGAGCTGATTGAGGTCCTCTTGTGACTCATGTGCCTTCGGCCTGTGGGTCCTCTTGAGGGTCTTCTTTGGCTTCAGTGGGCTCCCCTGCTTGCTTGGTGCCTGCTATGACTCTGATCTGCTCTGATTTGGTGAGTCTCATGGACCTTGCTGGTTCCAACACTGCACCTTATTTGTTTACCACGTCTGTTGCTGCTGCCAAGACTAGTTGGTGCTCCTGCCGGACACCGACTCCCTGGTTCTTGACTTCCAACGTGGGACATCTCATAAACGGCTCCTGGTCTTCTACAGCGTCGCCTGGTCCTCATAGCTGCAGCGACAAGATCACCCTCATCACTCCTGCACTTTCTGTCAACTGTGCCTCCTGGTCACTTCAGAGTGGCATAGACTCTGTCCCCTCTGCTTGCAGTTACTCCTCTTCAAGAATACACCCTTGGATTCCACCAAACTCTTTCAACTTCTTGCCAAGCGGTATCTTTACTGAAGTCCTCCATTGTAGTCTACGGCGGTTTCCGATGTGACTTCGCACCTATGCCCCTGGCTTCCCTGGTGTAGATATCCTGGTTCCAGGGGTATCCGCGGGTGAGGTGACTCTCCAACCTTCCATCTTCCACAGGGTTTCTTCAGGGTCTACTGGGAAGGGCCCTTCTTCTTATAAACTGTAACCGTTGACTTGCATTGAGTACATAACTGTGTTTCCCCTCTGCACACAGCCACCGTGGAGTTCCTGGGTACTAACCTTAGGTGGTTCCTTGGGTCTCCAGCTCTTCTGGTCCAAGTCTCGAATTCGGTCGCAGTTCGCATTCCACTTCTTTAGTATATGGTTTCATCTCCCTCTGGAGACCACTGTGTATTTGTGCTTACTTACCTGTTTCCATTTGCAATATTGTGTGTATTGTGTTAATATCTTTGGGTAGTGAGTGTGTATAATAAATATACTTATTTTTATAACTACACTGTGTGGTTCTTTTTCGTTTAACCTACACTATATGATTAGTTCTGGTAAAACAAGCTGCTTAACACTCCTTCTGGACTAAGCCTGAAGGCTGCTCTCCACAGCTACCAATCAGAGAGCTTTCTATGGTTGTCTAAGACCACTAAAATCATCATAAGGGTCGTCTGGATTAGTGCAAGGTGCTTCCCTCAAATAAGTGCATACCATATACTAAGCAAGCCTCCTACAATATTGAATCAATGTTGATGCATGGCTTTGTTGATTAGTCTCTCATTTTAACAAATATCCCCTTAAGTTATTGCATTTGTCATAGCTGTTAATTTAGTGTCTTCAATCAGGGCATACATTTCTGTAGGCTGTTCATTGGTATATGGCCAGTATTGTGGCATAACTGCCTGTTGTTCTTGATTTCACCAAACAATATCTTTGAACCGTGGTGCAAATAAGATAGAGGCTGAATATGCAGAAATAAGATCGTGCATGTGCATGTGTTCACCCCTTATAACATGGTAACATTGAATTATACCCAATTGGCATATTTAATCTACGTATAAGTCCCTAGTAAAGTGGTACTACATGTACCCTAGGCCTGTGAATTAAATGCTACTAGTGGGCCTACAGCACTGATTGTGCTACCCACTTCAGTAGCCTTTTCAACCATGTCTCAGGCCTACCATTGCAGCCTGTGTGTGCAGTTTTAAACTGCCAGTTCGACCTGGCAAAATAAACCTCTTGCCAGGCCCAAGCCTTCCTTTTTAATAAATATAAGTCACCCCTAGGGTAGGCCCTTAACAGTCTAGCGGGCAGGGTGCAGTGTATTTAAAAAGTTAGGTTTTAAGTTTTACATGTCCTGACAGTGAAAAACTCTCAAATTCATTTTTCAGTACTGCAAGGCCTACATTTGCCATAGGGTAACATTGGGGTTACCTTATTAGATTTAACTTCCAAATAGGAACAGGTAACGTGTTCATGTTTGGTGCCTTTGGAATTGTAATGAAAAATCCTTTCTTATGGTAAGGTCGGATTTTAAATGACAATGTTGAAAATGCCACTTTTAGAAATGTGGCATTTTCCTGACTTAGCCATTTGGTTCCTGCAACCTGTCTGTGGGTCAAATGACTGGGTGTAGATGACAATTGATGTTTGTGTATTCCTCCTAGACAGCCACACACAATAGGGAGTTTAGATGTGCCTGGCTGGGCCATCACTGGCAGGGTTAGAGGGAGGAGCTAGGCACAGCCCTACTTACCCTTGAACAGGCTATGTCCTGCCTCCACACAAAGGGCTGCATATCTCCTATAGTTAGTCTGGAGCCAGGGCAAGGAAGGTAGGACACCCGTGACTTCAAAGGGAAACCTCGTGAAGCTTCTCCCACTTCAAAGGCAGAACTGGGTATACATATTGGACCTTAGACACCAACTCTTCAGTACACTTCTGTACATGTGGGGTTTCTGCCAGGAATGAGGACTGCTGTGCTGCTGAAAGGACCGCCACTCTGCTGGACTGCTGCTCTAAAGGACTGCTGCCCTGTTGTGCTGACCTGCTGCCCCCTTGCCTGGGTGGGAGGAACTGGGCCTGCATCTGTTGAACCCAGGACCACAGAGGGTCTCCAAGGGCTAGTTGGCTGGCCTCCTGATTAGACCCTCAAGGACAGAAGGCTCCAACAACCTTGAATCCAGCACCTGTACTCTGCCATCTGTGAGTCCTACCCTGCCAAGTGGTGCCACCCCAGTCCTGGACACTTGGAAGTGGCCCTGAAGGTGCTCTGCCAGCCCATCTGTGAATCCAGCAAAACCAATGCATCTCCTTGGCTGCGTGATGCAGACTTGGGCAGAACTGATGCATCACCTCTGCTGTGAGGATTCTCTCAGCGCAAGGCCTCCCATTGACCTCGCAGTCCACATCAGAACTGCCACTGTGTGAAGCTTCACCGATGCAAGCCATCGCAACGCAAATCTCTCGTCGATGGCTGCCCGACGACATTACAGGTTCTCGCATCACAGCTCCTCAGAACTGATGCACCGCCTTGACTGTGCGGCCATGCACAACACTGGACTTCACTTCGCAAGCCCTCATCGATGCGATTCTCGGTGACGATGCAGGATTTCGCATCGCAGTTCCTCGGAACAGATGCATCGCCTCGGCTGCGTGACGCATCCTTGATGCGTGACCTGGCAATGCTCTGCAACCAGGACTTAAGGTATTCTTGCTCAGCTGGCCTAAGCGGGTCACTGTAGCCAGTTCGTGCTCCATCATGGTCGGACTCAACTTGTGACTTTGTCACCAAAATCTTTAAAATTGCATATCTCCGGTTCTACTGATTGCATTTTTGTGGTTTTGGTCTTATTTCATTTATTAAAATGTACTCTTTTTTTCAAATTTTGTGTGGGATCTTTTTTGTGGTGTGTTTTCAAATTGTTACTGTTTGAAGTGTTACACAAATACTTTACACATTGCCTCTGTGTTAAGCCTGACTGCTCTGTGCCAAGCTGCCCGACGGTTGAGCACAGGTTAATTTAGGGTTTGTTGTGACTTCACCATGACAAAGACTGTGGTTCCTGCTTCTGTAGCTTTTCACCCCCTAACCAGTAACCCAAGTTCTTACACTTAACAACTGCGCACCCGTTTTTTAAAATTCTGTAAAAATGTAATATTCCATATCTAGTTCCTTATAATATGTGTTGGTAAGACAATGGCACTACTGCCTGCGGCAAAGCTCAGGAATGCAGCCCGAACCAAAATCTGATTTGAGTTACTTACGCACAAATATACGGTGTACATTTGCTCCTTGAAAGCATTATTTTAATTCACCACTAGAGAATCATCATTCTTGTTCAATTTATGTATTCAAACCAATTTTATTACTGTATACTTATTTCTCATTTAACAGGTGCCATTAAAAATATCCAATGCCTCATTTGATGATAACAGCCCCAATGTGTTTCAGTTCCTGACCTTCATCAGGGACATGTTAAAAAAATATTAATAAAGCCTGCAAAGAGAAGTGAATCTTTATTACCAATAATATTTTACTAAAATTGATAAAGATGAAAAACAATATTTACTTACATGTACAATGTAACTCGACAAACCAATGATTGTATATCCTAATGAGTGTACACAAACCATTCTACAAATATTTTACTACCGAGCTGAATGGTAAACAAACTTTTCCAACATATAATGGCAATATTATGGCTAAAGTCAGGAATATTGCCTATCAATGGATATACCATTAGTCTACTAATCAATCATAATACAAAATATCAATTGAAATCATGTCAATAAAATCTTTTAGTTCATAATGAACTCAGTGATTGAAATCCCATACACACTCACATATGTGATATTGTAACACAGCAGGACAACAACTATTGCATGGATCACTGGTAACTGACCCTAATGAAACAGAATGAGCTTCACACATTCACCAACCCAAATTGATTTGAAAACCCAAACTGATTTGACTACATAATGTGTACAAGACTGATGATTCTCTAATGGTAAATTAGAATAACATTTGCAAGGAGCAAAAGTGTGTGACATGCATCACTTACTTTGGATATATGGACGCAATCTTTAAATATTCAACAATGTATTTGTATTATGGCCTAAAGTAAATATTACAGACCACCTTCATATTTCAGTAAGTCAATTGATATAAATCCTGACAAAAATATTTTCCTCTCCAGATTTAATTCATACCTATTGTACAAAGGTGGTTCTTCATAATCATAAGTATTTTTTTAAGTGCTGATTAGTCCACTGTTTTCAATACCATTTTTGAAAAAAACAACCTTGAAGTTACAAATACATTTCAAAACCAGCTGAATGTCAAAATTGTTGCAAGTCCCCTATTCATGTTAGCAATATGGGTGCCATTTTGAATTGTTCAAAGGTTTAAATGAGATCAGTATGATACTCTGAACTTAAATGGTTATTGTCAGACTCTTTAGACATGAAGCCACTCAAGACCCACCATAGGACTGAAGTTGAAGGCCAAGGAACCATTTTTCCCTGTGAAATGCCAGTTCTGCTATCAACCCACACAAATAATAATCCACCTGTTTTCTAATATTTGAAGACACGTGACACGCTGTGGTACCCAGAAGCCTTCACTAAAAATCAGTGTATGACAATGACGACCAAACCTTTGTCCCTGTTGTCACAATTACATTTCTTGAACATGTTGTTCTCTTGATGCTTTGCCCTGCCCAGGACGATGCCATAGGATCCTCTCTATATTCTGTTTAAATGCCCTGGACACTCTCTGTCCTCTCTGAGCTCCTAATGTGCATATAGTCACTTCATGGGAACTTATAAAAGGTAATACTGTACCCTTTCCACCAAAGTAATATCCCTTTTCTACATGTTCTTAATGTCTTATGACCAAAGCTCCCCAACTTTACTCTTTCACGGTAAGCATTCTCTAATATTGTACTGATCATGCTAAGCCATTCCAACAAGATTGTTGTCACCCAAGTATACACTTATCAAATAATATAGATGCCGGAAATTGAGCAAACCTATTAGAAGCTATCAGAGAAAATATTCTATCTCCTAGTAAAGGAAATAATTTTGAACATTGGGCTTAGCCTTGCGTTTGTCCCAGTCAATATTCTCTAAGCCCACTCCATTCAGTTCAGTGACAACCTCTACCCCCATCGGAAACCAAGCAAGTTTCCCTAAATATTGGTCACTGTTTTGTATAACCTATTTGAAGACTGTGTTTGCGTAAATTTCTTGTACGCTTGAACCTACTGACATTGCTGAAAGACCTCCCCGTGGTGCGACGTCCCATCTTTCCCACAAAGGCCAGTGACATATAGTAAATACAAAATCTGTAAAACTAGTTTGCTATGAATATTTTTAGCCTGAAAGGTGTGCACAAAATTATGGTACCCAAATTTGCTTGTGGTCCATCTCTATTACAATAAACCATTAGTTGAATTCCACAGCTCCAAATGGCTCACTTGGAGACATCAAACTGGAAGAGTACTCTTTGAAAAACTGTGGACTTGGACATGGCTTTTTATAATGAGACCCTATTTCCCACTTTCAAAATCTTTATTGTGTAGTTTATCTTAACTTTACAATATATCAAACACCCAGAAATATCCGTTGTTATAATTAAAACACAGTTATCTCATACAACTCATTTAAAATATTAGCACAGTTTGAAAAACATACAATACTTAAGAACAATGTATTCAGAGGCGCTAGAATATGAATGTAAGCTTTTCAACAATATTATAATAATGGATCAACAACATCATTCAATGTAACTATGTATGACTGAGCAAATAGTGAACATTCAAAAATAAAATGAACAAGGGCCCTCAAGTCAACACCTTCACAAACACAGACCCATTCATACACATGATTTTTTATATATAATCCTTTTTGATAAGGGTTAGCAAATATGTGGATCCCCAGTCTATGATACAATGTTCTTGTTTCCTTATCAAGTGATTTCAAATCAAGCAAAATAATTCCTTCCTTCTAATCCATGCCAAGGTAGTGAATCATGCAAGTTAAACTTTCCAAATAGCTTATAAATACCATAATTGCATTCCCCATCAATATAATTAAAAGTGCTTTCTTAAACAATAATGGCGAGGTATCTGAATTAACAATTCTAAGGGGATTTGATGTTCCATCTCCACCACCATCAGACGTTTCCCTGTACAGTATTAAATAACATTAGACAAGCCATTTTGTTACTCCAAAAAGACAATCCCATTGGCAACTCACCAGGGACAGCTCCATTTGTACAGGACAGGTTGATCAAACAAGCATTATTAGGGGCCAATAAGAGGGACATTACTTGACAAACCAGGCCCGTACAGCTTTGCAGGGGGCCAAAATGACATGGCTGTTCTGGTTATCAGTAGAGAAAGCAATTAACCTTATTTTGAATGAATTTTCTTCTTTTGAATGCCAATTTTCCTACATCCAACAAAGTAGTGACCAAATCTGTCCAGCCCTAGAGCATGTTATGGATATTCCTCTTCCTCCTTTAACCAAACTCCACTCAAATTACTTTACCCAAATATCTTGCCTACCGTATTATTCTATCACAAGAAAATAGCAAAATCCTGTGAGTTGTTGTGCTCTGGGAAGGTTCTCAGGCCATTGCGCAATACTGCCAGGAGTATCAGCCCCTCCATTTTTAATAACTTCCAAGAATATTTGATTTTTTTTATTAAATGTATTTATTTGTTAAGTGTGCATATGTATATCAGGGTTTCTGGCACAAGGACTGCTTGGTAGCTAAGGATTAGAACAACCATCCATTGTTAGTTGGTAAAAAACAGGTCTTGAGCAGTTTACTGAAGGATAAGATAATTAGCAATTTGGCGGATGTGAGGTGGTATTGTACAAGCCGTGGCCAGCAAAACAAGAGAATCAGTGATCACCATAATGAGAGTAGCAGATTTTAAGATCAATGAATAAAAAAAGTAGAAGAGGAGGGTAATGTGCAGGCAAGTTGATACAGAGAGAATAACTGATATAAATAGGGCTACATAGCCGAAGAGCTTTATGGCAGATACTTTTGAATACTGATAGTTTAGAGACTTGAAGCAAATTACGTTTCTTGAGATGGTCAGAAATGGGAGACCATCAGGTAGACCACTTGGAGAACCAAACAGAGGCACTGCCAAGGATCATGACCTCCATTTTGGTTGAGCTTCAGGCTGATCCAATTCCTCCACTTTTCCACAGCAGATATGCACTTGTAGTGGGCCATTCAAAGTCAGTTGTTCAGTCTCAAATTGATTTCAGAGTCGTCGGTGAAGGCCATTATGGACATCCCAAAGGATAAAATGAGTTCGGCTAATAGAGCCACATTATGTTGGTCTCCAAGAATATACACCGACATCTATCTCATTCTCATTTAACACACCGATTCCTGTAACTTATGTACGCTATATGCTCACTTTTCAGTGTTTCTGATTGGATTGCTGACATAGTACAAAAACATTTTACTATTGTAATAACATATTTCTTTCATGGTACACACATCTCACCATGACGTAATTAACCTTTACATTGGCAGACATGGATATCAAAACGATCATTAAAAACAGATGCCTATATCACCACAATATGTAAATATTAAATCCATTAAGTCGAGTCATGGCAGGTTATGATAATGGCAGTGTCTATATAATAGTACTGTTAGCATACTGGTTGTCAATGTGGTGACATATAGCTCCTGACATTCAAAATGTAACAAGGTAACAAGGGAAATAGAGAAATCCTTTCCTCTACTAGAGTATGAGTAGAAGGAAGGGATAATCTAAAGAGAGTAGAAATGCTGCTAGTAAAGAAAAACACATAGTAGTGAACTGCAAAAAATGAATGCAGGGAACCTTAACTTGGGAAAGCTTAAGATGCAGCAGCACGCGACAGAATGATATGTAAATAAAAATCGCTGAGATGTACAGTCTACATTCATCATTGCATCATAATGAAGCTCATGCCCACTTCCAGTGACAATAGACTTTTTAAAAATAAAAAAATGAAGTAACAGGTCACGTGCAATGTACATAGTGTAACCGGACGAGTAATAATGCAATAATCAGAATATTAGCCAGTAGTCATAATCGTTAAAAGCATCGTAAAATTGCTCTTCATAGAAGATTTCACTTTTGTCAGCAGACTGCATCTCGGAGTGCTCCTTCTATATGTGTAGGATGGACTCCTAGCTCCAGATGATTAGCAAACAAGCCCACAAGCCATTTCAGGAATCCAAGTCACGCAGCATATTCCTGAATCCTGCAAACCATAAAAGAATGCTGGTCAGCAGCAATCACTCTTTCTCGGTACAGCAGCATATCAAATAAATTGAATGAATCACTTTGATCATTAGATGAGTAAAGAGTTCTTAAATAATCTCTATTTCAAGATTAATTATTTGAAGATGGGTTTATTCAAGTATTTATGAAAAACCTCAGCCATCCAATATGTTTCTGCTTCCTCTCAGCTTTCAGTTCAACTAAATCATAACATTATTTCTCTAACCAAGCGACATCATTAGTTCTAAGAATGCCACAAGTTCCTGCGTCTGATTGGTGACATGATAGACATGAGGCAGTTGTGCAATGTAAGCAATGGGACACTGCTCCATTTCTTGGTTGACATGCCCAATCCCAACAATTAATGACAATGAGCCCTGTGAGTGACCTGTCTCCATTGCGTAACCTGCTGCATCGTAAGTACAAGGCCAATATGGGACCTGGTGAGAGGCACCCAATGAGGTGGCTTGTTCCCATTGTGAGCAACTTGCACCTCTACAGATCTAAGACTGTGTGTAACCCAGCATGCAGCACCATGAATGTGAGCCCCCTGTGACTGATCTGAGCTGTACCAAAGAGCTGGCATCCCCAAATCAATGACCACAGGCTGCCTGCCCAGAAGATGACTTTTATCCTGCACACTAGTGACCATCATTCAGGTCAGTGCGACTCTTCAAAAGCTGTATTCTACAACCTGTTTCCTATTTCCCCAAGTCAGTTGTGGTAGGTTAATCATTCCGAAAAAAGCTGGGCGAAGAATGCACAGTAAGTTCCAATACATGAGGAATTTGGATCGAAAAGTACCAATTTAACATGTAATCCCAGTTTTTTTAGGGGAATCTCTGAATAGGCAATACATACTTGGCCAGATAAATATCTCAGTATTTACTGGGTGTAGTGAATAACCTAACACCCGAAGAGGCCGTAGAGTTCGCTAAAGCGATGTTTCCTGCACACTGAGCTAGCCTAAATCAGTGTGAATCTATTTTGATTTGTCTGGAAAGCACTTCCAGCTTTGAATATTCCGACTGAGGCCTACACATCTTAACAACATCCTGACACCCCAGCATTCCAGAAACCTTCAGGGCGGAATTTCCACTGCATTATTTTTTTTCCAGGTCTGGGTTTTGACAGAATAGCGGTTAAACAGAACTACTGTTAACAATATACATAGAGTGGGCTCTAAATCGACCCATTTAAATCATTGGCTTTTTCCACCAGCCTCTTGTAGCCACTGGCTTCATACTTTGTCATTCATGTCTTGTTTCCACCCAGTGGAGTATACATTTTTTGCCTAATGCTATTGGCCGCTTGGGTGTCTCCTGCCAACTTCACTTACGTGCTTGCATTGAACTGTTAGGGGGACTAGTTAACAACTATATCTCCTTCTGTCCCCTCCTGCTGGCTCCCTCCTGTGTGCCTCACTCTAATGTTCAAATATTAAACGCATTAGCACATTAAACTCACATCTATTGGCTTTGCCCGTGCTTGTTAATGTTGAAAAAACACCAACATTTCTAAAAACATGCCACTTATGTCGTTGGAAAGATAATGGAATCATATCTTTATTATCTTTATACAACTTGCTTTTCCATGTAGTGCTTCCTACCCACTGCTGCCATTTTGAAACACTGTCACAAACTGATGTTACTGTTCTCCAACTTAATGGTACTCAATGTAATGAACTCGGAAGGATGAAAGCCACATAGTAACTTTTGAACAGCTGATCAGTGTAGACATCAGCGGCAAAGTTTAACTCACTGAGTCACCTTGCTGGCTTTAAAGAACGCCCCTAGTGGATGAAGGACCTCTGTGTACATTTTAAACCTTTATTACTGCTGAAAGAAAAAGGCATAATTTCTCCGACAACATGTGTTCTTTCAAGGCTTACCTTCTTTAACTACATTCTGCTGTTTCTTTGCCTCTGGTTATCTCAGATCCTGTAAGCACTTGGGAGCAGTGGGGTTTTGTGAGGTTCATCAGTAACTGTTTACAAACTAGGTTAAAATATTGATCTACTGATGCTATTAACATAATTTGAAATGTTGTAAAAATATTGAAATGAGGACCTTCCATCTTCAGGTCTTTTAGGCTCCAAGGGTGCACAATGAGAGATTTCCCTTAAATGCAGCTCTCCAAAACCATTCACCAACATACCATAGGCCTGATTTACAAAACTATTTAGTCATAGGTGACACTGCATTAGCACCACTGAAAATTCATGTCAGTGATTCACAAAATTAAAAATTTCCATTGTAAGGAGGTTTACACACACTAGAATTTCCGTCTTTATAGCAGAAGTGTAGGTCTGATCAGAAGTGCAGGTTGTATGCACACCAAAGTGTTGAACCTGCAAAAGTAGTTGAACAACCACAAACCTGCACGTTTGTTGGCATTCTCAATACTTGGCTGGTATATTCCAACCCTGAATATAGGGTCAGACGTACTCATGCCAAAAGCAGCAGTAATTCCTTATGATGGGTGGAAATGGGAGTGTGAAGGGAAAGGATTCTCCATGGAAAAATACATTTGCCTCTGGAAAAACAAAAATAATACACATGATAATAATAAGATTATATTCTGAATATTCCAAGATTTTACTAGAAATATGTTTTCAAAATTTGGGATCAGGATTATTCGGATAATATATACATATATACATGAATATACTTTCATAATACCTAAATTAATACCATCAACTTTAAGCTTATTAAAAATCCATCTGCTCTCAGAATCATTTTCTTGAGATTAGAGTTATATTTTGATGCTTATTACATAAAATAGCAACTCCATTGTTTTACCAATTGATGCAGAATAAAATACCTCACCAACCCTTTGTTTTTTCAATTTGGTATATATCTTTATCGGAGAAGTGAGTTTCTTAAAAAAGAACACGTTGACCTTTCAATTTAGCTGAATGGGTCAGTACTCTTTGACTTGTAACAGGAGTTTTCCCTGAACACTCTGCGTTTCATTAAATGTAATATAACGTAGATTAACAACATTTGTCATGTATGACAATTGAATACGAAAATCACTGACAAGAGACATATAGACAAAATAAATACAGCATAATAGAAGGAAAAACAGTAAAGGAGAATGAACCCCAAACATAGTGAAGGACAGAAGAAGCAACCAAAGACATATGACCTGATTACGATAGTCGGTCGGACGCAAGTCCGACCGACACCATTGCGGAATGGAACCGCCTGACCGTGGGTCGGCGATTCCGACAGCAGAATTTGGATGCAACCAACCTATGGGCAGCCTGAAACATCAATTTTTCAATGGCAGCTTGTGCGATGGGTGGAAAAGGCCCGCAGCACAAGCTGCCATTGAAAAAGTGATGTTTTGAAACATCCCTCCACTGTGTGGCAGGCACCATGCGGTGCCTGCCACACGGTGCAGGGATGTTTAGGGGGCACCATAGGTGCCCCCCAGGGCTCATAGCAGAGAGCCAGCAGGGAAGTGGGGCCTGCTAGGGGCCCCCAAAGTCACTTTCCGACAGCCTTTCCATGTCGGAAAGGCCGACATGGAAAGGCTGTGTGAAAATTACATCATAATCCCAACGGCGGAGCCGAGGCTGGCTTCGCCATCATTATGGAATTATGATTCATTCTGATGCTCCGACGGGCTCCCCCGTCGGTAGTGCAGTGGACGGTCCCTCACCCCGATGCCTCCGACACACCGCATCATAATGCAGCGGGCAGACCGCAGTGGCAGATGTCGGGCGGACTGCAACTGACGATCGGTCGGTTGCGGTCCACCCGACATTGTAATCAGGCCCAAAGTCACAAAAAGGCATGTTAAGGTATCAGGCAAACACAAAATAAGGTGTGGGGATGGTGGAACACCTGAAAGAAGACGGATAGGTAACCAAAGTGACATTACATAAACAGTGGGCAAAAAGGACAAGATCAAAAGACAACATGAAATTATGTACAAATGCACAAAAATGAACAATTTACCTAAGAATATAAGAGAATGACTTGGGAACAACAACTAGTGGGATTCCATGAAGACAAGACAACAAATCCTAATGGGGGCACAGAGGACTATGACCTGAAATAAAGAAAAGAAATAAAAGAGCATGAATTAAAAATAAGCACTCATGTTTTAAAACCTTTAAGGAAGGAAGACATTATTAAGGACATTTAAACATTATACAACAGCTGATGCGCCAAAGTCCATAGCTGCAACTCTCTGCTGTTGAATAAAGTTCTTTAAAGCTTCAGGATCAGTGAATACAGCAGTTTTATCTTTATAGGTGGCCTTAAAAAAGCAAGGATGAACAATGACGTATCTCATAGCCTTAGGTTGCGTTCTCAATGCTAAAAATTGCTTCCTAGATTGGCGGTCCTGTTGGAAATATCTTGTGAAAAAAAGACAGCATTACCAGACCACTACAGACTTTCTTGCATTTTTGCAGCAGAAAAAAACCGGATCTGTGAATTTCAAAAAGTGTATAATGATACCTCTAGGTTTAGATTTGAATGACAAGAAGGACTTAGGGCCCAAACTTGGAGCTCGTTGTATGCTTAAAGGAACTCCTGAGACATCAGGAACAGAATCTTCAATGTACCTAATTTGGTGCTCCAGGTAAGACAGTCTTTTATCAAGGGTAGACCATTTTTCCTCCATTCGCTATAATGTTGCACTGGTTTCAACTATAAAAGGTTTTATAGTCCTTATTTCTTCCATCAAATCCTCTAGTGTCAATGGAGATGGAGATTTAGGAGGAGAGTCTACATCTTTTTTGGCTCTCTTAACAGAACTTGAAACATTCACTTTTTTTAAAATTGTACCTGAGACCTGAAATGGAGCAGGGCAATCCTGAGTTGATTTATGATCCTCCATAATATTGGACTCACCAGTTCTATCCATGCTCAATTGATTAAGACAAAGGGGAACCAAACTGGCAGTTTTAAAAGAGAAAGTTGCAGATTTATTTATGGTCTGGTCTCCTTTAGCTTTTCCCATTTAGCCAAAATGAATATGAACGGGGACAGGTTTGACGCAGATGAAGATGGCGGCGGGTTAGTGCCGCTCCGCACCGGCCAGCAAGAGGAGCCGCTTTTACACCCGGTGGCAGCGTCCCAGCATCAATATTTATGCGTTCAGTTGATGAAGACGCGCTCCTCCGCATTATGCCTTTTCTATAATGCGGTAAGCAGTCCCCACAGCGCTCTTCACTTCGAACATGGCGGCTCGTCTCCCTGACTGGATTCGCGTCCGCCATTTTTTGTCCTCAATGCCCGACGCTTGCCTCAGCATATTTTTCAAACCTAACGCTGCAGCTTTTTATATACCTTATTCCTGGAAACTCCTCTACACTCTTGATTAGAGAGTGTTTTGCCAGCCAGGAACACATGAAATTGTGTTAAAAGGATTAAGCAACATAACATTATGCTACTTAAGAATATTTGCGCTCTTTTTCCCATAACTCTTCATATATTACTCTCTCTAAGCATATAGTCATTTTTGATGGTTTCAGCATTTTTTAAATGATGCTGCTGAATTCTGCTACCTAGTATTGTGCTTTTGAAGCTGTTTTGCACAATTTTTCCTCAAAACATTGCTCTTTTATTGACTTGTTATCCATGTCTATGGGGAGAACTTAGGGGCACATGCATCAAGGTAGGCTTTTGAGATTCCCTAATTGCGAATATTAAGGAATCGCACTTAAGGAATCGCAAAAGCCTATGCATGTAGGAATCGCTAAAAAAATAGCGATTCCTAAACATTCCTTAATTGCGACTCGCAAATTGCGAGTCCAATTAAGGAATGGCTTCCCATTCATTCCTATGGGCCTACAGGCCCATAGGATTGAATGGGAATTGCATGCGCAATTTGCGGCTACCCAATAGGTACTCACAAATTGCGTATGCAATTTCAAGAGTGCCAGGGTGCCAAAAGGACACCCTGTTGCACCCCTGAAATTGATATGTGAACACATGTTGCGCACACACATGCCCCAAGGGCATGTGTGTGTATAACCTGGAACTTTGAAAAATACACTTTAGTGCATTTTTCAAAGTTTTCGCTAATTACCATTAGGTATAATTTTTCGGTAATTAGCGGCCCCTAGTAGCGAAATCGCTATTTTAAATGGCATCTTGCATTGCATTCAAGGCATCGCAATTTGTGATTCCTTAAATGCAATCGCAATTTGCGATTTTTGCATTTGGGATGATGCATCCGAAATGCAAAAATGCCGGTCGCAAAGGGGCAGATTCTGCGAATCTGCCTGTTTGCGACCGGTTTTTAGTTTGATGCATGTGGGGGTAAGTCTGTTAGAGGTGTTACTTCTAATTCAGTATTTCGTCCTAAATCTCCTGCACTGCCAACTTCAAACCCATTTTTTGTACTACAGGACGATATGGAAGACCCAGAGCATGTTGGCCGCTCCCCCTTTCGGGGGTATCGGTACCTACACCTGCACTTACATCTACGTCTACTTAAAATCCTTCTCTTCCATATACAAATAATTAATCTAAACCATTGACCTCTTCATCGATGTCATCTACTAAGCGAGTTAAAAAGGACCCTCCCTCGCCGACTAAATCTCCCCCACCAATATCTCTAGAGTTACTCTTGGAGGAGATACGAGCTCTTAAGACCTACGTGGAGGAAACGAATAAGCGCATGTAAAGTTTAGATGATAAATGGTCTACTATGGATAACAAAGTCACTGTTATGGAACGACAAATGGAATCTCTACAAACATCCTCTCAACAATTTCATCCTATGAAAATGGAAATCTCTCAGCTTCAAAAACAAGTGGAGAATCTTGAAAATCACAGCAGACGGAACAATTTACGCATCTAAGGTTTGGCTGAAGGATTGGAGGGATCTAATCCTACTTCTTTTTTTCAATCTTTTCTTTCACAGATTCTTAATTTGCCTAAATCCCAATTAAATATACAAAGAGCACATAGACTTAGTCATAATCCACATACCTCTTCTTCTGCGCACAAACCAAGAGGTGTAATTTTATACTTTTTAGAATATACTGACTTGTTGAAAGTTTTGAAAGCAGTTAAAATCAAACGTCTTATCTCTTGGCAAGGTTCTCAATTGTTTTTCTCTTAAGACTATTCTAAGTCCACGGCAGATAGGAGGAAGAGTTTCTTAGCTATGTGTCCGGCATTACGAGATCTCAATGCTAGTTTTGGCTTAATCCATCCTTGCCTCTTCAAAGTGACTTACAGAAACAAAACCACTACTTATGAAGATCCTGTTTTGCTCCAACGATTCCTAGACAACTGTAAAGAAGAAGCCATGGAGATTGCAATATTGACTACCACTTGATAGTCTATACTTGCTAAACATTGTTTATTCTGTCTATATATGTTGAGGAAGTGTTTGAAATAACTGTAATTTTTTTCCTTCACTTTTGTTTTTTCTTATTAGGTGCTGTTTCTCTGTTTCATCCATCGTTGTATAGTCTATTCGGATTGTTAACCTTCCTCCTTGGGTGTCCCGGGGTTTCGACCGACTGTTCCATCTTCCCTTTGTGGCCTCAACACCCTCCATCCATGTTTGTGTCTTTGGTATGTTACATTGTTTATTTTGTTTATTGTTTTTATCTCTTCATTATCTAACCCTCTGTATTTCTTTTCCTTCCTTTTCTGTCCTCCTCTTGCCTTTTTCTACCAGAATTTTTTTTCTCTTTCTACCTTATTCCACGTTTGCTTGAGAGCTTTGTTTTCAGCTTTCCTATTTGTTTCAAGTTTTACAGTAACTATGCCTTAGTTTTTTCTATTTCTCTCTTATATCTTGTTAAATGACGTTACGTGTTATTTCTTGGAATGTTAAAGGTTTTGGATACGCCCATTAAGAGGCAAAGAGTTCTTACCCATTTATCTAATCTTAAATCAGATATTGTGTTTCTACAAGAATCACATATTTTTGCTTCAGAAGTCTTAAAGCTTAAATGCCAATTGGGTTGGGAATGCTTTCTCTTCACCTGGTACAGCCAAAAGAAATGGGGTGATGAACCTCTGTCATAAAAAACTTAATGTTTCCCTTCTTTCTCAAAATTCAGATGAGGAAGGTCGTTGGTTGATTGTTCATCTTCAAGTTAATATATACCTATTTCTCTGTTTAATGTTTATGCATCTTTTAAAACTGACAACAATTTTTGGCCTGCCTTATCCACTCAATGGATGTCTATCTCTACACAATATGTTATTTTTGGTGGTGACTGTAACTTAGTTGTTGATCCCTATATAGATTGTAGCTCCAAAGTCTCTTTTGTCCCTTCTCTAATCCACCAACACTTTACCGCGCTAATTAATCACTGATCTCTTGTTGATTCCTGGAGATTATGTAACCCACAACTACGTGAATATACATATTTCTCACCTATTCATTTATCCCAATCCTGTATAGATTATTTATTTGTCTCTAAAGCACTTACACAACACATATTATAGGCAGACATTGGGTCCATATTGAGTTCTGACTGTGCTCTAGTAATTCTAGATTTAGAATTTATCCCCATTACTATGACCAACAAAAGATGGCACTTTAACACCTCTTTATTAATTGATCAGATTTTTACCTCCACTTTTGAATCTTTTATTACTGAATTTTTTGATCGTAACATTTCCCCAGACCTTTCCTTCCCTGTGTATGGGATGCATTTAAAGCTTCGGCCAGAGACTTTATTATATCTTATGTTGCCCAAAAGAAAAAAACAAAGTTCTCAAAAGGCACTTGAAATTCTTAAACACATCAAATTATTAGAGACGCTCTATACTACTACTAACTCTAAAGCGGACCTTAATAATCACATTACAGAAAAATTTAAATATAATAAATTGTCTACAGAGAATGCTAACTCCCATCTTCTTAGTGGTGGTGCCCGCTATTATGGAGGCCAAAACAAAGCAGGCAAACTTCTGGCCACATATCTTAAAATCAGGAAAGAACGTACGAACATTGAGTACATTGTACATTCGGACTTGTCTCCAATTGTTAAGGACGCAGATATGTTGGAGGAATGAAAAAAATATTATACCACTCTTTATACCCCCGAAACCATTCCAGATTCTACCGATATCCAACTCTATCTTTCTTGCATACAAAAACAGTTTCCAAATGATCCAGACTTTTCATCAATAGAAAGGGATATCTCAATAAAAGATATTTCTAATGCTCTGAAGTTCCTTAGGATTGGGAAGGCTCCTGGCCCTGATGGATTTCTTGTAGAATTTTACTCCCATTTTCCTAAATCTCTTCTTCCGCATCTCAATTCCTTATTCACACACTTTATTTCATCTAAAACTTCTAGTGGTACTTTTCAAGAGGCCCTTATCTGTCTAATCCCTAAAGATGGAAGAGATCCACATTTTTGTAAGAATTATAGGCCAATCTCTTTAGCTAATTCTGACTATAAAATATTTGCTAAAATCCTTGCGCTTCGAATAGACCCACTCTTACCTTCTATTATTTGCAGAGAACAATCAGGTTTTATTAAAGGTAGAAATATCTCTGATAATACTTGATCGTATGGATTGGTCCTTTATTTTTCGTACACTTTCTTGGTTTGGTTTCAGTCCTAAGTTTATTTCTTATATATCCTTATTATATACTGCGGCAAATGTTTTTATTTTTGCCAATAGTTCTATTTTCACCTCTTTCCCCTTAAACAGAGGGGATCGTCAAGGCTGTCCTCTTTCTCCACTTCTCTTTATTCTTGCATTAGAACCTTTTCTTGCTAAACTTAAACAAAGCTCAAAAATCTTTGGTTTTCAACATGGTAAAACTCATATTAAGTTGTATGTCTATGCAGATGATATCTTATTATACTTATCTAAACCAGACTCTTCTCTTCCAGCTTTTATTGCGGAAGTTGATACCTTTTCTTTACTTTGTGGTTATAAATTGAATCATGATAAATGTGAAATCCTCCCTTTAAATGTTTTTTGTTTTAAACAAGATTTTTCTTCTACTAATTTGTCTTGGAATTCTCAAAAAATCAAATACTTGGGTCTTTGGTTTGCTCCTTCTATAAAACATACTTTAACTTTAAATATGAATCAAGTTCTTTCCACTTTGTCTAATTCTATTTCTAAATGGCATCCTCTTTATCTATCTTGGTGGGGTAGACTTGATACCATTAAAATGATGCTTTCCCCTGTTGTCTTCTATACTATTGCTGCTATTCCTTTCACTATCCTTTTATATGTTTTTCAAAAAGATGTATTCTATATTATCTTCCTTTTTATGGAATCATAAAAAACCACGTTTGTCTCTGGCTATGATTAAACTCAACAAATTACACTGTGGTGTAAACTTTCCTGATTTCCAACTCTATCATAATGCTTTCCTCCTCAAACAACTTTCTAAATGTTTACATCATTCAACTTTGGATTTCTCTCCATTATGGAAAGACATTGAACTTTCTTTTCTCTCTCATTTTTCAATCCAAGAATTTCTCACATTTACTCATAAGACCCACCGTTAATCCTCACTTAGACACAAAACCACTTACCAACTTTTTCAATCCATGCTTCTTTTACATCTTTCCGACATTGACCAGTTTCTTAACTCTTCAATTTGGCATACTCATCTTATCAAAATTAACAATAAGCCTATTTTTGGGAAAACCTGGTGGGATAAAGGATAACTTTGGGTTCATCAGCTTTACTCCAATGATAATTTTCTCATGTTCTCTAATGCACAATTACGATACAATTTACCAAACTCATATTCTAATAAATTTAATATTTTGATCGAAGTCATATCCACCTCCTTGTCTTCATTATCTTTGATTTCTCCCACACTATTACCTCAGGACACTATCCTTCCTATTTTAAGTACTCAACCAAGTGTCTCTTCTATTTATAAATTCCTTATTAAACTTCCAGAACATGGAAATAAGACAAGCATTGAATTACAATGAGAGCAAGACTTTCATACTTCACGGTCCATTACATTCTGGGATAAATTGTGGTTAAAAATTCGTAAGACCTCAAGATGAGGTAGTACAACTCAAACACTCTTCTTTTTATATAACAGACTTTTGATTACTCTAACTACTTTACATAAATTCAACTCTGCTGTTGCCCCAAATTGTTGGTCATGTAATGGTAGCCATGCTGATTTATATCATATGCTTTTTTTCCTGTCCAGGCACTCATCAATTCTGGTTGAAGGTATGGTCTCAAATTAATAACATTTTTCACACTCATTTCCCATTCTCTCCTACAAACATTTTTTTAGGCACACTTTCTCCATATTGGCAATTTCTTACATGTAACACTGCTATTGTAGACTTACTGAATGCAATTGCTTTTCAACAAATAACAAAAAATTGGAAACAATCCATACACCCTTCTTTTCAGGCTTGGTGGTACAGTGTTTGTTACAATCACTAACTTGATCGTGCTTACGTCTCCCCTCTATCTCTTCACCTAAAAAGAGAACATATGCGGTCCCCTATTACTATTTTCTTGGATATTTCTGCTTGAAACTTTACTCATCATCATCCATTGTTGGAAGAAGTTCCCAAACCACCATGAGTTATTTTATCTTACTCATTTTTTGTTTCACTTTTTCTGTTTGATCCTATATTACAGCCATTATTTTTCAAATTGTAGGCATTTTTATTATGCTATATGCTCTCCTGCTCTTATTGTTGTTATAATCATATTATCCATTTATTAGCCCCCTCTGCCTTTTTCTCTTTAGATTAGTTGTATCCTCTTCCATATATGCAACTATTTTGACTTTATTGACTTTTTATTGTATTACTAATTACTTTATTATTAAAAGTATACTTTGCCTTTAGCTGATTGCACATTTATTGTTGCAATTGTCTTCAATAAAGTTACTTTTTCAAACTTAAAAATGAATATGAACAACTAATGATAAGCTAGCAGAAAGGTCATAGGAACCTATCGATGGGAATAATGATGAACTACTTGGAGAAAATATTTTGTCATGTGTGGGGGTTTGAAGAAGTGAACTGTGTGGTGGAGGACTCAAAAAGCACACCTTCCTTTCTTGTGAAAGAGCAGTCGCAGGAAAACAAACAATGAGACATGTAATATGTAAATGTTTATCCACTGAAACTACAGAGTATCACCCATAATTAGGACTGCCTCCCTTCCAATCAGCTCAACATTTCATAGTGACAGGAATGAATTCATACAGTACAAAATGGCAGCTGCAATTTGCTGTAGTAATGAGGCGATGCCACATATATACTGACAGATGGAAGAATGCCATTATCAAATGCTAACTAGCAGAAATAAAATCAAAGTAAAGGTCACAGAGAAAAATAAAAACCTTGGGCAGCAGCACTATTTATGAAGCCCGCCAAATGTCAAAAGTAGCGTGTATCCTAAATAAAATGGCAGCCTCAATCTTCAGTGAAGAGAAAACCTTGCCAAAATTCATGCTCATTTAGTAAAAGTTAAATTATATCCCCAGATAGTGCTCCAGAGGTGTGCAGAGAATGTGAGACACGAGTCACAAGGGGATGAGCTCCTCCCACTCAGTGCGCTGACATACGAATCCCATCTGTGCTGCAGCAGAGCTTCACGAAGCTGTCGTCACCTTCAGTGGTGTCCAGTCTACCTCAGTTGAACTTCTTGATCAAAAAAAGGATGATCTGAATTGATCCATACAAATATTTACACTCTCTATGGGGAAGACACTTCTATTATTGGAAGAAGAACCTCATTGGTAAAGTGACGTCCAAGCACATCTGGTCTTAAGACACGAAGCATTAATTTACAGGAAAGGGTGTTGTTATAAAGAAGACTGGAAACAGGTAAGTGAAGATTCCTTTATTACGGCCTCCACTCTGCCACCTCAAGCGCGTCGAGCACAGGGCACAGCAACCAACAAACTCTGCCAGTCAGGCTGTTCTTGTCAACATTCCAAGGCAGCCTCTGGCTTAACAGAAGGAATGTTCCAAGGGGTGGAAAGAGGGAGGGGGGGCAGGGGACAAAGGAGAAACCAAGGCAGGGTTCCTAAAGAGTCCCACTGTACAAACCTGGAAAGGCAAGAGATTATAACACATCTTTCCCCCTAAAAACAAGGGAAAGAATAAAGGTTAACATTATTGCATCATGAAGTCTTTATGCCATTTAGGTGAAACTATTGGTCTTCTGATGCAGCTCCTTTGATGAGTTGTCCAGTTTCCGGGGCCAACAGAAGTCTGGGAGCTAACGTGAGTGGTGTTCTCTGGGCTTGGGCTTTTTGCTAAACGGTCCATGCTCCAGTTCTGCCCATTCTCAAGGACCTCTGTGTTGTTTTTGATCTCCACTATTCTTTTGGGTTCATAGAACTTGGATTCGTGATCCCCTGCGAGATTGGGTTTCTTCACAGTCACCCAGTCTCCTACAGCCCACTTCTGGGGTTTGGTTCCATGCTTGTGATCATACTGGTCTTTGTACTTGGCTTGATGAGAAGCTATTCTGGATTTGACATTGTCATAAGAGTGTACTGTTACCTCTCCCCCCCCCCCGATCCAGTTAGGGAAGAACTCCGGCAGGCTCCACCCCTGTCAGCTAAGAAAACGTCTAAAACCATCCGGTTTTGAAGCGAGACAAGTCTCGTAGCCTGGAGCTCGACTGTAATATTGGTCAGTATACCTGCAGTGGTATTAATGACTCCCTCGACTACTCTGGCTAGACGTCGAATATTGCGGGCTTTGAACATGGGACCCCAGAAAGGTATGAAACCCTTCATTATGTCAGTAAACTGCTGCAAGGAAGTATCTGTCTGGTCAATATCGTCCGGATCGACGACCCTCTTAACTTGAAAAACTGGGGCATCCCTACGCTGCAGGCGATGAGTTCTGTGATAGTTGGGAGGAGCTATATAAACTGGGGGAAGGAGGTAAGAAAGGTAGCATCATCCAGACCATCCCTCAGGCAGCCACACATAACCACAGTCAGCACAGACGAAATAAACATTGGGTGGTGGGATCAATGGCGGACTCTTGGGCATTCGCAATATAGAAGTGGTGTTGCATCTACTGCTCCCTACCTCTATGTCTCCATTCCCTTGAACACAAAAGGGAACCGGTACATCCATCACTGCTAGGGGTATGGGCTTGTCTTCGGTGACATTGCGGGCTTCGAAAGATTGGTAATATTCAGATATATTGAACTGCGAGAATCTATCTCTGTGCACCCCTGTCCTGTTTGCCCTCCTACCTCCATTTACCGCTCTGAGGCAAGAGCTCAAGAATACTCGATCAAATCGCCCATTTCCGAGGAAAACACCATGTGGGGATCTATGCTGAGGATACACATTCATTGTCAAAGAACGGGAAAGGGTGCTCCTGTGTTCCAAAGAGTCAGGCTGGAAGAATGAGCGGATCAAACTAAGTAAGGTAAACCAACCCTCACAGCTATCAACATAAGACAGAGGCGTAGGCAGCAAGTTCTCACTTTGATGTGTAACCGAAGGTAACAACCCACACACCCAACATTTCGTTGTGTTATAAACAGCATGTGTTTGATGCAGCGTCCGAATAAAAACATTATCTTTATAGGACTTCCGGTGCTCCTCTTTGTGAGGTGCTAAAGTGCCAATAATATGTTCAGGAGGTGTTGGCGTAGTACTTATCCAAGCATCCACAGGATATTTCTCTTCTAGGAAGAACAACACCCCAAATACAAATATCAGAGAGAGCAAAATTATTACCACAAACACTATTGTAGTCTTGGGGGACCAGGAGGACCAAACAGGACCATGTGGAGTGGGACGCGGAGCTGCAAAGGGCTGCTCCTCGTCAGGAATGGGACGACCAAAGGGATACATTTTCAGAAAATACTTTTAGGAATTGGAGCCACAATACAACCGGCCAGAGGGGTATTCTTCTTTCCTGTGTCCGTTATGAGCCTCACAGGCAGGCTCCTATCGTTCATCAAACGATCCCACGGAGGAGCTGCACAATCGCAGCCCTTGCTGGAAAACAATCGCGGCCCTTAATGGGGAACAAAATCCTTCTTCTGTCAGGATAGGGCAACCTCCCTCCAGGGCAAATACCCTCAGCGATCCTGTCCAGTGTCCAGGGCAGTGCACCAGCGTTCTTCACTCTAATCTAAAGCAGGCACCAGAGACACAGCGCCTACACCCTAAACTCAAGTCCTTCCCGAACTCCTGTGTTGCCCTGCTGGTGCACCGTCCTTCCGTCGGTCCGCAGATTGTACCTGGTACGCCCAGGCTCCTCGTCGTTCACAAACAGGGGCAAAAACTCAGATTCAGCTGGGGATCGGGACTCAGGTTGTTGTTCTACAGGAGCTGGAGTATCCGAGGCGGCCCTTATCTCAGGGGGAATCGCCTCGAATAAGGCCTCGTCACTCTCCTTGTCTGTCTGCGCCCCTCTCAGCCAGGCATCAAAAAAAGGGACGAAGCGGGGAACCAGCTCCCCTTCCTGATCAGTGATCCCGTCTCGCACCCAGGCGTCGTATGGAAGCGGAAGGGGCACCCTCTTCACGTGTGAGGCATGGACCCAGTGCTTTTGGACGTCGATCTTAACTGCAGTGCGGGTGGCCAAAAGCACCTGGGCAGGCCCCTTCCACCTCGGCTCCAAACAAGTTTTGTGCTGGAACTGCTGAATCATAACAAAATCCCCGGGCTGGATCTGGTGCCCGGGGCCCTCTGGCACTGGTTGTAGAGCGGCGTGTATCTGTTGGTGGAGAGAACGGAGATCTTTAGACAAGGCATACAAATAGTCAATCAAAAGAGGGTATTCTATCTCAGAAAATCGCTTGGGTCTTGGGACGCCCCAGACATTGGCGGGGCGTCCAAAGACGACCTCATAGGGTGACAGCCCTGTCCTAGAATGCGCTGTCACCCTTGTGGACAACAATGCTAAAGGCAACGCATCTGGCCATTGCAATCCTGTACTTTCATGAATCTTTGCTAACTTCAGTTTGAGGGTACCATTGTATTTTTCAACAAGGCCTGCTGATTGGGGATGGTTCGCTGCATGAAACTTTTGCGTGATTTGTAAGCCCTTACACACCAGATCAATGACTTTGGCATTGAAGTGGCTCCCATTGTCACTCCAGATCACACGTGGCAATCCATAGCGTGGGAAGTACTCTTTTAATAGTGCTTTTGCCGTTGCCATGGCCGTATTCTCTTTGGTTGGGTAGGCCTCAATCCATTTACTGAATGCACAAACTACCACTAGTACATATTTCAAGTTATTCACTCGCTCCATTTCGATGAAGTCCATTTGGAGAACCTCGAAAGGGAAGGAAGTCGGTGCAAAATTACCCGCAGGTGTAGGGGTGCCCTTCCCAGGATTGTGCTTTAGGCAAATAATACAGTGCTTTACCAAATGTGTGGCAACCTTAGGGATATTCTCATTCTGCCATACTGGGTCTAGCAGTTTGCATATTCCTTTGGCACTAATGTGCGCCGGGCCATGAGCCATGGAGACTACAGGGAGGACAAACGAATTTGGCAACAACCATCTCTGCTTCCCTGACAAATCAGTCCAACACCCATCCTCGTCCAAATGCCCTGTCCTATCCTCCCACATCTCCTGTTCATCTACAGTCGCTTCTCTCTGTATTTCCTTCACACTTTCCACTGTGTCCTCAAACATCCCATTGTCTGGAACCCATCTAGCAGGGCCTGCCACAAACATCTTATTCATCTTCGATCTAGCTGTCTCCTTAGCTATTTGGTCCGCAAAGGCATTCCCCCTTCCAACATCATCTACAACAGCCTTGTGTGCGCTGCACTTGATTATAGTCAACTTGTCCGGGAGTGTCAATGCTGACAGTAACCTAAGTATTAGGGGACCGTGCTGTATCCTTTGCCCATGGGATGTCAGGAATCCTCTCTCTGCCCAGAGGCGCCCAAAATTATGTGCCACCCCGAAAGCATACTGGCTGTCAGTGTAAACATTAACAGCCAGTCCTTCACTCAGTTCACAGGCCCTCAGAAGGGCGACTAACTCTGCAGCTTGGGCCGACTGGTACGAAATACGGGATGTCTCAAGTACAGTATGTAATGTGGTTATTGCATAGACTGCAGTAGTAGTGCCATCCGGCAGTTTGAAACAAGAGCCATCGACATATAGTTCCCCTTGGGGGTCAGATAAGGGAACATCAGTCAGATCTACCCATCCCTTTGTTTCCTCCTCAGTTCGAAATAAACAATCATGGACATCATTGTCCTTTTCTTCCGAAGGGAGGGGTAGTAACGTGGCTGGGTTCAAAGTAGCGGATTGTTTGATGGTAATGTGCGGAGCAAATAATGTTAGCTCATATCCAGTGAGACGCGCACTGGTGAGGTGCTGCGTCTTTGTCTTGCTCAAAAGCGTGTCCACAGCATGAGGTACCATAACTGTAAGGTCAGTATCAAGAAAGAGCCCTGCTGATTGTCTGATAGATACCGCTGCCACCGCAGCAGCCCTCAGACAGCTCGGGAGCGCTCTGGCGACATTATCCAAAATGGCAGGGAAGTAAGCGCAGGGTCTCTGCTTACCACCAAGACCCTGTGTTAGGACAGAAAGCGCGCAACCGTCTGCCTCATGTACATAGAGCACAAAAGGCTTCTGGTAGTCAGGAGTGCCAAGTACAGGAGCAGAGCAAAGCGCAGTCTTTAATTGTTCAAAAGCTTGCTGGCATGCAGGTGTCCAAGGCAAAGGCTCATGCACATCTTTGGTAGTGAGGTAAAGAAGGGGTTTTGTTAGTAAGGAAAAATTCGGGATCCAGTGACGACAATACGAAGTTATCCCCAGAAACGCGCGTACCTCGCGTTGGGTCTTAGGAACAGACATATTAGTAATAGCAGCTATGCGCTCCGGTGTTAGTCTGCGACCCTCCTTTGACAGTAGGTGACCTAAGTAGGTGACCTCCTGTCGACAATATTGAAACTTCGAAAGGGACACCTTGTGTCCGTGGTGTGCCAAATGTAGCAGTAATTTTACCGTGGCGTCTTTACAGCCTTTTTCAGTGACTGAGGCCACTAGAAGATCGTCAACGTATTGCAGCAACATATAACCAGAGGGAAGCTCCAAAGAATCCAATTGTGTTTTCAGAGCCTTGCTATAAATACTGGGGCTTTCCGTATAGCCCTGTGGAGCACGACAGAATATAAAGCTCCAGACGGCTATTGCAAATCCAAACAGATAGCGGCTATCTGGATGGATTGGTATGCTAAACAAAGCGTTTTTCAAATCGATCACTGAGAAGAATTTAGCTGTCAGGGAATCATGGTCAGGATAGTGGTGATGTCAGGTACCACAGGATACTGGGAAACCACTATTTTATTGACCGCTCTAAGGTCAATAACAAAACGGTACACATCAGGATGGGTGTCAGAACAGTCCAAAGGAGCCTTTTTAAGAATAGGAAGAATTGGGCTATTGCACACATTCGCTACTGTCTCTTCTACCACCCCAGACTTAATCAATTCCTGTATTATTTGCAATAAGGCCTTTTCGCCTGCCTGGGATATCTTGTATTGAGGAATTCGGGGCAATCTGGCATTTTCCTGTACCTGTATAGAGACTGGCGGGATCTGAAGCAACCCCACATCAGTATCACCTGCAGCCCATAACGAGCTGGGCACATTTCTGAACTTGGTAGGAAGGGGGTCATCCTTTGCGAAGCATTGTTTGACATAGACGACTCGCGGGCCAACAGTCAGGTAAACGCCGTCCGGGGAACAATAAATCGTCGCATGCAATCTTTTTAACAGATCCAGTCCTAGTAAATTCTCTCCACAATTGGACGTTAGTAGAAATGGTGAGTCAACTGTAAAGGGACCGATAGTCAAAGCAAGAGGCTTGGAAATGGGGCTTATAACCGGCACGCCTGAGAAACTCACCGAAACATTATTTTGGCCAGACAGAGCTGCCCCCGGGACCAGTGAACGGGAAACAGAGCTATTCATAACCCCTGTATCGACTAGGAATTTCTCGGAGGTACCGTGAAAATCTGTAGTAACGTACGGTCCACGCTGATCTACAGGCACCTTAACTGGTCCCTCGCCCTGCCCCTGGCTGTCCTAGTTGTGAGACAACCCCGTCACGTCATCCATATCATAGTCGTCGTGGTAGTACTGTCTTCCCGAGGGTCGTCAAAATAATTTCCGCTCTGCCTGTTGGAATACATGTCCTCTGACTGCATCCCCCCTCGGCCTCCTCCCCCTCGTCCCCTGCCTCCAAAACCCTGATCTCTCGGAGCCCCACCTTTCTGCAACAATTCCGGACACTCGTTACGCCAATGTCCCTCCTTTTTACAGTACACACATTGGTTGGGTCCCACGGGGGCACCTGAAGCACCACCCCTGTTAGATCGGGGTGGCCGTGGACCCGAACCCGAACCTCATCCTCTACCTCTTCTTCTCACCACCTGCTGCATCAACACCCTCGTCTTTAAATCCTTCAACTTCTTCTCTACCCTGTCCTTGTCCTCATTCTCTCTATGCTCATAATACTGCGCCATACTCAATATTACTGACGGAGAGGAAGTCATCCAGGTACTTTCTGAAGCCTGCAACCTAGTGGCAACCTCAGGGAGTAAGTTAGTGACAAACTTGTTCATGAACAAACGGACACCACCCTCCTGTGACAAATCCTGTCCACTGAAATCTAGGAACACCCCTTCAAATCTGGTAAAGAAATCCGACACACTTTCATCTTTCTTCTGACGACACGCAGTCAACTTATCCCAATCCACCTTCTTCGGGGGGATAAGGGAGTGCATGTAGGTGATAATACGCCCCGGTAAAGCCAATAACTCCGCCTTTGGCTTCTCACCGGGCTTGCGCTCCTTATCCCATTCTCTAATCTCGTCCCATGTGCCATCCAACTCTAGGGCATGGTCCTGCGTGTGGACTTGTCTCCATATATCTACCGGTACCAACAAGCCGAAAAATAGCTCTATGTCAGCTAACCTCATCACTGTGGAGGAGGCCGCCTCTGTCAATTCTTTATAATAATCAAAATCAAGATGAAGAGAGAGGAAAGGTAGAAGCCAGTTCACTTCCCCTAGGGTTATATGTAATTATCCTAAAGGGAACTAGCTACAGGTAGGAGCTCCTAATGTGTGTATGTGGAACAACACATATGTGTTTTAGGAAGACCCTCACTCACCAACCTAGTTGGTGACATGCTTCATCATCGGGTCCCACCCAAGGTACCGAGTGCACCTTGGGTGTGCTTGAACGCCTGGATACAGCGGAGCTGGTTTTGTGCAGTGAGTGTGCAGTGAAGGTGAAATGAATGTGATTTAAAAGACTGTCCGTAGGGTCCCGTTAAACAACAAAAGACTATTTTAATGTATGGGCCCTCGGCAGTAGTTAAAAAAGGAGAGATGTGGATATCCGTGGAGGTATTTAGGCTCCGATATCCTATGCGGTCAACATGTTTCTGCCAGTCTCTCACTACTGGGCTGGCTTTCTTCAGGACCTTATGTGCGTGAAATTAAAAAGGTGGTCTAAAACTAAGTGTGTTAGAGACCATCAATGTGGCGCACTCTCTAAGGTGCGTTATGTGATAGAGGATAGTTTCCTCTAGCGGCGCATTCCTGTTAGAGGGAGGAAAAGACGACAGACAGACATACACACAGATACATTTAAAAGGTATCATAAGGCACATCCAATAATGTGACTCAGGAGCGTGGTGTCCGTGCTCTATGTGGATAAAATGTGGAGTGAGGACGGACCATGGCGTATTGGTGCATGGTGTTAAGAGTTAAAACAATGTATACGCCTCGTTTATATGCGTTACCGTGTGATAATCAATATGCGGGAATGCAAAGGTGGTAGGTAAAAGAATAAAAAACATGTACTCCTTACTCAGAGATTCTCTGGATAGTGCCCCATGAGTTCCGTGTGGGGGCCCGACCTATTGTCACACTCTGTGTGATGAGAAACAAGAGAAAGGCACATACAGCGTAATTAACTTGCGTGCCCTGTAGCTAGAGGACTCCGTGTCCGTCTTGGGCTGGAACCCCCCAGTGCGCACCCCACTTACTTCTTCAAGATCAAGGACCCGTCTCCGTACCTATTCTGGCCGCATCGGAACTCCGTCGATGTGTGCCTGGTGCGAAGCGGGAGTTTAAATACCCTGGAGAATAATGCACATGAAGTGAGTATCTGGGATGAGCTCCAGGTGCGCGTGGTCTGCTCCATGCCTTGCACCTGTGAGGATAGACAGAGAAGAAAGCGAGCGCACGTGTTTGTGTGCTACGCTGCGTGCCAATAAAGTTTTGTTGAAATATGTGAGAATTCTCTTAGGGGTCGGGTAATACCATATGGTGTATGGCACAATGTTATAAATATTTGCAGTTTAGTTAAAAGGCTGTGTTATGAGAAAAGCAAGAGGTTGTATTTAAGGTAAAGCGCTGGTTATACGGAGCATTTCTTGGGGCTGCCTACGGGTGGAAAAGCAGTGGAAAGCGTCTGTGTTGTAAGCGCAAGTTATGCACCCTAGATGATTCAGTTGAGATGTCCACGTGAACCAGGTGTGCGTATGTGGACCCCTAACTCTAGGGATCATACACGTGCTAATCTTACATTCAGAGGCAAATCCCACGGTTGCTAGCACACTAGCGTGTGTATTGAGAGCGTGTATGTAAAACGCTGGCATTAGTGTCCTCCCACGTCATGGAATCGTGCTGGGGACACACTGGTGCATAGGGCTCTTGTGGAGATAGTGACACATGGCGTGGAAGGCTCATAACATCCCATGATGGTGATGGGAGCTAAACAGATGATCAGACAGCTGAGTGGTTATACTATCAATGAAGGCTGTTCCACGGGATATTGTCGTTCAATCCTGTTTTGTGGGTGGAAAGACGGTATATCCAGCGTTGTTCCTTTTGTAGTAGTATCTTATCATTGGTAGTGCATTGACATTCAATGTGTTCTATGACAGTCCACCTGATGTCATTGGGTGTGTGTCCTGTTGTGATAAAGTGATCGGTTAGTCTGCTCAGGTTCTTTTTGCAACGTATAGTGCTGCGATGTTCCACGATACGGGTCCTTACTTTGCGGCTGGTCATGCCTACATAACGTAGTTTACAGGGGCATTCAATGAGGTAGATAACATTTGTAGAGTTACAGTTCGTATGCTTTGTTTGGTGCCAGGTTTTGCCTGTCTCCAAGTCCAGGGTTTTGGTGGCCTTGGTTAAGTGACAGACACTGCAATCACCACAAGGATACTGACCCACTATCCCTGGAAGGCCCCATGCATTAAGTATGGTGTTGGTCATAGGAGTGGGCCTTTTCCTTGGTCTTGTGGAGACAAGGCGGTCTCGGAGGCTTCCTGCTTTTTTGTAAGCAAAGAGTGGGGGGTCCCATGTGAGAGTGCCGGTGTTTAATATGCGCCAGTTTCTCTTAATTATTTTGGCCACCTGTTTGGAGGCTGCATTATATGTGGTGACGCAAGTCAGGGGGCTGGTAGTATTTTCCCGTATGTTGTCTTCCAAAAGGGCTTCTCTTGGTTGGTTGCGTGCCCGTTTCTTTGTCGTCCGGATGATTTTTTCTGGATACCCACGATCCTCTAGTTTTTTTGCCAGTGCAGTTGACTGCGTCTTGTAGTCCTGTAGGTGGCTGCAATTGTGACGTATGCGCAAAAATTGGCCATAGGGGAGGTTTTCCCTGAGGGGCCTAGGGTGGAAACTCCCAAATTGGAGCAAGGAGTTTCTGGACGTGGGTTTGTGGTAGGTAGTCGTCTGGAGTTTGCCCTCCATGGCCTCAATGTTGAGGTCCAGAAATGCAATATTGGAGTTGCTTGCACTGCTGGTGAAGCGCAGGAATTGGGAGTTTCCACCGACAAAGAACGGGCACGCCTTGTCTCCACAAGACCAAGGAAAAGGCCCACTCCTATGACCAACACCATACTTAATGCATGGGGCCTTCCAGGGATAGTGGGTCACTATCCTTGTGGTGATTGCAGCGTCTGTCACTTAACCAAGGCCACCAAAACCCTGGACTTGGAGACAGGCAAAACCTGGCACCAAACAAAGCATACGAACTGTAACTCTACAAATGTTATCTACCTCATTGAATGCCCCTGTAAACTACGTTATGTCGGCATGACCAGCCGCAAAGTAAGGACCCGTATCGTGGAACATCGCAGCACTAAACGTTGCAAAAAGAACCTGAGCAGACTAACCGATCACTTTATCACAACAGGACACACACCCAATGACATCAGGTGGACTGTCATAGAACACATTGAATGTCAAAGCACTACCAATGATAAGATACTACTACAAAAGGAACAACGCTGGATATACCGTCATTCCACTCACAAAACAGGATTGAACGACAATATCATGTGGAACAGCCTTCATTGATAGTATAACCACTCAGCTGTCTGACCATCTGTTTAGCTCCCATCACCATCATGGGATGTTATATGAGCCTTCCACGCCATGTGTCACTATCTCCACAAGAGCCCTATGCACCAGTGTGTCTCCAGCACGATTCCATGACGTGGGAGGACACTAATGCCAGCGTTTTACATACACGCTCTCAATACACACGCTAGTGTGCTAGCAACCGTGGGATTTGCCTCTGAATGTAAGATTAGCACGTGTACGATCCCTAGAGTTAGGGGTCCACATACGCACACCTGGTTCACGTGGACATCTCAACTGAATCATCTAGGGTGCATAACTTGCGCTTACAACACAGACGCTTTCCACTGCTTTTCCACCCGTAGGCAGCCCCAAGAAATGCTCCGTATAACCAGCGCTTTACCTTAAATACAACCTCTTGCTTTTCTCATAACACAGCCTTTTAACTATACTGCAAATATTTATAACATTGTGCCATACACCATAGGGTATTACCCGACCCCTAAGAGAATTCTCACATATTTCAACAAAACTTTATTGGCACGCAGCGTAGCACACAAACACGTGCGCTCGCTTTCTTCTCTGTCTATCCTCACAGGTGCAAGGCATGGAGCAGACCACGTGCACCTGGAGCTCGTCACAGATACTCACTTCACCTGCATTATTCTCCAGGGTATTTAAACTCCCGCTTCGCACCAGGCACACATCGACGGAGTTCCGATGCGGCCAGAATAGGTACGGAGACGGGTCCTTGATCTTGAAGAAGTAAGTGGGGTGCGCACTGGGGGGTTCCAGCCCAAGACGGACATGGAGTCCTCTAGCTACAGGGCACGCAAGTTAATTACGCGGTATGTGCCTTTCTCTTTCTCCTGTTTCTCATCACACAGAGTGTGAAAATAGGTCGGGCCCCTACACGGAATTCATGGGGCACTATCCAGAGAATCTCTGAGTAAGGAGTACATGTTTTTTATTCTTTTACCTACCACCTTTGCATTACCGCATATTGATTATCACACGGTAACGCATATAAACGAGGCGTATACATTGTTTTAACTCTAACACCATGCACCAATACGCCATGGTCCGTCCTCACTCCGCATTTTATCCGCATAGAGCACGGACACCACGCTCCTGAGTCACATTATTGGATGTGCCTTATGATACCTTTTAAATGTATCTGTGTGTATGTCTGTCTGTCGTCTTTTCCTCCCTCTAACAGGAATGCGCTGCTAGAGGAAACTATCCTCTATCACATAACGCACCTTAGAGAGTGCGCCACATTGATGGTCTCTAACACACTCAGTTTTAGACCACCTTTTTAATTTCACGCACATAAGTTCCTGAAGAAAGCCAGCCCAGTAGTGAGAGACTGGCAGAAACATGTTGACCACATAGGATATCGGAGCCTAAATACCTCCACGGATATCCACCTCTCCTTTTTTAACTACTGCCGAGGGCCCATACATTTAAATAGTCTTTTGTTGTTTAACGGGACCCTACGGACAGTCTTTTAAATCACATTCATTTCACCTTCACTGCACACTCACTGCACAAAACCAGTTCCGCTGTATCCAGGCGTTGAAGCACACCCAAGGTGCACTCGGTACCTTGGGTGGGACCCGATGATGAAGCATGTCACCAACTAGGTTGGTGAGTGAGGGTCTTCCTAAAACACATATGTGTTGTTCCACATACACACATTAGGAGCTCCTACCTGGTAGCTGGTTCCCTTTGATAATTACAATTATTTATAATATGCAGTGGGATTTTTCCTTGGATCCGGTAGCTGGCTTTTTAGGGAAAGGACCTCGCTCCTTTTCCAAGGAGTATAGATCCTTTTCTCCTCGCGGCCTTAGTACGGTATCCGTAGAGTCACGCAATTCTGGTATTTCAGGGTGGTAAATGGGATGGACTTCCCTCATGGGGTGCTGTGTCCCTAACAGCGGAACCTTTTGGAGTAACCTGCCTCGGTAACCCACTAGTGTAGACACATTGCTAAAAACTTCATTCGGAGCCATGTCTGTGACATATACTCGGTCTCGTATATCATAAATAATCTGCGGTGCAGTACCCTGGAAACACTGCTCCCACAACGCTATCAGCGTGGCAGACATGTGCTTAAGGGCATGCTGCTGTACGAAGGGCTCATAATCCTGCATAACACTCCACACATCCTCAACACTATAAATTGGGTGCCGGGCCCATTGGGCTGCCTGATTCGCCTCCTTTGTACCCACAGCAGAACGCACCAACACCTTCTCTATGCGGTCTCACGCCGCCGCCCAGTTGGCTCCGGGAAATCCACGCGCAGGCGTTTCAGTATGCAATAGAGTTTGAGGCGTTACACCCACAGGGGAAGGGACAGATGCAGAGACAGGTACCATCATGTAGGGGGACAAGGTTGTAGGTGTAAGAGGGAGCGTAGTGGACGAGGCGGAGCCAAGAGACGGGGCAGGAGAATGAAGAGACAAGACGGGGGAAGTGACAGTGTCCGCCCCTGTGGTCGGTGGAAATACAAGGGAGGCAAGTGGGGCCGAGGTCGGAGAAGCAAGTGGGGCCAGGGCCGAGGCAGCAGTACCCGAAGCATCAGAGGGAACAGCCCCAAAGGTCGAAGACGGGGATATGGGGACTGTAGGATATATCCGCTGTGGGGCATAGGGAGGTGGGGGGCGAGAGTCCAAGAGCTCCTCAACAAGCTCATCTCCTTCCTCCCTAACAACATAACTTTTGTCTGTCTGCAGACGAAACTTCCTATCTGCAATCTCTATGCCTTTCTCTGTCTTCGCCCTTTCATAGGCTACCGCCTTCTGCGTAATCGTTTGTGTCTGCTTCCTTCGAACCTCTTTCTCTGCTCGCATGCGTCGCTGCTTTGCTTCTTTCTGCCACACTCTCAAGTAATCAAACATAGACTGCCTACTCCTTTTAGCAAACAACTTGTCCTGCAGGAAATTTATTTTATGTTCATCAAATGAGCCAGTAAGTGGCCATTGCAGCTCAGCATTGTCCCTCGTATATTTATTCCACAATGTGCTAAACATAATAGGGCCAAAACCATGCTTGACATATATGTCAAAATTTGGGGTACCCACTGGAGGTGCGGGCTGGCTCTCTTCCAATCGAGCATCAGAAGAACAACATCGGCATCCAAAACAGCTTAACATACTTAAACAAGGCATCTTAATACAATTCACAGGCACTGTCCCTAACGGACAAACAATACCAACAACGTTAATACAGAAAAAATAGAATAGCAGAATCACTCAAAACCCAAACCAACTGTCTGGAAGGCACAGCCGCTCCTCACTCAAACGTGCATCCTATCAGCATCATCATCGGCATCAGTCCACAGACCACGCAACACCCAGACACACAAGCACATCACCAGTCAGCCCTGAGGCTGCATCACAAGGAAGACGGCCGTCTAAAGACCGTACCAAGTTCGAGAGGACAGGCCACAGCCCCAGACTGTTTTGAATGTACGCCAATTACCAGTTGGCCTGGCAGATTGTCTGCGAACAGCCCCAGACCTTTTCAATGCACAGACCGAATTACCAATTGGTCCGTCAGACTGCTCGCAAACCCTCTGTGTCCTTTACAAGGGTCCACAAACCCACCAAATACAAACCAAGACGGTATTAAACCGTACCAAGACACAGCCCGTCGACTCGTGCCATTCAAGCAAGGCAGTTCAGAAACTGCAGACAAGACAGTCCGAAGACTGCATCAGGACACAGCCCACAGGCTCGTGTCGACCAAGAATGGCGTCATTTTCCCAAGAACCAAATCACTCACCTGGTGCACACAGGTCGAGTCAAATTATTCTCCACTGCCGACTCTTCAGACCAAATGGTCAACTCGAAGGTTTCGCCTTCTCAGGACCCCAGCCGGCGACCACTAGCCGAGGATCCGCCCGATCGGAAGGGCGGGGCAGCTGCGAGAACCAAGCTCGGTCTTATGTATGTGGGGCCCCGATCCTCCCAACCGACCAGACACCACCCAGGCCCCTGCGACCCGATTACGGGTGAGGGGGCCACCCTTCATGGGGTCCCTGTTCGGGTGCCAACTGAAGGACGTGGCCCTCTAAGGCCACGCGGGTCTTTCACAACCACCTGCTATGCCTTCCACAAAATGAAGAGTTGGTCAGACAGTAGAGAAATACAAACTTACTTTATTCGATATACTCTGCTGAGGAGCCCAGTCAGACCTTCACCCTAAGATGTCTGCCGAGGGGACTGACTCCCCAAGGTACGCTAATACATGATACACCCTTCTGGAAACTTCGGTCACGCCTCTGATGGAAAATTACCGGCCTGAGCCGGGCATGAACAAAGGAGGTACACAGAGATGAGCTAGCACCTGCCAGAGGGGTGCACTATCAGTATTTCAAGGCCACTGTGCCGAATCTCAGCATCTCCTAACGTGGGAGCAGAACTACATGTAGAGATTGGAATGTGCAAACAAAACAACAGTTCATTAGCAAGTCGGGTTACAGTCTTGGACAGAAGAAGAGAATAACGAAGTACAGTTTCTGCTGAGGCAAGCGAGTTAAAGAATTAAGGCCTAATATGAGCACGGCCTAAGCAGTCTTCTAGTGGTTATGAAATACGAAATGGAGTCACACAGGCTAACTAAAGCCAACATGCAGCAACGATAACCCAGTGGGTTGCATAACGTAAATACAAATGGCGTCTATTATAGCATAACAGGTACATTGTAGGAAGGGGAATTTCAAATCTAACACTGCCGAGCGGACTGGTTGGATTTTTCTGAGCATGGAAAGTTTGATATTAGTGTTTTTGATCACTTAATTTGTTTGGGGTTCAAAAGACAGGGTGGTAATAAAAGAAATGCACAGTTTTTGCACTTTATTGTTAGGTGTTAGGAGTCAGTCCCATAGAGACAGGAAAAAAATGGCCACTTTAAAGATCTCTGTTTGGGGAAGGTTGATGTAAAGGGAAGTTTCCATCATCCAGATATCACATGGTCCAGGCAGTTCATAATCCTACATCCTGACCTATTACCTTTATAATTTTAATAATGGTTTTAGTAAATACTCAATATTACCAGTAACACATTGAAATAAACAATAGAAAGTAAGCCCCAGTTGCTTCAACAGTGCTGGTTAAGTGGGAAGCGCTTAAGGTGGTAGTTCGGGGACACTGTCTGGGGCACTCGATAGGAGTGCAGAGAGATTTACATAGGGAACTGTAAGATTTGGAGAGCAAATTGCATAGACTAGATAACACCCTGGGAGCGGATGCTGTCCCTCTGACAACCTTACGAGAAGTGTGAGCTCTCTATAACGAAACGCTGGAACGGTTGAGATGCCATGACAATAGGGCATACCTTACCAAAGTGCAGGAAGAAGAGGGGAAACCAGGGCGTCTATTAGCCTGGCTGGTCAGACCTGAAACTCGCTGGGCTCCAATTACTCACATCCAGCCTGGAACTGGGGCCTCTGCTCATGACCCCGGGGAGATAAATTCCCTATTCAGGGCGTATTATGAAGTTTTATATACTGCTCCGCCACCAGCCGAGCCAGAGGAGGTGGGGGATTTTCTGTCCCCCTTACAGCTTCAGGTATTGGATGGACAAGCCCAGGAGACACTGGGAGGTCCGGTGGCATTGCAGGAGATACGAGGAGCTATCAAGGACATGGCCACAGGCAAGACACCGGGACCAGACGGACTCCCTGCGGAATTCTATGCGATGTATGCCTCTAGACTGGCACCTCGCCTGGTGACCCTATATGCTGAATCCCTGAAGCTCGGTCGCCTCCCTTCGTCCACGCGGGATGCACTTGTGATCCTGCTCCCTAAGACCACCACCTCGGGTGCCAGAGTTGTGGATTATAGGCCACTTTCCATACTCAACATGGATTTTAAGATTCTTAGCAAGATCCTGGCACGGCGTCTACTGCCCTATATGCCTGCTGTAATCCATGTAGACCAAAATGGATTTATACCGTCCCGGAATACCTCCTTCAACTTGCGTAGTCTGTACTTGGTACTATACCACCCCAAGGCGCGAGCTCTTCCGTGAGCGGCCATCTTGTCCATAGACCTAGAAAAAGCCTTTGATTCTCTTGGATAGGAGTTTTTATTCGCTGAGATGGTGCGCATGGGCTTTGGGGAGGGCTGGGTTAAATGGGTTAAAATGCTATATGATTGCCCTACTGCGCGGGTCAGGTCTGGGAAAACGGTATCTGCCCAATATGAGATCTTTCGGGGTACAAGGCAGGGTTGCCCCCTGTCCCCTCTCTTATTTGCCCTGGCTATTGAACCGTTGGCTGCATTGTTTAGTCAAGGGGGTGAAGGGCTCGGAATAAGGGTGGATGAGCAAAACCATATAATATCTCTATATGCGGACGATCTCTTGATATTCTTGGAAGACGCAGTGAGGTGCTCTGATACAGTGCTTGCCCTCTAAAGGCGGTTTGAGCATCTGTCGGGCCTACGGGTTAACAAAAGCAAGTACTATCTGTTTCCTGTGGCAGGAGCCATGCCGTGCCCCCAGGACATCCCAGCAGATCTTAACTGGACACCTAATACTTTTAAATACTTGGGGATCCATATCTTCCACTCCCTGGAGGAACTTAAGGAAGGAAATTTAGATAGAGCTCTCCGATCCCTTAAGGCATGTGTTCCCTTTTGGTGCTCCCTACGCCTGCCCTTTATGGATCTCCCTGACCAAGATGGTCATGTTACCGCGTTTATTATATTTCTTCATCAATCACCCGATCTCTTTACCGACGGGATGGTTCAGACAGCTGGATTTGCTGCTGCGAGACTTAATCTGGGGGGAGAGACGAAGGAGGGTATCACTAACGACGTTGCAGCGCCCTATGATAGAGGGTGGACTGTGGGTACCGAACTTTGAATTCTACTTCCTGGCCGCTCAGATGCAATGGCTAGCACAATGGTTGGAAGGAGCGAACCCGGAGGGGCTTTCACGATGGCGGGCCAAACGCACCCCCCCCTTATTATTGGCCAAGATACTCGTTCTGACTGTTACTGTCCCATATAGATCAGGATTACAAACCGCTGCCCTGCAGTGTTGGAAAAGATGCCTGGCTAAAATAGGTAGGACGCCACGATACACACCGACACTACCATTGTTCGGCCTACCTCATGGTAACCCCCAGACAGTATTCACCGCAGATCATTTAGCAACATGGCTGGAGGTGGGGGTGGAGACGGTGGGAGACTTACCAGGAGAAGACCTTAACCCCATTTGAGGAACCGGTTGAAAGGCACGGCCTCCCGCCGGGGCAGTTCATACACTATGAAGCTGTGGTCCACACCTTTGGGGAGTTGTGGGGAAAGGTCCAGGAGGAACCTGAGACGCATGCGGTACTACACTCATTACTCACACTGGGAACCGCCGGCCATCAAGTGAAATGGTTTTACACTTCATTGATGGGAGCGCCCCTCAACCCTTTACGGAAATTACGGAGACGCTGGGAGATGGCGCTGAGTAGGGAACTAACCGATTCGGAAGGGCACAGAACCCTGTCCCCGCATAAAGGGATCTCCCGCAACACCAGGCTGAAATATATCCAGTTCAATTATGTGCACATTACATAAATGACCCCGCATCGGATCCAGGTGACATATGGGGGGGAACCACGGACATGCCCAAGATGCAACCAAAACGATGCCAACTTTATACACATGACCTGGGCCTGTGCTGGACTGCGCCCATTTTGGGACGAGGCCCTGCTAATGATAAATACAGCTGTGGGGTGCCCACTTGATTCCACAATAGAAGTTTGCTTGCTGGGACTCTTTCCCAGACCACCTAAAAGAAAAGTGGGCAGCAGATTTATAGACCTGGCCTTGATATTAGCCAAAAGGAGGCTAGCCATGGAATGGAAGTCCCCCACTGGGCCCTCGGTGGGGCTCTGGAGACGGGATGTCACTCATTGGGGGGGGGCAGGGGGCAGAGTTTTGGTTCAGGAGGAGTCCAGAATCAAAAAACGCCATCCCCTAGCAGAGCAGTGGAGAGAGGTGCTGTCTAGTTGGGAGCTCCCGACACAGGCCCGGGAGAGGGGCGACGAGACGGCAAACGAGAATGATTAGCAAAGCGAGGACGCAGACGTGCCACAAAGAATAAACAGGATATAAGACCTCCCTTTAGGAAGGTTAAAGGAGCAACACTAATACCCCCCAGGCCCGCGAGAAGCAAACAGGGCAAGGGCTAAAGGGTAAAGACCAGGTCCCAATACCACTGGCCGATCCCCACTCCCCAGCACATGTTTTGAAAGACAGGTACAGCTGTGGAGAGCCAGACATAAACACAACCGGGAAACATAGAAGTAACCCTGAACTCCCCGAGCCCCCCTTGAAACCTAACATAGGTGATTGAAAGCTGCAATAGTAACAGTGACAATCTCCTTGCAGGCCCCTCTAAGTTGTTAGATACTTGGTAATATTAAATATAGTAAACAACAAACAGAAAGTACTCCTGAGGACGTCCCCAAATATTGGGTTGATTAAAATAGTTGAAGGCAATCCTACACAAATAGTAAGTTGTAGAATGCATGGCTGATGCACTGGGGACATGGACAGTCGCTAGTAAGAGATAATGTGATACGTTGTAAATGTGAAACGAGAGAAGGTGCAGGTTTGAGATTTGTATGAAACGCACGGATTTCTATGTACTTAATTGCCTTTCGTTAGTAATATGCCACGCAGAACTAACAGAATAAATATGTAAAACTGCTGATAACCTAAATGGCAATAAAAATATGTTTGAAAAAAAAAGAAAGTAAGCACTCAATGTTCACGGATAGAGTTTGTGGGCAGTCCTTGTCCGGTGTTAAGTTCCTTTAGTCCAGGCCATAGCGTTCCAGCCATTTGCCCCAGACCCTGCCATGCTTCCGTAGGCAGCCTCATGCTGTGTAGATGGATTCTTCGAGTTTGGTGCACCAATCCATCCAGGCGTGCCACTCGGGAAGGGTGGGCAGGGTGGTGGACCGTTATTTACAAGTGAAGTCTCTTTTGGCCAAAATGGTGGCTGTACCAATCAGGTAGCAGTCTAAACGACTGTCTCCCAGGTTGTTCAGGATACCCAGATGTGCATGTTTCGGGGGAAAGGGTAATGGGGTCTCCAGCACCCGGGTGAGAGAGTTCTTGATGCGTTGCCAAAAAGCGGCACAGGGGCCATAGGAAAAGTCTGCATTGGGGCAGGGACATCGAAAAACATTCGGGTCGCGGATTTCCCTGCATGCCAAAGTATGCGTGGGGTAAAGTATGTAGTTTGTAGGTAGTTTAGTTGGATGAGTCTAAATCCGGAGGATATTGCGTTTTCGCGAGGTGTGAGGTGTGCAAGGGTCTAGTCCATGTCATCGAGTGGGCCAATCCATCTCTCCCATTTTTGTCTCAGGGAGGGAAAGTGATTGGGTGCATGGTGGATTAGTGTGTGGTAGATATGGGATATGCCTCCTGGGCCCAGATTACCCATCAGCAGTTTGGCCTCCAGGGGGCTCCATTTGGGGAGGTCCATGAGCTGGGTTTTATGAGAGGAGAGGGATTGGCTGAGCTGGAGGTACTTGTGGAATTCAGTGTTTGATAAAACATAGTCTGTTTGAAGGTCTTGAAAGGAGCAGATTGCATCCCCTTTCCATATGTCTTTCAGGTTGGGGAATACCTATCCTGTCCCACTTTGAGAAGCCGGTAAGTTGTGGTGTGTGTGTGAGCCAACACCTCTGCCATAGGGGGGTTCCCCCACCCAGTCTCCTGTAAAGAAGCACACCAGCTCCGAAGGACCACTTTGGTGACTTTGGGAAGGGTGTTTGGGATAGTGTTATCATATAAGATCCCCATCAGTTGGTCTAGGCCGAGGAGGGAGAGCTCCGCTGAGTAGGCTGGGCCATCCCATCCCCCGGTCAGCCAATCGTTGATGACCAGTAGATGTGCTGCTCTATGGTAGAGTTGGAAGTCAGCAAGACCCAGGCCCCTGTCATAGACCGATGTCCGGCACTTCGTATGTGTTATGCGGCGGGGGGAGTTGGGCCAGAGGAATGATTATATCATCGACGCAAGGTCTCAGAACCAACTATGGGGGATCAGGAGAGGGAAATTTTAGAAGACATATAGTTTGCGTGGCAAGATCATCATTTTCAGAAGTGTGATTTTCCCTAATATCTGGAAGGGCAGAGTCTCCCAGAGCCATAGGTCGGATCTCGTGGTTCTCAGGGGTGGGGCCATTTTGAAGTCCTACATGAGTATGGAATCAATGGATACCTGGATTCTCAGGTACGTGAAGCTAATGGGTTGGGTAGGGTTATTCTTGTGCCATTTCATGGACAAAAGATCACACGAAGTGACACCAATGCTGATTTGGTTTGGTTGACACAGAGGCCGGAAGCTTCCATATTTAGGCCAAGGAACTCCATGTAGTGTGGGCAGGAGGATCTGGGGTGGGCGAGGAAGAGAACAATGTCATCTACGTAGAGGGAAACCTTGTACTCCACTCCGTCCGTCCATCGCCACTCGAAGATGCGGGCATCACATCTAGTACCTGTGCAAGGGGTTCAACCACCAGGGAGAAAGAGTTTGGGGACAGTGGGCAACCCTGTCAGGTTCCCGCTGAATGAGGAAAGGGTCAGAGAGCACTCCGTTGATTAGTGTGCAAACTTGGTGTTTGGCATAGAGGAGTTAAATGTACTTAAGCAATTTGGGGCCCAGCCCCATTTTCTCCAGTACTTGTGAAAGGACCAGTCCACCGAGTCAAATGGTTTTTGAAATTGACTAGGAGGAGGGCCAAAGGGTCATCCATTTCTCCCTTATAGCCACTGCAGCATGCACTCACCGGATACAATGATATGTACTCCTACTGAGCATGAAACTGCATTGGTCAAGGTGGATCAGGTTAAGTAGTACCAGGAGAAGCCTGTTAGCTATGAGTTTGTCAAAGATGTTGATTTCTGTGGTGATCAAGAATATGGGCCTATATGATGCACAGAGGTTGGGTGGGCAGCCTTTTTTGGGAATGACCACTATGTTGGCCAGGTCTATCTCTGAGGAGAATTGTCCCTTGGCTATGGCCTTGGCGTATAGGTTAAACAGGTGGGGGCAGAGCTGTTTGGAGTGTCTGCAGTAGTATTCAGACAGGAACCCATCCGGTCCTAGTGTCTTGCCCGGGTTCAGCCGTTGTAGCTCTACCTTGATTTTTTCAACAGTGATCGGGGCACTGAGAGTGACCCAGTCGGTTTTGGGGAGGGATGCCAGCAGTATCTAATTTATTAATGGGTGCTGCACTTCCACAAGGTGTCAAGGGCGTCTAGCATACAGGGATCCGTAGTGTGCTGCAATAGCCGCCACAATCTCCGGAGAGCGTGTTGTCAGGGTCCCATCAATAGCAAGCACATTAGGGACTATTCGGGAGGTCATATCCTTGGTATCCAGCCAATTGAGTAACTTCCATGAATTGTCACCGTGTTCATCGACATTTCAGGTCGAGGCCTACCAGCATAGGTGGACCTCCTCCTTTGCAGGTTGTTTCAGGGTTGTTATGGCCAGGGCCAGTTGTCTGTTAATGGTGTCTGTTGGGTGGTCAATGTATTATTTCTCACGATCAAGGATACAGGTTTCTAGGGTCGTCATGTCTTGGGCTTTCTCCTTGCCACAGATATATCCTTTAGCAATTCCTCTGAAGGCAGTTTTACTCGTAGCCCATAATGTCCGCTGGCGATTCCACTGTGCCTTGGTTCCATGTAAAGTAATCATTGAGCTTGGCGGAGAGAAACTCTACAGACTCTCCAGACTCCTAATCGCTCAAGTACCATGCGTTAAGGCACCACATGGGTCTCAGGAATCCCCTTCCATCTCCTAAGGTCAGTGTCGGGGGAATGAACAGAAATGCTTCTGAGGTGGATATGGACAGAAGTTATTCGTATCATGTCAGTTACGAGTAGTAAGATAAGGTTACTGCAGGACAGTGTTTTGTGGACCGCAGGGGTGTGGGTGTATTCTTCTCCTCCGGGGTGTCAGATCCACCAGCTATCATACAGACGTGTGTGTTAATCCAATCCCTCAGTGTGATATCTCTATGAGGCTCAGGAACGGCATTAAAGTCACCTCCCATGCCAATCATCCCGTGGGAAAGGTTTGAGATAACGTCAGTCAGGGCATTTAGTGTGGCTGTTTACAATTGGGGTGGTATATACACTAAGGAAATTGTTGTGCTATCCTTCCATGGATACCACTATTTCCATGAATCTACAGAGAGGGTCCTCGAGTATGGATGTGACCAACATGGAAGGCTTTTGTATAAGAGTATTGCTACGCCTCAGTAACCCCGCAAGAAGCCCACTTGGTGTACCCTGTCATATCAGAGTTTGTGCAAGAACGAACAGCAGGAAGCCAGTAGATGGGTTTCTTGAAACAATGAGGACCAGGGGTTGAAGGTCTCCAGCGTGTTTGAGGATTAGCGTATATTTGATGTGATCGAGGAGGCCATTAATGTTCCACAACATCATCATTGCTTGTGTCACCTGGATTCGCACGCATGGACGTGTGGCAGGGTCTCACTTGGGGTGGATCCCATGTATGGAGAGCCGAGTCTCCGGGGTAGTCGGCTCATGTGGAATGCTGCCTGGTATGAGTGAATGGCAGCAGTTGCACTTTGAGTGTGGTCGGTGCACTGGTCAACAGTATAAACAAAATGGCACTCCGTGACTCTGTTCTGAGTGCAACCATATCGCAGTCCATAACCTCATATTTTCAAACTAACGAGGGGACGGCCACACATGCCGGCATAGAATGGGACGCCCTGAAGGTTGTCCTGCACTGGCAGGTTATACAGGCAGTATATGGAACCCGTATGACATTTACCAAAGAGATACATGGGCTACAGGATGAAATACAACAGCAGGAACATAAGGCCCCACGGAACCGCACATACTGCAAGCACTCTCCAAAGCCAGTTTAGAGCATAAGGAAGCATTGGACAAATTGTGCACCTTAGATCATAAACAATACATGGCTAGACGCCACACGGGGGTGACAAGGCAGGCAAGATGCTTGCATGGTTGTTGAAAAGCAACCTTACGCAGCCACCCATCACGGCAATATACACTCTGGAAGGTAATCTAGTTAATACGCAAGAGCAAATCAACAAATCCTTTTATAAATACTACACATTATACAAAGCTCCAGAACCGGGTGCCCCTCAGACAATGCAACAGTTTCTAGAACAGGTGACTCTCACACAAGTAACGCAAGACCAATATACAGACCTAGAGGCCTCGCTCACAGTGTCCGAAATCTCGGACACTATCAAACAGCTAGCCAAAGGAAAACCCCCCGGAATGGACGGCTGGCCCACCGAATTTTACGCGGCATACTCAACCCAGTTGGCTCCTAGGCTGCTCACTATATTTAAAGAATCTTTCGATAGAGGCGTACTACCTCCTTCTCTTCGTGAAGTGGTGCTCGTGGTCCTCCCAAAACCTGGTCGGGACCCCCTCTTAATGAGCTCGTATCGTCCGTTGTCATTGCTTACCTCGAACTATAAAATTCTGGGAAAATTGTTGGCCAACAGGCTAATGGAGGCTGTACCCCTACTGGTCCACACGGACCAAAATGGGTTTGTCCCGGGCAGGAGCACGGGGCTGAACCTTCACCGCTTGTTTAAGCTCCTAGAATGGGCCCAAACAACACCCGAGCAACACTGGATAGCAGCCCTAGATATAGAAAAGGCCTTTGATACCTTAGGATGGGACTACTTACTGATGGTGCTGACTCGATTCGGCATTGGCCCCAAGTTTTTATGCTGGGTTAAAATATTATACACTAACCCATGAGCCAGAGTGAAGACGGGTCGTGTTACATCACCATCCTTCGGCATCAAGCACGGCACCAGACATGGTTGCCCACTCTCACCAATCCTTATAGCCTTGGCCATGGAGCCCCTGGCTTGTGCACTACTTGGTCACGTACTGGAATGGGGCATACGGGTACATACGCAGTGGCACATAGTGTCCCTTTATGCGGGTGACGCACTAATTTATCTCTTCAATCAGGGGGAGGTGCTCCGAGGCCTAATAGCACTATTAGAAACCCATGGACGGCTATCGGGCTTGAAAGTCAACTGGGATAAGTCCGTCTTGTTCCCAATGTCACCCATCCCAATAGAGCAGCGACAGCGACAAGATAATGCCCCACTTGCTAGAGCGTATGACTCATTTAAGTACTTGGGAGTCCAAGTCTACCATTCCCCATCTGATCTGATAGACGGTAATCTGGGAAAGGCAATTTCCAGTGCCAGAGCGTCTCTTCCGTTTTGGACCACCCTCCCGCTATCCCCCATGGGTCGGATAGCCATATCCAAGATGCTTATCCTCCCTCTGCTTCTGTACTTCTTTACTGTTCTCCCTTACAGACAACCTCAGAAATTATTCAAAGATTTACGGTCATTGCTGGTAACTTTGATATGGGGCAACTCTAGAGCAAGGGTAGCACTCTCAAAATTCTATCTTCCTATCTCAGAGGGAGGCTTAGGAGCACCCGATTATGAACTATACTATGCAGCTGCTCAGCTCCAGTGGCCTATGCACTGGCTTGCAGGGAAGAACCTAGCTGAACTAGATACCTGGGCAATGACGTTGTCGCAATCAGACCTGATTGAGTGGATGTCAGGCACCAAAACTCAACTCCAGAGGACAGCGGGCTGCGCTTTATTAAAAGCAGCCCGTACTGCCTGGTTGAATTACGTAATAGCCAAACGCCACCCCCCACCGTATGCCCCAGATCTCCTTATTGAGATGTCACCAGGACCATACACTCGCCTAAAATGCCCGGAATTGGTCGAATGGCAACATGGGGAGACTTATTTGTTGACTCAGCCCTATGTGATTTTGCCACTCTGATGAACGACTGTGGCACATCACCCGGTACGTTCCTTCTCTATGCAACACTAATACAGCAGGCAACACGAATTTGGGGGGACATCAGCACGGTACCACCAACCTCTGAAGGCTTGCAGACACTACTGACACACGGGTCAGGCAGGAAAGCCATCACAGCCGTCTACACTTCCTCTAGAGCAAACACAACCCCCACACTAACCTCATTATGCGAATACTGGACCACCGCGCTTTCCACCGAAATCACAGACAAGCAATGGAAACAATGCGTGGGAAATCCCAAGATCATCTCCATAAACGCCAGACTGAAATTCACGCAATTCAATTACTTACACCACACATACTTAACCCCGCACAGGCTGGCACGAATGTACCTGACCTCCATTGATGTATGTCCCAGGTGTCATGATTCGGGCGCTGATTTTATGCATATGGTATGGACATGCTCTCGAATCACAACATACTGGGAGAAAGTATCTGATATATTATCAGCTGCAACGGAACGCACTCCGTAAGAACTTCAATAAATTCCTAGACCTGGCGTTGGTTCTGGCCAAACGCTCCTTGGCTATGGCCTGGAAGTCGCGACGGGCCCCTCCACTAAGCACTGGTTGACTGCTCTACGACGTGCCTTGGTGGCCGAACACGTGACACTGACATCTCAGCCCCCACGCCCAACATCTAGGACGCAACCTGTAGACTGGCAACAATACATAACTATTATAGAAGCTGCATGACTCCTTCACCATTCTACCCCTATTAAAGCACTCACCATAGCAAGACTCCGGCTACCCGCACTCCACATAAGCAACACATTTAACAGTAATAAAAATATGACGAACATAGGACAGGCACATTAGTTAGGTGGTATTATGTTTATTTTTCGTTTATATCATGTTTGTTCTCAGCTTCATACAGCAACATTTATTGATAGGGGACAAAAGTTTGGTGGGTATTACCAAGGTTCACACTCAATTGGGCAGGACCCCTAATCTGTTGAAGCACAAACCACAACGGTGGATTTACCCAAAAAACACCCAAAACGAAGTTATAATGCTTGGTGAGTGGTTCTGTGCTGTATTTTTAGTGTTTGTTTTAGAGGGTCAGTACATCCCTCAATAGTTTGCTTGGATCATAGAAGCAGCAAAGCGTCTAATTTTGATTTTCAAAAGATCTTTTTATTCCAATGTGAAGAACAGGAGAACAGCCGACACGTGTTTCGCCCAAAGGCCAACAGGCCAGGGCTTTCTCAAGGCTGATTTAAAATGTACAGGGATCACAAAAAGTGAAGGTGGAAAAAGGGATGAAAAAAAGAGAAAGAAAGAAAAAAGAAAAACAGGGAAAAAGAGCCACAAAAAAACACAGAACCCCATCGGTAACGATTCAAAACGTAAAATGGTATGTGGTTGTTAAATACCAGGTACAAGAAATACATTATCACAGAGTTTGTCAGAGAAGAGATAGGCGCATGATAGAAGACAAATAAGGAAGAAATTGGCATATGTGTAAGAAATAAAAACAACAAAGTGTATTAGACGGAAGTAAGAAAAACGAGTGCGTGTAATTAGAAAACAAAATAGAATCAATCGTGTACCCAAAGCCAATAAAAGGTTTGTGAGAAATAAGAATATCAATGAGAAAAAGGGGGAATAAAATGAAATACCAACAGATTAGATTAACAACAAAAAATATACAATTATTACAAATAATAACTGGTATGCATCTTAACAGATCTGTTAATGCCAGGAGACAAATAAAATTCAGGGGTACATATACAGTTTGTGATATAAGTGAGTCACTCATCAATTAACTCATGTACATAGAATTGAGTTTAAAACAAACAATATTCATGATTATATTCATTTTGCCGTTGTAGTCAGAAATCAAGTCAGTCAAGCATCTGGTGTAGCACTTTATACAAAATATGTTAGTGACAATGTTTGTGCCCAAAAAACCATGTAGTTATTAAAACTAGGAATGTAAGTAGAAAATACGAACTTAGTCACACTAAATATGATAGGGCTAGGCATAGTTAAAAGGTCGAGTTCGACTTACCAGATCAATATTTTCAATTTTGGTTTGTTTGATACCTAAAAAAAGTATAAGATTAAAGATAAAAAAGTATAAGGAAGAACAGCCAACTGGGTGAAGAAAGAAGAGCGGATTTTGGTGGTTGTGATATAAATAGCCAAAAAATAATTTTTCTTATTCATTAAATATAGAGGAATATAGCGAGGAAATATGCTGGCTAAATTAGGTAGTAGATCGTGCACATAAAGGATAATGGAAGGTAACACTGTGGACAAGGACAATGAATTATGCCTATTACAGCGATGAAATGGCCATATGCCACGTAATGTGTATGTCCAGGTAAAGGCAATTAGGAACACGAATATGGGGCATTCATTTGTACAAGCGCAGGCTAGATATTATATCTAACGCGGTCAAAAGAAAAAAGGGGATGAACAAAGCTGCAAGAGAACAGATAAAATGGAACCAACCAAGAAATAGAAAAGCGCAATGAAGGAAAATGCCTTAGAGGCAATAGACAGTTAAAAACTGGATGCATCGCGTTTTGCGCCTCAAGGATCATGGAAGGTTGCATTGGGGACACAGTAAATAAAGTTAGCCTGTTCGATCAACATCACGTAATGTATATTAAAGAGTGGATGCGGTGAAGAACAAAGGCAGGAAGCAGGCAGTTATACAGGCGCAGGCTAAAGACTGCATTTAACAGGGTAAAAGAGGGTATCTAGATTTGAGCGAATAGCCTATAAGATAAGGAAAGCCGAGAACCAATATAGCAAAAATGGAGCGAAAGCTTCAATAAGCTGGAGAGAATAGAATGCAGGTTCAAACCAAGCCTCCCCATACATGGGCCCCGGGGTGAAAAGTAAATGTAGAAGGATACTTACAGGTTAAATCACAAGGAAATCAATACAAGAAAACGTCCGTGCAGCGTTGTATTCTTTGCGGTCTGGTAGCTACAAGATCGGTCAACCGGAAGCACTAAAATAGGCTTAATTACCCGAAGGCAATTCCAAAAGTGCCGTAAAAGTGATTAGTCATGCAGGAAACAGGAGCGGTTCGAGACTGCAGTCAGCTAACTAAAAATTGAAATTAATGTCTAAGAATTAAATTACTACAGACTATTAATAAAATAAATAGAGTGAGTAGATACATAATACACATAACATACACAAAGTAATGTGTATCAGGACAAAGATTGGATCAATAATTACGGCGATAGCAACTAAATGCAGACCAATGAGAATGCTGGAGGTCCGGAATAAATATCGGACATAGAAAAATATATAAATATACAGACTGAATTCTGGATTAGCAAAGAGTGTGTAGTAAAAATATAAATAACTGAAAAAAACAGTTTAAAGTTAGTAAAGTTATTTTTCTCACATTGGCAGGGGTCAGCAAGGGAAGGGCAAGGAGCTGTAAATCAAGAAGCTAATAGAATAAGGTTGTGAAATAATAGGGATGAAAGGCAAAAGTTGTGTTTAGCCGCAACTTTCTATTAAGATAAATTGTACATGTGAAGGACAAAGTGTATGTAAGTGATCCATTGTGGCTCTAGGGTCCCAATGGTCACGTATCATGTCAAGAGTAGAGTCCAGAAATGGTCTCGAATTGACTGAGATAGAGGGAGGACTGGTCAGAGTTCTAAGTCATCGTGTGGAAAAATGCTTGCAGACGCAATTTGAATGATTTACTGGTACAACCAGTAATGCATTTCTGCATCTTTATTAAGTCCAGTTTTCACTGTGTCCATACGTAAGATAAGTTCACTTTCTCTTTGTCTCATTCTCAATTCTCGATTGCCCCCCCCTGGGTAGGCGTTTCACATGTTCCAAACCAAAGAACTTGAATGTCTTGTTATGTGGATGCTGTTCCTCGAAGTGTTCTGTCAGTGGTGGTCCTGTTTCTGGCTTGTGAATATTACGGTAATGTTCAAGGATTCTAATCTTCAGAGGTCTGATGGTGCTGCCTATGTAGATTTTGTTGCATGGGCAGATGATGATGTAGATTGTATAGTTGGAATTACAGTTAATCCACTCTTTGATTTTCATTTTATGATTGCCTGGTGACACAAATTCCTTTTGTTTATTAATGACTAGTTTGCAGGCATTGCAGTTTTGGCAAGTGTAAAATCCTTGTGGTTTGGACAAGAAGTGTGATTCCGGTTTTTTCCTTTTGTCTGTAAACTCAGATCTGCATAAAGTCTGTCTCAAATTTCTAGCCCGTCTGAAACCCATTTGTGGGGAGGGTTGAATTTGATCCCTAATGGTTGCATTGTTTGCTATTAGGTACCAATGCTTTTGAAGAATTTTACGAATTTGGTAGTGTCCATTGTGATAATCTGTCAAGCACCTGATTTTGTTGGTTCTCAATGTGTCATTTTCTATGTTTTTTGATTTTAGTAGTTCCTGTCGTGGAATTTTAGTGCAATCTGATGCTGTTGTTTCTAAATGTAGGCGTTTATAGCCTCTTTGTTCCAATCTGTGTGTTAAATCAGTTGCTTTCGCTTTATATATTTCCACAGTGCTGCAGTTACGTCTTAGCCTCCGGTATTCCCCTTTGGGGATATTATTAATTGTTGATTTGGGGTGGCAACTGTCCGCTCTCAAGATTGAGTTAGCCACAGTGGATTTCCGGCAGGCCTTTGTTTGAAGTCTCCCGTCTTGCGAGAAAATTGTTATGTCTAGAAAGTCTATTTCCGACGTTGAGTATTGGGACGTAGTTTTGATGTCCCATCTATTTTCATTGATTTTATTGAGAAAGGATTGTAAATTCTCTTCTGGTCCCTGCCATATACACAAGATATCGTCAATGAAACGCCCCCAGAATAATATCCTGGGGGTGTAGTCAGAGTATGTCTCGTCCCATAGCCAGTACCTTTCAACCTCTCCCATAAAGATGCACGCATATGGGGGGGCAAATTTGGCCCCCATTGCGCTGCCCTGTAGTTGTAGAAAAGATTCAGAATTGAAACAGAACACGTTGTTTGTTAGGCAGAAAAAAAGCATCTCCAATAGCATTTGGTTAAACTCAATGAAGTGTGCTGGTTTGGTGGATAGTACTTTTTCACAGCATTTAAACCATGTTCATGTCTAATAGATGTATATAGGGTGACAACATCTATGGTTGTGAGTATGCAATCAGAATCCCAATGTATGTTATCCAGTTTAAGCAAAATATCTTGGGTATCTCTTATAAATGATGGTAGGTCCATCATATGGGGTTGAAGATGGAAATCAATGAATTCACCCAATTTGGAACAGATGGAATTTATCCCTGCTATAATCGGCCTGCCCGGCGGTAGATGTTTATCCTTGTGTATTTTTGGTAGTAGGTATAATGTAGCCATTGTAGGGTGTTCAATATATAGATTGTTACGTTCATCCAATGTGAGTAAATTGTTGTTGTACCAACCGTCAAGTTTCTGTTTGAGTTCTAGCTGAATTTGCTTAGTTGGGTTGGTATCTAATTTTCTATAGCAATTGATGTCTCCAAGTTGCCTTTTGGCTTCCGCAATGTAGTCGTCTGGATGCATAACGACGACATTTCCGCCTTTATCTGCCTCTTTTATGATTATGTTTTCATTGTGTTCTAGCTCCTTAAGTGCACATGATTCCTGATGTTTTAAGTTTTTTGGCAGATAGCGTCTCTTTTTTTGGTACTTTTGAAACTCCATAGTTAAATCCTTGCTCACGGCTGTATGAAAAAGATCAATGGTATTGCCTGGCGGTAACTGTGGGCAAAAGACAGATTTTGTCCTGGCTTCAGTGTCAATAGTGTAGTTCGTCATAATACCCAGTTCATGGGCGACCATGAGAGGTGTTAAGTTGTGGTCATCAGGATCATCAGATAATGTAGTAAGTAAATGAACATCTTGTAGATCTTGGACCGATAATTCAGTAGTGATATTTGGTCTCGTTTCTCTCGGTGGTTTATCATAAAAGAAAGACATGAGTTTTAATTTTCTTGTAAATTTAAACAAGTCAATCATAGTGTTGGTTAAGTCCCAGAAGGCAGTCAGACAAAAACCCAGGCCTTTATTTAAAACTACCTCTTGAGTATATGTATGTGGTGTCCCAGAGATATTTATGGTTAGGTTGCTTGATTCTTCAGGTCGGTTTCTTGTCTCCTTCTTGCCCGTGTTCTCACTCCCACGTCCCGGTTGGGTGTTGATATATTTTGGGTGTTTTCTGATCGGGTTCTTGTATCTGTTGGTGTTTGATTTCGGAAACCCAAGCGATGTCTTCTGACTTCCTCTAAAAAATCGACCCCTACTCTTGATGTGGTTGCTCTAATTTCATTGCCTGGTGATTCAGCTTCTGAACTTGAAATTGTATCTAGTACTTGCCTTGGATGATCGCTCACTCCTCCTCGTGTAATGTTGTCGTACCTTTTGGCAAATGTATAGACTCGTCCTAGTTGGTAATCTAATTGATCACGACGAAATGTTCTGTTCTTACGTTGTATCAGGTCTTCTTCGTATTCGTCAATCACTCTATTGAGTATTTCGTAGTTTCTTTTGGTGATATCACCCCATTTAGAGTCTTCAATTCGGTTGGTCAAGTCATCTACTTCCTCTTTGTATTTATTATGTTCTTACTCAGCTATGTCTATAAGCTGTCTTATCATATTATTTGATGCTTCCCTCAGGTTTTCCTCCCATCTAGCGATTCGCGTGGGGTTGGTGGTTTCTACTGGTGGAAAGATAAGTATTCGTAATCCTCTTGGTATTGTGTCCGATTCCAAGTACTTTTTAAGACTGGCGGCTTCCCACCATTTGGTAGTTTCCTTTTTTAGGGCTTTTGTCAAGTTCTTGAAAAGTTGATTTAGCTGATTGAGGGTTGGGTTTGGTGTAAATTGATGTTCCTCCAGAGTTGGAGAAAACCTCTTCTATCCTTTGGTTACGATGTTCTCTGCGCTCTTTGCACGTTGCCATGGGGGTAGTGCTAATAAAAATTATGAATTTTTCGTTACCTTTTTGTCGTTTTCCTTTCTTTTCTTTCCTGGGTCTTTATTGGTGTGATTTAAGCTTGGTATCTAATGTGGGACAAAAGTTTGGTGGGTATTACCAAGGTTCACAGTCAATTGGGCAGGACCCCTAATCTGTTGAAGCACAAACCACAACGGTGGATTTACCCAAAAACCACCCAAAACGAAGTTATAATGCTTGGTGAGTGGTTCTGTGCTGTATTTTTAGTGTTTGTTTTAGAGGGTCAGTACATCCCTCAATAGTTTGCTTGGATCATAGAAGCAGCAAAGCGTCTAATTTTGATTTTCAAAAGATCTTTTTATTCCAATGTGAAGAACAGGAGAACAGCCGACACGTGTTTCGCCCAAAGGCCAACAGGCCAGGGCTTTCTCAAGGCTGATTTAAAATGTACAGGGATCACAAAAAGTGAAGGTGGAAAAAGGGATGAAAAAAGAGAAAGAAAGAAAAAGAAAAACAGGGAAAAGAGCCACAAAAAACACAGAACCCCATCGGTAACGATTCAAAACGTAAAATGGTATGTGGTTGTTAAATACCAGGTACAAGAAATACATTATCACAGAGTTTGTCAGAGAAGAGATAGGTGCAGGATAGAAGACAAATAAGGAAGAAATTGGCATATGTGTAAGAAAGAAAAACAACAAAGTGTATTAGACGGAAGTAAGAAAAACGAGTGCGTGTAATTAGAAAACAAAATAGAATCAATTGTGTACCCAAAGCCAATAAAAGGTTTGTGAGAAATAAGAATATCAATGAGAAAAAGGGGGAATAAAATGAAATACCAACGGATTAGATTAACAACAAAAAATATACAATTATTACAAATAATAACTGGTATGCATCTTAACAGATCTGTTAATGCCAGGAGACAAATAAAATTCAGGGTTACATATACAGTTTGTGATATAAGTGAGTCACTCATCAATTAACTCATATACATAGAATTGAGTTTAAAACAAACAATATTCATGATTATATTCATTTTGCCGTTGTAGTCAGAAATCAAGTCAGTCAAGCATCTGGTGTAGCACTTTATACAAAATATGTTAGTGACACTGTTTGTGCCCAAAAACTATGTAGTTATTAAAACTAGGAATGTAAGTAGAAAATACGAACTTAGTCACACTAAATATGATAGGGCTAGGCATAGTTAAAAGGTCGAGTTCGACTTACCAGATCAATATTTTCAATTTTGGTTTGTTTGATACCTAAAAAAAGTATAAGATTAAAGATAAAAAAGTATAAGGAAGAACAGCCAACTGGGTGAAGAAAGAAGAGCGGATTTTGGTGGTTGTGATATAAATAGCCAAAAAATAATTTTTCTTATTAATTAAAGATAGAGGAATATAGCGAGGAAATATGCTGGCTAAATTAGGTAGTAGATCGTGCACATAAAGGATAATGGAAGGTAACACTGGGGACAAGGACAATGAATTATGCCTATTACAGCGATGAAATGGCCATATGCCACGTAATGTGTATGTCCAGGTAAAGGCAATTAGGAACACGAATATGGGGCATTCATTTGTACAAGCGCAGGCTAGATATTATATCTAACGCGGTCAAAAGAAAAAAAGGGGATGAACAAAGCTGCAAGAGAACAGATAAAATGGAACCAACCAAGAAATAGAAAAGCGCAATGAAGGAAAATGCCTTAGAGGCAATAGACAGTTAAAAACTGGATGCATCGCGTTTTGCGCCTCAAGGATCATGGAAGGTTGCATTGGGGACACAGTAAATAAAGTTAGCCTGTTCGATCAACATCACGTAATGTATATTAAAGAGTGGATGCGGTGAAGAACAAAGGCAGGAAGCAGGCAGTTATACAGGCGCAGGCTAAAGACTGCATTTAACAGGGTAAAAGAGGGTATCTAGATTTGAGCGAATAGCCTATAAGATAAGGAAAGCCGAGAACCAATATAGCAAAAATGGAGCGAAAGCTTCAATAAGCTGGAGAGAATAGAATGCAGGTTCAAACCAAGCCTCCCCATACATGGGCCCCGGGGTGAAAAGTAAATGTAGAAGGATACTTACAGGTTAAATCACAAGGAAATCAATACAAGAAAACGTCCGTGCAGCGTTGTATTCTTTGCGGTCTGGTAGCTACAAGATCGGTCAACCGGAAGCACTAAAATAGGCTTAATTACCCGAAGGCAATTCCAAAAGTGCCGTAAAAGTGATTAGTCATGCAGGAAACAGGAGCGGTTCGAGACTGCAGTCAGCTAACTAAAAATTGAAATTAATGTCTAAGAATTAAATTACTACAGACTATTAATAAAATAGAGTGAGTAGATACATAATACACATAACATACACAAAGTAATGTGTATCAGGACAAAGATTGGATCAATAATTACGGCGATAGCAACTAAATGCAGACCAATGAGAATGCTGGAGGTCCGGAATAAATATCGGACATAGAAAAATATATAAATATACAGACTGAATTCTGGATTAGCAAAGAGTGTGTAGTAAAAAATATAAATAACTGAAAAAAACAGTTTAAAGTTAATAAAGTTATTTTTCTCACATTGGCAGGGGTCAGCAAGGGAAGGGCAAGGAGCTGTAAATCAAGAAGCTAATAGAATAAGGTTGTGAAATAATAGGGATGAAAGGCAAAAGTTGTGTTTAGCCGCAACTTTCTATTAAGATAAATTGTACATGTGAAGGACAAAGTGTATGTAAGTGATCCATTGTGGCTCTAGGGTCCCAATGGTCACGTATCATGTCAAGAGTAGAGTCCAGAAATGGTCTCGAATTGACTGAGATAGAGGGAGGACTGGTCAGAGTTCTAAGTCATCGTGTGGAAAAATGCTTGCAGACGCAATTTGAATGATTTACTGGTACAACCAGTAATGCATTTCTGCATCTTTATTAAGTCCAGTTTTCACTGTGTCCATACGTAAGATAAGTTCACTTTCTCTTTGTCTCATTCTCAATTCTCGATTGCCCCCCCCTGGGTAGGCGTTTCACATGTTCCAAACCAAAGAACTTGAATGTCTTGTTATGTGGATGCTGTTCCTCGAAGTGTTCTGTCAGTGGTGGTCCTGGTTCTGGCTTGTGAATATTATGGTAATGTTCAAGGATTCTAATCTTCGGAGGTCTGATGGTGCTGCCTATGTAGATTTTGTTGCATGGGCAGATGATGATGTAGATTGTATAGTTGGAATTACAGTTAATCCACTCTTTGATTTTCATTTTATGATTGCCTGGTGACACAAATTCCTTTTGTTTATTAATGCCTAGTTTGCAGGCATTGCAGTTTTGGCAAGTGTAAAATCCTTGTGGTTTGGACAAGAAGTGTGATTCCGTTTTTTTCCTTTTGTCTGTAAACTCAGATCTGCATAAAGTCTGTCTCAAATTTCTAGCCCGTCTGAAACCCATTTGTGGGGAGGGTTGAATTTGATCCCTAATGGTTGCATTGTTTGCTATTAGGTACCAATGCTTTTGAAGAATTTTACGAATTTGGTAGTGTCCATTGTGATAATCTGTCAAGAACCTGATTTTGTTGGTTCTCAATGTGTCATTTTCTATGTTTTTTGATTTTAGTAGTTCCTGTTGTGGAATTTTAGTGCAATCTGATGCTGTTGTTTCTAAATGTAGGCGTTTATAGCCTCTTTGTTCCAATCTGTGTGTTAAATCAGTTGCTTTCGCTTTATATATTTCCACAGTGCTGCAGTTACATCTTAGCCTCCGGTATTCCCCTTTGGGGATATTATTAATTGTTGATTTGGGGTGGCAACTGTCCGCTCTCAAGATTGAGTTAGCCACAGTGGATTTCCGGCAGGCCTTTGTTTGAAGTCTCCCGTCTTACGAGAAAATTGTTATGTCTAGAAAGTCTATTTCCGACGTTGAGTATTGGGATGTAGTTTTGATGTCCCATCTATTTTCATTGATTTTATTGAGAAAGGATTGTAAATTCTCTTCTGGTCCCTGCCATATACACAAGATATCGTCAATGAAACGCCCCCAGAATAATATCCTGGGGGTGTAGTCAGAGTATGTCTCGTCCCATAGCCAGTACCTTTCAACCTCTCCCATAAAGATGCACGCATATGGGGGGGCAAATTTGGCCCCCATTGCGATGCCCTGTAGTTGTAGAAAAGATTCAGAATTGAAACAGAACACGTTGTTTGTTAGGCAGAAAAAAAGCATCTCCAATAGCATTTGGTTAAACTCAATGAAGTGTGCTGGTTTGGTGGATAGTACTCTTTTCACAGCATTTAAACCATGTTCATGTCTAATAGATGTATATAGGGTGACAACATCTATGGTTGTGAGTATGCAATCAGAATCCCAATGTATGTTATCCAGTTTAAGCAAAATATCTTGGGTATCTCTTATAAATGATGGTAGGTCCATCATATGGGGTTGAAGATGGAAATCAATGAATTCACCCAATTTGGAACAGATGGAATTTATCCCTGCTATAATCGGCCTGCCCGGCGGTAGATGTTTATCCTTGTGTATTTTTGGTAGTAGGTATAATGTAGCCATTGTAGGGTGTTCAATATATAGATTGTTACGTTCATCCAATGTGAGTAAATTGTTGTTGTACCAACCGTCAAGTTTCTGTTTGAGTTCTAGCTGAATTTGCTTAGTTGGGTTGGTATCTAATTTTCTATAGCAATTGATGTCTCCAAGTTGCCTTTTGGCTTCCGCAATGTAGTCGTCTGGATGCATAACGACGACATTTCCGCCTTTATCTGCCTCTTTTATGATTATGTTTTCATTGTGTTCTAGCTCCTTAAGTGCACATGATTCCTGATGTTTTAAGTTTTTTGGCAGATAGCGTCTCTTTTTTTGGTACTTTTGAAACTCCATAGTTAAATCCTTGCTCACGGCTGTATGAAAAAGATCAATGGTATTGCCTGTCGGTAACTGTGGGCAAAAGACAGATTTTGTCCTGGCTTCAGTGTCAATAGTGTAGTTCGTCGTAATACCCAGTTCATGGGCGACCATGAGAGGTGTTAAGTTGTGGTCATCAGGATCATCAGATAATGTAGTAAGTAAATGAACATCTTGTAGATCTTGGACCGATAATTCAGTAGTGATATTTGGTCTCGTTTCTCTCAGCACCGGTGGTTTATCATAAAAGAAAGACATGAGTTTTAATTTTCTTGTAAATTTAAACAAGTCAATCATAGTGTTGGTTAAGTCCCAGAAGGCAGTCAGACAAAAACCCAGGCCTTTATTTAAAACTACCTCTTGAGTATATGTATGTGGTGTCCCAGAGATATTTATGGTTAGGTTGCTTGATTCTTCAGGTCGGTTTCTTGTCTCCTTCTTGCCCGTGTTCTCACTCCCACGTCCCGGTTGGGTGTTGATATATTTTGGGTGTTTTCTGATCGGGTTCTTGTATCTGTTGGAGTTTGATTTCGGAAACCCAAGCGATGTCTTCTGACTTCCTCTAAAAAATCGACCCCTACTCTTGATGTGGTTGCTCTAATTTCATTGCCTGGTGATTCAGCTTCTGAACTTGAAATTGTATCTAGTACTTGCCTTGGATGATCGCTCACTCCTCCTCGTGTAATGTTGTCGTACCTTTTGGCAAATGTATAGACTCGTCCTAGTTGGTAATCTACTTGATCACGACGAAATTTTCTGTTCTTACGTTGTATCAGGTCTTCTTCGTATTCGTCAATCACTCTATTGAGTATTTCGTAGTTTCTTTTGGTGATATCACCCCATTTAGAGTCTTCAATTCGGTTGGTCAAGTCATCTACTTCCTCTTTGTATTTATTATGTTCTTACTCAGCTATGTCTATAAGCTGTCTTATCATATTATTTGATGCTTCCCTCAGGTTTTCCTCCCATCTAGCGATTCGCGTGGGGTTGGTGGTTTCTACTGGTGGAAAGATAAATATTCGTAATCCTCTTGGTATTCTTTCCGATTCCAAGTACTTTTTAAGACTGGCGGCTTCCCACCATTTGGTAGTTTCCTTTTTTAAGGCTTTTGTCAAGTTCTTGAAAAGTTGATTTAGCTGATTGAGGGTTGGGTTTGGTGTAAATTGATGTTCCTCCAGAGTTGGAGAAAACCTCTTCTATCCTTTGGTTACGATGTTCTCTGCGCTCTTTGCACGTTGCCATGGGGGTAGTGCTAATAAAAATTATGAATTTTTCGTTACATTTTTGTCGTTTTCCTTTCTTTTCTTTCCTGGGTCTTTATTGGTGTGATTTAAGCTTGGTATCTAATGTGGGACAAAAGTTTGGTGGGTATTACCAAGGTTCACAGTCAATTGGGCAGGACCCCTAATCTGTTGAAGCACAAACTACAATGGTGGATTTACCCAAAAACCACCCAAAACGAAATTATAATGCTTGGTGAGTGGTTCTGTGCTGTATTTTTAGTGTTTGTTTTAGAGGGTCAGTACATCCCTCAATAGTTTGCTTGGATCATAGAAGCAGCAAAGCGTCTAATTTTGATTTTCAAAAGATCTTTTTATTCCAATGTGAAGAACAGGAGAACAGCCGACACGTGTTTCGCCCAAAGGCCAACAGGCCAGGGCTTTCTCAAGGCTGATTTAAAATGTACAGGGATCACAATAAGTGAAGGTGGAAAAAGGGATGAAAAAAAGAGAAAGAAAGAAAAAAGAAAAACAGGGAAAAAGAGCCACAAAAAAACACAGAACCCCATTGGTAACGATTCAAAACGTAAAATGGTATGTGGTTGTTAAATACCAGGTACAAGAAATACATTATCACAGAGTTTGTCAGAGAAGAGATAGGTGCAGGATAGAAGACAAATAAGGAAGAAATTGGCATATGTGTAAGAAAGAAAAACAACAAAGTGTATTAGACGGAAGTAAGAAAAACGAGTGCGTGTAATTAGAAAACAAAATAGAATCAATCGTGTACCCAAAGCCAATAAAAGGTTTGTGAGAAATAAGAATATCAATGAGAAAAAGGGGGAATAAAATGAAATACCAACGGATTAGATTAACAACAAAAAATATACAATTATTACAAATAATAACTGGTATGCATCTTAACAGATCTGTTAATGCCTAAAATAGGCTTAATTAGCCGAAGGCAATTCCAAAAGTGCCGTAAAAGTGATTAGTCATGCAGGAAATCTTATACTTTTTTTAGGTATCAAACAAACCAAAATTGAAAATATTGATCTGGTAAGTCGAACTCGACCTTTTAACTATGCCTAGCCCTTTCATATTTAGTGTGACTAAGTTCGTATTTTCTACTTACATTCCTAGTTTTAATAACTACATAGTTTTTTGGGCACAAACAGTGTCACTAACATATTTTGTATAAAGTGCTACACCAGATGCTTGACTGACTTGATTTCTGACCACAACGGCAAAATGAATATAATCATGAATATTGTTTGTTTTAAACTCAATTCTATGTATATGAGTTAATTGATGAGTGACTCACTTATATCACAAACTGTATATGTAACCCTGAATTTTATTTGTCTCCTGGCATTAACAGATCTGTTAAGATGCATACCAGTTATTATTTGTAATAATTGTATATTTTTTGTTGTTAATCTAATCCGTTGGTATTTCATTTTATTCCCCTTTTTCTCATTGATATTCTTATTTCTCACAAACCTTTTATTGGCTTTGGGTACACGATTGATTCTATTTTGTTTTCTAATTACACGCACTCGTTTTTCTTACTTCCGTCTAATACACTTTGTTGTTTTTCTTTCTTACACATATGCCAATTTCTTCCTTATTTGTCTTCTATCCTGCACCTATCTCTTCTCTGACAAACTCTGTGATAATGTATTTCTTGTACCTGGTATTTAACAACCACATACCATTTTACGTTTTGAATCGTTACCGATGGGGTTCTGTGTTTTTTTGTGGCTCTTTTTCCCTGTTTCCCTGTTTTTCTTTTTTCTTTCTTTCTCTTTTTTTCATCCCTTTTTCCACCTTCACTTTTTGTGATCCCTGTACATTTTAAATCAGCCTTGAGAAAGCCCTGGCCTGTTGGCCTTTGGGCGAAACACGTGTCGGCTGTTCTCCTGTTCTTCACATTGGAATAAAAAGATCTTTTGAAAATCAAAATTAGACGCTTTGCTGCTTCTATGATCCAAGCAAACTATTGAGGGATGTACTGACCCTCTAAAACAAACACTAAAAATACAGCACAGAACCACTCACCAAGCATTATAACATTTATTGATAGCCATTGTAGTGAATTATTGTCGATATTGACTACCTGTAATGTTGGATATGGTGGTTCGCCCCCCCACCTACTGGGCACAACAATGCAAATGGAGATGTACCATAATATGTACATTATTATGCCGTATTTACAGCTGTATGTTGTTTTTGAGTATAAAATGAATAAAGATGATTAAAAAAACTAAAAAAACAGTATAAATAAAACAAAACAAATCCCCTTCCCCCAACACCCTCCAAACTTCCCCCAGTGAAGCATCTGTTGCTCCAAACTCCCTGTGTAACTTAAACATGTAACTCAACTTTATAGGCCTAGAGATGGACATCCTCCTGTGTTTTGGATTCTTTGAGTGTTCGACCCCTGTCGGGAGTTTGTTTCAGGCTTGGGTCTTCCAATCCCAGGAGGCCTCCTATTGTCCGCAGCTGCATGCCTCGAAACCAGCCCGGGCCAGGAAGTAAAAAAAGGGCCCGCCGTTGGTCTGTGTGTGCAACAGAGAACGAGGGGCAGTGTCAGCAGTTAGAGGGACCGCTGGTCTAGGGGAAGGGCTCTCCTGGGATCTCGGGGTGGCGTCCGAACCAAAGGACTCGGAGGAGTTCTTTGTTCGGGTCAGATTCATCCAAGTGTGACAGGTCACTTGGAGCTGCGATGGTTGGTTTGAGCCGGGTCATGGCCATCCCACCCCTGATGAGACATTAGTTTCAGGTCTTTTTTGCTCCATCACCCATTCCCAGGTGGCCTTCAGGGTGTCAAAGAAGTACTTAAAGTCCTGAACAATCACTTTGAGTTTGGCCGGGTAGAGCAGCATTATACTGGATCTTAAGGGCACAGAGCTTTTGTTTCACTTCGTTGAAGGATCGCCTTTGTTTATGGGTTGCTTGGGTGAAATCTAGAAAGATCATAATGTGCAAAGATTGGAATGTCTGTGGGCCAGTGAGCCGGGCTTCACGCAGGATGGCATCTCTATCCCAGTAGTAGAGCAGATGGGAGATCAGTAGCCGGGCCAGGCCCTGGGGCAGGGGTCTTTGGAGCGAGGGAGTGGTGTGCGCACTCCAAGATGAACCATTGGAAGAATTTGTCATTCGATATCCATGACTTGAGCCAATTCTCAAGAAACAGTGTTGGGGATGGGGATTCGAACCCCTCTGGGAAGCTGATGAAGCGAAGATTGTTACGCCTGGCCCTGTTTTAGTGGTCCTCCACCTTCAGATCAAGGGTGTGTGTGGATGACTGCACCATTGTCATGTTAGTTTTGAGGGTGATTATCTTGTCTTCCATGGACGAGATCCTCTCCTCCACTGCCGTCACCCTACCAGCTACATTACAGAGGTCTTGTCGAAGGATGAAGACGTCCATTCCCACCACAGGGATCTTGGGTTCCACCGCTGCCTGAGAGGCCCGGATGGTGGAGAGGATTGTATTTTTGTATGTGGGATCCGTGGTTCTGGGGGGTCTGGGTCCCTGCTGCGTGTCAACTTTTGCCTCTGTTTGGGAGGAGACTCCTTTGTTTTTTGCCATAGCGGATCTTGCTGGAGGCTGGGTGTGCGTGAGGATACAGTCTAGTGGACTGCCCGGGGACAGGCCTGTGTCCAGGGCTGGTGGGCATCCCTGCAGGGCCTGGCGGCACAGCTCTCAATGCACCAGCCTGCCCTCCTGGGTCTCCGGTGGTGGCAAGAGCAGCAGGCCGCTTTCCAGTGTCCCAGAACCCATTGCTCCAAGGGTCTTAGTCACCAGGAGGGGCTCAGGGGCTCAATGATCCCAAGGATCCGGGGGCAGTAAGAGCAGATGCGGGTGTGGGGTCTGGCCCCCAGCCAGCCAGCTGCAGGAGAGACATAGAGCGGCAACGGGGGGATATGAGGTCAGGTGAGAGCCAGCAGGCAGTGGGAATTAGGGTCAGGGCCCACCAATATTCGACTCGGATCCAGCTCCCTGAAGAGAGCAAAGCAAAAGGGTGAACCAAGAAGCCCAGAGGAGCTGAGACACAGGGGGGCCAGGGCATAATGTGTGGTGCTATTGGCCAGGCGCTGGCTGCCCCAGGGGGAATCACCGGCAGCAGCCCAGATAGCAGCCACACGTTGGATCCTAGGCAGGGTGGGGAGGCCACAGGAAGAGCCCAAGCCAGCCCCGATGCCGAGGCAAGGGTCCACTTGCGGCTACAGACCAACTGTAAAAAAAGCCTCAAAGGAATGAATTGAATAAAAATCATTGTTACATGTCTTTCGAAACGTATTACAGTTGGCTCACATTTCATTTCTTCTGGGAAAGAATTGCATATTTTTTGTCTTAAAACTTTTCCAAAGCAACTAAATTTGAGGGATGTTTAGGACCATCCAGTTGTCAGACCTCAAGTGTGTGTTAGGTGGTATCGAGAAAGTCTGTTCCTTATGTACGTAGGATTGTTACCCTTATAGCAATTGAACACAAGCCAGGCCAGCTTGAACTTTATGCTTTTAGCTGGTGGAAGACATGTGTTTGTCTTCCTGGGTTTCATCAGCATAACAGTCTCTTGCTGGTCAGAAACCAATCTGGAGATCATGGAAACTGATGATCTGTGCCATGTATTCCTAAAGCTATCTGGAAACCTTGGTTTCCATAATTGTCCTCAACAATGGGAGGCTTGAGACAGACCTGTAATTAGCTGGGTCTTCTGGATTACAATAGCATGTGTGAGAGGGTGAGGTACTCTACCTTTGGTGATAGAGGAGTTCTAGATTTTTGATGACTTGGGTGACAAATGGAAGCTACTCTCTGATATACACAGCACAGAATGATTCTGAAGATAAACTGGATGCTTTGAGCTTGTTTACAATTTAAGTGATATCGATCTCTCTCTTTCCTAAGTAAATTTGGGAGCGGGATACTGTGGTAAGGTGAGGATGCAGAAAAACGTAATATAGCTATTGTGATCTTTGTGATTTTAAAATCAAAGAGTGAGTGGATATTTTCACAATGTTGTTGGGTCACACTGGGTTATTTCCTAGATGCTTGAGGTTTGGTCAGATTTGATATTTTTGCCTTATTTGATCTGTTGTTTGATTGATTGAAAAACATTTAGAGCACTCTGATACCAAAAACAATTTCCTGGCACTAAATGGTACCATGAGAAAAAGATCACAAGAATGGATGAGTGTTGAGAGCCTTCCTAAAGGAAAGGTGTTGCAGATTCTGTCTAAGGTTAAAGAGGTTGCTCCAAAGTTTAGCTTAGAGAAATTTAATATATTGACCTCCTATCCACTTTTTCTTTATTTAAAGGGATTTAAAATACACGTGTTCCTCAGAGCTTAGGCAGCAGGTTGGCTTGTAATGCTAGACTACGTTTTTTATGCATGAGGTTTGATGCTGTGTTAATGTGATATAAGTAGAGGTTTTTTGGGGGGCTATTCAAAGCACTGTAGTAGTCTCGCCTCTACATTATGCAATTTATATTTTTCCTCTATGTTCAAGTGTTGCCATTGTCTTTTTAGTTTCCCCCTTATTTTTTGGAGGTTGGTGAACCCCTATATTAAACCATTTATCACCAGGTTAATTTTCAACCTTCAATATGTCTCTCTTCAGAACAGAAGCTTCATCCTGTGCTTTGGAAGAAGGTTCTAAAAGTATCCTCGGCAGTAGCTTTGTCCATTGATTTTGATTTGCTGCTGCAATAGGATGTATGGAAGACTGCTGTAGTTGTCTTCCTATTCAGAGTCTGTCTCCAATTCATTATGCCCTGAGTAATTCAAACTGCTAAGCTGGAGTTGGAAGGAGCTCAGGGAATGATCCGACCATGATTGTGGTGTTAGGCCAGCATTTGTTGTATCAATGAACATGAGTGCAAGTGAATGGCTTGCTGTGTGTGTAAGTCATTCATTATTTGATGCAGTACTAGGGCACTGAGGGTTTCAACATGAGATGATAGAATTAGATGTTTTATATAATAAAGATACAATGATGAAAAGTAAACTCCCCTGAACTTTATCTATTCAAGGTCTGCATGCTTGAGAGTGTGCACCGATATTTAGTGAAATAAATGTATACAAGTCTAGGTACAAGCATTATTTGAGGACTTCGTGGTGGTGTGACGGTCAAATATAAACGTTACTCATGCTATTGTACAAATGATGTGTCCCCTAAGAAAACTACATTAAAAACATCTCCAGTTATGAATTCAGAGATTTCAATGTTGTAACTCACTGAGTCTTAACTCAATAAAGTTCTGAGACAGGGAAATTACAACTGGGACAAGCAGTTTCTTCTACACCCCTTTTGTGAAAATGATCTTCTTACACCGCAAGCCATTATGAGGGGCCGAATTTAAAATGACACACGTTCCTATGTCACACAACACAACAGCTGTAAAATGGAAAGTCAATGGCATCATTACCTTTCTCACAAAAGTATTGGTGCACAGTTTTGATTCTAATTGTAATTTTTTACATAAAACAAAACCAAAAATGGAGCATGTAAACTTTGCGAACATTTTTTTATCACTGAGTCTGTGAACCATCCTCTGTCTCATAGTCAACGTAGGTAGAGAAATTCTAGGCCTTACTGTAATAGAGAAAGTACATTCAGCATCATCTCCATAAAAGGCTTTCATTCAGGGATTTGTAGCCAACAACATTTCAATACTTGAGCCAAGGCCAATGGTGGGGACTAGGGTTCAGTTAGAGGATTACTGAATGGTTACTTAGAAGGCTACAAGCCTACGCCAATCAGGATTCCAGATTTGCACATAAATAAATAGCTGACCTACAATAACTGGGCTGCTCTTTTTGTGTGTGGAGCCCCACTTTGCAGCAAGAACTTTGCCAAATGCACTTGCCAGAACTGAGAAAATCTTCACAGCAAGTTATACTCGTCTCCATAGCTGCTTGACGGGGACATTTTTAAGATGTTTGCAACTGTACGACAATTCCTGTGGCCAATAGGTCTGTGGAGGCTACCAAGAACCAGCTACTAGTAGGAGTGGCTGCTGTCATGTGCATTCACTTCCTCTAGTTGGGAGAATGTTACATTTGACCCAATTTAAGATGTTGGTTGTTATTAAAAGATTTTCGGCATGCATGTTAAAACATTATTCATCTTCAGAAGTTGGGACAACTCCAGTTTGGTGCATTGCCATGTTGCATCATAGATCTTTAGGTAGGTACAAGAAATGATCTTTATCTATGATCCAACAAGAAAGAACACCTGAAAAAGACTAAGCATTGGCTGTGGCTTGCAATTGAAAGTGATCCTTAGCAAAAACTTACCAGCATATTTCAACGCAGGAAACTGTCTCTACAAGCACTTGGCACAGTCAACCTGGAGATATTGATCTACAATGAACCCGCTCCAAAGACATCCTGCACTCTCAGAAGAACTGACGTCGGAGTGACCACCAAGCCAGTCCATGGTTAAGGCATCCTTTCTCAGATTTCTCCTGGGTCCAACTCCTGCTTGAAAGAATTTTGCTAAGGGAAAACAACTTAGGGGCATATTATCAAGAACGGCGGTAACAATTATCGCCGGTTTAGCGGCAGAAAACTGCCGCTAAAGCGGCGATAATGGGCTTGATAATATGCCCTTGAGAATTCCAATAGAAGTCCATATTCTGGGGTGAACATGGGCTTCTATTGGAATTCTCCAGGGCATATTATCAAGCCCATTATCGCCGCTTTAGTGGCAGTTTTCTGCAGTTAAACCGGCGATAATTTTAACGCCGTTCTTGATAATATGCCCCTCAGTTGGTGAATTCACAAAGTTATAGATTAAGATGTAAACTAGATAATGCATATGTTATCTTTATGCATGTGTGTATTTTATTGTAGGTATTCAAATCCATTCCTGTGCGAGTTATGCAGAAAATCAGCATATCACAACATGGGCATTCGTATACTCTCGTGTTGGATCCAATTATTAACCCTAGGTACCTAGACATAGCAACTAGAGATTGTGCCAAGAATCATGTGTGTAAAATGTGTATATTATGCTCCTATAACTTTGGGGAAATTGAGGGATTTTTTTCATATATTGTTTACTTGTTGTGAAACTCATTTTAATATGTGTACACTCTCCTACATAAATTCTGGAAGCACTGGACCGACAGGTGTGTTTACTACACTTCCTATGGTGTGAAAGCTAGATGCTAAAAGAAAATGTTGTAATTGCACACATGTATGTATGTCTCGTATGCACACAATATTTAGTGTGAGTTATGCGTAACTTTTTAAACCATAAAGCTGACTTGTACTTTGTTAAAACATTGGGAGCCAGGCCAAGGTAGTTGTATCATGTTTGTAGGCCAATGTCTTCTACAAAGGAACTTGTGGTGGTCATTCAAAGATCCCAGCTGCCAAAAACTCACCAGCCTCATAGTTCCTCAGCCTGATTCACAAGGAGACGGTCTAAGGAAACACTTGACCTGGTTGCCCATGAGCCCCAGGGTAACAGGTCTCAGTGATGTTTGTCCCGTCCTATTTACGGTGGGGTGACGATCACTGGAGTTTGCTGATTAGGACCCCAATGCCCTGCATGGCAGTCCTGGGCAGAGATGTCATTGAATGACTATGGTGCCAGGCAAGTAGCACTTTACTTCTCAGGGCCACTGCTCTGCATGCTGCGTTGCCTTCCTTGTGACTGATGCTTGCGCGGTAGGCACAGCAATATCGGCCAGGCAGATGGGGATCTCAAAATATGGCTGGTAGATTTAACCAAAGGGAGCTGAGGTAAGGACCTTATGATTCCCAAAATCCAATCCACAGAACGGGGAGTCAGGCAGGTGGAGATGAATCTACAGGTCATATCCACCAGAAAGAGCATTAGTGAAGGTAAATAACTTATTCTTTTGATGGCTATTTCTAACTGCAGATTCCTCAACTTGTGAATCAGTGCCAAAGTAATGACCCCTCCAAGAAGGAGGGGGTCTGGGACTAGACTTACAGTAGATAGTCCTGCAGGAATAAGCAGGAAAAATGGCCCTCCTTGAAGACTTGAAAATCAGTGTAGAAGTTCATGGACAGAGTATGGACAAATGTGCATGTGACAGAATAGCAAATGTTCAAGACAGGAACACTCTCAACTGGAGAAGTGGTGAGGGCTTTTGCCCTCATGGAATGAGCTCAGAGGCCCTCAGGAGGATCCTTTTTGACTAAGTAATTGCACAGTTTAATGCAAAGGACAAGTCATCTGGGCGGTCTTTCGCACCTGCAAATCCAACAAACAGTTGTTTGTCAACACAATGCTCCTTAGTTCTATCAATGTGGAAACTAAGGACATGCCATGGGTCTAAGCTGCGTAGTCTCTCATCCCCTTTAGATAGATGGGTTGGAGTAAATAATCCAGGAAGCATGACGGATGCGCCGCGTGGAAAGGTAACATCACGTTTGGGAGAAAGGATGAACATGACTAGCTTGTCAAGGAAAATGAAATATATGAAGACTGAACTTACAAGGGCTGCAGCTTGCTAGAGGTGATGTGCAGAAGTAATGGAAATCAGAAACACAGTACCCAGGGTCAAGAGTACCAGAGCGCAGCTGAGGAGTGGCTCGAAGGAATCACACAACAAAAAGGTTAGAACTGCATTAATGTTCCACTACTACATAGTACAGGGAGTATGAGGAAATATTTGTGAAAAGCTGTTTTAGTAAGGCGTTACAGTAGGTTACTTGAATAACGAGGGCTGATAAAGCAAATTAAGGCAGAAAGGGCATATAAGTGACCTTAACCATGCCTAGAGGAGAGCCTTACTGGGTCAAGGACAATATAAACAACAGAACAGACTGTAGAGGGTCAACTGGCTTCACCTCAGAAGAGATGATAACTTAGCACAACGCTCTGAATATATAGACTTGTTGGTAAGGCGGCAGGCATTCAGAATGACTTCCACCACTTTTGATGGAATGTCAAAATCTCTCAGTTAGTTCCATTCATCCACTAAGCTCTGCTGTTTTTTAAATGCTGCAGTGCTGCATCAGCCTCTTCCATAAATTGCTGGCCTCAACTAAGGGTATCTTCATCAATTTTGTCTGCACATCTCTGGAAAATACAATACAGGACATACAGGCATGTTGTTTGATAATGATACAAGTGCCGACTGCATGAGCAACTGAGTATACGGTTTCCAAGCCAGAACTTAAAATCTTCTTAGCTGCATCTTGTCCATCTTGTATTGTTCATGCAAAAATATTACATAGGTCTTCAGGCACCACAGGAAGAACATCACACACCATGTCCCAGAGGGTGTGAATGGAGCGACCCAACATGCAGACAGCCCCCAAAGAGAGCAGTGTCAGACTGCCCAAAGAGAAACATTTGTGCCCTTTGTGTCAATTCTCTGGGACTCCCTGTCTGGAGGAGCTGCAGGAAAAGAGTTAGGGTTCACCTTGCAAGTGCTGGCCTGCATCACAAGTCTCTTTGGAGTGGGATGCTGTATTAGGAACTTAGGGTCACCAAGTGCAGATCTAAGGCACCTAGCAATGGAGTGAATCACTGTCTGCACTGAAAATGGTTTCCAAGCTGACATAATTGAGCCAATCAGAGCATGCTCAGCCTTAGACTACTCAGCTGGAAGGTACAGTTCTATGACTTTTGCCAACCTACTTATCCATAACTGCGAAAAAGGCACTTTCTTTGGTCTGGGTCCCTAAACCAGAATGTATAGCATGATACATGGTGGACTCTAGCTGAAGATGGGTCCAAATTCATGGCAAAGCTGAAACCAGATCTAGAGCCAGCCTCATCAAAGCTGCTGACATGGTCGATGGACGAACAACTGGTGAGGTTTGCCGACGACCAGTGGACTCATGGCCCGGCACTAGAGTTTCGGCATGCCAGTCGGTGCCAGGAATGGGCCCAACAGCAGGAGTGAGTCCATCTAGGTGGACCCATTGAGTCATTGTGGCCTGAAGGCACACTAAAGGGAGCCTGAATAAGTTTGAATATCTGCAGCATGACCGTAATGAATGCCTCAACTTAGTGTAGAGTCAACAATGGCTAGGGGAACTCACAGTGCATCTGCTCCAGATCTAAAGAGGAAGGCAAAGCCAGAGTCAGGTTTTTGGACGCCAACTATAAAACCTCTTCTTAGATTGGGAAGCGTGGGTACATCTAAGAACCACATTTACTCTTTTTTGAATTGTCCTTTGATGAAAAGTCAAAGCCTTCAAGTATGTAGGAAAACTCTTTATTCCGGTCTCCTCTGTCCACCAACCAGTGCAGCAACTGTCACCACTGAACATTCCAAGGTAGCCTCCTGGGGACAGCGGAAGGTACCAGGTAGGAGGAAAGGAGGGGGGGGCACAGCGGAGGAATGTACCAACAAAATAGTAAAGTATTGGGTGACATAAATAACAAATATGAGTAATACAATTTGTACTAAAACAATGATAATGCATTGTAACACATCTTCCCCCTGAAAATGAAAGGAAGATAACAAAGGAGATTATTTGGTCATGACATAGTCTTGTTGCCAACTGGGTGTTTTGCGAATTCTCTGCATCGTAGGTAGCTCGTGTGGAGCATGCTCATGAGATTCTTTGGTGGATCTGTGATTGGATGTCTCACTATATATGGGTTGGGATTTGGTCAATCTATCCATGCTCCACATTTGGTTATTGTCCATTATGGCTGTATTTTTCCTGATTGCTGTGATTTGCATAGGTTTTGAAAATTTAGAGTCAGAATTGCAAATTCTGGGATTTTTAACACATACCCAGTCTCCAATTCTCCATTGTGGAGTTTTTGTTCCATATTTGAGGTCGTAATGGATTTTGTACTTGTTTTGGTGAGTATTTATTTTGACTTTTGATGCCTGAACGTCGTGCATAACACTAGTACCACCTCCCAACCAGTTAGGAAAGAATTTGGTGCAGGGTTTCCTACCCTTTAATGCAGTAAAAGGGGAGACTCCTGTAACTTGATTGGGAGTGGTATGGTAAGCCCATAACATCTCTTGTATTGCCTGTTCTATTGGGATTCTGTTAACACTAGCTAACTGTATGCAACTTTTGATCATGCGGTTCATTCTTTCTACCAAGCCGTTAGCCCTGGGACAGTAGAGGGCGTTTTCAAGTGATTAACATTCAATTTACTAAGGAACTCTGTCATGGTATGAGAAGTAAATTGAACCCCATTGTCGGTGATTATGGAAGACGGAATGCCTTCCAGGACAAATGCATCTTTGAGAAATTGGATGACATAGTCAGTGGTAATCTGGTTGACCATCCTCACTACAGTCCAGTGAGAATGGTAATCTATTAAGACCAGTGCGAATCGTTTTAGGGTACTTTTGTAATTGAGCGGACCAATTATGTCAAGAGCAATCTTCTCCCAAGGTTTATCAGGTACTGATACTGGGAAGATGGGTGCTTTCCTAGTTGTTTTTGACTTGTCACTATTGGCACAAGTTGAGCAATTCTTTACCTTGTTTTCTACAATCGAATCCATGTTTGGAAACCAGTATCGTTCACGTAACCTAGCTTTAGTCAAACTTCTGCCAAGGTGACCCTCATGTACAAGATCAACAATTTTGTATCTCAGAGGATCAGGTGGTACAATTTTGTCATTTCTGAATAGAACTCCCTGTACAATGTTGAGTTCATGACGAACCTCCCAGAATTTCCTGACAACTTCACTTACCAAATCAGAGGAAGTGGGCCAACCCTGTACCGTGTAATTTAAGAGTTGGGTCATCGTAGTGTCTTTGCTCATGCAATCTAACCATTCTTGTGAAGTGATGGTGGTGAGATTAAGTTGAAGGATGGGGTACTCAGGGGTGTCAAACTGCTCCTCCTTGTCTAAAGGACTTCTTGAAAGAAAATCTGCAGCAGAATTGTGAATACCTGGAACATATTCCACCCTAAAGCAGAAGCCCTCTAATCCAAGGATCCACTTGGCTATACGGGGAGTGTTGCATGAGTTATTTTTAGGATTGAACATGAAAATTAGGGGTTTGTGGTCCGTGCGTATGCAGAATTGAATGCCCCATAGGAAGAATTTAAAATGTTTTACACCCCAGAAACAGGCTAAGGCTTCCTTTCTATTACAGAGTAATTCATTTCTGCTTTGGTGAGTGTGCGTGAAGCAAATGCAACAATTCTTTCTCTGCCATCGATTATTTGTGAGAGAGTAGCCCCTAAGCCCTTGTTGCTTGCATCAGTAGTGAGTATGGTTTTACGATTGTGTTCAAAGTTGCATAAGTACGGAGCTGAAAGGATTGCGTTTTTTACTTTAAAAAATGAGGCTTGCTGATCATTTGACCACTGGAAGTGAGTGTGGTTCTTTGTGAGTTCTCTCAGGTTGGAGGTTAGGTCAGCAAAATGATCTACATACTTTGCCATGAACTCTGCTAACCCTAAGAATGACTTGAGTTCATCTTTGTTTGTAGGTGCTGGGGCATCCTTTACTGCTTCTAGCAGACAGTATTTAGGTTTAAAGCCTTCCTTTGAAATGCAGTGCCCCAAATATTCCACCGCTTCCACACCTAATTGACATTTTTCTTTCTTCAATGTGAGCCCTGCCTTCTTGAATCTAGAGAAGACTTGCTTAAGAATATTATTGTGTTCATCAATGCTAGCCCCATAAATCAATACATCGTCTTGAAAGCATAATGTCTTAGGTACACCTTCTAAAACCTGTTGCATAATTTTTTGAAATACTGCCGCCGCAGAGGCCAATCCGAAAGGCATGCGACGGAACATGTATGTACCCATTGGAGTAGTGAATGCAGTGAGTCTCCTAGAGTCTGGGTGTAGCTCTACCTGATGGTACGCCATGGAGAGATCCAGAACACTGAACCATGTGGCCTCTCCCATTGTGCTTAGCATCTCGTGGATGCGGGGTAGTGGGTGTCTCTCTACCCAGATGTTGTTATTTAGATCACGCAAGTCAATGCACATTCTGATGTCTTGGCTGTGGTTTTTTTTTGCAATAACAATGGGTGCAACCCATTCCGAACAATCAATGGGTTGTATGATACCTAACCCTTCAAGTCTAGATAACTCTCTTTTCAGGGGTTCCCACATAAGATGGGGTATAGGTCTGGTTTTATGAATCACAGGTTTAGCATTATGTTTTAACTGAATTTTGTGTTGAAAGTCTTTTAGTAAACCTAAATCTTCTGAAAAGACTTCTGGAAATTCATTGGCAATGTGTTCACTGTTGCTTGAAGGAATTACCACTAAAACTTGTTCCGGATTATTAGGGTCCAATTTAATGCCCAGTTCTCTTTGATGTTGCCATCCTAATAAATTGGATCCATTTTCTACTACATATACTTTCCCCACTGTAGAACGGTCTTTAAATGAGATGAGAGATTTGATCATGCCTTTCATCGGAATGGGATCTCTATTGTATCCACTAGGTGAAATGTCTGCTTTACATAACTTATCTTGTTCTTTACCTAAGATGGATTTGAAGTCAGCAAAGTTTACCAGAGTAAAAGGAGAACATGAGTCTGCAAACATCTTAACATCTTTGCCATCAATGGATACATTGCATTCAGGATATCTTTGGTGCTTATCATCGTCACTTTCATTAATTTGTAGTATGATTTTCTTGACTTGTGTTTTGTCATCAGAGGCACCATTTCCCCAAGTTTTCCTTGGGAAGCATCCACATACTCTTGCAAGATGACCCCTTTTGTTGCATTTCCTGCATATTGCTGATTTCGCTTGGCAGTTGGGGTTATTTGCTAAATGATTGCTACTCCCACATCGATAGCATTTAAATTTGCCATTTTCTGAGTCTCCTATTTGGTTGCGCCAATTATCATTCTTAGTTTTGCTAGGATCATTTTTTATTTTACAAACTTCTACTTCTTTAACTTCTGCTTCTTTAATTTCTGCCACTGTTCCGTTGGAATCTAGAGAATTTATTTCTTTTATGCAAATGGCCGTGTGCTCTACTGATTTGGCTATTTCAATGGCTTCTTGAAGATTAGGTTGTTTTTGTAACAATTTCCTCTGAATTTCTTTATTATTTGTACAACGTACCAGTTGGTCTCTGATTAAGGAATCATTCAGGTCATGAAATTCACAAAGTTTGCTAAGACCTCTAAGTGCTGCTACATAAGTGGAAACACTTTCCTGCTTGCCTTGAGAACGACTGAAGAACTTATGTCTTTCCAACACTATGTTCACTTTGTCACCAAAGTGGTTACGTAACTTTGACAAGGTGGATATGTAAGTATCATCATCCTCATCTTCATCAGTATCATCCTCAGGTTCAGGTAATGTCCCAAATATTTTCCTGCCATCCGGTCCCAAACTGTGTAAGAGAATGTGCTGTTTCCTTAAGACACTAAACTTTTCCCCCCCAATTGCTATAAGATACGATTCAAAAATATCTTCCCATTCTTTCCATGGTACGTTGGGTTCTCCAAATTCATTTAAGAACGGTGCAGGTTGGGACATACTTGCGGCAGCCATCATAACAGTAACTTGCCAATGAAAATTAGTTATACAGGAGAATGAGTCAGAATAAAATGCCAAATACACACAAATGTCGACACACAAATCGAAATGTAAGGCTATTCCGAATAAAATACCAAGAATGTACAGTGCAGACCAAAATGAACAAATGAACTTTTGCATACATATGAATTATTGAATATATGAAAATGCCTAAATACTAAAGCTCCTGGAAAAAGAAAACAGTGTTATGGTGCCAGAGGAACTTTTACAGAAGTTGTGCGAAATGTGCATCAATATAACGCGGTATAAGTGTAATTATATACGCACTGAAATGAGGTGTGTGTGTCACCGTTGTCGACACACAAATAGAAATGTAAGGCTATTCCGTGGAGTGCGTGTCACCGTGGAATAGCACGCATGCAGGTAAACCAAATGCTCTGTCCAAACGAAGAATGACACGCTGAAAGTATGTACCAAAACTACAAGGTGTGCGTGTCACCGTGAAAAACTGCATGCATGCTGAGGAAATCGCAATGGCATATTGGAGATAGTGCCCCAGTACTTAAAGGTGTGCGTGCCACCGCAGATTTACACACAAGAAACTGTGACACCTTCAATACAGTTGTGTGCACCACTGTAGAATGACACGCGTATGTTGATCAGCACGTGAAATGGGGCGGTAAAAGTGCACAAAATGCTTTACAGTGTGCATGTCATTGCCCCTAAATTTTAAGGTGCGCGTGTCACCGTGGATGACATACAGATTGCTGAAAAATATTGAGATGTAGAGGTGTGCGTGTCACCGGCAAGTGCACACACAGCTTGTCAAGAACTGCTTTTCAATACTTGTCAGTGCTGAGGTGTGCGCGTCACCGGTAAGTGCACACACAGGTTGACAGTGAAAAGCACAAATGCCCCTTTACTTTACGGTGCGCGTGTCATAGAAAATGACACACCAATTGTTGGAAAATAGTGTAGAGATGTGCGTGTGTCCGGCAAGTGCACACACTGCTTATTTGCGTGTCTCCGGCAGGTGCACACGCTGATTGGCACCGAATGCTTTTCCAAACTCGCTCTGTAAATGACACGCAAATTGCTGGCAAAAGTGTAGAGGTGTGCGTGTCACCGCAAGTGCACACACAGCTTGGCACAGAATGCTTTCCCAATCGTCAGCGCTGACAGAAAGCCGCCGCCCCCAGTGATGACGGTAATAGCTCCACCCAGGCACACAGTCCCTGACAGTCACGGATAGACTCCTTCTCCAAGGGCCGCCCACCAGAAGATCACCACGCCTTTACAGGAAGTGCGAAGCGGAATGAGGTGAAGATAGAGTCTGTGGAGAACAAGACGCCTCGGCTTATTGCGCTGGCATACACCGTAGAATAACGTAGGGCACCTCTGAAAGGATTTCGAAAATGCCCCTGGTCGATTGGAGCGTGAGGAAAGGGAAAGTTACCTCAACGATCTCCGTGATACGTACGTCAGGGATGAGGCGGTGATTAATGCTGAGGTGGCAAGGATGGGGATACAACCACCTTTAGAGCACAAAACAACAGCAGGGAGCCAATAATGTTCTTCAAATCTCCGTTTGAAATATCGGAATGAAGAACTGGGGCAGCAATGAAAATTACTCCAAGGACACAGTACCGTTTATAAGAACTGGTGGGAAGGTCATCAGAAGGGAAGGAGCCGGTGTCTTCTGTTCCCTTTCACAGATCGTCGCCAGTGATGAAAAGTCAAAGCCTTCAAGTATGTAGGAAAACTCTTTATTCCGGTCTCCTCTGTCCACCAACCAGTGCAGCAACTGTCACCACTGAACATTCCAAGGTAGCCTCCTGGGGACAGCGGAAGGTACCAGGTAGGAGGAAAGGAGGGGGGGCACAGCGGAGGAATGTACCAACAAAATAGTAAAGTATTGGGTGACATAAATAACAAATATGAGTAATACAATTTGTACTAAAACAATGATAATGCATTGTAACATCCTTCTACTTCACCTAACCTAATGAGGGTGATGTTGACCTGAACTAGACTAGACAAATGCATCAGAACCAACTCCACTTCTTTTGCTCAGCGATGCAGAGTTTGGCTTCCCACTCTCTCATGCCTAGGGATACTTCAGGGAGCATTTAATACAGTACTTGGAGCCATGGTTCGTCCTGAGGCACACTACCCTCTCGCTGGGAAGAGGATTTGGGAGATCCCATAGCTGAGAAAGAGTAGACATATATTTTTGAGAGAGTGCATAAGATTATTAGGAACACCAGATTTAAGCTCCATAATTTGTATATATTGCACAGAGCATGCCATACCCCTGCACGACTTAATGGATTTTTCCATATGACAACAGCAAAATGCCCGAGATGTGGGGAGGTGGGAGCAGATTATTTCCACATGTTCTGGTCCTGCCCGCACTTAGACTCCTATTGGATGGCTATTGCCGAGACTCTGGTGGATGTGATCGATAGGGAGGCCCCCTGTGAACCGGGCTATTGCCTATTGAGTAATTTCCCCTACAAAGCTAAAACGAAAGTGACCAGTAAGTTTCAGGACTTGGCCTTTGTTCTCGCTACGAGAGAAATCAATAGACATTGGAAATCGACAAGGGGTCCTGTGGTGGCAGCATGGAGACGAGAACTGGTGAAGTGGGCTGATTATGAGGGAACGGTCCTGCTCCATGAAGCTTGTTGAGGCGGTCAGGGATCTCTAGAGGTGGCCAGGGTGTGGGAGACCCTAGTGGAGGAGCTTAAGCACCCAGTTGACCCCCTAACTGATTCTGCACCAATTAACACCCCTTGATAATCTGTTACTTTGAGAGACTTGTAAATAGAAAGGCTCATGGGCGACTACATAGCAGATATAGTATTACTGTAATGTACTGGAGAAGAAGTCCACCATACTCTTCACTTCTCTGTCCCGTGCACTTTCACCTGATTCATTACCTCCGGTGCATGAAGGCGGGAGGGGGTAGGGGAGTTATCTACACAGCCTCGCATTACCGGAATCCAATTGGGTTGATGCTTGCAACCATAATGACAATATATCATATGTAATTTATGTCTGGCGATGTGTGCTTGTTTCTTAATAACTCAATACAATCTGTTCACAAAAAAAGAAAAATGAGACATGGTTTGACTCTTGTTGTATTTGAGGGCAGTGTCCCTGCACACTACCAAAATAATTTATTTAGAAGTAAAAGAGCAAAATATTTTCAGTAAAATACCAAAATCTGTAGGAGCAGAGGTCTGGGTCTGTGCCAAAGGGTGCAGAAAAACAGGGAACTGACCTCAGCGTGCAGAGGTGGCGCTTCTGAGCGGCTGTTTTGTCATGTCTGGGGACAGAACGTATGCACAGAGGAGGCTGATGGCACCACCTTCTGGCATGCATGAGCTACTGCAAGAGTTTCCAGCTCCAGTATGTCTTCTGGGGAGATTCTCAAGACTAGGAATCTGCAGTTAGAAGTATCCATCAGAGTTTATTATACTTGATTTCTTTTAACTATTTACACTTCCAAGAGAAACCTTTCAAACTAATTACAAACAAGCAAGCAAAGTGCTAGTGGTACTAATGAGAAGTATTTGTTAGTTTAGGCGACTTACTATGTTTCTGAACTCAGTGCTTGGTTAAACTGAATCATAAGCATCCCCATGTGTTGTGGTTCACAATCATACTCTGCATTTAGAAATCAGAAAATTTAGCTTTTCTGTGACACAGAACAATAAAACGTATTTGAGTCGTTAAATCACTTTATATTTATGATCATTTTTATTGCCAATATTCTACTAGTAATTTTTTACATGATAGGCAAATTCCCAGCAGTTTTACAAACTAAAAGTGCAGGCCTGTTCCTACACACACTGTATAAGCATATACACAATTGTTTACAAAAACATATGTACAGAGATATTTTAAGTAGAACCTTGACAACTACCTTGGGGTATAAACAGCTGAAGGAAGAAAATAAAATATTACAGACTGTAATGGGCTATCTAAGATAGCTTTCTGGGATTGTTTTTATGTATATTTAAAAGTCTATTATACATTTATCCAATGTACTTGAGATATAAAAAGGAGTAAAACAGAGATTAGCAGACGTTAATAATAGCTGAAAAGGCAATTCTAGGGTATGCTTAATTTCTCTTAATTTCCTTCTTCAAATGTACAGGTCTGGCTCTCTCAGATGTGGGGTTTTATGAGAAACTGATATCTGAGACCAGACAATGCACAAAGCTGTCCTCTTCCCTTTCTCCAAAGCTTGGAAGTCTGAAAGAAGTTTACAGGCCATCAAATCTAAGGGCACAGTTACTATTATTTCACGCAACGTGGTGCAGTAAGGGAACTTGCTGCACTCCGCTGCGTTGCATGAGAGCAGAAATGCTCCATATTTACAAAGCGATGGAGCAAGTCTGCTCTTTTGTTCCACTGGCGTACTGTGTGCTTCCTAGTGTCATTGCAGACACCCTTGTAACATAGCGCAAGGATGCCAGTGTTACGGGCAGAATTGTTTTCGTGCAGAAAGGCACACCTTCCTGGACAAAAACAATGCTTGGAGGAATATTCCTCTTTCTATGTGTGAAGAATGCAGCACACAAGGAAACACGGAGTAACAAAGAAAAATAAAGATATTTCTCTTCGTTCCTCCAGTATCAGGTAGGTGCACAATTTTGGAGCAAACCCAGGTTTAGAAGTCTTTGTAAATCTGGGTTTGCTTCAAAATACATGGGTGGATGCATTGGAATGCCCATGCTCCACCCATGAAACGCCTACACGATGCAAAGCAACTCAAGGAAGCACTATGAGCTGCATTGTGTTGTATTTACCAAACCATGCAAAGGGGCTTTGTGTGGCTCAGTAAATGCCAAACATGATTTTGTGCCAGGGCTGCACCACAAAAGAGTTACAACCCCAACAGAAAATCAAAGTAAATCTGGGGCTAAGACTAACATCAGAATAACTGGATTCTATGACTTGCTGATAGAATTTTTTTCTCACTCTGAAATATGTTGCTTGGATTGCTGAGAAGTTTACTTTTTGGCCCAGTGAAGGCCTTCCTTCTTATTGACTAGAGATTATTTAGTATGCATGAGTAAAAGGCACTATGGAGCTGTAGAAGGTATTTGCAAGGAGTGCTGGCATAAGTCAAGACGGCTATTTTTTGCAAAGGATGAAGGAAACATAAATCTGCTTCTAACCTAAAAAGGGGTTATCAGTCAGTGCAGCCTTTACTCTCTTATCTCAGCTTATTTTCAAAGACAGACTTAATGCGTGTATAAAAGGGGTCACTGAGACCTAAATCACCTAAAATCCCTAAAGTTATCAACCAAAAACTATAAATTAGAATTCATTCATTATCTATTCATATGAATTGGATCCTAGCACATATGAAAGTAAATACTTCCTTAAAATCTGACTGATATTTTCAGATGTAGCATCTACATCACAGTTTTAAAAAGGAGATGTTAAAGATATAAGAAAAATGTAGGTGTAATATTTAGATTTACATATAAAGCCTGGTATGGACGTATTACATCTACCTACAAAGTTTGATGTCTGAATTCAGCTTCCCATACTAGTTATCACCATTTTGAACCCTTCCTGACTTAGTGTGCGAAAAATTAAAAATGTTAATAGCTTCACACAGAGGTCCCCTGTATTGTGTTTGACCAATAGTGACCAATAGTCACTGACAGTTTTTTTTTATATCAGCTTCAACTATCAGATACAGAGTCATCAGATCCTGCCTGACCAAGAAGAAGGTTAGAGAGTAATACTGAAGCGGCCAATTAGGAAACAGACCTTTTACAGTGTTCTATATAACTGTGTTCTCCATGAATCCATCATTCCTTTTTAACTTGGGTACCATCATTTTGAATGTCTTTCATCACTTCACTGCATAGACTAAACATGTTGTAAGTCAATGCAGTTGATGAAGTGATACGAGGAAGTGTCCATGAAATAAGACGCTCCAACACTCGCTATATATGAGGCAACAGTTAGTGGATATGTAGAGGCTATTGGATTATATGGAATAAATATTGATCTATCTGAAAGAAGAGAATCAATAAAATGTTTTTTGAAATAATAAGTGCAATGTCAGAGCAATTAATTATCCTCCTGGATTGTTACGTGTCCAATGGCATATGCCACCTTGGCCCTGTATGGAAAGATGTATTTCCACCATGCTATACTGTCGACTGTACCTTCTTTTTATGTTTTTAAAAAACAATAAAAAAGATTTTTTTATAAAATATTATCCTCCTGGATCATGATGCACCAGGTAAGAGAATTGTCCCCAACATTTCTGGTCTAAAGCACCAAAGAGGTTGATGTGAAGTAGTAAAAGGCTTTCTCCTTTCATATTACAAAAGGTTTGCGCAGCTGTCGTCTAAATAAGAAGCATATAGAAGAAGACAGCACACAGTTGAGGTGAAAGTAATGTAACCCCTCTGGAACAGACTGAGCATTATGGAACAGACTGAGCATTAGTGCACGATAACGTCTTGCCCTAATGGAATATAAGCATAAACACCTCTCATCAATGGAATTCATAGTGTCTAGGACCCACCCTACCCTTAATTCAATGCAGCTTTGCAGACATGGCCAAATCATGAGTATTCCCTTGACAGAAGTTACACCTTAGTATTAGGAACCAAAGGAAGGAGATAGATCTGGATTAAAGGTCTCCAAAAGAAGAAAAATGTCAACCGTAACTGCATCTCCTGTCTTATCCATTGATTAAAATCACAAAAGAAGAGTGCTTGGGTGCTGCTCTAGGACTAGAAGAGCAGGTCATGACATTAACCTCTGAATTTTAGGGCACAAAAAAGCAGCAGCGGGACTAGCGCATCAGTATTCTTTTTTTTTTGTGGAGTTTTATATAGCGCAAACTAGACCCGAAGGTAGCAGAACACTTTACATGAGCACCAGTTGCATTACAGACGGACACATTCATTTTTGTTAGGCACGGGGAGATTAAGTGATTTGCACAGAATGTTGAGCGTCCCTGCCAAGACTCAAACCCGGTTCCCCAGCTCCGAGGTCGACCGTCCTAGCCGTTTGGCCACATTCTCTCCCCTTGCACCCAGCAGAACTGATACTGATTCCTGGATGCAGGAATATCGGGCATTACAAGTTGTGCACTCATAGATATGTAATACACTGAAATTAGTGTTTCCACACCATTACCAGCACATTTTTCCTATTTTTAGGCCTTTTTTCAGCTTTCTATCTTTTTCACATGCTACTGTAATTCTCCATTAGATTAATCACCTTTATTATCAAGTGAATTAGTAATTATGCCCCATTTGTAATGAAGGCCGTAAAGTCAGTTTGTCCAAATGCAATGAATAATTAAATGCAAAAAAGTATTTCATTAAGTATCACAGCTTTTGTTAGGCCCTGTTCCAGTGTCTCTTGGACATCTGGGCCTGCTGTTACTGTCATGGAAAATGTTACAGTGCAGAAAAGATTTTTTCAGCAGAGTTAGGCAGAGGAACATTGATGTTCCTATGGGAAAAGCAGGGTGTGGACATTGGGAAGCTAGAGAACCCTGCTAAAGTGGTTACCTTGTGAATACCTACTAATAGATGGTGGGCAAATAAAATCTCTTTGCAGTATGCAGAAGTGGATTCCAAGCCTTTTCTACCATCTGCTTCCATGGAAAGGAAACAAACCTGGGAACAGAGGGCAGTATACATTAGAGGACTATGGACCACTGTGAGACTGCTGCCAGTTTGGCCCAGCTACCTCCTGACTGTGAGTTTGTGCTGAAAGCTAATTGCATAGGCTCCAATTAGAATGGTCTACAAAGAGACCATCTAGATTGGCTAAAATACAACAAGCCAGAACTGTTGAAACAGCAAGCTGTTTCAGCAATTCTGAATGTCTACCCTTCATCCAATCAGAATAGATCCCTATGTTCGGACTATTCTGATTGGCTGCTCGGTTATCCAATGAGAGTATTCCATGGTGGACTGTACCACCTTGGACTGTTGTTTAGTCCAAGATCACCTGGGCACATCAAAAATAACCATTTTCCTACATCAGCCAACAGAATCTGCCCCCTTAGTTTAGCTCATGTGTGGAATAGATGTTCAAAAACAAAATCTGCTCTACTGATTAAAAAAAAGGGCAGATTAACCGTAATGACGTTTTGGTTTTTCATGAAGTTGTAGAGAAAAGAATTTATTCTCAAAGACAAAGTTTCCTGGTCAAGAAAAAAAAATTATGCAATTTGCTACTGCACATTTCCGCAATAAACAGGTCTCCAAGTCTGCTCTTGTCTCTGATCAGTCCAAATGCACATGGATACGTCTATATTCTTTTATCTGTATCACCCAAGAGCAACATATGCAGGTCTTAAATATCAGACAACTCTTGGAACTCCCTTAATTACCTCTGCCCTGTTCCGTACCGTATATAAAGCTACTTCCATCCCTAGCTATCAAAATTCCTCTTTAGCTGTTTAACAGCTCCGTGGAACAGGGCATTTTTCCTCATGCTTGGACGCAAGCAGTGGTTAAACCACTGCTAAAGAAGCCATCACTTAGTCCTAAGGATCTAAATCACTCCTGCCCTATTTCATTATTTCCCTATATTGGCAAGCGAATTGAGAATTTTGTTATTTTCCTTTGAATCAAACAGTCTGTTCAACAGGAAGCAGACAGGTTTTCGTCCTTGACAAAGAACTGAGTCAATCATCTTGTCGGCTGTTGATAAGTTTTATCAGTTCACTGACAGTGGCAAAGTCAGCATGTTAGCGCTCTTAGCTTCATCATCTGCTTTCCACAACCTAGACCTCAATTTTCTTTTTTTTACACTTGAAGCTACTGGTTTTACTGGCACAGTAATGAAGTGGATCAAGTCTTTCATCTCAGAAAGATCACTATCAATTCCATATCCACCTTTGACCCTAGGGCAAATTCCATAGGTTGTGGTTCCCACTGTATCTGTTTATTTTAATTTGCACCTGCCTCTAATGGCGCACTTGCAATAACAATCAGTGGTGGTTGGTTAATATTTTTTTTAATTTGAATCCTGGAAAATAGACATTTAATAAAAGCTGCCTTTTGGAAAGTGAGTTGAATAAATTAATGTGTCCTGATATGATGATCGCACCCTCTCACCCTCGAACATGCTGTGCAACTTAGGGGTGGTTTCTTGAAAACACATTTTCCCTCGATGTTCAATCTATCAATGTTGGTAATATCTGCATTTTCAAACTGCATATTCTCAAAAGGATCCTTCCTGTACGTGGTTCCAACCTCCACACCAGTCATTTATGTATCCAATCTAGATCAGATTACATCAATTCCATCTGTCTGTCCTCACCAGAAAAATATTTCCATAGATTTTTACTTTTCAGAAACCAGCTGCCCGAGTGGTGATGTGGACAAAAAGAGCACATATTACCCCATTGCTGAGATCATAATGCTGTCTGCCCAACTGTGCTTGAGCGTCTTTTAAGGCACTGATGATTGTGGTGAAAGATGTACACCAGAAACTCCCTACTTTCTTGGCCAGTCAATTTTCCTTTTATCAGCCCTCGCTCTCACTGAGGTCTGCGACCTCTCCCTGCTTTCCATTTCCAGAGTAAGAGCCATTACTTTAGAGGACCACTGGCTCTGAATAGCTGCGGTGAAGATATATGTATTTATATGTCTTTAAAATGTGTGCTCAAGTACTTACAATTGTGCTGTTATAATAAATTGATCCATTAGGATAGTACACATGCTGGGAAACAAACTGTATATTGTATAACTTAGACTATTGGGAGGAGTCATTGGCCCAACCCTCACAAGAGTGTAACATTTTCCCATACTAATCTACAATCAAGGTATACCAAGGGTATTAGTGAGTAGGCTAAGAGTGTTAAAAGAATTGCATGGACTCCCCAGATGAAACAAACAGTAACCAGGATACAGTGATCTGGATAAAAGTACTTGGGCACAACACTTCCTAAATGGTTGCTTTAGATTGAGCAGAGGCACACCTAACACACTTCCAGTGCTCCCAAATGAAGAAACATGGGCAAGGAGTTCTACTGCTATCTATAACTGTGCAACATTTTAATGGTGTGGCAAAATACAGTAAATCTAAGGGGTATTTAATTATAAAATAATCCCATTCCCGGTATATTCAAGGTAAGATATTAAAATATGTTGAAAGACTAACTCAGGAGGGTAGTTATGACATTAATAAAGGAAAAATACGTGCACGCATGATCATGAACATTGAATAAATGTGACGGGATGATAGTAAATTGGATATGATCTGTTAACCTGCGCCCTTCATTATTTACGAGATTTAAGTTTGCAAATTGAGAGCTCTCCCGCCTGTTAAGCACAGGAAGCTACATTGAATTAATCAATTTAAGCCTAGTCTATATGGAAAAGTGAAAGAGAACATTGAAAAATATTAATGTTGATTGTTTAATATGGCAAGATTTAGACACTCTACGGTTTCAGATTTTTGTAACGTCAGTACTAATAAGAATGATATTTTAGATCAACCGATCTCATGTACAAGAATGCGCTTGAGGTAAGCTAGTGGTTCAAATTTCTTTTTTTATCTAAAACAAATTATTTTGTAAATTATGTTTGTACAATAACATCTAACCTATTTATATGTTGTGTTTTATCTTTTAGCTGCATTAAAAGTTTAACTATTTTAAAAGTTTATATTTAAAATAGAAATAAACTAATATTTGAAGTTAAAGAGACAAGAAAAACAGGCTTATCCTGCCTGAAGAGGAGATCCAGAGACAATGCTGAAATCTGAGAATCTTCAGACAAAGTTATTTTCAATGACAACAGATTTTTAATCAACTCTGAACGATGGGCAGAAATACAGTATGTCAGCTCGATAACTAATTAGTTTATGTAGCCAGAGGACAGTTGAAATGCAGACATGTGGAGAGCCCGTAGTCAAATGAAATTACTAGAACATGTTGATGTGCAAGCCCAGAAGACACAAATAAGCATACATTTTGCTGATGGCGTTAAATTGCAAGGAAATAGACGGCAGGAAGCCATTTTGAAAATTCTGCAACTCGCAGTTTGAGTTTTTAAAGAAGAAAAAGCTTAACATAAGATGCTGTGTTATTCCTATGTTGTATTTTTAAAGTCAAACTATCCCTGTCTCTCAAGGAAAATAATACTTTGGATATAGGCGAGATAATGTGCCTCAGACTCACGTTTTTGTAGCAAAAGAGGACAGTGATTTATAATACATCATAGCCTGCAGCTATTGAAAATCATGTCCAGGCCTTATGAATATGCATTAAACACTTACCTGAAGCAATTTCTATTACTATGGGCTGCAAGTTGTGGATCAAATACCTTACAAGAGGCAGCCATTTCATTTCTTCTTCTAAAGGGGAAACTGGCACATCTTCATCTCAAAGTCATATGAAGAAAATGGTGGCAATTTCCGTTAAGTGCTGTCCTTGAATGCATAGCTGGCACGTGTTCTGGGTGATTCATGACGTCATTTGTTCTTGTCGAAGTTTCACGTTCAAACCCTTGAACTATGCTATTCAATGACTATCCATTATCTTCGCCAGTCGATTGATTCAACATCATCAACGAAAATAAAGCGCTTACACATGAAATATTGTTGCAGCACTTTAGACTTGCAAAACACGTAACTCAAATAGATGTCTTGGGGCTTTTGTGGAAGAAATCATTTTTGCATATGGCTTGATGTGCTAATCCACTGTCCTGATGTATGTACAGGCGGGTCTCAAATTGTGGGTGCAAAATGCGCGCTGATATTTTTCGACTTATCAAATTTTTTGCGATGTCACCTAAGCACTAATAGGTTGTGTTGCAAAAAGGTTATTCACAAAGGGGCTCAGAACGAACTTCCTAACTTGTGACCACTGCCAATTGGCTACGTACTCAGGAATTGTGGCCTGCAAGGGCAGCAGATCTCCATTCCTGCTTTCGCATTCCTGGTAGGGAAATATTTTTGTTAAGTTGCCTATGTTCATTAAAGGAAGAGATGCTGCTTAAAAGAAAAGTTTTGATTCTGGAAACATTACGAGGGAGTATGCATTGGAGGGTGGCTTGCTCCCACTAAGGTCGGCCAACACATATTCCAAAGGGAAAGCTGTCCCACAGGGAGAGCTTCCGATTTTCAAATCAGGTTTCACACCAACTTACTGTCAGTGTCTAATCAAGGCGGTTAGACAGAATATTGTGGAACAAAATATTGTGTCAATAATATCAAGGACAAAGGTATTGTGAATGGAAGATTCTACAGGCAAGCTAAGTTTTACTATATATAACTCCACATATATGTACCTTGACGATTTACATCTCTACTTACCTATTAGCACTTACCGTCTCAATATTTCAGTCCTCGATATTTTTGACACAATATTCTGTCAGTGATCCTCTGATCAATGGTTTGAGACTGCAAGTGCAAACCCCTTTTGCCGATACAAAAGGCATTTCTGACTGGCAAAATGGTTTCTCTGGTTGCAAGCCTTGTTATTTTGTGAATCACGTGGATCGCAACGGCAAAAGGGCTTTGTACAGCAGGTCCATACTTTTAAAAATCATAAATATATTAATTGTAGGGTAGATTACTGGCATTTTTGTGATTCACAAAATCCCCAGTGCACTCAAGGAAATCTGAACAAGTCAGACCTTTCTATGAGAACTCATCCTCCCTAGATGTACTCCCTTGGAAGGTCTGCCAGGTAGACCATCCACATTAGTGAGTATGGCAGACATGCGCAGTAGCACATAGTCTGTTTTATCTTTTACTTTCTCTACCAAGATTTATTTTCCCTTGTGTCAAAATCTCCTTCCCAACCCTCTCTTTCAGAAATATGGAGATATCTCCTGTTTGCCACACACTCTTTGTACATTTATGCATGCCTTTTTTGGCACCAAGTGAAGTCATGGAGATTAGACGTGAAAATCTAGTTTGGAAAGTGTGTAAATAAATCTAAACCTATGACTATTTGGGTGGCTAATATCTTATATAAAGTCACCCCTTCAGTTTGAACACCCCTTTTCTGACCCTACTAATAAGCTTGCCACGGTGGAATATTCACCGTAATGCAGGATTTTGCACAGCACAAGGTGTTATCTATGTACATAAATATCTTTGAATCAGGATCTGCAAGTTGTGTCCAGCGATAGATTTTTCGTGCACCCATGTGGATCTTCGGTTCACATAAAAGTGGTGAGTAGCTTGAATAGCTTCAATGGTATCTAATTAGAAAGATATGCCTAGCCCAGCCATGGAGATTTCCAGACAGAAATGTGTCTAGGCAACACTGAGACCTATGACGAGATCAGCCTGAAAGATGGTATTGACTGGGACTCGAGCTAATCAGCATTGCTGAGACTAGGAGTGCATTGAGGGCAGGACTGGGTTCCCCATCAGTGGGACAGCAGTGCGATCCCAGGAGATCTCTGTCTGCCCTATGGAGGGACTGGGGGCAGTCATCTACTTTAGTCTGGCCTTGGCCCCGGCATATTTCTATATGGCTGTGAAGCTTTCTAAGCACATTGAACCCACAATTGGTAGGCTGCCGGGACCGAAGGGTTCCATTGGGTAGACAGCCGAAGGGACCTCCCCAAGTTCCAGTGGTCTAAGATTTTGGCTTGTAGACGTGCCAGATAAGCTGACATATCTGACCCCACATAAATTGTACACATGAAACAGCGGAACACCTCTACATGCATGCACAATTGTGCATTTCAATGAAATTGCAGCTGCGCTGCATGTCAGCTTCGATTTTCCAGTCATTTGTTTCATTTTGACAGGCAAGAGTGTGATTGTACATAGAAGATGCATTTAAATCTTCCCAAATAAAAATAATTTATTGTGATTGGGGACCTTTAGGGGTCACATTGGCAACATTATAAATTATTTAGTTGTTTCTTACATTCAGCAATTTCATGAATTGTTTGCATTTAGCATTTTTTCTTTAAGGAACAGAAACAACATTAAAAGAAGGTGAAGGATGGAAGAATGAATATTGGAGCATGATGGTAGTTAAGACTTGCTGAATGAATATGGCCGAAGAAATTTTTTCAGCAGGGAAATGTTTAGGAAAGCAGCAGCTGGGCCTGCTTTGACCTTCCTATAGGTATTTGGAATGGAGATTAAAAAATCAGTGGTGGCTGGCCGGTTAGGGACCAATAGGCGAGCCCCACAAACACACTGTCCACCTCCCTCTCCAAGTACCTGCACAACAACTTATTAGAGCTTTTGCATAATGGCAAACCATCTCACTGATTATCTGTTTACATGTAACAGCTGTAATATCATGCCCGGTGTGGAATTCACGGTTATTGCGGATGCCTGATAGCAATAGGACTCTCTTCACATGGGCACAATAGTCGAATGACATGCGGCATATGGTTCAGGCATTGTAGCATGTCATCGAACAGAGGGTCATTGGGGCTTGCTTGTTAATCATGCACTGCATGCCCTATCAGAAGCAGGGATAAGGAACAAGGTTGCGCCTCCTGCCCTATCCTAGTGTTGGAATGGGCAGAGGCACATGGACCTGACGGGGTAGCTAATCTTAACAGCTTCCATTTGTTCCTGTTCTCGAATGCTATTTACAGGACCTCGGAAGCATGGAACCACAATATATGGACCCGGGATGTGCTGAACTGGGAGTGTGTGTGCCAAGAAGGACCATGTTAGTTTTGAGTAACTTCTAGCTTTTGTATCGTATGTGTGTGTCTGTGTGTGCGCATCTGTGTGTGTATTTTTTTGTGTTTGCATGCATCCATACCTGTGATAACACATTTGCTGGTGGTCTAGCCAGTGGCTAATAAAGACGATAATCCCTGACATTTTGGAGAACGCTTAGCGACATGCTGACTGTGCCTGCATCAGAGTGGCCAATGACATTCATGGTGTCAGCTGGCTGTCCCTGCATGATAGTGACACAGGAGCCAATTGTGAACATTTATGGTTACCTGCATAGTGCTGGCCCAGGAGCAACATATGAGTGGACATTGCTGGTGACTGCAGGCTGTCCTTGCATAATAGTGGCACATGAATGACATACATGTAAGTATTTATGGCGACTTGCTGATTGTCTTAGCCATTCTTGATCATCTGACACAATTCTGTATATCCCTTGCATACCAAACCTCCATCCTTGACATACAATGGCCATTTGTGAAATGATTCTGTCAATTCGTGATGCAATTGTTTTAAAAATCCATATGATGAACATGCCTGGTATGCAGGAGATAAATAGATATACTGGTAATAACATGGGTACTAATAGAAATCAACACGTTTAGATTTGGAGACCAAAAATGCATTTTAAGAAAATTAAAAAGCTCTTATTCTAAAAACAATTACGACAAGATTCTGTTTAGCTTGACTGAGCTTATTGATCCAAAATTTAATTTTGTATTTCTTTATAAAATGTCTGTTTTTTAGAAAATGGCATACTACTGTTATAGACAAAATGACTACATTTCGGAAAATAATTTAAAGCTGATATTTGAGCTATATGTTATGTTGAGTTTGTGGCACTTGTTGCTTAAGTTAGTTCTTCGGTTCTAGAGGGCCATTACTACAATAGTTGTTACTTCCAGACATATTATAAGCTACACTCTTAAAGCTTTTATCACTACTGCTCCCTGATCTTGTAATATCTAAGCAATTTACAGTGGGATTGATGTATAAACCAATACAATTTGCCGAGCTCTGCTGTCTGTCTCATACAATTGTGGTGTTTGTTTGTAAATCTTTTGATTTGTTCAGCCTGCCTCTTCCAAGATGTTCCTAACTGACACGGCTCCTCCTCCTACCTTCCCTCACTTCCGGGGCTGACTCCTTTTTAATTAGGGGCCTGACAAAACGCGCGCTGGTAGTGGCAGCGAGTATCTGTATGTTTGCCAGCTCTGGGGAAAGTGTTGTTTTTTTTTAAAAGTGTTCGTGAAACTTGCACCGCTTTTTAACTTGGGGAACTGTTTCTAATTTGGGGGGATAACGGATAGTTTTAACTTACTTCGCACTTTGCTTTTTGCACAGCCGGTCCCCGGTCCGCCACAGCTGATCGCTGATTGAAGCGGAGGGACACGGCTCCTCCTCCTACCTTCCCTCACTTCCGGGGCTGACTCCTTTTTAATTACGATGCCTGACCGGACGCGGAGCGGACGCGCGCAGCGGGAGCGCCGAAGGCGCGCCTAAGGCAAGCCCGTCTGCGCCCGTCCGCGTCCGGCCGGGGCTAGGGGCTATAACCTCTGCTCCTCGCCCTTCTCAGCGGATGCAGTATGAGGCAGAAGAACTACGTAATCTAGCGGGCCCGATAAGAGAAGCATGTACACACACCATCTTACCCGCTAGCGAGCCTTTCAAATGCTCCCACTGCAGACCCCATCTGATAACAGATTCCCGCTCCCACCCTATCAAACTTAGGAAATATAAAATGTTCCTATTAAACTGTAGATCACTGCCTAAACATACGGTAGAAATCTCCATCCTTCTTGAAGAAGAAAGGCCTGAGGTATTGTTTCTTACTGAAACATGGCTCACCTCTAGCTCTGACCCCGACCTCGTTCTAGCTCTCCCTCTTGGCTATTCCATACAGAGGTCGGATCGACCCACAGGGAAAGGGGGCGGGATAGCCATTATTTATAAACATGGCTTGACCTGTCGGTTGACTGGTAGCCCTGTGCCAGACTGTGAGAACGCTGTCTTCTCTATCGAATTTTCTCCAGCTCTCACTTTTTCTGGTATATTAATTTATCGGCCCCCAGGTTCCTCAGTGGAATTTTGTAATTCTCTACCAGACTTGGCTGCAAACCTGGCAAGTACTTTGGCCAACTTTACATTATTGGGGGACTTTAACCTCCATCTTGAGGACCCTCTAGAGATACCGGCAACTGAACTTATTGATGATCTAGCAGCCTTTCAATTTATACAAAAAGTTAGTGAGCCCACTCACATAAGAGGGCACTTATTGGATCCAATCTTTTCAAATATAGAGGAGCTAAAAGGAGAGAAACCTACCCCTGTTCCATGGTCAGATCACTTCCTTATACCTTTTACCTGGGCACCGCCCTATATGACCTCACATATGACACCCATCTACTCCAAAGTACGTGACTGGTCTAAATTGTCAATTGAACACTGGACCACAATATTAGAAGAAACCAAACCGGTGTCTTCCTCAGATGTTATTGTGGCCAATGACAATTTTAACAACTGGCTTCAAAAATCACTAGATACGCTTATTCCTGTAAAAAGGACTCCAGCGAAAATAGGAAGTAACCGGAAACCATGGTACTCTGCCAAACTCCGGGGCCTAAGACAAAATTGCAAAAAGCTTGAGAGAGATTGGAGGAAAATTTCTCGATTGACAGGAAATTAAAATATAGAGAAAGCATTAAGGTATACAAAGCCGAAATCAAAGTAGCCCAGGCAGCATATTACGAAAATAAAATTTTATCAGCAACTAACTCCGCCCGTGAGATTTTTGATATTGCCAAAACTCTCTCTAGAGTTCCCCCCCCACCAGTTATCCCTGATCTCTCAGGGGCACGGTGCAACAACTTAGCGGAATTCTTCTCCAATAAAATTGAAACTATTTTTACCTCATTTCCCCCTTTTGAAGATTGTACTTTGTTCTATCAATCCTGTAGTAACCAGCCTTCTTTGGCCACTATTCCGGCGATGGAAATGCCTGTGTTAGAAAGCCTTCTGACTCAGGTAAAAAGTGGATCACCCAAAGATCCTGCCCCTCTAAAGATACTGAGGAAGGTGGCGGGCGCTGTCTCCCCTGTAATCCTAGAATTAATTAATACCTCATTTTCTTCTGGAGTGGTTCCTCCCCCATGGAAGGAAGCTATGGTAAAGGCACTTTTCAAAAAACCCAGCCTTGATTCTTCCATTCTGGGAAATTATCGTCCCATTTCCCTGCTTCCAGGGGTCAGCAAAATTGCTGAAAAATATTTTAATTCAATATTATCTTCATTTCTAGAGACTCACAAGCTTCTCCATCGGTCTCAAACAGGCTTCCGTCCCCTTCAGGGAACGGAAACAGCTTTGCTCTCTGTAGTGGAAGAGTCAAGAAAAATAGTGGACTCCGGAGGCACCGCTGTGGTCCTCCTTCTGGACCTCAGCGCGGCCTTTGACACAGTAAACCATTGCATTTTGGTCCACAGACTTAGGAAACTGGGTGTCACTGGAACCGCCCTGTCATGGCTACAGTCCTTTCTGAGCAATAGATCCTTTCAGGTTTTTGATAATGAGGTGAACTCTAAGCAGATGCCCCTCTGTTGTGGAGTCCCTCAGGGATCTTCCCTGAGTCCCACCTTATTTAATGTCTACACTTGTTCCCTTGCAGAGGTGGTTCTCCCTTTTGAAGTGCACATAGTCACTTATGCAGATGACACGCAACTTGTAATTGGGTTCAATAGAGCCGTAAATTCCCCTCTCAGTCTGCGTCCATGCTTGGAAGAAATTGCCAACTGGATGAATGAGTCTTTCCTAAAATTGAATGGGGAAAAAAGCGAAGTTATGATCTTGGGTAATAGTTCTCCCCTTGATCTAAAAGCAATCTGGCCGACCTCTCTCGGCCTAGCCCCTACCCCTAAGACCCAGTTAAAAAGTCTGGGTGTTTGGATTGACCAAGACCTCACATTTAAGACACAAGCACGGATGACGGCAGCTACTTGCTATGGTATTCTGAAAATGATTCGGAAGGTACTTCCCCTTCTCCCTTTCCAAGCAAGGAAGGTTATGGTCCAGGCTCTTATCTTGTCCCGGCTGGATTATGCGAATGCCCTTTATCTGGGTGCCCCTGCTGCGACCTTCTCTAAGCTACAGACAATACAGAATTGGGCAGCAAGACTCTTATTAGGCATTCCTAAACATCATTCAGCCAAACCTGCCCTGAGAGCACTTCATTGGCTACCAGTTCGGGAGAGAGTTAATTTCAAAGCTCTATGCATTACCCATAAGTCTCTAGCCGGAATAGGCCCCGCCATTCTTCAGAGCACTATTCAGTCTTACCGGCCCAACAAAAGCCTTCGTTCTGAGAATATGAATCTTGTCAACGTCCCTAGGATCAGGAAAGCTAGAAGCGGGGGCCGGCAATTTTCTTTTAATGCGGCTAGACTCTGGAACTCCCTTCCCCCCCAATTACGTGTAGAATCTAATCACTTAGTCTTTCGTAAATTGTTGAAAACCTCGCTTTTCCCTAACTGATGAAACTCACTACTACTGCTACTACCAGCGCTGGGATGCCTCCGGGTAGCCATGCGCTATAAAAATGTTATTTCAATTCAATTCAATTCAACTGCCTGAAATGCATATAACTCTTTAGGGAGGTTTTAGTGGTCATTTTGATGAAAAGTCCACTGGTTGTCTCAATTTCGTCAAGGTATTCTTGAAAAGGGAGCGTTTCACCATCCATAGGGAAGGTAAGGATTGCCCAACACACCACAACAATGTTGGAATATGTCATTAGTGTCCCCACAGAACATAAGATTTTTTAAAATACATTTATTTGAAAACTGTGCTTTGAAATACACCATTTGTTCCTCCTTTTCCAACATTTTTTTGAGGTGGGAGGAGAGGAGATGGGGCTTGCATGCTTTGCTGGCTAGGCCCAAGTGGGTCATGGTATTCACACCCATCACTTCATAATTGACCAGCTTGTGGAAAAAGCTTTTGGTAGAGTTGCTTCCGTCAGTGGTGGGTAAACAGTCTACCAACACACACAAAGTGGTTGCTCCTTAGAGAGAACTGCAGTAGATAATAAGGATTACCATCACACGCATATTGCAATAGTTCCACCAAAATCCAGACATTTAAAGTAACTCGAACAGATCTTTGAGACACACCAAATGAAACGTGAGCTCTCAGGCTCAGTTCTGCCTGTGTAGCTCCAGATTAAATGTGGCAATTTCTTTACAATTCTTTGTATTCCATGTAATATTCTTGTGTGATCAAGATGAGATATCTATCCCAAGGGAAAGAAAAGACCCAAATCATTATGGTCATGTTTATCACACATTTACATAAAGTTTTGGAGGATGTCTTGGAATTCCAAGCATAGAAAGTGTGAGATTGAACAGACCCTACCCTCAAAATGTTTGCCCGACACATAACATGCATAAAACACATCCACTGCATCCCGTATACAATACATACATATAATCTTTGGCTTTTCTCATTACGTATGAAGATAATCAAACATTTAATGTTTTAACAATTGTAACATTCTTGAATGCAAAGGTTTTGAGGTATTATAGATGCATTCGTTTTCATAATTATTGTATTAAATTACTATGGTCTCTGTTTCCTAAATGTGACTATAGATGGGTTCTCTTACCTGTGCATTGGCATCCCAGTGGGTTTCGCAGATAGCTGTGCTAAGATCTGGCATGGTTCAGGATAATCAATTTTACAGTAAGTCCTAACTATTTTTGTACGATGGAGGGGTCCCAGTACTGTTCAACTGGGGTTACTAAAGAAAACTGGTGTCACAACAATAAAATCATTAGAAAGACAAACACAGACTAAAGATATTGCCACAAATATTGTGGCAGAATTACTCAAGGTTTGGACCTGTGCAAATATACTTTGAACCAGCACAAACGCAAAACAACTCCATTTACAAACACCACAGTTCCATCAACATATCTGGAGCAGCATACATGAGTTTGGGATACATATATCAAATTCCCAGCTCATGCAAGTGGAGATCAGCTGCATAGGACTCGTGTGGTGTAGCTTTGCCCAGTCCACCAGCATAACTCCCATTTATCGATACCAGAGGAGAGCAGTTGTAGAGAAATGTAGGAGATATTAGAAATTCTGTTACACTATTTATTTTTTTTCAATTGTGATTGTCGACTCATATTTTTTAATACCATAAGTAGACGTTCCCTGAGATGAGATGCTAACGTTCATGGTGCGGTGATCTGTTTAAAAATCATTTTTCAGACGTTTCATGTGTGTGTGTTTGTCAATTTCACATCTTTAACAACAACTTTAAATCTTCTACTTTGCTACACATACTCCAGTACTCACAAACCACAGCTGAATGAATTGGCAGTAGTATGGGGGTTCCCCAGTGGATTAACACAGGGCCCCACATCTGCCACAGTAGATGGGGACCCCCACAATCCTAGTTGTGGGCGGGCCTCCATTCCACTGTCATCTTCCCCCTGAAAATTTGTTCTGGATGTGAGGGGGAACCTATACACGTACTTGGCAGGGCCCTCTCCTCAGATTTCGTAATGCCACTGCTCAGAGGTAGTCTCTGTCAGTGGGCCTTGCATCAGAACACTGTGTCAACACTGCACCGGAACCTACAAAAGGTTTCTGGAAAGCTTGATCAATGAAACCCCTGCTACACTACATAGAACAACATGAAGGAAGCACTTCCGTAAGAGCCAGAAACTGTACACGACCAAAAAGTGAAAGGAAAATGCCAGGTAGAGCCTGAATTATAATGCCTTTTCTAGCAACTAAAGTTTGTGCGCTTCATGGCTCTTCTGAAGAGAAGGCTTGGATTGCAATTTGACCATCCAAAATGTCAGTAAAAAAACAAGTGAGCTCTCAAAATGTACTCTGTTGATCAGTCTTTTCTTCATTTCTAGCAAAAAACACACCAGTATATCAAATTAAAAAATATATATGAGGCTGGGAAAATTAATCTTGAGTAGTTATCGATGGCGTGAGTGTTCTGCATGATTCGCAGGCCCATGGGACCCTTTAGTCTCCTCTTGCGCGCCGAGTTGGATTCGTTGTTCACCCCCATGTGCACCACAATCTTGTCATGTCTCTCCACATCGTCACTTATAATCTGGTTCCGTGTGTAACCAGCCAGGCTGTTTGCATCTGACTCACCGTACGTCCCATCCAGCAACATAGTCTTTGTGTGAGGTAAGCCACAAGTGCAGGGAAACTAGGAAGAAAACAGAGAACAAAGGCATTAAAAAGATTACAGGAAGAGCAAAGTTCATAACATTGTCAGGGTTATTTGTTTTTGATTCGCACAACACCCGGGGGTTTCTGTTTGAGGGGTCTCCAACCGTTTATATAACAAGAGCTGCTTTTGATTGATGAAAATAGTCCTGAGCTACTAATAACTTTGAAAATTATTACAGTAGTGGCCACATCTAAGATAATAACACACTGGTGACACCTTGCAGAATTACTAGTAAGACGCATGTCACAAAATTGAGTGATTCCAAAATATCATACCCAGAATGCTTACTAATACAATATCTTGAGGGTACATATATTACAATATTACTATTCTAAACTTCACATCTAGGTACCTTGAATGTATGTACACATTCAGGATAAATAGATGAGGAGTTTAGAATGTAAATATAATTATGTTTACCTTTATGATTTTATGGTAGTCTATATTCTGTATACAAAATTTTGGCTAGACAATATTTAAATTCTATACTGTAGTTGAGCACCAACCACCCCTATGCATAAGATGGGGTTACTAACAGCACTGTCACTGGGAGAGGAGCTGGCCTAACGGCTAGGGCGGTCGACCTCGAATCTGGAGAACCGGGTTCAAGTCTCGGCAATGACGCTGAACATCCTGTGATTCTGGGCAAATCACTTAATCTTCCCGTGCCTAAGAAAAATGAATGTGTCCTCATGTAACGCAACTGGTGCTATGTAAAGCGCTCTGATACCCGATGCCGGGTCAAGTTCGCGCTATATAAAACTCCGTAAAAAAAAAAACTGTCTGAAATAGATTTATCATAATAAGATTTCTCCACAAGACTACTGTAATGACATAACAATTGTTGCAGTAAGTGCCCACTGGCATAAAGGACATACTAAAAGTTATAAATCTCCACAACTTGGTATGAACTATCATTCAAAGAGCAGGTTAAATATGTTTTGGATTTTTAATAATTTTCTTTCCAAACATCAGTGTATCTGTTTCTCAAAATACATGGTTTCTATCAGGTATGCACTTCCCATTTTGGGTTAACACACTCAAGGAAAATCTTGTGTTTTTCTTGCAAAGTGACCTTCTTCAAAATGGCTAGAGGAGACCCTCTGAATTAAGTACTGTGATAGGCTGCACTTCAGGAAGCTACTTCCTGGGTATTCGTGAGCCTTGTATTCTGCAGACAAGAACTGACTACTGTTATTTTTTTAAAGTGAATGTAATTTGATTTAACACAGTAGAACTGCATACATATGTAACTACATATTTGATTTACAAAAAACCTCGAAGGGCCTGATTTACATAAAATGCATGTTATGCATGTGTATGGTAATGACCTGCAATCCTTTGGCTAAATCTTAAGGACTCAGGGCCTAATTACGAGTATGGCGGTCCTGGGACCACTGTACCTGTGGATGGCAGTCTGACCGTTGCCATCGCGTCGGGCCTCTCGCCTGATTATGATGGTGGCGGTGGGACAGCCAAAAGACCAAGGCCACCGCCAGGATCCCACAGCGGTGGGGAAAGCAGGCGGGATTCACTGCGTTGCCGATGCCGGCACCGCTGAGCAGATTACGACCCGCCTTTCCACCAGGCATTTCATGGAGGGGGCCCACCATGAAATGCTTGGTGGAAAGGCATGTAAAGAGGCCCCCAACAGGGCCCCTGGGCTAATCTGCCCATGGGGGTGCGCGGGGGGCACATGCTTTGCCCTACCAAAAGTGCACGGTCGTGCGTGCACTGTGTGGCATGCAAGACATGGTGCATGCTACACTGTACATGGACGTGCAAGAGGCGGTCACCGCAGCAGTCTTCTGTTTAGGCTCTCCAATGAGCCAAACATTCCCGCCGCCTTGACACTGCCGCTGCACCGCCAGCCCTGGATTACTGTTGTAATCCGGCGGGCGGGAATGTCGACGACTTGGCGGTCTTTTTTGGACTGCTTCGGCGGTCCAGCAGGAAGACCACCAATGCCATAATGAGGCCCTCTGAGTCTGACTGCATGATAACATTATACCAAGAACTGTGCTGCACTAAGTGACTCCCCATCTGTTTCCTTGAAAGACACTCAGGCAGTATTAGTACTTTTTCTATGTTTAACCCTTTCTAAAAAAAAAATCCCTAGGGCATGCATTGTAATATCAGCCTGGCCACGTTGGACTATTGAATCATTTTGTATTCTTCTTTTTTGTTGTTTGTTGGATTTATCATGAATATTTTTGTGTTTTGATATTAATATTAAAAAATGGAGTTCTTGTTGAAATTAACACGTACTTTAGGTAACAGGCTGTGGAGCAATCATTAGTTGAGGGCTGCAGAGGAACCATTAATTCATGTTGTGTGCATTTGCTCCAATTTAATTGAGCTCCAGAAATTCTGGATAAAACCGATATTTAGATGCTTAAATATCTGAACTTGTAACACAGCTGTGGAAGCCTGCCTGAAGAGTTTTTCTGGCCAGCTTACCTCAGGGTTCCTGATATCAAGTTGGTCTTGGTAGAACTGTGCAGCATGGTTAATAAACTGCAGCCAGAAGGCCGGGATCCCTTAGCTATTAAGTTCTCATAGACAATTTTCATATTTTGCCTATAATGGCATAATGCTTATTATGGCACGTGGGACCTATTTTCGCTTTCTCTTTTATTTATTTTTAAATAATGTATGAATGGATGCTGATTTGTTTGACCCATCAGGAGAAAATGTAAATTTTTAAGACTGTTCTGTATACTGTTTTTATCTAGTTGTAATGATTTGAATTAGTAAAACACTAAAAAAGTAATTTTATAAATTAATTAAGATTTTACATGCACAACATGGAGCTAGCTGGTGTCCTGCTTTCAAATACATTCCGTTTGCCAGTGGTTGCCTGTGACTTTCCTGAACTGATGAGAGAAGTGCTTGCCAGGGGTAAAAAGATCCAGGAAGTGTGCCTTGGCTATACTCCCCTTAAAACGTTCCTGGCCAGGCTCATCTTTTTCACCAAACAGACGTGAGCCATCAAAGGGCATATGCATAAAAAAGGCATGTGCGTCTTCAGAAATTACTGTGGAATGCAACCACACATGCTGGCGGAGCAAAACACTGATGCCAACCACCCTTCCCATGCAACCAGTAGTATCTAAGCTAGCATGTATCACGCATTTGGCTGTGTACTGATCATTATGATTTGTTTGAGCCAGAGAGGCCCTGCTGTCTTCCTGGACTGCAAGCAAGATCTCGCTGGCAATGTCTTAGAGGGCATGCATATGATGACCCAACAGAGAGAAAGCATTGACCGATCTCATTGTGGGCTAGCCAAGGAGAACAATTTTTTACCAGATGCTTCAATCCTTTTGGACTCCCTGTCCGGAGAAGTCATAGGGAATGAATTGGGGTTCAACTTTCTGGTTGAAGCCCGAATCACCTGACTTTCTGGGATAGAGTGTTTAGTGAGAAAATCAGGGTGGCCATGAACTTGTCTGTTGCTGTCTGGCCACCTGCCTACTCAACGGTGTGCAAGAACAGGGCTTTGATCAAGTGACCATCAAGGTATCAGTGACGGAAACATTAAAGGGAAGAAAGGGCTCAGACGTGGCCATTCCAGGTTGCATAGTTTCCATAAGAACATTAGTCTTGGTCTCATCTGAAGGCAACTGTGATGTTGGTTGAGATAGGGCCGAAGTCAGTTCAGAGTAAAATATCAGAATCAGCATAGGATCCACTTCCAGCACTGGTACCAGCGTCAGTGAGGAATGACCCAGTGCAGGCCCTAGAGACTGAGTAGATATATGAACTGGAGTCAGTATGGAATCCGGAGCAGGACCTAAGGGGTCAGATGGTGCCAGGGAAGGACTGGCCTGCAGGAACCCGACTGGAGGCCCCTGGGGATACTTGCCGATCGAAGGCTCCAAAAATCTGCAGCATGGCCTCTTTGAGGACCTCGATCTGTGACAGCATCACCAATGGCCTGTGAAGCTCGGGACACCATGGGGTATTTGGCTCTGCATCTGGTGACCCTGAGGGGGACTGCCTGACATTGTGACTCCCTCATTCCTTCTACTTGGATACAGAGTGCCAGGATGGGGTTGAATCCTGCTTCAAATTTATTTTTTCATTTGAACTTGGACTTACCGGAGGACTTCGACCGCCGAGTTGACCTCTTGCGGGAATGGCACTGGGAGCAAAAACAAATCTGTGCCAGTGACTTGGAGCGGGAGCAGGACTTTCATGAGGGTCTCAACTTCGTCTCATGTTTGGTGATGTACAACTTTGCTACTAAGATTCGGATCGCCTTTGGGTGAATGAGGGCACACTTATCGTACAACTCCAAATCGTGTCCTAAGCCCAAACACCAGAGACAGACCTTGTGCGGGTCTTTGACCAACATCTGTTTGTTACAGTCACAGTATAGAATGAAACCTGTAACTTTAGAATGGGACATTAATGCCTAGCACATTGGAGTTCATTTTAGGAGTCATTGGAAGGCTAACAAATTTTGGGAGCAGAGCATCGGATCCGCCCAGGAAAGCACAGAAAGAAAGGAACTGATGTCAGTGCACATTAGTGGTGCTTATATCCGGGCCACTCTGTCACTTCCGGGGCAGTATGGAGCCGGACGTGGGACCACACAGCACCACCTAGAGGTGCATGAGAGCATTGCTGGAAAATGTTTCCGGATCCAGTCTTGTGCCTGAGGAGTATTCTAAGGTGATGAATCTGCACTTAGAAAACTGGCTTTGCCCATGCTTGTTATAATGTCTATAGAGCTCTCAACCAGGCAAAATTTAAACGCTGAGTAAAACAGTAAAAGAGGTCTGCTGTAGTGAAAAAAGAGATATCTACATTTGGCAAGGATGGCAAAAATCCAAAGCAATGTGTTGCTCAATAACTCAGCTCCTTGGAGTGCGTATTGTAAGTTTTGTTTCATATAGTTTAATAACTCATAAAAGTGAATTAAAAACCAGCCAAGTGGGAAAAAAAGAGTTATTCATCTACAGTCTCACATAAATATTACTTACAGTCTCACACATATATTATCATCATCATCATCGTAATCTTTATTCAATTTTATAGATAAAATCACAAAATACAGCTAATTTAAAAACAACATACAGAATATCAGTATCATAGTCAATCATATTTTAAAACTCCCACCAGAAAGCGTACAAGAAAAAAGCATGTCAAAGGTGAATTCAGCAGCTGTAAAAAAAAGTAAGGCTGGCCTAACTTGGTTAAAATTGAGCGGTAATAAAATTGGGCGTATAAAATTGTGATGCAGGTAACTATATTTTGGGCAGAACATAACCACATGTAATGTGTCATTGATCGAAGTATTGTCGCAGTTGCAGGGGGGAAGATCTGAGTGTTTAAAACAACCCCGGTTAAAAGGGACAAGACGGTGAAATAAATGTAACCTAAAATAGGTCAACAATCGGCGTTGATGGCAAGATAAATCCCAGGTCAGATAAGGTTCAATATTACTAACTGTTTTCACCAACAGCGCGTGTCGCATAGAATATTTTGTTAGAGCAACATCTTCACGTTCTGACCTGAGCTTGTCCATAAGTGCAGATTCAACCCATTTTCCATCTGCACAAGTTATGCTTGTGGTGTTAACAAACATATCGGCCTCCCTATAGCCTGCAAGCTACGTGCCACATACGCCAGCCATGGGATCTGTAGGGGCTTGTCTAATTGTATATTACCTCAATAGGTGTGACCAGCCACCATTAAATGCTGATACCATTTGTGAGCAAGGACACACAAAAAACATTTGTCAGAGTTTTGCAATTTTTTCAGCTCCTTGAAAAGCACCTTCTATGTTTCCAAGTTGCTAAAGGCTTATATTATAATGTGACATTGGACCAAGCATCATAAGTCAGTCTTTGGCAATAGCTGTATTTATTCCTTACCTTCTCTCTCAGTTTCCTCTCTTTCCATTCTTGAACAGTGGTCAGGTAGTTCACTGCAGCGTATTCCAACACAGAAAGGAAAACAAACACAAAACTGATCCAGAGGTATATATCCACAGCTTTGATGTAGGATACCCGCGGCATGGAGGCGTTCACACCCGTGATGATCGTAGACATGGTCAGTACAGTAGTTATACCTGAGTTGGGAAAATACAAAGTAGATCTTTGAACAATCATGTAGGAAGCATTGTGCAATCATCTAAACCAATACGCTCTGCATGCATAATCAGCAAGTGACACCTACAACATGCCTCTGTCATTAAGGTATGAAGAGCCCAATTTTTGCGTCCTTAATAACTTTGTCCCCTGTGATAAATTTACACCACAGATATGGGAAACAGCCTTCCTGATTCAGGTCAATAGCAAGCCAACTGTGGTGCTCCTCGGTCAAACCGCTCATGAGTTAAGCGGGTACCCATAAAAGTGTTACTTTTGAATTAAAAAAAAATTCTCCATAGCAGACTGTGGTTTGAAACCACTGGATAAGAGTCCTGCAAATTTGAATGGCACGGAGGCCTATCATTTGATGCCTTTGTTAAGTGGGGTACATTTTTATCTGGTTGTTCCTGATATATACGAGGAAAAGGCTGTGGAGAGATGAAATAAAAGAAGGGACTTCCACCTCTGCCTCTGGTCCTGCTCTGTCTAGGGGGTTAAACATATACTCTAGCCTATCAAGCATGTAGCCTCATGGGCCTTGCAGAGCACCAGGAAAGAGACTCTATAACACACCCTCTTCCGTATGCATGGATGGAGAGTTTTATTGTAATTCTTCCCTGGCACCAGCCCTTATGATGCCACCATGCACAAGGTCAGGAGGGCAATTTTTATTCTGAATTAAGGCAGAGCACTACTGCTCTGGTTACATCCCACCAAAAACCTTGGACAAAAGGTGGGGAAAACTTGCACATCACATCTGCCCTTGTCCTCCCTGCACACCCTTGATCAAGGTGGGTAACGAGCAAGACAAAGGGCCACCACCACCCTGGGGTAAGGTAAGGGGACTATAGAGACCGTAGACCGGAAATGTTTAGAAAGGACCAATGCCCCCACTTTGTGCAAAGCAGGGTGAGGGGCAAAAGAAAATGAGTGAATAATTGCTTCTGTTTTAATTCAAGCTGATGTTTGTGAAACAAAATAGCAAGGGACAGAGGCAGCTGCCCTGCTGCTGCATGGCTCCATCACATTTTTAAGGATGAAGCATACTAAGGCAGGGCACAATTGCCCAGTCCCCCGGTTTGCAAATTGTGAACAGAGTACTGGGACAGCTCTGATGTACTGGAGTCCTTTACGCCGCTCGATTTGCCAGGCACCAGAGGTGCAGGCTAGCTCACTGCTACTTTATCCCCTTTACTTTTAATGCGCTTCTCACCCATAGGCAAGGTGGAGGATGGAGAAGGGTATACACTATCCCCACCATTGAGCAAGTTGGGGTGGTTAAACAACTACACCTGTTCCGTAGAGCAAGGAGGGGGAGGGAGCAAAGGGACACCCTCTGCCCTTGGGCAAAGCAGTATACTCCCCACTCTCTGGAAAGGAGGGAGAGTTCAGGCCACACACACACACACAGGCCTTTTCTTAGGCAAGGCAAGGGCAGATTAAAAAGGATGCCCCACCATTGTTCAAGGCAGGGGCTGTCAATAATCTGCTCTACCTGCACATCTGCCCTGTGGATCTTTTTTAAAACAAAATTGCAATTGTATTGAAAACAACTGTTCTCATTTTGTTTTAAAGAGTACACTTAACCAAAATTTGCACTTTTTATCTCTCCCGCAAACATCAGGAGAGATGAACTGCAAAAACACCAGCCCCCCTAATTGTTGGGCAAGGTGGAACGGACGACAAGGGAATACATATACAAATGTCTTCTGCAAGGCAAGGTAGCCCAAGGGGTTTAAATTGAAAATACCCTGTCCACCTTTAAGCAAGGTTGGATGAATGCACCACATTCTTGTCACTGGGCAAGGCAGGGGTGCGCAAAAAAAATCAACACACTGCCCTTGGCCAAATTGTGGGGTTAAAGGCAGGAAATGCCCCACCACCATTGAGTAAGGTGCCAGGAAAATAAAGCCCACTCCTCCATGATTTTTATTACATGATCAGCTATGACGACCGCTATCAGAGACCTGTGTATACAATCAGAAACACTAGCACCCACCAGCAAATACTCAATCATTCACACACACGATCAGAAGCACACACCATCTGACACCCACCATGAGACACCAACACCCCCATCATCACTCACACACCCATCAGATGTTCACACATTTACAATCAGATGCTGACATGTCTACCATCAGATGATGACACACCCACCATCCGATGATCAGATACATAATTGCATGCCTATACACACAATATCAGATGTTCACAGAGCAAAAAACTTTCACACACACTAATCAGATGTCCCATACACACTTTAGATGTCTACACATACAGATATAGATACACATGCACAGCATCGACACCAACACACACCATCAGACACCCTGCATGCATAGGTATTTGATGCATACCATCAAATGCCTAAACACCCACCAGTGTATGCCCACATGATCACCATCACAAGCCCAGTCATCCAAAGTCAGAGACCACACAACCACTATGAGATGCCTTCCATAAGACACTCACACACACCATCAGATGGCCGCGGGAAACAGCGTTTAAAATGCTGCTGTTACCACGTTACCACGCACCACGCATGGTTTTACATCGCAAGTCGTTTCTACGACTTGCGCTAGGTGGCGTGCAACACCAGGGAATGTGTTGGATTTTAAGTCCAACACATTCCCTGCTGTTGCGCTAACTGGAGTAGGAATAGTCATTTATACTATTCCTAAGTCCAGCGCGCCATCTAGCGCAAGTCGTAGAAACGACTTGCGATGTAAAGCCATGCGTGGTATTTGCTCGCGTAGTAACGTCATACATTCGATGGCCACACATTCTAATAAGATGGCTACACATTCACAGCATCAGAAACACATGATTAGACGCACACACACAGCACTAAGCACAAAAGCATGCCTTGAGAGACTCCTGTACACCATCGGACATCTGGATACAATTTGACACCCAAACACACATCACATGCCATTAGACACCCACCCACAAACACCATCAGATTCTCATCCAGCCACCCACCCACCATTAGAGACAAACACACCATCACGTTGTCACATACCCAACATCAGACACCCCCATACACCTGCCATCAAATGCTCAATCACCCACCATCTCCTGGCCCACAGACTCACCAGTAGATGCTCACACACACATATACCAGACACCCACCATCAAACAATCACACACTCACATATCTGCCATCAGAGGCCCACACTCCTACGATCACAACCCCCTTACTCTCCATGAGCCCCATACACTGACCTCCAGATGCCTAAACACCTGTACAGTTTCCACAGAATCACTACAGATGGAAACAGACACCATTTAGGAACCACCAGTATTGCAGGCCTGCACATCCTGACAGATCTGGGAACTAGAGGGCAGCAGAGCACAGCAAGAGACACTGGGCACAGGACATCAGGCACCAGAAAACAGCACTGGGTCTGGAAGGGATGTACAGCAAGAATCTTGGTAGGGCACAGTCAGGCAGCAGAGGTATTCAGTGGCTACACCAGGCAGCACAACATGACAACTGTACAATCAAAAAGGAGAGTCATTGTGGCACTAAGGACGCAGCAGGATCTGACAGAATTACAGGTGAGGTGTGGAGCTATGATCACCTTGTGGAAGGTGTTCTACATTCAGGGCTTTGGTATTTCCCCAGTAGACTTTAGGCCAGTGCTCTAGTTGGATAGGCTGCCATGACCTAGTCATGCATCCACAGGCTCATTCTACGCACTACCTCCTAATGTTTGAGGCTTGAATTAATATTTTTACCAGAGCTGATTTTGGTTTCCAGTCTGACCCTGCCTGCATTGTCACCTGTTGTCCAACTCCCTCAAAACCGCACAGAATGAATTTGACATAGTTTGGGAGCCACAGGTACTAGTTTCTATCCTTATCTCTTTCAACCAGTTTACTTCTGCCAGGAGTTAGCCTTGTGCATTTTCCTGTTGATGACTGTCACCCTCCACACAGAATTCCTGCTCTTCTTTTCTTGCTTCCTGCATTTGTTTTCTGCAGCTCCTCAGTATGAGATCTGGACTGTATCTTCTTGTCAGCATATGTCTCACTTCTCTGCTTTACCAATCATGGCCAACATGACTACACCTCCATCAGATTCCCACACAACCACCATCAGATGTTCACACACCCATTATCAAATACCCACACACATCATCAGATTCCCCCACACTAATCATCCACATACACGCCAGTAGACATTTCGTGCACTCACATCAGCAGACACCCATGCATGCCATCAGATGGCCGCCCATCCCATCATGGCCCCTTCACATGCCATCAACACCTGAATACAAATCTGCACCCAGACACAGTTACACACCATCAGATGACCACACACCATCAGACACAGAAATCCACCATTAGAGAACTCACATGCCCACATCAGACACCAAACTGTCAGATACCCACCCGCTCATCATCCGACACAGCCCCCTCACACACATTTTAAGATGTTCAAACGCACATCATCACACACACAGATCCACGGCCCAGCAAATCGTTGCTATCTGTGTAAACAACACTGCATAAGCCATGATAGCACAATTTGGAAGTGACTCAGCAAAAGTGATGGTGGAAGCACAAGACCCAGGTGGCTTAGGACAGCTGAAAGCTGATCCAGCAGCCTGTTTACAATAGCATCAGGATGCAGGATCAGGTATCAGCTGGCCCACTCCTCCTTGGCCCTGGCCCACAACAAGTGCAGGTGACAGCTGCACAGGGACCCTGTTTACATTTGCAACCATAGCAATGGGCCAGATGTCACCTATACCAAGCATTCTTTAGCCCAAAAAACCTTGAGGATGATGAAAACCTAGGTCAGCACACAGCTATTCTGTCACCCTCTTTGCAACAACAGACATCAGACCCCATCTTGCTGCCCAGTACGGTATGGGAAAGGTGACGCACCATGACCCAGCACCCTGATTGTAAACAGAAACAGGACACTGTCTTAGCTGTCAGTTGCCCCTGGCCACCTTCGTCCTCCAAAACCGAAGGGCAAAGAATGGCCTTGGATAGCTGACAGCCTGTTGGTTATTCCAAAAGCCTCATTTTGACATGGTTTTAAACTTTATTAATTTAATAATCCAAAATGAAATATGTTGTACAAAGACTATATAATATTTTGTAATAAAAATTATTGTGTTTTATATTGTTTTGAAGTCAAGAATCCTCTTTTGACTCCCCTCCAATAGTAACTCTCTATTGGGGCGTTACAGTTGAAATGTGTTAATCAGTCCTCAGAAGACTCCAGACCATACAGAACGCTGCAGCCAAACTCATCCTTGACCTCCCCAAACTAACCCACATTGCACATTGCCCCCCACCTAAGAGACCTCCACTGGCTCCCCATCCAGTAGAGATGCCAGTTTAAGATCCTCACGCTTGCCTATAAAGCCCTCCACGACCTACGACCTGCTTACATCAACAACGACTGAACTTCCACCAACCCTCTAGACACATGCACTGCTCTTCACTCGCCCTTGCACAAACCCCGTCCGTCCGTCGCATCTGAAGTGGTGGCCGCTCCTTCTCCTACATCGCTGCCAAGGCCTGGAATGACCTTCCCCTCCAGCTCAGTACAACCCCCTCACTGGCAGTCTTCAGAAAGAGACTCAAGACCTGGCTCTTGGACTGAGACACAGCACCCAGATACCTCTAAGGGTGACAGTGTTGCACTCTACAAATGCTGTTTAATTGATTGCTTATTATTATTAATCCCAATACCCTTGATGGCAAATAAAATCAGTGCACCTGCTTAAATACTGTGCTGCACAGTTAATTAATAATGCAATCAGTATTCAGGATGCTACATATTAGCAAACCAATAGCAGGGCAAATGTTGTCAGAAGTTAGTACCAGAGCTGTGGGGCAAAACAAAATGCAGGGCCCTCTTGAAAGCCATTTCCATTTTGCAATAAGCTGCACCTGTTTCTTCGTATTAAAAAGTGTACTTCAGAGAAAGAGAAGATAAGGTATAAGATGGCATCAGGCACCATCCTGCGGTCTGGCCACCCAAGCTATCTCATTATTACTACAAGCACAGGCTTGCAAATAAAAATCTAAAAATAAATGTTGCTTAAGGGTAGCAAGGCCCTATGTTTACTGGAAAGTCTGTTTAGCAAAGGGGGTAAATAATACATGTTACTTTCTAAAAGAGTTTCCTATGGGTTTCAGAATGTCCCTCTTTTAAAGATAAAAGGTATGTAAAATGAAGTACAAGAAGTGGGGGATTGCAAGCCAAAGTGAGACAGAGAGACAAGCAGCAGACTGAGACCATTTGGAAATTGAAGGCCAAACAGAAGGTGAAAACAACAGGGGAGGCGCAGGACCCAGAGTGCATACCTAGACACAGTGAGCTGGATTCGGGGGTTGTGATTCTCAAATTTCCCAACTAAAAAAGCAGTGGACTGTAGGGTGGAGGGGTGAGATGACCAAGATTTGATATGGGCTGTTTCCATGGAGAATAGCATCAGTACTGATTTGCATTAGGTGGGCCTATGTCTACATTGGCACAGTGGGTGAAAAAGTCTACAGTGGCACAGTGGGTGAAAATCACTAGGTCGGAATGCAATCCAGAGCAATTGCTTCTTGTTCGACTTGACATCCTTCGAGTGATTTTCTCCAAAGTTTTGCCTTCCATCCTCCCGTTTTTGCTTACTTTGTTTTTGCGCACTATACCACTGCTAACCAGTACTAAAGTGCTTGTTCTCTCTCCTTTAAACATGGTAACACTGGCTTACACCCAATTGGCACATTTAATTTATTTGTAAGTCCCTAGTACAGTGGTATTACATGTGCCCAGGGCAGGTAAATTAAATGCTACTAGTGGTATTGCCACACTTATTTGCCACCCACTTAAGTAGCCTATTAAAACCTGTCTCCTACCTTCCATTGCAGCCTGTGTGTGGAGTTTTAAACTGACGTTTAAACCTGGCAAAATAGACCTTTGGTCAGGCCTAAACCTTGTTTTCTAACACATATAGCTCACCCCTTGGCCAGGCCCTAAACAGCTCGAGGTCAGGGTGCAGTGTATTTAAAAAGTTGGACATGCACTTTTAAACTTTACATGTCTTGGTATTGAAAAACTCTTAAATTTGTTTTTCACTACTGCAAGGCCAACCTCCCCCATAGGATAACATTGGGTTACCATATTACATTTAATAAATGATAACTTTTAATTGGGATCAGATAGGAATATTGAATTTTGTGTCTAAAGATTTGTAATTCAAAACCCGCTTTAATTAATAAAGTCGGAATTTAAGTCACAATTCTGAAAATTCCACTTTTAGAAAACTGGCATTTTCTTGTCCCAACCATTTGGTGCCTGCAGCCTGTATTCTAGGTCACTTGACTAGGTGTAACTGGCAGTTGGTCTTTGTGTATTGCTCCCAGACAATGAGACAAAGGGGGAATAGGTGTTGGCAGGACGGGCCATCTCTGACCTGATAGGGGGCGGAGAGCTGTCACCTACCAAACTTGCACATCACAAAGGCTCTCTCTGAACACACTCACAAATGATTTAACACTTGTCTTTTGAGTCACCAAACAAGCTGGCCCAGGGCAGGGAGGCAGAATATTCCAAGCACCTCTGGGGGTCGATCCCTCTAGAAACTTCTCCTACTTCAATTCTGGCACCAAGTATAAATATTGAACCCTCATAACCAACTCCTCAGCACATCTCTGGACCTGTGGATACTACAGAAGAAGGGCTGCTGTGCTGCTCTGCTGCCAGATGGATTGCTACCCTACTGTCCTGCTACTCTGCTGTCCTGCTCCCTGCTTCCCTGCTTGCTAAGAAGGAAGACTGGACCTGAGTCCTTCATTCCAGGTTGCGGTGACTCCAAGGGACAGCAGACTGACCCCCTGTTCTGAACTACAGGGACATAACAAGCTCCAGAGGCCGCCCTGCATATGCCCAGCTGACCTGCTGCCTGGACCTGAAACTGGACCTGCTGGCCTCTTTTAGAGTGAGTTCCTGATCCTCAAGAGGTGCCCCTCAGGTCCTGGACCCTTGGTGTGGCATCAGCTGAACTCCCCCTTCTAGAAAGGAGAAATCCCGAAGTTTTGGGCTCCTCATAACCTTAAGCAGGCCTGTTTGTGTCAAGATCTTGTCGCCCACCACTGCAAAGCTCTTGTGTACCCACCAGCGATGCCCTGCAGCACAATACCTGCACTTCACGCTACAGCATCGACAGCCCATATTGACCACCAACATAAACCTCCAGCAACGACCATCCATAACGCCCAACAGGATCTTCGCGCTACAGCGAAGACCATCTACGTCGCCCGGCCTGTTCTTCGCGCTACATCAACGTCCATGCAAAAATCTCTCCCTGCTCTTCGTTGCCCCCTCCACCGTGAACAGCACTCTTCGCACTGAACTTTTTCAGCAGGACTAACCTGGTCCCTGTATCCGGCCCATGCTCCATGGCAGTCAGCCTGAACTTGTGACTTTCACCCGGTCTCGCACGACCAGATGACCGTGAGTGGCTCTTTGTGCTTTTAGGTGCTTATCTGAAATCTTTGAAATTGCATATTTCCGGTTCTACTAATTGGATTTTTGTCATTTTACTCTATTTTTTTCTAAATTGATGTGGGATATTTCTTGTGTTGTGTCTTTACTTTATTACTGTTTGAAGCGTTGCAAAAATATTTTACATATTGCCTCTAAGTTAAACCTGACTACTTTTGTGCCAAGCTTCCAGAGGGCTAAGCACAGGATAATTTGGGGCTGCTTGTGTTTCACCCTGACAAGAATTGTGGTTACTGCCTAAGTATGGTTTCACCTCCCTCAACCAGTAATCCAATTTCCTACACTGCTGGTTAGACTATTTGGAAGCATTCATATCATCCACCTTTGGGTATTTTATTGCTAGTACTATACCTGGAAACTTGAGAATGGTGCAGCTTTTCCAAGCCTACTACTGCCACTGTTCGTGAATTCCAAAAAGAGGAAAATGTGCACCCACTCAAGGAGTAATTCTATGGGTGAAGATTTACTACTTTTTTGTTAAACCAGAGGCTATATATATTTAAGGGCTAATCCAAAAATGAATAAGTGTAAATCTCTTAATGAAATGATAACCACAAGAACAACCAACAAAGCCATAGCAGACATACTCAGGGCCCAAAGACCCAACTACCTAACTCAAACATCACAGCTGAAGCTATCCCCCTGCTCAACCCACCTGGGCCTGGTAGTTCTTTCTAGGAACTCATGACTACAGTCTTGTACAACACAGCCTTCTTGAGTCTCTGCCCTGAGATCCCTTATTTTAAATGTATTTTCACAGCACGCACTCTACTTTGTCTCTGCTACAAGAATCCTTGATGGCAGAGTTCTTAAATCGAAGCATAGGGGCAGGCCTCCATGTTTCTGATCCTCACATTTTACAAACCATTTTATAAAGTGCTTGATAGCGCCATGTACTAAGCCCAAGTCGCAAATAGAAGAGGGCACACAGTGAAATTAAGATAGCAGGCCAGAGCAAGACCTGGGTCTGGCTTGGCTCTAAAGATTCCATGCACGATCTGAACAATGAAAACATTTGGCTTGTGTATCGTGCAAAAAACATAATGTAAAAATATAATACAATTTCTTCAAAATTAAAAATGTGTGTTTCTTTACCATGCAGAAGCATTTCACCTTAGTACATCAGATTATATCAGTGCATAGACAGACATTTATTAAATATTTTCAGAAACAATCATGGCTCACCCCACAACAACAATGCTACCAGAGAACAAGTTAGGAGGTCAGTACACATGTAAATCTGATTCGTATCATAAATGGAGCAACATTATAGTTTAATAATCAAATATAAGAGTTGCTTGTACAGCCAGTTGACATCCTTAACTCAAGTATTTAAAAGTGCGCTCATATGTGATAATATAAAAAAAAGAGGCACTGTGAAATAAAATATATGCCTAGGATCACACAATTTGGACAAGCAGGGAAACTGGTATTGATTCCAGATTATCTGGTTTCACAGTTTGAAATTCAGCCACCAGATGGGTATCTCTGTCTTTCGGTCTCTCTCCTGTTTACATCAAGGGTCTTACGTTCTTGGCTCACAAGGAGAGAAAGCGATACACCAATAACAGACCCGACTCAAGGTCCTCAGCCCCAACTGTCAAGCCAAAAATGCATTTATTTGGGGGATGTCACACACCCCAAACACTGACCTGAAGCTAGGTCGCTGTCAATCAATCAATCAATCAGGGAATTGTAAGCGCGCTACTCACCCGTGAGGGTCTCAAGGTGCTGAGGGGGGGGGGGTCCACAGATCTGTTTAGCCGAAGAGCCAGGTCTTGAGGGTCTTCCTTAAGGTGTTCAGGGAGGGGGCGTGTCTGATGTCTGCCAGTAGCTCGTTCCAGGTCTTGGCTGCAATGTGAGAGAAGGATCTTCCGCCTGCTCTTGCTCTGTGGATGCGCCGGGCTTTCGGCCAGTTCGAGGTTGGAAGATCGGAGGTTTCTTTGGTGCACGTGGAAGTTGATTCTGTCGTTGAGGTATTTGGGTCCGTTGTTGTGTAGGCATTTGTAGGCGTGAGTGAGGATTTTGAAAGTGACTCTTTTCTCCACGGGGGAGCCAGTGGAGACTTCGTAGGGGTTGGCTGATGTGTTCGTGTCGGGGGATGCTGAGGACTGAGTCTGGCGGTGGTGTTCTGTATTGTCTGGAGTTTGCGGAGTAGGGACTTGTTGATGCCGGCGTAGAGTGCGTTTCCATAGTCCAGTCTGCTGGTGATGAGTGCGTGGGTGACTGTCTTCCTTGACTCAGGGGGGATCCACTTGAAGGTCTTGCGGAGGGTGTTGAAGCAGCTGGAGGTGACGGTGTTGACCTGTTGGTTCATGGTGAGTGATGAGTCGAGTACGATGCCAAGGTTCTTGGCGTGGTCTGAGGGGGTAGGTGGGCTTCCGAGGGCGGTCGGCCACCAGGTGCTGTCCCATACAGAAGGGGTGGTGACGAGGACTTCTGTCTTCTCGGCGTTGAGCTTCAGGCAGCTGTTGGTCAACCGGACTGCGACGTCTTGCATTCCTTTCTGGAAGTTGAGTTTGGCAGTGGTGGGGTCTTTGGTGAGGGAGAGGATGAGCTGGGTGTCGTTGGCGTAGGATACGATGTTGAGGCCGTGTTGTCGGACGATGGCTGCGAGGGGGGCCATGTAGCTGTTGAAGAGGGTGGGGCTCAGGGATGAACCCTGTGGGACACCGCAGGTGATTTTCGTGGGGTCGGAGAGGAAGGGTGGGAGTCTGATCCTTTGGCCTCTTCCGGTGAGGAATGATCAGATCCAGTATAGGGCTGTTCCTTGTATGCCTGCGTCGTGTAGTCTGGCGACTAGTGTGCGGTGGGAGACGGTGTCGAAGGCCGCTGATAGGTCGAGTAGGATGAGGGCTGCGGAGTGGCCTTGGTCCAGGAGGGTGCGGATGTCGTCTGTGGCGGCGAGTAGGACGGTCTCTGTGCTGTGGTTGCTTCGGAATCCCGATTGGGACGGGTCGAGGACGGCGTTCTCTTCAATGAATCGTGTCAGTTTCCTGTTGACTGTTTTCTCTGCAACTTTGGCTGCGAAGGGGAGGAGCGAGATGGGTTGATAGTTCTTGAGGTCGGTGGGGTCGGTGCGGTCAGCTGTGGGCTTCTTGCGCAGGGGTCTGACTTCTGCACGCTTCCAGTCATCTGGGAAGGTGCCTGTTTTGAAGGTGGTGTTGATGGTGCGTTGTAGTTCGGGTGCGATGGTGGCCGCAGCTCTGTAGTAGATGTGAGGGGGCAGGGGTCGGTGGGGGCCCCCGAGTGGATGCTTTTCATGGTCGAGGCGGTGTCTTCGGCCGTGATCGGTGTCCAGTTGGAGATGGTGGGCTGGCTGGTGTTTATGGGGGGCGGGAGGCCATCTGTGGCGCCTGGTGGATGGTCGATGAAGTTGTCGTAGAGGTTTTTGATCTTGAGGTGGAAATAGGTTCCAAGCTTGTCGCAGAGGTCTTGGGATGGGGTGATGTCTGTGGCTTCGCTGCTGGGTTGGTGAATTCTTGAATGACACTGAAAAGTTCCTTGGAGTTGGCCAGGATTTTGTTGTGGATGAAGTTCCTCTTGGTGGCTCTGATCTGGTTGTGGTAGTGATGGAGCAGGGTAAATATAAAAATTTTAACCTCCTAATATTTTCGTACAATATTAATAAACATGTTCGTTCAAGTAAATAACCAACAATGTATGTAAAGGGTTAATGGTAACACGCAATTCAGTGTGCAAAGTAATGGACTAATAATTGTTTACGTTTCTAACATAACATAATATTTTGCGTACTAAAATAATAATAAAATGCATGATTTGTGCTTTTGAATAAAACGTGTGGTTGCAAAATAAAGCGATGGTAAGTAAGGGACAGCTTTATATGTTGCTTCTGCTAGGTAATACCTAATTGGGGTACGTAGAAAGACGGGAGGGAAACGAAAGGGTTTATATTTCTTTGTTTTAATAACATTTTGTTTTCTTTAAAAATAGTGCGCTTAGGCCTGCCGAGCAGCAATATAAAATGGCCGCGAGATACTAGAGTGCGCATGAGCGGATGCGACCATGTGATAGAGGAGAGAGGCTGTGGAAAAGGGATGATCACGTGCTGATGCCGAGAGGCTAAGATGAAAGTATGGTCAAGGCTGCTGTGACCCTTCTAAGCAGATGTGTGCCAAGATGATCAGCAAGAAGCGTGAGAAGCCTGGTTGAATCAATAGAAGGAACTGTGTTATACAAATTGTTGCAGAAAAAGATACAATTTGGACTGATCGAAACGGATGAGCAAGTGCATGAACTGTGGGAAACGATGCTTGCATGGACATTCCACACGGAACTGGTTAAGACCAGGAAGTTTGATTAAAATGTATAGGGACCTGAGTTTTTGACCAATGAGAATGAATCGCGCCATGTAAGAAGAAACATTTTATGCTGTAAGCTAGAATTAGGGTATAAGAAGACCTACTCTAGGTGGGAGGGGTTAGAATGCTGCGGGATGCTGCGGGAGATGCTGAAGAAGTTAGATGCTGTAGATGGGAGAGTTTGCGGTTGCTGATGCTGACGAGCTGATGCTGCTGCTGTTATTTTCCTTTTCCGGTTGAGTATAAGATGCTGTTTTAGGAGAACTTTTATTTGATAGGTTTCTATTAGAATTGTTAGGATTTCCAACAGAGATAGATAGGTTGATCTATAGAGTTATTAGTATGATAACCTCATTTTCCGTCTAATAAAAGTGCCATGCAATTTCAACTATTCTTATATTGATGATAAATGCAATGATCTGAATAATAAGATTAATCTCAAATTTCCTGCATTCAAAACTTTATATAAACTTTATTATTCTTTAAACAAATGACTCAGTGATTTTTCTTTAGTATAATGATTAATAATGAAATGGTAAAGAGTTCATTGTGATTGAGCTGGTCTTAATCACCATCAACTGATTCCTACTAATTGGTCCATCGACCAATGAGCGGAATACCTTACAAGAAAATGAGAATTATTGTGTCATTATAAAAGAGGTATCCCGACTCCTTCCAGCGAATCGTTTTTCTCCTAGGTTTCATGACGGAGGAAATCCAGGGAATAAATGAGTAAGTGAATGTATATGCGGTGTTATGGGCCCCACCGTCATATGGATAATGTGTGTGTGTTAGAGAAATAATTGCACCTGGATGACCAAAAAGCATGATAGGAGAAATTATTTTTATTGTAAGCGCTGGATCAGATTTCTTGGTAGCAGAGTTATGGTTATTATAGATTAGTTTGGTGATTATTGAATTTTGATTATAGATTATTGATAAGTTTATGTCTAACACTTTTTGTTGAGTCGCGTTATGTTATATGTAAGTTTTCACGCTTCCGGGAAGTAGGAAGTGGAACACGTGTGGCAAGAGAAGTCGCATGGAATTTTACACTGTCTGAGTTCATTTTGGTAATAACACAGGTTGTGTTATTTAGGGACATTTTGCGTATAAAAGGTGTGTAAGTGAAATAGTGATCGGTTTTCTTGTGAAACTCTGGCCTTAATTCTCAGGAGCAGTATAGTCTCCACATGTGTTTTATCCCCAGAGAAACGGGTTTACCGCTTGCTTGAAAGAAGGGTAAGGTAGAGGAAGTGCTACTTTATCGACGAAACTGAAAGTTCTGTGGTAGGGTAGAGGTAAGCGCTGCCTACTGGAAAATACAGAATTCTTGTGTGAATGGTCAAAGCTATCTTTTCGGTTTAGCGAATCAGACAATGGAAATGTGGATAAAATGTTGTAACTAACAAGAATTGTTGTAAAAGAAATTGCCGATAAATTTTGTAAAGAAGGGGTCAAGAGCAGAAGTGACGTAGACAAAAGCCGCGCTGGGATTGGACAATGCACCGTAGACAGAAATCGTTGTGATTGGAGTGTTGGTGTGAGTCGCGCTAGCATTGGTTGAAATAACGCATAGGGAACAGTATTGAATTGCGGATTGTTGAAGGAGAAAAAGGTTGTGAATCATGTCGTACTATGAGTATGGAAAAGAGAAAACGTCTTGGATGTCGAAAGTTAAGAACTTCTTTAAGAAGGACAAAAAGGTAGTGACTAGAGAGGGACAAATAATTCCTCCGCCGAAATCACCAGCCTCACATATGATGCTGAAATATGGATATCATACATGCATATGGTTAGAAAATTGGACGAAATACACCAAGAACGATGGAGCATTGGCTTTCCCTGAGAATGGTTCATTTAATGTAGCTGTATTACGGAACTTGCGAGAAAAGATGGTAATGTTAGAACCTAGACCTAGACCGACACAGTTTGAAGCTTTAGCGGAATGGGAAGATGAGATGTATGAGCGAGAGAGATCCAGAGGATTGAAGAATCATGAGTTTATACCTGGAAGGTTGTGGGGAATAAATCATGAGGACAGAGTAAAGCGTTGGAGATACGCTAACATGGCAGGAGGTTTGTTTCCAGCTTTTGCGGTTGAGGAAGAAGCAAAGAGAAAGTGTACCGAGAAAAAGAAACATGTAGTGGTAGAAAAGTATGTGTATGGTGGCAGTGAAACAGATGACGAATTGCTGGAAGATATTTTAAACAGAAACCCACCTCCATACCAACAGACTTCTGTAGTGGTGACACCTAATGCACCACAAATGGAAACTGGGAGGAATAAAAAACCCGAACGAAGAAATGAAATAAATAGGTCACAAGAAACATTTAAATTTTCACAAAATGAAGAGACAGAAAGTGACAATGCAACTGAACTAGCAAAAACGACAAAAGAATTGACTGAGAAAATAAGAGAATTGACAAAGAATATGGAAGCTGTAACTGTACCAGTAACGATAGGTCCAGTAATGCCAATTTTTGAGAATCAGAAAATAAATGAACATTCTTTGGTGATTCCCATGAATTCACATTTGCAAAGAAAAAGAGAAGGGATGGAACTGAATAATGAAGGCGCACATAATTCGGTTAGTACGTGTAGACCAAGTCCACCTACAAATTTGACGATAAATGAGAGTGAGATTAGGAGAATGCCTATGGTAACAGAGTCCGCATCAGGAACACCAGAAAGAACCAGTGATTGGATTGAGTTAAATAGTACGCCTGTAGGTCCGACTCCAGAAGAGTTAAATGAATGGATGAAAGCGCTAAAAGCAAAAGAACCTGAAGAAAAACCATTAGATGTAATTAGGTTAAAAATAGACATGGAAGAGTTGATTTTGGGAACAATTGGAACGGAAAAACTAAAAAATTATCAGGATGACGAGATTATGTTTTTGTGCAAGAGTCTTACTTGGAGAGCTAGAAATTTACATGACAAATTGGAAGAGATTGCAGGTGAACTAGGAGTGGAATTTGTGAAAGTGAGGACGTTGCAGAAACCGTACAGAGTAGATTTTTGTGAAAAAGACATAGAAAATTTGAACACATCAGGAAGACTGACCCAGATAAAAGAGCTGATTGTTTTATTGAGAAAGTGGGGTGATGTGGATAGATGGAGAAATAGATGGACAAAGAGGAATGAGAAAACAACAGATAAAGCATCTTTGGCTTTTGCAGTGACAGATAGGGAACCAGTTACTAGGGAATACCCGATGAGAGAAACACCAGGTGGTAGTTATGTGCATGTTCCGTGGACCAGACAGGATATACTGTCATTTACAAATGACTTCCCAAAATTGAGAGAGAAACCAGTAGAATGGTACAGACAAGTGGAGAGATTTGTTAAGGTGTCAAAAGTGCTGTGGATAGATCTAGATGGATTGTTTGACATAGTAGTGCCTGCTGATTTATGGACAGAATGTAAGATTACAATTGATTGGCCAACTGTAGAATATCCAAGGGATGCCAAAACAGGAGCGCCAGGTCCAGAAGTGATGAGGAAGTATGATCAGGTAGTTACCTTTTTGAAGAATAAAATTCCACCAAAAGAAACAGATTGGGTGAAAATAGACAGAACAACACAGGAAAGCAAAGAATCAGTGCACGCGTACTATGAGAGATTGTTGTTGGTTTTCAAACAGTATAGTGGTTATGAGACGCTAAGTGAGAAGGACATGAGTCACTTTGTATATAGGTTTGTGTATGGATTAACACCAGAGATAAGCGAAAGGATTAAGCAGCATTTGATAGGATGGCAGAATAGCACAGTGGATGAGGTTTTGAGATATGCTAAATATTGCAGTGATGAAATTGAGAGTAAACAGCGTAAATTGAAAGAGAAAGCCATGTGGGCACAGGTGAAAGTTGCGGAGAAACAAGAAGCTCAATTGAATAATACTAGCAGTGAAACAGGACAGTTTAAATCCCGACCTAATATAGGTAAAGGAAAAGGACAAATGAGCATAGATGAGGCGAAGAAAAAGTGGCCATGCCACAACTGCGGAAAGCTAGGGCATTGGAGAAACGAGTGTAAATTTCCTCCAAAACCTAATGTGGAAAATCAATCATTAAATTCACAGGTGCAGAGTGAGGTAGTTACTCAACAAGGTCAGGTGCCACAACCACCACTTCCCAAGAGTGCTAATCAACAGAAATACAGTGCAGAAACAGGATTCTACGGAGGAGAACAGGTAAAACAGTTGTCACGTGCAGCTGAAATTTCACAATATTGGTTACGACAGAATGAAGATGAGTCGTATGAAAGTTCATGACGGTGTCTAAAAGAGAGGGAAGAGTGCGTGCTTGGCGCAACTCTAGAGGTAGATCAGTCAGGTCCATTTGTGGATGGAGAAGTGAATGGTGCAAATGTAACATTCCTTGTTGACACTGGAGCTACCCGTTCTACTGTTAGGTCAGTGGAAATTCCAAATCTTCCTCTCTCAGGTGAACATATACAAGTGGTTGGAGTTTCCAATCAGCAAATTGAAACGCCTCTTACTAGATTAGTAAAGGTAAGAATTGGTCCATTTAGTGAAATGCACCGATTTGTAGTGTGTGATTGTAGTCCCGTGAACCTTTTAGGACGCGATTTGTTGTGCAAAATGAATTGCACAATTTATTGTACTCCAGACGGAATTGCATTTCAGACTCCAGATGAGGATGTGCTGTATAAAATGACAATGGTAAATTTAGAACCAGAAGTAAATGGCTTATTTCCTGTATTTGATGCAGAGAAAATCCCAATTGAGTTGAAAAAGACAGTGAAAGAAGAAGTGTGGGATTTGACAGGAGAAGATGTAGGATTAATGAAAGGAGTAGATCCCGTTAAAATTACGGTAAAAGAAGGAACGAGTTACCCAAATACGCCCCAGTATAAATTAACTCCAGAAATAATTGAAGGAATAACGCCAGTAATAAATAAAATGATTGAACAAGGAATTCTAAAAGAAATCATGAGCAGTCCATGTAATTCGCCAATAATGGGACTGAAAAAGCCAAATGGAACATATAGAATCGTACAGGATTTAAGAAAGGTAAACAAAATTGTTGTGCCTTGTTGCCCAATAGTACCGAACCCTGCTGTGATTCTATACCAGATTCCACGCGAAGCAGAGTGGTACACTGTAATTGACTTATGTCATGCATTTTTCTCTATTCCATTGCATCCAGATAGCCAGCCAATATTTGCGTTTAGGTTTGGAGAGCGTATTTTGGCATGGTGCCGAATTCCTCAAGGGTACACAGAAAGTCCCTCAATCTTTAATCAGATCCTGAAGAAATCATTGGAAGATTTAAGAATGCCAGAAAAGTCAGTAATGGTTCAGTATATTGATGACCTACTGGTGGCATCAAAAACGAAAGAAGCATGTGTCAATGATACAATTGCTTTACTGAATCATTTAGCAAAAAGAGGACATAAAGTGTCCCCTTCAAAATTGCAGTTTTGTCAACAAGAAGTCCAGTATTTAGGGCATAAAATTGAGAAAGGAGTACGAAAGGAATCGACAGAGAGAATAAAAATGATTCAAGGAATGAGAGCTCCAATGACACAAAGAGAGGTAAGAATGTTTTTGGGAATGGTTGGATATTGTCGACAATGGATAAGCGGTTTTTCACTAATTGCTAAACCATTGCAGAAACTGACAAAGAAGGATGTTAAAGATCCTTTTGAAATGAATGATGAAGAAATGAAAGCATTCAGAGAGCTGAAAAAGAAATTGTGTGAGGCTCCAGCATTGGGAATGCCTGACTATGAGAAAGATTTTGAACTGTATTGCAGTGAAAGAGATGGATGTGCATTTTCAGTTTTGGTGCAGAGACATGGAACTATGAAAAGACCAATTGCATATTTTTCAGCTGTTTTAGACCCCGTAGCGAAAGCGTTGCCTGGATGTTTGAAAGCAGTTGCTGCTACTTGTGTGAGTCTGGAACAGAGTGAAGGCATAGTGATGGGGTATCCATTGAGAGTGTATGTTCCCCATTCTGTGGAAATTCTTTTGACAAGAACGAAAACCCAATACATGACACATAGTCGGCTGACTAGGTATGAAAAGGTAATTTTGAGTGCAGATAATGTAACCATCGACAGATGTATGAATGTGAATCCTTCAACATCATTGCCAGATGAAGAGAATGTGATTGAAATGGATGAAGTAGATCACGATTGTCTGAATGTGCTCGAATACTGTACAAAACCAAGAGCTGATATACGAGATGAGCCTTTGAAAGAATCAGATTATATTCTGTTTGTGGATGGCTCATGTTTAAGAACGAGTGATGGAGTTTTAAGTGCAGCATATGCAGTTTGCACAGTAGCAACTGTGTTGGAAGCATCTTGTCTGAAAGGTGTACGGTCTGCCCAAGTTGCAGAATTAGTAGCTCTGATTCAAGCATGTAAGTTGGGAAGAAATGTACGGGTTACGATTATGACCGACAGCCAGTACGGCTTTGGAGTCGTGCATGATTTTGGTCAGATTTGGTCACAAAGGGGTTTCTTGACGTCTGCAGGGACACCCATCAGAAATGGAGATTTTGTGAAAAAGTTACTTGAGGCGATACAGCTGCCTAAACAGATCGCTGTGGTGAAGTGCAATGCACATAAAAATGGGGAAGACTACATTACTGTTGGCAACAAATATGCTGACGAAATGGCACAGTACTGTGCAAAGAATGTGGTTTCTTTGAATAAATGTCGCGAAAGAGAGCATATTTCTTGTCCTTTGCTTTTTACTAACTCAATTGAAACATGGGATGAGGTAAGACAGTTACAAGAAGCTGCAGAAGACGAAGAGAAAGATACTTGGTTAAAAGCAGGATGTAGGAAACACGAAGAAACTGATGTATGGGTTTACAGGGATGAGAGACCAGTTATGCCTGATAGCATGATTTCTGACATGGCACGGATGTACCATGGACAAGCCCATATTGGGAGAGATTCAATGATCAGACTTTTTAGACAAACATGGTACAATCCAAAATTCAGAGCCATAGCTGAGAGTCTTTGTCAGAGATGTCTTATTTGTCAACAGTTAAATCCAGGAAGGAAGACAGTAGTGAGTCTAGGAAGAATAGGACGAGAAGGGGGTCCTTTCACCAGAATGCAGATGGATTTCATTGAAATGCCACCTTGCAGTAGATTGAGATATGTTCTAGTGGTCGTCTGTTTGTTTTCTCGTTGGGTGGAGGCATATCCAACAAGAAGGAATGACAGCATAACAGTAGCAAAACTTTTGCTGCGAGAATTCATTCCAAGGTATGGTTTTCCAGTCACGATTGAAACAGATAGAGGAACACATTTCCAGAACGAATTAGTTAAACTGATTTGTGAAGCACTTAGTATTAAACAGAAACTGCATTGTGCATACAGACCAGAGGCTTCTGGAATAGTAGAGCAAGTAAATGGAACGATCAAGAACAGGTTAGGAAAAATGTGTCAAGCTACAGGACTGAAATGGCCAGATGCTTTGCCATTGGTTCTGATGACAATCAGAAGTATTCCGGAAAGGAAGACTGGACTCAGTCCACATGAGATAATCATGGGACGAGCAATGAGACAAGCACAAGTACCTGTCAACAAGCTACTGACTATAACTGATGATCTAGTACTGGATTATTGCAAAGGATTGGCTGATGTGGTGCGTTCTGTGTTTCATCAGGTTGGACCGGATGCGACCACTCTTGAAAGAAAACCAGCTCACGACTTGAATCCAGGAGATTGGGTTCGAATAAAAGTCCACCGGAGAAGAAACTGTTTGGTTCCTCGCTGGGACGAACCACGACAAGTGATCCTAGTGACGACCACCGCAGTCAAGTGTGCAGGAGTGAAACACTGGGTACATGCCAGCCACACCATCAGAGTTCCAGAACCAAAAGATCGACATGTGAGTCGGCATCTAGAAATATCAGATAACAGTTCAGCATCAGAAAGAGAAGAGGAGACAAACAGGGTGCCAGAACCTGAAGATCGACCTGTAAGTCGACATCTGGAAGACCCAACTACAAGTGAAACAATAGAAGAAGAAGAAGAAATAGAAGAAATAGCTGAAGTTCCAGAATTTGAAGATCGACCTGTAAGTCGACATCTGGAAATATCTGATACCAGTTCAGAATCTGATACAGAACATTCAGAAGGAGAAGAAATTTCAAAAAGAAAGTGGAATTTTGAAAGCATAAGAGAAGAAACTGAGCCAGAAGACAATGACAGTGAACAACCAAGTACAAGTTGTGGTAAAATTCCTTCGAAGATAATATTAATAGATGAAGAAGGGAGAGTTACAAACCAAAAGTTAGAAAAATCGGAAAAACCCCGAGGAGCAGTAGGGACAGATAGTCAAACACAAGAACAGGGAAATTTAGAAGCAGATAGAGAAACTGACACAAAATCGGAAGAACCTCGAGGAGGGACAGAAATAGGTGAACGAAGGAAGATAAGAAAAGAACCACAAGTAGATGAAAGCGAAATCATAAGCTTCAAAATAAGAGGAAGCAACGAAAAGATTGAAACAGAATCAGAAGAAAGTGGAGAAGAAAGAAATGAAAAAATAGAGACAAGAAAAAGAAATTGGAAAACTGAAAGAGAGGAAAAAGGAAGTGAAGCAAAAAGGCCAAGAAAAGGAGACAATTGGCCCAACCAAGTAAGAAAATTAAGATACAGAATCATAAAATTGGATGGGAAAAGTGCTGAACAAGTGAATGAAATAACAAGTCAAAAAGAGCAAGGAAAACAAGGTGGTAAACACTTGCAGAAAACAAAAAGAATAAAGAAGGTGAATCAAAAGTACAGATCGCCTGAATGGTTGTATCGTGCTTTGACTAGTCACAAAGAAGAATTGAACACTCACGAAAACCCAGAACAAAGAAACCTGATGGGAGAAAGTGAAGTGCAACAAACCTGAAAACAACAAAACTGAAGGAGTCTAGATAGTTTACCGGATTTGACAAAACACTGAACTGACAAATTTACCGGATGTGACAGAGAAAGAATTCTGAAAAAGAATTAAAAGAAAGTACCAAGCAAAGACAAAATATTGGAAATACAGAGTGGCAAGCAAGTCATTTCTGAGGTGTAGTGACACAATTTTCTAGAAAACAAGTAAATAAGGTTAAAAGATAAAATGGAGAATATTAGAGATAGAAAATGTAGATGTGAGTTTTTAAGTAGATGGTGCAAAATGTGCTGTTTTTGTACAGGTTTATTAATAACAGTATGGGTGGTTTTAGCAATAACTATTCCAATTAGTTTAGCTGTAGTGGAAAAGTCTAATAACACTGAGAAAGAAAAAGGAGCTAACACTCAAGAACCAGTTATTTTAAGGAGTAGTGCAGAATTACATAAGGACAAATCAATAACAGATTTTTCTAAAAATGTTTTTACTAAATTACTGTATGAGTACGTGGAAACAATGGATGTAAGAGATTGCTATGTTTGTATGCAGTTGCCTGCATCTGTAGCAGAGGGTGTGACTTATCATCACCTTCCTTTGACATATGGAATAACATGTAGTGTTTTAGCAAGCTTATTTTATAAAACAGGTAGATTAGAATATTATTACACGGATATAGATAAGATTTTTGCAAAGGTTTCTGTAGTTCCCGAGCTTAACAAAATAAAAGAGGGAAAGACGTTTGGTGAATATTTTTTAGAAGATAAGATTTTAACATCAGATAATATATTTAGGTACAACCTTACCTGTGAGTTAAAGAAGGAAGAAAAGGTATTTCTAGAAATGGTTGAAGAGAGAAGGGTAAAATTTGAAAGAAAAGTGATAGAAGAGACAAAAACACCTCTTTGGGCGTTTGAGGAAGACCATCATGATAAGAAAAAGACAAATGCAGCTATGACTCTGGATTGGCCCCAACAGGGAAGGTTGTGCATTAGAAGAAATAAGACAAGATATGACAATTATTTTGTGGGTTCCAGCAATTGCTATGACAATTACAAAATTTTAGGTGGATGGGGATTCAAAGGGGGAAAAGATCCAATATTTCCAGGGATTTATTACGTTTGTGGGAATAGGGCTTATTATAGGTTGCCGGACCATTGGTATGGGTCATGTTATTTAGGCCTGGTCTTTCCAAAGATTTTTCATGTGGATAGAAAAGAAAAAGGAACACACAAAATGATAAATACCTTTACACGTAGGAAAAGGGAAAGTTTTTCAGAAATAGTAGGTGATATTTTTGGTGCATTGATACCAGCAGTGGGAATATCTTTGAATGCATTCAGAATTCGGAAATTATCCACAGTGGTAGATCGTTTATCTACAGATACTGCTGGAGGGTTCTTAATGGTAAATACAGAGATGGTTGCCATGAGAGCTATGGTGATGCAAAATCGTCTTGCCCTTGACATTCTTTTGGCAAAAGAGGGCGGAGTCTGTGGAATGCTGAAAGTCCAACATTGTTGCACTTACATTCCAGATAAAAGCGAAAATATACAGAAGTATATAACAAATATTACAAATTTGCACAAAGAACTTGTTCCACTGGAGGTTGAAAGTGTGTGGGGAAAACTTGGTAAAGGTTTTTCTTCTGTAACAAATTGGTTAACAAGAATGAGTGGATTAATAATAGGGAAAGTTATAATAATAGCAACCATGATAATAATAATAATATTAGTACTGAAGCTTGCAGTAACATGTATAAAGAGAAGAAGAAAGCAGAATAAGATAGAAAAAGAAAACATGATAAACAGGGAAAGAGAGAGAGAAATAGGTGAAATAGAGTTAGAAGAAATAAAAGAGAACATGTACAAGAAAACGAAGAAACAAGTTGAAAGAGATACAGAAGTATAAACTAACAAAAGCAAATGGATAAAAGATATATGCTGTCTGAGAAAATTGTATAACTTGGGTTTTGTGGTGATATTAAAAATCACCAAAGGGGGAGTTGATGGAGCAGGGTAAATATAAAAATTTTAACCTCCTAATATTTTCGTACAATATTAATAAACATGTTCGTTCAAGTAAATAACCAACAATGTATGTAAAGGGTTAATGGTAACACGCAATTCAGTGTGCAAAGTAATGGACTAATAATTGTTTACGTTTCTAACATAACATAATATTTTGCGTACTAAAATAATAATAAAATGCATGATTTGTGCTTTTGAATAAAACGTGTGGTTGCAAAATAAAGCGATGGTAAGTAAGGGACAGCTTTATATGTTGCTTCTGCTAGGTAATACCTAATTGGGGTACGTAGAAAGACGGGAGGGAAACGAAAGGGTTTATATTTCTTTGTTTTAATAACATTTTGTTTTCTTTAAAAATAGTGCGCTTAGGCCTGCCGAGCAGCAATATAAAATGGCCGCGAGATACTAGAGTGCGCATGAGCGGATGCGACCATGTGATAGAGGAGAGAGGCTGTGGAAAAGGGATGATCACGTGCTGATGCCGAGAGGCTAAGATGAAAGTATGGTCAAGGCTGCTGTGACCCTTCTAAGCAGATGTGTGCCAAGATGATCAGCAAGAAGCGTGAGAAGCCTGGTTGAATCAATAGAAGGAACTGTGTTATACAAATTGTTGCAGAAAAAGATACAATTTGGACTGATCGAAACGGATGAGCAAGTGCATGAACTGTGGGAAACGATGCTTGCATGGACATTCCACACGGAACTGGTTAAGACCAGGAAGTTTGATTAAAATGTATAGGGACCTGAGTTTTTGACCAATGAGAATGAATCGCGCCATGTAAGAAGAAACATTTTATGCTGTAAGCTAGAATTAGGGTATAAGAAGACCTACTCTTGGTGGGAGGGGTTAGAATGCTGCGGGATGCTGCGGGAGATGCTGAAGAAGTTAGATGCTGTAGATGGGAGAGTTTGCGGTTGCTGATGCTGACGAGCTGATGCTGCTGCTGTTATTTTCCTTTTCCAGTTGAGTATAAGATGCTGTTTTAGGAGAACTTTTATTTGATAGGTTTCTATTAGAATTGTTAGGATTTCCAACAGAGATAGATAGGTTGATCTATAGAGTTATTAGTATGATAACCTCATTTTCCGTCTAATAAAAGTGCCATGCAATTTCAACTATTCTTATATTGATGATAAATGCAATGATCTGAATAATAAGATTAATCTCAAATTTCCTGCATTCAAAACTTTATATAAACTTTATTATTCTTTAAACAAATGACTCAGTGATTTTTCTTTAGTATAATGATTAATAATGAAATGGTAAAGAGTTCATTGTGATTGAGCTGGTCTTAATCACCATCAACTGATTCCTACTAATTGGTCCATCGACCAATGAGCGGAATACCTTACAAGAAAATGAGAATTATTGTGTCATTATAAAAGAGGTATCCCGACTCCTTCCAGCGAATCGTTTTTCTCCTAGGTTTCATGACGGAGGAAATCCAGGGAATAAATGAGTAAGTGAATGTATATGCGGTGTTATGGGCCCCACCGTCATATGGATAATGTGTGTGTGTTAGAGAAATAATTGCACCTGGATGACCAAAAAGCATGATAGGAGAAATTATTTTTATTGTAAGCGCTGGATCAGTAGCCCGTCATGGCGTCCTTGTAGGTGGTGTGGTTTTCGGTTGTCTTGGTGTTTCTCCAGTTCATCTCCAAGCATCTGCAGGTGCATCTGGCGGGGTTGCGTAGCGGGGCGAGCTCGTCTGCGCAGTTGGAGATCCAGGTGTGGAGTTCTCTGGCTGCGTCGTTTGCGTCGGGTGCCCAGGTGTGGTTGTCTCGGGTGAGGGTGGAGTTAAGTTGCTCGTCGGTAACCTTGCTCCAGTTCCTTCGTGGTGGGCGTGGGGCTGGTTTGGGTGCCTTGGGTTTGTTGATGGCGAAGTGTACGCAGTGGTGGTCGGTCCATGGCGGCTGCGTTGTGTGGCTGAATTGGATGCTGTTTCCTGCCGCGAAGATGGGGTCGAGGGTGTGTCCTGCTCTGTGGGTCGGTGTGTTGATGAGTTGTTTAAGTCCGATGCTGGCGAGGTTGTCACGAAGGATGGTGGAGTTGGGGTCGCTGGGGTTGTCGAGGTGGAAGTTCAGGTCTCCAATGAGTATGTAGTTTGTTGAGGCGATGGCGTGGGGTGCGATGAAGTTGGTGATGGTGGTGGCGAAGGGTGTTCGGGGGCCGGGGGTCGGTAGACGAGGGTTCCTCGGAGTGTGGCTTTGGGGTGGTCTGGATCTGGAAGTGCAAGTGTTCGGCGGAGGGGAAGGTTTAGCTGGAGGTGGTGAGGCGGAGGGTTCTCTTGTGGGCGATGGCGAGGCCCCCTCCTGGGTGGTTGGGGCGGTCTTTCCCCTGAATCTTGTATCCGTCTGGGATGGCGGTGCTGATGTCGGGGGCGGAGGATGCGTTGGTCCAGGTCTCTGTGAAGAAGGCGATGTCGGGCGAGAGAGAGTCGAGTAGGTTCCAGATTTCCATGGCGTGTTTGTTTACGGAGCGTACGTTGAGGAGGATGCATTTTAGGGTGTCGCTGGTGCTGGCGTCGGCGGTGTTGGAGGCCGGGGTGGCGGTGAGGGTCTGGCGGCAGTGGAGGCAGGAGAACTGGCCGTGGGTCGTGTTCGGCAAGGCCTGTTGGCATTCTCTAAGTCTTCCAGGGTTGAGTGCGAGGAGGGTGGTGGTGTCGTAGCGATGGGTAGTGGGAGGTCCAGGGTTCCTGGCGCTGCCCGCGGTCGGGCGCAGACGGGCTTGCCTTTGGCGTGCCTTCCATGCGCCGGCGGCGCGCCCGCTGCACGCATCCACTGCGCGACCGCACAGCGCCGCCATTAAGTAGGGGAGGTGGGAGGGAGGAGAGGCTGGTAGGCGGGAGCGGGGAAATTCCAGGGGGGAAATCCGGGGGGGGAATTCCCGGGGGGAATTCCGGGGGGGAGGGGCAGCAGGGGCAGCAGCGGCGAAAGGAACAGGCAGGCACAAGAAAATAAAAACAGTGGTGGAATTAGAGCAAGACACAGATGGGCACAATAACAATGGCACAACAGGGAATAATTAAGAAACGAAACGGCTGAGAAAGGTTACGGTGGTTGCAGGCAGTCTGGTCCCAGTTGGAGCGGGCAGCAGGCGCAGGAGCGGGCAGCAGCCTCGAACCTCCCAAGGAGGAGGTCGGGGTCTGGAGCCAAGAGACGGCACAGCGGAGCTGCAGGGAGAGAGTGGACCTAGACCGAGGGCTGTGTGAGCAGACCAAGCAGAAGTGGCACAAGTGTGAGTGAAAAGAACAAGATCAGGCAGCAAATAGAAGGCAAGGGTAGAGGGAAGAGCAGGTGGATCACTCATTGAGGGAAATGCACAGGCAGATGGTGAAAGCTGGGCAGGGAGCAAAGCAAAGAGGAGTGAACCATGAATTGTGGAAACATGAAGGTAACAGGACAGGAGGGCAATGCAGAATGAGTGGATGGCAGGTCATGGCCATGGTCATGGTCAGACGAGGAGGTTTTGAGCAGACAGTGAGTGTCCCTTCCCTGAGCAGCCATAGATACTCTGGGCGTGAGCTGAATGAGCTGCCGGTGAGAGGCCAGCATCTCTATACAAGACAGACAGATGGCGTTGTAGCACAGGTGTCCTGCTAAATGGAGCTTAGAAAACCTAATAGTATGTGAAGGGGCCCTAAACCAGCAGAGGAGAGTGTGGAGCCTTTAATACTTCACAACATTAGCCCCATCAAATAAAAAGGCTTGTGCAAGGCTGGATCAAAGAAGTCTAGGGAAGTAGAATAGGCATTTTAATAGGTTGACCCAGAGATAAATTTAAGTTGCTGGGACTATGATTAACAATCCTTATTATTCACAAACCTAACCTAAGGATTGTGCAATCAGCATCATCAATGGTTAATGTGTCCAGTCAATTCACACAATACAGAGCGTCTTACCCCAAGCAGCTTCATTAAGTTGTTTTTACAATTGTGTTACATTGATACTGATAAATCCAGACCCCTTGCTTCATAGTAATGGTATGTTCAGACCAACAAGCACACAACACGAAGATCATTATTGCCCAGTACAGAATAGATCACGTAAATGACACAACATCACCTCATCTAGTTCTTGGCATTCAATTTTGTTCCTTTGTCTCTGGGGCCCTAACAGGAGACTGGAGAATAGAGCTTCCTTCAATGTTCTGGCTTCTTTGCCATACACTTTATAAATAATTTGCATACACACCGTCCTCACTCGTCTTTCATGTTCACAGCACTCCTCGGATCTTATAAAGAGTTTTAGGCCAAGGCACCGAGGAACATTTTAACCGGGTCCTGGATACAAACCCCCTACAAGTGTCTTACTGTGGGCTTCATTTGATATGTCCCTTGAGGTTTTCTAAGCTGTCTTGTGCATTATTTTCACTACATTTTATTACCTTATGCCAGGCTCCACTCGAGGTGTCTTTCAGGGCCTCAAATTACATTACAGAGTTTGATCTCCGTCACCCAAGTTATTGTGTAGGGTCTTTCATTGCTCTTAAGGACCTAGTTACAGATGACATCCAAGGCACCCAGAGGTGCCTTAATACTACCACAGTACTGACACCACCTTGGCGAGAGGACTTACCAAAGTTCTTACACTAGAAAATCTCTCCCTCTAAGTGTATCTGATTGCTACAAAGACCACAAAGGTTGTTAGTGCAGGATATCTTCCAAGGCACCAATCTTGATCTTTCAGAGGCTGTTAGATGTAGACCTGAGCCTCTTCATCAGTCTTTTTTTGTCCAAAGTGGTTGGATGCTTCATTTGATTGTATGAGACCTCTGCTTGAAATTTTGTCTAGGACAATTTTTTGGGTCATGGTACTAAATGTTTCTCAATAGTACACGTCTTTTTTCCTTCACCCTTTGGTTTTTGTTTTAAACAGCTTCCTTGTCAGGGGTACCAGGACCCTTGTGGGGACCTTTGGGGGCCTGCCTCAAGGTCTCACAGTCTCAAGGACACACCTACTATTCTTATTACTGGCTCTTCAGAGGACCGTTATCTTTGAGGTACCTCTCAGGGTCCTAGAATGGTTTCTCCTCATGTGCTCTAAGAATTCCTCTGCTAGGAAATGTTGCCAGGGTACCTTTTCTCCACAATGTAAGAAATGATTGACTATGACATATGGATAATTATTCTGGGACACTTTTACTGGAGAATTTGCATTATATTATGAGTTTACATTTCTGAATCAATTATCAAAATAGATGTTATTTAAAATGATATAGCAGCAGAACTGCAATTTTTTGGAAGGAAAAAAGAAAAAGCAACATGGTTGGACAACATGAGTAGAAAAAGGTTTCCATGTATGTAAGCATATAATGTTTACTTAGGGCCTGATTTAGATCTTGGCGGACGATATACTCCGTCACACTGGTGACGGATATCCCATCTGCCAAATTAGGATATAATGGGATTTATATTTTGGCGGACGGGATATCCGTCACTGTTGTGGCAAAGTAGCCCGTTCGCCAAGATCTAAATCAGGCCCTTAGTCTTTGAGCCTCCCTGCCCAGTGTACATCTAAGATCACAGCTGGGAAACAAATTACCTTTTGTTCTGTTTTTGGAGACTATAAACCTTCAGAAGCGTGCTCCTCTTATCTGGTCGGGCACGAAATTAAGGAGTCGAACCAAAGATGTGGTTCCAAATAAACACGTCACTTGAAATGGAAAATTCTAGGCTGTTTCAAATTATAGCCAACTGAAACCTTGCATCATCATTATAAATTCATGATATATACAGCATCCAGCAATTTGGGGACATAACCAGGGCATATTATGAAGCCATCAGAATAATTAGAAATAGACATTAAGCCAATATAGTAGTAATTAAACACAATGTTATGTTAACAAATGCTAAGTTAATTAATTTGTAGACACACTGTTACCCAGATAAAGGCATCCTGGCCCTGAGAAAGATAAAGGTAGATGCCAACTAGGTGTTTAAACCTGATCAGGAAAACTAAAGCCGAGAGGCCAGAGAAATGCATTTTTAAAGCCTTCAGGAAAGTCAAATGATTATCAATCAAGCGAAAATTGAAAAGAAGATCGTTCCTGATCCTAGCTGCCAGGAAAAGGAACACCCTCTTGAGTGGGCACAATGTATCCTGGGGATTGCAAGAAACAGATGAGAAGATGATAGTAGAGTACAAGCAGTCGCGGAGTGAGAAAGCTTTCATTGAAGATGTATGGAAACTGCGAAATGAAAGGCACGATGGACCTGGGGGTCTTCAATTTTATATTGAAAGGGACTGGAAGCCAACGGAGGGAAGAAAAATTGGGAGAGGTGTGACTCTGACAAGAGAAAAAGAAAATATCCCAAACTGCAGCCTTTTGGACACAAGAGAGTCAAGCCATAGAAGCCACAAGTAAACCAGGATAAAATGAATTGTAGTAATCTACACAGGAAAGGATCACCACCTGGTCCAACCATCTGACGAGCTGAGAAAGGCAGAAATTAAATGATGTTATGTAGAAGTTGAATGTGATAAAAGCAGGACTAGGAGAGTTGGTTGATCTGCGAGAAGACAGAGATCAGTCAAAACTAAATCCAAGTTTCTAACAAAAGCCACAGGAGAAGTAACTGGAGCAAGATCTTCATGTGTGGAAAATTACCTATAATCTCTGTCTTGTAAGTGTTTATTTAGGGGGAATTTACTCACATCCAACAGACTACAGCAATGAGGCAGGAGACAAGAACTGCTCAAGAAACTGCCACTGCCAAGTCCAGGTGAACCAGGATCTGTGTGCCATCCGCATAGGTCAAGAATGTAAGGCTAAATGACCGTACAAGCTTTGCCAGAAGGACAATTCAGATGTTGATCAATGTAGGACTGATGGCAGAGCACTGTGGAACTACATGCAAATAGGCATACAAGCCGATCTGAATGGAGGGGTCAAGACAGTATGGCACCTAACAGTTAGACAGAAGGGTCTAAAAGCAACGGCTTGGGTGTGAACACCAACTCGAAAGATACAAGCAAGTCAAATTTGATCTGACATTGTATCAAAAGCTGCAGACAAATCAAAGGTCAAAAATTCAGTGAAATCCTAATCAACCATTCACCTCAAATCATCCAAAATTGAGACTAGTACCGACTCATTACTATGAAGTGATAAAAAACTGTTAGGATCTAACACGTTTAGAGGCTTCCTGGAACTCATAGATTTGACTATGGATTTCTTTTTCAAAGAAAATGGAAAGGGAAGATGAATATAGGATAACAGTTGCTAAGGATTGCCAGTTCAGCTGTGGGTTAATTAACAGAGGAACACTATTCACCTTCTTCCAAGTGAGGCAGCAGTTGAGTTTGAAATAGAGGGATTACAAAGTTCTTAGACTATAGGTCCTATCACATTTGGTATTTTTTTTAAAAGATAAACATGGCATGACTCCAGAGAAGTACCCAATTTGATGGGCAAAATGTCACATGGTGTATTTTCTAGGGACAAAGATGAAAAAGAGCACAAAAAAGGTCCATCAGAAATTGCAGAGAATGACTTAAATGTTGATAGAATGTGAGATGGTGAGGTCTCAAGAGAAAGCAATGTGCTACATGTATTTGCAATTTTGTCATGAAAATACTGAGATAGATTGTCACAGAAGTATTAAGAAGATTTAACTATATTAATAAAGCATGTAGGATTCACCAGAGAATGTTCAATTTCAAATATTTACCTGGTGTTATTAGGCCGCCGACTCAATAAGTGTGGCTTAGAACGCTGCCTGTGTAACTCGAAAGTTTTTTTTTGTAGCCCCTAAGGATGGAACTACATTGCACACCCTTGGAGGGAGAGAAGCCTCTAGGCCATGCTTTCTCAGCTTATTTACAGCTGCATTTGAGATTGCCTAGATCTTGGTTAAACCCATGGGCAGAAGGCAGATGAAGGTGGCCAGTTATTGATTTGAAAGGAATTAGTGTGTCTAGAGAATCTGAAACCAAAGAGTTAGCCTGTATTACTGCCTCAGACAAAGATAAACTTGAGTGAAGTTAGGGTCCTCTAATTCAAATGGATTTAGTTTGGCCCGTGGTCTTTTAGTAATCAGGACACAAGATGTTGAAATTAGTGTGATCTCATAGGGCTGATAAACAAACAAACAACAAAAATCTTTGAATGGGTACATTATATATTACTAGTGAATAAATTAGGTCTAGTCCATGTTTGATGATTCCCACATATAAGGACAGTCTATAAATTCCCATTGGTTTTAACCAAGGTTAGGAGTGTACGTCACCCCAAAGTAAGGTAAGGTACTAGAACGTTGAGTACTTAATAGCATGCTAACAAAATATTGTAGCAAAAATATCAATGACCACAATATTGACATGGTATGTATAAAGAGTTAAGTATAGGTTTACTACACTTAACTCCACTTATATGTACCCTGATGATGTACATCTTTTTAAGTACACAGATGTAGAATTAAGACTAGTACATATGTACTTACCTATGTATTCCTAACTCCACAATATTTTATTTTTTGCTATTTTGACTTTGATATTTTTGTAGCACATTTTTCTTGTAGTCGATATTCTTACATACAAGTCAAATTAGAGCTTCCATAATCAATAATTGTTACAGTATTCTATTGCCAACTTCAAGATAGTGCACAAGAACAATATGACTCTCATTACATCACTGGTCTCGGTGCATACTTCATGAACAACCATGCCAATGGAAAATATCCGATTTGAAAACCCAGTCACCATATTTTACTAGTTAATCTAAAATCTAATGGGAGTAGTGGGAAACGCATACAAGGTGGGGCACAGAGAACACGCACTACACAGAAGACGTACAAGATTTGAAATGATCAGCATACCCAGGAAAACAAGATCCAGAGAGACGCCTACAAAACCCTTAAGAATATAGGCTCTTTATAAGAAGATCTATAACAAATACTTGAATAATATAAAGAAGAAAAAATTATCCTCTTTTAACCATCCCAGAAAATAGGAAAAGCTGTGTTGAATCCCATCTAACTTGATAAGGGAGACCCAGTTAAACAAAATAACCTAAAGTGTTGTCCCTTAAATGTGGACATGCTCTTTACAAAACATCTGTTTTCCTAGAAGTGAATCTGCCACTTTGGTAGCAATAGCAGAAAACAACCTCAAACTACATGTGTCCCACCACCCACCAAGATACGTACAAAGGGTAGTGACACCCCAAGTGTACAACAGAGATAGTTCAACGGATGACATGTAAAAGATAGTCTTTTACACCATCCACCACATGAGCCCCAACAGCTCCATTCCTCAACAGCGCATCTTGCGTTAAGTACATAATTAATGGTACAAGACCTCTGAGTACACAAAAAGGGATAGCAGCAGAGTTGCATTCCCAAACTGCAGACTGGAGGATATGCTCACAAACTGTCCTGATATGGATTGTAGTACACACAACCTCAATAGAATAACTTCATTTCCAAATCTGTAGCAAGATCTGTGAATTAGGAGTAGTCAGCTCTAGGCACTGCATAGCGCTCACTTTCGCATGTGTAAAGGAGCACTGTTAAATTGCTATAATAATTAAAAGCTATCTATATTCCTCCAGGTCTGACCACGAGAAATAAAGGCTAATTGGTAATTTCCACCTAAAACAATTTAAATTGTTCATATATCTTATTGACTTCACACAATTAAGAACGTAATAGCTATCTAAATTAATTTAATTTGTAATCTGTCAAAATCCTGATGTAATGTACACTATGTTATAATAGAAGCCTCTGAAAAAAATGGCCAGAATCAAAAGTAGCTTTCTATGTTTCTGTTCTACCATCATACAAAATGTTCATATGTTTTAAAGTAATGACCACGAAAAGCAGTATTTTGGCTCAGAAATCTTCTTTAAAATTCTCATCCAGAACCATTCATTTTTAGGTCTTTGTTCTTTTTCAATTCATATATTTTGTTGCACTGTCTAATACTACTTTAGCTAGGACGATGTGTGTGTGTGTATTCCATAATGTAATTCCTTTTTCTTCTTTCTATTAAACAGTTGTTTTTCTCTACACTATGTGGTGTGCATCAGATAAATAATCATATTAACAAAGAAGTTTGACCTTAACAAAACTCATCACATACCTCTTCCCAATCCCATACATAGGGATGAACCTTTTTATATATGTACCCTCACCCACATGCTGGCCGTATGGCATGCTTCATCATAAGGTCTACACCAGCGTGATGCTAAACATCAAGGCGGCTCTACCCCACCCACAGGGGAGCACTTAGATATCACTGAGCCTGCCCTGACAGCCTTGGTAGCAGGAAACTCAAAAGGGTACAAATTGGCTAGGATAAGACTCCTGAATAGGTTTACTGTTATAGGCCTCCATGGCAAGGTTTAAAACACTACTGATACCCCTGCTGCATTTAATGTGCCCCTGCATCTACTCAGTCAACATGTTACATTCAGAATTATATTTGTCTAATTTCTTCTGGACCTAAGATCCTGCTGACAAGTCCTCAAATTTTGGGATCCACTATTCTCATTGAGAGCACACTAATATAATTCACACCATGGTCTCATGGGTACGCTACCACTCCTACATTCTGGCTATATTAGTTGCGCTCAGGAAATTGTCCTGCGCTCTTCACGACATCGGGGGTCTATTTACCCCTTAGGTAACAAGAATTGGTCATGGACCAGCTTCACACGTACTCCATGGACCCCACACAGCCATCACACCTACTCCAGGTACCCGTGGTTCCAGTAACCTAATCAGATAATTAAGACAGCAACTATGTGAAGCTGGGTCATTCATAACACTTTTGTGCAAGCGTATGTTTCTTTGGCATATATCTCAAAGTACACTGCAGTTTGACATCTGTTGATTATTGGTGATTTCTTTCAACTATTTATGATACCTTCATAGGTCTGAGATGCGCTTCTCAGTCAAAACTTTGACTTGTATTTATAATATACGTATTTATACATCGTATCACAGTACTGACGTAAGGCAAGCATATATTTGGTGATACAGACAAAGCACGTCACCTGGATCTGTTGAAATCAGGAGCAAGGCAAGTAACTGAGGTCAGTAAATAACTTTTTAAAAATTACCACTGCAGAGGGTTGTGTTCAAGATCAATTGATGCAAAGAATTGCTTTGTAAAAATTAAGTACTCATGCTGTCATACCGAGAGAAACCCTGGCAGGCACCGCTCTCCGGTCAATCCAGAAGGACACCCAAGACAGCATGACCATCAGGGTGGCCGGAAAGTAGGTCTGAAGCAGGAAGAAGAAGATGTGACGACGCAGCGTAAAGTTGATATAAAGGCGGTTGTACCATCCTAGAAAAAAGAGCCAAATACATATTGGTCATGGTTGGGAGGGTGGTTGGTAGCAGTCTGTGATCCGACTGAGGGATTCATCAGTGAAAGGAAAAGGGACATTTCAATAAATGGGGGGAAGTTTTGCGCTCTCATTGTTATGCATAAAAAGATCTCACTGAGACATACTGATGTATGTCCTGCCTCTTTTTGTAAAAACACATATTAAGATTTTATAGTACCAGCTTCACTGAAGATACACAGTACTGAACAGAACAAGAGTCAGAATCTATGTGTTCAATCACAGGTATAGAAACGATAGAGTGCTGGTGGTGGCTGTGGTGGTGCAGGTGGTTGAGCAGGTATAGAGCCAGACAGACATGTTAAATCATCGCCAATGTCACAGGACATACAAGGCAGTGTTATTTATTTGAACATGATAAATTTAACAAAAGCCATGAAATCGGTCATCTACTTATTTCTCCTCTGAAATATCACGAAAGCCTGAATTTCAGGCTCCAGTTTGTTCTGGCGCACCAGTGTGGAGGTCCCAATGGCACATATGACACATTCTAGTAGCAGGTTTTCCAGAGGGCCAGGTAGTGCTAAATTTAGGAAATGCATGTTTATACATGATTGGTTGTTTTCTTAAAGAAGAACCCTTGTTCTGCATGTTTGGCAAAGCTTGAAGCACACTGTCTGCAGTAAAACAACTATACAGACATTTAGTGGAGCAGTTTTGCCGGTAATCTGAGAAAAAACACAACAGGCCCGATTCACAATGCTATTTCTATGAGTTGGTGTGTCTTTCTCCATTCTTAAGTGTTTGTTATACATGAACATTCAGGCCTGCTTCTTAGGGCATTTTCTGTGAGTAGGTGTACTTACTTCAGGACTACGTGTAATTTACCCATGAATTTACAGGAGTAAAACTTGGTTGCTCACTGTTTCCTTGATGTCTGACTCCTGGAAACCACTCAAAGAAAATGCTTTCTGAATCAAGCCTGAATATTCAAGGGTAATTCACCTGTAAGACAGGTGTAAGACACAACCTTCACAGTTTTTCAGGTGTTAAACATCATGATTCATCTGAATGTGACAAGATGGCTCAGAATGTGTGACTGTGAGATGCGAGGTGACACAAATTGCCCCACGCAGAAAGCTTTTTCTATGAGTAATTGTGTTTTGCCGCCTGCCTTACATGTGAATCACTCCTGAGTTCAGAAATAATTTTGTATGAGTGGTTGTGGCTTACTGTAAACTTCGATGTGACTTATACATTCACTTCCTGGGTTAAAACATGGTTTTCTCATGACACTAAAACACAACACTTTTTTTGTCTGCAAGCATGTCTAAGGGCCACATGTATCAAAGTTCCATTTTGCATTCCCTAAATAGCTAATTTTAGGTAATCGCTATTTAGGCAATGCTAAATGGTATGTAAGAAAATAGCGATTCCCAAATAGCGATTCCTACAGAATCACAATCGCAATTAGGGAATCGCTACTCCATTCAGGCCCATAGGTGCGAATGGTTTTGCATTACCTAATTTGTGATTACCTAATTGGTAATCGCAAATTAGAAATGCAAAACCAAGGGTGAAGCACCCTCCAAATAAATGTGCACATGTAAGCTCACACATGCCCTAGGGGCATGTGTGTGCTACATGGCACTTTGAAAAACGTATTTTTTGTGCGTTTTAAAAAATTGCATATGGTTACCATCGACTTGGAGTCGATAGTAATAACATTTCCTAAATGCCCAGTTTGCATTTAGGAAATGCTTGGTACATGTGCTTAGGGCATCGCAAATTGCGATTTCCTATTTGGAGTCGCAATTTTAGGTAATCACAAAAAATTGTGATTACCTAAAATGCACTGCCAAAGCCTTTCATACATCTTGAAAGGCTATTTTAAATTAGCAAACAGTCAAATTTAGCGATTTGCACCGTTTGCGAATGCAAAATAGATCGATACATGTGACCCTTTTCTAGAAATTTGCAAGTAGGATGCAATAGAGAAAAGTCCTTACTCCCCAATAACTTGGATAGATTTGTATTTCAAAGATATTTGCAATAGTCATTTTGAATGCACATCAGTGCTCCTTAAATTCTCCCAAATTGAAGCGGACTCAAAACAATTACAATAAAAGCCAGATGAGTTTCTCATCCATTCATAATATGAGATATAAAATCTGTCATGGCTCAACCAAATCTTCATTAACCTTGATTCGCCATTTACTTTGCAAAACATTCTTAACCCTGTCGCAAAACACTTTTTGGGGAAAAAATCTAATCATCAAGGAAGTCAATAATCTTCATCTTTATCGCGGCATTTTCTCCCCATATTTCCCGAGCAACCATTTAAATTCATGGGCCCGAGGTCCTTCAGGTGGACACCATGCATCTAAACGTTCATGAGTATGTCACAGTTAAGTCTGAAATAAGCCACAACTATTCAAAGGAAATTAACCCCAATTTTGATTTTGAGAAACACCTCCTTGCTGAACATATAGCTATTAGCTTGTACTTACTTTTGCATTAATTAAGTTGTATATTAATACTGGTATATCCACCGGTATGCTCGATATTCTGTAAACTACATTCAATTAACCATTTGTAGGATGCATGTAAAACAAACACAACCTTGCCTTAGAACAACAGCAGTCAAAAGAATCGAAAACACTGAAATCCCTCTGCTTCTCACAATCAAAAGCAAAGAACAATTCATTAATTTAGGATTGGTCAATTTTACCTAAAAAAATTAAAGCTTTCCATACAACTCAAAAAAAGATGCCGGTATACCTTACACTCTTAGGAGGTCATTACGATGACGGGCGGACAAAGTCCGCCCGCCACCGTAACGGAATGCGGGACCGTCCGCAAGGGGTGCGGCGGTCCCGCACCTGACATTAGGATGCCACCGCCACCGTGGCGGTGCGACACTTATTCCCAGCATTGTGGCGGGCGGTGCTCACCGCACCGGCAGCCACAATGCTGTGAATGCACGTCGTGCATTTGCATGCACAACGTGACAGGCACCGCGCGGTGCTTGCCACCTTGTGCATACAAATGCAGGGGGGTACCACAGGTACCCCCCATGTGCACCCCCCACCCCCCAACATCCTGGGGGCCCGCAACGGGCCCCCAAATGCAAAGACCGTATGCCTTTCCATGGCGGCAACGCCGCCATGGAAAGGCTGATCTCCGCTGGCATCATAATATGGATGGCGGTGTCTTGGAGACACCGCCACCATATTATCCTTGTTTTCCGCCGGTCGACTCGTCGACCGGCGGAAAAGCAGCGGACGGTCTTTCCGTCCGCCGCGGACCCCCCAGCCATCATAATATGGCGGGGGTCTTTGCTGTGTGGATGGCGGGCGGATCGCCCCCGCAGGGCTGGCGGTGACTACCGCCGGCCCGGCGGGGGCGATCCGCCCGCCATCATAATGAGCCCCTTAGTTAGTATGCACAGTAATTGTTTTATATTCTGCAAAAAAACAACTTTTTGAGGAAAACATTTTTAATGTGAAAAGTGACATAGATCAGGTCTCTGACCATATGTTTCTAAATTGTTGGAAAAAAATCTTATTTTGGCACTGCTGGTGGTTGCATTGCCATTGCTGTAGAGAGAACCCAGCTTTGCACACAAGAAATTGTGGTGATATTTTGTGCTGGATGTTGATATTTTCATTGGTACGTATTTTGTTGCGTAGCCATGCTTCAGAACATGCAACAAACAGAGAAGGTAAATAACTTACAAAACGTTCTTTGTACAAGCATTGTGAAATTGGCTTTGAAAGAGAAAGTGACAGTACAGGACTCTTACCAGTGCTGCTGTAGAAAGCCAGTCTGGAGGTGGTGTGGAACTTTTGGATCAGGAACTGTGACAGGGAGATCTTCTCATCCGTTTTCAGGGACTCGTCTCCATTTTTCCAGTACAACATCAGATCCTCATCTGTGTAGGCATCTTGAAAAGAAGTGATAACAACAAAGTAGGCACATGTATGTGATGATAATTAATACCTCACACCTACAATAATTCATTAAGATTATGGAATTTATTTAGAGGCATGCTTAAGTTGGTAAATAGAGACACCTTCTGAGCTAGAGTTGCCACAGCAGAGTGGATGGAGTGAAAGCTTGGCAATAACATTGTGCAGTGCAGTCTGCGAGTGAGGAGAAGCTTAACCCCTTCGGTGCTTATGACGAGACCAGCTCGTCATGAGTCACAGTGGAGCTGTGCTCATGACGAGCTGGTCTCGTCATAACAGGTGCGCACCGCCCACGCGCGATTAATTCCCCGCCTGTGCGGGAGAATTAATGAGTGGGCGGGTTTGTGACGAGACCAGCTCGTCATGAGCACAGCTCCACTGTGACTCATGACGAGCTGGTCTCGTCACGAGCACCGCGGCGCCGCATTCAACCCCCCGCCCCCCGCACCCGTGGGGGAATTACCCCCACAGCGAAGGGGTTAAGCTGATGGGAGATCAAAAAAGAAGTGTTTTTATTTTGGGTCCCTGGGAATTTGTGCTCCCAACTGCTGCAAGAAAAAACTGCTATAGAGAATTACACCAAACTTGGCATGAAACTATAGCTTCACTCAGAATATATCCTTCGGGGATTTGTAGTTTCTGAGATATCTGCAGACGCTGAAGTGTTAAGCTTATAAATATAATTATTATCTGTAGATCTGGATCTGAGGAGGAACCAAGGATAATACATTTGAAAATAAATCAGATTCAATGCAGGTTTCCTAGGCCCTAAAAGGAAGAGTGGATCTTTGAATACTAATTGGTTGGCCATGAATGACAATGTTGTGGTTGTTGCCATTACATGATGATAGGCATCCACAAATGCCTGTAAATCTTGTACTGCAGTAAAAAAAAAAAAACATGTGGGGAGTTTAAGATGTGAGTGGGAGCCTACTCAGAACCCACACAGGATGTGGGGACAGCTGAGGGGTAGATACTGGCTCTGATTTTGTTTTTTTTAACTACACCAGTTTGGAGGCAAACTTTGCAGGACTGCCTGTGAATCTACAAATCCTCAAGCTGCCACTTTGTATATACAAGCACTGGAAAAATTAAACAGATTTATGTAACTCAAGTAGCTGGCTCCAGCTATGGTTCCATGTCACCATCTTGGATCTGAGGACCCGTACCCGAATCTACGGAGCAAAAAATAAATTGTGGGGCGGTGATTGAGGGGGCAACTGGAGCATTGTCTTATGCTAAGGAGGATGTTGAGGTTCCAGAGGGGTAAATTGCCCCTCAAATTGAAAAAAACGTGTTATTGCAGAATTTTGTGAAGTACTTCTGAATTCTAGAAAGCCTCTAACAGCAATTTTGTGAATGTGCCATCCAGAAATTCACCATGGAACTACAAATAACAATGAGCCCCTCACCGCCGCGAATTCCTGGTTCTATTTTGGATCTGTGGTTCTGAATCACAAATACAAGAAAAGTTAAAAAGCAGAGCCAACAATATATGGTCAGTCCTTGCTTCTAACCACTGAAGGAGAGGAACAGTGCAGTATTTACACAAAGGGCTCTGCCCAAAGACAATGTCAGGCCCCTAAATCCAGGACACAGCGTTGGTGCAGTTCAAGGCAAGAGTTGAAGACCTGGCCCAGTCACTACTGGGCATAGTAGAACGGGGCCTTGGAACAGGGTTTGCCAAGAGAAATGCCCTATGGCCAACAACTATGCACAGTGTTCTCGGTGGTCATACGGCTGGGCACAGGGAATGGTGAAATGCCAGGCCCTAGGGCCAACTCCTGCAGTGCACAGTTGCTCTACCAAGGGGTTAATGACTATCAATACAAAGCTCCAAAGAACATCACTAAAAACATTGTTAAAGTAGAGTATAAGAAATTGGGTATTGACTGAAGGAGGTGGAAGCCCTACTCAAGCAACAACCACAATTCTTGTCAGGGTGAACCAGTAAATTAACCTGTGCTTAACCCTCTGGTAGATTGGCACTAAACCATTCAGGCTTAACTGAGAGGCAATGTGGAAAGTATTTATGTAGCACACAAACAGTAATAAAGTAAAAACAGAACACAAGAAAAACCCAAACAAATTTCGAAAAATAGAGTAAATGTTAATAAATAAAATGACACCAAAACTAAATACATTAAACCAGTTAAAAAAACAAAAGCTACTGACCAGGATTTCACCAAATGTGACTTGAAATTAGAACTTCATCCAGAATATGGCTGTTTTCTGGGGTAAATCCATCCAGGAAGTTTTTGAGATATTTGTGTTATAAAAAGGTGTCAAGCGGACTTCGTTGAAGGATAAGAATTTATAGAGAGCTTGCCAGTTGAATTTGAAAGCTTGAAACATACATATTCTGTCAATCAAGTTTGAATGTTTAGAGAGATGTGATTGTAAGGTGAAAAATCTTTTTTCACCATCTTGACTTTGCAAGTTTCCCCGAATTCATGTATAAGGCATGGTGGAAAGAATATCTCTAAGGGACTAGGGATGCATGTTGAGAATTGTTGGAATGCAGAGGCAAAGAGGGTAATACCCAGAGGTATGGAACATATCTTTCATTGTGAGAAAAAGAACATCTTTTGACATGCCGGAATTAATGTGTTCATGCAAATTTGTGCCTCTGTATTAAATATGCAAATGTTGTGGTCAGGTTTAATTTTACATTGACAAGGTTCCTTGATTTGCACATACCACTAGCATCATCTGATGAATCTGTATAAAATTTGGCAGACATTTAATATTTTTGACTTGCATTTGGTACACTTAGGGCCAGATGTAGGTAAATGCATGTTTGCGATTCCTTAATAGCGATTTTTAGGGAATTGCTATTAAGGAATCGCAAAATGCCATGTAGGTAGGAATCGCAATATTTTAGCGATTCCTTAATATTCCTTAATTGTGAATCGTAAATTGCGATTCGCAATTAAGGAATACCTTCCCATTCATTCCTATGAGCCAAGAGGCCCATAGGAATGAATAGGAATATCTCCGCAATTTGCGAGTCACCAAGAGGCACTCGCAATTGCGGGCGCAATTTCAGGGTGCCAGGGTTCCAAAAGGACACCCTGTTGCACCCCTGAAATGTGCATGTGTGCACATGTGGCGCACATACATGCCCTAAGGGCATGAATATGTGCCACATGGCACTTAAAAAAAAGCAAAAAGTGCTTTTTTAAAGGAAATGCTAATTACCACCAACTTGAAGTTGGTGGTAATTAGCGATTCCTTAAGGCTAAAGTGCACTTTCTTTTGTGCTACTTACATTGCATTTAAGGAATCGCAATTTGCGATTCCTTAAATGTAAGAGCAAATAAGGAATCGCAATATTGCGATTCCTTATTTTGCTAGTAGGTTTAAACTCACCTACATTGCTCGCAGCCAAATAGCGATCGCAAATGCTGAAATTCTGCGAATTTCAACGTTAGCGCTCGCTATTTGGCCTGGCGCTGAAATTCGCTGAAATTTCTTTTGTGCTACTTACATTGCATTTAAGGAATCGCAATTTGCGGTTCCTTAAATGCAAGAGCAAAATAAGGAATCGCAATATTGCGATTCCTTATTTTGCTAGTAGGTTTAAACTCACCTACATTGCTCGCAGCCAAATAGCGCTCGCTATTTGGCCTGGCGCTGAAATTCGCAGAATTTCAGCGCTTGCGATCGCTATTTGGCTGCGAGCAATGTAGGTGAGTTTAAACCTACTAGCAAAATAAGGAATCGCAATATTGCGATTCCTTATTTTGCTCTTGCATTTAAGGAATCGCAAATTGCGATTCCTTAAATGCAATGTAAGTAGCACAAAAGAAAGTGCACTTTAGCCTTAAGGAATCGCTAATTACCAACTTCAAGTTGGTGGTAATTAGCGATTTCCTTTAAAAAGCACTTTTTGCTTTTTTTTTAAGTGCTATGTGGCACACATTCATGCCCTTAGGGCATGTATGTGCGCCACATGTGCACACATGCACATTTCAGGGGTGCAACAGAGTGTCCCTTTGGAACCCTGGCACTCTTGGAATATGCGCCGCAATTTGCGAGTGCCTCTTGGTGACTCGCAAATTGCGGGAGCAATTCCTATTCATTCCTATGGGCCTCTTGGCCCATAGGAATGAATGGGAAGGTATTCCTTAATTGCGAATCGCAATTTGCGATTCACAATTAAGGACTATTAAGGAATCGCTAAAATATTGCGATTCCTACCTACATGGCATTTTGCGATTCCTTAATAGCGATTCCCTAAAAATCGCTATTAAGGAATCGCAAACATGCATTTACCTACATTTGGCCCTAAGTTCCTTAAACATATGACAAGGGGACAAAGTTAAAGGAGGAAGCAAAAAGTTTGTTATTTGCCAATATTTTCGATCTTTTTTGCTGTTTTACATTAAATTGGCAAGTAGTTAGCAAGGTAGGGCTGGTACAGGCAACTTCGGGAGCAATTAAAAAGGGAGAGCAGATTCAAAAAGCTTCAATTTGACTTCCGTGCTGTTTCATTGACATACACAAATGTCGAGATACCAGAACTTTGCTTACCTTGCTAACTGTGTGAGCAGAAAGCTGTAGGCTACATGAGATGCTGTGTGCGGGGCTATACTCTGGGCTGGTCCCTGCAGAAAACAGCTCTGTTGCTCATGGCTAAAGGCCACAAGCAGTATGACAAAGCCGCACAATGGCATGGGCATTTTGTCAACAACCGGTCAACAACCAGTGCAAATGACATACTAATGCGGGGGGCTATCAGCTTCCAATCTCCATGTGAAAGTAATCCCCTGGGCATGGCCTTTGACCTTTTTAAAATGTAGTCTTATATAAAACCATGTTATTTATTGGTTTAGCTATTGTGAAGTCATGAGTATTTGCATTGGGGTGGGGCTATAAACAAATTCTCACAGTATGCACCAAGTGCCAGCTTTCCATTTAGGTGAAAATTGTCTTATGCAATAGCATCATTGAATAACTCATAATGATAATAAATTCCTTTTAAATAGTGTTTGATACTGTAGATTCTATCGGGCACATGCATCAATGTAGGCTTTTGCGATTCCTCAATTGCGATTATTAAGGAATCGCAATTAAGGAATTGTAAAAGCCTATGCATGAAGGAGTCTCTATGAAATTAGCTGATTCCAGACATTCTTAATTGCGACTCTCAAATTGAGAGTCGCAATTAAGGAATGCTTTCCCATTCATTCCTATGGGCCTACAGGCCCATAGGAATGAATGGGAGATTGCATGCGCAATTTGCGAGTACCAATAGGTACTTGCAAATTGCGCATGCAATTTCAAGGGTGCAAGGGTGTCAAAAGGACACCCTGTTGCACCCCTGAAATTTCTCTGTGCACACATGTTGCGACACACATGCCCCAAGGGCATGTGTGTGTGTAACCTACAACTTTGAAAAATGCACTTTAGTGCATTTTTCAAAGTTTTACAAATTACCATCAAGTCCAACTGGATGGTAATTTGCGTCCCTAGTAGCGAAATCGCTATTCTAAAGTGGTTCTTGCATTGCATTTAAGGAATCGCAGATTGCGATTCCTAAATGCATCGCACTTGAGAAATCGCAATTAATTGCGAATTCTCAAATTGCGAGTGCCTTGAACCTTGATGCATCGCGAATGCCCTTTTGCAGGCGCAAACGGCCGATTTTTGCGAATCGCACCGTTTGCGCTCGCAAAATGGTTGATGCATGTGCCTGTAAGTGTTGTAAATAGCAAGTGTTAGAGTTACTCAATGTAACTGTGCCCAATTTATCAATCTTGGATGGATCAAAGGCATTCTACAGGATCTAGGGTCATTACAGCTAACTCAAAGAGTGGGTAGACCCACACACGAAAAAGGACATCTCATTGGAATAGTATTCAGCAATGACCCGAATCTCAAGGTTAATGATCCTCGCCCCATGCTGTGGTCATACCACTAACTTTTTTCACTGATGTTGTTTGGCAAATCCCCATTAGCAGGCCCCACACCAGCAACTAGAAATGACCGTAGATGTCAAAACTTAACAAGGAAAATTGGAACTCCATTCTTGACTCCTCCAAACCCGCATTGGGAAATCATCCCACCCAGGCCAATGTTACATTTGTAGACTGGGTTAAACAATCCCTAAATCAGATAATCCCAGTTAAAATGATTAAATTCGGCCATAAGGCAAAACCTCCCCATGGTTTACCCTACACCTAGTGACCTTAAAAAAAGAGTGCAAGAAGTTAGAAAGAAATTGGAGGAAATCATATGATGAGCAGGAGAGAAAAATGTACTGTATGGCCTTTAGGAATTGTCACCAAGAAATTAAAAATGCCCAAGCATCCTATTTTGAAGCCAAGATTGACAGGGCAGCTGTTAGACCTGGCACCATTGGCGTGGGTCTCCCTTCCATTTTTCGCTGTTGTCTCCTCTGTTTTACTGGTGTTAGATGGTTTGGGCGCTGTGCCACTGCCATTCAGTGTCACAGCGCGAATGCTCCCTGTATAAATATGTCTATGTGAATTGGTATATCCCTGATTGGCTTATTTGGGTTACCTGTTAGTCCCTAGTAGTGTGGCCTATGTGTGCCCAGGGCTGGTAAACCAAATGCTGCTGGTGGGCCTGCAGCACTGATGTGTGCCACCCACAGAAGCAGCTTGTAAAGTATGTCTCAGACCTGCCACTGCAGTGTCTGTGTGCAGTCCAGAACTGCCATCTTGGCTGTGAAGTGCAACCACTTCCCAGCCCCTGAACCTTCCCTTGGCATCCTGTAAGTCGCCCCTCGGGTAGGGTGCATTGTATGTGTAAGGTAGGACATGCCTGGGTGTGTGTAGCATGTCCTGGTAGTGAATTATGCACCATTTCGTTTTTCACTACTGTAAGGCTACCTGTTCCTCATAGGCTAGAATGGGCAGTTTGACTATTACATGCTATAGTCCTAACTGACCCCAGGGACATGGTAGAAAAACGAATTTAGTATGCCTGAGCTCAGAATATTAAAATACACCTTTTAGTGAAGTTTATTTTTATATTCTGTGTTTGAAAATACCACTTTTAGAAAGTAGGTATTTTCTTGCCTAAGCCTTCCAGTGTGCTCTGCCGTTATGTGTATTGGCTGTCTGGTTTTAGAGGGGCAGGACAGGCTGAGTCAGACCTTGGTGGAATAGAGAGATCTGCATTTAGAGTGTGGGGAAGGGTGGCTCTTTGATCTGAATAGGGCTGTGCCTGGCAAGGTGAATGCTGGCTCCACCTCCCACTGTGTGTCTGCTAGCAGACCCCTCTTTCTGAAAGGAAGGATGCAGCCTGGTAAACAAAGTGCTCCAGGCCTGAGCAGAACTGGTTCTGGCTAGGTTCAGGGACTGGTAGCTTCAAGGATCAAAGGCTTTTGGGGTATAAATATCTGTGCTCAAACCCCCTACTTTTGTATTGCTTTTGGATCTGGAGAGGAAACTCTGTCCGTGCCACTGGAGGAATCTGCAGGAAGTGACTGTCCTTGTGCTTGTGTGTTTTTCTTGCACTGGCCTGCAGCAGTGACCACTGGACCTTGAAGAAGAGGAAAAGGAACTATTGAGAGAACTTTTATTTTGTACAGCAATCACCCAAGGGCTAGGAAAAGAGCTAGCCTCCTGCTGGAGTCTCAGGCACAACAGACTCCACCACCAACCTCCTGCTTCCTCCCTGCGAGGACTGCTATCTGCTGAGGAGGCTCCTGTGAGTTCCAGGGCCTCTAGTTTGCATCAGAGAGAAGAGGGTAAGAAATCGACGCTAACGCATCTTTGCGGGCCGCTGCAGTCGAGAGCGCTGGGAAAATCCTCGCACGCTGCCGCCGAGGGCCCGCAACCCGAAACCATCGCTGACGCCCCTTTGTGAGCCGCTGCAGCCGAGACGCGCTGGAAAGATCATCGCGCTGCTGTCGCCGCGCACTCGCAACCCTGACAGAAATCATCGCTTCGAGACATCGCAGTGCGGACGCCGTGCGTTCGCCACTTTGATCGCATCACACCGAATTTCGTCGCTCCTCGCGGAGCGCTCTTGTCTTCGCATCGCCACACGATCGCACAGCGCAACAGGATCACCGCATCGACTTCTCCCACGCGGCAAGAAAGTCATCGCATCGGTGGTCCAGCATGCAGAAGTTTGTCGCATCGTCTCCGCACGCATCCCGCAGATCGGCGCATCATCCTCCCTTGCGGCAAGGATTTCAACGCATCGCCGGCCTCGCGTGCCGAGAATCATCGCTACAGCTTCTTTGCGACACTTTGTTGGTTTTGCAACTAAACCCAGGTACTTTGTGAAAGAAAGGGTCGCAGAGACCACTGCTTTGAACTTGAACCTTATTTTTGCAACCTTTGAACTATTTTTGACAGCCCTTCAACAGCTATCCTATTTTTGACAGTATTGTGGCTTTTACAGTTATTGGTCTTGTGATAAATCTGCCTTTATATAAAGATACTTATTTTTTATAATAACTACTTGTGTGGTGTCCCTTTGTAGTGTTCCTCATTGTGTTACTGTGTATGATCATAAATGCTTCACACCCTGCCTCTGAGATAAGCCTACCTGCTCGTGCTACATGCTACCACAGGGTTGAGCAGGGGTATTAAAGAGGGTAGCCCTCTCACTCTGACTTAGGAAGAAGGGTCCCTACTTGGACAGTGGCCCGCCATTGCCAACTAGAGACCCCCATTTCTAACATTGGTGGTCAGCGGTGAGGATCTGGACTTGCATTTATGATCGCATACAGTAATTATAGTGTACACTACTAGTGAGTGCAGACCATAACGTACCGCATACATTTTTTTGCGAATTGTTTTTTTGCTTCTATATTGTGATTGATATTGCCGGTGATTTTTCACCCGCGCGTATTTTCTGAGAGTTTTTGGGATCCTATATTGTGATTGATATTGCCGGTGATTTTTCACCCGCGCCCATTTATTGAAAGTTTTTGATCCCCTATTGTGATTGATATTGCTGGTGATTTTTCACCCACGCACATTTCTGAGAGTTTTGGGATCCTGTATTGTGATTGATATTGCCGGTGATTTTTCACCCGCGCACATTTATTGAAAGTTTTTGATCCCCTATTGTGATTGATATTGCTGGTGATTTTTCACCCACGCATACTTCTGAGAATTTTTAGGATCCTATATTGTGATTGATATTGCCGGTGATTTTTCACCCGCTTACATTTTTGAGAAGTTTTCTTCTGTCCTTTATTGATATTGCCAGTTATTTCTACAATGGGCAAGCCCAGATCCAATGCCTCAGAAGATCTCTCCTGGGAAGAAGAGAAAATAGAAACCTACAATGCCAAGCAGCTCAAATATTTTTGCAAGCAATTCACAGTCCCTATCACAGGTCTCACTAGGAGGGAGGAGTATTACAAGGCGCTGAAGGCCTGGCTAGAAGCCAGGGATGCCCCTAAGGATCTAGGAGAGCTTGTGGAGGGAGGAGAGCAGCAGGGCGATGTAGTAGACTTAGTAGGAGACCCAGCCCTTTCCAACCCGGGCTCTAGTGTGTCCGCTAAGGGTCTGTCCCTCAGAAGAGCTGGAGGACAGGGAGAGAGATAGGCGGCATAATATGGAGATGGCTAAGCTTAAAATGGATGGTCACCGGGACCTAGAGAACAAGAAGTTAGAAATTGAGATTATGAGGATGAAGCTTGAGCATGAGAGAGTATTGAGGGAGTTGGAGATTAAAGCTAAGAGCATGGAAATCTCCCCTCTGGTGGCAGCGTACCTGTAGTGCACCCTGAGAGTAGGGTGTATATACCCAAGGAGGTTATTAAAGATTTCCACAAAAGTGAAGATATTGGGCAATGGTTTGCCGCTATGAAGTAGCCATGGTGTCCCACCGGGTCCCTGAGAAGGATTGGGGAGCAGGGTTGTGGGGACGCTTTGTGAGTGAGGGAGGGATACCTTGTTGGACCTGCCCCCAGAAAGTAGGATGGTTTACGCCCACATGAAGGAAGCGTTGGTGACCCGCTATGGTTTGACCCCTGAGATGTATAGACAGAGGTTTAGGGTCTGTAAGAAGCTAGAGGGTACCACGTGGGTTGAATATGTGTCCTTTTTTTGCAGAGCCATGGAACGCTGGGTAAGAGGTAGCAAAGTAGAAACTTTTGCACAGTTTTATGATTTGATTGCATGGGAGCATTTATCTAGCAATTGTTTTCCTGAGCTACGCTAGCACCTAATTGATTGCAAGCTGACTAACTCCTAGAAAGCTTGCTGAGGAGGCGGACCGCTGGGTGAGCACCCGGGTCCGCAAGGGTCCAGTGGGAGACGTCGCCAAAGGTGGGCAGGGTCCCCAGCAGAGGAGTGGGGGACAAGGGTCAACAGAGGGAGTTCCCCGAGGGCCCCAAAGTAATCCCCCAGGGAACCCAGCAGTGGTGTCCCAGCCCCCCAAGAAAGGAGGACCGGGCCCCCACCAGTTAGGCCTGTTCCCAGGGGGCCCCCACGTGTTACAACTGTGGTCAAGTGGGCCACAGATATTTTGATCCCAGTGCCCCCAAAGGGGGCTAGTGCACCTCTCGTGCACCACCCCGCCAGATTGCTAGTGTAGCCCTGGGAGAGGAGGAGATGGGTGCCCAAGAGGGGTGGGATCCCGTAGAATTGACCCTTGTCTCATTAGGGGACTTTGAGATGGTCCCCAAGCCTGCACTGCCTGCTAACACTAAAAAATACAGGCAGTGGGTGACCATCAATGGCCATAGGGTGGAGGCTCTAAGAGACACAGGGGCCAGTGTAACTGCTGTCAGCTCCCGGTTGGTGTCCAAAGAGCAGGTTGTCCCCCATGCATTCTACCCAGTAGTGTCCGCCGACAACCTCAGAGAGCCAATGCGAGGTGGCTCAGGTTCCCTTTGAGTGGGGGTCTCAGGAACTCTTCAGGTAGCTGTGAGGCCCGCCATGCCTGTAGACTGTCTGCTGGGCAATGATTTAGAGGACTCCCCGTGGGCTACGGTGGAGAGGAAGGCTCACTTAGAGATGTTGGGTCTGCCTGAGTGGGCGTGTGCTTCCACGCGGTCCATGGCAGCCAAGGAGGGTGTTGAAAAGGATCTGGAGCCTGAGAGTAGGGCCCAGATCCCTGCCTTAGAGAGAAGGGGGCAAGGGGCGCGGGAAGCCGGCCCCTTGGTTCCCACGGCCCAGGAAGAAGCAGACCCTGAGGGGGATGCCCTGGAGCCCACCGGGAGCAGATCACCGAACTGGGGACCTGCCTGAGCTGACCCATTGGCAGCAGGAAGGGGGACCCACCAGGCAGGAATTTTGTGAGCAGCAGAGAGTTTGCCCCTCTCTTGAGGGTATGCGGCGACAGGCTGCAGCCCAGGCAGAAGGTGACATGTCTGGTTCACATCTGATTTATTGGGAGAACAGTCTCCTGTATAGTGAGCCTAAGGTTGCTGAGCCAGGGTCAGCCCGTGTGCTGGTGGTACCCGAGTGCTTCAGAACCTTCCTACTGGGGTTGGCTCATGACATTCCATTGGCAGGACATCTGGGGCAGACCAAGACCTTTGAGAGGCTGGCTGCCCACTTTATTGGCCCCAGATGCACAAGGGTTCAGACTCTCATTGCAGGACCTGTGAGACTTGCCAGGCAAGTGGGAAGAGTGGGGAAGATCAAGGCCCCACTCCAGCCCTTTTCCAGTTGTGAGTACCCCATTCGAGCGAGTGGGCATTGACATTGTGGGGCCTCTGGACCCCAAGACAGCCATGGGCAACAGGTTCATCCTGGTCTTGGTGGACCATGCCACCCGGTACCCTGAAGCCATCCCGCTCAGGACAGTGACGGCCCCCGTGGTGGGACGGGCACTGATGGGGATTTTCTCCCGTGTGGGATTCCCCAGAGAGGTGGTGTCTGACAGGGGGACCAACTTCATCTCCCAGTACATGAAGTCTCTGTGGAAGGAGTGTGGGGTAACGTATAAGTTCACCACTCCTTACCACCCCCAAGGTAATGGTCTGGTTGAAAGGTTCAACCGGACCTTGAAGGGCATGATCATGGGCCTAGAAGAGCCCCTGAGGCGTAAGTGGACGTCCTCTTGCCATGCCTGTTGTTTGCCTACCGGGAGGTGCCACAGAAGTCCTTAGGGTTCAGTCCCTTTGAACTCCTCTATGGCCACCCGGTTAGAGGACCTCTGAGTCTGGTCAAGGAAGGCTGGGAGCAATCTCCCAGGAAACCTCCCCAAGATGTATTTAGCTACATGTTGGCCTTCAGGAACCAGACTCGGCAAGCTTTCAGAAAAATTGCTGAGGCAAATCTGGAAGCCAGCCAAGAAGAAATGAAACGTTGGCACGACCAGAATGCCACTCTGGTCGAATTTCAACCTGGTCAGAAGGTTTGGGTACTGGCCCCAGTGGAGCCTTGTGCGCTCCAAGATAAGTGGACCGGTCCCTTTGAGGTGGGGAGCGCAAAAGTCCAGTTACCTACTTGGTGGACTTTCAGTCTCCCAGGAACTCCTTGCGTGGTCCTGCATGTGAACCGCCTAAAGCCCCACTTTGAGAGGTCTGAAGTGGGCATGCTTCTGCCACAGATGATGGGGTTGAGGAGGAGAGTGAGCCTCTCCCTGACCTCCTGTGTGCAGAAGAGAAGGATGGGTCAGTGGAGGGTGTGATCCTCTCCACCACACTGACCCCTGAGCAGCAGAGAGATTGTCACCACCTGTTGGGGCAATTTTCTGATTTGTTCTCCCTGGTACCTGGTGTCACTGATTGGTGCGTCCATGAGGTGGATACTGGGACAGTTCTCCTGTCAAGCACAAGGCTTACAGGGTAACTGACAGGGTCAGGGCTTGCATTAAGGAGGAGGTCTCCAAAATGTTCGCCCTAGGGGTGGTTGAGTCCTCTAGCAGCCCCTGGTCCAGCCCCGTGGTCTTGGTACCAAAAGCTGCGACGCCTGGTGCCACTCCTGAACTTAGGTTCTGTGTGGACTACCGAGGTCTCAATTCGGTCACCAAGACCGACGTGCACCCCATCCCCAGAGCTGATGAGCTCATAGACCGGTTAGGGGCTGCCCGGTACCTCAGCACGCTTTGATCTGACGTCTGGGTACTGGCAGATCGCCTTAACGGATGGGGCAAAGGAGAGGTCAGCATTCTCCACACCAGATGGGCACTACCAGTTCCGTGTGATGCCCTTTGGGATGAAGAATGCCCCTGCCACCTTCCAGAGATTGGTCAACCAGGTGTTGGTTGGGCTGGAGGCTTTCAGTGCCGCCTACCTGGATGACATTGCAGTGTTTAGTTCCTCCTGGGAGGACCACTTGCGCCACCTCTGGGAAGTGTTGATGGCGCTGCGCAGAGCAGGCCTCACAATCAAGGCCAGTAAGTGCCAGATTGGGCAGGGTTCTGTGGTGTACTTGGGACACCAGGTGGGGAGCGGCCAGGTGGCGCCCTGCAGCCCAAGATTGAAACCATCCTGACTTGGGAGCCCCCAAGGACCCAGACCCAGGTGAGGGCCTTCTTAGGACTCACGGGTTATTACAGGAGGTTTGTCAAGGGGTATGGCAACATTGTTGCACCCTTGACTGAGCTGACTTCCAAGAAGCGGCCAAAGATTGTGAACTGGACTGACACCTGTCAGAAAGCCTTTGATGCCTTCAAAACTGCTATGTGTACAGCACCCGTACTCCAGGCGCCCAATTTTGCTAAGGAATTTGTTGTCCAGACAGACGCTTCAGAGCATGGGGTGGGGCCGTTCTGTCACAGATAAATGAGGAGGGACTAGACCAACCTGTGGCCTTCATCAGTAGGGAGGTTACTTCCACGGGAACAGAGGTGGAGTGCAATTGAGCGTGAGGCATTTGCTGTGGTCTGGGCACTGAAGAAGCTGAGACCATACCTGTTTGGGACTCACTTCCGGGTTCAGACAGACCACAGGCCCCTCAGATGGCTGATGCAGATGAGGGGTGAGAATCCCAAGTTGTTGAGGTGGTCCATTTCCCTACAGGGTATGGACTTCACGGTGGAACACCGCCCTGGTACAGAACACGCCAATGCTGATGGTCTGTCCAGATTTTTCCGCCTTAGCGATGAGAACTTCCAAGGGATGGGTAGTTCTCCCCACATTTCAGCTGGAGGGGACGTGTGTTAGACCTGGCACCATTGGCGTGGGTCTCCCTTCCATTTTTCGCTGTTGTCTCCTCTGTTTTACTGGTGTTAGATGCTCTGGGCGCTGTGCCACTGCCATTCAGTGTCACAGCGCGAATGCTCCCTGTATAAATATGTCTATGTGAATTGGTATATCCCTGATTGGCTTATTTGGGTTACCTGTTAGTCCCTAGTAGTGTGGCCTATGTGTGCCCAGGGCTGGTAAACCAAATGCTGCTGGTGGGCCTGCAGCACTGATGTGTGCCACCCACAGAAGCAGCTTGTAAAGTGTGTCTCAGACCTGCCACTGCAGTGTCTGTGTGCAGTCCAGAACTGCCATCTTGGCTGTGAAGTGCAACCACTTCCCAGCCCCTGAACCTTCCCTTGGCATCCTGTAAGTCGCCCCTCGGGTAGGGTGCATTGTATGTGTAAGGTAGGACATGCCTGGGTGTGTGTAGCATGTCCTGGTAGTGAATTATGCACCATTTCGTTTTTCACTACTGTAAGGCTACCTGTTCCTCATAGGCTAGAATGGGCAGTTTGACTATTACATGCTATAGTCCTAACTGACCCCAGGGACATGGTAGAAAAACGAATTTAGTATGCCTGAGCTCAGAATATTAAAATACACCTTTAGTGAAGTTTATTTTTATATTCTGTGTTTGAAAATACCACTTTTAGAAAGTAGGTATTTTCTTGCCTAAGCCTTCCAGTGTGCTCTGCCGTTATGTGTATTGGCTGTCTGGTTTTAGAGGGGCAGGACAGGCTGAGTCAGACCTTGGTGGAATAGAGAGATCTGCATTTAGAGTGTGGGGAAGGGTGGCTCTTTGATCTGAATAGGGCTGTGCCTGGCAAGGTGAATGCTGGCTCCACCTCCCACTGTGTGTCTGCTAGCAGACCCCCTCTTTCTGAAAGGAAGGATGCAGCCTGGTAAACAAAGTGCTCCAGGCCTGAGCAGAACTGGTTCTGGCTAGGTTCAGGGACTGGTAGCTTCAAGGATCAAAGGCTTTGGGGTATAAATATCTGTGCTCAAACCCCCTACTTTTGTATTGCTTTTGGATCTGGAGAGGAAACTCTGTCCGTGCCACTGGAGGAATCTGCAGGAAGTGACTGTCCTTGTGCTTGTGTGTTTTTCTTGCACTGGCCTGCAGCAGTGACCACTGGACCTTGAAGAAGAGGAAAAGGAACTATTGAGAGAACTTTTATTTTTGTACAGCAATCACCCAAGGGCTAGGAAAAGAGCTAGCCTCCTGCTGGAGTCTCAGGCACAACAGACTCCACCACCAACCTCCTGCTTCCTCCCTGCGAGGACTGCTATCTCGCTGAGGAGGCTCCTGTGAGTTCCAGGGCCTCTAGTTTGCATCAGAGAGAAGAGGGTAAGAAATCGACGCTAACGCATCTTTGCGGGCCGCTGCAGTCGAGAGCGCTGGGAAAATCCTCGCGCTGCTGCCGCCGAGGGCCCGCAACCCGAAACCATCGCTGACGCCCTTTGCGAGCCGCTGCAGCCGAGACGCGCTGGAAAGATCATCGCGCTGCTGTCGCCGCGCACTCGCAACCCTGACAGAAATCATCGCTTCGAGACATCGCAGTGCGGACGCCGTGCGCTCGCCACTTTGATCGCATCACACCGAATTTCGTCGCTCCTCGCGGAGCGCTCTTGTCTTCGCATCGCCACACGATCGCACAGCGCAACAGGATCACCGCATCGACTTCTCCCACGCGGCAAGAAAGTCATCGCATCGGTGGTCCAGCGTGCAGAAGTTTGTCGCATCGTCTCCGCACGCATCCCGCAGATCGGCGCATCATCCTCCCTTGCGGCAAGGATTTCAACGCATCGCCGGCCTCGCGTGCCGAGAATCATCGCTACAGCTTCTTTGCGACACTTTGTTGGTTTTGCAACTAAACCCAGGTACTTTGTGAAAGAAAGGGTCGCAGAGACCACTGCTTTGAACTTGAACCTTATTTTTGCAACCTTTGAACTATTTTTGACAGCCCTTCAACAGCTATCCTATTTTTGACAGTATTGTGGCTTTTACAGTTATTGGTCTTGTGATAAATCTGCCTTTATATAAAGATACTTATTTTTTATAATAACTACTTGTGTGGTGTCCCTTTGTAGTGTTCCTCATTGTGTTACTGTGTATGATCATAAATGCTTCACACCCTGCCTCTGAGATAAGCCTACCTGCTCGTGCTACGTTACCACAGGGTTGAGCAGGGGTATTAAAGAGGGTAGCCCTCTCACTCTGACTTAGGAAGAAGGGTCCCTACTTGGACAGTGGCCCGCCATTGCCAACTAGAGACCCCCATTTCTAACAGCAGCTAACTCACCAAGGGAATTATTCCAAATTGTTAAATCCCTAACTACATCAAAGCCAGACAGTAACTGCCCAGAACCAACGGTCGAACGTTGCAACGACCTGGCAACATTCTTCCAGAAAAAAATCTCTGACATCTACTATTTCCTACAAAGTACGAAGAGTACACCTATCTCCATCCTAGAGGGAAGAATATTGGGCACACCTACAATATGCCTAACAAATTTCCCCGCTATTTCCATCGAACTACTCCCAACACTTCTTAGTAAAGTGAAATCTGGATCACCTCAAGACCCCCCCCCACATAATCTTTCTAGTGCAGAATGCATCTTTCCAGCTAGATCTTCTTGACCTATCACTAACTTGTGTCGTTGTCTCCTCTGCGTGGAAACACGCTGTGGTAAAACCATTATTAAGAAAACAAATGTAGATCCCCTATGTCCAGGGAACTACAGGCCAATATCTCTGCTTCCGGCAGTGGGTAAGATATTAAAAAAGCATATAAATCAAAATCTTTCCCTATTCCTGTAGGAGAATTTGCTCCTACTAGCCACGCAGACAGGGTTATGCCCACAACACAGCACTGAAACCGCACTCTTGGCGATCAAGGAGGAGCTTAAGATGCTGCTGGACTAGGGAGGGTCCGCTGCTATCATTCTTCTTGACCTGAGCTTTCTACACAGTAGACCATGAAATACTTACCCAAAGAATGAGTGAAGCCAGAATAAAAGATAATGCTCTAAACTGACTCATTTCCTTCCTACAAAACAGGACATTTCAGGCCTATGACAAATCCTGTTACTAGAACATCTTCTCCCTGAAGTGCGGAGTGCTACAAGGTTCTGCACTCAGTCCCACGCTTTTTAACCTTTACGTGTTACCGCTTGTTGAAATTGTTCTTGAATTTGGGCTGTCAATCATCTCCTATGCAGACAACAAACAATTAGTCGTTTCACTCACACCAGGAGAAGGAACACAGCATCAGCAACTGGCTCCCTGTCTGGAAAGAGCAGCTAGCTGGATGGCAAGCTGCTGCCTCAAGTTAAATAGGGAGAAGACAGAGATCATGATACTGGGGAATAATCCCAACCCCAGTTGTCGCTGGAGGGGCCTGAGTGTCTAGGTAATGCGCCAAACCCTAATGCCCCAGTAAAAGCTTGGGGATGTGGCTTGACACATCTCTTTCAATGGAGGCACTAGCAAGGAAACTTGCTGCCAGTTGTTATGTCATCCTCAGAACTCTTCAAAAAATCTAAGATTTGCTCCCCCTTCCTTCCAGAAGAACTGTTGTCCAAGCCTTAGTATTATCATGTCTTGACTATGGGAATTCCCTATTCCTAGGTTCCCCACGACATGTGGCACAAGGGCTACAAGTTGTTCAAAATGCGGCAGCTCGGCTGCTGTTCAATGTTCCAAAACACATCTCGGCTAAGAAGGTCTTGGCCTCTTATCACTGGCTTCCCATTGACCAAAGGGTGACGTTCAAAGAATCATGCCTAGTGCATACAGGACTTCAAGCGAAAGGCCTTTCTCTGCTCTGCACTGAGCTCAACCACTGCCCGACTTTTGAAAGTGCCTCAAATACAGAAGACACAATGGGGTGGAAGCTCCTTCTCCTATCTAGTCCCAAAACTATGGAACTCATTGTCTATCAATCTAAGGCTGGTGGATAACGAGCCTGTGCTCAGGAAGAAGCTAAAAGCATGGCTCTTTTCCACTTAACATCTACCTAAGAATGGTCTTGGTGAAGCTTAGGTGTCCAAATGTGGCAAGGCTAGCACTGGGAAGCCTTTGGGTAGAGAATAGAATAGAAGGCTGGTATGGTCCTGCCAGGATACCTGTGACCCGTAGGTCACACAAAGATGTCAGCAGCACACACTTAAGACACTAAACTATCCAGTCATTACTTAGACTTATAGTCAGTTGAGACATTACTAGAAACTACTACTGAAGTACTGAAGACCAAAAGTCTAACTTAGACCAAAAGTCTAACTTAGACCAAAAGTCTAACCTTACTACCACTAAAGTTAGACTTTTGGTCTAAGTTAGACTTTAGTCTAAACTAAAGTCTACTAGCAGCAAAATTAGACTTTAGATCTAAACTTAGACTTTTGGTCTAAGTTTACTTTTGTGAATCAGGCCCATAGAATGTAAAAATACCGACTCCCTACACTTAAACAGGTAAGTACAAAAATATCGGAACAAAATATCGATGTCAAAAATATAGTTGTACAAAATATCGATTTTTATATATATATATATATATATATATATATATATATATATATATATATATATATATATATATATATACATATCTACTAGCGGTCGCCAGTAGATAGTTATAGTTACAACCTATTATCCATAGGAAATCCACGACATTCTATTTGAAATAACTCTCTTGCCGGTTGACGTATCTTCGCAAAATTTTCAAACTTTGTGGGGCGCTCCGGTCCGCTCCTACCCTGAAAGTCTCGGGGATTCGTCAAGCGGGGGCCGAGAAAAAGGGGGTCCCAAAACGTGTTTTCCCCATGCAATTTTCCATAGGAAACTTTAGACACGGCTACAGCCTGAACTGCTGAACGGAATTACACCAAATTTGGCAAAGAGGTAGTTCTTGGTTCAGAAAGAACCCTTTTGTTAAATGGTGTAAATCCGTTCAGTAGTTGCTGAGAAAATCAAAAGTAAAAGTACATATATATCTATGGGCACGGAGGATTCGCGCACCCTGAGCGCACTCCTGCGCGCACCGTCCCGATCACGAGCTGCATGTTAATTGGCTGTCAGCTGGCTGTCAACATTCCAATTCAGGAAATGTTGGCAGTTATTTTGTCCCTCGGTAGAACCGAGGACAGAAACAAGTGCGCAAAGCGCACAAAGGGGGCAGGGTAGAAACACCCTGACCCCCTAGGTTTGCTCAGGGGTCCCACAAGGACCCCCTGGGCAAAAATAAATAAATTTTTTTTAAAAATCGGCAGGATGCGCTCAGGGTGCGCGAATCCTGCCGAAAATCGAAGCGCGGTCTCCCGCGCTTCGATTAGTATTTTGCCCTCGGGTGGCCCAAGTCCCGGGGGCATGGTGGGGGTTTAATTTTATGTGGGGGCCTCAAAGGGCCCCCAAGCCCCGGGGACCGCCACCCCCGGGGCTTTCTTTAAAATGGTGCGGGAGGGCTCTGAGCCTCCCGCAGCCCCGGGACCACCACCTCCCCGGGGCTTTTTTAAAAAATTAAACAACCTGTGTGGGGGCTCCAGCCCTCCACACGCCCCGGGACCGCCACCTCCCCGGGCACTAACAAATTAAAATGGGGGTCCGCTTTGGACCCCCGAAGCCCCGGGGACCACCACCTCCCGGGGCTGTGCTGATGTAGGGAGGGGCCGCGCGGCCCCCTCCTGGAGCCCTTGATGGCCCTGGGGACCGCCACCCCCAGGGCCGGCTCCTGCAGTGTCCCGGGGTGCCTACCCTCGGGACACTGTAGTTTGCTATGGCAGGACGGGAGCCTCGCGGCTCCCGTCCTGCCATAGCAAACTGCTTTGGATATTGGAAGAGAGAGCAGGGAAACCTGCTCTCTCTTCCAATATCCAAAGCCGATTGCTTTTCCACATGGGGAGCAGCATGTCAGCTGCTCCCCATGTGGAATAGCAATGCCGGCTCCCAAGGGACGTGGGGAGCCGGCGGGACTGTGGGGGATTGGGGACCCCCACAGTCCCCAACGGAGAGGGCCAGCCCCGGGGATGGGGTCCCCGGGGCAAGTAGTGGCCCAGGAGGGGGCCACGCGGCCCCTCCCCAAAAAAAGAAAAAAAAAAAAAAATGGAAAGGCCGGCCCCGGGGGATGGGGTCCCCGGGCCTTAATGGCCTGAGGAGGGGGCCACGCAGCCCCCTCCCAAGAAAATAAAAAGGCCATGCCCCGGGGATGGGGTCCCCGGGGCCAATACAGGCCCAGGGAAGGGGGCCACGCGGCCCCCTTCCTGTTTTTTTTAATAAAATTAAATTTAGAAAGGGGTAAGGCCCTGGGGGATGGGGTCCCCAGGGCCCAAAACAGGAAAAAGGAAGGGGGCTACACAGCCCCTCTTCAGGGACAAAACAAACAAACAAAACAAAAACGATCGGGCCCGCAGGCCCCGCCCTTCCTTCACCACTCTGCAAACGCGCCCTGGCGCGTTTGCAGAGGGGGAACGAATCCCCTTGAATACTGGGGGTCCCTGGGGGCCAACTAGCCCACCAGGAACCTCCAATATGCGCCAGGGGGCTGCGTTGCAGAGACGTGTAGAGAGGCCACACCCCTTTTACACCTCTCTGCAACGCAGCTCTGTGGCGCTTTTTGGAGGTATATGGTGGGCTAGTTGGACTCCGGGACCCTCAGGATTCAAGGGGACTTAATCCTCAACTTAAAACGCGCCACGGGCGCGTTTGCACAGTGGTGAAGGGAGGGGCGGGGCTTCAGGTGACATGTGTGAAACAGGCCCCGTGGCGCGTTTTAAGATGGGAATTAAATCCCTTCAATCCTGAGGGTCTCTGGGAGCCAACTAGCCCAACAGGTACATCCAGAAAGCGCCACAGAGCTGCGTTGCAGAGAGGTGTAAAAGGGGTGTGGCCTCTCTACACGTCTCTGCAACGCAGCCCCTGGCGCATATTGGAGGTTCCTGGTGGGCTAGTTGGCCCCTAGGGACCCTCAGGATTCAAGGGGACTTAATCCCCAACTTAAAACGCGCCACGGGGCGCGCTTGCACAGATGTCACCTCAGGCCCCGCCATCTCCCTTCACCATTGTGCAAATATTCTTCTAAAATCATCCGAAATACGAATTCCGATTTACTCACCTGTTATCAGGAGAGACCTCAGTGCTGTATCTTTCAGCCCAGTACTGGTCCTGAAAAGTAATTTTAACCGTACTTACCAGTAACTTGAATTTCCTTCCATAGGCTAACATTGACTGGTTTCACTTGGAAATTCTTCTAAGTGTGGAGTTTTGGAACTTTAAAATATTCCTCTAAAATCAGCCGAAATACGAATTCCGATTTACTCACCTGTTATCAGGAGAGACCTCAGTGCTGCATCTTTCAGCCCAGTACTGGTACTGAAAAGTAATTTTAACCGTACTTACCGGTAACTTGAATTTCCTTCATAGGCTAACATTGACTGGTTTCACTTGGAAATTCTTCTAAGTGTGGAGTTTTGGAACTTTAAAATATTCCTCTAAAATCAGCCGAAATACGAATTCCGATTTACTCACCTGTTATCAGGAGAGACCTCAGTGCTGCATCTTTCAGCCCAGTACTGATCCTCAAAAGTAATTTTAACCGTACTTACCAGTAACTTGAATTTCCTTCCATAGGATATCATTGCCTGCTTTTTGTTGAAAAAGTTTCTAAGTGTTGATTTTTGAAACATACAAATATTCCTCTAAAATCAGCCGAAATACGAATTCCGATTTACTCACCTGTTATAAGGAGAGACCTCAGTGCTGTATCTTTCAGCCCAGTACTGGTCCTGAAAAGTAATTTTAACCGTACTTACCAGTAACTTGAATTTCCTTCCATAGGCTAACATTGACTGGTTTCACTTGGAAATTCTTCTAAGTGTGGAGTTTTGGAACTTTAAAATATTCCTCTAAAATCAGCCGAAATACGAATTCCGATTTACTCACCTGTTATCAGGAGAGACCTCAGTGCTGCATCTTTCAGCCCAGTACTAATCCTGAAAAGTAATTTTAACCGTACTTACCAGTAACTTGAATTTCCTTCATAGGCTAACATTGACTGGTTTCACTTGGAAATTCTTCTAAGTGTTGAGTTTTGGAACTTTACAAATATTCCTCTAAAATCAGCCGAAATACGAATTCCGATTTACTCACCTGTTATAAGGAGAGACCTCAGTGCTGTATCTTTCAGCCCAGTACTGGTCCTGAAAAGTAATTTTAACCGTACTTACCAGTAACTTGAATTTCCTTCCATAGGCTAACATTGACTGGTTTCACTTGGAAATTCTTCTAAGTGTGGAGTTTTGGAACTTTAAAATATTCCTCTAAAATCAGCCGAAATACGAATTCCGATTTACTCACCTGTTATCAGGAGAGACCTCAGTGCTGCATCTTTCAGCCCAGTACTGATCCTCAAAAGTAATTTTAACCGTACTTACCAGTAACTTGAATTTCCTTCCATAGGATATCATTGCCTGCTTTTTGCTGAAAAAGTTTCTAAGTGTTGATTTTTGAAACATACAAATATTCCTCTAAAATCAGCCGAAATACGAATTCTGATTTACTCACCTGTTATCAGGAGAGACCTCAGTGCTGCATCTTTCAGCCCAGTACTGGTCCTGAAAAGTAATTTTAACCGTACTTACCGGTAACTTGAATTACCTTCATAGGCTAACATTGACTGGTTTCACTTGGAAATTCTTCTAAGTGTGGAGTTTTTGAACTTTATAATATTCCTCTAAAATCAACCAAAGTACGAATACCAATTTACTCACCTGTTATCAGGAGAGAACCCAGTGCTGCATCTTTTAGCCCAGCACTGACCCTGAAAAGTAATTTTAACCGTACTTACCAGTAACTTATATTTTCTTCCATAGGAATCCATTGTCTGGTTTTCAGCAAAAAGTTTCAAAGTGTTGATTTTTACAAACTACAAATATTCCTTAAAAATCACCTGTATGACTTAAACGCATTCTTTCAACTGTTTACAGGAGATGCACCAGTGCTGGATCCAGGATCCAACACTGAGTAAGAAAAAGTAACGATAACAGTTTTTACCTGCTAAGTGAATTTCCTTCCATAGGATAACATTGGTGATTCTATGAGTAAAAGTTTCTAAGTGTCAACTTTTAAAATACAATAATATTCCTTAAAAATCACGACTGTAACCAAAACGCTTTACTCAACTGTTTACAGGAGATGTACCAGGACTGAATCTAGGATCCAGTCCTGTGGTTAGAAAAGTAATCCATAAAGTAACTAATTGCATTTAACTAGAAATTCACATTGAGCTGAATGTTGCATTGTGTTTGAAAATGTGTTGCCCATTGCAACAACTGTAACTACTGTACTTAAAAGTCTATTGCCTATGTGCAAAGTATTTAAACTAAAGTAATTCATTCTGAGAAAGTATTTTTTGTAATGTAATGTATAATGTAATTACAATGTAATTTAAAAATAAAATATGTAAAAAAAATTGTTTCTAAAAATGTAGTAAATCAGTATGAAAAAAATTAATATAACAATTAATACATTTAAAAATTGTCATTTACAAAACCTTTGAAATTCACTGAAAAAACCGTAGGTATCAGGCACGTTATAGTTAGAAATTAGCATTTAAAAACCTTTGAAATTCACTGAAAAAACCATAGGTTTCAGACACGTTATAGTTACAAATTAGCATTTAAAAACCTTTGAAATTCACTGAAAAACCATAGGTTTCAGACACGTTATAGTTACAAATTAGCATTTAAAAAACCTTTGAAATTCACTGAAAAAACCATAGGTTTTAGGACAGTTATAGTTACTTGGACATTGCACTCGTACAAAACCCGTGAAATTCCCCCGTTATAGTTAGTTCAGCTAACTATAACTCGCGCCCCCGCAATGCACTGCTGATGACGTCACATATTACATCACTCATGACATGGTCAGTGACATCACTGATGACATCACTGATGACATCTCAAATGACATCACTGATGACATCATCCACGTGATAATCTGATGCACCTCCTCACACCCTAATATAATCTTTGATACACCCACTCTAAATTACAGACTGCCATTCGCAAAACCATAGACACACCAACACCAATAACTACATACCCACTCACTGATTCTTAGGTCTACACACACACATCCACTCACTCACCCGTACAGTCACTCATACTTACGGTCACTCAGTACAGGACTATCATATGCACTCTTACTCCTATATAGACACTCAAACAACGCCACTCATCCATAGAGATACTCAGACACCTAGTCAGTCATGCAAATAATTAAACACACTGCCATTTACTCACCTATACAGTTATACACACACCAGCTCACTTACTCATACAAATAGTAGCACATTGTTACGCTCTTATACAATCACTGATACAAGCACACACTCATCCATACAGCCACTATCACAATCACTCACTCTTGCTTATAGCTATTTATATACTCCAACACACATATATACTGCCTTTCACATATGTAGTTACTCACACATGTACCACTGGGACATACATTCACTCACTAACACACTCTTACACACACTTACCCACCCATACAGTCTATCACAGATGCACTCTTGAAACCATCCACCCAGTGAATCACCCACTCACACATCTATGCACAGAGTTGCACACACCCCTCCCACACAAACACTCAGGCACCCATACAGATACTCAGACAAGCATTCAATAACTCATATAGACACTCATTTAGCTATTCACAAACACATGCAGCCACTTACACAGCAACAGACAGACGGATACAGACATTCACCCAGATTAGTCACTAACCCATGCATTCAGTAAGATACGTTAAATCACTCACTTATAGAGTCAGTCACGCACCTACTAAATCATCCATACAGACACTTACACACCCACTCATTCTTCAATACGTCTTTTCCTATATATATTAAAAATATTTAAACTTTACAGAAACACACAGTCACTGGATGATGTCATCAGTGATGTCATTTGAGATGTCATCAGTGATGTCATCAGTGATGTCACTGACCATGTCATGAGTGATGTAATATGTGACGTCATCAGCAGTGCATTGCGGGGCGCGAGTTATAGTTAGCTGAACTAACTATAACGGGGAATTTCACGGGTTTTGTACGAGTGCAATGTCCAAGTAACTATAACTGTCCCTAAAACCTATGGTTTTTTCAGTGAATTTCAAAGGTTTTTAAATGCTAATTTGTAACTATAACGTGTCTGAAACCTATGGTTTTTTCAGTGAATTTCAAAGGTTTTTTAAATGCTAATTTGTAACTATAACGTGTCTGAAACCTATGGTTTTTTCAGTGAATATATATATATATATATATATATATATATATATATATATATATAAAAGAATAATAAATATTAAATATATTAATTATTAAAATTAATAAGAAAATAAAGTAGAATTAATAAATTAATATGCATTTTAACAAATAAACGTAATTTAAAAAGTTAAACACACATACATAATAATTAATATACGTTTATATATTTACTTTAAAACAATTAATAAACTATTAATTTTAATTTATTATATAATTTTAAAATTATATAAAAATGTTCAAATATATATATATATATATATATATATATATATATATACCAATAACATAAAATCAAATTAAAAAAACATTCTATTATAAATTAAAACATTAAACTATTTAAAAATCTTTAAACTTAAATTCCCCACTCCAGTCACTGCAACAATAGGGAAAGTGTTGGATAGCGGAGGGGTAAAAATTACTATTCCCACTCCAATGAGTGCAACAGTAGGGAAAGTGTTGGATGCGGAGGGGTAAAAATTACTATTCCAACTCCAGTGAGTGCAACAGTAGGGAAAGTGTTGGATGCGGAGGGGTAAAAATTACTATTCCAACTCCAGTGAGTGCAACAGTAGGGAAAGTGTTGGATGCGGAGGGGTAAAAATTACTATGCCCACTCCAGTGAGTGTAACAGTAGGGAAAGTGTTGCATGCAGAGGGTTAAAAGATACTATTCCCACTCCAATGAGTGCATCAGTAGGGAAAGTGTTGGATAGCGGAGGGGTAAAAATTACTATTCCCACTCCAGTGAGTGCAACAGTAGGGAAAGTGTTAGATAGTGGAGAGGTAAAAATTACTATTCACACTCCAGTGGGTGCAACAATAGGGAAAGTGTTGGATAGTGGAGGGGTAGAAATTACTATTCCCACTCCAATAAGTGTAACAGTATGGAAAGTGTTGGATAGTGGAGGGGTAAAAATTACTATTCCCACTCAAGTGAGTGCAACAGTAGGGAAAGTGTTGCATAGCGGAGGGGTAAAAATTACTATTCCAACTCCAGTGAGTGCAACAGTAGGGAAAGTATTGGATAGAGGAGGGGTAAAAATTACTATTCCCACTCCAGTGAGTGTAACAGTAGGGAAAGTGTTGGATGCAGAGGGGTAAAAAATACTATTCCCACTCCAATGTGTGCAACAGTAGGGAAAGTGTTTGGTAGCGGAGGGGTAAAAATTACTATTCCCACTCCAGTGAGTGCAACAGTAGGGAAAGTGTTAGATAGTGGAGAGGTAAAAATTACTATTCACACTCCAGTGAGTGCAACAATAGGGAAAGTGTTGGATAGTGGAGGGGTAGAAATGACTATTCCCACTCCAATAAGTGTAACAGTAGGGAAAGTGTTGGATAGTGGAAGGGTAAAAATGACTATGCCCACTCCAATGAGTGCAACAGTAGGGAAAGTGTTGGATAGCGAAAGGGTGAAAATTACTATTCTCACTCCAGTGAGTGCAGCAGTAGGGAAAGTTTTGGATAGTGGCGGGATAAAATTTACTATTCCCACTCCAATAAGTGCAACAGTAGGGAAAGTGTTGGATTGCAGAGGGGTAAAAATTACTATTCTCACTCCAATAAGTATAACAGTAGGGAAAGTGTTGGATAGCAAAGGGGTAAAAATTACTATTCCCACTGCAATGAGTGCAACAGTAGGGAAAGTGTTGGATAGGGGTGGGGGAAAAATTACTATTCCCACTCCAGTGAGTGCAACAGTAGGGAAAGTGTTGGATAGTGGCGGGATAAAATTTACTATTCCCACTCCAATCAGTGCAACAGTAGGGAAAGTGTTGGATTGCGGAGGGGTAACAATTAATATTCTCACTCCAGTCAGTTCAAAATTAAAAACAAGCAAAATATTAACAAAAATATTTTGAAAAGAAAATAAATAAAAAAATATATAAATATGTTAAAAATTAAAATACAAATATATTTAATATTAAAAATAAAAAAATATTAACATGTTAAATACATATGACAAATACCTACAAATATTATATTAAATAAAATAAAAAAATACTTTTCAAACAAATACATATTCTTAAATAGAAATTATTTAGAAACAAAAACATTAATCATTACATAAATTTAGTTGTTTTATTTCCTACCCTGTAACACCACACAATTCACAACCCACATCTACATTTTAAAAAAATGTAATTATTTACCAATTAAAGAAATATTCTTAATTAAGAAACAAATTAAAACTCATAAACATTATTTAACTTCCCATACTTTACCACTACAATCCCCATAACCCACAGCTAAAATTAAACTGTAAAAAATTAATTCCACAATTAAAACATTTCCAACTAATAGTATTTAACAACTAATTATAAAGTAAGTAAAATTAATGTACTCCCCACCCTTTACCCCTATAAAAGTACAAAACACACACACAAAATCAACAATTACCCTAATTAAATAGCAATTAATTAATTAATATTAGTGATCAACTAATTATTAATTAATTATACATGAATTACTTCCCACCCTATAAACCCCACAACCCACACCTAAAATTAATTACACAATTTCCATAATTAATTTTCAATCAATTAAATAATATAAATTAACTAATTATTGATGAATCAACAATAAAATACTTCCCACCCTTTACCCCAATAAACCCCACAACCCGCACCTAAAATTAATTAAACAATTTTCATATTTATTATTCAATTAATTAATATTAATTAACAGCTTATTATTAATTAATTAAAAATATGTTACTTCCCATCATTTACCCCTATAAACCCTAAAACCCGCACCTAAAATAAGTTACACAATTACCATAATTAATTACCAATTAATTAATATTAATTAACAACCAATTAATAATTAATTACAAATAAATTAGTTCCCACAAGTAACACTATAAAATCTCAATTAAATAAATATTAATAAATAAAAATAATCATTATTTTATTGTAATTAAATTATTCTCTGCCCTATTCCCCTATAAACTCACAACCTGCTACAGAACTAAAAAACGCAAAATTTAATTAAAATAAAATTGATAACTACTAAAAATGTAACACATATATTAAAAAACATAAACAATATTTATACAAAAACATACATCACATACATTTAAAATATAAACTAAAATACATAACACTAATTAAAAAATCGATATTCTAAACAACTATATTTTTGCAAACAATATTAATGACTTCTACATTTCTTACCTTAAATTTGATATTCTTGACCACGATATTCTTGCTGTCGATATTTATGAGTCACGATATTTACAACTCGATATTTGTGTAAGTCGACATTTCCAACTCGATATTCTGTCTGACTACACACACCTGCCCCAGAGTTCAAATTTCAAGAGTGTCCCACTGCATGAAACCCCCTTAGCTAACTCACTTCTTTCATCCCATCCCTGGTCCAAAGAGGCATGTACACAGTAAGTCTGTTTACTCATCCTGTCATATGTGGCAAGGCTATTTCAGATGACAAGTGGATGTCACATACAAATCAGGCCTAAATGTATGATAGCAAACACAACAAGATGATGGATGGAGTGCTGAAACTTTTCAACCACTCACCCCCAGTCACAGATCTGGGGTTTAATCCATCGTTCTTTTGCTCACTTTGCCACACCAGCTTGGACCCAGCCATATGCAAATCAGTCTTGACCCTGCTCCTCATGGGAACAGTCCAGCCCGAACTGCCAGGCCAGGTCCTCCCTGGACCAGAAGCAAGCATCCTGGGACCGGTTTCGGGGTTTTACCCCTCATCAGCCAGAATAACTTGAATCCAGTGAAACCCCAAAATTGGTCCCAGGATGCTTATTTCTGGTCCATGGAGTACCTTGCCCAGCAGTTCGGGCTGGACTGTTCCCATGAGGAGCAGGGTCAAGACTGATTTGGATATGGCTGGGTTTGAACTGGGGTGGCTAAGTGAGCAAAAGAACAATGGATTCAACCCAGATCTCTTGACTGGGGGTGAGTGGTTGAAACGTTTCTGCACTCCATCCATCATCTTATTGTGTTTGCTAAATGTATGATAAACATGACCTATTTAATCCTTTAGAGTGTGTATGTGAAAGGCTGAGAGACTAGAAAACCAATGGATTGATTTGCGATAATAGCTAACAGAGTGTTCAAGATCGCCATATCGTCTAATAAATGGGATGACATTAGTCAGACTAATAAAAATAACAGAAATGCAGCCAACAGGAAATCTTCCATTCTGATGTTTAGAAAGCGGCTTGTGGTGAGTAACAGTGAAAGGTAGTACGGCCAAGCACAAAGCTAATATGGAAGGAAGTGTGTTTTTGATGCAAGTGCTTGCCTTTCGGATATGTCTCTGACTGCTGCATTGTTCAGGCAGTGATACAGATGCAAGCAGCTTCATAGTGACTTTCTCTCCCCTTTACATATAGGATTATTGAGGAGAAAGATATGAAGAGACCTATGAATTTGGGAGGGGCAGGCACGAAGAGCCAATATCCAGCTGCATGCCTGAAACTTTCTTCGAGGTATGTGAGGATAATTCATGTGAAGGAAAGGATTAGTCAGTCAGCCAAAGCCATAAATAGGAGGCTGATCATAATATAGCTATAAAAATTAGGTACAGGTTAGACAAAATATTACAGGCAGTGGGGTTGTGTGATAATATGCTTTGGGTTTTACTAATATTCATTTGTTTTATAGTATGGCTACTGAGATAACAATGATAGCTCATATAAATCTGATACAAAAAGCTTGTGTGCTGATTATCCATAATAAAAAGCCCAAATTATAAACACCATTTGGAAAGTGTGCCTACTGCTTTCAAGGATCAGGGAGAGGGTCCACACAACTACAAATAACCCCTGCAGGTAAAAGCTTTTCTGACAGGGTTGTCTGACTCATAGCACTCTGGATCTAGATGAGTATAACTCATCATCGAGAAGAGTGAGAGACACCTGCCTCTTTTCCTTTTCTCTGAATGGGCGGGCAGTAAGAAGGGCCACTGGAATTTTGCACCAGGGGAGAGGAAAATCATGCGGCAGGGTTGACTAAATTATGCAGCAAGAAAAGTCAAATTATGCGGCATAATGTGGCACATTCTGAGATAGTATAACTACATTATTGCCTCGGTTTTTATACGTGTTAACACTGTCTGGGCATAGATTGCAACTCATTAGCACCAGTTTAACACCCAGTTATAGCAATAAACAACAGAAAGGTGACCAGTCAACCTTTGCAAACTACCTTTCACGGCGCAGCAGCATGAGTTGCTGCTTTTTCTGTACCTTTGAACCGTTTGAGCTAGAAACACATTTTTAGTTCAAATCTGCAGATTATGCAGCAGATGATGGATTATGTGGAAAATGTGACAAATCCATTATCTCGCACCTTCTCATACTTCCAGTGGCCCTTGCAATAAGCAAACACCCCTTAGGGTTAAGTAAGTCTTACTGGGTCTATCCCTTGTTTTTGGGGGGTTTCATGACCATCTCATCTTCCTGATGGCATCTGCTCTAATCCTCATGCTCATGGCTGTAAACGCTTGGAATTTCCCCATCTGAGTTGTGCCAGCTGGGCATTCCTGACTCCCTATTGCATGTCTGTCAACCCTTAATACCGGTTCCCAAAGGGATACAAATACTCCCTCTTTCACAACTAGTATTTGCGATTATGTAAGGATATGTATATGGTATTTCTATAGTGTGAACCTAGCTAAAAGACTGCAGAGTGCTGTACAAGTTCAAAGGCAAATTTAAAGTCGACAAGTAAATAGAGGCAAAGCTGAGGTGTGGACTGCAAATGAGAGAACACCATCTAGTGGAGAGGTGTGGTGCAGTGGAGAGGTGTGGTGCAGCGGCCAGGGCAGCTGACTTCGGAGCACAGGGCTCACGCTTCGATCCCCGGCTCCGGTGGCAGCTCAGCTCAGCACCATGTGACTCTGGGCAATAGCTCACTTAATTTCCACGACGGCCCCCAGCGCCTTGAGACCCGTAAGGGTGAGTAGTTCGCGCTTTACAAATACGGATTTACATTTTTTTTTTTGTACTGTTAAGTCCACGAGTAATTGACGATCAATGATATGAGCGCATGTTGGGGAGCACAATGTTTTTTTGCACACACCCCGTTGTTACTGCTATTCTCAGAGTTTTTCTGTGCTATATCAGGGCGTGGACAAAAGGTGTCAGTCAAATAATATGGTGTGTTCTGCAACAGATAAAGACATTTTTGAAGGGTAATCATTTTGTATAAAGCTGCTCTTCCCATGAGTGAGGAAGCCTAAGGCAACCCTCACCAAGGTCCCACATCTTGTGAAATGCATTCAACACCCTATACAAATTCTGCTCAAGGAAATCAAGATATACACCCTGCAACTGAAACCCGTCTAGTGCCACCCAAATGGAAAGAAACATTGGGCCAACCCGTCCAAAGGAGTCAGTGGGCACAATTCATTTAACATTTTCGAAAATTAAAATTAATTGCAGGTTTAGATCCCTAGTTTTTAGATTGCACGGAGATTAAATTGCAGTACAGAACAGGCTCAAGTGAGAACTTGCACTTTTGAGGTGAAACTTACAGCTTTCCAGCTCCAGAGAACAGGTTTGTGTGTCCAGAGGAAATCGACTTAGATCCATGTTGCACATCGATGTCACCGTGACCCTAGAAAAAGCAGACAAGTATTATAGTTTCCACCAAGATATTTGTTTATAATTGATTTTCTGAGGCATGGCTAAGCATGTCAAAAGTAAACTGTCCAGCATGAAAAAAAGCAAATTCATGGCACATAAGTTACAAATATAGTGATAAAATCGTATGGCTCTTACGGTATCATACATATACAGTTTGACCTATTTTGATCATTACTACTACTATCCTGCACATATTTACTAAGTAATAGTAATTAATAAGTGTATCACTATTTCTGCTATTCACATAATTACTTCATGTTTTCTCATAACTGGGTGCAGCTATATAAATCTTTTAGGAGCATTACTTTAGTTGCTTCCAAACCAAGTTTCTGTTTTTCTAGAAATGTTTCAAAGTCTTCCGAACATTCCAGTTTCCTATACTCTTTATCTGGCTATGATCAAACTGAAAATGTTACTGGCATAAGTAAATATCAGAGGTGTTTGGTAGTTCCCTAAAAATCTATGCTCAGCAGTATTACATGTCAGCCAATAGAGAATTGCAGAACACTGGCACATCAAAAAGATGGTGCTTAGGATCACCACAGGACACAAGACATGCCACTAATCCACATAAATATGTATGTAAGCAAACGTTATGCACAATATTATGTGTCATTCATTATTAAGAATTAATTGCATGAATTTTGGTGATGAACAGAAAATTTTAACTATTTGTGAAATAACTTGGAACAAGCACACTCCCACTTGTCTGTTTTACTCTGATAGCTCAGACATATTCAGAAAATATTTTGGGAAACCTGTGAATGTGCATTGCAGGAAAAGGGGTTATTAGTATGCGGAAGTATTCCCCCTCAGCTAGTAATAATCCCACAATCACTAACAGCTTCAGTCAAGTCTCAGTGGTAGCTCGGCAAACGAGCAGTCAGCCTAAACTTAAGAGAGAGGCATGTGTAAAGCATTTAATACCACCAAAACAGCAAATAAGTAAAAAGCACAACACAATAAAAGTTCAAAAACAATTTATAAAAATAGTAATCATTTTAATCTTTAAAATGACACCAAAGTGCCAAAAATCCAAAGGGGGATCCAGAGATGCGAATTTTGAATGAAGATTAAATAAAAAAAATGTAATTCATAGAGCCCAAAATCCTAAAGCACCACTGGCGACCACTAGGGGACAGTACCGGGACAGAGTAAATGTTTCAGGCTGACTACGAGGAACTGTAGGCCGGCTAGGTTGCAGGCACAGTCCTGGTCAAAGTTTTACCTTTTGACTTAGAAATTATCTTGGTTCTTTTGTCTCATCGACAGGCTCATCGGTGGGTTCTTGGGCTGGTTGGATCCGGACTTCAAGTTGAGGACAGAGGCCTGCTGCAGCTTGGCAGCTCGATGAAAAGGTGGGAGTCGGGTCCTTGATGGTGAGGATAACCACGGAGCGGGCAGGGTCAGCGGTCCGGGCTGTGGAAGGCGTTGTTGACGGTGGCTTGTTTCACCAAGTGGGTCCCGGTCTTTTCCTTTACCTTTGGACTTAGACACTTTTCTGTTTCTCTGGAGCTTTTCAGCAGGACAAACCTGTGCGATCAACCTGACTGGCGAGTCGACAGCGGCGGCTTCACTCTTGAAGTTGAGCCGGTCTTCTCCTGGAGGTTTTCTGCAAAACTTTGCTGAAAGTTTCAAAATTTCCAGATCTTGTTTCTTGGTTCCTTTGGGGAGATAAGTGTCTTCTAGCACTGGGCAAGTGTTCAGAGGCTCTGGGATGCCACTTGGGAGCTAGGACTCAATCTCCCAGAATGCACTTGTGCAATCCAGGACAAATCTAGTTACAACTGGTGAGTTGGGGTGTTCTCTCTTTGGGTTTGCAGGTGATGTCTTCAGCTCTTTGTACCTGTTGCTGGTCAGGGAGTCCACACCTTTCCTTTTGAAGTGAGGTACAGGGTTTTCTTTGTGGAGCTTTGTGAGTGCAGCAGGTGCAGTCTTTTGGAGTGCCATACTCTCTTTGGTGCAGTTGAGGGGTCCAGGAGGGCAGTCCGAGGGGTCCAGGAGGGCAGTCCTTTGTCTCTTCTTCTTTTCCAGGCAGTGATCTGGTGAGCTCTGCAGAGCTGCCTAATTTATTCTTCATTTCCGAGCTAGACGGAGGGGGGAACCCTCACCTATAGGAACTAGGCAAACTCCCTCTAGTATGACCACTTCCAGTGAAGTGTGGCAAACGTTCAGCCCAGAATGCAACATTCTACCAAAAATAAAAATGCGGATAATCTCTGTTGGGTGTGTGTGTCTATGTAGCCCAACCCAGAGGTGTGGCTAACAAATGACTACACTCCCCTTTTAGCCCCTCTCATAATCTAATTAGGGGAGCTCTTATCTGGCTAGAGATCAATGAAGTGGGGCTGGTCTAGGTCCTGTGACATCTGTTTTCTATAGAGGCTTCTGCCTTTGAAGTCCAGCTTATCTACCCAGCCCCCTTCCTCTCCCTGACCGCTCCAGGAAGGAGATCTCTTCCCAACAAATGGCTGTATTGTTGCAGCCCGAGGCCTTTCACACCTACTCAGGGAGCAGCTTGGCTCAGGCAGTCAAAGGCTGACCAATCAGAAGAGGCTGCTACAGGGCTGCTTTAGGTAACCTCAGGATAGTAAGTTCTAAAATTACATTCCTGCAATAGTTATATTAAATCCAATCATGGCAAGTTGTTGGATTTAATGTAACTATTAATTTGATACTTTGAATGTTATTTTTAGCAAGTTCCAATACAAAGTTAGACTTTATTAAATTTAATAAAGTCCTTCCTTTGGTTATCCTAGAGGACTGGCTGCACTACCATAGGGAAAAACAACTTTAGCTGTTGTTCCCTACCAGTGCACATAAAAGATTTTTTATACTGTCCATGTTTTTATAACTATGCGCCCTATCCTTGGGTTACTTAGGGCAGACCTTAGTGGTGGCTTATAAGTGATAAAAATGTCATTTTGGACTTTGGAAGTACTTTTAATACCAAAGCCTAATTTGGCTATAGTTTTATTTCAGAAACCAGCCTGCAAGGCAGGCCTGGATTTAAAATGACAGCAGACACCACAGCAGTACACACTTAAGTATATTAAGGCCACAGGTAGGCTGCCCTTACCAATTAAAATTATACCAATCAGCATATACGTTTGGAGGATCGAGCATTGGCCCTGGGCCTGGTTAGCAGAACCCAGGGCTCTTTCAGAGTCAGTAACCACCAGTATTAGTCCAAAAATGGGGGGTCACTAGGGCAAAAAGTATGACTTTCCTACATGCATGAATTGTACAGAAACATAAAAAGTAATACCACTGAACACAAATATCTATTGCTTTCACCATTAGTTGAGCTAAAGTTAGTCAAAATATATTGTACACATTAGCTTATTTTTGCTATTCATACACAACACTAGCAAGTCAAATGGAAATGGTAACACAAGAGGAACTGAAAAGTCAAGATGGCCACACTCTTGCTTGAATCAGGCTAAACAACAACCACAATGGGTGCCAATATTATTGACCTAGTGCAGAGGTTGTTAAGTCCGTGGGTTCCATTATTTCTGGGGGTTCAATTGAAGACATAGGTGTAGAATTAATGGAGGTTATAGGTTAAACCCAGAGGCTCTCCAGAATAATGATGAACTACCAAGGGAAAAAGTAATTCCTAATCCTAAAAGCAGCTAGAATTTTCCTGGAAAACGTGACAGGTCCATGGAGTTTCTGCAGGCTTTGTAAGTTTCCATGGGGTTGGTAACCTTGTTCACAACCCATCAGAATTTTGGAAAATGCATAATGAAGCTCATAGTAGGCAAGATTCCTAAAGTAAATAGAAGCTATTGTACATATTTTCCAAAAGAGATGAAAACTAATGAAAACCTGTGTTTTTTCACATTCATATTTACATAATGTTGCACATTTTTATAGCAATGATTGATCATGTAATCTGTCTGATATCAGTTACTCTGAACAATAGATTAGAAGAAGACAAAATAATTATTAAGGCATTTAGGCACTACGCATTCTGACAAATGACATCCTGCAACAAAGGAACCAGGCGGGAGAAGCACATCAGCCAAGGAGCAGATCTATAGTTACAAGTAAGTCTGGTCAAAATGATCATTTCAAAGATGGACATTGCTTGCCCCTTTTATTTTGCCTGTCTGATCGTTACTGTTTTGTTCTGATTGACTAGGACTGAAGTGCAAATTTGGTTGAAGAACCAGCCCACACAGAATCAATGTTTTTTTGGATTTTGATAGGAAGGTTCCTTTAGGAGCAGTGGACTAACAGGATTTAATGTGTCAATTTTCTGAAAGAAGTGAGAGGTTGATTTAGGGGAATACAATGCAATATTTTTTCTGGGGCAGTTCAGTCTCTTGAGAAACTTTCAGGACTGGCAGCCACAGTTAATCTGGGAGAATTTGTTAGGAGCACAGATAACTTCAGGATGGGTAAACGGGGGGCACATTTCTAAGAATTGCGCGGGCAGCTCCAATCCTAGCAGAAATCCAAAGTTATACTAAAGATATCCGTCTCATTACCTTACAGGTTCAGTGGCCACCTCACTCCATGTCCTCACAGACACAGTTTCCAAACCTCGGCTTTCATGTGACAGTAAATAATGTTGTGGTCTTGCTTTGTGGCCATTGCACTAATTAAACTAACACATATGATATCAAAGATTTGCAAGTTAGAAGCGAAGGACTTGGAGCAGTGTCCATGATAACACAGAGTTATGCAATCACCCTATGACAGGGCATTTTTACACAGATAGATGTGGCGATATAGAAGAAGCATAAGTGCGGCAGCCATTGGGAGTGGAAAGTAAAATGTCACAGGTCACAAACATTGATATGCATGATAATGGAAACAGCAGAGGATTTAGAAGAACCTACTGCAACAACTATGGAGGTGTCATGTCTGTGGCTTATGCCTGGACGTTGGTTGGTGGGTGTTACTACAACCCTTTTCCATACTCCACAGATCACTGAGATTCACACTTTGCGCCATGCTTGTAAAAAGAGTAGGTCTATGCTATCACTCTCTGTCTACTCAGATAGCTGGCCAGTGGACTCTTTAGATGTTTAATTTCCTTTCAAATATGCTGTTTTTACTGTAAAGTCCCATTTTTACCTTTTTACTGTTTTAAACCTCTGATTCACAATAAGAATGTCTCAGGAAATATTGGTGAATTGGGAATATCCATCCAAGTGAGTTGAAGTATACGAGCAGTTTAGTCACACACTAAATATTAAGGGGCTTATTTACAAGCCCCCTGCGCCGCTGGTGCGTCACTTTTAATTTGGGAAAAAGTGACGTACCGGCAGCACAAGGGGCTTGTAAATAAGCCCCGAAGAGTTTTCATTTAACACTAAAAACATGTGTCCTCCCTAACCCAGATATACAAATATCTACCACAATATGATAAACATGTAAATTTATGTTCCTGATATATACCTGAGGGCTCTTATATCACAAACCTCCTATTGTACAAAAAGTTCTTATGCGCGCACTTAGGATTCTCCGATCTGCTCACTGAGTTCAATAGCCACCCCTCACTCTTGCGCCAAACTCCTTCTTCAAGGCTGCAAGTGTGAAACAGTTTCATAGAAAAGTCTTTTACACAATACATGCAGACTGCAGTTAGCCAAAGTGAAGGAGGTTCAGCCCGGTATCCCCTCTCACAGTCTTGAAGCAAGGATTGTCTCACCCCAAGCCCCTTAAACGCTGCTTTTCACATGGACGAGAGGGTGAGGCACAATTTTCATGTGACAGAACGTGAACCCTGTGTTCCTAAGTTTGAGTGAAGTGATTGATTATGGCTTCAGCTCTCCCATGATAGATGAGTGGGATTTTAAAGAGCCCCCCCAAAAAAAACACCTTGGTACGGTGACCTCTATGAGTGGCCTGCGTAGAAAAAGATTGGAAGTAGCTCTTTGTCCCTATGTAACCTGCAAATGGGTAATCTGTCCAGTGGTCCCATTCAGCATGCCCTACTACATTTGTATTGCCATCTTCCCACGTGTATTCACTTCTGTCACAGTGGTACATCCTCCATAAATGTATCTTTAAAAAAGGCATGAAATGAGTGGGTCTCCAGCCTCCGAGAACTCACGTAAGAGAATGTCAACTTCTTGGGGACATAGCCAGCAAGGTTCTGACACAAGACTCTGGGGACCTCAGTATCCTTCCAAAGAGAGCATTCATTTTGCTAAGTTATGTAGGGCTCCCCTCAACTTAGTGATGTTTCACAAGAGGAGGGATCTGGTACTCAAAGAGTGTCTGTACCAACAATACGTACTAGCAGAGGACGTGTGTCTGTTCAATCATCTGTCGAGAATGTGACTGGTTCTGGTAACCTCATACAAGACAGGGGTGCTGAAAATCATGTAATAAAGCTGACTGTGTACATGCCTAGTGAGTTTACTTCTCACATTGGTTTGGCTTGTTCGCGTGAAGGGTTTCGTGGTAAGTGAAATTCCCATGCTCCAAAATATTTGGAATAGAATAATTCTGCCTTACAAGTGTTCTGGCTTCTAAACTTCAATTTTAGTTCATTTTGTTTTGTGTCATTGTTAGGGAATTTGGGATTTGATCATATTTAAGGGTAGAGGTATGTTATATCCTTGGGGGTTATTATGTATAATAAATAAGATGCGACTTGCATTGTTATTTTTTAGGATGTACTTCTATTTGCCCCAAGCCTCCACCTCGTGCTTTGTTCTGTTTCCAAGTTTCTAGAATCTCCACTATTTTATTTTCACTGCTGGAGATGCGGGATTGTTGCAAGCTGCTGCACTGCATGTGGCTCTTTGTGACTACATTAAATCTTTTGGTCATCAAGAATAACATCTGATGGTCTTTATTCATCACCAGGTTCTTACCATATAAAGCACATTGTGTTGCACAAAGGATTTTGAATGAAATATGCCGTTTAGTTGCCAGCTAATCTATGCCTTCCAATACAAAAATCTTGTCTGTCTTCTTGTACAGGTTTGTTACTAAATGTACCACGTGGTTCTGCACCATCTGCAGCCCAACCAGCAGATGCAGACATAGACCTGCGTAAAGAACATTGCACCAGCCAATTTTGGTGCCTATGAAGGCCTAGATGTATAAGAAAAGGAAAATTGGTATGTGTGGCCTGAGCAGCTAAGATGATAGGCACAATTTGAAAGTGCTCCAAGACCTCCTCCACATCCACTTAAATCCTGGTCAGTCCTTGACACTGGGGGCCCACTAACATAGTCCCCCTGACAGTTGCCCTCCGTGGCCTGAGTCTTCAGCAATGACCAATTACTGCTCCACGGACTGTCCTGTCTTACTTGAGGACCATCCAAGATGGCAGCCAGGCACCAAGGAATATTGGCAGCTTCCACTTCCTAGCCTGTGCTGCCGCTACAGCGGCGGGACCTGGGCAGGGAGCGGACGAACAGACTCGGTTCCTTAGCACTACGTTCTACTCCCCTGGATGTGGAGCCTTCCCCGGCTATCAGTGTGAGATATGAGGGGACCGCATGGCTGCAGGGCAGTATCCTCAGAGCATTGCTGGACCCTTGGACTCCAACATGCCGGGACAACAGAGCTGCTCACCAGGAGCATGTGTCTTTTGTCAGCGGCGGCCCCACTGTGACACAAAGTGAGGCCAAGGTTCAGGTGCTTCGGGCCTATCAAATCAATTGGCCATGCTGCAGTGGAACGTGCATAACATCTAGCGCTGGGGAGCGGAACGTGCCCCCCAGTTGACACCTGAGGCTCTGAGTGCGGCACACAGAGACGGACTGTCAAAATAGTGACCACAACGGAATGTGAGCCACGGCTTCCCACGGCGCCCCTCCCTCACTCTCCCAGACACTCATCGAGATATGGGGTAGGCCTGGAGCGCTATGGGTGGTGTTTTGGCGGTTGAGGATAGCGCACCCACTAGCTACTTCCCTGGAGTTGACTCTGGGGCTCTTTTTTCCCTTCTCCCACCTTGACTTCCTTGAGGACTTGGCATCAGTTGGGGATCAAACGGAGGTTCTGCAGGCACCCAGGCCAAATTCCACATGCTTGTGCTGCTCATCCTACAGACGTTGGAGGCTAGGAAAGATTCTAGCGCTCTTCACACTCTGGCCATCTGGTTCTGATGTACGAGTTTGCAATTGTCACTTATTATGGGAAACCCTGGCCTGTGGAGACCAGCCCTGATTACTTCCAGTGGGTCTCAGCTGTGAGTCTTTACTGTTCAAATACACTGGACCTAGCAGTCTGTTCCCGCTGGAACCAGGTGTTCTCTATCCCAGGCATCACGTAAAGGCATGCAGAGGGAGTCTGTGGGTTGTTTTCACCATTTCCATCTTGTTTTCCCACAATCCCCAAGCCTCCACCCAGTGAGTTAAATGAGGTTTACAACATGGGCAAGGAATAATCTACCCAAGCCCTAACTAGGATAGACAAATTCACCACTCACACATCGAGTGCAGCTGGGCTTTCGGGAGAGGCTTCCTCCACTCAGCGGGCTGTTGAATCCGGCAATCTGGGCGCTATCCTACAGGCAATTCAGACCTCCCGTGAAGTGATGGAGGCAAAGATTGGAAATGTTGGAATTGACATGTCCCTCCTTCGCCCAGACACCCAAAATGTCTCAAACAGAGTATCAGAGGCAGAAGGTCGAGTCTCGGTGTTGGAGGACGATGTTGCCACAGTAAAAAAGAGCATGTCCAAAGTCTCATCTGTGATGGCAACTCTTGAGGAACGAACTGAGTATGCCAAAAACTGATCAAGGTGTATCTGCCTCAGATTTGTGAGTTTCCTGCAAGATGTTGTAAATACTAACCCTGAATAGTTCCTTGAAAACTGATCACCTCTTGAATGCCTGAGTGGAAGTTCTCACCATGGTTCGTGATCGAGCAAGCCCACCAGTCACTGGCTCAGCGCCTGCCTCTAGGTACTCCTCCAAGCCCAGTAATCCCCCGAATCCTCAATTATTGAAACAGGGACTCTATTCTTCGAGAGTTGCGGTAGGATGACAAGCTGTTGTATATTTCCACCCGCATCATGATTTTTCTGGACTGTACTGAGGTTGTCCAGAAGCGTCGGAAATCCTTTGATGAAGTCAAACAGAAACTCTGAGTCCTGAATTTACAATATATGCTCATCTTTCCTGCTGAGCTTGAAGTCATTCATGACTCATGATCCCACTTCTTTGACACTCCGGGGGAAGCTTGGGCCCAACGAAGGGGCCTCAGACGAACTGCTGCACAAGACCGAGACACATCTAACCTGTGAAACCAACAACAGTCAAACAAATGGCCACCTACCTCTCAAAGAAGTACAAGGTTCAGAAGGAAGCGTAGATGAGACAGGGATTTTTTGGACTCCTATATGACTGTGACCCCTGTCGCACAGTGCTGGGGGACACAGACCTAATTTGGATCTGACCTGGGCTGAACCTGTTTCTGCACAGCCAGATAGCCTTGAAATTGTGGAAACCCCCTCAAAAGGCTAAACCCGGATCCTACGATCGCTCATGTAGTGGTCAGGCTTTGTAGCTGTTACACCTTGACACCGGTGCCACTAGGCGGGAGGACACTTACTGACTTGTCATGATCACAAACTATATGCTGCTCAGGCAGAATATCCTGCAGAGGAGGAGGTTTCCTTCTAATGGCTTGTACAAGTTGTTGTAATGTTTTTTAAAGCAAGTTCTACCGGGCAACATATACTTTAGACGAGGAAGTATGGAGCTGGGGGTTGTTGGGGAGAGGGAAAATGTTATATGTTTTTGTCTGTTTGTATTCGGTGCACACTCAATACCTGCTAGACATCTCTGCATTATCGCTCGAGGCCCCACATTTGCTGTGTAATCCCCTTTACTTTTTGATCCACCATCCTGGGCATCCACCCCACTAGGACTCTTGGCCCATTATTTCTAAGATGATTCTCTCCTTCATGGCCTAGAACGTTAATGGCTTGCTGGATTGGATTAAGAGGACAGCAGTTTTCTGTCACGCCATGTGAACCTTGCCGGCAATCCTTATGTTACAAGAAAGTCATCCGATGGGGTCACGTTCTCCCTTCCTGAGACATTTTGGTTTTCACACAGGATTCACAAGAGGTTCTAGAGGTGTGGCTATCTTTTTGCATAGGACATATCTTCTGGTATTGCCAATCGTCATCCCTGACCCTCTAGGCCTATTTGTGGGAGTAGATGGCCTTCTTGAAGGGAAACAATACAATCTCTTGGGTGTCTATGCACTGTCCCAGCTACCTACTCCAGCCCTTGAGATAATCAGGAAAACTATTGGGAACTTCCCACAGTGGATTGCCATAATTGGGGGGGACTTCAATGCCTCACTCGATCCAGCTATTTCCTTCTCGGCCCCCATGACTAGTCACCTGTGCAGAGCTTGACAATTCATGACTTGGATGGAGTCACTAAGACTCTGTGATGTCTAGAAGGTCTGGCGCGCGTTGTCCAAGGAATACACCCACACTTCAGCAGCACACAAGCCACTCTCCTGCACCAATTTCCCTCTACTCCTGAGAAAGATGTCCTACATGTCACAGATATGACGATCTTCCCCAGGGGTATCTCGGACCACTCGCCTATCACCGCCTGCTTCGGGCAGCTGATACAGTCCAACGCCCTGTTAGCCAGCTCAATGCATGGTGCCTTCCTAATGGATGACCAATGCTCTGACTAGTTGTTACATGTCCACTGAACTCCAGTCATACTTACCATAAACCAGGGAGGCATGGTGACTCCAGTGGGCACGCTGGCCGCAAAGCCACTATGAGAGGATAGCAACGGGTTACATCAGGCTTACAGAGAATGACAAGTTGTGTCATATGGCTGCTCTTAAGGCCCAAATCCTGAGCCTGGAGAGTCGATGGCTGGGGGAGCCTGCGGACACCCTTGGCCGCCAACTTGACCTCAACTTGACCTCCAGAGCCTCACTACCACAGATCTCCTTGAAAGAGGTCCATCAGTTCTAGTGGGTGTGGACAGAGGATGAAAACAAAGATAAAACCGGGACACTACTCTACCGGCTGGCCACCGTAGAGATAGCATCCAGGATGGTTCCTGAAATCCTAGACCCCGCAGGCAAGCGATATAAGTCTGAGGAATTTGGAGGTGTCTTTGCTGACTATTACTGGCCATGCTATGCTTAACAATCCTGGTGTAGGAGAGAACAGGAATGCTCCATCCTGACAGATATACCCATCCCATCGCTCTTGCATTTCATTATAAAGGATCTGGAGGAACACCTCAATTTAGAAGAGACAGACGGGGCTCTAACAGATATGAAATCCAGCAAAACACCCTGGCCAGATGGCTTTCCCCAGGAACACTACTGTAAATTCTGTGACATTTTCACTCCCCAGCTACTTGAGCTTTACACTGAGGCAGCCACTAACTCGATCCAGCCACCATCATGGTTTGTCGCTAATGCATGCCAACCACTAAACTGATGTGCCTCCTATAACGGGAAAAGGTTACATCACTCCGCCCAACTGGAGCAATTTGTGAAATGGGCCAAAATTGGCATTATGACTCTAGGGGATGTCTAGCAGGGTACGGGCTGCAAACGTTCCAGGACCAGCAAACCCACTATCAATTGTCACGAACGGGCAACATAAGATTCCCCATCTCAACTGTTTCCACTGTGCACATGCAGACTTCTTATATGTGGTCTGGTGGTGCCCCAAAATAGCTGAGTTCTGGTGGGGGATTGAAGGAGTAATGATCCAGGTCTCTGGAAAATAGGTGGATCTATCCCCACAGTGGCCCTTCTGGTAATATTAGAAGATCTTGGCAGTACCTGGGAAGAGCGCACCTTGTTGGTGTGGCCACAGTAGTCACCAAGAGAGACATCGCATGCACATGGAAAACCCCAGATCTCCCTACCCTGAAGGAATGACAGGCGGGAGCAGAATGGTGTGCAAAGCAAGAGCAACCAATTTACCAAGCAAGAGGTTCCCCCCGGAACATTCAAAGATTTGGGATAAACAGGGGGCATACTACGGGCTGGATGGGGGCTGAGCGACTGTTTGAGTAACCACAAATAAGAGCTGTTACATTGCAACTTGTTTTATGACACCGAAACTAAACTTTGTGTTTGCCTTATACAAAATTTAATAAAGTTGACTTATCAAAAAAGAAAAAAAGGCAATCAAGGGCTACATTGTCAACACTAAAAAATATTTGTGCATGTACAACAACTTCAGGTAATAATATGAGCTAGACATTATCTAATTGACCCTTGGATCTGGGTGTACTTTAAATGCCGCAGTGATGTTACTCAATCAATTTTGCAATTGTACCAAAAGAGGATGTATTTCTTTGAATTCTGCTTCCTCTAAAGCTGATACAGATATCATCGCTTTTGTCAAACAAATACTTTGTTATCCAAACAAGCTGCAGAGACAGTCCCTTGAGGGGAAGAATTCAGTGGCTACTATTCAATTCTCTTCCCTGTTCAGAAGCTTTTGGGAGGATAAAGAATTGTTTTGAACCTATGGGCCATCAACAAGTTCATCCTTACCTTTCCATTGTCTGATAGCATTAGAACTCAAACGTGTTCATTGCTTCATTCCATCAAACACACATTTCCTATGGTTTATAGTGGCAGACTCTCACTACCAGTCTGCTGTAATATCTTTTGTTCTTGTATCAGCCCTAAGAGTTTCTATTGAGTTACTAGCACTAATAGTAGCACATTTACTTTATCTTGGAATAAGGTTATTTCAGCGTAGACAATTGGCTGGTATCTGCTTCTTCCTTTTCGAAGGCAGAGGCAGATTCAAAATTGGTTTGTGCTTTCCTGGATCTATATGGTATTCTATTGAATCAGACCAAGTCCACCCTGTCACCAATCCATCATCTCAATTCAGAGAGGTTCACTTCTAAATGGATATAGGACGAGTGTTTATGCTTTTAAACTTAAAAATCTCCTGTCAACAACGAAAATTCCACATAGGTGTCAGCTAGTCAGTGGCTCTGCATTCAGGTATATATAGTATTCACAACAGCAGTGTCTTCTTTGTCTTAGTGAAATCAGAGAGCCCTGTGGTGTCATTTAGTGGATAGTTGGGCTCCAGCATTAGAGGATTAGGAATTGGAAAATCATTTTAAAAACAAAGGGGGGTGTGTGTGTCTGTGGTGGGTTGGCCACATACAGGCAGTTGGCCCTGCAGCTAATCCACACTGCACACAGCTGAAGGCCGTGCACGGCAGGCGGTCAACCCCTGTGACTGACCCTATACTGCACACTGCTGAAGGCCGTGTGCAGCTGGGGCAGGCTCTCCAAAGGGGATTGAGTACCGGGACTGGCTGCAGTTGGGTGAAACTGTCAGTTTAAAAGTAACATTTAAAAAAAAAAAACTGAAATTCACCAATTATAGTTATTGCAAGTAAATATAACTCAGGCCCTTACCATGCACTACTTTTGACCTCATATATTACATCACCCATGACATATTCTATGACATCATTGATAACCTTACTGATGACATCTGAAATAACATAATTGATGGCAATTCTTGCATGGCGGGTGCGCGAGAAAAAGTTACTTGAAATAACTATAACTGGTGAATCTCAATAGTTTTTGTAGTTTAAAATGTTATGTTTAAACTGCCATTTTCACCTAAGTATAACGTCACTTTGACCTTTGCTTTCTCAGTGAACAAATATAGACAGACCGACAGAAAACAGACAGAGATAGATAGACAGACAGATAGACAGATAGATAGATAGATAGATAGATAGTCGCCATGATGTGGTTATAGTTAAGTCAGAGTTTCCATAGGAAGAGTACTTTTTTGTTTTGCTAATAACTTTGGAACCATTTCACAAATCCACCTCAGCTCCTTCCTGGAAAGTTTTGGAATGATTCATCAAGCGGGGCCATGAAAACGGGGGGAGGGCCCAAAAAGCGTTTCTCCCATGCAATTTTCCATTGGAATTTTGGGAAGTGGTACAGAAAAAAACAGCTGAACAGAATTACACCAAATTTGGCAAAAGCTAGATCTTCACTTAGAAAGTGTGCTTTTTGTGATTTGGCGTAAATCCGTACAGTCGTTTAAGAGAAGTAAAAAAATGCACCATCATGCTTGCCTCCAGGGCTTACACTTGCTATGGACATTCAGTAACTCTATGCTGTATATGACTATGGTGCTATCAGTGATCGCCAGTAGGTAGTTATAGTTATGACCAAAGTTTTCACAGGAAAAGCGTTTTTTGTTTTGCCAGTAACTTTGGCCCTGCTTGACGAATCGCCACTAAATTTGCACAAAACTTACCCTTTTTGGTTTAACTGCGGTGTTGAAAGTTTTGGGGTGAACTGCCAAGCGAGGGCCGAGAAAAAAGTGGGGTCCCAAAACGAGTTTTCCTCATTTTAAGTCTATTGAGATTTTTCATTTTTTGAACACGACTAAAGCCCAAACTGCTGAACGAAATTTCACCAAATTTGGCAGAAAGCTAGATTTTGGTCCAGAAAGCGAGCTTTTTGTGATTTTGTGTAAATCTGTTCAGTAGTTTCAGAGAAATTAAAGTTTAAAAAATATAGATATCTGGGAACGCGAGTCCTTGCAGTGGACTCACGGATCCTACTAAAATTTGATTGGCTGCCAACACTTCAACCAGGAAGTGTTGGCAGCCATCTTGGGACTCGGCTTGAAACCGAGTTCCGGAAAAAAAGTAAAAAATAAAGAAAAGGGGGCAGGGTTGGAATACCCTGAGCCCCCAGATATGGTGGGGGGTCCCACAGAACCCCACCATGTTTTAAAAGTATTTTTTTAACTTTTGCCATGGTCTCGTGGGTGGATCTGTGAATCTGTGGCAAAATAAAAAAAGGACGTGTGGACTCCAGCGCGTCTTTTTTTTAATGCCCTGCGTGTACCAAATCCCGGGGGCATGAAGGAGGGGGCCTCATGGGGTCCCCTCTTGGGCTTAAGCAAAGCGCCAGGGACCACCACCTCCTTTGCTGTAAACAACAACCACGGGGCACACTGTTTTTTTAACTTACTGCGGGGGAGGCCCTACGGCCTACCACGCTGCCCCGGTGACCACCACCTTCCCGGGGCAAATATATGCAAAGTGGTGCAGCCCCAGGGACAAATGCGGGGGGCCACACAGTATAAAGTCCACTTTACTCCTGAGAGACCTTGGGGGCCAAGAAGCCCTCGTGGTACCTTGTGTAAGTCTTACACAGTAGGATTCCTTAGAGCTGGTCGGAGGCCCAGCCCCCTTTCTCAACCACTCTGCAAACGCGACTACTAGTTAAGAAACCATAGAAATTCACTGAAAAAAACATGGGTTACAGGAACGTTATAGTTAGGAAATGGAATTTTAAAAAACTTAGAAATTCACTGAAACCATTTCATGAGTGATGTAATATGTGAGGTCATAAGCAGTGCATTGCGGGGGTGTAAGCTATAGGTAGCTCACCTAACTATAACTGCTGAATTTCACTAGTTTTGTACATGTGAAATGCTAGCTTAACTATAACGTCTCTGTCACCTTTGGTTTTTACAGTGAATTTCTAAGGTTTTTTTATTCTATTTCCTAACTATAACATCCCGGTAATCTTTGGTTTTTTAAGTGAATTTCTAATGTTTGTTAAATTTTATTTCCTAACTGTAACCTGTAAACTTTGAGAGTGAACGTGCGAGTGAGTTCATGCGTGTCTCAGTGGGTGTGTGAGTGAGTGCATGAGTGTCTCAATGGATGTGTGAGGGTCTGTGTGGGTCTGGGAGTGGCTGCATAAGTGTTTCACTGGGTGTGTGAGTGGGTGCATGAGTGTCTGAGTGGGTCTATGAGTGGATGTGTGAGTGTCTGAGTGGGTGCATGAGTGTATGACTGAGTGTCTCAGTGGATCTGTAAGTGGGTGTGAGAGTGTCTGAGTGGGTTTGCGAGTCCTTCCATGAGTGTGTGAGTCAGTCTGTGGGTGAGTGCATGAGTGTCTGAGTGGGTCTGTGAGTGGGTGCATTAGTGTCTGAGCAGGTCTGTGAGCCAGTGCGAGAGTCTCTGAGTGGGTCTGTGATTGGTTGTGTGAGTGACTGTATGGGTCTGTGAGTGGGTGTATGAGTGTCTGAGTGGATCGGTGAGTGGGTGTACATGTCTGAATGGGTCTGGGAGTGGCTGTGTGAGTAGCTGTATGGGTCTGTGAATGGGTGCATGAGTGTCTGAGTGTGTCTCTGAGTGGGTGTCTGAGTGTTTGAGTGCATCTTATTCCAGAAATGTGTGATAACATGAATCCTCCTATAGAGAAGACAACAAGAGTACAAAGAGGTAAATCTTCACCAAACAAAGGTTCTTCCTCTTAACTATATGAAGTGCTTCCTTGTTTGGTGGAGATGTCCTCATATTCCTTTGCATCAAGAACTCCTCCCCAAAATCGGTGAGAAAAGGGCTGGGGTGCTGCTTGTGAAGCTGTTCATCATCCTGGCAAAAGGCAGGAAGACCTTTGCATACTACTAATGTGGGTGGGCCAAACAGATGAAGCTTCCAAGTGATTTGCACATTTCCATACTCCTAGCAATTTGAAGGGAGAACCATGGACTCTGCTCTCACCAGGAGAGGACAAGAAAGAACCCACTTGTCATAGTCACATACAGCTTGTGCTCCAATAGATCAATGATGTAGTCACCTCCACGAAGGATTTCAGCTCATTTTCCAATATGGAATTGCAGAGAAAACACACTTACTTTGCCTTTACCAAACCCAGGAGTTAGGTTCATTTGTCCTTTACAGAAGTGGAGCTTCAACAGGGGCACCTGCTATGTTTATATGTGTAAGTGCCTACCGTTGAGGCTTAATTATTGTGAAATGAGCATCAGGGCCAGAACGGCTCCGGGGACCCCATCCCCAGGGCCCAGCCATGACTTAATGGGGGAGGGAGGCTGCACGATCCCCTTCCCGGGCCGAATTTGGCTGCAGGGACCCATCCCCTGGGGCAAAGCCTTAACTGAATGGGGGTAGGGGGTGGTGTGCCCCCTCTCCTAGGGCCAATTTCAGCCCCTGGGGCCCAGCCAAAATACAATGGGAAAGGGGGGGCGCATGGCCTTCCTCCCCAGGCCGATTTCGGCCCCGGGACCCCATCGCCCAGCGCCTGGCCATGTGTCCCTCGGTGCCCTGGTCCCACCCAGGGCACCCAGTGTGCATAATGGGGACCATGAGGGGAGCCTCAAGGCCCATGCGGTCCCAGCCGGCTCTCCGACTCAATGGCTCCAGAAGGGGGGTCTCGTGGCCCGCCTCCCACAAATATTTTAAATGATGGCCCTGGGAAGGATGGTGGTTTGAGTGGCCCCCCACAAGTTATTATTGTTAAAGGAATTAGTGGTCCCCAGGGCTCTAAAGAGCCCATGGATGGAAGTCCACAAGGCCCCCCTCCATTTGATAAAGCCCCTGGGAGGTGGTGGTCTCTGGGGCTCCATTGAGCCCATGGAGGGGAGTCTGCATGGCCCCCTCCAATTTTTAAAATAAAGCCCTGGGGAGGTGGTGGTCCCCGGGGCTCAAAGAGCCTCAGTAGGGGGGCCCTGTGCGCCCCCCTCCTTTTATTATAAAATGCCAATGGGACCTGGCCCCCCTGAAGGCTTCTTGAAAAACAAGCGCGGGAGACCGCCTTTGGTTTTTTTTCAATTCACTACAATATTCGCAAATATTTTGTGAAAATCACCATCGTAAATTCAGGAAAAAAATGCTATTTTTGTCTTGCCGGGTCAGGGTATTCCTACTCTGCCCCCTTTTCTTTTTTTCACTTTCTTTTTGGGACCCGGCTGAAGCAGAGTCCCAAGATGGCTGCCAACACTTCCTTGTTGACGTGTTGGCAGCCAATCAGAACCCTATGCCTGAAAGGTTATTGTTTTGACTTATACTGGGTGCTCTCTTGTGTCTGGACAAAGTAATACCTCTCTGAAGAGCTCTAATGAGAGAAAAACATATGTCAGGGGTTGCTTTTATTCATTTCAGGTTGGCTTGGTTGGTATTTTACCAATCCAAAGCTGTAATACTGTGCCTGGAGTGGTAAAAGGCTTTGGCCATTTTAACAGCTCGGCATGGATAGCACTGTACTAATCCTATGCTTAAAGACTTTGCTGTGGAAATGGTAAAAGACTTTGTCCTTTTCTATCTCGGCGTGGATGGCACTGTGCTAATCCTATGCTTAAAGACTTTGATAGAAAAGCAAACATTTGAGGTGAGCAAATTTAGAGTGTCGCTGGTGTTGAGAGTGCTCTATACTGGAGCTGCTTTCCACCTACACTTGAGTACTACCCAGAGTTCTCTGCTTCTTTTTTTGCATAATTTATGCGTCACTCTATGCCTGAAAGGGTTTTCTTTGACTTATACTGGGTGCTCCCTTGTGTCTGGACAAAGCTTATACCTCTCTGAAGAGCTCTAATGAGAGCCAAACACGTGTCAGGGGTTGCTTTTTATTAATTTCAGGTTGGCTTGGATGGTATTTTACCAGTCCAAAGCTCTAATACTGTGCCTGGAGTGGTAAAAGGATTTGGCCATTTTAACAGCTCAGCATGGATAGCACTGTGCTAATCCTATGCTTAAAGACTTTGCTGTGGAAATGGTAAAAGACTTTGTCCCTTTCTATCTCGGCGTATATGGCACTGTGCTAATCCTACGCTTAAAGACTTTGATAGAAAAGCAGACATTTGAGGTGAGCAAATTTAGAGTGTCGCTGGTGTTGAGAGTGCTCTATACTGGAGCTGCTTTCCACCTAAACTTGAGAACTACCCAGAGTTCTCTGCTTCTTTCTTTGCATAATGTATGCGTCACTCTACGCCTGAAAGGGTTTTCTTTTGACTTATACTGGGTGCTCCCTTGTGTCTGGACAAAGCTATACCTCTCTGAAGAGCTCTAATGAGAGCGAAACACGTGTCAGGGGTTGCTTTTATTCATTTCAGGTTGGCTTGGATGGTATTTTACCAGTCCAAAGCTGTAATACTGTGCCTGGAGTGGTAAAAGGCTTTGGCCATTTTAACAGCTCGGCATGGATAGCCCTGTGCTAATCCTATGCTTAAAGACTTTTCTGTGGAAATGGTAAAAGACTTTGTTCCTTTCTATCTCGGCGTGGATGGCACTGTGCTAATCCTACGCTTAAAGGGGCATATTCACAAGGACTTATCGCCGAGTTAGCGGCACTTTATCGCAGCCAAAGTGGTGATAAATTCATCGCACCATTCACAAGCTGGTGCTAACAGCCGATATCATCAGTTTACCTGCGATAGCAGCCGCAAAAAACATTGCCACGGATGACACCGGCAACTAACGCTAATGAGATGCAGAGTAGGCGTTCCCGCGCAAAAAGCCGCATAAACACCACTTCGCAACATTCTCAACGACCAGCCAGATCGGCGATAAGATTCAAAAACATGCGATAAGGCGCGTTAGCAGCATGGATTTAACACCTGCTCCTACCTGGTGTTAAGTCGGACGACAACCTGCACCATAAAAGGGAGCCCAGCCCACAGCCACACCAGAAGAACAACAGATGCCATGGAGCTACTGATCATGCAGCTCGGAGCCCCAAGTGGGCCACAACACCCACCGCCACCACACCCAGGACCCCCACCCCCCCAGGACCTCCCACCCGGACTACCACAGAGGCAGCACAGACAAAAACACCGGACCTTCCGAAAACGCACCAGCCTCGGAGACTTAACGCCAGAGGAAGTCATTGCCCACTACAGGCTCAAAAGGACAACCATCCTCCGCATCCTGACCCTCATTGCCCACAGGCTGACGGTACCAACACAGCGGAGAACCAACATCCCTCCGCAGACAAAGGTGCTGGCCGTGCTGCACCTGTTGGCCTCTGGGACCTTCCAACCATCAACTGCCAGAGTCAGAGGAGTCTCACAGCCAGCCCTGTCAAAGTTCCTCACACCTGTCTTGGATGCCATCATCAGCTTGGTACCCCAGCAACTTTACTTCCCACACACTGCGCAGGAACAGCTGGAGATCAAGCAAGGCTTCTACGCCATAGCTGGCTTCCCGCTCGTGTTGGGGGCAATCGACTGCACACATGTACTCCTCGTGCCCCCTGCCGCCACTGCACACAATTACCGCAACAGGAAACACACGCATTCCATCAATGAGCAGGCAATAGTGGACCACCGGGGACTCCTCGCCAATGTCATCGCCAACTACCCAGGCAGTGTGCATGATTCCTTCATCTTCCGACAGTCCATCATCAACCAGCGCTTTCAGGATGGCACCTATAGAAATGCACTGCTCGTCAGTAAGTGACAACTGAACACACCACACACCTCAACTCCACCAACATACAACTCACAACTCTGGGAATGCACACGTCACAAAATCACATACAACATGACAACCAACATCCCCACATTCCAGACACGACAACACAACTTACTGTGGCAACCTGGGCTAGCCATGTACACAAGCCATCAACGGCATGGCACCTCAGCCACACAATAGCAGAATGTGGGGAGAGGTGGGAACCAGGCATGTGCGAAGGAGGCAAGTGACCCATTAATGTGAATGTACACAATGCCAAGTGTGGCGTGGATGTGCTGGACAGACTTGAGTATGCAGACCACAGACATTCCCATGTCGACATACACTGCTGGTGTCTGGAGTGTACTGGACAGTGGACACCACCATGTTACCGCAGCCAGTGGGGAAGATCGCGGAAATATAGCTTGTTACGTCCCCCCCTGTAAGCGTGAGCGGAGTGGGCTGGCCCGGCATACGCCAGGCCAGCGTAGGGGTGTGAATAAATAGCCCGTTACTCTGGGCGTGGTTCTCTTCCAGAATGGCCAACGTGTCTGCCAGGGGGGCGCCTCTCACCCCGCCACGAGGCCGACGCCATGAGCGGCGGTGCCTGCGATCCTGTGTGCCTGCTGCACCCCAGGCCACTGGTCCCAAGAACCGTCTTGCCCGCCCCAGCGCAACCAGGCCGCACTGCTCACCTGCAGACACCGGCGTGTGTCGAAGAGGGCCCACCACGTGCCGGTGCAAGCTCCAAGCCCGAGGCCCGCGACCTTGGCAGCCTCCTCAGACCATCACGGCCTCCACGACACAGGACCCCAGTACTCCTTTCTCATTGACGTACTCCACCGCTGCCTCCGGCCTACACTGCGGTCCAGTAGGTCACACATTTGGAACTGAGTCTTGAATTTTCAATGGCAGAGTCCATATCATTGTACGCAAGGAGAGGAGTAAGAGGAAGACGCGGTTCAGTCCGGATGAAAAAAGGATCCTCGTTACGGAGGTGACCGAACACTACCAACAACTACTCTGGTGCCACTAACTCTGTGCATCGCAAGCCAAGGACACGTGGCTGGGGGCCCCTGCTGACCGCTGCCTCTGGCCCACACTACGGTCAAGTAGGTCACACATTTGGAACTGAGTCTTGATTTATTTATGGCAGAGTTTATACCATTGTACAGGCCTCATCGCAGACTGCATCCCCTTTCAGCTCTGGTGCCACTGACTCCGTGACCCGAAATTCATGGACACTCTCTGGTTGAACTTTGGTGGCGTCTGAGTCTATGGTCTGGGGGTCGTCGTCATCATCATGTAGCTGATACTGACTTGGTGTCAAAAATGAGTCTGTAGCATTCATCTCCTCCATATTGCCTGTGTCTGCTTGGTACTGCCCTCTGTATCATGCCCTGGAAGAACACCTTCCACTGTCCCCCAAAACCCTCTGTGACATTCACCTTGGACATCGACGAGGACCCGCTCAGCTCTCGTGGCCCTACCTCAGTGCACCGGTAGTCACCGTCCCGTGGCGGTGTTCCATATGCCGGCCGCTGTGCATCCGGGGCCACTAACTCCGTGCAGCTCAAGTCATGGGCCCTTGCTGTTTGAACTGTGAACTTCTGATTGTATGATCACTGTTGTAGTTGTTGCCAGCACCAACCACTCCTGGAGGGCTGGCTCACACTCACCCCACACCCATCCAGCACAGGCGTCACTGGACATGTGACCCTGGAAATAAAAGGGGCCGGGGCGCACGTGCCCGTAGCCAGTTCCACAAAGTATCTAAGTGTGTCCGTGTGGTCATTGTGTATGCATGAGGGCCCTGGGCCCTACCACATTGCGTTGTGCTGTGTACAGCGGACGCAACCATGTCACCTCAGGCAGTGGGGGAGACCTGGGACATGTAGCTGTGTCGTACCCCCCTGTAGGCGTTGCCGGAGTGGGCTGGCGTACGACAGTCCAGCGTAGGGGTGTGGATAATCACCCCGGGGCTCTGGGTGTGGTTATGTGTTGGGCTTGCCAATGAAGTACCTAATGCGTGTGTCTCTGTTGTAGTGTCGGCACCACCCGTCTCGCAATGGACAAAGTTGCAATGTAACATGCCCCCGGAGTGCGAGCTTGGCTGAAGGGATAAATGAATGAGCGCAAGCCTGCTCGGGGTCCGGGATCATACATGCCAACTGTTGTGTGTGTATCGCTATTACTGCAGCATAAGCCAAAGGTCTTGCCTCGACCGCATCGCGAGTTCAGCCAGCCATGAACTCTACATCTGTGTCCGCCCTATCCTTACCATAGGCCTACAAACACGTGGCCGCCCACCTTCAACGCACAACATCACAGTGTCGTTGTCAGGCTTGTGGACATGCGCAAACAGGCATGACAATGGTGTGCCGTAGGAGTGCAAGTGATGCAACCGAGCAGCGCACACAAGTAAATAGGCTCGGGGGAGGGAGGAGCAGCAGTGAGGCTACGTAATACACATTGATGGCGCTCATTTGCTACAAGCAGTACATGTCACACAGGAATCACTATGACACACATATCACACGCCAATCAACTAGTGAGCCTGCCAACACATCATGCAGAATCAACAATTGACTCATGTCTCTCTGCACTGTCACAGGTGATCAAGGATATGCACTCTGCCCTTGGATGATGACACCCCTCCGAGCCCCGAACACACAGGCCCAGAGGCAGTAAATTGGGCCCACAAATGCACCAGGGGCATCGTGGAACGCACATTTGGCGTGTTGAAGTCACGTTTCAGGTGCCTGGACATCACAAGTGGGAGGCTCCTGTACAGCCCAGACATCGTGTGCAAGATGATCGTTGCATGTTGTGTGTTGCACAACATATGTGTATGCACCAATGCCCCATGGTTACAAGTGCCAGATGCACCGGACGATGATGAGATAGATGAGGCAGGTGGACCACACCCCACTGCAGCAGGAATAGCCCGTAGGAACAACATCATTGACAATTTCTTCACATGAGGACGTCACATTGTGACAGTCCTTAGCAATCATGAGACAGTACAAAATGACCACAGGCACAGCATGTGCAAATAAATTCATTTCAACACACATTCCCTGAGTTTCTGTATGTGTGCTGCAGTGTGGCATGGGGATCAGGGACATGATCCAGAGTCATTGTGGGTGTGCAGTGTGCTCTACTTACTTGTGCATGTATGCCATTGTGCCCATCTCCCCCCGTCCCCCCAGTCCCTGGTCGGTACTCACCCTGTTGATGTTGTGTCAGGTCATGTTGTGCAGTGTCCCGATCCCCAACTCCTGGCACTGTATCCCGACTGATGACTGTGGCCACCATTTTCTCAAGGTCATCCAGCTCCTGGTGAGCCGCTGGTCCCCCACCTCCAATCTGCGTTGCTGCATTCATGTTGGCATTGAGTTTCTTCTTGGTTTTGCCCTTCACATCATTCCAGCGCCTCTTGACCTCTTCCATTGTCCTCCTCGACACTCCGACTGCATTCACGTTGTTCACGATGTACTGCCATATTTGCGTTTGTGTTGCCGATGACACAGTGGAGGTGACGAACAGTTGTTGGTAGTGTTATGTCGCCTCCGTGACGATGATCCGGTTTTCCTGCGGACTGAACCCCGTCTTCCTCTTCCTCTTCACCTGCCCTTCCACGGCCCCGGGGTTCCTGGCTGGTCGTCTGTGGGACTTGTGGGGTTCGCGTTGTCCTCTGCACTCGGTCCGGGTGCGTCCATGGTGCTACGCAGTTACATTTTTTTTTCTCTGCTTTTATAGTGCATTTTCCCGCATGTCGTGTGGGAATCGCAGGCCTGTCGCTGGTTATCGCTGGTTTTTGTTTCGCGAGTTGGGACATCGCAACTTTTTGGGCGTTCGTGTTTCACATTTTTTCGGCGTCGCGTTATCGTGAGACTATCGCATGGTGCCGCCGGGTTGAGAATACTGCGTTAACACGGTGTTATTTTCCCGCAATAGACTGCGATGTGAGAAGTTGCGTTAGGCGAATTTGGCGTTAGTTAACACACATTCTTGAGAATATCCCCCAAAGACTTTGATAGAAAAGCAGACATTTGAGGTGAGCAAATTTAGAGCGTTGCTGGTGTTGAGAGTGCTCTATACTGGAGCTGCTTTCCACCTAAACTTGAGAACTACCCAGAGTTCTCTGCTTCTTTTTTTGCATAATTTATGCATCACTCTACGCCTGAAAGGGTTTTCTTTTGACTTATACTGGGTGCTCCCTTGTGTCTGGACAAAGCTCTACCTCGCTGAAGAGCTCTAATGAGAGCGAAACACGTGTATGGGGTTGCTTTTATTCATTTCAGGTTGGCATGGATGGTATTTTACCAGTCCAAAGCTGTAATACTGTGCCTGGAGCGGTAAAAGGCTTTGGCCATTTTAACAGCTCGGCATGGATAGCATTGTGCTAATCCTATGCTTAAAGACTTTGCTGTGGAAATGGTAAAAGACTTTGTCCCTTTCTATCTCGGCATGGATGGCACTGTGCTAATCCTATGCTTAAAGACTTCGATACAAAAGCAGACATTTGAGGTGAGCAAATTTAGAGTGTCGCTGGTATTGAGAGTGCTCTATACTGGAGCTGCTTTCCACCTAAACTTGAGAACTACCCAGAGTTCTCTGCTTCTTTTTTTGCATAAGTTATTCGTCACTCTGTGCCTGAAAGGGTTTTCTTTTGACTTATACTGGGTGCTCCCTTGTGTCTGGACAAAGCTATACCTCTCTGAAGAGCTCTAATGAGAGCGAACACGTGTCAGGGGTTGCTTTTATTCATTTCAGGTTGGCTTGCATGGTATTTTACCAGTCCAAAGCTGTAATACTGTGCCTGGAGTGATAAAAGGCTTTGCCATTTTAACAGCTCGGCATGGATAGCACTGTGCTAATCCTATGCTTAAAGACTTTGCTGTGGAAATGGTAAAAGACTTTGTCCCTTTCTATCTCGGCGTGGCTGGCACTGTGCTAATCCTACGCTTAAAGACTTTGATAGAAAAGCAGACATTTGAGTGTCGCTGGTGTTGAGAGTGCTCTATACTGGAGTTGCTTTCCACCTAAACTTGAGAACTACCCAGAGTTCTCTGCTTCTTTTTTTGCATAATTTATGTGTCACTCTATGCCTGAAAGGGTTTTATTTTGATATATATATATATATATATATATATATATATATATATATATATATATATATATATATATATATATATATATATATATATATATATATTATCTACTGGCGGTCGCCAGTAGATAGTTATAGTTAGGACCTAGTTTCCATAGGAAACTCGTTTTTTGTTTTCTCAATATCTTTGGCGCTGGTTGACGAATCTTAGCGAAATTTTCAAAACTCGTAGCCCGCTCCGGTCAGCTCCTGTCTTGAAAGTTTTGGGGTGATTCTGCAAGCGGGGGCCGAGACAAAAGGGGGGTCCCAAAACGTGTTTTCTCCATGTTATTTTCCATAGGAAACTTTAGACACGACTACAGCTCGAACTGCTGAATGGAATTACACCAAATTTGGCAAAAAGGTAGCCCTTGGTTCAGAAAGAGACCTTTTGTTAAATGGTGTAAATCCGTTCAGTAGTTCCTGAGAAATTCGAAAATAGAGGTCAAAAATCAATTTCCCATAGGAAAGTTTAGACATGGTTACAGCTTGAACTGCTGAACGGAATTACACCAAATTTGGCAAAAAGGTAGTGCTTGGTTCAGAAAGCACCCTTTTTTTTTTCTAAATGGTGTAAATCCGTTCAGTAGTTGCTGAGAAAATAAAAAAATAAAAGTTTCGATATATAGAGGCACGAAGGATCCGCGCACCCTCCCGACAACGAGCTGTATTCTAATTGGCTGTCAACACTCCAAACCAGGAAGTGTTGGCAGCCATCTTGAAAACAAGGAAACAAATGTGAAAAAAAGGAAAAGGGGGCAGGGTAGAAACACCCTGACCCTCTAGGCCTGCTCAGGGGGTCCCACAAGGACCCCCAGGGCCAAAAAAAGCATTTTTTATTTTTAAAAAGGCGAGATTCACGCACCCAGCGCGAATTTCGGCCGAAAATAAAAAAAAAACGATGGGCGGGCTCCCGCGCTTCGTTATTATTTAGCCCCCAGGTGGGCCAAGTCCCAGGGGCATGCACAATTGAAATTGCGGGGGCCCAGGCAGGCCCCCGCAGCCCCGGGGACCGCCACCCCCCAGGGCTTTCATTAAATATTTGCGGGGGGCTCACGGGCCCCCCGCTGCCCCGGGGACCGCCACCCCCCGGGGCTTTTTTTTTTAAAAAAAAGATACACCTGTGTGGGGGGTCGAGACCCCCACACGCCCGGGACTGCCACCTCCCGGGGCACTAATATTCAAATCTGGGGTCCGTAACGGACCTCGAACCCCGGGACCACCACCTCCCCGGAGCTTTGCAATTGAAGGGAGGGGGCCGCGCGGCCCCCTCCAGGAGCCCGTGATGGCCCTGGGGACCGCCACCCCCAGGGCTGGCTCTGCAGTGTCCCGGGTGCCCACCCCGGGACACTGCTGTTTGCAAAGACAGGGCGGGAGCCTCGCGGCTCCCATCCTGTCATTGCAAACTGCTTTGCTTCATTGAAGCGAGAGCAGGGAAACAAAGCAGATTGCTTTTCCACAAGGAATGTCAGCAGCTCCCCGTGTGGAAAAGCAATGCCGGCTAAGGAGGGGGGCCACGCAGCCCCCCTCCATAAAAAAAAGAAAACAAAATCTGGCCATGCCCCGGGGATGGGGTCCCGGGCCGGGATTGGCCACGGGAGGGGCCCACGCGGCCCCCTTCCCGTTTCAATTTTTTTTTAAAAATGGGGGTAAGGCCCTGGGGGATGGGGTCCCCAGGGCCCAAAAAAAGTAAAAAGAAGGGGGGCCACACAGCCCCCCTTCTAAAATAATATAATATTACAAAACACCGCGATCGTGCCAGAGGCCCCGCCCCCTCCCAGCAACACTCTGCAAACGCGCCCTGTGGCGCGTTTTGCAATGGGGAATTAATTCCCCTTCAATACTGGGGGTCCCTGGAGGCCAACTAGCCCACCAGGTACCTCCAGTAAGCGCCACAGGGCTGCATTGCAGAGAGGTGGTCCAGGCCACGCCCCTTTTTACAGCTCTCTGCAACGCAGCTCTGTGGCGCTTACTGGAGGTACCTGGTGGGCTAGTTGGACCCCAGGGACCCTCAGGATTGAAGGGGACTTAATCCCCCAACTTAAAATGTGCCACGGGGAGCGTTTGCACAGTGGTGAAGGGAGGGGGCGGGGCCTGAGGTAACATGTGTGCAAACACGCCTTGTGGCGCGTTTTAAGTTGGGGAATTAATTCCCCTTAAATCCGGAGGGCCCCTGGGGGCCAACTAGCCCACCAGGTACCTCCAGTAAGCGCCACAGACCTGCATAGCAGAGAGGTGGTCCAGGCTATGCCCCTTTTTACACCTCCCTGCAATGCAGCTCTGTGGCGCTTACTGGAGGTACCTGGTGGGCTAGTTGGACCTCAGGGACCCTCAGGATTCAAGGGAACTTAATCCCCCAACTTAAAACGCGCCACGGGGCGCGTTTGCACAGTGGTAAAGGGAGGGGCGGGGCACGTTATAGTTAGAAATTAGCATTTAAAAACCTTTGAAATTCACTGAAAAATCCATAGGTTTCAGGCATGTTATAGTTAGAAATTAGCATTTAAAAACCTTAGAAATTCACTGAAAAAACCATAGGTTTCAGGGGCGTTATAGTTTGTTGGACATTTCACTCGCACAAAACCATAGAAATTCCCCGTTATAGTTAGTTCAGCTAACTATAACTCGCACCCCCGCAATGCACTGCTGATGACGTCACATATTACATCACTCATGACATGGTCAGTGACATCACTGATGACATCTCTGATGACATCTCAAATGACATCACTGATGACATTATCCAGTGACTGTGTGTTTCTGTAAAGTTTAAATATGTTTAATATATATAGGGAAAGGCGTATCGAAGAATGAGTGGGTGTATATGTGTCTGAATGGATGATTTAGTAGGTGAGTGACTGACTCTACAAGTGAGTGATTAAACGTATCTTACTGAATGCATGGGTTAGTGACTAAACTGTGTGAATGTCTGTATCCGTCTGTCTGTTGGTGTGTAAGCGGCTGCATAGGTTTGGGAATAGCTACATGAGTGTCTATATGGGTTATTGATTGGTTGTCTGAGTATTTGTATGGGTGCCTGAGTGTTTGTGTGGGTGGGGTGTGTGTGACTCTGTGCATAGATGTGTGAGTGGGTGATTCACTGGGTGCATGGTTTAAAGAGTGCATCTGTGATGTACTGTATGGGTGGGTGAGTGTGTGTATGGGTGTGTTAGTGAGTGAATGTATATCTCAGTGGTACATGTGTGAGTAACTACATATGTGAAAGGCAGTATATGTGTGTGTTGGAGTATATAAATGGCTATAAGTGAGAGTGTGTGATTGTGAGAGTGGCTGTATGGATGAGTGTGTGCTTGTATCAGTGATTGTATAAGAGCGTAAGAATGTGCTAGTATTTGTATGAGTAAGTGAGCTGGTGTGTGTATAACTGTATAGGTGAGTAAATGGCAGTGTGATTAATTATTTGCATGACTGACTAGGTGTGTGAGTACCTCTATGGATGAGTGGCGGTGTGTGAGTGTCTATATAGGTGTATGAGTGCATATGATAGTCCTGTACTGAGTGACCATAAGTATGAGTGACTGTACGGATGAGTGAGTGGATGTGTGTGTAAACCTAAGAATCAGTGAGTGGGTATGTAGTTATTGGTGTTGGAGTGTCTATGGTTTTGAGAATGGCACTCTGTAATTTAGAGTGGGTGTATCAAAGGTTATATTAGTGTGTGAGAAGATGCAGCAAATTATCACATGGATGATGTAATCAGTGATGTCATCAGTGATGTCATTTGAGATGTCATCAGTGATGTCACTGACCATGTCATGAGTGATGTAATATGTGACGTCATCAGCAGTGCATTGCGGGGGCGCGAGTTATAGTCAGCTGAACTAACTATAACGGGGGAATTTCTATGGTTTTGTACGAGTGAAATGTCCAACTAACTATAACGCCCCTGAAACCTATGTTTTTTTCAGTGAATATATATATGTATATATATCTCCAACAGCAATTTCTCCGTGCAGGAGCCCAACACACTTAATCCGGGCGGCCTCAGCGTTGCAGGGATGGAGCTCTCTCGCTTTAAATACCAAACAAACCTCCCCAACAGAAGAAGTACGCCTTACGCCATGCTTAGCAGGGATGGAGGGCACTTTATTAAACATTTCACCACTGCGGCAAACAACTTTCAAACCTGACGCGTTTCAACTCCTGTAATGAGTCTTAACCATATGTTAACAATCCTCCTGAATTTAAAGTGACCACGTGTTTCAATCGACGTATTGCAGACCACTCCGGTGTCCGTGGCCTTAAAGTCACACATTCATCAGATTGTGCATGGCAAACATAACTGTGCATATTTCGTTTTTCATTTCCTTCGATTGCAGTGTCATAGCCGATTCATTTCTCCTTTTTAAAAGCACACTGCAATCATTATTTTATTTATCTTTAAGTTTCCTTGCACTGCTGTCTTGACTGTGTTAATTATTTCTGCATATTGTCACAGTTTTAATCTGTTCCCCAAAGTGCTCTTTCCATGCCAGCCAGCAGTAAATGGGAGTCCCCATTTACTTCCCAAGCCCCGTTCCACAATTTAACTTAACGAATTGCCATTCGAGATTAAAGATCTGAAAGCAATGGTATGAGAAGCTGTAAAGGTAAGTGTACAGGAAAATATGTTACACTTCCTTTTCAGTAGATGATTGTGCATAGTCATTTTGGAAGCCTACTCAGCAGCTCAGATTCCATTAACAGTAGGAATTCCGGGTCTCTCTACTTTGGGAATAGCAGCATCATGAGCAGGCATGGAAGGTGTCTCATTAAGAGATGCATGTGTAGCTGCTGCATAACTGAACCCTCACATTTTATAAAGATAGAACTCGTGAGAGAGACCAAGTGTGTGAGAGTGTCAGAGAGTTCTTGGGAATGTGGGAAAGAGCAAATGAGAGAGAGAAAAAAAGCCTAAGAGACTGAAAGGGTGACAGTGAGTGTGCAAGAGAGAGCGAAATAGAACTTGCGCATGTGTGGGAGAGAGAAAGCGCATGTGAGAGAGATTTAGATACAGCATGAGCTTGTCTACTTCCTTGCCTGAGACGGCTTTTGAGGTCCTGAGCAGTATAGATGATGATCAGGCATGGATGGCCCTGGAAATACCGGTGGGATCCCGTCCTCGTCTCAAACTGTTTCCGAGGTCCTGATCAGCACTGCTGGTTTTCTGGCTGGGGAGGTCCCTACTTCAACTGATTTGTTTAATCAACCGCCCTGCCTGGATCAATGGGAGCCTATTTTGTTGAAACGTTTGATTTGCATTGCAAGCTCTATATCATCTGGATCCCCTCTAGATGCTCTGCTGCCCGCTATGGGGAAGGCAGCTTCCAAGACCTTTGCGTAACCACTAATGGATGTTTGCCATAGTTCCCTGAGTAGCGGTAGTGTACCTGATCATGTGAAATAAGCTCTGATTGTGCCACTGCAGAAGAAATACAATACTGACCCATCATTATTATGTTATGTTATGTTAAAGATTTGTACAGCGCATGGCTACCCCAGCGACGGGGCGTCCCAGCGCTACCCAGGCAACACGTTGCAAGATGGAAAAACAGAGAGGGAGTAAAATTAGGTCGGGAATAACCAGGTTTTTATAGCCTTTCTAAAAGCTAGATGGTTCTGAATACCTCTGATAGACACAGGAAGAGAATTCCAGAGTCCGGGCACCAATGCCTTAAAAGAGCGACCCCGGGCTTTTGCTCGTAGGACTCGGGGGGGGGGTGGTGCAAGCTAAATACTGATCGGCTGAGCGCAATGTACGTCGCGGTAGATACAGTGCCAGCAGATCAGATAAGACAGGAGGCTCTTGTCAAAATCAGAATTTTGTGAGCAAAGCACAATGTCTTAAACTGGATTCTTTTATCAACAGGCAGCCAGTGTAACTTAGGCATAAGCTTTGACGCTGAGCAGAATTTTGGGAGAGCAAAAAGAGTGCGTGCTGCCGCATTTTGTCCCCTATGTAAGCGCTGGATGTCAGATTTATTAGTGCCTAAATAAAGAGAATTTCAATAATCCAACCTAGATAAAATCGTAGCTTGGATAATGGTCTGGTGAGTTTGAGAGTCAAAAAACCCTAAAAGAGGCTTCATTCCGCGCAGAAGCCCAAAACAAACCCCCGCAACCGCTTTTGTTTGGGCTTCGAAGGACAGCCCACTGTCCATCCATACTCCCACATTTTTCACTGCCTCCTTAGGCAGGGGTGCGGGCCGCAACGCGTCTGGCCACCATTGCTCTGACCACAATTTACCGTCTCTCCCTAGCAGTAGAATTTCAGATTTACTGGCGTTTAACTGCAGACAGTTTGCTGTCATCCAGTCTGCAATAGCCAGCATGTCTTCCTGAAATTTAAAGAGGTTATTTTTGCATTTTTGGGAAAAGGAAATCACCAGTTGAGTGTCATCAGCGTAAGACACTAATGACAGTCCTTTGTTTTTTGCTACCACTGCAAGGGGTTGAAAATAGATATTAAAGAGCGTAGGGCTCAATATTGATCCCTGCGGAACTCCGTAGTGGATGGCATACTTCTGCTAACAGTGGGGTGGTACAGTGACCTGGAAAGTTCTACCATCCAGAAAAGATCTGAACCAGGCCAAGGCCTCACCCCCGATACCTATCCCCTGCAGGCGGCGCAGTAGGATGTCATGAGATACCGTATCAAAAGCGGCGCTGAGGTCAAGGAGAATTAGAGACGCGGAGTTACCTTCATCCAAATTACTTAGAAGTTGCTCCATCACTGCCAACAGGGCGGATTTGGTACTGTGGCGTGATCTGAACCCGTTTTGTGAGGAGTCCAATATCTCATTGCACTCTACAAACTCTGTGAGGACGGAGTTCACATGGGATTCAGTGGCTTTGGCCAAGAAAGGGAGCCGAGATATGGGGCGATAGTTTTCAGGCTTGGATGATTCCAAAGAAGTTTTTTTTAAAAGCGGTGTTACTTTGGCGTGCTTCCATGCAAGTGGTACAAACGCCGATGTCAGGGATAAGTTAATCAGCTCATTACAGACTGGTAGAAGATGTTTTTGAAATTTACGGATTTGGTCCGGTTTCATAGGGTCTGCTGGGGAGCCTGATTTAATTTTATTGCAGAGAGACTCAACCTCTGAAAGGGATAGTGGATGGAAGGAGAACAATGTTCTTCCATCCCTGTTCATGCTGTCCCTTATCCCTCCCATACAATTCATGTTGGCATTTACAGTTGGAAAATTATTATAGATCTTCTCCACCTTGTTCATGAAGTAGCTGGCCAACTCATCACACTGATTAGTAGAGGTGATGGGCGATTCGGTTGCCGAATTTGAGCTCTTCATAACCTTGAGAAGGGAGAAGATCGTTTTTGAGGGATTATTGCACTCGGCCCTGGCCTTCCGAATCAACTTGTGATACTGATTTTTGGCCTCTAGGTCATATGAGCGTCTACAAGCAAGCTCAAGTTGCTTGCAGTTTTTTTTCTTTTTTCGCGAGAGTCAAAGACTCATTGAACCAAGGATTAGACTGAGCTCTTTTCCTATAACTCCGTTTGGCAGGAATACAGCTATCAAGGGCATGTATAAGCCAGTCCTGAAAAAGGACATTTGCTGCATCTATGTTGGAGGGTAGCTGGGGTTTTTGAATTTGCAATAGATCAGAGAAATGGTCGACATCTAATTTGTGCCAAGGTCGCTTTAATGCAGGCTGAGGACAAATCTGTAGTGGATTTCCTTGCCATCGCAGGGATATAGAGACAAGGAAATGATCCGACCAAGCCATGGGAAGAGGAGGGAGAACCTTTATGGAGGGCAGATTGGAGAATACAGGGTCCAGCAGGTGCCCTGCTAAATGCGTGAAGCTGGGAACGCATTGCAGCAGCTGGCAAGCCTCTAGATCCGCTAAAAAACTAGCTCACTTTTCACATAAAACTTATCACATTTTCAACCAATATCCTTGATGCCGTTTTCAGTAACGATAATAAAAAAATATGTCAACCAACTCCTGTCAGCCTTCCTGGACCAGGACCAGATTCTGGATACTGTTCAACAAGGTTTCCATTCCTTAGGCAGCACAGAGGCCATTCTGTTGGCAGTAGATGATGACCTGAGAATGCTGGCGGACACAGTTGAGCCGTCAGCTCTGGTTTTGTTAGCCTTGTCCGCAGCATTTGCTACTGTGTCTCATGCCCATCCTCTTAAGCCGGCTGCAGGAAATAGGTATTGAGGGAGGGGTGCTTCAGTGATGCAGATTGTACCTGGTTGATAGGTCCATGGCAGACTACTGCCCTATGTTTGTGTCAGAGTATAAGTCACTGCACCAAGGGGTTCACTAGGGGTCAGTTCTAAGCCGGACACTGTTCAATATTTATATTTGTCCCTTAGTCAACTTGCCAAAATCTTTTTGACTCCAATGTATGATCTATGTGGATGTTGCACAACTCATTTTACTATGGACAGGTCGGGCTCTGCCCCCTTTGATTCCTTTCATCAGTGCTTGACTGCGGTGCGGAGAGTTGATCTCAGGTTCAACTCTGGCAAAATGGAGGTGCTCTGGTTAAGACACTCTTGCTCTTCATCACCATTTCCAGAGGTCTTCTGGCCATCATGCTAGTCCATCTGGCTTGTTATTGGTTCAGCAGTAATAAATCTAGGGGGTTTCCTTGAGCCTGAGCTCTCGCTAAGAAAGAAGGCCAAGCACAGGGTTTCGACCTGCTTTTTCATTTGAAAGATACTCAGGCAAATTCTGCTTTTTTGCCTAAGAAGGTTCACCAGATGGTGATTCAGGCGATTACATTCAGTCACCTGGATTACTGCAACTTCCTTTATTTGGGTATGGACACCAGCCTTATAAAAAAAAAGCAGCAAAGGGTCCAAAATGTGGTGGCCATATTGATTGATTTTGGGGCTCTTATGCTTCTCTGCCTCCGAGGACTTTACACTGGCTTCCGATAGAGAAAAAAATGTTTTTAAATCTCGGTGTCGTGTGCTCAAAGCAGTTCACCATATAGGCATGCACTGTCTGAGGATTTAATTTTCAAATTATGCCCCAGGACGCTGTCTTCGATCCTCAGAGGCCTCACTGCTCACTATACTGAGAATCAGATGGGCCTCCTCTGGCAGCAGAGCCTTCTCGGAGTAGGGTGGCTAAACTCTGGAATAAGCTCATCTGCACTCCTCGAAAGGCATCCTCATTTCTCTACTTCTGGAAAGCCTTGAAGACCTGGCTTTTCAGGGAATAAGTTCCTTTCATATCTGTCCAGTCACTCTGTGCACTGTTCCAGCGCCAGGACACCATCCCAGGTATTAGCTGCGATTTAGAAACGATGCGTAGCATAACATAGCATAGCATTACATAACATAACATAACATAGCATAGCATAGCATAGCATAACATGACATAACCTGGGAGGGACACCTTCCTGCACATAAACGATCATTCTCTGTAATGCAGGCACTCTTGCACTATGGTGCAAGGGTGCCGGCGTTGGAGCTAGGCAGCTGAATTTAGCGCCAGCACTATGGGAAACACAGGGGTACGCCATATTCTTGTGAATACGGCGCATCCCTGCGTTTTGAAAATGTCGGAGTGCAGCACTGCCAAATGTGGCGCAGCTCCGCGCTCCGACATTGTCTTGTAAATATGCCCCCCTATGATGCTTGATCTTGTCCCAAAATAAACCCTTTTCACAGCTGAGATTTTGTTCATGATTTATAAGGGAGAACATTTTTGCTCAGTGGCTGTGCACTGCTGCTCCCAGCAGACTGGATGTGTGTCAGCTTCATGCATTTGTCAGGCTGGTCCTTGCAGTAGGTCAACGAATGACATGATGGCATCTGATCTCCAGGCTTGGTGCATGTTGTTTACGACCGGTAGGGGCTGTCTGCGGGCGCTGCATATTTAGAATTGCTGTAATAGAATCAGGATGTCCTTGAGTGCCTATGACTGACAGATGCCTCCAGAAAGACCCACAGACCGTAATACCACAAGACGAGGATCGTTTTAGCATTGCGCAGTGATAATGCTACAGAATTTAAGGTAGAAGCACGAGGTGCATGCAGAAGGGGAGGTCAGGGCCGGCTTTAGCGCTAGTGGTGCCCAGTGTGACAATGTTTGTTGGCGCCCCACAATGACCACCTCCGCCATGGATTCCCTCACTACCACCCTTTAACAGTGCCACTCAAGCCCCCATAACCACTCTCTGCATTTAATTCGTTTTATGCCACCACTCATACCAGTGTAGGTTGTCAGAGCACTTTATATCACACACATTACACAGAGACATTCAATCATACGTGTGCAAATCACTGTATAGGAAATGTTACATAAGACAGAGGACTACAAGGTGTAGGAGTCACATGTCCTCCATAATTGTAGGCAGTATAGTTTAAGAGTGCTTGGTCTGGAGAAGCACAAGCTCAGAATTTAAAACCGTAACACCATGGTTGGGGGTTCTCTTTAATAATCAGAATTGATTTCTATCCAAAAGAACACTTTTTGCAACATTAGGTAATCAAAGACTGGGGGGGAAAAAACATAACGCTCTAATTTATACCTTGCAGTTTGCATGCAGCGCTTAGATGACAGTTAATAGCTCACTGTTCTATGTTAGGATTTTAACTTATAAACTGCAAGTAACATAAGGATCTCTCTGACAAAAGCAGTAACCCACTCACCAGTTTACAATATATGCACTTTGCGATGTGCATGGTACACGTTCTTTGCAGCGGGCATATAAATACTCTCTGCTACATATGATGCGTCAAAACTTCCACTAGACAAAACTCCTATCTCTCTCCACAAAGAACATTGGAGTTATCTTGGCATTTTTATTGTTGCCTGAAAATTGCTGGAGGCCAAGAAGGGGCAGCAGCTGCTTTTAAAACCATAATATACTTGCAAAAACAGCGCCCCTACCCGAAGTCGGCGCCCAGTCACACCCCCTAGAGCTGGCCCTGGTGGAGGTAAGAGGGTACAGAAACTGGGGGCCTCATTTACAATATTTTGCCTTAGGGCAGTGCCGCACGCCTTCCTGCTGCGCTGCCCTACCGCAAAAGAAACGGGTGAAAATGCACCTTATCGCATTCCTGTCCTTGCTGCAAGGGTATCTGCTTTGTAGGGATGATTGTTTTTGCTCAGGAAGGGACACCTCCCTGCACAAAAACAATAAATGGAGGCGATTTCCTCTCTCTATGTGTGCTGAAAAATGCAGCACACATAGAGCACATAAAGAAAGAGGAAAGACGAGGAGAAATAATGTTATTTCTCCTCGTTGCGCATCCCCTAGGCCACCCCTTGGAGGCATAGGCTTTTGACACATTCCCAGGTTTACAGCTTGTTGTAAATTGGGACTGTGTCAAATGGCATGGGTGTTACATGGGAACACCCACCGTAACATCCATGGCACGCCTCCCCATCGCAGTGTGAGGCAACGCAGGAACTTGCGATGCGTTGCCTCACTGAATATATACAAAGCCATGAAAAGCCACGCAGGGTGGTTTTCCGTGGCCTTGTAAATATGGCTAAGCCCTGTGCGCTGCCAGAATGTCACAAAAAGTGACGTTCCAGCGGTGCACAGGGCTTGAAAATGAGCCCCAGAATGTGGGCTTTGCTCTGGTATATTTATTCACAGCTGTACATGTATGTGTGTACACGCATTTACATACTTATTGACAGAAACGAAGGACCTGCAAGGCCACCTTTTATTACCATTTTCCTGCAACCTGGTTCACTGTACTGACCTGTCAGTTGTCTTGGCTCTTGCAAGATTGCATCAGGTTGAGAGGCATAGCTCAATGGATCTTTAGGTCCTCAGAAGTCCTAACAAGAAATTACAAGTGGACTGAAGCGTGGACTTTTCTAAGCAATTTCCTAGTTTACAATTTGTAAAGTCAGATTATGCGTTTGGATGTCCAGCAGGCCATCTTTGGAGTCCTAGATTGCATGTCTTATGCCTATTGTGATTTAGTTTCTTATATGAGTGTGGCGTCCGTTCTCAGTGCTATTAGGCAATATGAACACATACACAAAAGTAATATTTAAATAACTTTTTGTAAAATATTGAAAACTCCTTGAGGTTTTTTTCTCTAAACATAACTTTGACTGAGCGTTATCTTCTGCCTTTCAGAGCAACAGTGCGTGTTATTTGTAAATACCCAGGCTCCCTTTAGGGCTGCATAGTTGCCCTATTTCCGTGTTCCTTTTAAAGAAGGCCAGAAGTGTGGTAAGGTCGTGTAAAATATGCGGGAAGTGCCATTACACATGTTTAACATGTTTCTCTGATTTAAAGTAATGTGGTATTGCTGGATAAGAAATGCGTGGTAATAACATATTGGGATGCACAAGCTAAAAGCTACTGCAAACTCAGTATTAATACATGTGGAAAACTTGTGGAAATACTGTTTCTGCAAGTTATTCCCCATTTAAACATAAATGATACCACCAGACATACAGGGAGCTAAAGTGCAATTACCAACTCATGATATTACCGCAAATTTATTAAAAATGTGTACATGAGGGTCTTAATCTCCACATGAACTAATAAACAGCAAGCAGTGAGAGTAACCCGGAAGTAGAGGAAAGAATGTCAGGTTGAGGCCTCGGGGAAGAAGACAGGAGCCAAGTCTCTGACACTTTCCCAATTTGTTGCTAACAACTTTGCACTCAGCAGGAAACATATTCACAAACCTTTTATATGCTTCTCTCCACAGGCCACTGTGTGGCTCATTATGTGTTTATACAGTGACCCTACTTACAGATCACTTTCTTTCAGGACACAGACCAACATCACAGTGGAATAGTCAATTCTTTATCATGTGAGTATCTTGGTAAGAGGCACTTTGCATTTAATCAGGAATGAAGACATCAGACCTGCAAATAAATGTCAAATTTTGGGATTCTTAACAATGTTTCTGCACTTTTAAGAAACTTGATCTTTTGAGAAAGTTGTTATGAAAACCTGGTTATACCGCAATAGTGAAGCAAAACCTTGAAAGGGTGAAATTAAATAAGAAAGCTATCGGGCAGCTATTCTGCATATTCGCATAAGGAGGGCTTGAGTTTAGAGTCTGATCTACGGAGACACCACTCAAGGTGGTGAGGAGTTGGCCTAACGGCTAGGGCGGTCGACCTCGAATCTGGGGAACCGGGTTCGAGTCTCGGCAATGACACTGAACATCCTGTGATTCTGGGCAAATCACTTAATCTCCCAGTGCCTAACAAAAATGAATGTGTCCTCATGTAACACAACTGGTGCTCGTGTAAAGCGATCTGATACCCGATACCTTCGGGTCAAGTTCGCGCTATATAAAACTCTGTAAAAAAGAGGGGTTGGCACCCAACCATCCACTCTGTTGGCTTAGCCCGCCTGTTTATGTATGTATATGAGAGTAGCTTACACTGAAGCTACCCATGTAGCACTTGAGGAAAGCTTTCAGTGCAGCTGCCAATGTGGTACCTGCATTGTGTGTACAGGTAAACCATAGCAGATGGCCATGTGGTTCCTTTTCTGTAAGCAAAGGACCCATGTGATTCAGATGCCTCTATGACACCTGCTGTTTGTGATGGAAGCATGTTATGCAACAGCTACTATACCTGCTCTGTGTGCATGAGGAATGCATGCATTGCTGATAACTAGGACCTGTTCTGGGTGTGTGAGTGAATGCACTGCTACTGTATGGCCATCTGTTCTCCAGGCGGAAGACAAGTTAGCTGTCTCTTGTTCCTCTTGCTCCTAGTTCTCCGTCTTGCAACCTGCTTTTCTGTGCCTTGTGTGTTCTTCCTTGCAACATGTCTACCCTCTCACATTTAGCACTGCCCTTTGTGACTTACACTGCCCCCCCTTGCAACATGTGCTCCTCTGCAGCCTGAATTTCCCTCCTTTCACCCTGTGTGCTATACCCCCTTTCAGCCTGCACACCACAGCATCCAGCTCTCCCCACACCCAGTGATACTGTCGATTATTTTGGATTTTCTATAGTGAAAATGCATTTATCCAGCTTCACTAACAGACAGCACAGGTGCACCATGGGCAGTAGCAGTGCACTCTTGTCTAATTTGTAACATAAAGAACAGTTATAGATCAGGTGTCTGTGCACACACAGACACACACACCAGGTATTTAGGCAGCCACCGTGCAAAGCGACTGGTGTGTGTCCACAGTCATCTGTTGTCGTTAGTAAAGTGTTGCTGTTCTATTAGCCAAGCTACTGCAAGCATATTTACAATACACGAATGCCAAAGTAATTAGCATTACCAATGCTTGTTTCTTCATGCTTCATATTAGCACTGAAACTTTTTTTTTAATTGAGCTCAATGGCTCAGATTCAGAAACCATTTGTCTGCTCTTTGCACACATATACATATACGTTGGAAATCTGCAAGTGTGCGCCATGCGAGAAGCAAACTTCTCCTAACTAATGTTCTAGTGCAGGTTTGTGAACAAGGTCCAGGGCACACTTAAGGCCTCACTGTGTAAATCCTTCTGTGAGCTGCACGTCATGGGTTCATATCATGGCACAGCCAGCTCAGCCTTTTATTCTCTGTTAGTGCAATGAGTGTAAGTCTATAATGGATATTAAATATGGTGCACAAAATCTCTGTAAGATCTCAATATATAATAATAAGGTGAATGAAGTGAACCCCAAAGCATCAACTGAATGTGGATGCCCTGCCAAGGTAGCCAGGTTAAAAGCATCATCACCACCATACATTGATTCTACTAGTGGACAGCCCTAGTGGTGAGGCAGAGGGAGAGGCCAGGAGGAAAGACACCAGGGGAAAGCCTCCCTCTGCCCACCCTTTCCCAACTGCCAGAGATGCCACTGCCTTAAGAGGCTTGAAGACCTATCTCCCTGGGCAGTCCAGACAGTCCCATATCCTCAAAACTCTCACTTTCTCACTTTTTTGTTTGAGCGAATACACATACCCATGACTGTTTGGTAACAAAGTAGGGCGTTCTGTGGCAAAAATGGAAATATAACTGAACAATAAAGTTGGTGGTTTCCATATGCACTAGATTGGGGATTTCTCTTCATTTAAAAAAAAATATTTTTTATTTTTTATACAGCATTGTCAATTGTCTATCGCGAAGTTATAGTGCCCATGTGACTTACAATAGTGCAGTTGACGACAGTAATAAGCTAATGTTAACACATCGTTCCTGCTGACAGATACATACATTATTTTGGGCACACATAAAGAAGTCCTGGTGTGCTATTGCTCGCACATGCTGCCATATCATGGTTGCTGTATTTGATGCAAGGTCATACACAGCATAATCGGGATATATCTTTGTCTGGGCCAATACCACAATACCTGATATACAGGCCACTCCAACACAGAATAATAACCTGTCGATCAGACTCGAACAACATTATAAATACAATAGTGTAAATTGACAATGTGTGATAAGAAGTCACGTGTGGATACCAATAAGACCTATTTTTCCAATAAACATATATTAAAAACTCAAACTTACAACACTTTAAACTGCCATCTGAACTATGCAAGTCAAGTCGCTGTTACATATCTTAGCATAGCTACGTATTATCTACACACCAATGTCTTATGGCTCGCCTAGCCAGGGGCCAAAGAAAAGCATGTGTCTGTGTGCAGCTATGAAACCAGCAAAGGAGCACCCCCCCTCCCGGCAGCGCATGGGGTTCTGGTGATCACTAGTGATCTACCGGGGATTGCCTGGATATGTGATTGTCTTTATGGCAGGGCGTAGCAGCGCCTTGAATTTAGACCACTAGATACTATCATGTCTGTTGTAAATCAGCGGGTTGCTCATCCTCATCGTTCACCGCGGCACCACCTTGAAGAGCCACTAGCATAATGTCCCAGCCCTGCGCCATAGGAAATTTGCGAAGCCCTGCAGTTTCTTCCCTGTGTAGTGCCGTACTCTCCGCCTGTGCCCATATTACAAGTGAATGTTTCCAACCCGCTGCCTCTGGTGGATCCGCATGTTTCCATCTTTTCATTATTAATCTTTTGGCCGTAATTAATCCGAGATCTCGGAATCTCGAGGTGATCTTATTTTTTTTTGATCTGGCATAGAGTCCCAGTAGACAAATCTCCCATGTCAGCGGTAAGGGCGTGTCTGTACATGAGGCTAGTGTTGTGACTACCTCTTGCCAATATTTCTGTAGGGATGTGCACGCCCAAAGCATGTGAAGCAGATCTGCATCTAACTGCTGGCAGCGCGGGCATGTGGAGGTGGTAATGTGGAAATATCTATTTATCTTGTCCGGTGAGAGATATGCCCTTTGTATGATATACGTCTGTATAAGTTTGAATCTGGAGTTCCTTGGTATGTGGCTGGAGCTTGCTAGCACAGCGTCCCATTCTTTATCTGTCCATGGCCGGCCTCTATCTATCTCCCAACTAACTCGGAGCTGTGACATTGGCTTGAGAGTGTGTGTAAGGAGCGCTTCCACTAACCAATGCACCACGTGGGAGCCCGCCCCCATAACATGTAGATATTGAAGGAGCAGATGTGTTGGTGGTTCCACCGTCAAGTCCCCCCAGGCGTCCGATAGAGCTTTCAGAAGGGAGGTGTGTAGGAGGAATTGGCCTACTGGTATCTCAGCGTCCGCAGCTAGTGTCTCAAAAGGCATCAGCGTACCGTCACTATAAAGATCACCCAGCGAGGCCACTCCCACGGCGTGCCAGGGCACCAGAGCAGCTTCTGATGTATCCAGTCTGCCTCGTTGCGTACCGAGTAGTGGCAGGATAGGAGCATATGGGAGGGTCGCGCGTGTAAGATATAAGCTCCTCTTATAGCAATGTAATGCCAAACCCAGGTGTAGTTGTTTTGGTCTTGGAAGTTTCGCGACGGGGTGAAACAGATGACAGATCTGAGAGCGGGTGCAGGGCTGTGCCACAGTCGCCGTGTCCTCCAGACTCTGACCATTAAGCCATTTCGTCGCCCATTGGAGTTGAGCAACTAAGTAATACAGTTCCATATTAGGGACAGCCAGCCCGCCCCGATCAGTGGGAGCGTACAGTTTCCACAGGGCCACTCGCGGTCTCCCGTTATTCCATATGAAATCCCTGAACAGCCGTTCTAACTCTCGAAAGAGCCTAGGTGGAACATAGAGTGGGAGATTTGAAAAATAATACAGCAACTTAGGCAACACGATCATTTTCACCAGCGCGATACGGCTCATGACGTTTAGAGGAAGTGTCTTCCAGAATCGCATTTGAGCTCAGAGTGCCGAGATTGCTCTCGTCAAATTACCCTCAAATAGGTCGTCAGGCATCCGATATATAAATATCCCGAGGTATTGAAATGTGGTGGGATACCATGTGAGAAGTGAATCATTTAGGACCACGGCTTCCTCCGCTACGGCAGAGCTGAAGGGATAAATCCCCGACTTGGCCCAGTTAACCCGGAGTCCAGATATTTCCTCAAAGGTTCTGAGTATATCTGCAATGGACGACGGGATCACGGTAACATCCCGAAGGTATAATAACAGGTCATCTGCGTATAGGGAAATGGCTTGTAGCCCATCCCCTAACTGTATGCCCCATGCTTCCCCATCCCTCCGGAGCATCGTCGCTAACGGCTCCATTGCCAGGGAAAACAGCAACGGGGACAAGGGACAACCCTGACGCGTCCCACGTCTCACCCTAATTGGGTCTGAAATCAGCCTACCGGTGCAGACTCGAACAGTGGGCCGTTGATACAATAGGTGGACCATGTTTAAAAAGGTATCTCCCAGTTCAAATTTGCCCAAGACTGCCGCTAGATAAGGCCACTCCAGAGAGTCAAAGGCTTTCTCCAGGTCAAGAACCAGGCAGCCCGATCTAGGCCATCTATGTGTTGCATAGTGCTGTATTCTAAAAAATCTGCGAATGTTAAGAGAGGTGCACCGGGCTGGAACAAAGCCGTTTTGGTCAGGATGTACCAATGTTTTCACTGCGGGAGAGAGACGCTTAGCCAATAGTGATGCGGAAATTTTGAAGTCAGTATTGAGGAGTGCTAATGGGCGATAGGAGCCCAGGAGGTCGGGGTTCTTATCAGGCTTAAGGAGGGAAACCAGTAGGGCCTCGTTTTGTGTATTTGTAAGGGTAGAATCATCTAGCGCAGTTTCGTACACTTTCAGTAACTGCGGTATCAAAATGTAAGCATATGCTTTGTAAAATTCAGTAGGGAGACCATCAGGTCCTGGCGATTTCCCGTTGGACAGTGAAAAAATGCTATCACGGAGTTCCTCTGAGTGGAGAGGAGCATTTAGGTCCTCGCATTGGGTGTTTATCTGCTTCTGTAGATTTAGGTCCCCCAGGTAAGCCTGCAACTCTAGGGGAGTGGCCCGCACGCGTGATTTGTATAAGCTCTGATAATGCATGATGAATGCATCAAGGATGTCACGTTGTGTATAAACAACTCCCCCATTTGCCATCCTCACCGATATAATAGGCGCAGATGAGTCATTTTGGCGAATAAGCCACGCAAGTAATTTGCCTGTTTTATCACCCATTTGGTGCGTCCGTGCCGAGTGAGCAGTATAATTCAGACACTTTACCCACTCCAACAAGCGCGCGTGCTCCGCCCTGTGTGTGTCCAGCTGCCCTCGAGCTCCGTCTATGGCAGCTTTATTCATTAGTGGCCAGTTGCCTCTCTAACGCGGTAAGTTCCCTCTCCAGTTGCGTACGTATGCCTGCTTGCGCCCCCAGAAAGTGCCCTCTGACAACCACCTTAAAGGCGTCCCACTCCACCAGTGGCGAAGTGGCCGTGCCCGCATTTTCATCAAAATAATATGCCACCGTAGTGGCCAGTATATCACGGAAAGACGCGTCTAATAAGACATCCGGCTGAAGGCACCACACAGGAATTGGCGGCGTCTCGGTCTCCCATCGTAGCTCAATCAGATGTGGGTTGTGATCGGAGTGTGTGCGCCCCAGGTATGAGGTGTCGGATATACATGGGAGGAGGTCATTCGACATCATGAAACGGTCTAAGCGCACATGCAGTTTGTGGGCCCCAGAATAGTAGGAATATACCCTGTCCAGTGGGTTCCTGAACCGCCACACATCGGTAAAGTGCCATTGCTCTGCCCAGTGCGTTAAAGCTTTCGCAGCTGCATGGGTGGCTGTTCCCGGCAAGGGAGGAAAGGAGCGATCTAAGGAGACATCCAGTACACAGTTATAGTCCCCGCCTAAAATCTTGGGTGTGTCATGCCATGCAGAGAGTTTTTGCTATATCTGGTCCAGGTAGGCAGCCTGTTCAGTGTTGGGCGCATATAGTGAGGCCAAAATACTGGCTTACCATCTAGCACTCCCCGAACCATGACATATCTGCCCTCCCCATCCACCATTGTGTCTGTCACCCGAAATGGCGTACCTGGTCTCACCCATATTAATGCCCCTCGTGCATAAGCAGAGTAACCAGTCGCATACAGCTGCCCTCTCCATCGTCTGTGAAGGCGAGCGACTTCTGCGTGGGATAGGTGTGTCTCCTGAAGAAGTGCAATTTGTATGTGATGACGCTTTAAATAGGAGTATATAAGGTAGCGGCGCTCCGGACTATGGATCCCTCTCACGTTCCACGTTCCTATCCTAACAGGTGCCATATCATATATGTGTCAGAGGTACCAGCATCTCCTTCCAGCTCAAGGACGGGGGGTTGGTGGTGAGTAGAAGAGACACATGCTTATACACATTAGCATATGAGAATTAACTTTACAGCAATCATATCCTCGCTCAATAGTGATGGCATATAAAACATAAAAACAACTTACAATAAAGAATACCATGAGAGCAATTCTACAACAGGCAGTTGCCCAAACTATCAATACAATAGCACACAACTAACGTCTGGGGGAGAATATAGCGCACAGCAGTATGGAGGCTTACAGTGACCAATCACAGTTGATTAAATAGATCGTCCCTGACAGTTAGGTCCAGTTCTGGCTAGTCACAGGTATAGGCAGGGCAGTTATTCTTTTGATATACATAATATTCCCATATAAGGGGGGACCTGTAAGGGGAGCTCAACGATGGGTCCAGTCCTGCCACGGATCAACTACAACCCCCCGTCTACCCCACACTAACAACACAGTGCTTTAATAGAAGACACAATTTCTTATACTTGCGTGTCCGACAGGGTCTAGTATCAAGTGGCCGGTGAAGAAAAGGAAACACAGATTCGCAATCGATACATTTCTAAGCTATATCATCTGAGGTCTGTGGAGTAACATGCGGTAGCGCACAAGAGTCCTGGGACACAGGGATATTGTCCGACAGATCATCCTCACTGGGCGGCCCTTGCATGTCTGAATCTGAATTGGTGTCTGCAGCCGGTGAGCCACTAATGTTCGCTACAGCTTGCACCGCTTCCAGTTGTCCACTTAGTACCAATTCAGGTGATGGACCATATGCCTGTGAAGTCGGGGACTGTGATTTCCGTCGTCGTCTTCGGCGTCGTCGCAAAGGGACTTCCGCCTTCGTCTCCTTCCGCCCCGGTTGTGATGAGCCACGAGCGTCCAACCATTCTTCCACACTCTCCGGGGTGGTGAAAAAATTAGCTTTACCATTCGCGATGACTCTCAACTTTGCAGGGAATAACAGCGAGTATTTTAGATCTTTCTGTCGCAGGCGCCGCTTCACTGCAAGGTAGGAATGCCTCTGTTTCTGTACTTGGAGGGTGTAGTCCGGGAAGATCAACACTTTGTGGTTCTCTACCGGTATGTCTTGTAATTTCCGGGTTTCCTGGAGCACAGCGTCTCTATCCCTGTAATTTAACAACCGAATTAGTAGTGGCCTCGGATTTGACCCTGGGGGCGGGGGTCTGGCAGGTACTCTGTGCGCTCTCTCGACAACGAAATGCTGGGTCAGGGCCTCGCCTGGCAGCAGCGATCGGATCCAATCTTCTGCGTAATGTACTGCGTTCCTCCCCTCAATTCCCTCCGGAAGGCCCACGACACGTAGGTTGTTGCGACGGGCCCTGCCTTCCGCATCCTCGGCTCTGTCTTCCAAGAATTCCACTCTGTTAAGCAAGTCACGAATGTGCGTTTCAGCCGTGGACACCCGTGGCGAGATCTCCGCAATGTTCCCTTCTGCTGCTGCAGTGCGGTCCGCGAGCTTTCAGTGATCAGCATGCAGCAGCATGAGATCCAGTGCCACCTTCTCTATTTTACCTTCCAGGGAGGTGCGTATTTGGTTCATTGTCTCTCCCAGTTTCTCCACTGCCGCCAGCACTGCGTCAAATTTGTGCGACATGGGATCTGTCTCTTCCGAGCACGCCATCTTGTTCGCCTGCGCTCGTGTCTGAGGGTGAGGGGCCGCAGCCCCCCCAGTACCAATCTTTGTACGGCCCCCCCGCGACATGGGGTGACAGGCAGTAAAGGCCGGGCCAACTGCAACGCCTTTTTGATACTTCTGAGATAACTATCAGGGACCACCCCCGCCAACAGCATCAATCCAGGCCTAGCGCAAACCGGATCGGGCGGACGTGGCACACCCGCCCTTTTCACTCCCAAATCACAGCCTGCCAGACACAGGGGCAGCCGGTCTAGTCCTGCAGGTTTCCAGTACAGCAGCACAAACTCAAGGGGCCAGGCGCGGCAAGCGTATCGCACACCAGTGTTTGTCCGCCTCAGGGTCGTATCCTGCCAGTCAACAGGCATCGGAACGTAGAGCACGGGACATGGAGGAGTGCTTTAAGTTTGAATGCACAGGTTCAAAGTAGCACTGGTAGACTGTTATATGAGATTTCTGTGCAAAACCATTATGTTTCCCACACGATTAGTAGTGCTGCGAAGCATCCCAGGAGGCCCGGCCCCCACTACGCAGCCGGCCCTGGAGAGCACGCAACAGTCTGAGTAGAGCAGGCTTCAGTGGTCGCAGCCTAGGGATCCCGCATGTCCGCCCCGTGGTGCCCCAAAGTATTCAGATAGGGCAATGTAGACGAGGAGCTGCAGATCGGTCCTCTATGCGCAGGGAGCAGATTCCTCTCAGTGGCAGACAGGCTTCAATTTTCATTTCTCTCCGCGCGCAGCACACTCGCGCCGGCTCCTGCCAATACGGATCCCCGCTGTGGGCCCTGGGTTCTCCGCCGAGGGCCGAAGTCTCAATCTATGCCTGGGCGCCCGTCTGGGCCTGGAGGGCAGGGTAGAGCTCCAGCACCGCCCGTCACTTCACAGGCGGCGGCGCAACTCCTCAGCCGCCCGCTGTGTACTCGGGAAAGCGTTTCGGCGCGCACAGCCGTCCCAGCCTCCTATCTCCGCATCAGTCCAACCAGGTCTGATTCGGGCTTTTCTCGACTGCTCGCCAGTCGTTCAGCAATGAAGCTTTCCGGCGTACGATGAGGCCTGAGGGGCGGGGCCAATCCCCAGCGTCCCGGAGCCTCTGTCAGCCAAAGTTCATGCGACAGTACCCGTTACTAGAACACGGGAGTGATAGTGTTTTGTCACCATGTCGGGGCTCCGAGGTCACCCCCTGGGTAGTGCCAGCAAGTCGCTGCCTCCGCTGCCAAGCTATGCGCGGATATTTGCAGCCAGAAACAGGAGCTGAGGACGGAGCTCTACAGCAGCACGTCCGGCTCCATTGCTGGCTAAGCCACGCCCCCTTAGGGATTTCTCTTCATTTGGAGTTGATCGATCGGTGCATGGATTTATAGTTTACATTGCCACAATTGTCATGTCTCAACATATGAGGGACATGGGAATTTTTGAAACACAGGGAAAGGAATAGAGCTGCATACCAACAAGATCCAGATTTTTAGATCTGCAAGTGACTGACAGAGTTTTTAATATATGAATTGTGCCTTTTGTGAGAGGAGTCGGACTCGATAGCTCAGTTTGAATTGGGAATAATTGACAGTTTTTATTAAACATCTCTTGTGAATTATTACATTGATATGTTTTTTTTTATAATGAAAGTTTGATGCATTTGTTCTGAACAAGGTGGGCAATAAGACTGCATACCACCGAAACACTGAGTCGAAGGAAACAATGTGATTACTGTTGACATGATACAAAGTATTTTCTGATGAAGAATATTTTCACAATTTTGAGGTAAGGTCTTTCTCAATGTAATCAAATATTTGTTGAAATGAGCATGTCACTCTAATGAGCATGTCCTATAATTGTATAGGAGGTATATTACATTTATATATATAGAGATTCATCAAAAACTATAACTCATGCCCAAAGGTAACTATAATTTGCGCCCCGCCATGCACAGTTTTTTCATCAATAATTTTCATTGGAAATGTTACAGTGATATTATTAATGATGTCGTGGGAGATGTCATGACTGATGTGGGATAATTAGCAGTGCACACGATACTTGCAGGGGCATAATTACCATTGGTGCAGCAGGTCCAGTAGCATCAGGGCCCAGATACCTGAGGGGCCCATTGAGCCCAGAGAATTGCTACATTTTACTACCTCAACGGTACACAAAGGGGCCAGTTCTTCACTTGCACCAGGGCCCCTGGCATCCTTTCTAAGCTACTGTATACTTGCCAAACATATAATTGCATTGTACATGACTCAGCAAAACTGCATCATCACTTTTGTGGAAGCATATCCTTATCAACAATATTCCACTATACAGAGGGGCCTACATTGCATGGGAAATAAAGTGCAGGATATGATTCTTCTTTATTTCATAGAAATACGTGGGTCCAATATTAGGAGCCATGCAGCACCGCTACAGAAACCTACGCCTCCTTCAACTCCTTCCTGCACCCTCACAAGTGAGGCGCTGGGCTGGCATCCAGCAGCACTTGTCCTCTAGCTGTCCTTCATAGAAATGCCGTCTCCCACTGGCTCGTAAGCATCCAGGGGAGCTACAGGTGAGTCAGGCTCATGCGCCTCATTAGGAGCAAACCCCATGAAATGAATAATTTAACATCAGTAGCTGAGGACCGCGTACACTTCCACCAACCTACGCACAGGACATAGAACGACCTCCCTCAACCCATCAGAGTCTCCTCCTCAATTCTTGAGTTACGTAAGAAGCTGAAGACCTGGCTCTTCTTATAAACACCTTGAGGACCACAAACCTAAACACATGCCCAAGCACCCGGATAGCCTCTCGGGTGATTAGTGTGCTATACAAATCAATGTAACATAACATAACATGATGAAGGTGCTTCCCGCAGCAGGGCACAGCAGGCAGAAATATTTATTTAAATATTTATGCTTAAAGAAGAAAATGTATTTTCCTTGAAGGTGACGCTGTGCCCGACAGGTGTTGTGCTCAAAGGGTTGGTGAGATTTTTCGCCAAACACGTTTTGTTCATAAACCTCTAGTCCCAAGAGCAGAATTACTAGGCATCATTTTTGTATTGAATGAAACATTTTTGATCACAGCTATATTTTTTTTACAATTAAAGGAGTTAGTATTTTTGTGAAAGTTAAAAAAGGTCTTCCAAACTAAAATGAGTCATTAGTGTCTCAAGATGCCTACTGCAATGTAGTATGAATCATGCTTGCAAAGTTTGCCTAATTCTAACATCCGTAAATATTACTTAAGTATACCTGCAAAACTGTTTTGTTTTCGGGATACCGATGCAATACATATTCATCTGCATTTTGTACTGAATTAGTTTTTAATTTATGCCATGTTGCATTTTTTGGTGGGTTTTTGCAACTGTTTTAAAGTGCACATTTCGTTACACGGGAATCGAGTGCTGGGCATTCTCACCTGTGCTGATATTATGAAACGGTATATGTATTGCTTATTGATAAAGTAAATATGTTTTGTTGTGTGGCTTCCATTGGAAGCCTTTATGGTGAACATGGTGAACAGCCAGTTCAAAATCCAGTTATTCACGGCAGGAGCATCACAAGAGTGGTTAAACCAAAGTAATGTCACCCAGAGGAAGAGTTTGCTTCCCATTTGTTCTGCAGCCTCACCCGAGTCAGCAAAAAATATGAGCAGGGAGGTGGCAGTCTATCACAGAGTCACTGTCAGCATGGTTCTGGTTCTAAGCCCTCGACGTGAGAGCTCAGAGCGCAGCTTTGGGCTCAGATGGGGTGGGATCAGTGCTTAATTTGAGCCAGTGGTTTCCGGTACTCAACACTGGCACTTATTCATCAACAACGGCGCTTTTCATGAGTACAAGTTAGGGACACACACATTAATTTACAGGGATATCAGATCCTTCACTCCCTTCTGGGACATTCAAGGTGCGTAAGTTGTTTCTACGCGCGTTATTCTCCAAGCTCTCCAATCTGTCACGCAGATCTGCCCCTTCTTTCTTTAGTGATGAAATGTCCGATTTTGCCATCCCAAGGTCTTCTTTTAATTCGCCGACGTTGTTTTCAAGGGTAACAGTCCTAGAGTTTAATAAATCCACTTTTTTTTCCAGAGATTCGCAGAAGCCTCTAATTTCTAAGCCTGGGCGTAGTTCGCGAAGTAGCGCTACGCGAAGCTACGCAAAGTGGAGTTCGCACTACGCGAGCTACGCGTAGCACTACGCGAACTGCGTAGTGCACTGTTCGCAATGATTGCACAGTGCCGGATGCTTGTCCGCACTGTGCAATCATTGAAAACGGCATCTTGCACAGTGCGAGCTGTCTTTACTGCCGCTCGAGTAGATTTTTACCGAGCGGCAGCTTTCTCAACGCGGACTGGTAGTTTCTCATCGCGAGCGGTCGCGAGCATATGCGACCACTCGCAATGAGAAACCTGACCTCCCCGCGTTGAGAATCTCGCCGGGAGGTTTATTTTCCAAGCTCGCGATCGGCAACTTGATGTGGCTGATCGCGAACGAGGAAAAAGTCTCGCCGGGATGTCATTTTGCTTGCTCGCGGTCGCCAACTTGACATTGAGGACCGCAAGTAAGCAAAAAATGACCGCTGCACTACGCTACGCTATGCTACGCTACGCGTGTTTGCACTGTGCTACGTGCAATTCGCGTTGTGCGAAGTAGCGCAAACTTCGCAAACTACGCGAGCGTAGCGTAGTGCTTTGCCCAGGGTTACTAATTTCTCCCTGGCTGACTGCAGAAACCGCGAAGCCTTTTTTTATATCTTCAGACAGTGTAGCGAAGAGAGCTTCCAGGGCTGAGGATGAAGAACCAGCCGCCACTTGTTCCCCCCCAGGGCCGCTATTGGAAATGGCCGGTAACTGCAGCTGAGCCCGAGTATGAGAACATTCTGGGAGGCTACTGGAAGAGCTAGTGGAAGGGCCGTTCGTGGCCGCAACGGGGTCCGAAACCATACTAGTATTGCCCTGCTGAGAGAACAAGTCCTTAACTGACTCCATAACTCTCTCAGATGACACAGCCCGTGTTGGTGCGGAAGTATTTAAAATAGCAGGGCTTTTCCTACGGGTTTCGCCCTGTGTGGTAATGTCCAAAACCTCTGGTTGCACCCTAAAATATGAATGCAATGATGGCGTGACCCTGACTACAGTGTTTGCGAGGTTGTGTTTAGACCTCTTAGGTTTAATAGATCTGCCTTTGACTTGATATGTCTGAAAGGCAGAACTACTAGTTAAAACAGGTGCTAGTAGGGGAAAAGGAGAAACTGGTGACACAGGTATAGCATTAACGTTATCAGCATTAACATTATCAGCATTTGTGTCAATGTCGATGTCGTGGTCAAACTCGGGGGTCTTGTAGGAATTTGCAGAGTCCTTGTCAGAATTATTTTTTTGTGACGCCTTGGCAGGACCCAAACCACCCCCAGCGCCCTTTCTGCGCCTCTTAGGACCCCCTTTAGTGACAATGGCAGGCTGCGGCGCTTTCAAAATGGGAGAGAAAACCACCTGTAGGGCTTGTGAAGTTTGAAATCCCGGGACCAACGCCTCCTGTGAAGGCTGTAGTATCAGGCGATCTGACCCCCCTTCAGCTGCCCCTGTACCTGGGTCCAACGATGGGGCTGTAATCACCGCAATCTCACCACGACCTTCCTGCTGATTCCTCGGCTCACAGGTCTGAAAGAAACCACTGATGCTGTCTCTGCCGCTGCTCCCCCGGAGGCAACCACGAGCGGCTGCTCTGCGACCCTTGCGGAGCTCCAGGGCGGCCTCAGACCAGCGAGGCAGAAAGGAGAGAACGGAGAGACGTCCCGCCTCACCTCGACACATCCCCAGCCGGGAACTCGCAATAGTGCCGGTTCTTTAAAACTCCACGGCGAGCCAAAGAAAGGGAGAAAGCTCAGAAAAAATGGAAAAACATGGGCCCGGAAGGTATGCTAGCGGTTAAAATGAGCAATTAAACCCGGCAGCGGGAGCTCCGGGAGCAAGCGGCTGCTAGCTAGCAGACGCCATGTTCCCAAAAAAAAAAAAAAAAACACGTAGAAACAACTTACGCATCTTGAATGTCCCAGAAGGGAGTGAAGGATCTGATCTTAGACCCTATATTGTCTCGTTGCTTAAGACCTCCTTACAGCTTGAGGATTCAGAAGACGTATTAAGTCATGACATACAGAGGGTACATAGGGATCCCTTTCGTAGGAACCCCAATAGATCTAAGCCCAGGAAAATATTAATTAATTTCCTTACCTATGCTTTAAAAGAAAAGATCCTCAATTTAGCGCTGAAAATGAAATCAGTGAAGGCTAAAGAGTTTTCGTTTGAAATCCGCTCTGACCTTTCCAGGCTTACACTGGATAGGCAGTGGGAACTGGGAAGGAAGCTAGAAGATTTTAAAAAACACGGCACAGTAGCCCAGCTGAAATTTCCCGCTTTCCTGAAAGTAATGCACAACAATAAAATGCATAATTTAAGATCAGTCCAGGAGGCGGACGAGTTGCTGGATATAATCAGCAAGGGGGCTTCATAAGAAAAGATCTCGGTCTGGGCTTTAGCCTAGGTCGCGCTAGTGTAGCCATTCCCAGCAAGAGCGGTTTGTTTTCTTTCTCCATTTCCACTCCCTTCTCTTTCTCTACCCCATTAACACCTGACCGATAGTCAATTATTGACCAAGGTGTTAGAGCAATAGGTAACGTAATAATGGTAGGAAGTAGCAGGAAGTGGCATAAAAGCGGTAAGGAATTGAATTGAATTGAAAATATACTAACCAAATCTATACCCACTATTAATAGAAACAATAGAGCTTAGATTTAAGGGTAGGAAATCCAAAAAAATAAAGGGGGACACAAAGAATATAGAATAAAAAATAAAAAATAAATATATATATATATATATATATATATATATATTCACAGAAAAAACCATAGGTTTTAGGGACAGTTATAGTTAGTTGGACATTGCACTCGTACAAAACCCGTGAAATTCCCCCGTTATAGTTAGTCCAGCTAACTATAACTCACGCCCGCAATGCACTGCTGATGACGTCACATATTACATCACTCATGACATGGTCAGTGACATCACTGATGACATCACTGATGACATCTCAAATGACATCACTGATGACATCACTGATGACATCATCCAGTGACTGTGTGTTTCTGTAAAGTTTAAATATTTTTAATATATATAGGAAAAGACGTATTGAAGAATGAGTGGGTGTGTAAGTGTCTGTATGGATGATTTAGTAGGTGCGTGACTGACTGTATAAGTGAGTGATTTAACGTATCTTACTGAATGCATGGGTTAGTGACTAAACTGGGTGAATGTCTGTATCCGTCTGTCTGTTGCTTTGTAAGTGGCTGCATGTGTTTGAGAATAGCTACATGAGTGTCTATATGAGTTATTGAATGCTTGTGTGAGTATCTGTATGGGTGCCTGAGTGTTTGTGTGGGAGGGGTGTGTGCGACTCTGTGCATAGATGTGTGAGTGGGTGATTCACTGGGTGGATGGTTTCAAGAGTGCATCTGTGATAGACTGTATGGGTGGGTAAGTGTGTGTAAGAGTGTGTTAGTGAGTGAATGTATGTCCCAGTGGTACATGTGTGAGTAACTACATATGTGAAAGGCAGTATATATGTGTGTTGGAGTATATAAATAGCTATAAGCAAGAGTGACTGATTGTGATAGTGGCTGTATGGATGAGTGTGTGCTTGTATCAGTGATTGTATAAGAGCGTAAGAATGTGCTAGTATTTGTATGAGTAAGTGAGCTGGTGTGTGTATAACTGTATAGGTGAGTAAATGGTAGTGTGTTTAATTATTTGCATGACTGACTAGGTGTGTGAGTACCTCTATGGATGAGTGGCGGTGTTTGAGTGTCTATATAGGAGTATGAGTGCATATGATAGTCCTGTACTGAGTGACTGTAAATATGAGTGACTGTTCGGGTGAGTGAGTGGATGTGTGTGTGTAGACCTAAGAATCAGTGAGTGGGTATGTAGTTATTGGTGTTGGAGTGTCTATGGTTTTGCGAATGGCAGTCTGTACTTTAGAGTGGGTGTATCAAAGGTTATATTAGGGTGTGAGAAGATGCATGAAATTATCACATGGATGATGTCATCAGTGATGTCATCAGTGATGTCATTTGAGATGTCATCAGTGATGTCATCAGTGATGTCACTGACCATGTCATGAGTGATGTAATATGTGACGTCATCAGCAGTGCATTGCGGGGCGTGAGTTATAGTTAGCTGGACTAACTATAACGGGGGAATTTCACGGGTTTTGTACGAGTGCAATGTCCAACTAACTATAACTGTCCCTAAAACCTATGGTTTTTTCTGTGAATTTCAAAGGTTTTTTAAATGCTAATTTGTAACTATAACGTCCCTGAAACCTATGGTTTTTTCAGTGAATTTCAAAGGTTTTTTAAATGCTAATTTGTAACTATAACATGTCTGAAACCTACGGTTTTTTCAGTGAATTTCAAAGGTTTTGTAAATGACAATTTTTAAATGTATTAATTGTTATATAAATTTTTAAAATACTGATTTACTACATTTTTTGAAACAATTTTTTTTTACATATTTTATTATTTAAATTACATTGTAATTACATTATACATTACATTACAAAAAATACTTTCTCAGAATGAATTACTTTAGTTTAAATACTTTGCACATAGGCAATAGACTTTTAAGTACAGTAGTTACAGTTGTTGCAATGTGCAACACATTTTCAAACACAATGCAACATTCAGCTCAATGTGAATTTCTAGTTAAATGCAATTAGTTACTTTATGGATTACTTTTCTAACCACAGGACTGGATCCTAGATTCAGTCCTGGCACATCTCCTGTAAACAGTTGAGTAAAAGCGTTTTGGTTACAGTCGTGATTTTTAAGGAATATTATTGTACTTTAAAAGTTGACACTTAGAAACTTTTTCTCATAGAATCACCAATGTTATCCTATGGAAGGAAATTCACTTAGCAGGTAAAAACTGTTATCGTTACTTTTTCTTACTCAGTGTTGGATCCTGGATCCAGCACTGGTGCATCTCCTGTAAACAGTTGAATGAATGCGTTTAAGTCATACAGGCGATTTTTAAGGAATATTTGTAGTTTGTGAAAATCGACACTTTGAAAGTTTTCTGCTGAAAACCAGACAATGGATTCCTATGTTAGAAAATATAAGTTACTGGTAAGTACGGTTAAAATTACTTTTCAGGGTCAGTGCTGGGCTAAAAGATGCAGCACTGGGTTCTCTCCTGATAACAGGTGAGTAAATTGGAATTCGTACTTTGGTTGATTTTAGAGGAATATTATAAAGTTCCAAAACTCCACACTTAGAAGAATTTCCAAGTGAAACCAGTCAATGTTAGCCTATGAAGGAAATTCAAGTTACCGGTAAGTACGGTTAAAATTAATTTTGAGGATCAGTACTTGGCTGAAAGATGCAGCACTGAGGTCTCTCCTGATAACAGGTGAGTAAATCAGAATTCGGATTTCGGCTGATTTTAGAGGAATATTTTAAAGTTCCAAAAATCAACACTTAGAAACTTTTTCAGCAAAAAGCAGGCAATGATATCCTATGCAAGGAAATTCAAGTTACTGGTAAGTACGGCTAAAATTACTTTTGAGGATTAGTACTGGGCTGAAAGATGCAGCACTGAGGTCTCTCCTGATAACAGGTGAGTAAATCGGAATTCGTATTTCGGCTGATTTTAGAGGAATATTTTAAAGTTCCAAAACTCCACACTTAGAAGAATTTCCAAGTGAAACCAGTCAATGTTAGCCTATGAAGGAAATTCAAGTTACCGGTAAGTACGGTTAAAATTACTTTTCAGGACCAGTACTGGGCTGAAAGATGCAGCACTGAGGTCTCTCCTGATAACAGGTGAGTAAATCGGAATTCGTATTTCGGCTGATTTTAGAGGAATATTTTAAAGTTCCAAAACTCCACACTTAGAAGAATTTCAAAGTGAAACCAGTCAATGTTAGCCTATGGAAGGAAATTCAAGTTACTGGTAAGTACGGTTAAAATTACTTTTCAGGACCAGTACTGGGCTGAAAGATGCAGCACTGAGGTCTCTCCTGATAACAGGTGAGTAAATCGGAATTCGTATTTCGGCTGATTTTAGAGGAATATTTTAAAGTTCCAAAACTCCACACTTAGAAGAATTTCCAAGTGAAACCAGTCAATGTTAGCCTATGAAGGAAATTCAAGTTACCGGTAAGTACGGTTAAAATTACTTTTCAGGACCAGTACTGGGCTGAAAGATGCAGCACTGAGGTCTCTCCTGATAACAGGTGAGTAAATCGGAATTCGTATTTCGGCTGATTTTAGAGGAATATTTGCACAATGGTGAAGGGAGGGGGCGGGGCCTCAGGTGACATCTGTGCAAACGCGCCCCGTTGCGCGTTTTAAGTTGGGGGATTAAGTCCCCTTGAATCCTGAGGGTCCCTAGGGGCCAACTAGCCCACCAGGAACCTCCAATATGCGCCAGGGGCTGCGTTGCAGAGACGTGTAGAGAGGCCACACCCCTTTTACACCTCTCTGCAACGCAGCTCTGTGGCGCTTTCTGGATGTACCTGTTGGGCTAGTTGGCCTCAGGGACCCTCAGGATTGAAGGGGATTTAATTCCCCATCTTAAAACGCGCCACGGGGCCTGTTTGCACACATGTCACCTGAAGCCCCGCCCCTCCCTTCACCACTGTGCAAACGCGCCCGTGGCGCGTTTTAAGTTGGGGGATTAAGTCCCCTTGAATCCTGAGGGTCCCCGGAGTCCAACTAGCCCACCATATACCTCCAAAAGCGCCACAGAGCTGCGTTGCAGAGAGGTGTAAAAGGGGCGTGGCCTCTGTACACCTCTCTGCAAGGCAGCCCCCTGGCGCATACTGGAGGTACCTGGTGGGCTAGTTGGCTCCCAGGGACCCCCAGTATTCAAGGGGAGTCGTTCCCCCTCTGCAAACGCGCCAGGGGGCGCGTTTGCAGAGTGGTGAAGGAAGGGGGCGGGGCCTGCGGGCCCGATCGTTTAAAATGTTTTTTTCTTTTTCTCCCCTGAAGGGGGGCTGTGTGGCCCCCCTTCCTTTTTTCTTTTTTTGGGCCCTGGGGACCCCATCCCCCAGGGCCTTACCCCTTTTTAAAATTACCTTTAAAAAACGGGAAGGGGGCCGCGTGGCCCCCTTCCCTTGGCCTGTATTGGCCCCGGGGACCCCATCCCCCGGGGCATGGCCTCTATATTTTTTTTTTTTGAGGGGGGCAGCGTGGCCCCCTCCTCTGGCCATTTTAAGGCCCCGGGACCCCATCCCCCGGGGCCGGCCTTTCCTTTTTTTAAAAAATTTTTTTGCTCTTTTTTGGGGAGGGGACCGCGTGGCCCCCCTCCCGGGCCACTACTTGCCCCGGGGACCCCATCCCCCAGGGCTGGCCCTCTCCGTTGGGGACTGTGGGGGGTCCCCAATCCCCCACAGTCCCGCCGGCTCCCACGTCCCTTGGGAGCCGGCATTGCTATTCCACATGGGGAGCAGCTGACATGCTGCTCCCCATGTGGAAAAGCAATCGCTTTGGATATTGGAAGAGAGAGCAGGTTTCCTGCTCTCTCTTCCAATATCCAAAGCAGTTTGCTATGGCAGGACGGGAGCCGCGAGGCTCCCGTCCTGCCATAGCAAACTACAGTGTCCCGGGGTAGGCACCCGGGACACTGCAGGAGCCGGCCCTGGGGGGTGGTGGTCCCCAGGGCCATCAAGGGCTCCAGGAGGGGGCGCGCGGCCCCCTCCCTACATCAGCACAGCCCGGGGAGGTGGTGGTCCCCGGGGCTTCGGGGTCCAAAACGGACCCCCATTTTAATTTGTTAGTGCCCCGGGGAGGTGGCGGTCCCGGGGCGTGTGGGGGGCTGGAGCCCCCCACACAGGTTGTTTAATTTTTTTAAAAAAGCCCCGGGGAGGTGGTGGTCCCCGGGGCTGCGGGAGGGCTCAGAGCCCTCCCGCACCATTCCTAAAAGAAAGCCCCGGGGGGTGGCGGTCCCCGGGGCTTGAGGGGCCCTTTGAGGCCCCCATACATAAAATAAACCCCCCAGCATGCCCCCGGGACTTGGGCCACCCGGGGGCAAATACTAATCGAAGCGCGGGAGACCGCGCTTCGATTTTTCGGCAGGATTTGCGCACCCTGAGTGCATCCTGCCGATTTTTTTTTTTTAAATGCTTTTTTTTGCCCAGGGGGTCCTTGTGGGACCCCCTGAGCAGGCCTAGGGGTTAGGGTGTTTCTACCCTGCCCCCTTTGTGCGTTTTGCACACTTGTTTCTTTTTTTTCTCGGCGGGATACGCGCACCCTAAGCGCATCCCGCCGATTTTAAAAAATAATAATCTTTTCTGCCCAGGGGTCCTTGTGGGACCCCTGAGCAGACCTAGAGGTCAGGGTGTTTCTACCCTGCCCCTTTTGCGCTTTGCGCACTTGTTTCTGTCCCTCGGTTCTACCGAGGACAAAATGGCTGCCAACACTTCCTGAATCGGAATGTTGACAGCCAGCTGACAACCAATTAGCATGCAGCTCGTGATCGGGACGGTGCGCGCAGGGTGCGCTGAGGGTACGCAGTATCCGACGCGCCCATAGATATATATGTACTTTTACTTTTGATTTTCTCAGGAACTACTGAACGGATTTACACCATTTAAGCAAAAGGCACCAGTCTGAACCAAGGACTACCTCTTTGCCAAATTTGGTGTAATTCCGTTCAGCAGTTCGGGCTGTAGCTGCGACTAAAGGTTCCTATGGAAAAATGAATGGGGAAAACGCGTTTTGGGACCCCCTTTTTCTCGGCCCCCGCTTCACGTATCACCCCGAGACTTTCAGGGTAGGAGCGGAGCGGAGCGCCTCAACAAGTTGGAAACTTTCACGAAGATTCGTCAACCGGCGCCAACGTTATTTCAAATAGAATGTCGCGGATTTCCTATGGATAATAGGTTGTAACTATAACTATCTACTGGCGACCGCCAGTAGATAATATATATATATATATATATATATATATATATATATCTACTGGCGGTCGCCAGTAGATAGTTATAGTTACAACCTATTATCCATAGGAAATCCGCGACATTCTATTTGAAATAACTCTCTTGCCGGTTGACGTATCTTCGCAAAATTTTCAAACTTTGTGGCCCACTCCGGTCCGCTCCTACCCTGAAAGTCTCGGGGGATTCGTCAAGCGGGGGCCGAGAAAAGAGGGTCCCAAAGCGCGTTTTCCCCATGCAATTTTCCATAGGAAACTTTAGACACAGCTACAGCCCGAACTGCTGAACGGAATTACACCAAATTTGGCAAGAGGTAGTTCTTGGTTCAGAAAGAACCCTTTTGTTAAATGGTGTAAATCCGTTCAGTAGTTGCTGAGAAAATCAAAAGTAAAAGATAGTGATATCTATGGCCGAGTAGGGTCAGCGTACCCTCCCGATCACGAGCTGCATGTGAGTGGCTGTCAGCTGACGTCAACATTCCGATTCAGGAAATGTTGGCAGCCATTTATCTCCTCGGTAGAACCGAGGACAGAAACAAGTGCGCAAAGCGCACAAGAGGCAGGGTAGAAACACCCTGACCCCTAGATTTGCTCAGGGGTCCCACAAGACCCCTGGGCAAAAAAATATAAAAATTTTTAAAAAAATCGGCAGGATGCGCTCAGGGTGCGCGAATCCTGCCGGAAAAAAAAAAATCGAGCGCGGTCTCCAGCGCTTCGATGTTAATTGCCTCCGGGTGGGCCAAGTCCCGGGGGCATGCTGGGGGTGTTAATTTTATGTGTGGGGGCCTCTAAGAGCCCCAAGCCTGGGACCACCACCCCCGGGGCTTTATGTATAATGGTGCGGGAGGGCTCTGAGCCCTCCCGCAGCCCCGAGACCGCCACCTCCCGGGGCTTCTTTTGTAAATTAAAAACCTGTGTGGGGGCTCCAACCCCCACACACCCCGAGGACCAGCACCTCCCGGGGCACTAAGAAAAATTAAAATGGGGGTCCGTTTTGGACCCCAAGCCCCGAGGACCACCACCTCCCGGGGCTTTCAAATGTAAGGAGGGGGCTGCGCTGCCCCCTCCTGGAGCCTGTGGTGGCCCTGGGGACCGCCACCCCCAGGGCCGGCTCCTGCAGTGTCCCGGGTGCCTACCCCCGGGACACTGCTGTTGCAATGACAGGACCGGGAGCCTCGCGGCTCCCGTCCTGTCATTGCAAACTGCTTTGGATATTGGAAGAGAAAGCAGGAAACCTGCTCTCTCTTCCAATATCCAAAGCCGATGCTTTCCACATGGGGAGCTGCATCTTAGCAGCTCCCCATGTGTACGTAATGCCGGCTCCCGTAGGACACGGGGAGCCGGCGGGACTGTGGGGGGGCTTGGGGACCCCCACAGTCCCCAACGAGAGGCCAGGCCCCGGGGGATGGGGTCCCGGGGCCATAAGTGGCCACGGAGGGGGCCACGCAGCCCCCTCCCCAAAAGTTAAAAAAAAAAAAGTGCAAGGCCGGCCCCGGGGATGGGGTCCCGGGGCCTTAAATGGCCTGAGGAGGGGGCCACGCAGCCCCCTCCAAATAAAAAAAGAGGCCATGCCCGGGGGATGGGGTCCCGGGGCCAATACAGGCCCAGGGAAAGGGGGCCACGCGGCCCCCTTCCCGTTTTTTTTAATTTTAATTTTAAAAAAAGGGTAAGGCCCTGGGGGATGGGGTCCCCAGGGCCTAAAAATAGGAGAAAAAGGAAGGGGGCCACACAGCCCCCTGCAGGGAAAAAAAAAAAAAAACTATGGCCCGTAGGCCCCGCCCCTTCCTTCACCACTCTGCAAACGCGCCCCTGGCGCGTTTGCAGAGAGAACAATTCCCCTTGAATACTGGGGGTCCCTGGGGCCAACTAGCCCACCAGGAACCTCCAGTATGCACCAGGGGCTGCCTTGCAGAGAGGTGTACAGAGGCCACGCCCCTTTTTACACCTCTCTGCAACGCAGCTCTATGGCGCTTTTGGAGGTATATGGTGGGCTAGTTGCACCCCAGGGACCCTCAGGATTCAAGGGAGTTAATCCCCCGACTTAAAACGCGCCACGGGGCGCGTTTGCACAGTGGTGAAGGGAGGGGGCGGGGCTTCAGGTGACATGTGTGCAAACAGGCCCCGTGGCGCGTTTTAAGATGGGGAATTAAATCCTCTTCAATCCTGAGGGTCCCTGGGGGCCAACTAGCCCAACAGGTACGTCCAGAAAGCACCACAGAGCTGCGTTGCAGAGAGGTGTAAAAGGGGTGTGGCCTCTGTACATGTCTCTGCAACGCAGCCCCTGGCGCATACTGGAGGTTCCTGGTGGGCTAGTTGGCCCGTAGGGACCCTCATGATTCAAGGGGACTTAATCCCCCAACTTAAAACGCGCCACGGGCGGCGTTTGCACAGATGTCACCTCAGGCCCCGCCCCTCCCTTCACCATTGTGCAAATATTCCTCTAAAATCAGCCGAAATACGAATTCTGATTTACTCACCTGTTATCAGGAGAGACCTCAGTGCTGCATCTTTCAGCCCAGTACTAATCCTGAAAAGTAATTTTAACCGTACTTACCAGTAACTTGAATTTCCTTCCATAGGCTAACATTGACTGGTTTCACTTGGAAATTCTTCTAAGTGTGGAGTTTTGGAACTTTAAAATATTCCTCTAAAATCAGCCGAAATACGAATTCCGATTTACTCACCTGCTATCAGGAGAGACCTCAGTGCTGCATCTTTCAGCCCAGTACTGGTCCTGAAAAGTAATTTTAACCGTACTTACCGGTAACTTGAATTTCCTTCATAGGCTAACATTGACTGGTTTCACTTGGAAATTCTTCTAAGTGTGGAGTTTTGGAACTTTAAAATATTCCTCTAAAATCAGCCGAAATACGAATTCCGATTTACTCACCTGTTATCAGGAGAGACCTCAGTGCTGCATCTTTCAGCCCAGTACTGATCCTCAAAAGTAATTTTAACCGTACTTACCGGTAGCTTGAATTTCCTTCATAGGCTAACATTGACTGGTTTCACTTGGAAATTCTTCTAAGTGTGGAGTTTTGGAACTTTAAAATATTCCTCTAAAATCAGCCGAAATACGAATTCCGATTTACTCACCTGTTATCAGGAGAGACCTCAGTGCTGCATCTTTCAGCCCAGTACTGATCCTGAAAAGTAATTTTAACCGTACTTACCGGTAACTTGAATTTCCTTCATAGGCTAACAATGACTGGTTTCACTTGGAAATTCTTCTAAGTGTGGAGTTTTGGAACTTTAAAATATTCCTCTAAAATCAGCCGAAATACGAATTCCGATTTACTCACCTGTTATCAGGAGAGACCTCAGTGCTGCATCTTTCAGCCCAGTACTGATCCATCAAAAGTAATTTTAACCGTACTTACCAGTAACTTGAATTTCCTTCCATAGGATATCATTGCCTGCTTTTTGCTGAAAAAGTTTCTAAGTGTTGATTTTTGAAACATACAAATATTCCTCTAAAATCAGCCGAAATACGAATTCCGATTTACTCACCTGTTATCAGGAGAGACCTCAGTGCTGTATCTTTCAGCCCAGTACTGGTCCTGAAAAGTAATTTTAACCGTACTTACCGGTAACTTGAATTTCCTTCCATAGGCTAACATTGACTGGTTTCACTTGGAAATTCTTCTAAGTGTGGAGTTTTGGAACTTTAAAATATTCATCTAAAATCAGCCGAAAATACGAATTCCGATTTACTCACCTGTTATCAGGAGAGACCTCAGTGCTGTATCTTTCAGCCCAGTACTGGTCCTGAAAAGTAATTTTAACTGTACTTACCGGTAGCTTGAATTTCCTTCCATAGGCTAACATTGACTGATTTCACTTGGAAATTCTTCTAAGTGTGGAGTTTTGGAACTTTAAAATATTCATCTAAAATCAGCCGAAATACGAATTCCGAGTTACTCATCTGTTATCAGGAGAGACCTCAGTGCTGCATCTTTCAGCCCAGTACTGATCCTCAAAAGTAATTTTAACCGTACTTACCAGTCACTTGAATTTCCTTCCATAGGATATCATTGCCTGCTTTTTGCTGAAAAAGTTTCTAAGTGTTGATTTTTGAAACATACAAATATTCCTCTAAAATCAGCCGAAAGCGAATTCCGATTTACTCACCTGTTATAAGGAGAGACCTCAGTGCTGTATCTTTCAGCCCAGTACTGGTCCTGAAAAGTAATTTTAACCATACTTACCAGTAACTTATATTTTCTTCCATAGGAATCCATTGTCTGGTTTTCAGCAGAAAAGTTTCAAAGTGTCGATTTTCACAAACTACAAATATTCCTTAAAAATCGCCTGTATGACTTAAACGCATTCTTTCAACTGTTTACAGGAGATGCACCAGTGCTGGATCCAGGATCCAACACTGAGTAAGAAAAAGTAACGATAACAGTTTTTACCTGCTAAGTGAATTTCCTTCCATAGGATAACATTGGTGATTCTATGAGAAAAAGTTTCTAAGTGTCAACTTTTAAAATACAATAATATTCCTTAAAAATCACGACTGTAACCAAAACGCTTTTACTCAACTGTTTACAGGAGATGTACCAGGACTGAATCTAGGATCCAGTCCTGTGGTTAGAAAAGTAATCCATAAAGTAACTAATTGCATTTAACTAGAAATTCACATTGAGCTGAATGTTGCATTGTGTATGAAAATGTGTTGCCCATTGCAACAACTGTAACTACTGTACTTAAAAGTCTATTGCCTATGTGCAAAGTATTTAAACTAAAGTAATTCATTCTGAGAAAGTATTTTTGTAATGTAATGTATAATGTAATTACAATGTAATTTAAAAAATAAAATATGTAAAAGAAATTGTTTCTAAAAATGTAGTAAATCAGTGTGAAAAAAATTAATATAAAAATTAATACATTTAAAAATTGTCATTTAAAAAACCTTTGAAATTCACTGAAAAAACCGTAGGTTTCAGGCACGTTATAGTTACAAATTAGCATTTTAAAAACCTTTGAAATTCACTGAAAAAACCATAGGTTTCAGACACGTTATAGTTAGAAATTAGCATTTAAAAAACCTTTGAAATTCACTGAAAAAACCATAGGTTTTAGGGACAGTTATAGTTAGTTGGACATTGCACTCGTACAAAACCCGTGAAATTCCCCGTTATAGTTAGTTCAGCTAACTATAACTCGCGCCCCGCAATGCACTGCTGATGACGTCACATATTACATCACTCATGACATGGTCAGTGACATCACTGATGACATCACTGATGACATCTCAAATGACATCACTGATGACATCATCCACGTGATAATCTGATGCAGCTCCTCACACCCTAATATAACCTTTGATACACCCAATCTAAATTACAGAGTGCCATTCGCAAAACCATAGACACTCCAACACCAATAACTACATACCCACTCACTGATTCTTAGGTCTACACACACACATCCACTCACTCACCCGTACAGTCACTCATACTTATGGTCACTCAGTACAGGACTATCATATGCACTCTTACTCCTATATAGACACTCAAACACCGCCACTCATCCATAGAGGTACTCACACACCTAGTCAGTCATGCAAATAATTAAACACACTGCCATTTACTCACCTATACAGTTATACACACACCAGCTCACTTAATCATACAAATACTAGCACATTGTTACGCTCTTATACAATCACTGATACAAGCACACACTCATCCATACAGCCACTATCACAATCACTCACTCTCGCTTATAGCTATTTATATACTCCAATACACATATATACTGCCTTTCACATATGTAGTTACTCACACATGTACCACTGGGACATACATTCACTCACTAACACACTCTTACACACACTTACCCACCCATACAGTCTATCACAGATGCACTCTTGAAACCATCCACCCAGTGAATAACCCACTCACACATCTATGCACAGTCGCACACACCCCATCCACACAAACACTCAGGCACCCATACAGATACTCATAGAACCAATCAATAACCCATATAGACACTCATGTAGCTATTCGCAAATCCATGCATCCACTTACACACCAACAGACGGATACAGACATTCACACAGTTTAGTCACTAACCCATGCATTCAGTAAGATACGTTTAATCACTCACTTGTAGAGTCAGTCACGCACGTACTAAATCATCCATTCAGACACTTATACACCCACTCATTCTTCAATACGCCTTTCCCTATATATATTAAACATATTTAAACTTTACAGAAACACACAGTCACTGGATGATGTCATCAGTGATGTCATTTGAGATGTCATCAGTGATGTCATCAGTGATGTCACTGACCATGTCATGAGTGATGTAATATGTGACGTCATCAGCCAGTGCATTGCGGGGCGCGAGTTATAGTTAGCTGAACTAACTATAACGGGGGAATTTCACGGGTTTTGTACGAGTGCAATGTCCAACTAACTATAACTGTCCCTAAAACCTATGGTTTTTTCAGTGAATTTCAAAGGTTTTTTAAATGCTAATTTCTAACTATAACGTGTCTGAAACCTATGGTTTTTTCAGTGAATTTCAAAGGTTTTTAAAATGCTAATTTGTAACTATAACGTGCCTGAAACCTACGGTTTTTTCAATGAATATATATATAAATATATATATATATATATATCCACACAGACCGGCACCTCCTTACGTCGCACCGAACAGAGACACGGTGACACCAGCAAAGTTGAGTCCAAATTTTTATTTCATTGCTTTATCGGGCTATGACGCGTTTCGGCAGGATCCCCTGCCTTGTTCACACAACGGAGCCACACTCCCATTTTAGTTTTATAGTGATTACTAATGAAACCCACGTGATGCATACACCCCCATAGGCATGGACAACAGACTAAGCAAAAAGTGGTACATCAAAATAGCCTACACTCGTGAAATTTAGTCAAATTGACTACAGATGTAATTTACATTATTTATATTCTAAAATTACTCAACCAAAACACAACTTGTGCATTATACCTTGGATTGAAATTGTAGTGTATAAACCACTTCCTGCTTCTGATCTTTCATAGTTATGCAAATTAGCTTTTTCAAAAAACTTTATTGTTCTAAAATTTGTACGATGCATCTCATATATATATAAAGTAATAAGTGCCCTTGATCGTTACTTGGGGTTGGAAGGGTCTTTTCTCTTTTGTTTTCTTTTTGTTTCTTCACACTTTTCACTTGTTTGAGGGCGGTTGGGGCGGGTATCTTCGGGATGCAATTTTCTGGACTACATCTGTCCAGATTATTGGGGTAAGGGTTCTCCAGGGGTGGAGGGAGGGGCGGGAGGGGTGCAGGAGTTGGGGTTGGGTGCAGTGGGGTAAAAAAAAAAAAATTTCAATCCTCATTCTCCTTTTTTCTATCTTACCAATCTCATTTTTAAGAGCAACAATCATGGAATTTTGTTGGCTCCGGTGCTGGTGCTGGTCTCTTCAATCTCCCCTCTTGGCGGCAGGTCGTCAGTTCGACCCACCATGAGTTCTATACAGATTCTATCCTGGAATGTCAATGGCCTGCGCACCAGACCAAGGAGAGACAAGATTATCCAATATCTCGGGGATTCCCCCGCGCAGGTCATTGTCCTCCAGGAAATGCATCTACTTAAAGAAGAGCTCGTCACTCTTTTGAAAAATATAAGATGGTTCGGCCCGTATGTTTGCACTAGTCAGTCAGCAAATATTAGAGGGGTCTTAATTCTATTTAAGAAATCAGCTAGAGCTAGTTGACCCAGGTGGCAGATGGGTCATTGTGAAAGCTATTATTATGGGGATCCAATTTACCTTGGTCGGCTATTACGGGCCCAACCAAGATGACCCTTCTTTTCTCAAGACTATCTTTTCTCACTTGCTAGATCTCCCTGACCCAGTAGTTATAGCAGGAGACTTTAACATCGTCTTGAATCCCTTACTAGACAAGTCATCAAATAATAGAGCCAAGGTCCCGTCTAAATCGCGGCAATTTTTATTGGGGGCTATGAAGCAATTCGCCCTCTCTGACATATGGAGGGAAAGATCAGGCCAGCAGTTAGGAGTCTCGTTCAGGAATTTTAAGTATCGGCACCAATCTAGAATAGATTATGTGTTGATAAGCCAATCGCTAAGAGGTAGAGTTAAAAAAAAATCTTATTTGGCATTGCACCTCTCGGACCATTCTGGCATTTTGCTGGGTTTAGAGTGTCCAACACCTAGTCTCTCCAGGTCATGGTCTTTTGACCGTGCCCTTCTTTTGGAGGAAGAGGAGATTTCCTTCTTATCCCAGGAAACTGAATGTTTTCCTGAGGATGAATTTAGATTCGTTCTCCAGTTTCAGTTGTTTGGGACTCTTTAAAAGCTTACTTGCGAGGTCAAATCACAAGCAGGTCGAGCTATAGAAATAAAAAATATAAAGAAGAGATCTCATCAATTGAAGCTAAGATTAAGGCTGCGGAGGCCGATCTAATTTGCCAAGCTCCCCCCGAAATCCAGAAAAAACGCCAGACCAAGTTCGATAATTTGAAAGGTCAGTTGGAGAGTGTCTTGCACATCAGGCTTATTCGAAGATGGGAAGCAAGTAAAATCGGCCACTTCGAGTATGGAGAAGGGGCCGGGAAGCTCCTCTCGTGGAAATCCAAATCAGATCGGGTTAGAAACCACATTAAGGAAATCATCAGTGGGGGTGTTGCTCTTTCCTCTGATGAGGAAATCTGCGATGCATTCCAGACCTTTTTCCAAGACATCTATTGTGAGGACAAAAGGGTGAACAACTCCAATGTCCAGAGCTGGCTTGAGGATATCTCTCTTCCTTCCCTGAAGTCTGAACAGCAACAACAATTAGATCAGGAAGTCACTCAAGCGGAGGTTAGGGAAGCTATATCTCGCTGTAAGAACGGGAAAGCTGCGGGCCCCGATGGGCTCCCAGCTGAGATCTATAGACTAATGAGTGACAATATTGTACCCACCTTGACGATGCTCTTCAATCTGATACTACAGGAGGGTTTAAAGCTCCCAGTCTCATGGAATGACGCCACAATAATCCTGATTTTGAAACCCGGGAAAGCTCCATCAAGTTGCGGGTCATATAGGCCAATTTCACTTTTGAATGTGGACTACAAATTCTTCGCTTCAATTTTGGCAGCCAGATTGGGACTGGTGGCAGAAGACATTCTCCATCTGGATCAGAAGGGCTTCGTCAAGGGACGGCAGTTATCAGATCTCACTTACGACTTTATAGGGGCGATTGATCTGGCTTCCGCGTATTCTCTCCCATTAGCAGCCATGACCCTCGACGCAACTAAAGCGTTTGATAGGGTGAACTGGATCTACCTGGCGGAAGTCTTGGGGAAATTTAACTTAGGGCCTAAGTTCTGTCGTACAGTGCAGTTGATCTACCAGAATCCGACGGCCAGACTTTTCGTTAATGGTAATACCACTGAGCCTTTTAAGATCTCGAGGGGACAAGGCAGGGCTGCCCACTCTCCCCTCTCCTTTTGACCTATATATTGAGCCATTTGCTCAACGGCTCAGGGACGATCCTAACATCCAGTCGTTTAAATATGGGGAGTGGGAGAGGAGGGTCGCCCTATATGCTGACGATATTTTAGTTCTGTCGGCCAACCTGTTAACAGCTTTCCCAGCTGTGATCAGCCTGGCGCAGGAGTTTGGTTTGGTCTCAGGCTATGAGATCAATCCCTCAAAGACAGAAATTATGGTTTGGAATCTTGGAGGGACACAGCATCAGCATCGGATTAGCTCTAAAATGAGGTACTTGGGCATTAACATCGTGCAAGACATCACCAAGATCACCGAGACAAACCTGGCTGGTGTGGCTAAGGAGTGTAAGAGGCTGATGAAATCTTGGGCCCTACTCCCTTTATCCATTCTAGGAAGGGTCAATTTGGTTAAGATGTCAATACTCCCTAAGGTCACCTTTCTCTTTAATTGTATCCCCCTTCACTTTGAAAAATCTGCTATTGATAAATTACAGCGAGATATTAATTCATTCGTCTGGGCATATAAGTCATCAAGAATAGCATGGAAAAAGTTGAGGCGGAGGAGAGAGAAAGGCGGCCTCGCTCTGCCGGATCTCCAGTTTCATGCTTGGGCTTTCCAACTTACACACTCGCGTATGCTTTTGAAAATGCCGGTTAATACCGGAGCAGGGGGGATGTTTCTAGCTATGCTTAGAGGCGCCAATCTACCTGAGATGGGGTTTTTGTTTAAATTTGGGGACCCAAATTTTTTTTAAAAGGTTAAGTTGAAGGTTCTAGAGGGATTTGCTAAAACTTGGGCGAAACTTAGGGGCTCGGCTGCGCTTAGTTACTTTTCTAGCCTGGCTCCCCTCTAGGACTCTCCTGGTGCCCCGGAGTGTTTGAGGGATAGGCTGGCAGTACCCTTGAGAGAAGCTGGGTTGGTGGTTTAGGGGACCTGGTCTCCGACGGTACTTTGGTTTCATGGGAACAACTTAAAGATAAAGTCGGAGCAGGCCTCTCAAGGTTTAAATATCTTCAGTTGAAAAGCTGGGCCCAATCGAAATTAAATCAAAGGAACCCTGTAGGGAGTGGCAGCTTTCTAGAACATCAGCTGGTGGCTAAGCCCCTCGGGAGAAAGGAGGTTTCTTTTGGTATCAAGCCATAATCGAATCTGTGGATGGCGAATTTAAACTGGCCGAGGAGCTGTGGGGGGGTTCCTTACCAGCACAAGATTGCGATCACTTATGGCAGAATTCGTGCAAGATCTTATATGAGGTAGTAAAACCTGCATGGCTGAAAAGAAACCACCTGTTTACCATTCATAGGGTCTATTTCACCCCATTAAAACTTTCTAAAATCACTATTGGCCCACCGGTGTGCTGCAAGAAATGTGGGCTGGCCTCAGCTTCTGACACTCACATGTTTAAGGAATGTCCCGCCTTGGAAACCTTTTGGGATAGTGTCGGAAACTTCCTGGCAAGTACTTTGGGCTGTCCAATCCATATCGACTTACCCCTGATTATCTTCGGTTTTACAGATAAATTTATGGGTCCTTCTAGATCGCTGCTTTTTATGCTATCCTGATAGCCAGGAGAGAAATTTGCAAAAGATGGACAGAATCCTTTCCTCCCTCCTTTTCAGACTGGCTGACTTCAGTTGTGGCGGTTTCTAAGCTAGATCTAGCTAGATCTTGCAGTAAGAAGAAGAAAGCATTTTGGGACTTGTTGCAACTCAGATTGGGCTCAGAGCTGCTTGATTGAGTTTTTTTTTTTTTTGTTTTTTTTCCTGAGTCCTATGATTATGCTACCTTAACACTCTTCGGGCTATGTCGGTTACTCCCAGTCTCCCCCCTGGAAGTTTTTTTACGGCGAGTGTCATCTAGCTCCTGGAGCTTGGTGGAAGAGTTATCTCAGTTGGTTTCTTCATTAGCACCCAAGTAAATCCTGGTACCTGTAGGCGGGTCTCCATTTTCAATTGTCTACCTTTCTCAGCTTGCTGAGTATGGTATAGACATCTTGGGTGCGAAGTGAAGTGAGATTGGTGGCGAATGAGGAAAAAAAAATTTTTTTTAATTAATTTACAGGGATATTTAGTGATTTGCCCAAAATTACAGGATGTTGAGCTGATTCCGAGACTCAAACCTGGTTACCCCGCTCCGAAGTCTGCAGCTCTGGCCATTGTGCCACATCCTCTCCCCACTTTCATGCTTAGCAGTTGGTTCTGTTTTAGGCGGCGCTAACAAAAGAAATGGGCTGGTGCAAGCTGCCTCCTGACGGTAGCCCAGGCACTTATTTTTACAAATTAACCACTGGGTGGGATGCCCCATTACTCCTCTGCCCCTGCCCCTGCCCCTGCCCCTGCCTGTATTTTGGAAGCAGGGACAGAGGATCTTTGGGGTCATATACAAAATAAAATTAGATATAGCTACACTTTGAATAATGGGAAAGTAATTCACCTAAGAGTGCTGAGTGACATCTTAGACAACTTCAGCTATGCTCTCGCAGTCTATTAGATGTCATTCCAGACCCCTTTTTGAACAACACCCTTCCGCCATTATTCACAGTTACCCATCGATAATTCTATATGTTATGTATAGTTCTCACTGAGGGCTATTAGCCTGAACATCAGATTCTTAATCTGATAATTCACTTCTCTGACAAAGCAACAGTGGGTAACAAAACTTGCTACCCACTGTTGTTACATCAATAAGGAATTCAAGGCCTTTCTGTGAGCCTGTCAGCACAGCGCTGGCTCTCTTCTCTGATGGAGGAGAGAGGGCTCAGCTTCGGGAGGGGATGGTGTACGAGCCCACCAAAGGTATTGGGTTTGTTGGCCAGGGAGGAGAAGCCATATTATATATGGCTCCCCCTTATCTCTCTGCCCCTGCGTTGCAGTTGAAAGCAGACACATATGATTTTGAGGTCCATAAATAACATAAAATTAATTACACATGGGTAAAAGGAAATAAAGGGGCTGTTTTTCATCTCGAGGTTCTGAGTGACATCGTAGACAACTCAAGCTTTGCTCACATTGTCTATTTGATATCATTCAGATCCCCTTCTAAATGTTATGTATTGGAAGCATCTGTTGTGAATACCAGATTCTAAAGCTGGTTATTCAATGCTGTGATGTAGCAACGGTGAGAAACAAAAGTTGTTACACACTCTTGCTACGTCATAAAGGAAATCCAGGCTGCTCTGACAGGGATCTCGAGAGTCTGTCAGTGCAGTGATGGCTCGGGCACAACCTTAGGGGGTAGAGGTTGGGAGGGCACAGATTGGTAGGTGGCCAGCCAACCCAACCCAGAAAACTCCACCCCATAGGGCATCCTTAAACAAGGCCTGGAATTCCTGATGAGTCCCATAATAGATCTGGTTTACATCTGGATTTACAAGGTGTTCTGAAACACCACAAACCTGTCAGGTTTGTCCCATAGATTTCAGGTTCTATATGAATTTGAAATCCCTAGGAGAAACTACAGAGAAGAATGAGAAATCACGGGGGGATTGAAACCCAGAATTACTGATTGCCCTGGTAAATCCTCAGGAGGTTCTCAGAGTTCAACACAAATTCCCTGCTAATGATGCAACCCTGGAGTTGACTGGGACAACAGTTTAATTAAATCCAGGGTTGTGGCATTAACACCCCTTCACCTCCATACCAAGGCACACACAATGAGGCACAACATCAACATTTTGGCACACTCATTAATGTGCTGGTGGTTCAGAAACCATACTGGGTCAAGCTGTTGTAACTTTGAAGCATAAAAGTCAATTCACAAAAAAGGCCAGGGGTTGCGGAAGTGACATCAAATTCAATTTGACCTTTATGTTCACTCACACACACGCTTACACATACACACACAATCACACATACACATACTCTCGCACATAAACGCACTCTCACTTGCACACATGCACACAACATACATTTTAAAGTATTTTTTATTTCCCTCTGCTGCCAGGGAGGGTTACATTCCAGCTAATTGCACTCTATTTTTATTGCACTATTAGTGAATAATATATTACTATTCACTCTTAGTGTAATAAAAGAAATTGTCAAAAATACAGGAGATTGGAGCTCAGACTGATGTCCATAAGGACGTGCTGCTCCTGTGTTCCTGGCACTGATTTTGGGGGTCGCAAATGCTGTGCCATGTGTCGCAAGGGGCAAGACAAGGGAAGCAGCTGCAACTCCTGGCAAGCCCTAGATGATGCAAAACACACAAGATGATGGACGGAATGCTGCACATTGGCAAACATTCACCCCCAGTCACAGATCTGGGTTTAATCCATCGTTATTTTGCTTCACCACGCCACCCCAGTTCAGACATAGCTATATGCAAATCAGTCTTGACCCTGTGCCTCATGGGAACAGTCCAGATTGAACTGCCAAGCCATGTCTTCCCTGGACCGGAATCAAGCATCCTAGGACCGGTTTCAGGCTATCAGCCTTCATCAGCCAGGATAGCTTGACTCCAGTGGCGGAGTGAGCACGGGACCACGTCTGGGCATACCCTTCCCACTTAGGCGAAATGCAAAACACACAAGATGATGGACGGAATGCTGCACATTGGCAAACATTCACCCCCAGTCACAGATCTGGGTTTAATCCATCGTTATTTTGCTTCACCACGCCACCCCAGTTGAGACATAGCTATATGCAAATCAGTCTTGACCCTGTGCCTCATGGGAACAGTCCAGACCGAACTGCCAAGCCATGTCTTCCCTGGACCGGAATCAAGCATCTTGGGACCGGTTTCAGGCCATCAGCCTTCATCAGCCAGGATAGCTTGACTCCAGTGGTGTAGTGAGCATGGGACCCACGTCTGGGCATACCCTTCCCACTTAGGGCGAAATGCAAAACACACGAGATGATGGACGGAATGCTGCACATTGGCAAACATTCACCCCAGTCACAGATCTGGGTTTAATCCATCGTTATTTTGCTTCACCACGCCACCCCAGTTCAGACATAGCTATATGCAAATCAGTCTTGACCCTGTGCCTCATGGGAACAGTCCAGACCGAACTGCCAAGCCATGTCTTCCCTGGACCAGAATCAAGCATCCTAGGACCGGTTTCAGACTATCAGCCTTCATCAGCCAGGATAGCTTGACTCCAGTGGCGTAGTGAGCACGAGACCCACGTCTGGGCATACCGTTCCCACTTAGGGCGAAATGCAAAACACACAAGATGATGGACGGAATGCTGCACTTTGGCAAACATTCATCCCCAGTCACAGATATGGGTTTAATCCATCGTTATTTTGCTTCACCACGCCACCCCAGTTCAGACATAGCTATATGCAAATCAGTCTTGACCCTGTGCCTCATGGGAACAGTCCAGACCGAACTGCCAAGCCATGTCTTCCCTGGACCGGAATCAAGCATCCTAGGACCGGTTTCAGGCTATCAGCCTTCATCAGCCAGGATAGCTTGACTCCAGTGGCGTAGTGAGCACGGGACCCACGTCTGGGCATACCCTTCCCACTTAGGGCGAAATGCAAAACACACAAGATGATGGACGGAATGCTGCACATTGGCAAACATTCACCCCAGTCACAGATCTGGGTTTAATCCATCGTTATTTTGCTTCACCCACGCCACCCCAGTTCAGGCATAGCTATATGCAAATCAGTCTTGACCCTGTGCCTCATGGGAACAGTCCAGACCGAACTGCCAAGCCATGTCTTCCCTGGACCGGAATCAAGCATCCTAGGACCGGTTTAAGGCTATCAGCCTTCATCAGCCAGGGTAGCTTGACTCCAGTTGCGTAGTGAGCACGGGACCCACGTCTGGGCATACCCTTCCCACTTAGGGCGAAATGCAAAACACACAAGATGATGGACGGAATGCTGCACATTGGCAAACATTCTGAAACCGGTCCTAGGATGCTTGATTCCGGTCCAGGGAAGACATGGCTTGGCAGTTCGGTCTGGACTGTTCCCATGAGGCACAGGGTCAAGACTGATTCGCATATGGCTATGTCTGAACTGGGGTGGCGTGGCGTGGTGAAGCAAAATAACGATGGATTAAACCCAGATCTGTGACTGGGGGTGAATGTTTGCCAATGTGCAGCATTCCGTCCATCATCTTGTGTGTTTTGCATTTCGCCCTAAGTGGGAAGGGTACGCCCAGACGTGGGTCCGTGCTCACTACGCCACTGGAGTCAAGCTATCCTGGCTGATGAAGGCTGATAGCCTGAAACCGGTCCTAGGATGCTTGATTCCGGTCCAGGGAAGACATGGCTTGGCAGTTCGGTCTGGACTGTTCCCATGAGGCACAGGGTCAAGACTGATTTGCATATGGCTATGTCTGAACTGGGGTGGCGTGGTGAAGCAAAATAACGATGGATTAAACCCAGATCTGTGACTGGGGGTGAATGTTTGCCAATGTGCAGCATTCCGTCCATCATCTTGTGTGTTTTGCATTTCAGCCCTAAGTGGGAAGGGTATGCCCAGGCGTGGGTCCCGTGCTCACTACGCCACTGGAGTCAAGCTATCCTGGCTGATAGCCTGAAACCGGTCCTAGGATGCTTGATTCCGGTCCAGGGAAGACATGGCTTGGCAGTTCGGTCTGGACTGTTCCCATGAGGCACAGGGTCAAGACTGATTTGCATATGGCTATGTCTGAACTGGGGTGGCATGGTGAAGCAAAATAACGATGGATTAAACCCAGATCTGTGACTGGGGGTGAATGTTTGCCAATGTGCAGCATTCTGTCCATCATCTTGTGTGTTTTGCATTTCGCCTCAAGTGGGAAGGGTATGCCCAGACGTGGGTCCCGTGCTCACTACGCCACTGGAGTCAAGCTATCCTGGCTGATGAAGGCTGATAGCCTGAAACCGGTCCTAGGATGCTTGATTCCGGTCCAGGGAAGACATGGCTTGGCAGTTCGGTCTGGACTGTTCCCATGAGGCACAGGGTCAAGACTGATTTGCATATGGCTATGTCTGAACTGGGGTGGCGTGGTGAAGCAAAATAACGATGGATTAAACCCAGATCTGTGACTGGGGTGAATGTTTGCCAATGTGCAGCATTCCGTCCATCATCTTGTGTGTTTTGCATTTCGCCCTAAGTGGGAAGGGTATGCCCAGACGTGGGTCCCGTGCTCACTACGCCACTGGAGTCAAGCTATCCTGGCTGATGAAGGCTGATAGCCTGAAACCGGTCCTAGGATGCTTGATTCCGGTCCAGGGAAGACATGGCTTGGCAGTTCGGTCTGGACTGTTCCCATGAGGCACAGGGTCAAGACTGATTTGCATATGGCTATGTCTGAACTGGGGTGGCGTGGTGAAGCAAAATAACGATGGATTAAACCCAGATCTGCGACTGGGGGTGAATGTTTGCCAATGTGCAGCATTCCGTCCATCATCTTGTGTGTTTTGCAAGCCCTAGATGATGTCCATGCTTTAGGGGCCGGTTTTTAGGGCAGGGCTGCTGCTGGAACCACTGGTATTTTCTCCAGCCTGTATAATAATTATATAAGGCACAGGGTTGGGAGGCTTCAGGAGAGAGAGAGGGGGAGAGAGAGAGAGGGGGAGAGAGAGAGAGTGGGAGAGAGAGGGAGGGAGGGAGAGAGAGAGAGAGAGAGAGAGAGAGAGAGAGAGAGGGAGAGGGAGAGAGGGAGAGGGAGAGGGAGAGAGAGAGAGAGAGGGAGAGGGAGAGAGGGGGAGGGGGAGAGGGAGAGGGAGGGTGAGGGAGAGAGAGGGAGAGGGAGGGTGAGAGAGAGATGAGAGAGCCAGGAGGAAGGGAGCAGGGCTGTTTGCACATTTTGGCAGAGCTGCTTTTGGTTTCTAGCCCGGCCCTGATCCCACCTTAGCCATCTGGCATCTATACTCAACTATCCTATTTTGAGTACCTCTATCAGACCTTACTCCTCTGAAGTCCGTTCTCCATGGAAAGGTAAGACTCATGCCGCCCATGTGGAAATATGGTTGTATTGCTCCCCTATTTAGTCTAATGCAATAGATCCCTGTTGAGGTGAAGATCATATTTAAAATATGTTACCTCACAGACAAATCAATCCACCAAAAAAGGCCATCCTCCCTTTAAAACTTGTAAAACATCACAGACAATCAACACTCACAGATGAAAGAACTCTCTGTCGAGCAGAAACATCAAGATCCAGAACATCACAAGTGCGGAATCCGTCACTTACAGACACAACAACAAATTTATGGGACTCACTCCTGCAGAACACTCAGGGGCCGATTCCGATCTCGGTCGGAAGCGCACCCAATACCATTCGGTCGGGAAAAAAGCCATGCGAAAGCCTGTTTCCCGACCGATCCGTACAGCACACCGAACGAGTAAGTACGATGCGCACAACAGCACAGAATCCGGCTGAGCCGTACTCACCCAAACCAGGTCCTGTTCCCCGACCGAGGCGAATCCGGAAACGCCGAATCGAGTCGCACGGAAGGAAAAATGCTGCTCCGTCCGGCCGAACGAGTACGATGCGCTTTCCGTACGCGCCGAACCCGTCGCTACGCACGGCACGTCAAAGCATCCGGGAGAGGCGCACATAAGCTCCGATTCGCGCCACAACACGATCCACGGCTACGAGGCGAACACGCCAGCGGCGAGGACGAGGCGAAGCGACGAGGACGACGCGAAGCAACGAGAAGGACGAATGACATGAACCAACCATGAATCCCTTCGTCCCGATCATACCAATATTCTACATTTACTACCGGAACAGGCACGGACGCGTACGGCGCAGAAGGTAAGTCAGACACCAACAACAAAACACATACAACACGTACACGACACATCACACACACACAGAGGGATGCAGAATAGACTTACACCAGCAACAGCAGCACCATAGGGGCGGGATGCCCATCACCAATGCCACATATGCACACAGGGGCCTGAATGCGCACCACCACCCCTACCCAGGGGGGGCAGGATGCCTACCACCACCCTGAGCCAGGGGGGGCTGGATGCCCACCACTACTACCACCCTCACCCAGGGGGGGCTGGATGCCTACCACTACTACCACCCTCACCCAGGGGGGGCTGGATGCCTACCACTACTACCACCCTCACCCAGGGGGGGCTGGATGCCTACCACCACTACCACCCTCACCCAGGGGGGGCTGGATGCCTACCACTACTACCACCCTCACCCAGGGGGGGCTGGATGCCTACCACCACTACCACCCTCACCCCGGGGGGGCTGGATGCCTACCACCACCCTTAGCCAGGGGGGGCTGGATGCCTACCACTACTACCACCCTCACCCAGGGGGGGCTGGATGCCCACCACTACTACCACCCTCACAAAGGGGGGGCTGGATGCCTACCACTACTACCACCCTCACCCAGGGGGGCTGGATGCCTACCACCACCCTTAGCCAGGGGGGGCTGGATGCCTACCACTACTACCACCCTCACCCAGGGGGGGCTGGATGCCTACCACTACTACCACCCTCACCCAGGGGGGCTGGATGCCTACCACCACCCTTAGCCAGGGTGGGCTGGATGCCTACCACTACTACCACCCTCACCCAGGGGGCTGGATGCCCACCACTACTACCACCCTCACCCAGGGGGGCTGGATGCCTACCACTACTACCACCCTCACCCAGGGGGCTGGATGCCTACCACCACTACCACCCTCACCCAGGGGGGCTGGATGCCTACCACTACTACCACCCTCACCCAGGGGGGCTGGATGCCTACCACCACTACCACACTCACCCAGGGGGGGCTGGATGCCTACCACTACTACCACCCTCACCCAGGGGGGGCTGGATGCCTACCACCACTACCACCCTCACCCAGGGGGGGCTGGATGCCTACCACCACCCTTAGCCAGGGTGGGCTGGATGCCTACCACTACTACCACCCTCACCCAGGGGGGGCTGGATGCCCACCACTACTACCACCCTCACCCAGGGGGGCTGGATGCCTACCACTGCTACCACCCTCACCCAGGGGGCTGGATGCCTACCACCACCCTTAGCCAGGGGGCTGGATGCCTACCACTACTACCACCCTCACCCAGGGGGCTGGATGCATACCACTACTACCACCCTCACCCAGGGGGGCTGGATGCCTACCACCACCCTTAGCCAGGGTGGGCTGGATGCCTACCACTACTACCACCCTCACCCAGGGGGGGCTGGATGCCCACTACTACTACCACCCTCACCCAGGGGGGGCTGGATGCCAACCACTACTACCACCCACACCCAGGGGGGGCTGGATGCCAACCACTACTACCACCCCCACTCATAGGATGGACAATGCATGACACAACCAGCACACCACAACCTAGGGAATGCAAGAAGAAGACATCCCCCCCAACACCATGACAAGCGTGTGTAGACTGTGTCAAATGCCTACAACACCGAACATGACTTTGAACATACAATGTGACCCCCTAGCACATGTGCCACACATATATGTGTGTGGCACCCACAATGCAAGCAGGCCATGACCATTGTGGCAATGGGGTCCAAACCCCCATCATCACAGTGACCAAAATGTAAGTGTGGGGTCCATAGCTGAAGCACATTTTGAACATTGTGGCAATGGGGTCCAAACCCCCATCATCACAGTGACCAATATGTAAGTGTGGGGTCCATAGCTGAAGCACATTTTGAACATTGTGGCAACGGGGTCCAAACCCCCATCATCACAGTGACCAAAATGTAAGTGTGGGGTCCATAGCTGAAGCACATTTTGAACATTGTGGCAATGGGGTCCAAACCCCCATCATCACAGTGACCAATATGTAAGTGTGGGGTCCATAGCTGAAGCACATTTTGAACATTGTGGCAATGGGGTCCAAACCCCCATCATCACAGTGACCAAAACGTAAGTGTTGACAAAGAAAGAGGTGCAACTGCCAAACTGCATGGATGATTCCTGGTCACAGAACAACAAACACATCAGTGGCAAAGTAGTGTATGTGTCCCATTGCAACATAAATTGGGGGAGCCAAATACTGCAGTGCAAATAAGACATACCTTTGGCCATGTGCAGACAAACAACACCCATGGGGCTGACACCGTCAACAATCATCAATGACACAATGACAGAAGTGACCATCAGAATGCAGACCCACATATTTGCACCAATGGGCACACAAATGCAGATACCCTGTGGAGACTGCAGATGTGAGGTGAACAGATACCATACCATGGCAGCAATGGGACACACAAACCATGATCATTGTGCTGACCGATGACCTAGGAGTCCCAGGGACAGCAGGGGAAACCCACCAAACTACATACAGCCAATGGCACACCCAAGATATGCCAATGCAGTGGTGCAGATGCACAAACACAAACAGGCAGACCCACACCTGAGGCTCATGGGGCAATACACCCATTCATACATTGTATGTATTGTGTATATACACCGTTATACACACCGCCTCTTTTATTACAATAGTCACCAAATAGAGTGTGTGTTTTATGTTATATGTAGTGTGTCACTGTATGTTTTCCCTTTTTCCTAATTTCTTTCACAGGTCCCTGCACCACCAAAGCACTATGTTTTTTATAAAACAGTCACTTTGACACATGTGTTGTCTTTTCAGGTCTTCGTGAGACAACGCCGTGTGTGGCGCAATTAATATTTCAACATTTTTCCCTTTTTTGCAGATTAACATATAGTAATACTAACAGATTTACATATAGGAGTACAAACAGGTACTTTATACTGCATGAATATTTGCAAGAATTTCTTTCACTTTTGTATATGACTATTTTCACTTTTTAAACAACAAGTGAGCGCTGAAGGGATCTTCTTAGTCCTGATGAAGAAGCCTTGAGCTTCGAAACATGTCGACTTTTTAGGAAGGTCAGCTCATTAAATGCATGACCATTCCAAATCACTATTTTTAACAGGTTCAGCCTCAATGACCTATTAAATTGTTTTATGTCCATGAGGCCAGTTCCTTTTTAAACTTCACTTTTGACCCTTCTTCTCACCACCCCTGCACCACACATAGTATTTTAGATTAGTGCTCCCGCGTAGTCGCTGGTCGCAGCACGCCCCATCCCACAGTGGGATGGGAAGACCCCAATGATGAAGCATGACATCAAGGGTCCTTTTGATGTGTGAGGGGTATTGAAACAACTTTTGTGTATGTTCTATCATGGAATAGGAACACAACTCTTTCCCCATCCACTATAGGCCCTTTACTTCATCATTCAGATCATTACCCATTTGGTGGATCTTGATGTTTTGCTAACTAGAAACCCACCAAACTACATACAGCCAATGGCACACCCAAGATATGCCAATGCAGTGGTGCAGATGCACAAACACAAACAGGCAGACCCACACTGCACATCATACACAACAGGTGAGGGGGGGGGGGGTGCCAGTGTCCCCAGGCAACCACACAACACATGAGGAGACCTGAATACCAATCATACAGATGTGCATACAGTGCCACACAAAGGTAACTTCATGGATCCAAATCCCCTATGTGGGCAAGCAGGCATTGTCAGATGAGAGGGAGCACAAATCACACATGTCACACAGGCACGTAGGGACAGCAACTGACACAGCAAGACACAGACACACCACAGCACCACCCCCAGGGCCCCCACAATGTGGTGACCCTGGGCTGCATTACAATCCCACTGTGATGACAAAGCTAAATGTCGTTCACACTGTGAACCACAGTCATGTGTCCTGAGCAACTAACTACCATCACACCTACACAAGCACAAATCAAACAGCATGGCCAGTAAGCCAAGCCCAACATGGAGGCAGGGGCCTAGCCGGGCAACAACTCTCATCTGCACACACTCAACACCACACCCCTCGACCTCCAACAATGTGCAGCAGTGAAGCACACATGCACTGGTGACATTGCACATGCACCCATGACTATTCCAGGGTGGTGGGTGGGAACCAAGGTGCAGAAACACATCACACATGGCCACTCAACAAGACTCCTGAATGTCTGACACACTGCACACTACGCTGTACATGGACATGACGGCAATACCACACCAACCAATGGGATCCCAGCCACAGTCACACACCAATGAAGAAGCCAAGGTCACCCACAAAGAACACACATAGACAACAACCAACATTGCAGCCCGGACCCTGAGGAGTGCCAGCAGTCACACACACAACGTGTCACAATCACTGAAAGATAACACAAACTGGAAATCACATGACAGGGGCAAACAACAAGTGCCAAGGGGAAACCTGACTGTGACCCATCTGCGTCTGCACACAAACTCAGCCCTGACAGCAAATACACCTATTGGTGACACCCTGATGACCAGTAATGTGCCATGCACCCACATCACAGAGAACCCAGGGCGAAGACTTTGGGTGAACATAGGTCAACTCAGCTAGCATCACAAACAGGTACAACACTAGGGATCACAGCATGCACAGCTAAACAGAAGTGAACACACAGACATGCACATACAACACATACCTTGGGCGCAGGCAATGTCACAGGAGTACACACTGCCATGAGGGGACTCCACTCCTGTGTGAGGAAAGCTGTGCCATATGTTGCCTCAGTAGGGCCCCATCATGTCAGCTGAGCACTTGGTCACACAATCAACAATTAGCATCAAATGAGGGCTCCCGTAACATCAGCCTGGTCATGGAAGTGCCAACGGAATCATCAGCACAGATCCAACACACTTGTATAGCAATGTTGCACTGACAACACAGATGAGTACTTCCCCATTGATGCCCAAACCTGCATGTCCACTGGAGATGGCCACACGGTCAGGGGAGTAGACGAATCGAACAATGGCAGGCACAACAGATGTGCAGGGGTGGAAGCCACAGATGTGAAATAGGCAATCTAAGTAGGAAATCCCATTGCCAAATACTGAACACATGACACCCTCAGATGCTGCTATGGATGACATGGATACACCACAGGATAGGACACATTCCCCCTGGGCTACATGGGTTCCTGCACAGTAACACTTCATTATCATGAGACCAAATATCACCATCACTGCAGCAAGGGCATGGTTAGCATCATCAACATCATGTACATCAGAAGCAAAAGCACTAGAGAACAGAAAGTTGCTTTATTCAGCATATGTGGCATTAAAAGTAGAAGTCCGGTAGAAAATAAACAAAGGCCAATGGCCAGTCCATCAACAAAGTCACAAGTGGGTGACAGTGGCAGATGCCACCCTACACATGCCTGCACAAAACCAGGGACAATCCACTAGGAGGGGCAATCGGGGGGTAGGCCAGGCACCGCAGGGACAGGATCAGGGCTCACCAGGAGGAAGCAGGGAAGGGGTGGTGGGTGCTGGAGAGCCACTGACAACTGCAGTGGAGGTGTCTGACATGGTGTGTGCCGGCACAACTGGGGGGCATGGCTCAGATGTTGTGGGTGCCGGCACGACTGCAGTGGACCCTGCAGATGGAGTGGACAGGTCCGCCACTGCAGTGCCCAAGTCAGACAGGGTGGTAGTGGACTCCACTGCAGTGCCTACCACCAGGGGAGGAGAATGGGGAACAGGCAAGGTGGGCTGGACAGAGGGGAGGACACCCTCACCACATCAGTGGCACAGACAAGCGCAGCGGGGGTGTGGTGCCGGGAGAGCAAGTGGCAGGGGGAGAAGGCCGGATCCTCTTGGGGATGGTATATCTGTGGGTGGGGAACCTGGGGCAGGGTGTGGTGGGGGCACCTGTGGAGTGGGGGCCTGAGGGATGGAGGAAGGAGACCTGGTGCTTGAGCTGCAGGGCGGCGGCGGGGTCTTGCTCTTACCACTCCGGGGGACTTGCGGGTGGGGGCCTCAGTCTGTCTGCGCCTGGGGGAGGGTGTCCGGGGGCGAGGGGCACTCTGCTCCATGTGGGGGGCTTCCTCTTCCCCCTGGATGCTGGAGCAGCTGGATCGGAGGGGAAGAGGCCGAGGTCACTGAGGAAGAGGCGCTGGGTCTTTGGGGTTGCAGGTGAGGCAAGGGAGGGTGTTTTGGAGGGAGAGGCAACTGAGGACTGCGCAGTGCCCGTGGATGCGTGTGTGTGTACCAGGGCCCCATCCCCTGTGAGTCTGGTTTCAGTCCCCTGACTGTGCGTGCGTGTGCGTTTTGTTTGTGGCGTGTGTGTCTGTGTGCTGGACGTGTGTGTGCTGGTGTGTGCCTGTGCCGGTGTGTGTGTGCTTGGGACGGGTAAGGTGCTGGGGAGTGTGGATGGAGCAGAGGCAGGAGGGGTGAGGGACTGTCTGAGGAGGGACACTGCTGCAGTCAGGGAGGAGTCCATGGACCTATTGCCCCTCTGTAGGTCAGACATGCTCGATGAGATGCCCTTCATGAACGACACCAGCTGAGTCAACAGAGCGGTGTGCGCATGGAGGACACTCAGCATGGCTGTCTGCCCTACATGGAGCTGGCGAAGGAGGTACACAGACTCCTCACTCAGGGCAGCAGGGGACCCAGGGGCAGGGGGTGCGGTGCCTGGCCCAAAGGAGACACGCTCCCGAACATGGGAGCCTCCACGGACCTGGGGAATGGGAGCCGATGGGAGGGTGGTGGTGGTGCTGGTGGTGGCGGGGACAGCAACACTAGCTGGGGTGTGGTGGCTGCTGACACCCTCCTCCATAAGGGAGTCATCCTCCGAGTTGCTCTGGTCCTCAGCTGAGGTGGATGGTGCTGAGGACTCCTCGGTGTGGCTCCCCTCGCCCTCCGTGCCACTGGGTCCCTCCGACCACTCCTCGGCTGCTGACCAAGTCTGGCTCTCTGGCTCCTCCTGGTCTGTGGAGCTGTCCCCTTCCGTGGCCGTGGATGTATCTGCAAACAATGGGGAAACAGACAGACATCAGTCACCTGCACCAAACGCACACACCACTGTGAGCACAGCACATTACAGAGCAAGCCCTGGCATCATTAGTTGTACATTGCTAAAAGTGCCCTAACTGAACAGGAGAAGCCAATTGTCAGTCTGATGCCAAGCATGGCACTCACATCCCACATGGCCTTGCACCCATCTGTCTGGTGTCTGTTGGATTGCAACACCCCAGTGTGGACACATGCACCAAGTACACAGTAGTTGGACAGTGCAGAGGACACGGTGTGGCATGTGGACATGCACACATCACAGCTCTTGCCACTGAGTCAGTACAGGTTTCCGGATGAAAGGGGTGCCCAGAGTCAAATAGGAAATGCATGTGATGCATACCAGCGACAGACACCATGATGCACCCATGTCCTGATAGCCAATCGCCACAATGGTGTGCATGTAGCACATGTCACTCCCCTGCAGGACCACCAATAAGTTGACACATGCCATGGCAGAGGCATGACTGCTAAGTCATACATCACTGTCTCAGTGATGTATGACTTAGCAGCCAGACAACAACACTATGCACTGTGTCACAATAGTAGGTCATGGGGAATGCAAGTCCTGGAGCTGCACAAGTGCACATGTACATCCCCCACACAACACATCATCTTAACCCTCATCTGTCCAGGTCATACCTATTGGACATATGAGAGACCTGTGACACTACCCTCTGAACCTGAGCCCCTCACAATCTGCTGTGAATGGGGAACAGCTGCCTGAACTTCACATTCGCATACCCCAGTCTGCACGGGCAGCTGATCAAACACCTATGTGACACACAAGTATCGTCTCCTATGGTCACATCTCCAGGGGCATGCTGAGCCCCTACCAAGAAACACCCCAGCAGTCCTGGCAAGTAATCCACAGCACACTGACACAGAGGCAGACACCTGAGGGGTCAAATCACTGCGCACAATGTGTCAGCTGATACATAGGAGTGGGAGTACAGAGTGCATTGCATGGCCTGGAGTAGGCATGACTGTCCTGCTCCACATGAATGAGGGATGAGCCCTGGACAGTGGATAGCTGGCTATGTATGTGTGACACACGTAATCTGCACACTCCTGGGGCCCAAACATTGTTCCCACCCGCTGCATGGGCGTGTGCCACATACCCCAGGCACATGTGGTGGCTCAGCTCAGCAAGTGGACCGCATATCAAAGCAACACGCAGATTACATGTCCGAACACAGGCGTTGTGTAAACAATGGACCCACCCATGATGCCCACAACAGAGTTAGGGAAACAGATGCTGTCCCCCACCTTTAGTGAAGCAAACTGCAAGGACACAGTCCCAAGTGACACAATTCCCTGAATGTAAGGGCCACACCTGGGTATCAGATGAGCAGTGGGCAGTGCACAATAGAGGGACATGGCTCCTGGACAACATGACTGCTGCACTGTGGCAGTTGAACCAGGCCAGAGGAGGGCACAAAGCATGTAATACAGAGTTCACAGTGCAGTCTTTGACTCACCCCTCCTTGCTGCTGTCTGGCCTTCAGCTGCCCATCCAGGTCTGGAAACACCACCGCCAGGATCTGGAGCATGTGGGGGTCAGGGTCCGTGTTCCGCCCCTCCTGCGAGGAGGCGACAGCTTCAGCTGGACCCGTGCAATCCTCCGGGTCCAGCCCCGAAGGTCCTGCCACCTCTTCTGGCAGTTGCGGATCCGGCGCTTGTAGACCCCCATGGACCGGACAGCCCGGACGATGTCCTTCCAGATCTCCTGCTTCCGATGGGCATTAACCTGTCAGGATGACAAAGTGAAAAGGCCATTACTACACATGCAACATATCCGTGCATGACACAGTTGTATATACATGTCTCAATCACAGGGGCACATGATGTACACAGGCAGTGCAAAGCTGCCCATGGCCAGTTTGCCTGACGTCACTCCAGGGTGTCATTGCATGGGAAGTAAAACCTTGTTCAAATGCACTGTCACTGCACCATACCTGTCCAGTGCATGTCACTACACACTATGGGGGTGACAACTACTCAGTGAGCCTGCTAGCCAGTGGCGTGCAGACTTTCCGCCTTGCTAGTCAGACAATATGTACATTCAGAAAGGCAGTGCACAGAACACTCACCTGCTCCCCTGGTGTCCCATACAGCTTGCTGTACTGTGGAAGTAGGCTGTCCAGCAGGGCCTGGTTCTCCTCAAGGCTGAAGGCTGGGGCTCTCTCCACAGTACGTGCCATTGCAGGGTCCAGAGGGGCAGAGACAGCAGCAGTGCAGTGGCAGATGTCGTCCTGGAGCATGTAGTGCAGGCAAGTGAGCTCTCAGGGGAACAGCCAGCAATATATATGTGCTGGAGAGGCAGATACTGTCCCTTGTGTCCAAAGTGATAGGTCCAAGTCGTTAGCATCTTCTGAATCTGGCCAATCCATGGAATAGCAGCACCAAAACACGCCCACAGCATCCTTCAAATCTTCAACTTCATGACATACATGATTTTGCAACATTGTTGTGGGTGACCAACTGATTTTCCAGCAACCGACTCGTTCGAAATTCGAAACGCGTCCGTTGCCAGGCAAGGCCATTGTCAATGGGTGCGCACCGATCGGTCCATTGCGGTACAACGCGTACAGGGTACAATGCGTACCCGACACATTGAATGCAATGGGCCGGCCGGGGCACCGATCGGTCCATTGCGGTACAACGCGTACAGGGGTACAACGCGTGCCCGCACACATTGAATGCAATGGGCCGGCCGGGGCACCGATCGGTCCATTGCGGTACAACGCGTACAGGGGTACAATGCGTACCCGCACACATTGAATGCAATGGGCCGGCCGGGGGCACCGATCGGTCCATTGCAGTTCAACGCGTACAGGGGTACAACGCGTACCGCGCACATTGAATGCAATGGGCCGGCCGGGGCACCGATCGGTCCATTGCAGTTCAACGCGTACAGGGGTACAACGCGTACCCGCACACATTGAATGCAATGGGCCGGCCGGGGGCACCGATCGGTCCATTGCTGTTCAACGCATCACTGTACATGTGACTGGCATATGTCAGCATGCCTGTCTCAGATGGACATATGCCAGCCACAGATAGCTCCCAGGGAGTGAGGGGCACACCTACATCACGACAGCCTGTCCAAACTTTATCATAAGGCATGTAAGGCTGCATTTCCTATTGTGTGTATGTTGGTGTACATGTTGTCCTGTGGGTGTCACCTGTGGGCAGCCACCCCCAGGCTGTGCACGTGTTCATGGGGACAGGATCCTGGGTGTTACGTGTACATGACCACTGTGATGTGCAACTGTTCATATCTGTGCATGTGCCATGGTCACATTTCACGGTGGTGTATGTGTATGTCATGTCACATACCCCGTGAGTCCCATGTGGGACGGTATGTTTGAGCCAGGGTGTCCCAGTGGCACAATAGTGATGGTCCTCCACAGTCTTTGTGCATGTAGTGTTTACAATGTCTCTGATTTCATGTGCACAATGGGAGACAGTCTCCACATCCACGTTGTGTGTGCATGGACTTTGATGTTGTGCGTGTGTGTGTCACAGACGTCCATGTCTGTCCTGCCGTGGCAAGTGGGACCACTACCTGTGGGGGTCATGGTTGTTTTGCTGTGGTGTATACATGATACTCCATGTAATGCCAGTGTCCATGTGGCAATACAGGGTCCCTGGGAATGTACCTGTCGTTGAGCTGTGGTGCCTGGGGCACATCTGTCCTCACATGTCACTGTGGGGGTGATTGTGACACGGCAGCAGGAGATGGGAACTGTGACACGGCCTCATGATATCCAATGGGCCAACCTGGGACTAATTGATGCCACCTGTTGGACCGTGTTGACAGATGTTGGCCATGTATGTACCATACATGTCCTTACGGAACTGCACACTTCATGTAGTTGTGCCTCATAATGATGTATGTTGGGATATTGAGTGTGTTCAATGCCGCATATGTGGGGTGACTGACAATCTTGCTTACTTCTCCTCTGCACTGCAGGGCTCCTGCTGTCCATCGACCATTCCCAGACCTGGCAACGATGGTGGAACGGGACAGCATCCGTCGGTACCGCTTCACCAGGCAGCTGATTGAGGATTTGGCAGTGCAGTTGTCCCCACATCTGCAGCCTGGCCGGCCGTATCCTACAGCGCTGACCCCCAAGGTGAAGGTGATGGCAGCCCTACACTTCTTTGCCACCGGTACCTTCCAACATACTGTGGCGACTGCTGGTGGGATGTCACAGACCATGTTGAGCCGTGTGCTCCGCGATGTTTTGGCGGCAATGTTGCTATTCCTGAACCGGTACATCTATTTCCCTAGACTGCGACGACTCACTGACGTGAAGAGTGACTTTTATGCCCTGGGGAGGATGCTGCATGTCATTGGGTCCATTGATGGGACACATGTGGCTTTGGTACCACCACAGGCCCAGGAGCAGGCCTACAGGAACCGCAAGCACTACCACTCGGTCAATGCACTGGTGGTGTGTCTTGCAGACATGACCATCACACACTTGTGTGCCCGTTTCCCTGGTTCAGCACACGATGCCTTTGTGATGAGGAGTAGTCGCATCCCCAGGATGATGGCACAGATGCAGAACCAGCGTGCCTGGATTGTCGGTGTGTACTGACTTTGTGCCATTGTGTGTGATCTGATCTGTAGTATTCCGCCCACTTTTCCAAGTCAGCTAATGTGCACTTGTCTGTCCGTAGGTGACTCGGGATACCCCAACATGCCGTGGTTGCTGACACCCCTCAGGAACCCTGTGACACCAGCCCAGATGCGCTACAATGAGGCACATGGTCGGACCAGGAGAGTGATTGAGCGGACATTTGGTCTCCTGAAGAGCCGCTTCCGCTGCCTGGACAAGACCGGAGGGTCCCTCCCATATGCCCCTGCGAAAGTGTGCAAGATTATCATCGTCTGCTGCATGCTCCACAACCTGGCAGTGCGGAAGGAGTTGCCTCTCATCCAGGATGACAATGACCAACATCCGCCACCTGTGGAGGATCCTGGCCTGGACCACGATGCCAGTGACGATGAGGGTGATGTCCGCACACAGCTCATCACCAACTTCTTTAGCTGAATGTGAGTATCCTGAGGTGTCATGTCAATGATGTGAGTTGGCATGATGTGTAGGTGGTGCTCTGGTGCTGTTGGAGTGTGTCCATGGGCTACTTGACTGGATGTGTGTTGCGATGTGTGCTTACAGGTGGTCTGTACTCCCCAACAGTGTTGACATGCTAACTTGGTTCTGGGTGGGTATCTTGTAACATGTATTGTGCATGAGTTTTGCTGTTCTGTCCTGTACTCCATTGCTTTTGACTGTGTGTCATTTCTGTCCTTCACAGGGTACTTTCAGATTCGTTTGGTCAACTGTGTCCACCGACGACGTGATTGCACTTCCAGGGTGGTAGCTGTTGTGTCCCTACAGGTGATGTGCGCCACACCCATGGACTTCCTTCCGTCTACAGTTGTTGACTGTGTGCCCGCTGCCAGGTGGGATTACCTTGCATCTGTAGTGGTTACGACATGTTGCAACTGTGTAATAAACCTGTGCTTCACTTTGTGATGTGCGTTGTCTGTGGTCACACATTTGACTGCCATTTGCTTACTGCACCTGTGGGCTACTTGACTACAACTGGGAATGGGTGTGGTGTCTGTGCATTGCACCGTCTTCCCTGGCAACATCAGTGTAGGCAATGAGTCAGATGGCCTAGGTGTGTATGTGTTGTGTAGCCCTGGTGGTGTGTCTCCCTCATATGTGTCACGTTGCCTTTACTCACATGCCTGTGTTGTCCTTGCTGTTGCAGTTCGCATACACAGTGTAATTTTGCAGTTCATCATCCCCATAACAGCCCCCACGTTGGAATCACAACAGAGGCAAGTATGGTGTATTAGTGTGTTTATTGTGATACATTTGTGTGAATAGTGCATAGGATGGGTAGTGCTGTACATAAATCTTGCAATCCGAAGTTCCTAGGTGAATTGAAAGTCCTGGTAGACAGAATCCCCAGTATCGGGGCCACAGTTGTCTGACACATTGGTCCAACTTGTACTCCCCATGCAATGTGTGGGAGTAGTGTTGCCGTCAACAGGGTGAACAGTCTGTGCACAAAGGTGAACATCCAGAACAGGTTCAGGCTTCCTGGGAGTTGTGCTTGGCCATCGGCCTCTCACTTGCCCCTCCTCGGATGACCCCTCTTCTTGGGGGGCCCCTCAAGTACAGGCTGCTGCGGTGCAGGGGACTCTCCGCCAGAGTCATCCTCCCTCCCTGTGGCAGTTGCAGTTTGTTCGGCACCAGATGTTGTTGGCACACAGGGAGGTGTGGACTGGTTGCTGTTCATCTGGCGGAGGCATTGTAAAATGTCCCTGTGCACCGCCGTCATCTCATGCAGTGCATCCCACTTGGACTCCACGCGGGACATGTGTGAGTCCACGTGGGACATGTGTGACTCCACGTGGGACATGTGAGAGTCCAAGCGGGCATGATGGGCAGCCTGCTGCTGTTTCATGTCTCTGAGGAGCCCCACTACCTGGCTGAGGTCTCCGGTGCTGGACTGGTACGCATCAGCTATGCGTACCAGTTGTGGGTCATCATGCACACCAGCAACCTCTGCAAGCAGCGACCTCTGTCTCCCACCCTCCCACCACCCCTGCTGACATGTGCAGTGGCACGCACAGATGACCCTGGTCCACCTTGGGGGTTGGTGGTGGTGGTGGTGTCCATGGCCCCAGGTTGGTCCAGGGTCCCTGTGCTGGTGTTGCTCCTTGTTCTGTCCATGTCGGCAGGGATGGTATTTGTGGTGATAGTCGTTGGAGGGGTGGGTGCAGGGGGTGCAGCTGGTGGTCCTGCTGGTGCTGCAGCTGGTGGTCCTGCTGGTGCTGCATGTAGACTTGCACCAGATGTGCCAGGTTGGTCTTCTTCGTCCGAGGAGGGCAGAGGCTGTACGACGCCAGTGAGCTCCGCATCCTCTTGAGCCTGGGACTGGGACTCCTCAGCGTCTGCTGCTGTGTCCCCATCATCACCTGTTTTTGGGAGACACACACAATGTATGTTATGTTTCTGCAGGCATCAATGGCTGACACACATGACAGTTGTGACTGTGCCTCTGGGTGCGGGCCTGTACATTGAATTGTCCTAAGTCGTCACAGTCAGGGGTTGATATTGGTGTGGCACATTGTCCTGCATTATTTGGGCATTTCTATGTATTTGTTGGGGTGTGAACATGGTCTGCATTGGTTGTGTTTGGTTGACAGCCGGCCCTCCTTCCCACCCACCCAGCCAGTCAGTTATCCCACCATGGACTGTGCTTGCATTGCAGGGAGTGGAAGTTGTCTCTCAGGATGTCAGTCAGTGGTGTCCTGCTGTTTGTTGGTGCACAGTTGCCAGCAGGGCCTTGTGCTCCCCACAGCAGTAGCCAGTGTCAGCCATCTTGTGAGTCCTTCTCCACTTCCTGTGATGTGAGCATGGTTCAGGGTGGTGTTGATGGGACAGTTGTGGGGGTGACCAATATCAGTGACTACGACTCCCCTCATGCTATTGCCTCCACCCCCTTCCCAGCATGCCCATGCTTCCTTCCTTTGACTCTGCTTCCCTGTGGGGTGGGCTGGCTGTGCTGACAGGATGGCTGGGAGTGTTGTCCTGGCAGTTGTTTGGCTAAAAGTCCCAAGAGTGACCCTGTGCTTCACACAACATAACCCAGGGTGGTGGTTCTTTGTGGGATCTTGTGTTAGGATGGGGTGCATTGCATTCTACCAGGTGGGTTCTGTGGAGTTTGTGTTGGGGTGTGTGTGAGGGGAGGTGCTTGTGACTATGGTCAGTGCTGCAAGTCCTCCTTCCCACCCACCCAGCCAGCCAGTTATCCCACCATGGAACGTGCTTGCATTGCAGTGAGTGGAAGTTGTCTCTCAGGATGTCAGTCAGTGGTGTCCTGCTGTTTGTTGGTGCACAGTTGCCAGCAGGGCCTTGTGCTCCCCACAGCAGTAGCCAGTGTCAGCCATCTTGTGAGTCCTTCTCCACTCCCTGTGATGTGAGCATTGGTTCAGGGTGGTGTTGATGGGACAGTTGTGGGGGTGAGCTATGTCTGTGACTACGACTCCCATCATGCTATTGCCTCCACCCCACTTCCCAGCATTCCCATACTTACTTGCTTTTGTGGGGAGTTCAGTGTGTGTGGGTGTGAGAGCAATGGCAAGATGGCTGACAGTGGTGTCCTGCTGTTGGTTGGTGTGCAGTTCCCAGCATGCCCTTGTGCTCCCCACGACACAGCAACAGTGTCAGACATCTTTGATGGGCCTTTCCACTCTCTGTGGGATGTGCATGCGTGAGTGTGAGCTTGCTGGGTCATGTGGTGGGGGATGTAGAGCTGTGACTACGACTCCCATCATGCTATTGCCTCCACCCCCTTCCCAGCATGCCCATGCTTCCTTCCTTTGACTCTGCTTCCCTGTGGGGTGGGCTGGCTGTGCTGACAGGATGGCTGGGAGTGTTGTCCTGGCAGTTGTTTGGCTAAGAGTCCCAAGAGTGTCCCTGTGCTTCACACAACATAACCCAGGGTGGTGGTTCTTTGTGGGATCTTGTGTTAGGATGGGGGCATTGCATTCTACCAGGTGGGTTCTGTGGAGTTTGTGTTGGGGTGTGTGTGAGGGGAGGTGCTTGTGACTATGGTCAGTGCTGCAAGTCCTCCTTCCCACCCACCCAGCCAGCCAGTTATCCCACCATGGAACGTGCTTGCATTGCAGTGAGTGGAAGTTGTCTCTCAGGATGTCAGTCAGTGGTGTCCTGCTGTTTGTTGGTGCACAGTTGCCAGCAGGGCCTTGTGCTCCCCACAGCAGTAGCCAGTGTCAGCCATCTTGTGAGTCCTTCTCCACTCCCTGTGATGTGAGCATGGTTCAGGGTGGTGTTGATGGGCCAGTTGTGAGGCTGAGCAATATCTGTGAGTACTACTCCCATCATGCTATTGCCTCCACCCCCTTCCCAGCATGCCCATGCTTCCTTCCTTTTGATTCTGCTTCCCTGTGGGGTGGGCTGGCTGTGCTGACAGGATGGCTGGGAGTGTTGTCCTGGCAGTTGTTTGGCTAAGAGTCCCAAGAGTGTCCCTGTGCTTCACACAACATAACCCAGGGTGGTGGTTCTTTGTGGGATCTTGTGTTAGGATGGGGGCATTGCATTCTACCAGGTGGGTTCTGTGGAGTTTGTGTAGGGGTGTGTGTGAGGGGAGGTGCTTGTGACTATGGTCAGTGCTGCAAGTCCTCCTTCCCACCCACCCAGCCAGCCAGTTATCCCACCATGGAACGTGCTTGCATTGCAGTGAGTGGAAGTTGTCTCTCAGGATGTCAGTCAGTGGTGTCCTGCTGTTTGTTGGTGCACAGTTGCCAGCAGGGCCTTGTGCTCCCCACAGCAGTAGCCAGTGTCAGCCATCTTGTGAGTCCTTCTCCACTCCCTGTGATGTGAGCATGGTTCAGGGTGGTGTTGATGGGCCAGTTGTGAGGCTGAGCAATATCTGTGACTACTACTCCCATCATGCTATTTCCTCCACCCCCCTTCCCAGCATGCCCATGCTTCCTTCCTTTTGATTCTGCTTCCCTGTGGGGTGGGATGGCTGTGCTGACAGGATGGCTGGGAGTGTTGTCCTGGCAGTTGTTTGGCTAAGAGTCCCAAGAGTGTCCCTGTGCTTCACACAACATTACCCAGGGTGGTGGTTCTTTGTGGGATCTTGTGTTAGGATGGGGGGCATTGCATTCTACCAGGTGGGTTCTGTGGAGTTTGTGTTGGGGGTGTGTGAGGGAGGTGCTTGTGACTATGGTCAGTGCTGCAAGTCCTCCTTCCCACCCACCCAGCCAGCCAGTTATCCCACCATGGAACGTGCTTGCATTGCAGGGAGTGGAAGTTGTCTCTCAGGATGTCAGTCAGTGGTGTCCTGCTGTTTGTTGGTGCACAGTTGCCAGCAGGGCCTTGTGCTCCCCACAGCAGTTGCCAGTGTCAGCCATCTTGTGAGTCCTTCTCCACTCCCTGTGATGTGCGCATGGTTCATGGTGGTGTTGATGGGACAGTTGTGGGGGGCAATATGTGTGACTGCGACTCCCATGATGCTATTGGCTACACTGACTTGTCCAGCATACACAGAATTCCTTCCTTTGAGTGGTCTTCACTGTGTGTTGGTGTTGTTGTGGTGGCTACATGTCTGGATGTGTTTGTTAGTTCTATTTGTGCCACTGCCTAGCTGTAGTTGTAGTTGTGTTTGTACATGTGATGGCACAGTTGGATGTGACTTTTTTGATGGCATGTGTTGTGTTTATCTGACTGACATACACATTTTGGGATGATTCTGTTCTGGTTGCTGTGTAATTGCTATGAGTGCATGGTTTGACTCTCCCCTTGACAGTGATGTGTGTGTGTTTTGTGGCAGTATATTGTGTACATTTGTTGTGTACTCACCAGGCTCTGGGATGTCCTCTAGTCCATATATGCTCACTGGCGGAAGGATGGCCCGCACCTTCTCCTCCCAGGGCCTGAGGTATATTGCCTTGGCAGGAGGGCCACTGCCGGTGTATTGGCTGTTGATGTAGTCTTTCTTGAGCAGGTCCCGTACCCTCCTGCGCACGTCATACCACCTGTTCTGGATGTCGCTCTTTGTGCGCCGACATGGTGATTGTGCGTTCACCCTGTTGATGATCCTCTCCCACATCTTGGTTTTCTGGGAGATGGGGGTCTGTTGGACCAGTGTGCCAAACAGCTGTGGCTCTACCCTGAGGATCTCATCTACCATGACTTCCAATTCACAATCTAGGAACTTGGGATTCTTCTTGGGGGGCATGGTGATGGGTGGTGATGGTGAGTGATGTGTGTGTTGGTGTGCAGGTGAGGGTGTGTGAGTGTGTGTTTTGCTGGGTGTATGTGAGGTGAGTATTTGTTGGTGTGCTGATGGTGTGTGGCTTGTGTGAGGGATGAGCTGTGGGTGTGTGGTTGCTTTCTCTTGGGTGCTGCCAGTGCAATGGCATTTGCAAAGGATCATGGTTGTGATTTGTGTCCTTTATATGGGTGGAGTTGTGGGTGTGTCTTTGTTCTCTGTCCCCACCCCCCCAGTATTTATTGGCTTAGTAATTGCTTGTTTGGCCTTTTTTTGTGTGATTTTTCCTTTGTACTGTCTGTGTATGTTGGAAACGTTGTTGTGACCGAGTCGGACCCTGCATTTGTCTCGTACGGTGTTCTCCGTTTCGTTCACGCTGTGTTTGTGCAGTTTTCTATGCTGCGTACGCGTCGGTCGCGGTGTTTTGTGTTGCTTCGGCTCGGTTTTGTATGCGTGTCGGTCGTACGGCTTGGCCTCCGTCCGACTCGCTCGTGGTTTCGCGCCTTGCATCGTACTTTGCGGTTTGGAGTTCGCGTGTACGTTTCGGTCGGATTTGTTCCGGGTGCGTGTCGGTCGGTTGGATTCGCGTGTTTTTCCGACCGGATTGCTGTTTTCCGTGCGGCTCGGTCGGTCGACTTGGGTTCGGTACGTGTCGGTCGGATTTTGCACGCCTTGCATCGTACTTGGCGTGTCAGGCGCCACAGGTACGTGTCGGTCGGTATAATTTCCGGATCCGAGTCGGTCGGTGCTTTTTCCGGCCCGAATCGGAATCGACCCCTTAGTCTCTTCCCAGCCTTTCTTTTTTTTTTTTTTTGAAATTCACTAAAAACATCACTCTTTCGACTTCATCTGAACTATAGCTCAAGCCATGTTATGCGTTAAGATATAACGCTTCTACACTCATTTATATTCATCTGTATTTCTATATTTCTTCTTTAAAGCACACTAATACTTATTGCAGCAGTTCTAAAAAAACTGTTAAGTAAACAAATAAATATGTTACCTCAAAGAGTGTGCCATACAAGGCAGCCAGGGTGTCTGATGTGTCCATTGCCAACTACTATTCTGTTCACACTTCCAGCCTGGATAATCCAGCCTGGGTTAATGAAATAAGAACATGCATCTCTGGCCAAACCCAATAAACTGGTGGTATTTCAGATATTTTTGCAACAGGCACAACATGTGCCTGTGGTCAGTCACAGCCCCTCCAGCTGAGCACCTCCCAGAGGGAGGAAGCTGGGAAGAGGAATATCTATTCTAGAGCCAAAGAAAATGAAGAATTCAAATTGAAACCTGGGCACTCTCTGGCAACAAATATCCCTCTTTCAAGCTTCATTGCACCACAGTTGGCAATGCATGGTTCTGGAGAGGGAGGGGGCCACAAGAGACAGGCTGCAACTGGTTAGAGGGACAGGAGGGCTCAGGTGAAAGATGGCACAGGGACATGGGGTGCACAGGAGACTTGGTAAAGCAGAGGGAGGAGAGTTTCACAGAAGCCACAGGTTGGCGGGTGCCATGGGTGACATGATAATGCTAAGGGGACAGGACACAGAAGACATGCGGCAGTGGGGGCTGAAGGATGAGAAAGAGCAGCAGAGGGCACAGGAGGCAGGCTGCAGTAGGTACACATAGGTAACAAGGAGCTGGAGGGTCACTGTTGATGTGGGACAGCACAGGGAGTGGGTTCTATGGATACGTGAGGCCACAGGTGACATCGGGAAATAAGGGAGAGGAGAGGAAACGTGAGGCCACAGGTGACACCGGGAAATAAGGGAGGGAGGTGGAGGAGGAAGCAAAGGCAGGAAGGCCAGAGGACACAGCAGGGTCCAACAGAGGCAGGCTTCGGTGAGAGAAGGGGACAACAGGTAGCACATGGCAGGAGGTGGCTGGGAGGCCAGAGGGTACAGCTGGGGCCACAGAAGGAAGCTGCAGCAGGCATGGGGCCACAGGAGATCAGAATGTGGCAGGGGAGCCACGGGAGACAAGAGGCAGCAGGAGGGGCAGGGGACACGGTATACATGAGAAGGTGAAGGAAGGGGGGCAGAGGGAGCAGCAGGGGTGAAGGAAACAGGAAATAGCAGGAGGAGGGGGGCCAAAGAAGACATGGGCACAGTGGGCTACATATGACATAGGGTGGTGGGGCCACAGGAAACATGAGAAAGTGGGTGGAGAGAGGTTAAAGTGGAGTAGCTGAGGAGGAGGAATGGGAGGGCTTCCCAGGCGATAGGTTGCCGCTGAGACAGGGGAGTCACAGGACCACGAAGCATCAGAGAGCAAAGATGACGAAGGTCAGTGAGGCGTGGGGTGCGCAGGAGAACTGGGAGAATGGGAGTGGGGGACAGAAGAGGCTGGCTGCAGCCAGGGGGGAAGGTCTCTAAAGAAGATAGGGGGCAGTAATAGACATGACATGGCAGAAGAAGGGGACCAGTAGATGCAGCAGGTGTCTCAGGGGACATGCTTCAGCAGGTGGAAAGAGCTCAAAAGAAATTGTACAATTACCAGAGTACTGTAAGAGTTTGGACATTTGTAACTATTGTAAATATGATTTTATGAACTGGCCAAAGAACAGCAACTTCTCTAGGTGACATGCGTTTTCAGAGATAAGTGCAAACAACCACATTCAATATAATATGACTTCTATAGTAAGTTTGCTTCTTAGATGTATAGGATCTTAATCACCATTCAAACATTAAAAGATCCTTGATTACCCATAATACGGTGCTTAATTTGAGCCAGTCGTTTCCGGTGCTCAGCACCAACACTTAATTGTCAACACCGGCACTTATGACAGTTTGCCACATGCTGGCGCTGTTTGTCTAATTTAGAGATTTCCACCACAACATTGGTTTATTAATTAGATATACATTGAAATGGTGTGATGGTTACTAGTTGTGCTGGTACTGTCATTGGCAGCACTGGAAAGGGCAATGGTTGGTGCACGCTGCAGTGGCCTCCCGACAAGGGTCCTGACACTTAAATTTTACAAACTAAACACTGCCATATTATATGAATTATGACAATGCTTTTATGCAAGAATACTGTCAACTATTGATTTTCACCCCCACCCTACACATTGAGCAGATGAAATTCAGTTTTCAGAAGCTCCAGCCAAAAACAGGGCGGTCGTCACTTTGACTGTAAAGAAAGCAAACCCTCCCCAGAGCATTCAGGAGTTGGATGGACCTTTTCGAGTGGGGAATATTGACCCTTTTATACTTGTGAGCATGAACGTCATCTAGGGGTTGCCAGGGGTCACAGCTGCGACCCCAAGCTTGCCCCTTGCGACCCCTGGCACTGCCTTTGAGACCCCTGATCTCAGAGGGGGCAAAATCAGTGCCAGGAGCACAGTGGCAGCTCGCCATTATAAACGACGGTGCTGTGTTTTCTCTCAATTTTTTGTTGCACTAATAGTGACTAATGAAACATTATTCACTATTAGTGTAACAAAATAAGGAGTACAATTGGCTGGAATATGATATTCCCTCGCAGCTGAGATAAGTAAAAAAAATGCTTTGAAATGTATGTTGTGAGCGAGCTTGCGGGTGAGTGTGAGTTTACATATGAGAGTATGTCTAAGTGTGACTATGAGTAAGCATGTGTGTGTTACTATTCTATGTAACCAATTGTAAGACTAAAGAGATGATGAGATGCAGCAAAAGTAAATACGTTTAAAGAAATCATTTTCCAATATTTTGAGACGAATCGAAATTCTTGTAACTCGCTATTATTGCTCTTGGACACACTAATAAAGAGCACATTAAGCATCTGTTCCTATGGAAAGAAAACTTTAAGAGCAAATCTAAAAGCGAATCTATTAGATCCAAAGAAAAGAAATGTAGTGCCTGTAAATGTATCCATACCTTTTCACATTAAATATGGAACCCTACGAATTAAATTTAGTGAACATAAAATTGTTTTTTAAATGCAGCCCGTTTTCCTCAAAGGAAAACGGGATGCACTTAAAAAAGAAAAATTAAACATTTCAGTTTAATTTTTTAAGAGTAGGCAGTGGTCCGTGGGACCACTCCCTGCTCTTAAAAAATATTTCCGCACACACTCACAAAGGGGAAGGGGTCCCCTGGGGACCCCTTCCCTTTTGCGAGTGGCTTACCACCTACTTGAAGTAGGTGGTAAACTGCGAGTGTTTTGCGACCGCAATTGCGGTCGCAAAACAATCATACATTTAAGTGAGACTCACTAGTAGGAAGGGACGCCCTTGGCACGCCCCTTCCTAATAGCGAGTCACAAACCCTATTTTGCGAGTCGGTAATAGGTTACCGACTCACAAAATAGGGTTTGTACTTGGGGCAGACCAATTTTGCGGTCGCAAACAGGCCGATTTCCCGTTTGCGACCGCAAAATATGGTCGTACATTTGGCCCTTAATGTGATAAAATACTGGTTGCTCTATACACTAATAACTTTATAATCTGAAACTGTAGCGAGAACGATGTTTGGCCCCAGAGAGTAGCTTCAGGGGGCTATAATCAGGACAACAAATTCTGAAACACTGGTGTGTAGCAGAGTGGATTAGTCAAAAATCGCACTGTGTAAATAACCATGACGAAAATATTTTGATATGCGTGGTGCAAATCTAGTCGCGCGTGGTGGGAAGATGTAGACCAGATGTTCCCTATCAACCATAGAATTTGGAGGGTTCTGAAAAATATAAGCAGATGATGTATCAAGCAATGCAGTGAAAAAATGGTACCTGGAAGTGCACCCAAAATAAGTGAAGTGGCACACGCCCATAGCCTAAAAAATTAAATGCTTACCAGAGATGTCTTGGTATAAAATTATAGGCAAGAAAGAAAGAGTCAACCAACGCCCAACACGATATTTGTTACCAGGTTGTAGCATCCATGTATAGTTAGTCTCAACAACGATTACTGCTGCCCGATTATGGTCTGAAGATGCGGATGTGGACACGAAAAACCATCCACAGTGGGTCAACTGCAGCCAAAAATAAAAGTCCGAATGATAATGCAGTACATGTGAAGCGAGTAAGAATGAAGCAACTAGGATACTCACTGACAATTCCGCCAGAGCCGCAAGGCGCGATCCCTATTGTGTATCCAATAGGGACAGTCCCCTACCAATTTAAATTCTAGGATATTCCTGCTCGCGTATGCGATATGGACAGTGCCCTGAGCGCAACTAGAATTGTCTCTGAGTTCTATAGTAACTTCAAATGACTTACTCCATCGCCAAAAAAATTTGTTTCGTTAGAGAAATGCAACATTGATATTTGAAGATGTTTCCTATGCTCTCTGAAAATTGTCACCCATAAATTGTTCTACCTGGGTATATACTAACCCTCTAAAATACTAAACATTCCTCTAAACAAGTCCTAACGAACTCGGCCTACGGTGATCAGAGTTCATCAGAGCCATCATGAAGCTTGACCGGGCCTGCATCACCTTCAATCCTCAAAAATGTTCGGGTACAAATGTTTCTAACTATAGAGGAACATAGTTTCACATTCATTCTAAGTCAGATCACAAGGTACTTTAAAAAAGCTAATGTTACTACAGTGATTCAAAGAAGGAATATAGAGAAAACCTTACATCATTGGATTTGGCAGCACTCTAGAAATCGAAAATATATGGATTTTCATGACCAAAATATCTTATAAGGCTTTTGGAGAAAAAACAGTCAAACAAAAGGCAAATTTTAGTAAGAGCTCTGATGCGGAGGAAGCTCTGCATAGAAATTATTGTGAATATGCCTTAACAAAAAGCTTAGATGGAGAAGATTATAAAAATACAAATGCTGTCTATTCAGTGAAGACTCAGAAATTGATACTGATCTCGGTCAAGAATTGCGTGTTTTGTCATTGTTTTTCTGTGAGTGACAAACGTAAGGCATCAAAACTTACAGGGTCGGAGTGCCACTCCCAAATGCACACCCCAGTACTTCTCAAGGCAGATTTTGATTCATAATTAGTACCTGTTGTCAGGTCATCTGCACAGAAAGGGTGGATCTGAAATCTGATATGAAGTCACCAGAGGAGGCAGAGAAAATCGAGTACAAGAGAAGATCCAGGATTGATTTTTGAAACATACCCACTGTAGGGGAGTGGGCAAAAAAGAGGAGCCCCAGGAAAAAAAGAGGGAGCCATTGGAGAAGTAGGAGGAAAAATCGCTTACGGGCGGATCCAGGAGAATAAGGATTGAGGAGAGATTACTGTGGTGAGCATAGGTGAGGAAGATGGAGATGCATCTGATGGGCCTTTCCATGCAATGCAGTGTTTCATTTGTAGAAGAATAAGCGCTGGGGGCTAATTCCTACTCAGAATCCTGTGGCAAGCACCAGCGCGCTGAATACCAAGGCTGTGGAGTGTTGAATCCACCTCATGCCTCTTTAATCCACTACCGGGCTCTGCCTAGCCTTTTATCTCACTTTTGTGGGTTACTGCCTTCTCCCTTTGGGATGATTTTCCATTTTTCCCTTTCTTTTCTTTCCTCTTTGTGCGTGTTTCCCCCTCTTGCTCTGAGAAAATGTCTGTTGAGGAAAAATAATTGCTGGTCTCCAAAAATGAGTGCCAGTGCCCCCCACTGGCAACCACCAGCTCAAATTAAGTACTGATGCAGTGGAATGGATGAAAAATTTAGTGGATTCAAGAGATTTTAAGAAATGTGAGATCGTATGTAAGCATGGTGAACACAAGATGCTCAAGTGTTTTAAAGGAAAATAGTATTTGAAAAACATGGCTGAAGCTGCTTGGGGGTTCAAGGATCAGTAGTTTTAGTAGTGGCAGAATAACGGCCAATTTGAAACAAGAGAGATGGCAGGTAGGAAAGAGAGGTTCAACACTGAGGTGAAGTTGGAGGGGGCACTAGAAGATATTGGAAGTGGTTTGACTACATGGGGAGAGGAATGGGCTGAGAAGGTACATGAACAAATTGGTAGAGAAGATGGGAATGAGTTCAGCTGAGGAGGCTGGGTAGAGTGGAGTGAAGCGGGAGGAGGTGGAGAATGGGAGACAAACAAGAGTGAGAACTGAGCAGGGTGCTAAGTGTGTTTTTGATATTGGTACCCATGGGACACAACTCCTTACCATAAATAAATAAGGCATGTTGCCCAGGAACAACTCGATGATATTATTGGTATTAAACTGTATGGCTAGTAAAAGGCAAACACACATTATATACTGAATTAGATTGGAATACAATTGCCGCTGGTTTTTAAGGGGGGGGGTTAAATTTGAATTTGTTGCCACCTTAAAAAGGAGTGAAGAAACAAACTGACAAGACAAGGTTATGTGTAGATGGGAAGGACTCTGCTGGGTCGAAGTGAACTGCAGGATTTTTTATGCTGGGAGAGAAAAAGGAGCTCAAATCTAATAGAGCTGATAAAAGCGAATGATCTTAAAAGCTTTACCTACCTGAGGCAGTGGCGGCTCCTCTGCTAAGGCGGAGGAGCGTTGCCCCACTGCGCAAAAAGGAGAAATAAAATGGCAATAACATATCCTTATTTTCATTTTTTTTTCTATTGAGTCAGTGGCCTGTGTACAGTGCGGGCAGGATTGGGCAGCACAAGGGGTGGAATGGTTTGCACTCCCAAAGTGCGCATAAACTGTTTGGCCGGCCCTCTTTGGCTGACCAAACAGTTCATGCGCACTTTGCATGTTCCTACCAGGCTGCATTACACAGCCTGGACAGGAACATGCACAGGCTCCCTGTTCGAGTCTGGGTGCTGATCCACGGCGCTCAGACCAATCACAACGCTGCAGCGTTGTGATTGGCTCAGGGGAGCCTGTGTGCCCAGTGCTTCCTGCTCCCGGCCTGACTGCAGAGGAAAAAGGAAGAGGACGCAGGGGAGGCTGCGGTCGGCCGGCTGGCCGTTATAAGGTACGTTTTTTTTATTATTAATTAATTTCCAGCCCCCCCCCACCTGTCCCATCACCCCCGTCTGGTAGCAGACGCTACTGACCTGAGGCCTGAGTACTAACTGGGCAATAGCGAATGCTGCGGCTCCCTTTTCACTGAAGACTAAGTTCAGAAACACTAATTTCAGAATGCTTGCCCATAGAAGCTAGTTTACTTCTGGAGCAGTTAACCACTATATGAGTTTTTAGCTTGTAGGAGACCACATCAGCCTAGAGAAAGGTCAAGAAGCTAGTGGCAGACAGAAGTGGGGAGTGGCTATTAGTTCAAGACACATAATGCAACGTAAACATCAGTAATTGGGGTCTACTACTCAGCAGAAAGATAACATGCAATAAATGGATAGGTGTGACATTGTTCATATAATACATCTCTGCTCCTCCATTCAATATACTTGACTTGATAGAGATATTAGATGTCATCTCCAACGACGTGCAGTGGGAAATAAACACAGATCTAAAATTAACCTCCTTTGACATGGGGAGAAAATGGCATGACACAGACGTGACACAACATTGGATTATACTATGACAACAAATCGATTACAAACTGTCTCCACCAATGAAAAGTCATTACAGAGCACTGAGGTCCAGGGTTAATTTTAATTGCAGTTATATTTAAATGTATGTATATTTATAGTTTATATTAAGGTTGTTATTATTTTGGTTTGAGATAGGTGTAATTTAAGGGTTGGCGATGGCATGAGGGTTACATTTGTTTAGGTAAATAGTGAGGGTTAGAATTCTGATATGTTAATGAGTTGTGGTTAGAGATAGGGTTAGAGTTAGAGTTACGATTATGGTTAAGATTAAAGTTATAGTTAGGGTTAGAGTAATGGTTAGAGTTTCGGATAAGGCTCAGGGTTAGAGTTAGTGTGAAACTGAGTTAGAGTGATAACTTGAAAAGAGCCTCTGGCTGTCGCGTATGTGGTTGCAGTAGAGGGAAATTAGAACGTTTGGCTAGCAGGGTTCATCGTAAGGGATTTTCTGTGAGGTAATTTGATGTCTTGATGTTCATTGCTACTAAATTGACCCAAACATGAAAGAAGGTTGTTGGCCCTGGCAATTATTTTGGTAAAGAGCAACATCGTCATGAGATGGATGGCGGGTAGGCATCTTTGCGAGTTCGGAAGGGTTGCGAACCCAAATTGGATGTCTGCAGAAAGTTCACAATACCTGGGACAATTTAGAAAATGAACTCCAAAAATAAAATAATGTTGTAGGTGATGCAGAGGTGTATAGGTAGATGGGTGGGTAGGAAGGAGGGCAGATAATTGTGATAATGACTACAGAACCTCACTTTCTAAACCTGGAGAAAGGAATAAGCAATATTAATAACATGAAAAGCAAAAAGAGGACCAGTGATGGCGGCTAGATTTCGATAATTTGCATTTTTAAAAATGAAATACAGTAATAAAAAGGTATTGTTTTCCTCCACTGGTGCAATAATAGAACATTATTTTGTGTAGTTTAGGTGGAAGGAAGCTTGTCTCATCGGAAGTGGACATATATTTCAGTCTGTGAACTTTCTAAATACGTCCTGTCCTTTCCAAGGGGTATGGAGTGGTCCATCAAAGCGTTCATTAGTAGGAGAATATTCTAATAATAGTAAAATGCATATTGTTGGCTCAGATGTAGCAGGGAGGAATTAGTCAGTTACCAATTGCTATCCAGAGAAACAGATGTTCCCTCCCCAGCCATCAGATCATATGTGGATGTGCCAGTACATATTAAGCAAATCAGCATAATCCCACTGAGTCAAAAAAGCAAATGTAAAGGCAGATCAGTCTGGCGCGGCTTGCCGAGTCATATGGTCAATCCACGACTCGTTCTCCGATGATATTGACGTGTGATATCTACCTTGGCTGACCTCAGCATTACAAAAGCATCTTTTCTCCCACTCCAGTGTAGGAAGGTTTAGTTTGCTTAGCTTTAAGACCACCACCCAATAATGCCTCTTGACATGCAAAAAAGCGAAACATATTTCTTCTGACCTTTCTTTGTCAGTGTCCACACTTGAAGGGAATCCTCATTGATCCAGATATGTTATTAGTTCTGGTACATTTTATTTCAATCGAGACTTGACCATCAGTCTCAAAGACCTAAATGCACAAAGTACTTTGCACCGGAGCAAACTTAGATCATTACAAAGAGCAAGGGTTAATCCCATCCGAAGGGCTTTTGAAAATGAACCAACCCACTGATAATCGTAAAGTTGCCTGTGCAAATCATAACATACATAACGTGAGCCCTTGTGATTGGTAGACAAGGAGAGTGCTGGCCATAGCCTGCATTTAGGAAGCACCAATTGTTTATAAGTGTAGATTGGGTCACATAGCACTAGGTGCTGCATGTCTGACATGATCAGGCACAGATTAATTAGCGAAGCGGACACCATCTATGAAGTATGACTTCCATTTTGTCAGTCTCACTATCAACACCGAGGAGTAATCACCTGTACCTTAGAACAGTTGGGTGCTCTTTGTGTCATGTACAGTCACAATTGCACACTAACAATGAAACCTATTCCATGTAAACAAATTCTACTGTTCAGGTAGGCCTCTTTTTCAGTTGCCGCTGTACTCACGGGGTATCAGTGCCACAATACTGTTCATTAATATCCATTAGAATGATGGGTTGCGCTCTTTCTCAACACTGGGCTCATATCATGAAGCCATTCTGTGCCTGCACACAGGCTGTGTACCCATTAAGAGACAGTGTGCAGCCTACATCGAATGCACTTTGTACCTCTTGGGGCCATGCCATAATCCAGTTCTGCTGCATGGAGCCATTCTCCCGTTTTCAATTAACTCGCACTGTGCATTGCACATGTACTAATTCTGACTTTCGTGCACGAGCACTTGATAGAGGTCCATGCGCGAATTCCGAGGTGCCGAATTTCAGGGTGCCAAGTTACTGTATGCTGAAGGCAGCAGAATGTCTTCGAAATGGCCACTTGGTCCCTTTCCTCGCTTGTCACTGGGAGAATGAACCAAATCTCGGGGGTGTCTCTATGCACTGCTGTGCAAACTCTCACTTTCAGTTTCCTGTTCATTTAATTTTAAAATCTTGAGAACGACCATGGGGTAAAGGGCACTTCGATCTTTACTGTAGGAAGAAGGAAAACATATTTTGGAAGGTTTCTCTGGCTGTGACTTCCAGAAAAACAAGCATTGGCAAAGCCAATAGGTCTCGGCAATGCCAGAGTTATTGGTGTCGTCAATGTCAAAGTCCTTTAGCCATGTAGTATGGCAGCATGGTTGAAAGTCCTTGAAAAAAGCGCTATGACATCGCCAGCGCTGGCCGTGTCCTAGTGTATCTTTGTCTAGCAGCAGGGGTGGGACAAGTAAGACAGGACAGGGTGGGTCAAGCAATACAACTCGAGCCAATATCAGTCAGTCCGTGAATATGTTTAAAAAATATGGAGAACTTTAACGTGAAGCTAAAGCACAGCAAAGTGTGGGTGCCCATATTTGGTTAAGGGAAACTGAGAGGTAACGAGTCTCTACTAAGTATATACTGTGTCCATATTTCACAGGACACAGGTTTCAGTTTAATCGTCTATAAACTCATGGAAACAAGACCGGTGAGTCAGCCTTCAAAAACTTTGTATGCAAGTTACCGTAATCCATCAAAGCATTTAAACATATGAGAAAATCAAATCTTAAATGAGTGTCTAACATGTTCATCAACAGGACCCAGGTTTAATTTTTTAAGCATATGTAAATGCATGAAAATGAGGCTGCGAGTCCACTTAGAAAGTCTTGTAATACGGTAGTACCCGTCATCCAGAACAGAGTTTAAGTGTAAATAACTGCGTAAGTAAAAATGGTGAAAGGCGGCGGGACCTCCTTACAAACTCAGAATAAGCAAGACAAATAATACAAAACAATGTCCATGGGTCGCAAATCCTCTCACATTGAAGTCAAAGAAAGAAAAGTAAACAGGCGCCCTCGGAAAAAAGCCCCTGACATTTGACCTCGGTATTTGAATGCACAGCAAGTGTGACAAGATAAAAACAAGATTGGCAGCCTGTTTACAGAAACGGAGCTTGGAGCAAGTGAAAACACAAGCGCTCATGTTAAGTGCTCTTTAGCAAAGAAAAACGTAGTCTGTAAAACAGTTGCTAAAATGGGAGCTGTGGATGGATGGTCATAATTGGGCCATGCTCTCAGGGAGGGCTAAACACAGGAAGAGGTACAACACATGCATGCTATGGACAAATGGGAAGAAAGAATAGGAATAGGAAAGTGATGATGGAGCCAGTAAATGTGAAGTCTGTGGGCAGGCTGAAGCTCACAAAGTATATACAACATGTCTCTGCGAAACAGCACATGTGCTGTCTAGAGCAGGGGTCTCCAACCTTTTCTGTAATAAGAGCTATTTATGGTCAATGAAAGTCATCCCGACCTACTAATATTATTAGTGTTGTAATAATGACCACATCAAACAAGATGACCTTGGTGACCACCCTATGCAAGATTTCCGGCGGTGGTCACCTCAGTGCAGGGTTGCCAGCAATGATAACTTTAGTGCATCAGGCAGGGTTGCCCGACCCAAAGTATAAAAAGACTTTGTCAATTTGAAATGCCTTTACATGGATAATACACAGCAGTCGTAGCTGCAACCCCTGGCACCAAGGTAAGAATATCAGTAATAGGTTTCCCCCAGTGCCACATGATTTATCGCATAAATATCAGCGTTGAAAACATTTTGGAAATTCAAGCACTTTTTTCTAAACAAGCTTATGAGGTCTGAAAATACACACATTTTCATCTCAGAGGCACACTTTTCAACTCTGGTATACATATATTAATTCAGCCGAGCAAAAGACTCAAATTTAGTGAACTGAACTGAATTCAGGAGAGCTACTCACAGGTACCTGGAGAGCTACCAGTAGCTCATGAGCTACTCGTTGTAGAAGCCTGGTCTAGAGCCAAGACCTAAAAATTGTTTCACTGAAACGGTTTCACAACCAAAACCATGTGTCTGCCATTTTCTGCTACAGTGCTTTGTGACAATATAGAGGTTTTTTTTCTTTTGAAAGCAAGTTGCATTTATCTTACAATAAAAGATGGTATTTAGTACGGAACATACTTATTATTTTCACTATTCCTGATCCTTTCAAGCCAAAACAGAGAAAGATAATCAACATCATCTTTCCTGCATTCAGTAGTTCGATCACATCAGGCATCCCACAATGCAACTGGCAGACCTAATGTTCAAACACTTATTTGTAACTAATCTTATCTTTTATTTCAGCTTTATATATAGGTCTTCACTTTGCCAGTGAAGACCTATAGGCATTGCCAATGCTGAAAAAATACTTATTGCCGAAACTGAATAGCATTGGCAAAAAATGCAATGATTTATAAGCACTTATGCATCACCACAGGGCAGTATGTCGGCTACAGGGTGTGCTCAAATGCATCATAACTTACAGCCATTTTTTTTATTTAGCGTTCTAAGTTGAGGGATTCCCATTTTGCATTGGTAAATTTATAAAATACATAAAAACTGTGCCAAAGCACATGTTTTAAAGAAAAGAGTGGCCAAGCAGCAAATTGCAGCTGCCGGGAAGTTAAATAATAAAAAGTAAAAAGTACAGTGTAATGGGGATAATATGGTGGCGTGGTGGGATGGATTTTGGGAAGAGTTAATGTCAATCAATCAATCAATCAGGGATTTGTGAAGCGCGCTGCTCACCCTTGAGGATCTCAAGGCGCTGGGGGGAGAGGGGGGGAGAGGGCGTGCAGCTCCGAGTCAGCCAAAGAGCCAGGTCTTGAGGCTCTTCCTGAAGGTAAACAGAGTGGGGGAACGTCTGATGTTCAGCGGGAGTTCGTTCCAGGTTTTTGCCACGATGTAGGAGTAGACTCTTCCACCAGTTCTGGCTCTGCGGAAGCGCGGGTTTTCGGCGAGGGCGAGGTCGGAGGAGCGGAGGTTTCTCTTGGGTGAGTGGAAGGAGATGAGTGGAAGGAGACTCTTTCGTTGAAGTATTGGGGTCTGGTGTTGTGGAGGGATTTGTAGGCGTGAGTGAGTAGCTTGAAGGTTACTCTCTTCTCGACAGGGAGCCAGTGGAGGTCTCGTAGGTGCTGGGTGATGTGTTCATGTTGTGGGATGCCGAGGAAAAGCCTGGCAGCGATGTTCGATGTCGACGAGCAATGGAAACAGCAAAGGAAGGGAAGCAGTGGCGGAGCTTGGTGGGGTGTTAAATAAAACAAATTAAAAAAGTTGATGGGACAGGGGCACAATGGATGAGCCGGGGATGGGGAAACAACACGTGGGGGGTGAGGGGAAAGCACTATGCCAGGGAGAGAGCAATAAAATGCATTTACTCCCATGGAGTGCTGAAAGAAAAAGGAAGCGGTATGGCTGATGTGTACCTATGTAAGTATACAAGTCATCCAGTCAAAAGAATGGTAAAGAAGCTGTGCTCCAGTGTCGGAACAAACACAAGAAGGGGAAGGAAGCCATCAAATAGGAGGCAAACAAATGAGATTTATAAGAAAGCCAAATAACGGTAAACAACGGGCTAACAAAAAGCCCACTTTAAGCATTGGTATTGTCCACAATAGGTTTTTTAACAACAGGTAGCTATAAACTGGCTGTATGTAGCTGAGACTTAAAAGAAATCTGGAAAATAATGTCACAACCTGTGCATTAAAGGGATTAAGCCAGGCACCTTTTACACCAGAATTTACTGCCACCTCAGAGTGAGGGATTAGGTGTATTTGTATTGTACGGATTTTCCATTCAGGATCAATGTCAATACACAGGATAATCATGAAAATATTTTGACTTGAGCATGTGATTTTTGCATCTAATGAGGTGATACGCATTTCATTTTAAATCCACATGCTGGTTATTCAAATAAATGCACATATAGTATTTAATTTGAAGTCGAATACTGTATAGTTTGTACACTTGGCCATTGATTCTGAGGCATGTTTTACTCTGACCTGAATTAAGTTTTGCAAATACTACCAACTGCTTTCAAGTAAAGTAAATATCAGTTTGGTCCAATCCTTGGCACGGTTTTGGCTGGGCTTTTAAAAAAGAAAACAGCGTAAGATAGAGTATATATTTCATACTGTTCATAATGCTTCATGATGTGTACAAATTGATAACAATATCCATAAAAAGTCTAGGCTGATTCATATCTTTGTGCGTGATCATCTCACATCAAGGCTCACCAAACTCGTGGAAGCAGAGCATACTACCATATGAGCAAAGTGATATTACGCGTGCACCTGTGAAAACGTTGCATGTGCACTTCAGCAAATGATAGTCAGAACATTTAATACATTTAGGCTGCATAAAAAGCACACAAGCAATCCAAAAGCAGCAAAGTATCCAACCTCAAAGGAGTGAGTAGTAGACTAGTTTTACAAAACTCTGCCGATCCAGTGATGCTGAGGAGAGTATGGAAAGGTCCAGTCCTAAGATCTCCCTGAAGAATGTGGAGACTTTGTTTTCACCCGGGACAAGGGGATATATACCATTTTTCCTTGAAAAAAGAGAAACTGCATATAATATTGGAGCAGGTCAAAGCTTCTCACTCCGCTAGATGTCTGGAAGGGAAGGGAATAGGAAGAAAAGACGGCCAACGACAAGGCTTGTGTCGAAGAGAAGAGCTGAAATGAGATTGCGCATGGCCACAGAAGAAGATTCCCCATAAAGGCTGATGCCTATCCTGCAGCCAGAAAGATCAAAGTATTTAGGTCAGCAGATGTACCTGCAAAGACCATCAATAGCCATTCAGAGCACATCGTGTGGTGTCCAAGCTACAAGCAGCCAAAACTCAACAAAGCCAGAGTGGCACACAATAAATTCTGGTACCTACTAGTTCCTGATATTGCCCTAATATTCATGAAGTCAACAAAGCTGGATTTACACATTTGTATGTCCCTTAGGTGGTATACCTGATAAGCACAGTACCCTGGTACACTGTGATTTGTACTACAGCAACAGGGCGTGTGCGACCTTAAATCTGCTAATCTCCTATAAAGCAGCATTACACACCATCAAAGGAGGGTAATACCATCCTTGTGGTCTCCTGGTTAAGTGCTCCTAGGCCAGGAGGAGAAAGCTACTGCTACATTGCTGCGTAAGACATAGGAATACACAGCATAACAATCCCTTAACAATGGTCAATGTGTAGCACTCTTGAGCATGGTACATGTGAAACGCTCTTGAAAACGGTGCATGTGCTGGCAAATGCTGCATGACTTGGGTGCAAACAAAACGCTTCGCTCATGCTTAGGACTGCGTGGCAAGGCAAAAAGATCTCGTCGCATAGTTTGACTAGATAAAATGGTTGAGATGGTGCATTATCATTGTGAACAATGACCACAATGTTGCCCAAAGCAAGACTTGTTACATAGCCATAGAAGGGCATGCTCTGCTGCACAGACATGGCGGGTGGTATTTGAAAACTTCTCATCCATCATAGTCAACAAAATGAATGAAAGAAGATATGCATATATTGACTTCAGGAGAACTTGCTGGGTGATGCAGGACAGACAGACTGGTGCATTACATCTATGGGTAATAAAAAAACCTTTCTGAAACTTTTTTCTGAAACTCCTATCCACCACACCTTAGAATCTGAGAACCTCAGTATTTTTTGAGTAGTTCTGAAATTTACATTGCTCTGTGGCAGCCTAAATACAACCTCCATCGTATGTGCCATCCACACATTGGAAATTCAAAACAGGTTCCTGGGCTGCAACGATTGAGCACAGCATATACGTGCCATGCTCATCCCACTGCACATACATAGAGTAAACATACATGCAAATTCTTGGTCCCACCTGAATGAAATAAAGGATCCTGCGAGTTGCCTTGGCAGGAAACAGGTAAAAAGGTCTGTCCATCAGATAGAATAATTTGCCGCAACCGCTGTCAGTACTCCACTGTCCAGTGAGATCACTGTAGTCACACTCAATAACAGGCATTGGCAATGCCAATAGGTCTCGCCTGTGCAAGAGCTATTGGCTTTGCCAATGTCTTTTAGTCATATTGTACAGCAGTGCAGCTGCTGCTCAGCATGCCTAAAAGTTATTTTTTTAAAGCACAACAACTCTACCACCGAGCAGCCAAGCACACAGTGCAATCCTCAGGTTACTGCACCAATGAGCACAAGTCTACAGCACCCTCATCAGCCATCAAGCAATTGCGCCCCGTGCATTCAACTCTAAATTGAACAGGTGTTCTTGGTTTCCCTGACCTAAGATGTGGCAAGTAGCCTTTTACTCTCATGTGTTACAACCCCAGTTACCCCATCATTATGCAATCTGGCATGTTACAGACACATCTTCCAAACATGGCCGGCTGCACTGACAAGTTTTCTGATGTGACATGATCTGCTGTCACATTAACAAGCTCAGGTACAGGGAAGTGGAGTGAAATACATTTGCACTGATTCAGTTTTTGGCAGACACATTGGTATTATATAATCAGATTAAAAGATGCCATACCCAGAGTTTACTACAGTTCCATTGTGACGGTACACGTGATAAGCTTAAGAAGACTGGATCTGAAGTCAGTAAAACTGCTGCATATTCACAGTACAGAGGGGACACGTGATGTGGCCACAGAAGAGTTAATGGCCTGCAGTCTAATCATTGCAAAGATTCGAGGCCCCCTGCTACTAATGAGAAGTTCACCTAGGCAGGGAAATACATACTGTAAAGTTCCTAGGGCAACTTCAACACATGTTTAAAAATACATAATGAGATTGTATTCAAGAGAAGAGACCATCACTCATTATTAGAAAAATACAAATATATATTTTTTATTAAATACTCTCTTCAGTGATTATGCAATATTTTGATTTATATGACAGAGAAATCACCATTTCAGTCTACATACATACTGCATTCATTCATTTACCCATACATACAATTCACATACATATTTGGCTTCTTTTGAATGATCTATACATCTGATATGCAAAAATTGCAAACAGGCAACAGTACAATGTTCCAGTTATAATGAGATGATTGCATTATTTATATATCCAAGCGAGGGATGCACCAATGAGAGATGTGGCAATTATTCATCTTTCAAAGACATCTGATTCCTTCGGCGTCAAAGTCTGTCTTTCCTTTCTCAAGTGTGGAATAATCTTGGGAGCCTGCCCCTTAATGCCCAGGTGAGTGCAGCTGCTGCTCCTACTTAGGGTTTCTGGGTGTGCGACACCGGCTTTATGGCCTCTGTAATAAGTGTTGGATCGTGTCAGTAGAGTGTGGATGTCGTGGCTAACAAATTTCACAACGTACAGAGGATACCCTTTCTACCCACCCACATGACCCAGCTCGTCTTTTTCTTCAATTACGCTCCCATTTTTAGGTATTGCCTGCACAGCGTGATATTATTAATAGCATTGTCCGCAGCAAGCACACATGCATGCAGTCTCTCATGCCTTGCAAAGCATGTATATAGCTTGTCTTTATTAATTCAAAGCTGCCCTAATTTATACATATGCACCCCTTTTTAGGTCTCGCGCTGCATAGGAGGGCCTTTAGCCGTCGCTCTGCTCATTTTCAACCACTGCACTCGTGCTTGTGGCGGCATCCACCTTGCGGGAGCGAGCAGGGGTGCGCCACAAGCACAAGTGCAGTGCTTGAAAAGTGAAGATCTCCCAAGCGCGTGCGCGCACCACTCGCGGGCTCACCTCCTGCTCCCCCACTCTCTCACAACAATTAACTTTCGCTGCCGCGGGGCCGCGCTTGTGTTTTAGCGCTTGTTGTTATCATTCGGCTTTGGCAAAGGCAGCCGCGTGTTTATTTTGCATCGCGCTTTCACTTAAAGTGAAAGCGCGATGCAATATAAACAAGCGGCTGCCTTTACTAAGCCGAGAGCTTGTTTTTATTTTTTAAGGACTTGTCCCCTGGTACACACAGACAATTCAAACACAGAGGCCCGACACGCCGGCACGATGGCTCAGCGAGTTGAACGCTTCTCACTGAAATTTGCCGATCACGAGATGAAATCTTAGTAAGGCCGCTCAGCCCGTTATTGTTCCGAGGCTGTAATACTGAGGACTATTAAAGTTGCTAATATTAGCACCAGTTACAGAGCTTAGAAACGGCAGTACAGAATCAAGCACTATAATATGAATAAATACCACAATCCATGCAGGCACTCCAATCCACTTGTATGCAATCCCACTTGCAGATCCTAAATTCCTGCATGCGTTTTACGGCCCTCTGCTCCTGGGTAAGGCCCCTGGAGACTGACACCCTCGTTCGGCCTCACTGGCGATGATCCCCCCAGCCTTTGAGGAATGCACTCTCACTTTCCATGGTCTCTAACCTGTGAGACATCTTTCCAAGCCCTAAGGCTCCTCTCCATCCGCATTCTGCCAGCACCCTCCTACCCAATAGTCGTCCACCACCACGTCCACCACCACCACCACCACGTCCACCACCACCACCATGTCCACCACGTCCACCACCACCACCACGTCCACCACCATGTCCACCATGTCCACCACCACGTCCACCACTTCCACCACCACAACGTCCACCACCACGTCCACCACGTCCACCACCACCACGTCCACCACCACCACTTCAACCACCACGTCCACCACCACGTCCACCACCAGCACCACCATCTCCATCACCACATTCACCACCACCACGTCCACCACCACCACGTCCACCAGCACCACATCCACCACCACCACGTCCACCACCACCACGTCCACCACCACCATGTCCACCACCACCACGTCCACCACCACCATGTCCACCATGTCCACCACCACCACGTCCACCACCACCATGTCCACCACCACAACGACCACCACGTCCACCACCACCACCACGTCCACCACCACCACATCCACCACCACCACCACATCCACCACCATGTCCACCACCACCACCACGTCCACCACCACCACCACGTCCACCACCACCACGTCCACCACCTCCACGTCCACCACCACCACGTCCACCACCTCCACGTCCACCACCACATCCACCACCTCCACGTCCACCACCACATCCACCACCACCACGTCCACCACCACCATGTCCACCACCACCACGTCCACCACCTCCACGTCCACCACCACATCCACCACCTCCACGTCCACCACCACATCCACCACCACCACGTCCACCACCACCACCACCATGTCCACCACCACGTCCACCACCACCACGTCCACCACAACCACATCCACCACCACAACCACCACCACGTCCACCTCCACCACGTCCACCACCTCCACGTTCACCACCACCACCACATCCATCACCACCACCACATCCACCACCACCACCACGTCCACCACCACCACATCCACCACCACCACATCCACCACCACCACATCCACCACCACCACCACCACATCCACCACCACCACCACATCCACCACTACCACGTCCACCACCACCACGTCCACCACCACCACATCCACCACCACCACGTCCACCACCACCACCGCATCCACCACCACCACCACGTCCACCACCACCACGTCCACCACCACCACATCCACCACTACCACGTCCACCACCAACACATCCAGCACCATGTCCACCACCAACACGTCCACCACCATGTCCACCACCACCACGTCCACCACCACCATGTCCACTACCACCATGTCCACCACCACGTTCACCACCACCACATCCACCACCACGTCCACCACCACGTCCACCACGTCCACCACCACCACCACATCCACCACCACCACGTCCACCACCACATCCACCACCACATCCACCACCACCACATCCACCACCACCACATCCACCACCACCACCATGTCCACCACCACCACCATGTCCACCACCACCACATCCACCACCACCACTACATCCACCACCACCACGTCCACCACCACCACGTCCACCACCAACACATCCACCACCACCACGTCCACCACCACCACGTCCATCATGACCACCACCACCATGTCCACCACCACCACGTCCACCACCACGTCCACCACCAACACGTCCCCCACCACCACCACCACATCCACTACCACCATGTCCACCACCACCACCACGTCCACCACCACGTCCACAACATCCACCACCACGTCCACCACCACGTCCACCACCACGTCCACCATCACGTCCACCACCACCACCACCATATCCACCACCACGTCCACCACCACCACGTCCACCACCACCATGTCCACCACCACCACGTCCACCACCACCACGTCCCACCACCACGTCCACCACTACCACCTCATCCACCACCACCACCATGTCCACCACCACCACCAAGTCCACCACCACCACCACATCCACCACCACCACCACCACCACGTCCACCACCACATCCACCACCACCACCACGTCCACCACCACCACCCGTGACAGGTAAAGTGTCACTGGAGGGCAGGAGTAATAGCAGTGTCAACCCTGGCTGTACATGGGACATTTAAGGATGCATTGGGTGCGAAAAGACGGGAATAGGGGCTAGAAGTATTACACCAGACCCAAGATACATTTTGAAGAGGCGCAATGTCACAGGGGCTCCTTTAAAAGCACTCGCAGCAGCTCTACCTCACAGTGGCATACCTGCACGAGCCACTCACTGAAAACAAGCATTGGCATAGCCAATAGGTCTCACCTTTGGGACCTTATAAGTGTTTAGCCATGCAACACTTGATGTTGTTGCACCAAGGATATTGTGCTGGATAACTAAACACTTATAAGGTCCCAAAGGCGAGACCTATTGGCTATGCCAATGCTTGTTTAGCTATTGGATTTGATAATGGGGGACACTTTTATTTCTGTTTTTTGGTCTGATGGGCTGTTTTTAGTTTTGATTTCCATGATTATACCAACAGCATGCTGCATAGCAGCTCAACTGCTGTGCAACTCGTAAAAAAACCTTGACAAAGTCAATAGATTTCACATAGGCAAAACCTATTGGTTTGCCAATGCCTGTTTTTCTTCTGGTGGGTGGGGGGTGGACAACATGGATAACGGGAGGGTGAGGGTTGGAGGGGAAGAAGTCACATGATAAACTTTAGCTCTCATCAGCACTCAAGGTCTGTGCTACACAAGATTACCTAACCTCTTGCCCTTTCCAGCTCCATCTATTGGCAAAATATGCAGGAGCAGAGCTAAATGTCTCCAACATATCCTCCGCCCTGTGCAAGCAGACTTCAACAATCCATAGCAAATGCGACCTGCGACAAACGGAGAAGGCTACTTAAGGCCCTTAACCTGCAATAAATCAATATGCTGCAATACCAAAGACACTGCTACTGCTGTAGTAAAGGGAGACTGCGAGCAGGAAAAAACTAAAGGTAGGAAAACCAGCAACCCATAAACGGAAGGTTTGAGGCCATAAGGACTAAAGACCTGTTCAACACATGCACTTCCAAACCAACTGTGTTACGGCACAGTTCCCTTCCGACCAAAGACGTGCAGAAATGCACACAAATCCATCCTCCGTGTAACCCCGAAAGACCAAAGGAAAGAAGGAATCTGCACGCTTATAAAGTGCCCCTCCAGTACTGCAATCACACCACTGCGCAAGAGACAATGAGAAGAACACACGGGCAAGCACAACAGGAAGGGGGTGGGTAACAAAAGGCAACGCATGGGAAGAGAAGTTCAGGAGGGAGACCGCTCTCAAGCACATGGAGTGCTGAACATAAAAGAAATAGTTTACCTCATAGATTGGAGATGGATCCATAGATTAGAAGAAAACTTTAGTGCAAAAGCGTTTTGTTTTTTTCTACAAAAAGGGTTGAGCAGGGAGCCGCAGGCAGCATGAGTGGGAGGGGGAAGAAATAGCACCTGAATCACGTCGGGAGCAGCGGACGGGAAGTTTGACTAGCTTGTGCTTGGTCCTTGCTCCATAGAAAGGATTGGAAATGACGTTTGGCCAGCACTGGGCAATTAAGGTGGCTGTAAAGAAGAGGGAGGCTGCAGCCAACAAATGGTAAGGAATGGGAGGGCTCCAAGCCATTTTTGTAAACAATAGTGTCTTGCAAGCGAGACGCATGTGCAAGTACATGCACTCACAGGCTCATCCCTAAAAAAAGGAGTGTATTTGCTGAGCCTCTCAAGCCCCCAAAGCCCAGCTCATGTTCCCTTTCTGTATGACAGTGGGCCATCAGTGAACATGCATGTCTGTCATGTGCACCGATGATCAAAAAAAATCAGAAAATAGCAGGAAACTCCCTATTGGGAACTCAGGACAAGTGGGCACCCTCTTCAGAGCCATGCAGCGGCCCTTTAACGTCCCAACAAAGACACTGTGAGCTAGAGAAGACCAGGCCAAATGAGGGAAATGATGGAACAGAGATGAGGTGCCATATTACACAACGTGCTCCGGGGGCGCAACGGGCATATGCGCCCGCTTTGCGCACCCCTGGAGCACTTTGGTATTAGAGAAGCGGCCACAGACACTTGTGCGGCCCCTTCTGTAATACCGATAGTGCTGGGGTACATAAAGCACCAGTGCTTTCTTCAAGGGGGTGTTCTCTCATTTGTATGGGGCATGCAAATGAGGGAATTCCTTTGCCTCTGCGCCCGCGCCATATTACAGACGTGGGCGCAGAGGCAAAGATGCCCTTAGGAGGCACACTGACAGTGCGCCATTTAAAAGGTGCGCCTCCTGAGATCAGCCCTCTGCAGGGGGTTAAGGGGGTCCTACGGACCCCCAAGCACCCCGTTGCAGGCGGGTGCAATCACTGACTGCACCCGCCTGCAAGAGTATCTCTAAACCCCTTTAAAAGTGCAGGCGGGTTGCCGCCTGCACTGTGAAAACACGAGGCGGCTGTTTGCAGCCGCTCCGGTTTTTACATGAATGCGCTGCCCTTAGAGCAGCACGAATTCACAGGTGTCCTGGGGGCAGCAAATTTATTATAATATGGCGCATTTCCCATCATTGCGCTGGGTGCACCTTTAAAAAGGTGCGCCCAGTGCAATGAAGGCAAATGCGCTGCATCTATAATGCGGCACCTGATAATACTTCAGGAGAGAGTCCACCATTCTGAGGTGGACAAAGAAGAATTCACAGAACAATTGCTAGCTTATTCAACTGCAATGTATAAATCTTGTCCACTATATTGTGCCAACATTCAGGGCATTACTATGAGGTGCAAAGAAGACATCCATCAGCATGTCTTGTAGATGAGGAGAAGAGATTTTATCTGTGTTTTGTACCTTTTGTAATGGATTTCGATTAGGTAGTATAATGCTGAGTGATGTACTGGGTACCTAAACTGCCAGCAGGGGTATGAGTCTGAGCATCCAAGTCAAGCTTCAAGAAACACCCTCAGGTCTCCTTTCATGCTGTGTCTATGTCTGAGCGCATTAACAGTTGCATTAGATACATCTTGCATAGGTTTCAATCACCATCTTTGTGCATAGCGGTCACAACATTCAGGGTTATTCACGATCCTTTGCAAATGCCAGTACCACAATCACCCAATTTAATAGTCCTCAGTCATAGCTAATGAAAGAACTGACAGTCCACACTCAGGGTGCTAAGCGATGATGGCAGATTCTAAACTCCAACTTGGAGTTCATGATTTTTATTTGTTGTCACTGTTGGCATTGCTGATGAAAAAAAGACTCCGCTACCACCTAAGCAGTTGTCTAAACACAGGAGCCTGTGTTGCGAGAAAGTGGAATGATTTTGATTGGAGTAACCTGGTGATTGGGCAATATTGTAATGAGTAAAATGCAAGCAATAAGAGTGCTGACTGTGGGGATTTGTACTCTTTTCGCCGACTGTAATCAATATCATGCTCATGTTTTTGTGACTGACATTAAGTGAGTTGTCAAACAGGCATCTATATGCCCACGGCTATGGTTATCTGTCTCATGCATACTGTATGTGGGCAATTTATATTGAGCCTAACGCACCATAAAAAAATGAGATACATTTTCCATGATGGTATTGCGCAAGTAAATTTTCATATTCTGAATTAGAAGTCAAGGTCTACACACAGTCATGCTCAATAACATATTCGGTGATGGAGCAGTACAATGCACTAGATTAATTTGTGTGAATTGTGCTGTGAAAATATCATGCATAAATCACTTGAGGAACTCAATATAAGGTCCCTCCTCTCTGGTTCCTCTCATGAAAGAGTGAAGAACTAAGTGGATCAGGTGGCATCTGCAGTGGCAGACTTAACTTAAACCATGCTCTGGTTCCATTTGCCAGCCTCTGGGGTTTCCCTACAGCATGCTCCTGGTGTCATATCAGGAACCAAAAAAGGTCATCGCGATTGTTCCCTAAGAGACATTTCTACATTGCCCCAACCTATATGATAGTCCATGTCAAGGGTATCTGAAAAGTTTCGGTGAGGCAATCCAGAACAGGCTTGTGACATCTTGGAGGCGTTTTTTATTGGCCATGTCTGGGCTGTCCAATATCTTTCAGGTCACTCCATTTTCTCTGAGTCCAGATAGTTTACAAAATATTTCTGTAGAAAGGGTTGTCTCTTCAGCGGTACCAAGGAATCAACTGCAACATGTGCCTCCCTACAGTATTATGAAGCCAGGCTAGCTTGAATCCAGTGGCAAAGTGAGCAAGGGACCCACGTCTGGGCATACCCTGCCAACTTAGGGCGAACAAAGCAAACACAGTAAGATGATGGACGGAGCGCTGAAACGTTTCAGACACTCACCCCCAGTCACTATTAGATCTAGGTTGATCCATCCTCGTTCTGTTACTCACATCGCCACCCCAGTTCAGACGCAGCCATATGCAAATCAGTCTTGACCCTGTTCCTCACGGGAACAGTCCAGCCCGAACTGCAAAGCCAGGTATTCCCTGGACTGGAAACAAGCATCCTGGGACTGGCTTCAGGGTAACACCCCTCATCAGTCAGGCTAGCTTGAATCCAGTGGCAAAGTGAGCAAGGGACCCCCGTCTGGGCATACCCTGCCAACTTAGGGCGAACAAAGCAAACACAATAAGATAATCGACAGAGAACTGAAACTTTGCAGACACTCACCCCCAGTCACTTAGATCGTCATTGAATCCATCATCATTCTTTTGCTCCCTTCGCCACCCCAATTCAGACCCAGCCATATGCAAATCAGTCTTGACCCTGTTCCTCATGGGAACAGTCCAGTCCGAACTGCCAAGCCAGGTCTTACCTGGACAGAAAACAAGCATCCTGGGACCGGTTTCGGGGTAACACCCCTCACCAGCCAAGCTAGCTTGAATCCAGTGGAAAAGTGAGTAAAGGACCCAAGTCTGGGCGTACTCTGCCAACTTAGGGCGACTAAAGCAAACACAATAAGATGATGGACGGAGCGCTGGAACTTTTCAGACACTATTAGAGCTGGGTTGAATCCATCATCATTCTTTTGCTCACTTCGCCACCCCAGTTTAGACCCAGCCATATGCAAATCAGTCTTGACCCTGTTCCTCATTGGAACAGTCCAGCCCGAACTACCAAGCCAGGTCTTCCTTGGACCAGAAACAAGCATCCTGGGACCGGTTTCAGGGTATCACCCCTCATCAGCCAGGCTAGCTTGAATCTAGTGGCAAAGTGAGCAAGGGACCCATGTTTGGGCAAACCCTGCCAACTTAGGGCGAACAAAGCAAACACAATAGGATTATGGACAGAGTGCTGAAACGTTTCAGACACTCACCCCCAGTCACTATTAGATCTAGGTTGATCCATCCTCGTTCTGTTACTCACATCGCCACCCCAGTTCAGACGCAGCCATATGCAAATCAGTCTTGACCCTGTTCCTCAAGGGAACAGTCCAGCCCGAAATGCAAAGCCAGGTATTCCCTGGACTGGAAACAAGCATCCTGGGACTGGTTTCAGGGTAACACCCCTCATCAGTCAGGCTAGCTTGAATCCAGTGGCAAAGTGAGCAAGGGACCCACATCTGGGCATACCCTGCCAACTTAGAGGCGAACAAAGCAAACACAATAAGATAATCGACAAGAGAACTGAAACTTTGCAGACACTCACCCCCAGTCACTTAGATCGTCATTGAATCCATCATCATTCTTTTGCTCCCTTCGCCACCCCAATTCAGACCCAGCCATATGCAAATCAGTCTTGACCCTGTTCCTCATGGGAACAGTCCAGTCCGAACTGCCAAGCCAGATCTTACCTGGACAGAAAACAAGCATCCTGGGACCGGTTTCGGGGTAACACCCCTCACCAGCCAAGCTAGCTTGAATCCAGTGGAAAAGTGAGTAAAGGACCCAAGTCTGGGCGTACTCTGCCACTAACACATCCACATAGGAACTCACACACCCACTTACAGACCCACACAACCACTCATACACTCACTTGCAGACCTAGGCAGGCATTCATAGAGACACTCATAGACCCATGCAGGTAATCACACACCTACCCACAGACCCATGAATCCACTTAAATACCCACTTATATGCCGACACAGGCACTCACACACTCAGTCACAGACCCAGACAGACACTAACACACACACTCACAGACCCACTCAGACACCCTCACACCCACTCAGAGACTCATTCACACACTCATACACTGACTCACAGACCAATACAGACACACAGACCCACTCACAGACCCACTCAGACACTCACACACCCACTCTTAACCCCACACAAGCACTCTCACACCCACTCACAGAATCACAGAGGCAGTCACAGACCTATTGAGAGAGCTACACAGGCAATGATACATCCATTCACATATGTTATGTTATGTTATGTTAGGTATTCTTATATAGCGCACAGCTGCCTCAGCAAAGGGGCGTCCCGGCGCTGGTAGCAGTGTCAGTAGAAAGCTAAGGGATAGACCATGGGGAACAGGTAGGTTTTGATGGCCTTACAGAAGGGTAACAGGAAATCTAGGCGGCGGATCTGAACAGGGAGAGAGTTCCACAGTTTAGCGGCAAGATACCGAAAGGACCGGCCCCCCGCTCTGAGGCGTTTCACCCGGGGGACCGTTGCCAGAAATTGCTCAGCAGAGCGTAGCTGGCGAGTGGGTACATAGGGGACCAGCAGATTGGACAAAATCTCAGGGGATGAGAGCTTGAGTATTTTGAAGGTCAAGCATAGTGCTTTGAATTCGATCCTTTTAGACATAGGTAGCCAGTGTAGGCGACGCAATGCACCCGTCATGGAGCAGGTTCTGGGGAGCCTCAGCAGGACTCGGGCAGCTGCATTCTGGACTCGCTGAAGGCGGGTCACTTCCGTCTTATTGGCGCCTAACATGAGAGAGTTAGAATAGTCTAATCTGGACAAAATGGCCGCCTGGACTATCAACTGGCGGGTGGGTGGGTCAAAGAAACCCAACATGGGCCTCAGACCCCGTAGAAGTCCAAAGCAGGTACCAGCAACCTTCTTGGTGTGCTCCTGGAACCCAAGAGTGGAGTCGAACCAGATCCCTAGATTTTTCACTGCTGACTTAGGGGTGGGGGCGCTGCCCAGGGACGCCGGCCACCATTGCGTGCTCCAGAGCCCCTTATCTCTCCCCACCAACAACACTTCTGACTTGTTGGCGTTAAGTTGAAGGCAGTTGGTGGTCATTCAATGCGCGACCGCCGCTAGGCCGCTCCGAAACTGCGAGGCATATCCACGAGGCCCTAACAAATCCACTCACAGTCCTACACAGGCACTCAGAGACCTACTCATAGATCCATGCAGATATTCACACACCCACTCACAAACGTATGCCGGCACTCATATACTACTCAGAGACCCATGCATCCACTTACACACCCACTTACAGACTTTCACAGGCACTTGCATACCCTCTCACCCACCTATGCAGGCACTCACAGAACCATATAGGCAGTCACACATCCAATTACAGACCTACACAGGCACTCACAGACCCACACACCCACTCATAAATCCACAGAGACACTCACACACCCACTTACAGACCCACACACCCACGCACAGTTCCACACACACAGTCAAGGCCTCTGTGTGCAGTTTTACTGCCAGGCCGACTTGGCATTTAAAACCCCTTGCCAAGCCATAAACTCCCCTTCTACTACATACACACACTGACACACCCAGCCACACACCGATAGGAGGCATTGACACTCCCAGGCACACACTGATACAGACATAGACACACCCAGCCAAACACTGATACAGCCACTGACCCACCCAGGCACACACTTATACAGACACTAACACACCCAGGCAAACATTGTTACAGACACGGACACACCAATATAGCCACTGACACACCCTGGCACATACTGATACAGCCAGTGACACACCCAGGCACACACTCATACATCTAATAACACACCCTCTCACACATTGATTGAGCCACTTACACACCCAGGCAAACAGCTATACAGACATTGACACACCTAGCTACAGACCAATACAGCGACTGACACACCCAGCAATCACTGATACACTCCCTTACACACCCAGCCAAACACCGATACAGCCTCTCAAACAACCGTACATACACAGATACAGCCACTGGCACACCCAGCCACACACTGACACAGAGTCTGACACACCCAGACACACATTGTTAGCTACTTACACACCCAGCCACACTCTGATACAGAGACTGACACATCCATGCACACACAGATACAGCATCTGACACATCCAGGGACACACTGATACAGCCACTGACACACCCAGACACACACTGATAAATCTGCTGACGCACCCAGCCACACTCTGATACAGAAACTGACACGCGCAGGCATATACATACTCATACAGCCAATGACACACCTAGTCACACATTAATACAGCCTCTTAGACATTCATACAAACACTGAAACAGCCTCTCAAACACCCAGGCACATACTGATACAGCCACTGACACACTCAGCCACACACTGATACAGGCAGTGACACTCCCAGGCACACACTGATACAGACACTGACACTCCCAGCCAAACACTGATACAGCCACACCCAGGCACACACTAATACAGACACTAACTCACCCAGCCACACATTGTTACAGACACAGACACACCCAGACACACACCAATATAGCCACTGACACACCCAGCCACACTCTGATGCAGAAACTGACACATCCAGACACATACTCATACAGCCAATGACACACCCAGTCACATATTAATACATCCTCTTAGACATTCAGCTAAAACACTGATACAGCCTCTCAAACACCCATACACATACTAATACAGCCACTGACACACCCATGCACACACTAATACAGGTACTAACACACCCAGGCACACATTGGTACAGACACTGACACCACAGGCATACACCAATATAGCCACTGACACACCCAGGCACACACCGATACCGCAACTGACAGACCCAGGCACACACTCAAACAGAGTTCACTGGCGAAATAACAGTTTTTGGGTGTGGTTTTGCAGGTACTTGGGTGGGGTCCTAATGTGCCCAATAAAAAGGCAAGCAAAAGACACACAATTGATGGACGGAATGCAGAACAAATCAAAACATTCACCCCCAGTCAAGAGATCTGGGTTAAATCCATCATTCTTGTGCTCACCATGCCACCCCAGTTTAGACCTGGCCAAATGCAAATCAGTCTTGACCCTGTGCCTCATGGGAACAGTCCAGCCCGAACTGCCAAGCCAGGTCCTCCCTGGACCGGAAACAAGCATCCTAGGACCGGTTTTGGGGTTTCACCCCTCTTCAGCCAGGATAGCTTGATTCCAGTGGCACAGTGAGCCCGGGACCCACGTCTGGGCATACCCGGTGCACTTAGGGCGAGAAAGCAAAAGACACACAATTGATGGACGGAATGCAGAACAAATCAAAACATTCACCCCCAGTCAAGAGATCTGGGTTAAATCCATCATTCTTTTGCTCACCATGCCACCCCAGTTTAGACCTGGCCATATGCAAATCAGTCTTGACCCTGTGCCTCATGGGAACAGTCCAGCCCGAACTGCCAAGCCAGGTCAATCAAAAGGCAAGGTTTGGGTGTGTCATCAAGTGAATTTACAATTCCAGTCCGTAGATTCAGGGATTTGTGAAACTCATAAAGCTTTCTTGAAAAACAGATATGGGTGCAATATATATAACTATAAATATATTCACACTGATGTCATTAAGGAAAGTAGAGATGTACCTATTTAAAATAATTTTAAAAAATTCGGTGAATCAGAATTCGCAGATTCATTCCAATCACATGGTCGGAATAAAAACCATATAGTACTTGTAGTCTCGTCTATGTTTTCGTACTCGCAAAGGTGCCAAGGTACCAAAATATAATTTAAAAAAAACTTGTTTAATTACATTTACAAACACATTATATATTTTACATTAAGTACATATCTGAATTTTGCCTTTTAAAACGCATATAAAGTATATTTAATAAAAACAAATTACTACAGTTTTTAAAAAAATATTAAATTAAAAAGCAAAATAAATTGTAGTGAATTTAGTACTAAAAATAAATCCTAGAAATTAACTCAAAAAATTAAACATTACAGGGACATAATACTTTGAAAATAGAATTTGAAAAACCTTTGAAATTAAAAAAACAAAGGTTACAAGGACGTTATATTTAAAAAATAGAATTGAAAAAACCTTAGAAATTCACTGAAAAAACAAAGGTTATAGGGTGTTATAGTTAGCCTCAGATTATACACGCACAAAACCATAGAAATTCAGCAGTTATAGTTACCTGAGCTAACTATAATTCACACCCTGCAATGCACTGCTTATGACCTCTCATATTACATCACTCAAGACATGGTCAGTGACATCACTGATGAGATCACCGATGACATCCCAAATAACATCACTGATGACATCATTGATGACATAATCCACAGAACCACTCACACATCCACTCACACACCCATACAACAACTCATACACCCACTCACACACCCATACAACCACTCATACACCCACTCACTCATCCATAGAGCCAGTCACACACCCACTCACTCACTCACCCATACAGCCACTCACACAGCCACTCACTCTCCCATACACCTACTCACACAGCTACTCACTCACCCATACAGCTACTCACACACCCACTCACTCACCCATACAGCCTCTCAACAGAACCCCTCACTCAACCATACAACTACTCACACACCCACAACCACTTACATACCCAGTCACACATCCATACAAGCACTCACACATCCACTCACTCACCATACAGCCACTCACAGAGACACTCACTCACCCATATAGCCACTCACACATCTACTCACTCACCAGTACAGCCACTCACAAAGCCACCAATTCACTCATACAGCTACTCACACACCTAATTATTCACCCATACAGCTATTCACACATCCACGTATTAACCCATACAGCCACTTAGACACCCACTCACATACAGATACACACAATCACACAGCCAGTCACATAATATATGTTAGAAATAGTATTACTCATTAGAAGTGCACAAAGTATACTAAATTAACTTTTGTAGTACCCTAGTATATATGTTTAACACTCATAAGCTTTTGGGAAAACACTCACAATCACTGAATGACATCATCAGTGATGTCATTTGAGATGTCATCAGTGATATCACTGACCATGTCATGAGTGATGTAATATGTGAGGTCATTAGCAGTGCATTGCGGGGGCGTAAGTTATAGTTAGCTCAGGTTACTATAACTGCTGAATTTATATGGTTTTGTGCGTGTATAATCTGAGCGTTACTATAATGTCCCTGTAACCTTTGGTGTTTTCGTTTCGGCTCAAATGAGCCTTGATCACATGAAGTAAACTTTCCCAAATGTATAAAAAAATAATGAAAACAGACTAAGGACTCACAAATAACACAAATAGAGTGCCATATTGAAGGGCTAAAACACACCCAAATGTATCAGAAAATAAAAATACAATGAGAAATGATCCCATTGTTTCCAGAAGTGATGAAGGTGCTGTGATATGCGTACATATAAAAATATATACAGGCACAAGTGAGAAATACCAAATATCAATTATTTGATTTTGAGTTGCAACATGTAAAATCTTTGCAGTCAAAAATGAAATCTATGCATTCCCAATGAGATAAGCAGTAACTCCCCAACTTGTGTAGGCATCCCCTGGATGTTGCAACTCAAAATCACATAATTAATATTTTGTGTTTCCTACTGGTGCCTGCATGGGGATTGGCTCAGGGCCTACTGGGTGCCCACAAGGGGATAGGCACAGGGCCTGGCCAGAGGTCAAGCCCTGTAGCCAATGCCCACAGCCAAAGACCAAAGGCTGGGGTGCATGGCCCAACTCCCTGCTATGGACGGCCAAAGGCCATGAGCACCGTTGGGGTTAGCCACAGGTTGCCAGAGGGGGTTGGGAATGTGCTCAACTTAGAATATGATCAACAATGGCTAAAGTGATGTTATAGTTTGGCATGGTAATAAGAATTTTATTTACGTTAAAAAACAGAAATTTACTGACTACATTACACATTCACTGGAGTAAATTCCACATTATTCAATAATCTGCAAAGCCTCAAAATCTCCAGTGAATTTTTAGAAACAAATGTTCACACCTTATAAACAACGTCTTTACATAGAATTTGTCTATAGCACTATATACCAACTAGTTGACATAGGCATATGCCCAGACATCCACTGATGGATAATCTATAATGAAAATAAGCTTTTGCTTTCTAACCGATTGTTTTGCAACAGGCTTCGGTTGACGAAAGCCAGCTCAATGGAATCTACTGGCTGAAACATGTAGACCTCTTTTTGGATACATGAGCTAAACCCAAACTCGTAAGGTATCCGCCTTCATTTATTTTTAATCCTGCCATAGGGCCCCGTTATTAAATTCACTCTCTTGCTGAGGGGGACCCTATAGACAGTTTTAAACCACTACACTCACCTCACCACAAAAAACCCGCTCCGCTGTAGTTCAGGCATCGTAGCACACCCAAGGTGCACTCGGCACCTTGGGTGGGAACCCAATGATGAAGCATGCCACCAACTAGGTTGGTGGGTGAGGGTTCTTTTAAAAAACCAAATGGTTTTCTTTTTGGACACAAACTGATCATTCCTTGGTTGGCCAGTCCTTGTTGATACTCTAATTTACCAGGGGAAGTGGACTAGCCTCCCAAAATGCCTCTCTCTCTTGTTGATATTAACAACCTAGAATATGATCAACAATGGCTAAAGTGATGTTATAGTTTGGCATGGTAATAAGAATTTTATTTACATTAAAAAACAGAAATTTACTGACTACATTACACATTCACTGGAGTAAATTCCACATTATTCAATAATCTGCAAAGCCTCAAAATCTCCAGTGAATTTTTAGAAACAAATGTTCACACCTTATAAACAACGTCTTTACATAGAATTTGTCTATAGCACTATATACCAACTATTTGACATAGGCATATGCCCAGACATCCACTGGTGGATACTCTATGATGAAAATAAGCTTTTGCTTTCTAACCGCTTGTTTCGCAACAGGCTTCGGTTTTAGTCACAACCTATTTGAAACATGCCTCTGCAACTCACATCATGTCCTCTCAGCCTTTACCTTGTTTAGAAAGAAATTCTACTTGCACCGAAAACTTTACTGGTTGGTAAACCGTGCACCATATAACTTTCACCATGCACAGCCACACTTGCCTTCAGGGATTACACTATTTCCATTCTAAACTCCTATGTGTGTGCTCACAGTAATTCCATGTTGTATACGATTATAGGCCATTTACTAACAACTTTCTTTTTTTAAATGATGGGAAAGTTTATGGAGTAATGTCAATAGCAATATCATGGATGATGTGATCATGTGACATTCCATCCCACGACTCAAGAACCATATATATCATTCTTTCCAGGTCCAAGGATGGCAGATATCCGGTCCAATAGGTATCAAAAGGGATTATGGGGGAGGTGGACCCACATGGCTACCAGATGCTTATCATGGCACCCATTACGGGGCGGATTGGCCCAGACTCTTTGATGTATATGAGTCACACACTGGATATCTTCCATCCTTGGACCTGAAATGAATGATATATATGGTTCTTGCTCCGTGGGATGGAATGTTGATGACTACTAGCCTGGGATATTTGTTGCATACACAATAGTTTGCCCTGAAGAAGTCCAGTGTTTGGATGAAACACATTGGCTGTTTTGTGCTGTAAATCTCTGGACGCTTTTCCAAGGGAAAACAAATAAAAAAAGAAGAACTGAAAAAGTTGCTCTCTAGAATTAGATTGGGACTCATAATTTATTTTTGTGGTGCATCAGCAGTTTAGTTTTGAATATAATTGACCATATGTCGCATTCATGGGCAGCGGATGCAAGGGGTGAATGCACACATTTCTTCAATCAACTGTGAATATTTTGAAACACATTGGGGACAAGGACGAGGTGCGGTTCTCATGACTTGCTGTCCTATGTCTTTGTAGTATTAAGGTTTTAGGCATGTTGTGTAATTTCCATAAAATACATTCTGTGAATTTCACCGTAGCCTAATGTGAGATATTTCTATCTTGTGTGCTTAATATTATTGAAAGAGGTGGGTTTTCACTCTGCTGGAGATGAGCATGAGGGTTGGGGTCTTGTGAATGCCCATGGGTAGCTTGTTTCAAAGGCTTATGAGATGTACCTATTCAGTTGAACAAACTAAATTGTTTGAATGCTGTCAAATGTTAATTTGAAGGAGTCGAGGGTACGTTTCCTTCAGCAAACAGCAACACCTCTAGTCACAAGGAAGTACGCCTTGAGAAAGAGAAGTGCTTATGTCCAGCACAACGGAAGAAAACAATCATTCATATAAATTGATCTTTGCATTTAATTCAGTGGAAGTAAAAATTGAAGATTTGAATCATATATTTGGAAATCTGTCAGAAAGAGGAAATAGGCAGCTCGTCATTGCTGCTACATATGTATAGGGTGTTAGTTACTCACACATGTGAAGACAGGACCATTGTTTTAGTTATAAAATGGCATCATCTTATTTATTAACGTCAAGGCAGAAACCTCAGACGTACCTGGGAATCACTGCCACCTTTACCTTGAACCGTCCAACTTGGGTGCAGAGGTATGACACATGACCGATGCTACAGACATCATAAAAAAGAAGGGCAGCATTTTCCAAAGAGAGATATAACTTCTTTTCCATTGTCATGGACAAATGATATTAGTTCTTTTGACTGACAGAACAATGCAGGCATTTACGGAATGACACCAACTAATAGGGAGAGGCACTGGTTTACATCATCTTTCAAAAATAATCTGGGGCATGAGCGTCTGAATTTTAGGCCCTCATTATGAGAGACCTCAATACTCCCATGGTGCCACTAACAGCAGTTAAAAAACCCACCAATATTAAGAGGTCCACAGAGATCTCTTTACTTACACACAGAGACTTTGGCAGCTGATAAAAGCTGAAAACCCCATAAAAAAGTCCTGGAGAAAAATGAGGAATTCCTGGGGGAATTGGAGCTGTATTATTGGTTCACCCATTAATTCCTAATTCCATAATGGGCTGGATTCCCTCCCGCCCCCATGTTACCAGAACTGCTAGCTCCGGGGGTGGGGAAATACTGGCTCATTTTCTGGGGTGCTCTTAACGAAGGCCTTAGAAATGTGTTTTGAATTGTTTCAGTATGAGTGCAATCTATGTATGAAAGTAAAGAGATCTGCGTCTTCCTATGGATCTCATAATTCCGAGGGGGGCAGTAACAGCTCTTACCAGCCTTTTAGACTTATGAGGCCACTCGTAATGAGGGTCAAAGTTGCACAAACAAGACAAACACTGGGCATGTTGCTGGTCCTGAAGAGAGCATTTATCTTGGAACAGTATGTGCAAATGGTTTATAAAAGTGATGTCATTCTATATTTCTAAGAAGAGATAAGACTTCAGTGCATCTGCTGGTGGCACAGTTGCATAAGGCATCCCTTAAGCACTTTAATGAGTGCTTCAGCTTAGCAAAGTGTCCATCCTAGCATTCTTCTGCATACATTCAAGCATGGTGTTATGAAAGAAGTCAGATTGTGCTGTCCATTTAGATTATGTAGGAGGTTTACGGATGTCATCCACTAAAACCATATTTTGGCCATGTTTATCCCATCTGTGCCACCAAGGCGTTTGAATGATTTCATGGTGTATCTTATTCTGATGAATGTTTAAAGAAACGCTTGTTTCTGCTTTATGGTTGTTTGCAACATTTATCTGGTTTCGAAAAACGTTTGTGGTGGAGGTAAGGAGTTAGGCTCGAACACATCCGGCAATTATAAGACACAATTTTTATGATACCCTAGCTCTTTCAAGCCCATTGAGTCATATCTTATTATCCTTCCAGTGTTTACATTCACATCATTTAGCATTTTTCCCATTTTTTGTATTTCTGTATTTTAGTTGGTAAATGGTTACTATTTATCAAATGTACTCATGCATGTATTTCTTCATTTTTTAATGGTTTCTTTCTTTTTTTGTTTTTTGGGGTGTGCAGCTTCTGTTTGTATCACAAAGCCTCTGCAATATTGGTCTATTTGTATTTATTTTCTTACTAAATGGCAATAAAATTTTATACAACAAAAAAAAACAATTGGCAGTTCTTCAATTGCTAGGAATGGAAGTCCTTGCAGGTAGGAAGAAGGACCACATATTGGAACTCCCCTCTGGTTTTAGGTGGAGATAGGGCTGTGTAGTTATACCCTGAGCAAATGGCAGTGAAACGGACAAGCCTTCATTATCAGGATTTGGCACCGAGGGGAGGGAGCGGGAGATTGAGGAGACTAAGGGACGGATTTAGCATATAATGGGAAAGTCACCTTTTGAGATGCTTACTTTTTCAATGGTTTTCTTCACTGAAAGGGCACCTGCATTCAAGGCAGGGGCCGCTTCTGTGGAAAAATAAAAGATAGCGGCTGGTCCGCCATGTTATGGCAGCATATCAGACTTTTTGTCTGTGTATGGAAAATAAAAAATCAGTGTCTCTTAGGGGCACAGCTTTGTCTCCTTGTGGATGTAGGTGTTTTCCACTTTCCTTGTCTGGAAGAAACAAGAAAAAAACCAATGGATATGGCAGAAACTTTTCACTGGTGAAAAAAGAAAAAGGCTACTCCTGTTACAACTCCACTATGTTTACCGCTTTGCTTTAAAGGAATGGGCCAAACGGTATTTTCTTCAAGTTAAACTGTTTGCACTACATGGCACAAAATAATTTCACAAAGGTTTCCAGGTGTTATACGACACTGAGAAAATAATTTTCTCCACTTTCCAAAGTGAAAGATGTGACTATGTTTGAGGTAAAATCAAGATGTGGCCTACATTTGTGGTAAATATTTATTGCTGTCCAGACCCGGACTGGGAACCAAAAGCAGCCCTGGCAAATTTTATCAGATCAGCCCCCATTCTGTGTGCAACAAGCAACCACAGCAAGCAGGCCTACGAACTGTGAACAAGTTCCATGTATTATTAATTAACAGATAGAACATCATTGCATTGAAGGGAGTCCTCTCCAGTCTCAGGCACATAATAAGGGCCTGATTAAGACTTTGAGGGTGCGGCGCCAGGCCCGCCCCTCTGCTGCACCTCCAAAGCCGTGGTCAGGCCGCCCGCCAGATTAGGAGTTTCCTCCTGTCTGGTGGACTTTTTTTTTTACATTCTCATAGCGGTGCCCTGAAAATGGGCATCACAATTGGAAGGCCAAAAACAGTTCCTGCACGGCATGGACTGTTTAGTCCATGCCGTGCTGGAACTGAGGTGCATGCATACAGGGGCTGCATGCATCCCCATGCGGAGAAGGCACAGGGCTTTGTTTCCTCTCCGTCATGGTGTCCATGGAGTAGGAACCTCCATGACACCACCGACGGAGAGCAAACTCTAATATGCTTGGTGGGACCGTGGCGGTCCTGCCAAGCAAATTGTAGCCTCCTGACCGCCGCAACACCGTCAGGGGGCAATGGCAGTCCGACTGCCCTATTCATAATAGGGCAGTTGGGAGACCGCCACCGCTGCGCCCCCATGAGTCTGGCAGTCTGTAGACCACCAGACTCGTCAATGGTTCCCAAGGGCAGTGGCGTAGCAATGGTGTTATACACCCTGGTGCAAGTAAGGAAAATAGGCCCCCAGCTGATAAAGTACAGCAATAATCAGCATTTAGTAGGCCCCTCAGGCCTCTGAGCCCCAGTGCTACTGCACTTGCTACACCATTGAAAGGAACACCTCTGATTATGAGCTCAGGGTCAAAGGGGTGGCACACTATCACAGGCCATCACAAACGTCAGATCAGGCGAGCCATGTGCGTCTATAAAATACATGCCCCTTCCACTCTCCTATGGCAGCAATTCACAGAATTTCTTTCACTATCCTGTCAAACAAATTACATTTAAGTCTCAGGTGCATTATCTAGAAATGCTCAACAGCGCTGCTCATCACCTCGTAGCAAGTAACACTTTTTATGTCGGGCTTATACACTTTAAACTAATTGAAAAAACAAATGTTTTTGAATTTTCTGCAGGCAGATTCTGATAACTGATTGTGCACGCTGTAAAAGCCTTTGCTTTTGCAATGCTTGTGAGCTGGACAGCCAGCAGTCTCCTCAGCTCTTAGCAGCAAAACCAACCCCCACATATACCAAAACCAGCCCTCAAAACTCCAGCCTCCTGGGGAAATGCAGAGTGCCCAATAGGGCCAGCCCGGGCCTGTTGCCCTTTCTTTTGCACTAATGGAAAGTTCCTGTTATATGGCCTCTCGCCGTTCTTGTTCAAAGCTACTCTTACCTAAATACTGTTCAGTATCTTTGTTCGGTAGGGAAAGAAAGATTTGTACGGCCACAACAGCCACGGTGAGCTGTGGGGTCTACAGTCTATTTTAATGTTTGTCCAGGGATCTTTGTGCAATGAGATGACGATGTACCTCCTAATACGATTTTACAATTCAAGCATCATTCAACAGCACTGTGGGTGGCATTAACGTTTAGTGAGGACTTTTTATTAGCATGGGCCACAAAGGTAAGTACAGTAGAGCACGATAGATAAATATGTAATTATTCAAAAAATAGACACCATTCCCAATTTGTATGCTGGACCGAAATGTCTATCAGGGCGCTTAAATGAGTCGGGCGGGATGAGACTTTGCCATATTTGGAATCCTTTTCATTTAATCAGATTATTGTTATTTACAGATATCGAGATCTGTTCCTCTTTATTACACTGATTTGCACTCCTATTCATAAAGCGTGTTTAAGGATAGAATTCTAGGGCCGCAAGGAATCCATATTAGTTATGTCTAGGTTCTTTGAGGTAGAACATTGATCCAGTACTGGCCAAAATGCGAGGCTGTGGGCATGTGACCTGCACAGGAAGAAGCCATTTTGCAGGCAGGCGGAGTAATTGAATGCTTATAGAGCAGTATGTCCCAATGGGTGGTCTTTGTCTGGGATGCATAGTAAGAAGGTAGATTAGGGGAGCTCTCCTGCAATCTAATTGTTGTAAAAAATTAAATGAGCAGTCGCGGCCGGCATGGCTCACTAGTGACGGGGCGGGCGCAGGGGGGGAGGCGGGGGAGGATCAGAATTTTAAAAAAAATTACCTTGAGGCCGGGTCCCGCATCTTCTCCGCTCCTGCTCTCCTGCCTCCGACAGGAACAGGAAGCAGGTAGCCAGGCTCCCTCCCCTAAGCCAATCACAACGCTGCAATTGCAGCATTGTGATTGGTCTGAGCCAGTGCTTTAAATGGAAAAAAATAAGTGCAGGTACTCACCAAGTTGGGCTAGGGGGCGGGCCAGGGGGTGTGGCTTGGGGGTGGAGCTAAAGGCAAACATTTGATGGGGTCCAGATTTTCTTGGTGCGCATAATAGAGATATTTATCTTTAAAGTATGCTTGTTGCTCTTGCATGTAACAAAGGATGCATTTACTATTTAACATTTGGGAAGATTGCCTCTGCACAAATGGTACAAGGAGAATGTAGAATTTTGATAATATATACAATTATGACTAATGTGGTCAGTTTGTTTTTTTATGAATAATTAAAATTGAAAATATTTCAATTCTGAGAATGAAATAGACATTAGTAAGGTCTGGAAGGGGTAGTGGTCCTTGGAATGTCAATCATTCCCATCCTGCCCTTTTAGGGGTACACTTGCACCCTTTTTCTTTCTGAAATCTTCACAGTATCTCTGTCTTTTCAAATGTCTTTACTCTGTACTTCTGCATCCTTTCTTCACCTCCCCTTCACTGTGCTCATTCACACCCACAAACGTGCTCAGTCTCTCTCTCCTCACCTGTAAACACATCATTATATTTTGTCAATATTTCATCAGGTACCTACCTCCTTTGCACACTTACCTTTATGATCAAAATTAAAATGACCAAATATGGAACTATTACTTTGTGCACTCTGCTGGGAGGCCAAGGATTGGATGTGCGCCTTTGTGTCCCACTGGCAGACACAATGAGAAGCTCACACAGCCTTCATCCTTAAGTCCAAAGCTATTAAATCTTACCCCACTATGAACACTAATGCACACCCTCAACCCACCCAGATCACAAAACCTAATTTGTAAGGCTGGATATATTACACCACCTACTAATGCAGACAGACCCGGGGCCAAGAAGTATTTAGAGGCAACTCAGAGATATCTCAAGAGACCAAAAAACGGAAGTGGTGGAAATGGGTGGGGACAGTCCCATAGGGAATTCACATAATTAGGGCGTTTACAACTTAATAAACAATGCTTCAAAAAATGTGCATGTTACAGAGGCAGTATTTGTCAAAGACAGAAAGCTCCCCTGGCTACTTTTTATTATAAGGCCTAGAGATACCATGAATGCACACCATACAGGTGATGCAGCAGATATTACTATGTTGTGGGGTTAAATGGGTTATTGGGAGTGGGCACTTTATCATATGTGCCCCTTCTTGGCATCCCTCAGACACCTTAGGTCTGCTGTTCTAAAGAGAGTGGTACCACAGATTACCCACACTTTATCCAAAGTATCCCAACCTCCCCACTGCACCACATGGCACACTACTGCTCAAGAATCCGTTGCCAATCAAGTTGGTAAGACTGACAGTTCTCATTTAAGTGTCCACAAGTATATTTTAATGCCCAGTAATAACAAATGATTCACCGCTTTTAAGCAGTTTGGAATCTTCTCCGAAAGGAAATAACACAAATAAAATCACACATAAACGTGGGTCTACAGAACAGGGCTGACTTAAGGCATGGGGAACCTGGAGCAAGGCCCAGAGAGGCTTACTTCAGATGGGTGCACTGGTCTTCCCTATCAAATTGATTTTTGAACCATTTTTGGAGATGCCCAAGTCCTGTGCCACACATGGATTCCACAAACACACAGAGCATGCTAGCCACTGTGAGAATGCAAATCTGAGATCAGAGTCCCCAGTCCCTTTCACTTTTTCTGACTGGTTTCGACACAAAGGTAGTGCTCTTTACTATTCTTAATGTATGTTTCATATTTACACCCACCTGGATGAGATACCTTTAAATCTCTTTTTGGAACGTGGAGGTCCAGCAAGTATTGCAGGTTCAGCAGATTCTAGCCATGTGGGTGCTGCGCCATGTTAAGCAGATAACTGAGGGGTTACCCTAAACCTTTGCAGAGTCCACACTCCCTGAGTTTTTCACAAAATTCAGCGCCCTCGCTCTGCTTAAACCACACCTGTTTTTGTGTTACTCCGTGGACCAGTGACAAAGGAATGAGCTTTCTATTCGCTAAAACAAAAATCTGTTATTTTATACTGCTTTCACTAAACTCTTTACATAAAACAGTATTATATCAAATTCTTTCCACCGATTCAAAATGTATATCTAGTCTATCGACCTTTTAAGGATTAACTGCTGAAACATCTTCCCCAGGATTAAAATGTGAGACCTGCACATCCCACACCGATCTCGGCAGAAACTGCTGACCTTCCTAAGGTGAGTGTCCTATTGCACCAGGTAGCATAGGAGCCAGTCTCTTAATTTCACTATACCATGAAGAGAAAAAAACAGTCACCTGATCTCACTGTACCAGAGAGAATCTTTGCCAGTCTCCTGATCTCACCAGGAGGATTGGAGCCATCCCCCTCATTTCCACAAGAAAGACAGGAGCCAGCCTCAAGCACCTGCGCCAAGGTTGCCACCTGGCCGTTTTTTGATGCATTATTAGATGCAGGACGGTAAAAATATTGGGAGAAGTAGAGAAACCCGATTTTTTTCCCCTGCTGAGACATAAACCTAAACCTGCAAATAGATGGAGAAATCAGTTAAAACGTCTTTGAGGACTGTCTAAAATGTTTCAGAATGATTAACAAAACAAACTGAGAGAAAATTGTCATGTAATAAAATAGCTTTGACAATTGTTTGTCACCTCCAAGCTCCTGGCTCTTTCAGAATAAGAAGAGGTAAAGACAAAAATGGCCAGTGTTTCCTGTCTAACAAAGGTGGCGGCTGCAGGCGCTCCTGTTCCCTTTCTTACGTTTCCTACATTACCCCTTTTCCCTTTGTACACCCGCACCTCACTGCCCTGCTACCGAGTGGCGATCACCTGCAGGGGACATGATGCCCCTCGACAGTTCTATTCAATATCCTTCCCTGGGTCCCGACTGGAAATTTACGGTTCTCTCTTTTCTGGGAACATGGGCGCTAAGGTGCAGTTAGCTAAGAAGGAAGGGAAAGCCAAAGAGAGCAACTCCCTTTACAGTGATTCCATTCCTTCCTGCCACACTGCAGCGTCGAGGGTGACGCCAGCACACGTTTACAGCAGTGGCTGCTCACTGGAAAATGGTCATGATAGAGTGCTGGGTGCGCGCTCATGTGACCGTTCTGCCCAAAACCGGACAGGCCCAAGTGAGTACCGGTACTCTCCTCAGGCCTGGAGAAGTTCCGGTACTCACAAGGGAAAAAAATAAAAGTGCCGGTACTCAGTACCTGTGAGTACCGGCCCATTTAAAGCACTGGTCTGAGCGCTGTAACAATGCACTCAGCCAGGGGCAGGAGGGGTGGGCATGTACTCCATGCAGGCTGCAATGCAGCCTGCAAGGAGAACAGGGAAGTGCGCATGACTGGTTTGAACGGCCCGAGAGGGCTGACCAAACAGTCATTGCGCACTTAGGAGTGGGCAAACCGCTCCTCCCCTGCCCTGCTCGGACAACAGAGCAGCCCCACACACCCGCCCGCCGCAAAGCAGCAGACAGGAAACATAAAATGACAATAACTCTAAGTTATTGTCATTTTATGTTTCTCACTGCTTAAAAGCAGTGGGGCGACGCTCCTCCGCCATAGCGGAGGAGCCGCTCCTGGACATGAGCCTCCCTGGCTAGGGTAGGTCTGTTACAGAAACACACATAATGAGGGTTAGAGTCCTGCCGGTTTTGGGCCTTGGACAATAAACAGTGACCTTCACAGGAAAGGTGAAGAGTCCATGGTTGGCCTTATCTCTGTCTTTGACAGCACCCTGTCTGAGGAAAAGATGAAGTAATGAGCTTCACAATGGAGCTCAGTCGATTGCCTCTATGGCCTAGTTGTCTTGTAAGTACCACTCATCTCTTGTGGTGTCACTGTGTGTGAAAAGCGAATTCTATGTGTATGGGTAGTGTATGCCATATGTATGTATTTCCCAAAGGATTGAAACGTAACGTGCTGTTTACAGATGCACATGTCATTTTTTTACAGTTAGCTAAGTAAAGAAACGAATGTCAAAAACTCTTCTACATATGCAGTTATTAACATGACCATGCTTAACAATTCTCAGTATTCACACTTAGCATGTTGTCATGAAATTAAAAATCACACTTTATCAATTTATAATGCTGTACCAACTTAACCTAAGAACTCGAGGTGCCTCCACAATGTCCGGATAGTTTGTCTATCTGTGGCTTGTAGCCCCCTCAGAATACGCATTCTGTCCTCCGCTAGCCTTGGTAGGATATTGCCCTCTAATACAAAAGAAGCACAAAGTCTTCCCTCAAAATATAGAAATGCTTCACCCATGGATTAACATATTTATAGCTCCCAATATTGATTTTAGAAATCAACTATGACCTTTATTTAAATTCGAAATGTTCTAACTGTACATGATTTAGCCAACAAAATCACGACCTCTGACCTCAGGAAAACATGGGCATATCTAACAGTGGTGCAGCAGGTGCAATGGCACCGGGACCCAGCCATGTCTGCACCGGCCGAAGCTAAGAAGCCATACGTGGGCTCTACTGAAAATGATTTCCTGCCTTGTTACCTGGGATTTCCCTCTAATTTAATTGAGGTTGGGTGAGGGGTGGAAGGAGCGGTGGTTTTCCGGGTTATCTCACGGAGAGCTTTTGAGTTACTCAGTAACCCCTAGTAGTGGCAGGAGGCTCAGCAATGTGTAAGGCAGCAGCACTCGTGGTCAGTAAATTGCAATTGTAAATTGTATTTATATAGTGCTTACTTACTACCTCTGACGAGGTGTAGAAGCGCTTTACAGAGAGTAGCACTCAACTTCGGAACCCAAGATTAGAGTTAAATAGTCAGCAGATCAGTAATATGTGTGTTTTTTTTCTCCTTGTGGATTAATTGTGTTACGTTTGTGCTCTTCAGTTCTTATTTGTTTAGTAGTATTTTGAAGTGCTTAATTTGTAAAATAATAAGTACTGGTGCCAAATGTTTTCCTCAGGCGTCTGCAACCGTCTCTGACGAATGTCAGGACTACTTTGTTTTGGTTGCACCTCATGCCTCTTTCTTTCACTACTATATACTCCCTGTCCCTTTATTTCTCTCTTGCAGGTTCTGTATTTATCCCTGCTCTCTCCCTTTCTCACTGCTATCTGTGTTGGAAAGGATAGCCAGTGGGCGGCATGTCCTTTCCCTTGGACCTCGATCCTCGTGCAACATGTCGAGCAGTGGCATATCATGAAGGGGTCCTCCTTCAAAATGTGGTGAGGGGCCGATAACACTCCAATATCTCACAAATATTCATACGCCATAGGCTAAATGGGAGCCCCAAAATGGTGGGGGTCCCTATAGCCTGCCCATGTGGCACAGAGGTCTGAATTACGCTGGAGCAGTATGAGCTCTGAGTAACTGGCTGCAGGTACTGAGGGCCACATGCATCAAAGGAAAAACCGGTCGCAAACGGGCAGATTCGGTATTTTTGCATTTGGGATGCATCATCCCAAATGCAAAAATCGCAATTTAAGGAATCGCAAAATTTGCGATTACCTAAATTGCAATTGCATTTAAGCAATCACAAATTGTGATTCCTTAAATGTAATGCATTAAACAAAATAATTTAGCGATTTCGCTAATAAGAATCATAAATTACCATCAATCTAAAGTTGATGGTAATTTTCGATTTCTCTGACAAATGCACTAAAGTGCATTTTTGAAAGTCACATGATACACACACACATGCCCTTGGGGCATGTGTGTGCGCAACATGTGGTTAAATTGTAAATTCAGGGGTGCAACAGGGTATCCTTTTGGAACCCTTGCACCCTTGAAATTGCATGCGCAATTTGCGAGTACCTATTGGGTACTCGCAACTTGCGCATGCAATTTCTATTGATTCCTATGGGCCTCTAGGCCCATAGGAATGAATGCGTAGCAATTCCTTAATTGCGGCTCGCAATTTGCGAGTCGCAATTAAGGAATTTTAGGAATTTGCTATTTTTGTGCGAATTCCTACATGCATAGGCATTTGTTATTCCTTATTAGCGAATCCTTAATATTTGCTAATTAGGAATCGCAGATGAGATTTTTGATGCATGTGCCCCAGAAAGTCTTAAAGCTGCGACCAGAGAAGTTATATGCAGGGATTTTCGTATTGTATATTGGAGGTGAGGTATTTAAAAAGGACATCCGAGTCAATGGCTTGCTAAGGGTCTGGCTTGATTTTAAAAGACGAGACGAGCCAGCAACAAATTTGGAACGTCAATCACGCAACAAATGTCATGTAGAAATATGATAAAGGCTCTTCAAACTTCAAAAAAAATTATTTCTTTAACATGCACAAGTATTTCACTGTAGTACATTTAAGTGCATCACTGCATTAAATGGCATTTCTTAGAAGTAATAGTTTCTAAACATGAATGTAAAACCATTCCCCCACAACTCTGACGATGATGCCATTAGTCAACTTAGAGGTAAGTCAGTTGTCATGTGTACGCTTTGTGTGGCCTAGGTTGTTTTTACAGATAGAGCAGCATTCAAATCTTTTTAAAAATATACTAGAGAGGTTTATGTACAACACACATCATGAGCTTATGTATTTCAAGGTGCCCTCAAATGTGATGATGAGGAAAAGGAGGCACAGCAAAATACTGTAATTGCCTAAGTTTACACAATTAGATCAGGCGGGAAAGCTAGGATTGATCCTACATTTCCTAGTTTATGTTGTGCAATTCAGCAGTTTAATTGTATCTCTCTCCCATTTCACATCAAAGGCTAATGTCTTGCCGTTAACTTTTGAGGAGCTACACCAGCATCTGTGTTATATAAATGCACTCATTACATGCTGAATGAAGTTGAAACATGAAGACTTTCTACAAAAAGAAATGAAGGATAAGGTAAGCAAAAATAGGGGACTTCAGTTTAATATTGATATCACCTGCTTCCCTTAACTAAACAAAGACACTGAATTCAGGAACGGTGCATCACCTTTGATAAAGGTAATTACATGCATTAGCAAAACATAGGTCGGGAAAAGTTCACATGACACAAGTGAAGTGTGAGTTCAGCTGCCAGCAGACCTATACACAGAAGCCCCATGTGCAAGCTTTTTTCAGTTTTCATTACCATCTGGGTTGGAAGGTGGATATTCAGATAGACTGGCCATTGGGACCTTGCAGATTGCTATGAAAATGCTTGTAGAAAAATCACTACCTTAACATCACTCTCTCTGGGCAACACCTCCTCTGCTGCAGGAATTACAGGTGGCTTGGTGATTGAAGAAAAAGGGCGAGTACCAGATGCCACATCAAGGCGCAATACAATTCACTTCACAGTCACTACCTTCAGGTTATTGAAATATTAAACCAAACCTACACATTTGATGATGACACTCTTCTGACTACATTTGATGTTACATCATAATACACCATCATACCACATGAGGATGTTCTTATGGCATTGAAGCTCTTAATAAAAAGAACTGTGAAAAAGCATCAAACGTGCTTACCAACTTTGCAAGAGTTATCCTTAAAACCAATAATTTTACCGTCACTATCTGCAGATATAAGGGACTTCCATGGGCACTTAGATGGCACCATTCTATGCAAATATCTTCATTGAGAAACTAGAGGACTATATAATTGCTATTTCAAGCATCAAACCAATGTTACATTGATGACATAGTTATAATGTGGAAGGAAATAAGTGGAACAGTGGAAGACTTTATAGCTTACATAAACAGTATCCATTCTACCATCAAATTCACCAGCAGCAATACAAAGAGAAGCATTATCTCCCTTTTCTGGATGTGCTACTCACCATTTATGAACAAAAAACTATATCTGATCTGTACCACAAGCCTGGAGGTGCTACTTTGTATCTAAACTGGACTTCATGTCACCCACACCACGCTAAACTCTGCATCATCTACAGCCAATCACTCAGAATAAGATGCATCTGCAGCAATGACGACACCGGTAAAGACCATCTACAGGAGCTTGCTACATTATTTCAAATGTGAGACTATCCTCTGCATATCATAATACAGCAAAAATTGACAAGTCATTGCAGTTACCCAGGGAAGCACATATTTGGAATACCAACAGCAGAAACAAACAAATGCAGGGGTTTATTGCTGTGATTCTAAAAGGTGCATCACATGTGAATACCTTTTACAAACATCCTCAGTAACTAGTTCTGTTACGAGAAGGACCTATGGAATAAGACAGCATCTTACACGTCGATCAACATGAATTATTTATGTGATTCAGTGTCAATGCCAAAGCTGTAAAAAAACAATATGCAAGAAACTTGATAAGCCTGTAGCCAATCATTTTAAACTTGTGGACCAACAGATTTGAAGAGCTCCCCGGTGGAACATGTCTTAAAGGAAGAACTACTGGACTCAAGATAAAACTTCTGGATGTACCGTTTAAAATCATTGCATCTAGATGGACTGAGCATCACTGACAATACCACCTGATTACTGCATATCTCAAGAGATCTCAGGACTGCATTGATTCCACATTCCAAATATATTACACAATCACAGTCTCCATTGTGTAGTTAAAGTTAGTACTGTGTGTCCATAGAAATGTTTTTGTTTTGGTAATAAGTTTTGCACAGTTTGATGGGTCTTCACAAAACCTTTCAAACAAAAGGTTCATCCACCTCAGCTCCTTTCTGGAAAAGGCGATCCATCAAGCGGGGTTTGAGAAAGAAAGGGTGCCCCAAAGCGTGTTTTTCCAATCCAATTTCCCACAGGAATTTTGAACGGCGCTACAGCAAAAACAGTTGAACGGAATTACACCAACTTTGGCAGAAAGCTACATCATTACCCAGTAAGCGTACATTTTGCGATTTGGTGTAAATCCATCCAGCAGTTTTTGAGAATCCGAGGTTAAAAATGTATAGATGTTTCAGGCCACTGTAGTACCATGGGACCGGCAGATCAAAAGATTAGTTCTGATTGGCTGCCTCACATCAACAAACATTTTGGCAGCCATTTTAGGACTCAGGGACTCAGTCCCCTGTCCTGAACAGTTTTTAAAAAAATATAGCAGGGAAGGATAGGGATAACCTGACACTCTAGGCCTTGTGGTGGGGGGGGGGGGGGGTCCCTTGGGGCCAAAATATATATTTTTTATTTCTTTTCAGTACCACAGTAAAATGTTTTAAAAAAGGGCAGGCTCCTACCCTTTTCAATTTGAAGCCCGCGTGCTAGGCCAGGACCCAGGGGTTTCCCGCATTATTTATAATACGGGAGGGGGCATGTAGTTTCCTGATTGAGCCATTTAATGGCAACAGGGACCCCATTCCCCGAGGCCCACCAAATGATTATTTGGGGAAGGGGTGTGGGGCACCAAGCCACATTATGTGTTGAAATGAGATAAAAAGAAATGTTTAATAACAACTGAAATTCACAAGTTATAGTTTACTGAACCAATTATATCTTGAGGCCTAGCCATGCACTGCTTATGACCTCACATATTACATTACTCATGGCATGTTAAATGACATCATTGATGAGGGCTGCAGTCATGCCAGAGTACCGGGATACCCACAGCCTAAATTATTTTAACCACTGGCAATCTTGAAGGCCAGCCCCTGGGCTCTCCCACTCCATAAGTACCAGGGGTGTCAGAGTGTACCCACCCTGCACCCTTATGCCCTTTTTCAGAAACATTTTCAGGAGATGTGGACTGAGTCCACGCACCCTATAATGGAGGTCTGAAAAATCTGTTCTCAGTTGCAGCCAGGCCATCAGATCACTCTGTACCAAAATGGCGGACAGAAGTAAAAGCTCTCTTAGCCAATCATAAGGCCCAATTTTTTTAATTTTTTTTATTTTTGGTACCATGAGACTCCTGTGGGATCAACCATCCAGACATACCTAACTTTTCTGAGGGTCCATCCTGAAAAGCAACAAACTTATTAATGAAACAAAAACACTCTTAATAGGGAAACTCTTACCTATCTAGGACTATACTGGAACTATATATATGTGCATATATTACATTTGCTTTTGAATCATGGGTTTGAAATTTCCCAGAATATAGTTATTTCTCACCTCACCTGTTTTACACTTTTGGTTTTATTCCTGTCCCTGGTAGACAGAATAAAATTGGAGGATCTGACTATGGGACAGTTTAATTTTGTTTATCTTTTACATTTGCTTTCTGCCCAAGCTCACCCACACCTTACACTCTCTTAGGGTAAGCGAAAACATCTAAGAGCTCCTTCTATTCTAGGAGGAGCTGTGTTGTGAGGAGGATCTCTAGGATGAAGCATATCACTTCAGTATGGGTGAGGGTTCACGTCTTAAAGAATATTTTTTTCTATTCTTTTTGCCAGAAACATCAATTCTCAGCAATTTCCTTAACATTAGTTTTTGCTTTTAGTTGTTACAGCCAGGTACTTTGTTGTGATTGTTTGTTTCATTAGGAGTGTATACCTGCTTGGTCTTTAAATATTCCCCTTGGCCTTTTTGTGTTACTATTTATAGTTATTTTGTAGCTCGGTCTTGCAATATGCACCCACTACATAATCCACTCAGTGTTCCTAAACTGTAACTCAAATTCATCCTATAAAAAAACCAGGAGCTACAACTAACGCATTATAGGTTTGGGGGGAAGGGTTCCCATATCCAGTTAAATCTCCCCTTCTTACTTTTTAATTTACCCTTGAGATGCAGGTCTTCATATTTGAATTTTAGAAATCCAGTGAAACAGTAAAACATTATTGTCAGTCTTTTCATGTTAGCATTAACCTTTGTACAGTAGGTGGCTGTGGGATATACATATAGGGGAACAGTGAAAAGCTAATACCACTGAGTTTTCTAAATAGCATGAAAACTGTTTCTAAGCACTAGAATTCCCCTAAGAAATATCAAACATGCATTACATTGTCCAAGTTATGGGCCCCTGGACTCTAGACGTCAACTTAGCTGCTTCATCTAATCGCCTGCCTCCGAGTGTCGTCCTCCACCACTATTTGTGTTGCACAAACACTTCTCAAGTCCTCTCACTGGAACTTTCACTGCTTGGTCCATTTAAGCCAAAATTAATAATTTGCTTCACACTGTTACACATTTAAATGAGGGTGAGCCACTCCTTGAGAACTGAATGTTCTCCCAAAGAATGTCCATAGACTTGAATATAATCTCATCCCTGCACTAGATACTAGTTTAAGGATGACACTCATTTTGAATCTACAAGGCCAGTAAGGTTCAGGGATGAAACTCCATTCGAGTCTGTAAAGCTAGTGAGAGTGCAGAAGTGAGACGCAACTGACTTCTATGCAGCCATTTTGGAGGAGATATGTCACCAGTGAATACATTTTTGTCAGGTTTTCAATGTTCAGAGTCATTCAGGTGAGATCTAGAGGACAACGTTCTGGGAGAGCTGCTGCATTTGCCTCTAGGTTAGGTTATTAGGCATGTTACTTCAAGTGCCATGACACCAACAGTGTAATCACAAATTCAGTATAAAAGCAATTTTATGGTTTGTTTCATGTTCTAATCAAACTGGGAGGAAGGCTGGCCTATCTAGAATAATTACCTGAGTTCAGGAAGACACTGACCCTCTAAACCAAATGATTTTTCCTAATTCACATTGTTTACATTGATCTGTTTTCAGGGTCCACTTTCAGCTGAAGCTCATAGCCTTCACTTGCTGCCCTTTGAGATATGTGACTTGCTAAGCCCTTGCCTCCTAAGCCGAGGTGATGGAAGGGTGGGGGGCATTCAGTCGGTGCACAGTCGCCCAGGTACTACAGCAGAGGTTACAAATATTGTTTCCTCTGGTTTGAAGGCTGGTTCCTACTGCCACACGTAAATTCCCTCAAGTTAATCATGGAGATGCCCAGTTGTCTAGGCAATTTATTTTCCTCCTAGTGCGACGTACCTAGTTTATTGGACCTACTGCAGAGATCTGTAAGTAACACGCGCAGGTTAATAGGTTCTGTTATGTTTCTAAGGAGAACCTTAGCATCTGCTGCCTCTGCAGACCCTGTGCTGAACCTGCTCTGAGTGAGGAAAGCTTTCATTGCAGCTATTAGTTCTGTACCTGCAGTACTTCATGTGACATAAGCTTGCAGTGCAGCTCCTTTATCCGATCATGTTCTAAATGAGGTATTGTTAGAAATAAGGGTCTCTAGTTGGCAATGGTTTGCACCTTTGTCCAAATAGGGACCCTCGCTTCTAGTCAGGGAAAGGGGGATACACTCCTAAAATAACCCCTGCTCACCCCCTTGGTAGCTTGGTACGAGCAGACAGGCTTATCTCAGAGGCAGTGTGTAAAGCATTTGTGAACACATACAGTAACACAGTGAAAACACTACAAATGGGCACCACACCAGTTTAGAAAAATAAGTAATCTTTATCTAAACTAACACAAGACCAGACGACAAAAATCCACAATACAGTATCAAAAATAAGGCTCTTAGATGGTAGAAATAGTTCCGTTCAATGCAAGTTATCAATGCAACACTTTTCTCACAAAGTACCTTAGATGAGTCACACAAAACAAACAAAAGGGTCGCAGGGAAGGTGATGCGTCAGTTCTTTGCTTCGGGGGAGGTGATGCGTCTGTTCCTTACTGCAGCGCAGGGGAGGCGATGCGTCTGTTCCTTACCGGAGAGGAGAGGATGCGTCTGTTTCTTACTGCGTTCCGGTTACGATGCAACAAGATGGCGCCTCGATGCGTTGTGACGATCCGGTGCAATGCGACAAAATGGCGGCGCGATGCGATGGTCCGGTACGATGCGTGATCTTTTGCAGCCGCACGGCAGGTGCTGCGACGGTCTTCTCGGCGATGCGTCGGGACCCGGTGTGGATGCGGCGCACTTCTTCCTGGTTGCTCGGCGAGGCGTTGGGGCCAAGTATGGATGCGGCACTCTTCTTCCCCGTGCCTCGGCGATGTATCGGGAATCGGTGCGGATGCGACATGCTTCTTCTCGTTGCGTCGATCTTCCAGCTCCAGCGACAAACAGTCTCTAGAGGTCCTGAACAGCAGCAGGCACCTCTCTGCAGGTTAGAATTCCCAGCAAGGAAATTCAGGGGAGCTGGTGGTGAAGTCTTTGTGTCCCTGAGACTTCAGACAGGAGGCAAGCTCAGTTTCAAGCCCTTGGAGATCTTCCTCAAGATGACAAAGCAAACAGCAAAGTCCTTTTCTCCTTTCCTTGGCAACAAGTAACCACTGCAGGCCAACCCCAAACAGCAAACAGCACAGGGGCAGTAATCTTCCTTCAGCTTCTCCGGTTCTTCTCCTTGGCAAAGGTTCCTCTTGATTTCCCAGAAGTGATCTAAAGTTCTGGGGTCTGGGTCCCCCTTTTTATACACACAAATCCTTTGTTCTCTGAAGGCAGAGAGTGTCTGTACCCAGCCAAAACCAGTTCTGTCCTCACTGGTGCAGCTTCCTGGCAGGAGGTGGAGACAGCATTGTTGAAAGCAGACCAGGCCCAGGCAGGTGAAAGGAAATCTCCTCCCCCTACTCTAAATTCAACCCAGGTCCCATTCAGCCCAGCCCTGACTCATCAGACTGCCGGAGCCGCTGCCCTCTCCCAGCTCTTGTCACTCACAAGCCAGACATGCAATACACAAACCTAGCAGAGGCACACTGGATGGTTAGGCAAGAAAATACCCACTTTCTAAAAGTGGTATTTTCAAACACAGAATGTAAAAATCACCCACACTAAAAGATGCACTTTAACATTCTGAGTTCAGGCATACTAAACTTTATTTTCCTATCTTGTTCCTAGGGTCAGTTATGTTTATAAGATGTTATAAACTAACTATCCATTCTGGCCTATGGGAACAGATAGCCTTGCAATAGTGAAAAACGAAATTGGCAGTATTTCACTATCAGGACATGCCACACACAACAGGGCATGTCCTACCTTTCACATACAATGCACCCTGCCCACAGGGGTACATTGGGCCTACCTTAGGGGTGACTTACATGTAGAAAAGGGAAGGTTTAGGGACTGGCAAGTGTGTGCACTTGCCAAGTCGACATGGCAGTCCCAGACTACACACAGGCTCTGCAATGGCAGGCCTGAGTCACATTTTACAAGCTGCTTCTGTGAGTGGCACAATCAGTGCTGCAAGCCCACCAGCAGCATTTGATTTACAGGCCCTGGGCACACATGGTGCACTGTACTAGGGTCTGACAAGTAAATCAAATCAGCCAATCATGGAATGACTAATCCATTACATCAATTTACAAAAGAGAGCATATGCACTTTAGCACTGATCAGCAGTGGTAAAGTGCGCAGAGTCATACAACCACCAACAACAGGTCAGAAAAAATACAGGAGAAAGGCAAAAAGTTCTGGGATGACCCTGCAAAAAGGGCCAAGTCCAACACAACCCCCTTCCAGCCTAAAGCCAGGGTAGACTAATCAATACCTTGATAGGCTTCCCTGCTTGGGGCGATAGAACATGGACCCTGGCCCGCAACTGCAGGGGCATGCTCCAGTTCTATGCCAATCTGAACCTATTTGGATCTCTCTGTCCATACTCTCAGGCCCACTAAGCTAACCCATGGGGAACCCTTCTCCTCACCTGTGGACACCATTTGTGCAGCACCCAACCTTAGCTTGCTCACAGGTGTGTCCCAACAGACAGACAGTACCCACATGGCCAACACAGAGGTGTGGCCCAGTCCACTCCCGGGGTGTGACTCCTGTCCCCCTCCCAGGGGCAACTCTGTCCACCAGGGCAGCAAGCCACAGTGGCCACTGACAGCTGTCAGTGATGAGAACCAGGCCCCAGGCCTTTCATGGTTCTCCAACCTCTGTGGCATCAGAGAGCGGGGGGCAGTAGCCCCAGGTGCCTGGCACCCTTGGTCCACTCTCCCTCCTGTCAGTTCAGGTATGACATCCTGACACTGACCCACCAGCCCCGGGCCTGTACCCAGTGGCTGGACAGGAGACGGCGGTGGGCTTTCCCACACCCGGTCCTCCTCCTTGGGGCTCTGCACCCTCCCACCTGGGGCGGTACCCCCTTTCAGAATTGTCAGGGCACCTGTGGCAGGTGTCCTGCATAATTCGCCCACCAGTTCAGGGGTTCTATCCTACAACTGGGATTCCAGCTTAGGGTCTGTACCCTTAGACTGGGCAGAGGTCAGGGGTGAAGCTCTCCCCGCCCCCCTTCCTGGGGCCTTGCACCCTCCCACCTAGAGTGGTGCCCCCAGCAGACAAACCGGTAGGGGCACTGTTAGCAGTTGCTCTTCCCTCCTGGTCAGGCAACACTTGAACCTGGCTTCCCAACCCAGGGACTAACCCCTGCGGCTGAGCCCCTGCCCGGTGCACCAGGACTTCCTGGGGAGCACACATGCCCCCGAGGGTAACACATGACTCATGTGTTGTGTGACAGTCTGGTGGCGCAGATCTCCCGACCCCTGTCCATTTGACAGTGCGTGAAGACCCCCCACGACAGAAGTGGTGTCACCATGGTCACTCCTAGGAGACTCAGCCCTTCTGGCTGGTCCCTGACCCACTGGTTCTCCCACTGGGGACTCTCTCCCCCTCTCACCCCTCCATCTGGACTTCTGCACCCTCCACTTAGGAGTGGCACTGCCAGACACCAGAACTGATGGAGGTCTGCTTACAGACACTCCAAGTTCTCCTGACACTAGGAGATCCCCCTCAACGGACGGCCCATCAGGACAGCCTAGGCTCCCTACCTGGTGTTCCCTTAAGGAACCCTCCAGGCCCTGAGACTGAGGTTGGGGCACTTCGGGACACATCCCAGTCTCACTCCTTCTCCTTGGAGATAGGACGTGAGGCCCTACAACCCTCCCACTACACCGGGACCTAGCTGGGCTACTCTGAACCTCTCCCACCACTCTGGGCTGGGAAATACCTGAGCCCTCTCCTTTAGGATCACCCCCAGATGCCTCTTCAGACCCTCCGGAATCCACCAAAAGGTCTGCCTCCCGGGTGAGCTCCCTGGGGTCAGAGAACTCTCACTCCAACAGGTGTTGGCATAGCTCTGGAAAACAGGGACTTACAATATGCTCTCCCACAACTGAATCACACAGCCCCACACAGGTGTTAACCAAACTATCCTTCACCTAACCATCCAGTGCCTCGCACACGTACCCCACACCACTCTCCTGAGATTGGCAAGACAGTATCTGACTGTCTCTGTCACTCAACCCACACTCTTCTGGGTGGTCTCCACACTCACACACCAGGACTTCTACCATGGGGGAACCCCTCTCCCTGCACCTCTCATCTAGAGTCAGTAGAGTGTCCCTCCCACCACTAGGACTATGAACCCCTGTGCCAGTTCCCCAATCCACCTCGGGGACACTGCGCACCGCTGGAGCTACCTCATATCCTTGAAACCCCTGGTGTATGTTAACCCCCTCCTTCAAGTCAGGCGCCACATCTCTGGGTGTGTGTACTGCTCCCTCAGCACTAGATAACACATTGTTGCTGCCACCATCTGAGCTGGACTCCACCTCCAACCCAGCCAAGCTCACTTCCTGAGCTACACATATTTCTTTTTCAGCTAAGGCTCGCTCTATCTCCTCACACTCCCGGTCTAGCTGCCTCAGGCTCCGGTCGCGAGCACGAATCCGATTCCTCTCTTCACGAGCCAATCTTTCCCAAAATGTTTCCTCCTCAGGGCCACTGCCCTCTTGGTATTCTAGCTGGGGATCCTCCCCCTCAGATTCCTCCTCAGAGTCATCTGCTAGTGTTGCTTCCCAGCGTAGCACCTCATAGCTATGCAGGGCTGCCTCAAGATTCTGCCTTGTGGATCTCCTCTTCACAGGTAGCCCCCTCTCCTTGCAAAATACTTTTAGTTCCCTTATCTTGTAGATATTCAGGTGCCAAAAGTTGACTTCCATTTTGACAAGGCCCAACAGGTGCAACAACTAACCAGAGTTCCAACAACCAAATTCCAAAGGGAAACAGAAAAAAATAGTATGTGGTTGCGTAATGGTCTGCACTCACTAGTAGTGTACACCAATCACTGTATGTAAGTCACAAATGCAAGTCCGGGATCCTCACCGCTGACCACCAATGTTAGAAATGGGGGTCTCTATTTGGCAATGGTTTGCACCTTTGTCCAAATAGGGACCCTTGCTTCTAGTCAGGGAAAGGGGGATATACTCCTAAAATAACCCCTGCTCACCCCCTTGGTAGCTTGGCATGAGCAGACAGGCTTATCTCAGAGGCAGTGTGTAAAGCATTTGTGAACACATACAATAACACAGTGAAAACACTACAAATGGACACCACACCAGTTTAGAAAAATAAGTAATCTTTATCTAAACTAACACAAGACCAGACGACAAAAATCCACAATACAGTATTAAAAATAAGGCTCTTAGATGGTAGAAATAGTTCAGTTCAATGCAAGTTATCAATGCAACACTTTTCTCACAAATTACCTTAGATGCGTCACACAAAACAAACAAAAGGGTCGCAGGGAAGGTGATGCGTCAGTTCCTTGCTTCAGGGGAGGTGATGCGTCTGTTCCTTACTGCAGCACAGGGGAGGCGATGCGTCTGTCCCTTACCGGAGAGGAGAGGATGCGTCTGTTTCTTACTGCGTTCCGGTTACGATGCGACAAGATGGCGCCTCGATGCGTGGCCACGATCCGGTGCGATGCGACAAAATGGCGGCTTGATGTGAGGCGACGGTCCGGTACGATGCGTGATCTTTTGCAGCCGCACGGCATGTGCTGCGACGGTCTTCTCGGCCATGCGTCGGGACCCGGTGTGGATGCGGCGCGCTTCTTCCTGGTTGCTCGGCAAGGCGTAGGGACCAAGTACGGATGCGGCATGCTTCTTCCCCGTGGCTCGGCGATGCGTCGGGAATCGGTGCGTATGTGACACGCTTCTTCTCGTTGCATCGATCTTCCAGCTCCCAGCGAAAAACAGTCTCTAGCGGTCCTGAACAGCATCAGGCACCTCTCTGCAGGTTAGAATTCCCAGCAAGGAAATTCAGGGAGCTGGTGGTGAAGTCTTTGTGTCCCTGAGACTTCAGACAGGAGGCAAGCTCAGTTTCAAGCCCTAGGAGATCTTCCTCAAGATGACAAAGCAAAAAGCAAAGTCCTTTTCTCCTTTCCTTGGCAACAAGTAACCCCTGCAGGCCAACGCCAAACAGCAAACAGCACAGGGGCAGTAATCTTCCTTCAGCTTCTCCGGTTCTTCTCCTTGGCAAAGGTTCCTCTTGATTTCCCAGAAGTGAACTAAAGTTCTGGGGTCTGGGTCCCCCTTTTTATACACACAAATCCTTTGTTCTCTGAAGGCAGAGAGTGTCTGTACCCAGCCAAAACCAGTTCTGTCCTCACTGGTGCAGCTTCCTGGCAGGAGGTGAAGACAGCATTGTTGAAAGCAGACCTGGCCCAGGCAGGTGAAAGGAAATCTCCTGCCCCTACTCTAAATTCAACCCAGGTCCCATTCAGCCCAGCCCTGACTCATCAGACTGCCGGAGCCGCTGCCCTCTCCCAGCTCCTGTCACTCACAAGCCAGACATGCAATACACAAACCTAGCCGAGGCACACTGGATGGTTAGGCAAGAAAATACCCACTTTCTAAAAGTGGTATTTTCAAACACAGAATGTAAAAATCTCCCACACTAAAAGATGCACTTTAACATTCTGAGTTCAGGCATACTAAACTTTATTTTCCTATCTTGTTCCTAGGGCCAGTTATGTTTATAAGATGTTATAAACTAACTGCCCATTCTGGCCTATGGGAACAGATAGCCTTGCAATAGTGAAAAACGAAATTGGCAGTATTTCACTATCAGGACATGCAACACACATCAGGGCATGTCCTACCTTTCACATACAATGCACCCTGCCCACAGGGGTACCTTGGGCCTACCTTAGGGGTGACTAACATGTAGAAAAGGGAAGGTTTAGGGACTGGAAGTGGGTGCACTTGCCAAGTCGACATGCCAGTCCCAGACTGCACACAGGCTCTGCAATGGCAGGCCTGAGTCACATTTTACAAGCTGCTTCTGTGGGTGGCATAATCAGTGCTGCAAGCCCACCAGCAGCATTTGATTTACAGGCCCTGGGCACACATGGTGCACTGTATTAGGGTCTGACAAGTAAATCAAATCAGCCAGTCATGGAATGACTAATCCATTACATCAATTTACAAAAGACAGCATATGCACTTTAGCACTGATCAGCAGTGGTAAAGTGCGCAGAGTCATAAAACCACCAACAACAGGTCAGAAAAAATACAGGAGGAAGGCAAAAAGTTCTGGGATGACCCTGCAAAAAGGGCCAAGTCCAACAGGGATGCTTGCTCAGCTACTACATACGCTGTGCCCATTCAGTGTGATGGCAGCTTGTCTGACTTTGGCATTTGTAACTTGTTTGTACATAAAGTGACTTTGCACTGCCACCTGTGCAGCATCTATCAAGGTGGTCATTTCACTCCATGTCATCATGGACAGTGTTTCCAGTCCTGAACGTTTGCCCTACACATCATTGTTATCCATTGCGGCAGTATAATTAATTCAATGGAAGCAAACCAGGACTACAACAACCAGAATGTGTTATGTTGTCACAGGATCACCCAGTACTGAATACAGTGTCCGAGATGGTATCGAGTGACGGTGCTTCCTGCACCCTATCTGTGATTGAAAGGAGCTTGCACTGCACCTTGCCTATGTTGCAATTCCGATCTGCAGAAAATGGCAATGCAATGTAATGTATGGAGCCAAAATATTTTTTATAAAAAAGAAAAGCCAATACTTGATGGCAAAGAATGTGCGTTATCTGTACACTTCAGGCTTTTGTTTGAGAGGGAAAGGAAGACGAATTGCTTGCCTTAAATAATACGTCTGGTATAATGGGGTGACCCAGTTCCCCTCAGAACCTGGGTATGAATTTTTAGAGAAAATGTTGGTTCTGTTGGGATAGGAATTGATTTCTCAGTAATTGAATGTAGAACAATTAATACAAAAAATACAGCTCATTCCAATAATTATAACAATCACAATTGGTAGAGAAACTAAACAAGGAACACACAGATCATGGGTCAATCATGGAATATATTGCAAAAGAAAAACGCTTTTTGTTATTGTTTTTTTACATTTTGTAGTGTATAGGTGACACTGTAAGGCTGTCCCAAATATAAAAGTGACAAAACGGCGCAGGTGATGTGGTGACAAGGTGCAAAAAGTGCTAAGTGTAGAACAATTATATACAGTAATGTATTTTTGGTTAAAATAGTCATTTAGTTAACATCAGTCCCTAGATACATGAATCGCAGTAACACTTTTAGTTTGATTTTCCTTCTTTCGTGTGGCTGAGAGTATAGGGATAAGATTGTCACAGGTGCGTTGACGTTTCGACCCTAATATAAGCACAGATTGTGCGTCAAGACGGGTCTTCTTCAGGACTGGAAGAACGGAATTGGACAGCCTAAAATTAAATGAGGAAAAATTCAGGTGTGTTCCAGAGAGGGCGGGCGATTTAGACCAAAACACCAATCGGTGTTGGAATAAGGTTGCAGATGCATTCAATGATCCATCAACCATGGATAAATGTAAACATACTACGTGACCCACAAGTAATTGACCCATTAAGCAAGAGGGTGGGGGGGTCCAGAGGTGTGTCAGATAGGCAGAACTCCCATCGAATGGTGAAGATGTTAAATGGGAAAGCAGTGAAAGGTGTCAGAAAGTGGCCCAAAAGCTGTGAAATGGCCGGGATTTGAAAAGGTGAAAATTGCCTGTGGTATTGAACAGGGGGGGGTGCGGGGGGCTACACGGGTAAGGCCTACCTGGCGTAACACTGGCGATATGGTAGGAAGCGATCCACCATTCAATTCAAATCTAAAAATCAGTAATGATAGAGTTAGGTAGCGCCTGCCTGGAAAGGCTTCCAAATGACACGGAGGAGGACAAGTGTCCTTCTTACCTTGCGTGATGGAAGTTTTGAGAACCCAAGTCCGAGGAGTCTCAAAAGGAAGGGTAAAGATCGACCATCCGGTTGCGATCTCGTGGGGAACAAGGATATCCTCAGGAAGATTCTGTGAAAACAGAAACCTCCAAGTCAAAGTGAAAAACATCCAAAATTGGGTGGGAAAAGGAAAGGCAAAATGGCTCACAGGTAACGGCTCACCTGAATGAAAAAGACAAGATAAAGATCCACCAACCGGTTGCAATCTTGTGGGGAAAAGGATTCCCATCTGTTAAATTCTGTGGGGGGAGAAATCCGTGTGAGTTGGTATAGTACTACAGAGCAATGTGAGGAAAGCAAACGCGAGAGCGTTAAGATGCCTCTCACCTCGACTGCGGTCCTAGCGATCCTGTCAGTTACGAGCGCGGTGAATAGCAGCTGAGATAAAGGAACTGACATGGCAGAAAATGCTGACTCACCCGGATGTGGCGTGCACGCTGAGGTGCAGCCGCTAGGTGCTCTCAGGGATGACGTGCCGGTGAGGCGAAAATGACAGATGGGTCGTAGACCCGTAACAATGTAGCGTCAGACTGTTTACAGTGGAAAACAGTGAATAGGACCCCAGAACGTGAAAGGTTCTTAATATCGAGCCGAACCACTATTCACGATTGCAATAACGATGTATTGGCTTTGAGTGCCACAGTGAAAGGCGGGTAAAATATACAGTGAATGCACTGCCGGAAACGGCTCTTGTCTAAAAGCTTGACCGTGAGTCATGATCACAATTAGTACAAAATGTAAATTCTGAGTGCATTGGATGTATAGACTTGTTTCAAGCTGGATAAATGGTCACGATTGCAATAAATAAAACATTATAACGTGGTCGAAACATTGCCAAATGGTACCACAGTAAACAACGGATAATTTATACATTGGGTGTATTGCCATATGCGTTCTTAATGATGAGCTGAAACATGGGTAACGGTCCCAATGATTGTGTGGTATAAGTGCATAAACATTGTGCAATATAATTAAACACAAACGATAGCACTAACAATATTCCACTTAACGTGTCGGCCAATTCGTGCAACGATCGAGATGCTAGAATATAAATTCAAATAATGTTTAGAATGTGATAATTACATCAACATATTGTAGTCTGATAACACAGGAACTCGATGTGTGCCACAATTCATGACAGGCAATTTCACGTTCTGGGGTCCTATTCACTGTTTTCCACTGTAAACAGTCTGCCGCTACATTGTTACGGGTCTACGACCCACGCCGCAGCCAGGTGAGTCAGCATTTTCTGCCACGTCAGTTCCTTTATCTCAGCGGCTATTCACCGCGCTCGTAACTGACAGGATCGCTAGGACCGCAGTCGAGGTGAGAGGCATCTTAACGCTCTCGCGCTTGCTTTCCTCACATTGCTCTGTAGTACTATACCAACTCACACGGATTTCTCCACCCACAGAATTTAACTGATGGGAATCCTTTTACCCACAAGATTGCAACCGGATGGTGGATCTTTATCTTGTCTTTTTCATTCAGGTGAGCCGTTACCTGTGAGCCATTGTGCGCCATTGTGCCTTTCCTTTTCCCACCCAATTTTGGATGTTTTTCACTTTGACTTGGAGGTTTCTGTTTTCACAGAATCTTCCTGAGGATATCCTTGTTCCCCACGAGATCGCAACCGGATGGTCGATCTTTACCCTTCCTTTTGAGACTCCTCCGACTTGGGTTCTCAAACCTTCCATCACGCAAGGTAAGAAGGACATTTGTCCTCCCCCGTGTCATTTGGAAGCCTTACCCGGCAGGCGCTACCTAACTCTATCATTACTGATTTTTAGATTTGAATTGGATGGTGGATCGCTTCCTACCATATCGCCAGTGTTACACCAGGTAGGCCTTGCCCATGTAGCCCCCCCCCCCTGCTCCCCCTTGTTCAATACCACAGACAATTTTCACCTTTTCAAATCCGGGCCATTTCACAGCTTTTGGGCCACTTTCAGACGCCTTTCACTGCTTTCCCATTTAACATATTCACCATTTGATGGGAGTTCTGCCTATCTGACACACCTCTGGACCCCCCCACCCTCTTGCTTAATGGGTCAATTACTTGTGGGTCACTAAGTATGTTTACATTTATCCATGGTTGACGGATCATTGAATGCATCTGCCACCTTATCCCTACACCGATTGGTGTTTTGGTCTAAATCGCCCACCCTCTCTGGAACACACCTAAATTTTTCCTCATTTAATTTTAGGCTGTTCCAATTCCGTTCTTCCAGTCCTGAAGAAGACTCATCTTGACACACAATCTGCGCTTATATTAGGGTCGAAACGTCAACGCACCTGTGACAATCTTATCCCTATACTCTCTGCCACACGAAAGAAGGAAAATCAAACTAAAAGTGTTACTGAGATTCATGTACCTAGGGGCTGATGTTATCTAAATGACTATTTTAACCAACAATACATCACTGTATATAATTGTTCTACACTTAGCACTTTTTGCACCTTGTCACCACATCACCTGCGCTGTTTTATCACTTTTATGTTTGGGACAGCCTTACAGTGTCACCTATACACTGTAAAATGTAAAAAAGCAATAACAAAAGCGTTTTTCTCTTGCAATATATTCCATGATTGACCCATGATCTGTGTGTCCCTTGTTTTGTTTCTCTACCAATTGTGATTGTTACAATTATTGGAATAAGCTGTATTTTTTGTATTAATTGCCTTAAATAATAAGCTTTTACTTGGGGCCAAAATGGCTGCCTATTTTCAGAAAATGACAAGCTGATAGCTGGAGACAATAAGACTGCATTTCCAGAATATATATATAGGTCATAGTTACATTTTTGTGATGATTCATGGTGAATTTGATACACTTATTGGCTATTGCTATAGCATTTTTAACGGCTCCAAGGCAGGCATTTATTAACCTACATTAATATCACTATACAGCATCATTATCAATACATAGAACTGCTGCTTCAGACCTCAGCCTCTCAGATCAGTGTGACCTAAGGCTTATAACTGCTGCCTGAACCTGTAAGTTTTGTGTAGCATGAATGGGTACAACAGAGCTTGTAAAGTCAACCAGAAGTATAGCTCTGCTGCCTAAGACCTGACATTGTGACATCTGCCTAACTCTCAGTTGACCATCCCATTCCTGCCGCGTAGATGCTCTACGAGGATGAGGGTGGGAAAACAGATCGAAGTGGACTACAAAATATAAGGAGAGGCTTTGTACTTTTTAAAAACGTATACAAATCCATACATACATTTTGATCAATTTACCACCAATCTGCCCCTCCACCATGTAGAGGCCAGTAAGACTGTAGGGCCTTTAAAAATGTGGGTCAGTCCCAATGCCTCAGTGCACCGACCCCGCCATAATATTTATTTAAAAACTAAATAATAATCCCTGGTGTTTAGAGGGCTTTTCTGCCCCTCCCTGGCCCCAAGAGGCAGTAAGTATCTTGGGACTGTTCTAGGGTGGAGGCAGAGTCCAATGACTGGGCAGGAAACTTCCACCCCCACTTATTTTGTGTACCATTTTCCCCTGGTAAGTAGTGAGTTTTGGGCTCCCCGAGGCAGAGGTTTGCGGGTAAACCCCTCCAATCTACTCCTAATGGACACGCAGAAAGATCATTATGTCCATTCTGGGGCAGAGGAATACCGCAATGCCTAGGCTGGCTGTCCCTACTGATTCTTTATCCTTTCCGACCAATTTCGCTGGTGATTAGTTTCTTTTTGCTCTACTTGGGGTAGACTTGGAGTATACCCCTAATCTTCCCCAAATATAATCATGCCCTTTCCAGGGGGGCCCTCAAGAACCCAGATCAGTGCTCGGAGGTCAGTTAAGCCCCAAGTACCGATCAAAGTGAAAGCAGGCCTTGCATCTTGGCATGGTCTGCTTTCACTTTTGTTTACAGTGACATCAGTGCGTTGTACGTTTTGCTCTTCCCAGTAATCCAATCCAATCCAAAATTTCTTTATTTCGGTCGAGGACCATAAAAGACATTACATAGACAGTATAAAATCAAGTTAAAAGATGTAAAAAAGTCATAAAAAAATTAATACACAGGCGATTAATACGGAATGACAATCGGCATTTGGACCATTCTGTTTTCTAAAAAGGCCTTACGTGTCCACCACATGGAAGTTAAAAAGCGAGAAACAGCGTAAACAATAGGTAGGTGGGTGTTATACTTCAATAGTCTAAAAGTTTCTTCATAGCGCCTTGTGCCCAGGTTCCTACACAGTTGTACCAGCCATCTTTGTCTATTTTTTTTGTATCCCGGGCAAAAAAAGAATACATGGGGTTCGGTCTCCTCTGCCATAGTGCATGTCGGACATCTCAGATCGACGCTGGTGGACCATTTATTGGAAAATGCACGCAGCGGGAGAGTACCATGCCTGAACTGGACATAAAGCTTCCTAGCAAAAGCTGGTTGTATTTCGTCCAGGCATGACTCCAGATTATAAGTGTCCTTTACGTCCATGAATTTGACAGTGATGGAGCCTATGGCGGGATTTTCAAAATATTGGGCTAGTTTGCCCTCCCTATAGCTACTAACCAGTTGTGCCCTTGAGATTGCAGTGCAGGCTACCTCCAGATTACACCAGAGACTATCCCTACCTAGGTTGTGGAGACCTTTTTTGATATGCGCGAACCAGGCCAATTTACTGATACCTGGGAGACCCAAAATTCGGCCAGTTCGGGGGCCACCCATAATCGACGCCAAAATAAAAGAGGTCTGCAGCCGATTTCCTCTATAATGGGTCTTACCCCTAGATCTAGACGCAGTGGAACAAGTGGGGAGCTCGCTGGTAGTCCAAGCAACTGTCTAAAAATATTGTTCTCAGTTTTGATCATATTCTTCGGAAGACAATGCCCCCATAGCTCCGCCCCATACATGACAGAGCTTCTTAGTTTGGTTTTGTAGATCTCTAAAACGGGTCCTACTGGCTTGTGTGAGGAATTTCTGTAGAGCTTAGCCAGGCCACCTACGGTCTGGGTTAGCTTGAGGCTGGATTTAACCATATGGGGCCCCCAATCCATATTTTCTGATAGGGCGAGACCTAGATACTCAAAGACCGATACCCGCTCAAGTTGGATGCCGATCATGTGCGGGTTTGGACGAGTTGTGTGAACGGGGTTGAAGACCATATATTTTGTCTTCTGTATATTGATCTCCAGCCCCCTGGTTTCACAGAACTCGGCAAAACCGGCTAGGATTTTCTGAATACCCATTGGTGATTTGGACAGCAAGAGGGTATCGTCGGCAAACATCAGTGTCGGAATTAGTTTGTGTGCTAGCTTGGGAACATCTCTATCCTTCAGCCCGCTCAGTTTGTCAACCAAACCGTTGATATAAAGGCAGAACAGGGTGGGGGCCAGCACACAACCCTGCCAAACCCCTCTATTTATTGGAATGGGAGGAGTCAATTCCCCATGCTTCCCATATCTAATTTGTGCAAAGTTGCCCTCATGCAATCTCCTTAACATATTCAAGAGGTAACAGGGGATCCCAAGATCACTTAACACCACCCAAAGTGCCTCTCTCTGCACTAGGTCAAAAGCACTTTTGAGATCCACGAAGACCAGATATAGACTTCCCCCTTCCAAATGCACCGTTTTCCAATAAAGGAGTTGGAGCCTAAATTTTTGGTCTATAGTGGAGGTTTTTTCCTTGAAGCCTGCTTTTAAGGGACTCATGATTTTGTGTTCATCTAACAGACTGATTGGTCTATAGTTGGCAGGCAGTAAAGGGGACCCTTTTTTATAAATTGGGATTATCTCGACTCCGGCCCAAGTCGCAGGGAGTGCCATCCCTGGGAGTATAGAGTTAAAAAACACCCACAGATAGGGACCCCAAATGGTAGGCTCGGCACGGTAAAGATCCCCTGGTACCTTGTCCAGACTTGGGGCTTTACCGGGCGCAATTTTTCTAACAGCACTGATGACTTCTGACACAGACAGCATGGGATACACTGTAGGGGAGTTGGGTAGGGGCTGGGATGCTATGGACTGGGTACTAGACAAAGCGTATAGGGCCTGGAAGTGTTCTTTCCAGATACCAGCCGCTATGTTAGGCTCTTGGGCCACCATTCCGGATCTACTACCTGTGCTTACAAGGTTCCAGAAGGCTTTCATATTCTTGTCCTCTAGGGCCTGCTTCAGAGATACCCATTGGTCCATGTCCCATGATTTTTTAGCGAGGGCGAGGATGTCTTTATAGGCAGCTCTCGCAATTCTAATTTGGGGTTTGCTCTTGGATTTTATGGCATCTATCAGGACCCTCTTTGCTTCCCGACAGCTGGAATTAAACCAGGTCAACTTGACCTTTGCCCGCCCCCCCAGGTGCCCACTGGCCAGAATGAATCCGCCAATTTGGAAGTCATTGATTCGTGCAGCTTGGCAACTGCCTTTGACGAAGCAACAGTACCCTCCAAGACTGCAATCTTTTCTACTTCCACAAGGATTGGAATTATGGATTCATACAGGGTGGCCATTCTTTCATACGATTGTTCAAACCAGGACCATCTGACTTTGCGCCTATTGTTGGTTAGTGATAGTCTATCATCAGTCGTGTTAGAGGGGTCAGTATACTTCACAAATGGTAGCATTTGCAGTTCCAGATTTAGAGCGTTATGATCACTGTCATGCCGTGTTAAGACAGTGAAATCAATAACCCTATCCACCATTCTCGTTTCAATCAGGATATAATCTAAAATGGAAGAATGACCGACCCTATCGAAAGTATGTCTCCCAGGGGAATCAGATCTAGTTCGACCATTACAGGCTCGTAGGGAGTGGTTTAGGGTGAGTGACTTGATCTGTACAGTCAGCGGTGTCCAAGCTCTGATTGGGGGAATAATGGGATCGGGGATAGCCCAGAGCTCATCCTCTTCACTGGGAGATGTATCATAAAGATCTTTTGTTGGCTCAAATTGGCAGTTAGGATCACCCCCTATGACCAACATGGCATTTTTGGTGAGTGTTGGAATTAGGCGATCTAGGAGATCTAGGGTCGGGGATTCATGGCCTATCCTCACAGGCCTTGAGTAGACAGTAAACAAAGCCATTTTGTGGTTGGACGAGAAAGTAAGGATGACACCCAGGATGTCATCTGAGGAGGACTTAAGTTGGGTGGCCAAACACCATAAGTGGGAACCTACCCAAATACACAGCCCCCCGGAGGGTCTACCCCTGCCCTTTGAGGTGGCAACGATATTAAAGGATGCAAACCCCATGTGCGAAGTCTCCTCCATTAACCACGTTTCCTGGAACATGCATATATCATAATTTCCTACAAAGTCCCCCCAATCAGGATTGCTCAATTCGTTCTTAAGGCCTGCGACATTCCAAGAGAGTATCCTCATTGTATTTGGTTCGGGTCGTCTGGCTAAGGTGCCTCCCACAATAACAGACTCCAGTGGTTGGACTTTCCCAATCGGGTCAGAATGGCATATGCACACTATCCTGGAATGAGCTACCTGTTCCATCCTGATGGTTTCGAGGCTTAGGGGTTCTAGTGCTACATCGGTATTGCTCTGGCCAGGGTAACCTAAAGAACTAGGGTGGAGCTTTTCGTGGGACACTATGATAGGGCTAGTTTTTGGGCTGTCTAGTGATCCTGTTGTGTTGGTCTGTGCATGCGGATTGGCAGAACTGGGGTGTATGTGCGCAGGAAGGTCACTACGGCTCAGACTAGGGGCCCATGCTCCTCAATCTTCCCACCCTTGTCTCTATCCCATAAAATCTCGCACGTTCGCTCCTTTCCACCTACCCTCTCTGTCCTATGTGAAGCAGCCAACTCAACCATGGTACTAGGCCGTGAGTCCCTTGGGTCCCTCCCTCGAGGAGCCCCTTGGCAGAAAGTCGCCGGGACGGGGCTAGGGATTGGAGTAAGTCAATCGACATCCTCCAAAATCCCAAATCTATTTACCACAGGCACATTAAATAGTAAGGGTCTCAAATATTGAAACCCTTGTCCCAATGGTGGTTGGTTGTAATAATGGCGCTTACTCTGAGAGTTATGTTGGTTCTCCCTTGCTAGAGGCTTTGGACATTTGATGTAAAAGTGGGTGAGCGGGAATGGCCTAATTGTTGTACCAGGATCCTGGGCGGTAAAGTTCCACTGCAGGAGGTGCTGAACCATCCCTGGGTTTTTAAAGTTGATTACAACACAATACCCACATAGATCTTTGGGTCTATTGCCCACCCAACTGACTCTACGGGTCATAAGAATTTCGCCTGCGTTGGTATAGGTGAATTGGCGGTACCTAGCAAGCCAATGGAGGCATTTGTTTTTAAGTTCTAGCTGAGATTCCCTCTGTCCTACTTTAGTTACTGGAACACCAGCCAAAATAATAACATAGGGCGAAGAGGCAGGTGGGAGATTAATTAGAGGGAAACAGTCTCCTGGCCCACGTCCCTCATTCAGAATCCCGGGTCTACCCAAGCTATTCTTAGGGATATCCTTGCTAGTTACCACCTGCTCCTTGCTTGTTACCACCTGCTCCCCCTGCTTGTGTCCATAGCAGGGGGAGCTTGTTACCACCTGCTCCCCCTGCTTGTGTCCATAGTCGGTACTGCCACTCACGAGGTCCGGGATAATAGGGTCCGCATCCATTTGTACTTGGAGCCTTTCCACCTCCTCTGTAGCACCCAAGTCGATAAGGTGGGAAAGGTTATGTTCACTGACTCCCACCGGTATGGGTATTGCAGGTGAATTTCCATCTCTACTACCATACAGTTCAGTCAACTTGTCAAGGCGGGTCACCAGAGGGCCAAGCTCACGTCTCACAATACTTCTGATTTGACCTCGAAGCTCCTCCAGCTTTTTTTGCCACCCATGACGGAGGTGGAATGTCAGGTTGGACACCTTGGGCTTGGCAAAAATCCAAAACCTGATTACTCTGGGTGTCCGTGCTCATGGATGACCCTTCGTTAGATTTGTTCCGCTTTGCCCACACCCATGCTGTTTGTTTGGATTTGTTGTTCTTGTTTGGGCCCTTGTTCGCACCCCCCTTTCGTGTACCTGGTCTAGAGACAGTTTCAGTGGCAGTATCAGCTGGTTGGAAAGGTAACACGGGGGGCTTTCCAGAGCTCTACTGGAAGAGAGTGGGGGCCTGATCTGTCAGGGTGAAAAGGTGAACAGGAGTCAACAACAGCCATCTTTCAGTTTGTTCTATCTCCGTGGACACTACCCCTATAGCCCTCTGGAGCATCCGATCGATGCAGGTTTGCGGTAAAGGTGGGGGAATTAGTGGTGGTGACGCTTGTTGCTTGACTTTAATAGCTCTCTTCCCCATTTTAAATTACACCTAAACAGGATTCAATGAGGCCCCCCTGCTCACACGTAAATGGGCTTTAGGTGAACTTCAAACAAGGTTAGGGAGAAACACTGCTAATATGGGACCTCCAAAAGTCAGGAAGAATCAAGAGAGGGGATGAAATAAAAATAAAACACTATTTTTTTTGCAGAGTTTTATATAGCGCGAACTTGACCCGCAACCGAATCGGGTATCAGAGCGCTTTACATAGCACCAGTTACGTTTCATGAGGACACACATTCATTTTTGTTAGGCACGGGGAGATTAAGTGATTTGCCCAGAATCACAGGATGTTCAGCATCATTACCGAGACTCGAACCCAGTTCCCCAGGTCCGAGGTCGAACGCCCTAGCCGTTAGGCCAACTCCTCTCCCCACTTACAGCTCAACTCTTCTGTCTATGCTTAAGGACTGCCTGAAGAACGGACGGTAATGAGAGAGAGAGACCAGTTGGACAGTCAAGTTCTTTGCAGGCTGTGGTTATTGACCAAGAACCCCCCCCCATAAGCAGGACCAAGGGAGGGGGCCCAGCCCAGTCTCCTCCGGTCTATGACGAGCCCGCGCGCGTCCCGCACTGCGGGATGCCTCCCGTGCTTTTGTGGCCTCTGGCGCCTTCCGCGTTCGTTGCAGCCCCTCCTCCCAGGGCCGGTGGCAGAGACAGCACTGGTGATGCAGACAAAGGGCTGACTGAGGCTCCCGCGCTGCGGGACGCCTCCCGTGCTTTTGTGGCGCTCCGGCGTCTTCCGCGTTCGTTGCGGCCCCTTCTCCCAGGGCTGGTGGCAGAGACAGCACTGGTGATGCAGGCAAAGGGCTGACAGAGGAAAGAAAACAAACTTGCAATGCAAGAGAATCTTTTCTCTCAAATGCCAATTTTGGTTTATAAAAAGAAAATTGTCTTGGTGCTTGCACCAGAAGTACTTTCTTCTTTAGTGTGGTGGATGACCCATTTACATCCACTGCACTACAGATGTAATGTGGTGGACATGAATGGTTAGTCTATCACATTTAGGAAGTTAAGGGAACCAAAGTGAGCAAAAGTCACTGTGTGGCCATTTTTTGAGAGTGGGAGAGATAATTATTTAAAAATTTTGCTTTATTAATACAATTATATTATTTGTTTCAAGTGCTATCTTCAGTGGAGTGTGATAAGTGTACCCGGATAGACACATTATGAAAGAAACACACGATCATGTCCTGGCGATGAGGCCACAAATAAAGCTATGCATGCAGGAAACAAATAGTGTATGATAGACGATAGCATGCATGCCTTTTAATATATATTTTAAAAAACATATCCTAATCACAAACATGTATTTTGGACAGCTTGTACTTTCTATTTGCAATAAATAGTCACTTTATGTTTTGCAAAAGGTTTTAAAAATTCAGCTATTTTCAGTGTTTGAAAAATAGTTATGGTGGTATCTTTCAGAATGTTATCTTCTGAATCACCCTGTAACAACTTTCATGTGGGATGGAACTAGACATGGACTTCTTTTGGGGGGTGAACACAGAGAGCAACCACAATGTAAGTGTCCAACGAGAAACAAGAGAAATATTGCATTCTGTTTCTTCCTGAGAGACCCTTATATGTTTTCTTTCCAATGATAGTAGAATTGGCATGAATGGCTTCAGCCTATGAAAATAAAATCTGAAAACAAAGAGCCTCACTCATGAAAAGTGGCAAGTATGTTTACAATGCACATTTTATGCAGCACATATGTGCATCTGCATTTTACGAGTTTGCAGGTTACTCTTCATAAACGGTACCTGCTTACAGCACGAGGGCAGAGCAGCTGTTCAAGTGCAGCATTTTGAAAGCCCATCCGCCATATATACTTGTAAGAAATGGGGTTGTTGGTTGGATGGGGTGTGAGCCCTGGTCAAGAAGCAACCACAATCCTTGTCAGTGTAAGATACAAGCAAACCCCAAATTAACCTGTGCCCAACCCGCTGGTAGCTTGGCACAGAGCAGTCAGGCTTTATTAGGGACAATGTGTAAAGTATTTGTGCAATACTTCAAACAGTAATAAAGTGACAACACACACAAAAAGGATCCCACACCAGATTAGAAAAACAGAGTCATTTGTAATAAATAAGAAAGGTCAAAACAACAAAAATCCAATTAGTAGAACCGGAGATATGCAATTTTAAAGATTTTGCTGAAAATAGCGCCAAAAAGCACAATCGCCAAATGTGGATATCTGGTCACAGCACAAAGTCACATGTTCAGGCCGACCGAAATGGAGTGTGGGTCGACTACAGGTACCCAGTTAGACCCACTGAACAAAGTTCCTCAAATCCTGGTTTAAGGAGCGTTGTGAGGGTCTGGGGCAAAGATGCATCGCACAGCTAAAGCGATGCGTCAAGTTCGAAATGCGGTGAGGCTGTGATGCGAGGTCCAGTGTTGTCGTCGAAGATCCAGTCAATGAGGGCTTGCGATGCGAAGTCAAGCATCAAGGATGCATTATGCAGTAAGGGCGATGCATCGGCCACAAAGAGCTCGAGGCTACGATGCAGAGTCGGTCACCGTCGTCGAGGCTGCTGTTGATGAGGGTCTGTACCGAGGGTGCATCACGCAGCAACAGTTCCGGCGAGGCTGTGATGCAATGTGGGTCCTTGGGATGAGTTAGATCCGCGAAGCAGCGGTAATGTGTTGGTTCTGCTTGGGGTTGCCCCGTGAAGCAGAGGAGATCTGTCAGTTGCGCTGGATCCACAGAGTCTGGCAGAGCACCTTAGGCCCACTTCCAATAGTGCAGGACTGGTGTGGCACCATTTGACAGGGTAGACTCACAGATGGCAGAGTCCAGGTGCAGGTGCAAGGTTGTTGTAGGCCTGTTGTGCCCCTGAGCCTTCAGATCAGGAGGCCAGCCAACTAGCCCTTGGAGTCACTCTGGGGTTTTGGGTTCAAGAGATGCAAGTCCAGTCCTTTTCACCCAGGCAAGAGGGAAGCAGGCAGCAGGTCAACACAGGTGGCTGGGCAGCATCCTTCAGAGCAGCAGTCCAGCAGAGAGGCAGTCCTTACAGCAGCACAGCAGTCCTCCTTCCTAGCAGCGTTAACACAGGTCCTGAAGTGTACTGAGGAGGTGGTGTCTGATGTCCAATATTTATGCCTGGTGCCCCTCCTCTGGAAGGAGGGAAAAGCTTCTAGAAATTCCCTTTGGAGTCCCCAGGCATCCTGCCTTTCCTGTCCTGGATCCAGACTAACTATAGGGGGTATGCAGCCTCTTGTGTGAAGGCAGGATTAAGCCTATTCAAGTGTAAGAGGGGCTGTGCCCAGCTCTTCCCTCCCATCCTGCCAGAGATGGCCCATTCAGGCACACCTAAGCTCTCTATTGTGTGTGGCTGTCTAGGAGGACTACACAAAGCCCATCTGTCAATTACACCCAGCCATGATAGGACTTAACCAAAACAGCCTACACAAAGGCCCTTTCAAGCTGGCCCACCTGGCAATGCCAGACTGCCAATCTAAGGTCAAGCCAACACTAATTAAGTGCTAGCTTCTCCCAAGTCATGTAGTTGGTAAATTCTATCCTCTCTGGATTTGTGGCATAATCTGTGTCTTGTCTTTACTTGCCAAATCCTGTACAGCACTTGTGTTTCTGGCCTTTCAGCAGGCTGATGCTCGCCTGCATCTGTTTTAGGTTTAAATCGTATTTATTGGATGGAGACAAAAGGAGAATACACAGCCTACTGCCTACATCCCCTGGCCGGCAGAGCATATCCTGAATGTCTGTACACAGCGCTGTTGCCACAACCCGGAGGCCGGCCGCGTATAAGAGTGGGCTATCTGGATAGATGTTTGCCCCATCCATTTTCCCCCCATGAACCCAAAAGCCAAACAAATGAGCTACTGCTGAAAAGACCCTCCCTCCTCCGGCCGAAGGAGGTCAATTCCTCCAGGAAGGCTGGTACCGAACGCTCAGGTGCCTCCATGGTCGCCAGGATGTCGTCGGCATAGAGACTCACCGTATGTCTTTCCCCCCCAAAAGGGATCCCACATATATCCGGATTGTCTCTAATTTTCTGCGCTAGAGGTTCCACGTAGAGCGCGAATAAAAGGGGCGAAAGCGGACACCCCTGTCTCGTGCCCCGCTGAATCACGACCGGCCGGGAGGCCGTACCATTAACCCTGACCGTAGCTAGAGGCTCGTCGTAACAGCTCGCCACCCATGCCCTAAAACGTTCCCCGAGTCCAAAATGAGCCAGCGTATTGTCCAGGTAGCCCCAGCTGACCCGATCGAAAGCTTTTTCTGCGTCCACCGACAGCAGTAAAGCATCCATCTTAGTCCGGTGCGCCTTATCGATTAAATGTAATATTCGTTTGGTGTTGTGGCTGCCCTGCCGATTATAGATAAAACCGGATTGATCTGGGTCTATGATACCCAGTAAACGCGGGCCTAGTCGTGCCGCTAGAACGCCAGTAAATAATTTTAGGTCGAGATTGAGGAGGGAAATCGGGCGGTAGGAACTACACTGTGTCTTCTCCTTCCCTGGTTTGGGAATGACCACGATGTCCGCGGCTAACATGTCCGGGGGAATGGACCCACGCCCCTGGAAAGTATTGAAGAGTCGTGTTAAAATAGGGGCGAGAAGTGGACAGAAGGTCTTATAAAATCCCGCCGAGAACCCGTCTGGACCCAGTGATTTGTGTGGTTTGAGGCGAGCAATGGCCCCTATCACTTCGTCTATCCGAATGGGTGCATCCAGCGTCTCAGCCTCTGTCTGGTCCAAGGCTGTTGTAGATACCCCCTTGAGATAGGCTTCCCCTTCGTTGGGTGCGTGTACAGACTCCTTGTAAAGAGAGGAGAAAAATTCCCGAAAGGCGTCCGCTATTTCCTCATCCCTGTCAACTTTAACTCCCTTCTCATTCATTATCGCTGATACCCTATCCCGCTGGACGCGAGCTCTGAGCTTGCTGGCCAAGAGACGCCCTGTTGTGTCCCCTCCTACGTAATACGAGTGCTTGAGCCGAAGAGCCGCATACTCGGCTCTGTCTAGATCGAGAGCTGCCAGGTGCGTTCTCGCCGCCTTAACCTGGCGCCAAATCCTGGGGGCACCCGTACGACTATGAATACGTTCCAGTTCTACCACCTGAGCCGTGAGCTTATCCCTGACCTCCTTACGTTCTCTGGTATCCGCCGCAGCAATGGCGATTAACTCGCCTCGCACCACTGCTTTCAATGCCCCCCAGAGAGCCGTGAGGGGGTGCCTGCGAGGTCATTTCGGGTTAGATAGTCAGTGATGCTTTTATGAAGTTGTGTGACCACCCCCTGTCTCTGAAGCAGGTTTTCCCGTAGTCGCCACCTCCCCGGAGTCCTATGCACCGCGGGTAAAGAGAGAGTCATGGTCACCGCGTCATGGTCTGAGAGTGCCGCGGGGATTATATTTACCGTGTCCACTAACGCTGTCATTTCCATAGAACCTATGAGGTGGTCGAGTCTGGCATAGGTACGATGTGCATGAGAGTAGTAGGAGTATTGTGTAAGGTGCAGGTGTATTGTCCTCCATATGTCCTCCAAACCTCTCTCACGCAGCCAGTCCTTCCCCGCTGCGGAGAGTGCCCCTGCCTGCCCATAACGTTGACCAGATCGGTCTCCCTCCGCATCCATAACTAAGTTCAGGCCCCCCCCCACCACCACAAGCCTGTTTTGCGTGGAAAGTACATCTGATAGTGCCATGGTAAGAAATTGCTCTTGTCCCGTATTAGGGGCGTACAGGGAACCCACCACCACTCGAACACCCCCCCACCCAGAATTTGTAGGCTAGCAGCCGTCCTTTTATTTCTGCCACCTTCTTGCTCACTGAACCCTGAAAGGATTTAGACACCAAAATAGCAACCCCAGCCTTTTTCACCGTTATGGAGGAGTAGAACTGCTGGGGAAAAGCTCGAGATCTCATTCGATGCCAATCCTTGGGCAGGAGGTGTGTCTCTTGTAGGAGGCAAATAGACGCCCCCGTATTTTCCAAGTAGGATAATATGGCCCTTCTTTTAATGGGGTTATTTAACCCTTTCACGTTAAGGGTGAGAATCTGAATCGTGTGGGTCATCCTGGTTGGTGATCCCCTACTAGACGCTGGGTCTGAAAGAGCAAGCTCTTTGTCCCGTCACTCAATGGGCCCCAATCTCCAAAAAATAGACCCTTGTATGTCGGAAGCCTAGGTGTTCCCGGCCCCTTGCAGCACATCGGTTCGGCCCTCCCCCCTCCCTTTCCCCCCGACCCCTCCTTCCCATCCCCCTGGCCCTTAACCCCCCCTCCACCCCTCACCCCTCTCCCTCTTTTCCCCTCCCTAACCCCAACAAGAAACCCCCAAAACAATACCATTGTCCGTAGCCCAAGGACCCAGCACCTTGGCATGTGGAAAAACAACAATCGGGGTGTATGTGGACCAAGTGTCCCTGGCCCCCCGCCCCTGCCCCCCCCAACCTCTTGCAAATGTAGTGCTAAGCGCCCCCTCCTTGTCCTTCAATTCAGTGCGGCGGGACAGTATCTTTTAAGACGGCTTCCAAAGCTGCTTGCCTCTCCTGTGCCATTGTGTCGGAATCCAGCTTTGCTTCCATTGCAGAGGAGCGTCTACGCCCCACTCTTTGCCACCCATCCCCAGGTGGTCGTTTCGTGGATTGGGGCGGATCTTCTGTGTTGCGGAATTCTAGGCCCAGGAGCTTGCACGATTCCTCCAGTGATCTTAGTTGATGTAGTTTGCCGTTCCATTTAAAGATCAGTCTAAAGGGGTGCCCCCAGGAGTAGGCTACATCGTGCTCCCTAAGATGCGTGGTCTCCTCTTTTGTAATGTTATGGAGGCAAGGTCTTGATATAGAGCTAAGGAGTGACCCTGATAGGTGAGGGGGTGTTTCAGTCGGGCCTCGTGCAAGATGCGCTCCTTTAGAGGGTAGTCTGGGAGGAAGGCAAGAATGTCCGGGGGGGGAGCCGGGGCGCGCCGCGGCAGGCCCACCCTGTGTGCGCGGTCGATGCGGACCTCGAAGGCTCGATCCTCTCCTAGGACGTCTCTGAATAACCCCTGCAAGTAGCTTGTCACATCTGTCCCTTCCGATTTCAAGGGAACACCCCGGACGCAGATGTTGTTTCGCCTGGAGCGATTTTCAAGATCCTCCGCGTGGGCTTGGAGGTCAATTTGTTGCTCCTTGAGGCGAATGACTTCTTGCTGGAGCTGAGCGAGCTCTTCACCAGCCGCTTGCTCCCTGTCTTCAAGCGCTGCCACCCGTTCCCCCACTGCGTCCACGTCTCTACGATGTCTTTCACCTCTCCTGCTACCTCATTCTTGAGCGTTTGAAAGTCCTCCCGAAGAGTGTTGAATAGAGTTTCAAGGAAAGAACGGGTGATCGGGATTGCATCGTCCTCCGAGGCGGCAGCGGTGTTTCGGGCCGGGGGGGATTTGCCTCCTTTCTCGTCTGCCACTGTGCTTTTTGTGAGCATCTCTCTCACCGACCTCTCCCCTTTTTTCCTGACCGAGGCCATCGTAAATGCGTTTTCCCTGCAGGGTCTTATGAGGCCTGTGGGCGCACCCCCGGACTCCGGCACCGACCCCCAGGTAGGGCCCGACCCACACTGGCACCCTGCGGTGGCCCCACTCCTACGGCGAGAGAGACCAGAGGTCACTAGTTACGCCAGCCCCCCTGGAATCCTTCTGTCGTATGCACTCGCTGGGCGAGGGCCGTTCAGGTGATTGCTCTCCTTACGACGCCTGCACTCCGCCGCTCTTCCTCCACCACTCCTCCCAAGCGGGCCCACCAATCAGCTCCTGGCCTGTTCCTCACAACACTATGGTGGGGATTGCCGCACGGGCATCACAGTGTTCCTCGGTAGAGGCCCAGCGCCAAACCCAGGGCGTGGATCTCCGCCCCCCCAGAGTCCAGGAGTACCTCTTCGCTGGACCTTGAGGTCTCACTACTGTCTGGGTGTCAAAGTGGGGGCCGCGCCGCGCCAACAAGGCCAATCTCTCGCTCCCCTGTCGGCCCCCTCACCGCTGAAGGCGCTCCCGGTAGATGCAGGCTCCGCCCCTTACCGTGCCGCCAGGCGAATGTCCTGGCCGAGTATATCCCGCCTTAGCCTTAGTGCTGAGTCCCCCTTCACTTTCGCCTCCTTGCTGCCGCTCTTTGTACCTTCCTCGCCACCTTGCGCCACTAGGCCTCCATCCCCGGGCCTCTCGTGGACCGTGTCACTCGGTCCACCACCACCTCCGCCGCGCTCCACAGCTGCCGGGATGCCTCCCCAGGGGTCCCCAGCTCAGCCTCACCTCCGTCTTTTCCGGCCCAGTTCCCGTCCTCAGGGCCTCCGCTTCACGGCTCCCGGATGCGGCTCCCGCCGGCTTTCCCGAGCCCCCGCCACGGGGGCCTCACTGCTCCTCTGTTGCGCTTTCACCGGTTCCCGCCGAGCACCCGCATCAGGAGGCGGAGCGCTCACCGGCGACCCGGTCTCTGCTGTACCATCGGACCCGGATGGGTCACACTCCCCAGGCTCATCAGCCCGCCAGGCGGGCTCCGCACCACAGCGCCGTTCACCTCGATGCGCCCAAGGTTTCAGCGACCTCTCAGGGGGCCCCGGACGTCGGCCGCTCTCCACCCCCGCCTCACGGGCACTCCGCCACCACTCGTCCTCTCCAAAGGGGGCTCGCTTTCCGGCACCGCTCCCGGCTCCCCCTCCAGTTGAGGCACAGGCGCCGTCAGTAACCCAGTGCCTGCCCCCCAGAGACTCCCGCCGCGGCCCGGCTCCGAAACGGCGCCATTTTGTCCTCTCCTCCGCTCGCCGGCCTAAGCTCCCCGCAGCAAGGATCGGGAGTCGGAGCCCCTCAAAGGTGTATCGGGTACCTTCCTTCCGCCGTCGCTATTCCGCCCTTCACTTTCGGCGGACTTTTGGGGCCTCAGACTGTGTTTTGGTCGGGCAGGAAGGCTAGGGGCGAGGAGCCTCCGGGACCTGCGACCGATCAGATCGCCATCTTGGCCACGCCCCCCCTGCATCTGTTTTAAAGTGATCTAGACCCCAAAGCCAGATTTCCTTCTGTATCTAGTCTGAGAATGTTTGTAGATCCCCATTCACCTTTGTGGCTCTGCCTGGCCACAGCATCTTCACAGTTACTGTTTCAAGGACTGTAAAAGTCTGTTGAGTATAATGCAAACATTTTGACACTAATGGCATTGTTCAGTCTGATTCTGAAAGTCAGAGTAAAGCACCATGACCTCAGGAGTTTAAGATATATACACAAAAATAGAGAGTCCCCGCAGCAGTTTAGCTTCCTCATCCTTTTACGTTAGAGCATATTAGGCAAACACAATAGAAGCTCCATATATAGGACAACCTCTGTCTTTTTACATACTGAGAAAGATTTATACCTAGGGGCAGAAGTGTGATTACATACTGGTAGTCTTCTGAGGTGGATCCATGTTATCTGTGACCTTTATTGCACAATCATTCCACAACTTGGAACACTAATTCTTGAACTCACACTGCTTCTCAACACAGAAGCAAAACGTATGACACATGGTTTAAGAGAAATCAGAAGCATGTGACATTGCAATATACAAATTATAGCACTAGACTAATTTATTACACAAACTAAAATAAGACACGGGTGGGTATGAAGCAAATTATTCCAATAGAATATATGTCATTAAAATTAGTTATAACCTAAAATTATAACTAAAAATCATCCAAAAATGATTTACAAAATAGTTTAAAAAATCACCACAACAACACAAATAAAATCCTTGAAACTTGGCAGAAAAGAAACCGGAAATGGAAACTCGGAATTGCATTAAAAATATATACAATCTGTTATATCAATCTGTAAAAAATAAAACTAGTATAGTCATTCAAAGGACTTACGTTGAAACCTGAAAATAACGCAATACTCATGGCTTCTCAAGTAGGATTGGCAGTCCAAAAAGAGCAAAAAAAGGACAATTCGTGGATTTTATTTCTTTTTCCCTTGTTCTCTCCACTCAAATAGACCTCCACAAGAAAACGTTCTTGTAAGACGAATGCACATTTTAAAAGAGCGCTTTTAATAATAAAAAGTGCCTACATTTTAAAACATCTGGAGGGACTGTATAATAATGATTTATTTATTTACACCAATTTGTCACAAGAGTCGCAATTTGACATGCCTCCTAACGGTATTTCGCAAAATATTGTTACAATATTGTACACCGTAAATAAAATTGAAACAGTTTGAAGCACATAAAATGTGTGATGTAAAGCTTTGCAATTTGAAGGTTGAATTTGTCTCAAGGGGAACTTTTTCATGTGGAATGTCTGTTTAATATGAGTTCATAATAAGTATAAAATGAAAAACGGATTGCTTGTAGACCACCCTGAAAGTCACAAGTCCACTTATTTAGAGGCACACTTTGTTGAAAAATATAATCATCTACAACCAAGTGTGGGTATTCACTCTCCTTAACATACTCTCAACAGAGTGGCTTGTGCAATATGAACTCAGATTTCAGATTCAAAGTGACTTAACTTAGGAACTGGGATCTACAATAAACAAGTATTGGCAAAGTCAATAGCTCTGGTTTTAATATGTTAATATATGCATACAGGAACACAGCTCTGAAGTAAAGTATCGCTTTTCCACTGGCTGCGGGAGCCATTTATTCCAAAGTAAGGTGTTTTCTGAAGGCTCCCAGTGACAAGCAGTGAATTCAGCTGGGAGGTGATACATTATATCTACATTTACGCTCCTCCCCCCATCCCCTACCCCTCTTCATAAACTCAAGTCTGTGCTCTGACCAGTACTATTTTGCTACTTTGTTTCAGCCTCCTTAAAGCTGCAACTCTCAAGAGTAGCTGCAGTAAAGACAAAAACAAGTGATATTTTGTCTCCAGTTATCAGAATTTCAAAACTACTGGATCAAGGTAGCACTTACTTCCTAAATCAAATTCTGCGGCGGTGCCGTCATTTAACATTAGATAAAACTTTGCAATTTATTTGAGGGTGCTCCAACATATTTTTCTGAACCCCTGTTTTCTGTTGCCTCGTCCCTTGATGATGTTAATTCTTGTGATGGTCACTCTCCAATGCCCATTTCGAATTACCTTAATCATGAATTGTTGAACCATATGCCAAATTCCTAAATTGCTTTTTACACATTCATGAATCCTTCTATACATCTACTGGCTTATCTCCATTTGTTTTGGGCAATTTAAAAATATTTTTGCGGGACATTGCTGGCCTGACCTCAAAATTATCGAATCCTTCGGGTTAGACTTTATTAACTCATTTGATATTCTATTTCAAGAAACCTGGTCCACTATACTTCATAATTTAAATGGTTATGCTACCTTAGTTGCGTTATCTGTTTCTTCCGTTTCAGTAAGAGCTGAAAGTGGTCTTTGGCTTGGGTTGCAACCTCACTTATTTGTCAGGTTACTCACTTATCTATAGATTCCTTGAACATTCAGGACCTTACCCTAAAAAGGAGACAGATGTCTTAATATTGTGGTATTTAATGTTTATAATAATAACTATGAAAGCAATACTGTTGATGATTTGGTTACTTTGTTTGACAATTAGATACCTATTTTAATCTTGCTGCTGATCCTTCTAGTTAGGGCAATTCAGTCAATATTGCTGGAACTAAGCTTATGATTGAAAATCCTGATTTGATAAATGGTTCTGTGAAGAGTATTCCTGCACTACAAAAAAATAACTGTGATAAACAGGGTTGTTCTCTTTCACATTTAATATTGGAGAGGAATCTGGTTGATGTTCATGAGGCTGTGGACTACTCTGCCACTCATAATGCTACCTTTATTGGCAGGGGTGGCTCAACCATTATTGACAATATTTTTATTACTAGTGATCTTGATAATAATATTGTATCCTCTCGTGTTAGACCCTTTAGTTCCACTAATCACAAACCTCTGTTGTTATCTTTATTATTTTCCTTGCCTAAATCGGGTTCTAACTATCCGGTGCAATGAGAATTGGTCACTGTTGAACGTGAATGGATGTTGAAGTGGGATCGTTCAGATTTTTCATCTCTCCTTATGAGCTTCACATTCACAACCACCAATTTGAGTGACATTTATAATTGTTTGGATTCAACTGATAACATGGAGCTCTCAGTTTTCTTTTCTTTTAAACATATCTGTGACTGCCATTTCATTAGTGGTGGAGCCTGGCTCTTCCTTGGCCAAATAAACTAGGTGAATTATTAATTCATGTTCACAGGATAATAGAAGACTTAGACGTGCTCCCCAGGAAGTAAGGAGGAAGTGCAGGTTACATTATAACAAGGCTATTAGACTGAGGAACAATGAATTAAACGACAAGGTCTTGGGAGACTCTCTTCTCTCTAGTCCTAACATGAATTTGTACCTTTTTTGAACTCATAGAATCCAATTTTTCAATTCTAATACACATTCTGTCTTAGGTTTGACTATTACACTAGATACCTGGATTAGACATATTAATACTATATATGGTGAGGCTTGTACATCTGCTCTTGATTTTAGTATTTCTGTTGACTCACAGATAAGGACAAGTACAACTTTCTCCTTTCTGGATGTAAGAGGGGCCATCATTAGTAGTCCAGCTATGAAAGCAGCAAGTCCAGATGGTTTTCCTGTGGATCTTTTAAAGGTACTATAGATCGGTGGTCCCCGGTTGTCACCAGGGTTCTACATGTTGCCAGTAAATCCACTATTCCAGTATCTTGGTCCCAATCAATAATCTTCTCTGTGTTTAAGAAAGGAAACAGGGATGAACCACGTTGTTAACATCCAATCTCTTTGATAGATTGCGTAACAATAGTTGGCAGAATAATCATGGAAAGGAGTTTGAGAAGGGCAGAGAACAAGCACATGTTCTAAGAACTAGAATGTGGATTCAAGACGGTGTTGGGTACTAAAGAACCATGTCTTGGTCGTCATCTCCCTTTTGAGAAGTATAGTATAGTTCCATTAAAAAGGACTCATTACGCCTGCCATTCATGGACTTGAGTTTAGCCTTTGACCGAGCTAACAAGCCACTGCACAGACAGCACATACATATGTGCTTGCCTGTGTGCATGTGTGACTTTAAGTCACAAAGGCTTCTCTAACATCACTCTTAAAGCATGGCTCGGCCTCTATTCCACATCAGAGCCTCTTCCTCTCTTTTTGAATTCAGCAAGAAACTAAAGACCTGGTTTTTACATTAATCAACCTATTATAGGCAGGGCTAGGCACACACACCTGTTTAGCGCCAGGAGTCTCTCACCGGTGATAGTGCTCTTTACAAATACACATAACACAGTATAACATAACATAGAGTGAAACTGCCCTCTTTCAAACACTGTCATCTTTTGCATAATATTACTTAGATCATTCATCTTTTGTCGAGACATTCATTTCCTGCTTTTCCTATACGTTTCTATATGATAGTTTAGCAGTTGATCTGCACTAGGGTAACCACCTACCTCCAGGTCATTGAGGACATTGTTTCCAGTCCTGGACTTTTGTGTAATAGCCTTATGCATTATGGGTGTTGTGTATTGTTTTGGTTCCGATGAACTAATTAGACCAACAAATTTGGAATCAATGATTTGTATGTGAAAAGTTCAGGACTAGAAAAACTGTCCATAATGACCTGCAGAGAGGTGATCACCCGAATCTGAACTTGTGTAAAGTATGAAGTTAAGAAATGAGTCAGGGACTCGACGGTCCCCTATTCATTAATATAAGTCCAGTCTAAGCATGTAGCTTGCTTCTGCTATGAACAGTGCAGCACTGACATCCCCTTCTATCCCTCATGGTCTCAGCAGATGAAAGAGCCTGGAAAAGCCACTACCGCTTTTTATATGATGATCCTAATAGTAGCAACGTTCAAAAAGCAACCCATCTGGACAATTGTACAATCTGGGACTATGCTTCAGGTTATGGATGAATGAGCATGATGAAAGAGGACATACTGCTAGTTGACACACATTCAATAAACCTGAGTCTTTCACTTTATCTCTAGAGCCTCTTTGTTGTGAGTTACGACAGGACCCACACTCATTCTCCATTTTAGTTTCTTGTTTTAACTTCACATCAATTTCTAATGGTGATTTTTACATGATTTACATATACACTATATTATACAGAGAAGTCATTTTAATTCTTAGTAAGCATTATCATGTACACTCTGTACAAGGCTAGGAACATAGAACGCGATGTCCTTGTATTTACGTGGTCTGGTTGGAGACAGCTCTAATGCTCCAGATACACAATCGCATCAGCTCTGCACCTTTGACACAGTGCAACTGGAACAGTACTTTTATTATATAAAAAGCCTGTGTTACATTCGGCACAGAAGCACTTCTGCTGGGATTGTCCTGGGACGCGATGCACTGTGGCTGAGATGCGGTCCTGCTGACTCTGACCCCTATCCTGCAAAGGACAATAACCTGTTCTACACATGCCAACTTCCTGATACAGCACACTCAGGTATGGGGGCGTTAGGCTATCCCAATGGATCTGGCAGAGGGTACTCCCACTATGCTCTCGATAGTATAGGTAGTGTTAGATAGGAGTATAATTATATAGTAAATTTATCATGGTTGAATTGTTTATCTCTTGCACCATTCTTCAAATGCTGATTACAATGCTTTGTTTACTCTGTCTAAAAATTGCAGCACATTCTTTATATACAGAAATACGATTGTTTCAATAAATGTTTGAAAAGTCAATTCGTATATATTTCTTTTCCTTGGGCATACAAAAGCAAACAACAGAAGGGGAAGATCTGTTTCCACTATTTCCTTGGGGGAATAAAGAGTGGTCATGTTTAAGGTTGCTGATACCATCAGGTACCCTAATAAGGTTAGGGGTTCAGATGGGGCACTGTGAAATAGCTAGGACCCAAGCCAACATTCTCTGATGGTATGCGTTAATCAAATTCCCATATTCTGAAGCTTATGTTATCCAAAACACACAGCCCTACTTAATTCGTAGGAACCGTATAACTTCTTGTAATACACTCAAATGTGCATGCTCACCATCAGTCCTACTATGGTGTTGTCGGGGCTGCGCTTCTTTTGGGCTCATAGGCTCATATTCCGAGTGCCGATGCAATGATTGGAAAGGTAAGAACGAGGATTGTACATGTGCATAAAAACAACCTACAATGGAGGAAGACAAGAGGGTGAAATGGAGGATGATGCAGACGCTGCATACTGAAGCTCTATGTGGTAGAGGCATAAATGAACATAGACAGAGGGCAGATTGGAAGGAATGTTCCTTGCAGGCTTACAGTGATCATGCAGCAGGCAGCTTCTTTCACCTAAAGGCTGGATCACTGCTGAGCCTGTTAAGTGCTCTGTTTGAGCATAAAGCAAGCAGGCCAAGCTGTCGTGGTTGTTTTGGATCACAGAAAGCAGCTCCTTGCGAGGACTGGGTTCTCTGGGTAGAAGGTCTGGTTGAGGATGCTGCTACTGAAAACAAAGCACTATAATATTTGGCAGTTGTAATTTTTCAAGAAAATCACTTGTTTCATGTTTTTCATTTAGCTTTCTTTCATACACAAAAAACTGGGTCTTAATTCACGGACAGAATCTTAAATCTGGACCTGTAAAATCTAGGCATCAGTTCAGATTTATGATTTTTCCAATTCAAAAAGCTACATCTGGAAAGTTGCACCATTTACATATTTCCAGGGGTACCACGGTGGAATGGGCCATTTCAGCTACATTGTGCATTTGTCATTGCTTTACAGGTGTTAGGAACCTGTCATATAAAGGAGCATTTAGTGATCAATTAACAGGCTAGCATTTCAACTCCTATACAAATACCACCAAATATATGACTCCTGACTAACAGATTCAGTGTGAGTGATAAGAAACAGGCCTAGAAGGGCAGAAATATTTTCATGATTTTGAAACCCAAATAGAGTAGTAATGTTATGTTATGTTAGCAGGTATTTATTAAGCGCACGGCTACTCCCAGGAGTGTCCCGGCGCTGACAAAAAACGACCCGCAATGCTGAGCTCAAGTGCCTCGGTCTAAGGCTGCTGTTGGAAAAGCCAAGTTTTAAGTTTCCTTCTGAATGTGAGGAGATCCTGGGATTGCCTCAGCGCGAGGGGCAGGCTGTTCCAGAGGCGAGAAGCCACCACTTGAAAGGATCTACCTCTTCTCTGAGAAAGCCAAATTCTGGGTGTGATGATCAGTGACTTGGCGGATGACCTCAGAGTACGGCACGGACTATAGTGCTGCATTCTGTCCCCAAGATATGGGGCACCTATTTTATGGAAGCTCTTAAAAACCAATACCAATGATTTAAAGGCAATCCGTTTCCTAATGGGTAGCCAATGCAGGGAGGCCAGGAGGGGAGTAGAGTGAGTTCTCGGTCCTGCCAAAAGAGTAACTCTGGCCGCCACATTCTGGACCACCTGAAGGCGGCTGAGTAGAAATTCAGGGAGGCCGAGATACAGGGCATTGGCATAGTCCAATCTCGACACCACCAGAGCTTGGACTATCGTCTTCCTGTGAGAAACCGGTAGTAACGGGAGAAAGTTTCTCAACATCCTCAGTATCCCAAAACAGGTCCCGGCCACTGATTGAATCTGGGCCTTCATTGAGAGAGAGTCGTCAAATTTGACGCCAAGGTTTGTTACAATCTGGACAGCTGAGGTGGGAGGGGACATGTCTTGCGGCCACCAGTGATGCCATAAGTCACAGGACCGAGAGCCAAAGAACATCATCTCAGATTTTTCAGTATTGCACTTCAGTTGGTGTTTCTGGAGCCAGTGGAAAACCTCTGATAGGCAAATATTGATCTCCTTACTGTTGAATTCCGAGCTCTTCTCGCAGGTAAACAGTAGTTGCGTGTCATCAGCATATGACACTATCTTTGCCTCGTAACTCTCGGCGAGCCGAGCCAAAGGTGCCAGATAAACATTGAATAATGTGGGGCTGAGAATTGAGCCCTGAGGGACTCCCACATTCATAGGGGGAATGGGTGCCGAGAAAGGCGGAGACCAGATGGTTTGCTGGCGGTCATTCAGAAAAGAGTTAAACCATCTTAGCACTGTGCCTCCGATCCCCCCCTCTTGAAGCCTGCGTACAAGTCCACTGTGGGGCACGGTATCGAAGGCCGCAGAGAGATCCAGCAGCACCAGGGCCACTCTGCCCCCCCTATCCAAAGTGATTTGAATGGTTTCTGCAACTTCTAGAAGGGCAGTCTCCGTGCTGAAATTGGCTCTAAAGCCAGATTGACTAGGGTGGAGAAGATGGTTAGCCTCCACGTAGTCCGTGGTCACCGCATTAACATAGCTTTCCAGGACTTTGGAGAGGCATGGTAATAAGGATATCGGCCTATAGTTACTGGCCACCGAGGGATCGGCCGGCGGTTTTTTAAGGAGAGGGAGGATTTTTCCAGATTTCCAATTTTTCGGCATTTCCCCCGCCTGGAGGGCAGTATTCAGAACTGCATTAACTGCCGGATTAATTACCTCCAATAGCTGCCATGGTTTTGGCCGGGCAAGGATCTGCGGGTGAGCCAGATTTCAGCGCCTTCAAGAGCGCCATGGATTTATCCAATGACATAGGAGGGAACTCAGTAAGAGAGGGGCCGGCCTTGCAACTACTAGGGCAGTAACCATTCCTTTCATTCTTTTAATCCTGCGGGTGGGTGGGGGCACTAATAAATTAATATTGCCCACCACTGCACAAAGCATAGGTCCTCAGAAGCTCACCGTACATCACTAGTGATGCATAAGATACGATATCTCAGCTGTGCAATATCCATCCTGGACTTACTTTTGGAACAAGGATTGGCCCATGATAAAGCAGGCCACCTTGTGTGTGTGTGAGGGCATTGCATCCATTTAGACAATACACAGCCAGTCAACCTCCTGTGCGTTCGTCCTGTTGATACAACCCCTTCTCTTTATGGACCTGGGCTTGTGTTTTTTGTAGTGTAAATAGGGAGGATGGTCCTCGTCCTTTAGCTATAGAAAGTGAATATTTTCCCCTAATCTCTTTCTTGCATGGGTATCATACCACTGGGACATTCATGCCACTTTTTTATACATTGCTAGTTCCCCAATTTGGGATCATACACAAGGTACAGTTAAGGATTGAGGAAAGGCAGACCTGCTGTACAATTGCACATATTCTTTCTCTTATCTACAGGGAAATCCCCATTTTTACCCAATGGATAAACCCCTTTACCTACATCCCTTCAAGGTTTAAGAGGTATTCCATTCCTCCTCCCTAGCGGGAAGGGTAAGTATTCCAGCCTTTTCAGAAGTAATTTCAGGATAAGGACTGGTCAGAAAAGAGTTTGTTAAATGTTAATAAACAGACATGTGTCTTGGCGGTCACAAACTCACAAAGCAAACTGTTGAATATCCTTACTACACTCCGTAGATTTAATTTAGTTCTCAGGTAACACAGGTATACTAACTTATCATTCAGAGCAGGGAAAACAGGCAGATAATGTCCTATGAATCTCTATTGAACTTACCCAGAGGAAGTACATGTTAGGAATTTTACATTATCTGTTAGCGGACCAGGTCTATCTGAGTGGGTCTCTTCGCCCTTTGCCCTAAACAAGCACACAGAGAAGAAGCTAGACCAGTATTTTATATAGCTACACAAGTTCATAGGAAGGAAAGGTTGACTGTGCACAGAGTGTTGGCAATGCTTCGAGAGAGTATTCACGTCTTCTCGAGACACACTACGTGAGACACCTGAGTTCAGTCAAGGAAACTACATCTCTATGCAGCCACACAACTCTCACGAGGTTTACAAGAGGTGGTGGCCATTTTGAAGCCACTGAAGATAAGTTCCTAATGGCTCCATAGCATCCTCTCTAGGTAATTGATTTACATAATAGCTGTAGCCACGACCTTGTTGCCAGAGTTAAGAGAAACTTGAAGATTGTTGTGATTACATGGAACTCAACAATGGCCCATTCTGGATGCAGAACTGTGTTCTAGAAAAACACTTGTGTTCGAGGATTTACACTGCATTTCAAAGTACTATTTCAGGAGCTATCTTTTAAGGATTATGAACCTGTATTTTTGCACACCCTCTAATTCCACATGAAAAATGGAAATTCTCCTCATCGTTTCACAGTCTTTGATAATATTTGTATACATTTTTTATTTTTCATAATTTTTATTAAGGTTTTTTGAAAATGACAGTACAACAAAAATGAAAATTACATCAGGTATTACATCTCCCGTTAACATGGGTATCCTTATACAGTCGAGACATATACAAGATATTGTTTGATTAACCGAACAGTGGCGGAGGCCCACGTATAATTTCCAAGTCAATGAATGGGGAGCATCTGAAAACTTGAGGTCAAGCCATTCTTGCCTAGCTTGGTTTTGATAGTCTCATATAACCTTATTGTGGGAGTTTGTAGTTGTCCCTTTGAAAATAAAAAAAGCCAGAAAAAGTGAATGATAGAAAAGAAGTAAGAAGAAATAAAAGCAAACCGGGAAACAGGGGAAGAAAAGCCATTGGAACCACATAGTTGTCAGTTGCCTCCGTGGGGGTCTTTTCAGCTGACTTCTGAAGAAGTAAAGTAGGTAAGGTAGATGTCACACCTACAAAGTTTCTTCGTATTTCATGATAATATTTGTATTAATGCATGTATTGTATTAAGGGATCGATATAGGTAGGGAAAGTGATTGCTTGTTGTCAATCAAAATTTATAATTTTAATGCGTGTTCATTTTATTGCAGATTATGAACCTTTCACTTTAAAAGTAATTTAAATCATAGAGCGTGCTCTTATAATACTGAAGGTAGTTGTTTAGTAAGAAGAGCGCAGTAGCTCTTAATAATTTTGACATTCATTTCATATATAATAATTCAATTTCAGCTCTACTAAGACACAAAGATGTTCCTAAGTTATTTCATGAGCAATTTCGGAAATCTGATGCTGTAGCAAGATTGATGTGACACTGAAAGCCTCTTCTTGGCTTTAGGTATCAATGCTCCTCCAGTTGAAGCCCGTGCCTAGCCTGTATGTAAGAGTGCAAATATCCAGTGTCTGTTTTCTCTCTTATCCCATTCTCTTGTCCCTGGGCCTACTTCTAACCAACATATTACTCTATGTATGGTTGGCAGTGGACTCAGAGAGGTCTGGAAACATACATCAGTTCTATTGGAGCCGGACTACAAGCTTAGTGGATTCTGACTGACATTTATCCCATATCAATTCCTCCCCTTAACGTGCCTATCCTGACCACATCTTCCAAGGCTTGCAGTATTTACTATCTGGAGGACTCTCACCAATACAAAACCTAATCTTTAAGCCTAGATATCCTGACTTGTATCGCTCCCGATACCTGCATACAGATGCCTTCATAAAGCTGAATGTCAATCTTTGACATAGCTCACATTGATGTCAAACAAAAGACTCCAATACCTTCCGCTCCATATTCTTGAGTATTGATTTCCATCCAACACACTCAGGTAGAATGGTCTTTTACTTATATTCACAATTGTCGTCCCCGCCCCTTTACACCCTGTGTTTCATATCTATACAGCATGACCACATTTGACTTCCCCTTGGAACACCTTTTCCTACTCTGTCATACTGCCCACACACACCCTCTCCATCTCTGTGAAGAATATGCCCTTCATAATTGGAGACCTACCATAATTCAAGTTTACTTGTTATTTATATAAATCCCAAACAATTATTGTTCAGATTCATGTTGGCTCCTGACATTCATTACTTTTTGGCATAGTGATACTTTAGGAGAAGTGGTATTACACTAATTAATTATAGGCCAGGAAGTAGCAATAAACAGCTTACAGCAGCGGTTCTTAACCTGTGGTCCGTGGACCCCTCGGGGCCAACAACGCCGACTGAGTGGATCTGCGACTGTTTAGAAAATTAAATAATATTAACAGATTATTAAAGTATATATTAAGAAGCAAAATGGAAAAAGTTAAACCATTCTCTAAATGTGAAGGAATTTGAAACTGAAGGCTAAAAATTAAGTTAGTATCCTCAGGTTTATTTGTGTGAGTAGCAAAAGTACAGCAAGCAATATAGTATGGGGGGTTGGTGGCCTAAATTGGATTTAGAAAACTTCAGCCTTTCCATTAAAATAAAAATTTAGATTTTTTTTATATTTGTGAATTAAATAAAATATTTCATTTGTGTATTTACTTAATAAATACTTTTTTCTGTATTTTTGTGCAATGTTTTGAGGTTGAAATCATCTAAAGTGCTTAGGCTGAGGTTCCCAGGTTCCAGTAAAGACCCTGTGGGGTCCCTGGTTTCCAGTAAGGGTTCTGTAGGGGTCCCCGATTCAAGTAATGATTTAGCGGGAGTCCACAGAAGTCAAAAGGTTAAGAACTGCTAGCATACAGCCTTTCTTTGCCAAAGGAGTGTTTCTATTGTTCTCTATGCACTGGCACTCTGGTGTATCAATACCATTAATGCACATTCCTATTTCCAGGGAAGATGCACTGGTCCATGGCATTAAATGGACCATGTGTCTCATGCTCATATTTCTTGCTGCACGATGAATCATTAAATTCAGAGTGATACCTGAGTGGTCCCTTTACGCAGGACCAAGTGACCCTGAAGTACATTGACACACAGGCACCTTTATGCTCCTGTCACCTGCTGCCATCGTAGGTGTACAGAGTGCCCATACAAATAAACAAACATTTTTGAAGCATTGTTGTGGAAATCGATACTCTAGCTGTTGGTGGAAAAGGCTGCTTTATTTGGAAGCAAGCACAGTTAACAATATAACATCCTTTGGATTAGCAGTGCACTTTACATGTCCCTAACATTATCCTAACAGTAAACTCTAACAAATCCCCAATCCCCTAAACATAAATCATGCTTTAAGGCACTAAAGCCCCCTACTCCTCATTTAAATGCAAAACACTTCTAACTGGTCTACTAACTTCATATTTCCTCTTCTTTATTCTTTAATATCCAATAACTTCCTGTCCAGATTGCCCACACCAGGCCAGGCTGTCTCCAATTTCACTCCTCGCTATGTTCTTTTCCCACACTTCACTACTCCTAATATTCCCTGCTGCTTTCCCCCTGCCTTAACTGAGCTCATGCTGCCACCAGAAGATCCCATTCTTGAGGTGTTCTTCCTGTCCCTACTTAGGCCCTCTCTCTATCACAATCATCCAACACTTCCATTACCTTCATAAATTCATTCTGTTTGCAAACAGCAAAGGTTGCACCCCATTCTATTTGAACACCACAGGCTATTTGAAGTCAGTATCAAAGTGACTCATTATCCCTATGTTTATGTTCCTTGCAAGAATCAAATACCTTCCTGTTCACCTTTTTGCACACCCTGTTGATGGCCACAGCTCCACATGCTCCCCTCCATGCTCTTCTAGGCAGGAGCTGGGGCCACAACATGTCTATGTGCTCCAATTCATCCTGAATCACCTTGATATCCCTTCTCGCCATCTTCAGATGTGCCAAGTCAGTCAGCTGGATCAAGTCATTATCCTCCTAAAGGGTCAATATCATGGAAGGCCTGGGCTGCCACTTGCTTAGCTCCCAACCTGTGGGTAGCAATTGGCCCCAATACATGCCTTCTGTAACGTTCCAGAACACCCAGAATACCCGATCCTCTTCCAAACCCATCTGCTGGTAGTAAGATGTTCTCATGCTGCCCTGCCCACTTTACTATGGAGTAAACAAATCCAGATCTCCTTCATCCGAGTTTTTGCAGTTTCCCTCTTTGCCAAAAAACAAGGACTATTAGTACTCAGTTCCCTTTGCTGTCCATGATGGCCAAACCTATCCCCACACACATACACCTCAACCTCCACCTGCCCACAATCCTCAAACGGACTTCCCTGGAGCCTAGTCTATAACCAGCGGTCAATCCTCTGATCCTGAATGAACGTGCCCCAAAGCATTCTGGGGTCCACTCCTACCTCTGAAACATTCCCTCAGCATCCTCAGTACCTACCTCTACAAAATCCTAATGCCATTTATATGTCTAAATTATTGGCTTGGTCCATGCCCCATTACTTCGCAGTACATTCTCCTAACCATGTCTCCTTCGAAACTAAACATTTCTGTGTTGTCTGTCTCTCTTTCCACCTTTGGTCTTTCTTACTCTTATGCACCATAATCTGTAACCATCCCTCTCCCTATAATTGGTCCCTGACTACTATGCCCTCACATTTCTTGCCTCCCAGACACTCAGATATCCTCAATGCTCCCAAAAAAGAAAAAAGTGAAGATGGCCAGAAATAATATGCCCCTCCAAGTAAACACGCATGCAAATGTCACCTGTCCCATGATACCTTCCGAGGTTTCTACTGTGATTATTCTTCTCTTGTCTTGTGACCTGCCTTTCTCCCTGGCCCATACTTCTATTAGCTTTCTAACATCTGCTTCATGAAGCCCACCTCCATTGGTTCATTCCCGAAAAGCATTTCCCATAGAATAGAATATCGTCCTTGACAGTGCCCCTGGAATAGTTACTAAGGATAAGTTCTTCTTAATCAGAGTCCTCACAAAGTTCATACCATCCGTCCTCCTTAGTGCTATGCCTGCACTGTCATTGTCCCATGATCCACTACTGATGGACTCCTCCCAAGGCTGCCAATAAGTATTCCATGTGGATGGAGCACTGCCCTAGGTTCACATCTCATTTGGAATTGTTGCCTCAAGCTGATCTGCTTCCTCTGCCAATTTATGGAATCTCAACCTCTGTAAGTGAAACGCTGCATCAGCCACCTCACTGACCAGGCCTGGTGTGGGTCAAGTTTGAAACATGGCATTCCATTGTAATCATCTCATCACTCACTCTTGCTACACCCTCACCCAACAGTCACTGGCAGAAAATGTGTTGATCATTTTCGCCACTGCTTCACTGCCGATGAGAAATGTCTCCTTCCTGTTTTCCAATTTCTATCACCATAGCCTCATTGCCAATACTACTAGGAAATTTTCAAAATGCAATGCTGTTCCTACAGTACTCTTGCCACTGTTCCGTGCACCTGATTCCCATCCAGACCGAACCCCCTGCCCCAGATGCAATGGAAAATAATTACAGCTTCCAAGTACTGGGTCCATCTGCAGCCACATTTTCACTCCATTATAGCTGTCCAGGAACATAATCCATGTCAGCATCTCCTGTTGGGTGCCTTCAGTCGTCCTAATCCAGTGATGTGGCTTTAAAACTTTCATCATGGCTAAGTCCATGTCTCTGTAGAAAGCTCTAAACAGAGCCCCACCATGCAAACAAAGTTCAGATGACCGAAAACTCTGTGTACCATCCTCAGCTTTCACTTCTTTTTGCTTACAACTTCATGTAACAACTCTCTCAAGGCTCCAAGCTTTTCAATCAGGAAGCAAGACACCATGTTCACAGACTCAAATTCTATGGTAAGAAATGTTATTGTTTTTGCGAGCCCCTCCATTTTCTCTAGAGCCAAGGGCACTCCAACGTTGCTGGCTACCTGCCCCATTTCTCTCATCAAATATCTGCATTCTCCGTGGATACCAGCAAAATATATTTGAAGTAGTGTAGCACTTGCTTTGACCATGATACTGACTTTATCACCCAATCTAAAAAAACACACACGCCACAGAGCAGGCCATTGACATTGCCTCTCAACAAATACTTGTCCTTCAAGTTAAAACACTAGTAAAGGAAAATCATCTGGGTGCAACGGTAGCAGCTGAAAAGTCAACTTTATATCCGTCTTTCCGATTTTGGCCCTTACCCCTCATTCTTTAACTATGACAATGGCCTAATTGATGCTTGAATACGACACCAAACACTCTACCTCAAGGATATAATCATTGATTAACCCACCCTCCGGCCACAACAGGTGGTTAATCACTCAGAACTCTCCTTTCTCCTTCTTTGGAACCCCACCTTATGGTGAGTTGATACAATCTAAAAGCAGGATCTCCTAAAAGGGGTCAGTCATCCTGCCTGTATGTCTTTCATCAATTTAGCTTGCACAATATCTGTCAAGCCTTTTAATGATTTTAAATGTTCTACCTAATGACTCTGTTGTGGTCCTGTGTATAGCATCTTTAACCATCTGTAAATCCCTCCTTCAGAGATAGCGCTACCTTTCTGTCCAAATATCTTTTCAACAACGTATAAATCATTTCTAGCTTAAATGGCACACTGGCCCTTGTCCAAAGCTCCTCTCCCATTCTCTCTGCTCCTGAAAACTCCACCAGTTTCTTTCCCAATTAAGTGCTGAACCAATAGGTGCTTTCCATTTCATTTCGGACTCCTGTGCCTAATGCTGCACAGTGGTCTATAGTATACACCTTATTGAAGCTCCAGCATGCTCTAACCATTTCACTCTAGCTCCGACATCCCTCTACCTTAGGTGGAGGTGCCCAGAAAGGGCACATGGGGGAGGGGTGGCCCACTTGCTGTGTGCAGTACTGGGTCCGTGCCACCACCTGGAGCTAGAGCTCATTGTCTATCTTGCCCCAAGTTTACAACAGATTTAGTCCATCTCAGGCTCTAAACTCCTCAGCAAGGCCAAACCACCCAAGTTAATCTGGACTGTCCTAATGACATCTAAATATTTGAAAAGGACTAAGCTGATGTCTGGGTATTTTCCACAAAAATACTGGAATAAATAGTACATTTCTCTGTTAGATCTGTCAGCCTTAGGGTGGTCTTCCCCAAGCTTGTTGCCTTTACCTTCCACTTTTTTCTGAAATTCGTTTTTGTTAGCTGTGGCACTCTGTGCCCTTTACCACTTCTAACTAGCACTAACATGTGTGTGCTCTATTCCTTAAACTCGGTAAAAGTGGCTTACACCTGATTGGCATATTTAATCTACTTCTAAGTCCCTTGTAAAGTGTTATACCATTATCCTGAGGGCCTGTATATTAAATGCTATTAGTGGACCTGCAGCACTTATTGTGCCACCCACTTAGGTAGCCCCTGAAGACATATGCCGGCCTGCCATTGCAGCCTGAATGCAGTTCTAAACTGCCAATTCGTCTTGGCAATATAACCCCCTTGTCAAGCCTTAAACACAACTTTAATTGCATATCCGTCACCCCTAAGGTAGCCCACAGGTAGCCCATAAGACAGGGTGTATTATAATTTCAAAGTTGGACATGTACTTTTAAGCTTTACAAGTCCTGGTAGCAAAAAACTCCTAAATTTATTTTTTACTACTGTGAAGCCTACCTAGGATAATATTGGGTTGCCTTATTACATTTAGTCAGTGCTAACTTTTGAATGGTAACAGGTTAGCATTTGTGTTTGGTGTCTGGGAATTTGGAATTAAAAATCCTCTTTAATGGTAAAATCTAATTTTAAGTTACAATTTGGAAAATGCCACTTTTAGAAAGTTGGCATTTTCATTCCCTATTTGGTGCCTGCAGCCTGTGAGCAGGTCACATGTTTGGGTGTAGTTGGCAGTTGGACTTTGTTTATTTCTCCGAGACAGCCACACAATAGAGGGATTAAGTGTGCCTGGATGCACCATAAACTGGCATGATGGGGGGGCGGAGCTGGGTACAGTCCCACTTGCAACTGATTAGACTGTGCTCTGCCTTCACATAAAGGACTTGTCACCCCTGCATTGTTCATGCAGCCAGCTTGGAACCAGGGCAGGGGAGTCAGGAAACTTCACGCACTTCAAAGGGGATTCTCTAGAAACTTCTCCTACTTCAAAGAAGGCACCAGCTATAAAAATAGGACCCTCAGACCCTCACTTCAGTTCACTTGCTGGGCCTGCGAAAGGACTCCCAGAGAACTGCCTCTGCTGTCGCCTGCTGTGTAATCCACAAGACTGCTTTGCTGCACCTGCAAGGACTGCTTTGCTGCCTGGAGACTGCCTTGAACCCTCAGAGCTCTGCCCTGCTGCTTGATCTCTGTTTCACCATTTGAACCCAGGACTGCCAGAGTGACAGAAAAGGCTCCATCCATATTAAACCTGCACCTGGACTCAGCCTGAGTGAGTCCTAATCCCCCAAGTGGTTCCCCTCCAGTCGTGGACCTTAATGGTGGTGCTAAAGGTGCCCAGATAGCCAAAATCCAAAACTTGGGACTTAGACATTTATGGGCTAAAAACTGCTCTGAGAATTAAGAGAAGACTGGGACCAACCTGCTCATCTATCTGCCCAAGGTGCAAAGCCGGTTGGCCTGACCTTGCAGCGGCTCTAACTACGTTCTTCCTGTTCAGTGGTCCTTCGCCAAATGGGTATCCAGCCTCGTGGAATTCTCGTCAGCTACAGCCTCCCACCTCGTCTTGCTGGAGATTTTTGACTTCCAAATAAGAGACTAAGTCCAAATGTAGAAATCTTCACTTGTACTTCGCCCAGTGGCTCCCCAAAGACGATGCTCCCTCCTCGAACACTGCCTGCAGCCTCGCCCGGCTGAACATTACCTTCTCAGAACACTTTTCCTCAAAATTTCTTCTAAATCCAAAGGTAAACGCCGACCGAACCCAATCCACTTTTTGTATCCGAATCGTTCTCCATTGCGGTCGGACATATTTTTCCACTTTGACCCGGTCTTGCGCGAATAGATTGGCGCAGTTGGCGCTTTGATCTTTTAAGAGCTATTTTTTAACTTAAACTTTAAAAATTGATAACTCCAGTTCTACTAAAAAGTTAGTTACACACTTTTTGTCATTTTGATATCAAATAATTTATTAAAATGTACTCTATTTCTCTAAATTGGTGTGAGATTTTTTCTTGTGTTGTGTTTTCACTTTATTACTGTTTGTGTGCTGTATAAATACTTTACACATTACCTCTAAGTTAAGGCTGACTGATTTTGTGCCAAGCTACCAGAGAGTTAAACACATGTTAATTTAGTCACTTTTGTCGTTCACCCTGACAGGTATTGAGGCTGTTGTTTGAACAGGGGTCACCCTCCATTCAACCAACACCCCAATTTGTGTATGTATGTTGGAGATACTCTTAAATGCCTCACAAGATCCTTCTCCTCCGCCATCAACCCCTCCTTGCATTGTGCCTTCTTACGTAATAGTTTGACTATGTCAATTCATTCACTAGTCTATAACTTCTCCTTCATCCTCGCCATTTATTTATTTATTTATCTTTTTATCTTGAGTTTTATATAGCGCTGGCTAGACCCGGAGGTATCAGAGCGCTTTACATAAGGAACAGCATAGCAACATAGCGAGTTACAAGGTAAAAATAATTAAAACATTTGTTACACAGAAATTACAAAGTAAATGGAAAATCAATAAGAGGCAGAGAAGGAAAAGGGGGACAAGAATAGAAGTCAGAGAATAGGTGAGAGGAGAGAAGGGAGCCTGAGGGGGGACGGAGTAAAGGTAGTCCAGCAAAAAAGAGAAAAGCATCCGAGGGTCATCAGGGGGAGTCAGGAGGGAAGAAGGGACGGGCAAAGGTCAGACAAGATGGCGGGTCCGTATCATGGGAATCGACGGAGGCCATCTCCAAAAATGGCGTGATGCACAAAAGTCACAGAAATCATAAGTCCAGAAGTGAAAAACCCAGAGAGCATGATTACATAGAGTACAGTCGGAGGGGGGACGCAGCCACAAAACCCAAGTCGACCGGAAGGCTGAGAGATGCATGCCCAGGCTCTGGACCACGGGGGCATCGGTGTAGACGATCCGCAGACGAAGGTCCGGGGAAGCCAGCTGGAAGTTAGGGAGGCAGCAGCGAAGTCCGGGGGGAGGGTTGGGGGGGCGCGCCTCCCACGCTCTGGAAGGTACGGAAAAGCCCGGGAGCGTCGCACCGCAGCGCAGAGTAGGTTCACTACCACTGCACTCACGTGTCCCTGATGTCCCATCGAAGGCGAAGCTGGAGGGCGGGCAGTAAGGGAAGAAACTGCTGTTGCGCTCGGAGGGGCCGGGGGATGATCAGGAGGGGTGAGCCTCGTCCCCGCTCTTCACCAGCCATCCAGGGAGCGCCGCAAGGGGTAATCACCATAAAGACTGGCTCCTTCGTCAGCCGAACCATCAGCAATTCACCGGAGGACAGGGGGAGGGAGACAAGCAGCGGAGGAACGATGGGACATGTCTGCTGTCCGGCTGGGTAGGTGACGGCCGCGGCGGTGTGCCAGGGCCAGTATCCCCTATAGCTGGCGATGCAGCTCCACCGGGCAACGGCCATGTTGCTCGGCTCCGCCGGGTTTGAGTAAAGATCCTGAAATCATCCGACGTCCAGAAACGGGAGACAAAGGAGAAACGGAGACCGCTGCAGACGAGCGACCACCAGGTGAGTAGAAGGGACAAAGAGGGGGTGGAAAATTTGGGGATTTGAGCCAAAAAGGCTATCCCTGGCCGGGGGCTCCCGGCCGGAGCTCCTCACCTGTCGGCCATTTTTGTAGAATCCATAAAAAGTCCCCCCTAAAGATAAGACTATGCCCTTATACGGATATTTAATCTCTGCTGAAATAGAAGCTTTCTTGTCTGCCTGCACTGCTGTGTCGACCTCGCCATTCTTTTTCTCTGAGGAAAACAAAAAGGTAATGGGTAGAATCCTTGAATTTATCTCAGCCACTGGTAGTTACTCTGTGTCATATCCTAGCCCATTCATTGCTTTTTTGCTCACTTTGTCACTTTAGAGAAAAGCCCGCTATATGCAAATTAGCCTGAGCCCTGCTACAATAGGAACAGTCCAACCCAAATTGCTAAATCTGAGCACATGCAACCCCAGACCAGTTCTTTGGTCTCTGCCTAGAAAGTCATAGTGACATAATAAGCAAAAAAAGGATGGAATGGAATGTAGCACTAAGTAATTCCTTGTGGCTGAGATTAATTCAAGCTTGCCACCCATCACCTTTTTGTTTGTATCAGTGCGATGCCGTCAGTGTGATGGGTATGCCAGACATGGGTCTGTGCTGACTGTGACATAGGAATAAGGTTATATCTCACTGATGAGGCCAAAATAGGCCAAAACTGTCCTGGGGTTGCTTTTTTTTACTTCTGGAGGGGCTCTGGGCAGGCAGTTTTGCCTGTACTTTTCCAACTGGAGAAGGACAAAGCCTGCTTTGTATATGTCTGATCTCTGGCTTCAAAGGCATAGTTGGCAAAAAAAACAATGGACTGGAATATGGTTTGAGTAATCACCAGTGGCTAAGACTAATTCAAGTATTCCACACATAATGCTTTTGTTTCCCATATCTTTCTCTGGTGTCACCTCAACCACCCTTACCTCATCTGTTACACTGCCCCCTTGCTTATTCGCCATACCTCGTGGTTGTTCAAGCTTCACAATTGTCCCTGGCATTTAAGACATCTTGTAGTCTACTGTCCAAATTGTGACCCCTTACTTACCACCGTCCATGCCAGGATCCTCTTTTCCAAAGACTTATACCATGAGTCCCATGATGTCTTTGAAATGGTTCAAAAATAAATTACTCTCCTGCTCCAATAAACCATCCTTGCACCCCGTTTCTGCCAGTCTCCACTTTTTTTCTCATGTGACCCCACATGTACCAGCACTCTCCTTCATATTCACATTTCATTGCAAGTACCCATGTACTGCACTACACGCACACCTCAATATCTTCTCCACAGCTTTACTTCTCCCCAACATCCTACCCTGTGACAGCTGCTGCTCCTCTCTTTTCGGTGCACCTTTAATCCTCACTGGGCTATAACTTCTCATGCTTCCCTCTTTCCTATTCCTCTGTGCCTCTGATGCCTCATCACTTCCTCTTCATATCATGCTTGGGACATTCACTGCAGGCAATATCACTGCCTTCTTGCTCCTTCTTTGATGCATCATCCAAGCTAATGTACTTCTACCTATGACTAGCTCACTTCCTCCACAGAGGACCCATCCTGTTCCTCAAATTCATTATTACCCATGATCACTCAACCTTCTGGCTGACCTAAGGCTGGCCTGATACTTTCGGCCCATGGCCTGTTCCCCAGGTATGCAACCAGTAAAGTGTCTTTTCACCCTATCCTCTCTGAATCTCCTGCTCAGTGTATTGCTTGTTGCTCTCCTATGTTGAATCCTAATCTCTGGGTGCACACTAGCATCATTAAATTCCTGTCTTCTCAGGGTAAGCAGAGCTCTGTCCTAAAGGTGAGCAGAGCTTTGTCCTCCTCTGACCTCTTTATGCCCTGCAAGGTTGGCTAACCCTGATGGAAAGCAGACGCCCCAATGATCATACCCATCACCAGTATCCTAGAATGAGATGGCTGCTGCTCCCTTCTTTCTTCCCTTCTATGGACACAGGACCTTATACTTCCAGTACCTTTCTCTGATCTCTTTTTTAGCCACACTCTGCTGCGGATTCCTTTTGTCCATTTCCTTTAGACCCTTTGATGGTATGCTACTTATCCTGACTCTCTCTCCATCCAAAGTGACATCTTCTCAGGGCCCAATATTGTGGCCCTCTTCTGCCCTCTTCCTTTCTCTGCTTCACTGTTCAGAGCAGCCATCAGGACCTATGGCCCTTCTGTATGTGGACCCAGTGTGCTTCCACATTTTCCCCTTCCCTCCATGCTCCAAATGGCGCGGTGTGTCCCCCTTTAACTCCTGAGCCCTACCTGCTCACCTGCTTCATATTTGGAGGCTTTGTGCCTCCATTCCAGAGTTTACCCAATCCTGTCTCTCTGTGGCAATGCCACCGGAGCCTCCACAGACACCAGCCTCCTGGGCCTAGCTCTAACTCAGGACTTATATGTGACAATTTCTTCCGAATGAACTCACTTATAACTGACTGAATGAAACCCGTACACATGTGCAAAAATTCTGTGTGATTATGACGTTTATAGTTTTAATTTACTTAAATAGGGCGGCTTCTAAAATAATAAATATATGCCACAGCATTTTACTGATCTTTTGCACCCTTAAAAAAAATGCTCTTCAGAATCTGATAGGTATAAACTGTAGTAAACTTTTGTCACACATGGAAATTTTGAAAGAAAATGGCAACGTGATCTGGGAATAGAATTTAAATGATTATTAGTAAGTCATAAGCAGGGCCACTGGAATTATACGATTCTGCTGCTGTGGCGAGTCTCTCATAATTATAGATTAGCTGCATTCATCACATAATCCATCATCTGCCCCATATTCTGCAGATTTGAACAAAAAAAAAAATCTTGCTCAAACGGATCAAAAGTTACGAAAAATATGGTGACTCGTGTTCCTGCACACCGGAAGCCGTTTTGCAAAGATTGACTGGTCATCTTCCAGTTGCTAATTGTTGTATTTGGATGTTAAATTGGTACTAATTAAAGTGAACTCCTTTCTCAGGCACTGTTATGAGGTGTAAAAATCACAAAATGTGCTGCAACATGACGCATAATTTGCCTGTTCTGCCGCATAATTTAGTCCACCTTGCTGCGTTATTTGGTCCTCCTTTGCTGCATAATTCCAGTAGCCCTGGTCATAAGGGAAGTGGGAAAGTAGATCATTCTTTCAAGTAATTCACTTCTTAATTTAAATCAAGCACGCATATTCTTGAGGAGGGTGGGGACTCGTTCTGCTTGCAATACATTTAGTCGATAATCCAGCGTATGTGTGGAAACACAGACACTTTAAAAGGCACAGTTAGCTCTATTCAGAACAACACTAGAAAATGCTAAATGCAAGTGAATTTAACTGGTATTGTAAGCCAGAGAGTATGAGCCTATTTAATGCCCTAGGCTGGGACTGCATGTGATGCACCACAGACGGTACTTGTAATCATCTATACTTGGCCTGGGAAGAAGGTTTGAAGACTGGCTAGTTTGTAACATAATAGGCCCAGCAGCCCCCATGTGGGGGGGAGGGGCCGAGCTCCAGGGGCCCCCTCTGGCACTGTTCACGGACGGCGGGCACCTGGCCTGAGAGTTCCTGTCTGGGTCTGGAGCATGGGGGGGCCCATCCCTGTACTTTGCAGGGGGGGGCCCTCACGTTTAGTTATGCCGCTGGCTAGTTTATTTGGCAGGATATGGTCGGCGGTGGGACCTGTGTGAGTCTTCGACGCAGGGGCATAGAATGATATCTTAGTCAGTGAGATGAGTTGGTGAATCTGTGATTCCCCTTAAAAATGAATCGTGCTAGAAGACAGGGGTGTCAGCTGTAGAGAATAAGAAACGAGTGTGTTATGGGTCTCAGTAGAAGAAGGATATTATTAAGAAACTTTAAGGAATATTCTTGGTAGCATTGATGTATGAATACCCATGAGCTGCAGCTACAACACAACTCATTTCCATTGTCTATAAAACATTCAAAGAGTTTTATGATTGATTGTGCATTTTAAAATGGAATATTACTTCAATGCAGCACAGTAATGCACTCATAGTCTGACTCTAACAACAGTTAACACTTTGCAACCTAAATCGATTTAATAGATTTGCATGCCACTTTAATTTGTGTGGAACCCTTTGCTTTCCCTAGTGAAGCATTGACAGAGCTGTTATGATACATATCTATTCTGACCTGGAACATGTGCAGCTATGTCACCACTGAGACACTAAGATAGTTCACACAGTGCACCTACTAACCAGCGGTCCAAGTGCATAAAAAACGTAAGAAAGCCGTGATGCTGCGTGCAATGGGGGCGTTAAGTTTTTTTGGTCTTTTGCCTTCAGGTAACTAAGGGCCTGATTTAGATCTCGGCGGACGGGTTCTCCGTCACAACAGTGATGGATATCCCTTCAGCTGAAAAATAAATCCCATTATATACTATGGGATTTATATTTTGGCGGACGGGATATCGGTCACCATTGTGACGGAGTAACCCGTCCGCCGAGATTTAAATCAGGCCCAAATTATAAAATTATGCACATCCTTAATGCAAATAAATACAAGTTAAGTTAATCAGTGGTAAATGCACTATTGTACATTATTAAACCTCTATTAGTTAATGTGCTGCAGAGATCTGTGTGATTATCCAGAGAACCACAGAATTGAATCCGTTAGATGCAGTGGAGAATAGTGACTTGGGTATTTTTAGTGCTACGAGGTCCAGTCAGTGAAAGAAAGCAGTGTGAATATGTAAGTAATTTTTTTAAACTTGCATTACACACAATATGATATGGGTTGATCATTAAATTAATTATTAAATTAAATTTGTTAATAAATAAAAAAAAAATAGGAGCTGCTACAAAATGCGAAAAAGGTTTATGATCAAAAAGTTCTTCCAAAATATAGATTTTAGTAATACCCAAACTGTATGTATTGCAATACCCCTCAAAAAGAATAAATCTATGTCATCAGGAAGCTTCAAGTGACACCATCAATTAAAGCCAATCACCCTTTACATTTGCAGATTAACTAGTTGTGCACATTTACATTTCTTTCAGGCAAACAGGCACCTGGCAGGAAGGCGTGTTTCTTGTTTAGCTGTCTACGCTGCCTTCAGTTTCACAGCACAGGAGACTCCCTCCCCTTCCACTTCAGCTGAAGCATTTCAACTGCCGGGATTAACTGTACCGGGACGGTTGTCTTTTCACAAAAAGTCAGGGAGCTGTTTATCTTAAATTTAAACCCACTCTGACATCCTGTTACTAAGATGCTCACGTGACTCCTCTGATACCCCTCTATGATTATCTGAACCCCACACTGGTATCTCAGTTCCTTCTGAGCCATTTGTACAACACTTCCAATATCTGTATGTAACACGCTTGTTGAATACTCCAGTTCCGGTTAGACAGGAAGTGGTAGCACTAGCAGTCTGCGTGAAGTAGACAATCAAGTCATAGTGGGCAAGGAGGACAATAGTTAAATAATTTACCGCATCCAGGATGACAAAACTCCTCACCCTGGCTATGCTGCCCAGAGTGCTCTGTTGCTAGTCTCATACTGCTGCCCTATTCTCTGACCCTGCAGGTGTCACTACCATTCCTTATTTCACAGAACTTAAAATAATTCTTGAAAAAACTGTTTTTATTGCCATTTGCCTTGTTAACAAACCTCTGATGGACTAAATTAAAATAATAAAAAGCGTAGTCGGACTTTTAATACTAACCCAAGGATGCGTGCTTGCCCCAATTCTTTTCCTCCTCTACACGAATGATCTGGAAAAAACTCTGGTATCCGTTGTGGCAAACGTGCTGTGTGTGGAGAAAAAGCCTGTTCCAGCACTTCTATATGCTGACGATGCGGTGCTCCTGGGAAGGACGTCCAACGGCCTCAAGAGGCTTATTTTTAGTTATGTCAGTTTCATGAAAGAGCTGAGCTTGGAGACTAATCTCAAGAAAACCTTTACTATGGTTTGTGGACCCAGAAATACAAAAACATGCACCCTCAATATTGCTGGCAAAACATTAGACAGGGTCAGTTCCTTCTCTTACCTGGGATTGGACTTTGATGAGGGCTGTATTTGGTCTACCTGTACTAAAAATAGGATAATGTGCTTTACCCAAGCTGTTGGTACTACTTCCATGCTTGTCATGTCCATCGGCAAAAATCCATTGCGCCAATATTAGAGATCTATAAACGGAAATGCTTGCCAATTTTGACATATGGAATGGGTATTTGGGGATATAAGGATGCCCTTGCAATGTAGACGGAAGAGAATAGATTCTGTCGCTGGTTACTAGGTGCCCCTCCCTCTACCTCGCATTATTTTATATTGCATTTGGAGTTAGGCTTGGGATATGTTCAAGACACTATTAATGCCACACCCTCGGCTCTTTGGTGTTCTATTTGGTATAAGAAAGAAGCCGAACTTAATCAGGCAGTCATTAGAGATTGTTTATCTTGTGAGCATGGTTTGGCCATCCCGTGGTTAAAGCATATCAAAGAGAGTTTCTCTGTGCTGGGGTGTGCCCACCTGTTTAAGCACCCTGAGACAATTGTGAAGAAAGACAGAAACTGAGTCCAGGACTGTTTTTAAAGCATAAACAAGCTACTAGGGAACTAACGGAAGTGGCTAAACCAGAAGTCTGAGATTATTGCATCATTCAAATGGTGCCAACTACTGCCCCATACTTATTATACGTGATTAATGTGTATGAGAGAACACTGCTGGCAAGGTTCAGGTTAGGCTCCTTCCATTGGCTAATTTGTTTTCCCCTTGGCCAGTATTCTTCAGATTCCATTTGTATTTGTCCATGTGATGAGCATTCAAGCCAAACCATTTTACACTTTGTCTTCTTTTGTCAATTTTACTTGCCGTACACAATGACATTTTTACTACCCCTTTTACGTAGACATAAATTTTCTAAGTGTAAAGCCGCCCTATTTTACCTGCTGCAACTCAATGACCACTGTGTATGCCACGCAGTAGCTAGATTCTTGAAGTGTGTTTTAGCCAAAAGAAGGAGCATGTTGTTCTGATTAAATAGTTGTTATTTTCCATTTTATAAAGTGTTGTGGGTCTTGTATTGTAAAGTGTACGTTTGTCCCTGACATCTTACTTTTTATCCATCTTGTTGTCTTTTTAGCTTTGATGTCCTTGGATTCAAAATGTATGCACTGTCACTTTCCATACTATAAATTATTTTATTATTTTTTTGCCTTTTTAACATATGTGTCTTATATAGCATGATTATTTTTATTGTATGTATCTTTTATGATCTGCGTTCGGGAGAACGAATAAAGACGAATGCGCATTTCACAGAACGTAAAATAATTCTTGAAAAAACAGTTTTTATTGCTATTTGCCTTGTTACCAAACCTCTGATGGACTAAATTAAAATAATTAAAAGCGTAGTTGGGCTTTTAATAATAACCCTTGAGAAAAAACTGTAAATTTTAACTTTATTATAGGATTACCAACAATAACTACTTGATTAATCACTTACCTTGGATTCCGGAGTAGCGTGCTTCTCGTTAAATATATACAATTACAATTAGTTAATTGGGATATTACAAAATAAATAATTCGAAAAAGGCTTTCACTCATTGGGAGAGTCATCAGCTGTATCAAGAACTTGAGACTCTCCTGCGGAGCAGTAATTACAAATTGATGCCTACACACCTTTTTTTCATTTTCTGGACTATATTATCCATTTTATGAAAAGATATGTTTTTATTTTTTATTTATTCTGATGCCAATAACAAAAATGTCAGTCCACTATTTGCTCAACTTTAGGTGGTAAATGGGCACTTTTTTTTGTTAAAACTTTATATTGGCGAAATCCACATGCAGAAATGTACATGCTTGTTGAGCAGGTTTGGCACTTTTCGTGAATCAAAATTGTCAAATGGATTTTGCAGAATTCCGTGACTCTCATGGAATATCACTCATACACGCACCAACACGAATTGGGGCGAATTGCCAATGAAGTGAAAAAAATGCATACAGATTTTTTAACAAAAAAAAACAGCTCTGCTTTAGGTTTCATCAAAACTCTTGTGAAAGATCCCCTACATACCTTAAGCATCTCTGACATTAATCAGTTATTTAGCCAGGGCACAAGTCGGGGGTGCACGCAGTACACTGCGTCCACCCACCATTTTCACAGGGTGTCAGGTTCCATCAGAATTGACACTGACAGAGGCCATGCCCATACAAAGACTACAAATCCCATCCTCCCCTGCGGGAGTTACGTTGCTGACGTCATCACGCGGCCGGATGAGAGTTACTTAGACTCATAGGAGAGAGCTGCGGACGCCGGTTAATCTAACTGCTGAATCGTCGAGTCCTCGAGGTCTGGTAAGGGTGCAGCATTGCACCGCTTTCCTCTTCTTTCTATTACTTACTCCCTCAGCGGTTTGCGGCACACTTCTGTGCTTATCTGGGATTTCCGTTCTCCTGTTGGCTGAACCCCATTCCGGGTTCGTGCGGGAAGGCGGAAAGAGACTAAGTGTCTTCAGAGCCAGCTTAAGGTTCTGGATTGCCCTTCTTCTTTTGTAGAAGGCTTTGTTCTCGTTAAAGATTGGTTTCGAATATTGGATTGATTGTCATAACTGTGATTATCCTCAGTTACGTCCCATAATATCCTGTTACTTTGCTCAATACCTTATCGCCAAAAAGGAGTCAAAAGGTTCGAAACTAGGAGTAATCTCTGGTACTGAATACTAAAGGAATTTGACTTTTACTCATGAGATCCATGAGGCAGAAGCAAGACGAATTGTTCAATCATTATTTGTTCTGAGAATCATCAGAAAGGTGGAGTTCGTTATAATCACTTTAACCTATCGTTTACCTTTGGAATTGGAATTGTTCATGTCCTGACTTAAGGAACTGTCACTGTTTAACAGTTTATATGTACCTGTCCATGTCTGGGGCCCTCTTATCTTTCTTCATTACAGGGGAATCAAAATCACAAAAGTCAGCCCGGCACCCCTGTAAAGCTACACACAACATATCATTGGGTATGTACTAAGAGAGTCTGAAGAGAGGTGCGGGTGATTTCACGCTTCCATAGTATTATAGTGTTGTTTCATTTATTCTTAGATATGTGCGACGACATGATAGACAATATATGCTGACTAGGAAACAAAGGAATTTTCTTTACAGGTATACCTAAGTTATATGCAATGAATAGATAGCATAAACTAGATTGTGTGTAATTACGGGGTTTAATCTGAATATATCTATCTTACAGGTCTCCTCCCCGCTGTCCCCATCCTTCCCTTCCCCCGCTTGATCACTCCATGGAGTCTGTGTATTAAATCAGACCGTGGTGGTATCGAGAGGTGGACCATAAAGAGCAACATACGACCCTGAGGATTCAAGGCCGCGACAGATTAACCGGCCTATATATTTAAATCCTCCCGGTCGCAGGTTGAATATGGCCACAATGGATGACGTTATAGCCGCTCTGGCCCTGATGCAGACAGAACTCACGGCCTCTAGGGCTGAGACAGCCAATTTACAGGCTGTAGTTGACAGAATGCAAAGGAACCCATTTAATGCAGGCGCAGTACAGTCGACACACACCACACCCGTGATAGTGGAGGTTCCCACTCCCATACCTTTGGCCACCCCAGAGAGATTCCATGGGGAGAGTAGTAAAGTACAGGTCTTTATGACGCAGGTGATGCTGCACTTCTCTTGTAAAGTCAAGGCCTTTACAACCAACCATGCCAGGGTCGCCTTTCTCATCTCTTACTTGGCAGGGGATGCTGCACAATGGGCCGTGCCCTTAGTGCGAAGAGACGACCCATTATTGCACGATTGGGACTCCTTTATTAAAGAATTTGAGAAGACCTTCAACCGCAGATCGGCCACACACTCAGCTGACCGAGATCTGTTGGAATTGAGACAAGGAAACCGGGAACTTATTGCATATCTTAATGACTTTCGTAGACTTATTACAGAGACGGAGTGGCCCGAGAATAAACAGGCTGCTATATTTCATCAAGGACTGAGAGAAGAGATGAAGGACATCCTGGCACAAATAGACCCGCAACCAGTGTCTTGTGAAGATTTAATAAACTTGGTGTTACGACTGGATCACAGGCTCAATGAACGTAAGGGAGAACACAAGAGAAGAGAGCGTATGCCTGCGCGGTTTGAGGCCTCCCGTCACTCCGAAGTTCAAACAACCACCAAGGCCGAACCCATGGAAATAGGAGCAGTGCGTTCTGCACTTACTTTTGAAGAGAGAGATTACAGAAGGAAGAAAGGTTTATGTATATATTGTGGCAAGAAAGGACATTTCATCAGAGAGTGTACCTTGAGATCTAAGTACCCTCGCACAAACAATAGGCAGATGTCGCCAGTAGCCTCTGTATCCTCTGCGGGAAACGACAGGGCTTGAGAAACACCGAAGGGACTTCTTCAAGCTATTCATACATCCCTTCTTTGAACCAAAACCCTTCATGTAAGACTGACCATGTATTCTTGAACATTAGTTTCTTTATCCATGACAAATGGTGTCCGGTTCAAGCGATGTTAGATTCAGGAGCAACAGGCTGCTTCATAGATCAGGAACAAGCCATTGTTCTGGGACTTAATCTACGAGAAAAAGAACACCCTGAAGCAGTTTATGCGGTAGATGGAAGACGTTTGGAGGCTGGTCCTATTCAGTTTTGCACGGAAGACTTGGATGTACTACACGGCCCTGATCATCAGGAGAAGTTGGTATTCAATGTAATACAAGCACCACAATACGGTGTTATTTTAGGATTACCATGGCTGAGGAAACATAATCCCCAGGTGGATTGGGTGGAAAGAACCGTTTCCTTTTTGTCGGAGTATTGCATACAACACTGTCTTCAGGAGAGGAACAATCCAGCTACAACCTTGGCTGGAAGACATCATATCGCCACAGCGGCTGAACATCCGGTCATATTACCCAACGAATATACAGAATATACAGACGTCTTCAACGAAACGATGGCGGAAACGTTACCTCCACACAGGCAATATGATTGCCAGATTGACCTACTACCCGGCGCTATCATACCTTCGGGGAGGGTGTATGCATTAACCGAACCGGAAAATATCCATCTCCGTGATTACTTGGACAAATATCTGGCTTTGGGCTTCATCAGAGTTTCCAAATCACCTGCCGCCTCTCCATTATTCTTCATACCTAAAGCCAATGGAGAGCTGCGTGCATGTGTGGACTTTCGTGCGCTCAATGCCATTACAGTAAAAAACAGGTATCCGTTGCCTCTCATCAATGTTCTGCTGGAACAAGTAAAAGGAGCCGTCATTTACACACGTCTAGATTTAAAGGGAGCATACCATCTAGTACGGATGAGACAGGGCGACGAATGGAAGACGGCATTTAAAACACGCTTTGGCCTCTATGAATATCTGGTAATGCCTTTCGGCTTATGCAATGCGCCAGCCGCCTTCCAATATTTCCTCAATGACGTGCTACGAGAGTTTCTTGACCATTTCGTGGTAGTCTACATAGACGATATATTGATCTACTCGTCCAACACAGAAATCCATAACACGCATGTACGCACCATTCTACATGCCTTAAGACAACACCAATTATACTGTAAAATCAGCAAATGCGAATTTAGCGTCACCACTGTGGAATTTCTAGGAGTAATGTTGACACCTTGGGGTCAGGAAATGTCAGTGCGTAAAGTACAAGCAGTAAAGGAATGGCCTACTCCCAAGACGGTTCGCGATATCCAGTGTTTCCTAGGGTTCGCAAACTTTTACCGCAGATTCATCGATTGTTTTTCCAAGTTAGCTGCTCCACTCACACGCCTTTTACAGAAGAAAGTGGTGTTTGGTTGGACGGAGGAGGCTCAACGGGGCTTTGAGGCACTGAAGAAGGCATTTATATCCGCCCCGGTGTTGCGACATGCTGATCCTGAGCAACCATACATCGTGGAGGCAGACGCATCTGAGCATGCGGTAGGGGCTGTCCTGTCACAACGCCACCTAGACACAGGCCAGCTTCACCCAGTGGCCTTTATGTCCAGGAAGCTCAATTCAGCTGAACACAATTATACTATTGCGGAGAAGGAACTGTTGGCAATAAAGAACGCTTTCCAAGAGTGGAGACAGTATCTCATGGGAGCCAAACATATAGTCACAGTTTTCACGGACCACCGCAACCTTCAGTTCATGACAGCTGCAAGACATTTGACACCTCGTCAGCTACGCTGGATGCTGTTCTTTGCGGAGTACAACTTTTTGGTGACCTTTAGACCCGGGAGCCAAAACAAGAAAGCCGACGCATTGAGTCGCCAAACCACCCCGACTCTCCCAGACACCCTTCCCTTAAATGCCATTGTGAGTCCTCAGAATGTGATATGTGCCACAGTTACAGAAAGATTTCTTAGGAGCATTAAAATCAACATGGCTCTTGATAAATGGAAGGTTTGGTTAGTGAAGAACAAAGAATGGACAGTGAAGGATGGTCTTCCTGTACGTGGAAACCAATTGATGTTGCCTATCCCTTACTTAAGAAAACAAGTGTTCTATTGGTGTCATACCTTACCCAGTGCGGGTCACAATGGCGTCGAGAAAACCAAGGAAAGAATACTCCGTCAATTCTGGTGGCCCAACATCAAAAGAGACATAAAAACTTGGGTTGGTGAATGTGCGGTCTGTTGCCAGATGAAAACATCACACACCAAACCAGCAGGGTTATTGCAACCTCTCCCTACCCCGACCCAACCGTGGGAAAGGATTTCACTTGATTTTGTGGTAGGGATGCCACCTGATAAAGGACATACAGTCATTCTTGTAGTTGTGGATTATTTAACCAAACTGGCCCACTTTATTGCCTGCAAGAAAATACCTACGGCGGGCGAATTGGCACAAACCCTTTTAAGTAACATAGTGAGATTGCATGGACTTCCTCAAGTGGTGGTATCAGACAGGGGGACTCAATTTACGGCTAACTTCTGGAAGAAGTGGTGTTCGTCGCTGCAGATCACATCTAACCTGTCTACGAGTTTCCATCCCCAGACCGATGGCCAGACAGAACGAGTCAATCAGACCATGAAGCAGTATCTTAGATGTTTCGTGGATGTCACTACAGAGGCGTGGGTAGACAACCTGTGGTTGGCGGAAGTAGCATATAACAGCGCGCTACACAGTTCCACGAAACACACACCATTTCACTGCACGTATGGGTTTCACCCTTGTTTCACCCCCTTCCAGCATCCTGTGGGCCAGGGATCTGTGCCAGAGGTACAGGAACGGATAACACGTATCCAAAAGACACTACTGCAGGCTCGTAAGGAGCTACAGCAATCAAAAACTCTGTATAAAGCGTATGCGGATAAACATAGGCGAGAAGGACCTACATATAAACTGGGAGAATATGTATGGTTATCCACTAAGAACATACGATTTAAGAAATACAGTATTTTTAATCCTCGATACATCGGCCCCTATAAAATAGTTAAGTTGATTAATCCAGTGGTGGTGAAATTAGCTTTGCCCTCCTCCTTGCGTATTCATCCTGCGTTTCATGTTTCCCTATTGAAACCCTCCCATTCCAGAGTACTAAAGACACCGACTCCCGTGCTGGTGGATGGGGAGGTTGAACATGAAGTGAGGGGTATCCTGGATTCAAAAATTCACTGCACCAAGTTGTGGTACCTGGTTGCTTGGAAAGGTTATGGTAATGAGGAGAACTCATGGGAACCGGCTGCAGGGGTCCATGCACCTCGCTACGTTCGCCTGTTCCACAAACGCTTCCCACACAAACCTTGCCTCTGTCAGTGTTCTTCGGGAGGGGGATGTACTGTCAGGTTCCATCAGAATTGACACTGACAGAGGCCATGCCCATACAAAGACTACAAATCACATCCTCCCCTGCGGGAGTTACGTTGCTGACGTCATCACGCGGCCGGATGAGAGTTACTTAGACTCATAGGAGAGAGCTGCGGACGCCGGTTAATCTAACTGCTGAATCGTCGAGTCCTCGAGGTCTGGTAAGGGTGCAGCATTGCACCGCTTTCCTCTTCTTTCTATTACTTACTCCCTCAGCGGTTTGCGGCACACTTCTGTGCTTATCTGGGATTTCCGTTCTCCTGTTGGCTGAACCCCATTCCGGGTTCGTGCGGGAAGGCGGAAAGAGACTAAGTGTCTTCAGAGCCAGCTTAAGGTTCTGGATTGCCCTTCTTCTTTTGTAGAAGGCTTTGTTCTCGTTAAAGATTGGTTTCGAATATTGGATTGATTGTCATAACTGTGATTATCCTCAGTTACGTCCCATAATATCCTGTTACTTTGCTCAATACCTTATCGCCAAAAAGGAGTCAAAAGGTTCGAAACTAGGAGTAATCTCTGGTACTGAATACTAAAGGAATTTGACTTTTACTCATGAGATCCATGAGGCAGAAGCAAGACGAATTGTTCAATCATTATTTGTTCTGAGAATCATCAGAAAGGTGGAGTTCGTTATAATCACTTTAACCTATCGTTTACCTTTGGAATTGGAATTGTTCATGTCCTGACTTAAGGAACTGTCACTGTTTAACAGTTTATATGTACCTGTCCATGTCTGGGGCCCTCTTATCTTTCTTCATTACAGGGGAATCAAAATCACAAAAGTCAGCCCGGCACCCCTGTAAAGCTACACACAACATATCATTGGGTATGTACTAAGAGAGTCTGAAGAGAGGTGCGGGTGATTTCACGCTTCCATAGTATTATAGTGTTGTTTCATTTATTCTTAGATATGTGCGACGACATGATAGACAATATATGCTGACTAGGAAACAAAGGAATTTTCTTTACAGGTATACCTAAGTTATATGCAATGAATAGATAGCATAAACTAGATTGTGTGTAATTACGGGGTTTAATCTGAATATATCTATCTTACAGGTCTCCCTCCCCGCTGTCCCCATCCTTCCCTTCCCCCGCTTGATCACTCCATGGAGTCTGTGTATTAAATCAGACCGTGGTGGTATCGAGAGGTGGACCATAAAGAGCAACATACGACCCTGAGGATTCAAGGCCGCGACACAGGGTGGACGCTGTCCCACTTGCCAAGAACTTGGGCCCCACAGAAATATGCTGAACTTGTCCTGGTGTAATTATCAGACAACAGGACACGTTCTGCAGCGCCTGTATGCAGTCTGCTTTCCATTCCCAGCAGCAACCTGCATGTAGCAGGGGGCTTTTTTTTTCACCTCCAGCTGGGCCGAAGTTAAGGGGCCATCAGGCCTCCTTTTGTTTGAATATCCTGACTGGAGGCGGCCTGGAACCTCACACCTAAATGTAAATGCCACAGAGGGTAAACAAAGGCACACAGCTTGTTATCTCTTCACAGGTACTTAAGAGAAGCATGCTTTGCCTTTGTTCAGTCCTTGTATATAAGAGATGCATGCACTGTAAGAATGTCGGGTGTGTTGGTCTGACCCAGCATTTAGACAAATAACAATTTCAATAGCACTGTTTTACTTCTTTTATAGCGCTACGCAACCCAATGCAGGGTGTCAGAGCTCTTTACGTAACATACACATTATCCATTAAAAATAAATCATGTACATGTACAAATCAATGTACAAGATGAGTTACATGAGACAGGGTTACAAGGTGTAGGAGTCACATGTCCTTCATAGTTCACTGTGCTATATCACAAGGATTGAAATTTATGAACTGCAGGTAACAAAAGGATCTCTGTGTTAAAAGCAGTAACCCACTTTACTATCAACGTAAAATGAAAATCTGTCATCTGCATGTTACGTGATGTGCTTTGCAGGAGACACATTAACCCGCTAAGCTACTTTGATTCAAATCTGGGACGTCACAAAACACAGATCTCTCCAACAAACGCGTTCACCTCCAGAGTTATCTCACCATTATTACTATACCCTGAGATTTACTGGGCACCTTTACAGCAGATGCCTTAACCCATAAAATATTTTAAAATGCAGAGTTTGCAACCAATTAAGCAGAACAGATCTACTGCCATGCTTCTCCTTGTTGCCAATTTCTTTGTGATAGGGTTTAAAAAAATTAATATATTAGTTGAGGCCCAGATTTTGTGTCGGGGTTGCGCCACTTTTTGTTAAATCTTATAATGTGCTGAAATGTACTCATTATACACCTGATAAACATGTAAGAGGTCACTTCTTGTGGTCACATCCAGTGAGGTCACTTCCTGTTATGTCACGTGCAATGTCATGCGTCGTGACATCATGAGCTGTGATGGCAAGCGTCATGATTTCATTTGCATACTGCCTAACCTGGTTAGCCCCCCACTATTGTGCCCTGACATTTTTGCTGATTTGCATCTGTGTTTACCCCGATAATCTGGAGGCAAAATGTGAGGCAAACGGCGCTTTTGACACCTGTTTGCAGCCAGGCCATAAGTGATTCAAGTGCCAAAAAATGGCTTTTCGAGAAGGGTGCTACAGTCCGCCAGCCCCCTGAAGGGAACAGTTCACACGTGAGCGTTCAGGCACTGCCGTGTTTGTAGCGTTGTTGACCTTTTGAACCGGACGCATTCAGTTCATCAGAGCAGGCAGGAAATGGGAAACTGACTGCCGTGAGAAAATCACCCGTGGTCGGTGGAATTATAATTTCACCGCATTCTTTTCCCATTACGTAAACCGATATTTGTCGTCAGAGATATTTTAATTTGGCCGCAGTAAAACCTGCCGGTGGCTAGTATGTTTTGCTATATAAGATGTTATTTATTGACACATTATATGTTCCAGTGTGTGGCTGCTCTAACACCAAGCAACGTGTGATTTACTTCTGACAGACTAAAATAACGCAAACAGCTGTCACTGCTGCTAATTCAAACAACGCCACCTCAAATCTGTTTATATGACATCGCCAGTTCAAATACCGCAAAACAATTTAATTAAATAACCCCAATTAAATAACCCCAATGCCTCGGTATAATAAATAGCCATAGATAAGCAGAAACCGTTTTAGATTCTGTTGATATGAGGCTTCAAGCCACACTCAACGTTTGCCTCCTTCACCGTAATAATCCTTGTGTGCAGACTAGAGCGATGTAACTGGAAGCAGGAAGTGCGCACATTAGATTTAATTCGTCGAGTCATTTTTTTCATTTTAGTGCTCTTGCATTTGATCCAATCCAGTGACCCCATTTCCATCCTTCCTCAAGGTCTGATTCCATTAGCAACCAGAGACGAGTCAAGTGACTCATTGGCTGCGGGAGTCTGAACTATATATACCGTTCAGCATGAGAGCCGACCTACAGCTCGAAACCTATAAACTAACTGAGCACAAGCTTGTAGTACACGCCTATGCCGGGCAAGCCAATCCTATCCTTCATACATAAATGAATGAATGGATGATTAAATGAATGAATGGTTGATGCTTCAAACAAAAAGGTTGCATATCACCGCAAGCTAAAATGCTAAATCGATCCCTGCAACTGACCCCTCACAGTGTAAAATTGCAACAACTCACGTAAAATCTAGCACCCGATTCATAAAGTAAGACTCTGCAGACTTCTCTGAGCACAATCGGGGCGAGTGAGTGGGTGCTCCTAGGGAAGCATCAATAGTCAATTAAATGGTGTGGGCACACAAAGTTGTGATTGAGAGACTATTTACGAACCTCAAATCAACCAAGCTTGGATGGTGCTGACATTTTGAAAAATACAGGAAACATCCATTGTTTTTGTTGGGGGTGAGTAGGGAGGGTAGTTTGCACTCATGAACAAGCATTGGCATAGCCAATAGGTCTCGCTTTTGGGACCTTATAAGTATTTAGTTATGCAGCACAATATCCTTTGTGCAACAACATTAACTGTTACATGGCTAAACACTTATAAGGTCCCAAAGGCGAGACCTATTGGCTATGCCAATGCTTGTTTTACATGGTAACGCCACCCTGCATACATTATTCCTGATACAGGTATAATGTGGCGCAGGGCTTTACAAGGTGACGCATCTGCCTAGATGCTCACCTTATAAATATGGCGCAACGTTGCGCATTGTTTCGCCGCCGCTGCGTAACGAAAAGTGACACAACGGCGGCACAAAAGAGTCGCAAGGGCTTCATAAGTAAGGCCCACAGACTATTCCAGGTCCCCAAAGCTATAAGAATGGCTTAGGGTGGCATGTAGTAGTCATTAGAATTACTAAATAGCTGTTGTGATCATCTCTAAATTAGACAAACAACTCCACCAGGGGCAGGCTGTCATAAGTGCCGGTGGTAACAATGAAGTACAGTGCCGAGCACCGGAAACCACCGGCTCAAATTAGGCGCCTGCAAACATCAAATGTAATGTTCGGTAAAGCAGACGTGGTTGTAAAATATCTGTGCCTAAAATGATGTGAAACCATGCACTGACTCATATTTTTTAGTACCTAAATCCCTCGATCCAGAAGCCTGTTCATTTGCATGGATTGCCTGGTGAATCACTTGCTTTGCCTGACCACCCACACCTCATTTTGAAACGTGTAACATAAAGGAAGAATAATAAAATCGAATACGAACTGGCCCTTCCCCTGTGACTTCCCCAGACCAGAGTGCGCTCATTTGAAGCAGTAAATCTTACAATGATTTTAGTAGTTTTAAGCAAACGCACTTCTATATAATAGAAAATGGGCGTTTAATGAAGGCGAAAAAATCGAATTTAGATAAATAAGTTATCTGTACTGGAATTTCAATGAGCAGCTTCAAGGTCATACAGATTTTACCGATGCTGACAAGTTCTGTCATCTGTTAGTTGCTATTCCAACAATTTCTTGGCTGAATGGGCACAAAAGCTTTTAGCCATCGAATATTTCTAGGGGGCCTGGGGAAAATGAGCGGGTGGTCATAGGCTGCTCCTGGCTACACAGGGAGTTATGCATGCATAGGAAATGAAGGACCGAGCTGGACAATTTTGAGATGAAAAATACCCAGACTCGAAGCTGTGGAATGAACCAGACTGCTGGATATAACAAGCGCGCGCACAGAAAGTTTAAAACAAGCTGCGAGACGTGCTCTGTGGTGGGGGAGGGGGAGGCCCATGTGCATGCCAGCGGAATGACGCATGTGCTATTTTCTTTACTTTTTCATTTGTCGATCCTATCTGGCGGACACGACTTGTGTTGTTAAATAAAAGAATTGGGATTTTCTGGTGCCAAAGCGTCAATTACATTAAAAAAACTAGGATGAAACCTTGCCCGTTTTTAATGTAGAAATCTCGCATGGAAGCAAATTGCTCGGTCCCAGCAGTATCAAGAATTTCAAGTACTGAAGGTGAAGAGTCCACTTCGATTTCCTTGCGGTAAAAATCTTCAATCGTGGGATCATACTTTTCAATAAAAGTCCCTGTAACAAACTGTACAGTCAAGGCGGATTTGCCAACCCCTCCACTCCCTAAAACCACAACTTTGTACTCCCTCATTAGTTTTGATGTTACCTGCACACAACATAAAAAGAAACTACTTCCAAAAACAGGGATGTTGCTGCACTTTTCTTGTGACGTTAGCAAACGGGACCAATGTCATGTCAATTTAGGATTTCCTGCGGATAGCTAATGTGGTTCATGTACACCATTTCATTTAAAAGAGATAACGCGTGGGTCCCTCCACATTCAAGAAGAGTAGCCGTAACAGTCAGGCTGATTTCCGTTCACAATGCAGAATTAGTGGCAGAAGAAACGCAAAACATCTCTACTCCTTGACTGAATTCAATATGAAGGAGCACAGCAACAGTAATGTAAATCCATGCAGCCCTAAACAGATACAGATTCGGTACCTCCACTACAGGGCTCCTTTTAAGAACTTGACCCGTTCATGCAATGAAGTCGGTGGGTGGGAGAAGGGCAAAACGTGGTTATGTGGAAAGACCCTTGAAAATTGGTAATGAAGATGCGGCAAGCAACATCACTAGAAGAGGAGCCAAGAGAATTCTTGGTAAGGGCAGTTCCAGAGAAGTGGGATGCAAATTGTGCACCTAGTAGTGGGGATGCAAGGAGGCCTTTGCACGAGAGGGTGTTTTATGTGCACAGGGAAGGTCTCTCTGGGTGAATCAGTGCAGCGACCAGAGCAGGTTCCTCTTTCTACTAGCTAGGCCAGAGGCGCGATCCATCCTTCTGCCAGTCTGGTAGGGGCGCAGCACCTCTTCGTTTTAAGTGCCTGCTCCTTCCGTCGAACCTTGTGCGAAGACAGGCGGAAGGAGGTGGTGTAAGTGCCTCTTCACAGGCCGCCGACGCCCCCGCCCGGGGCTTTAAAGCCCGCACACTGTCCGCTTCAGCACTTCACTCCATCACCCCTGCTCACTCAGGCTCCTCTTCCGCAGTCTACTGGCAGCCGGGCCCGCCCAGCTACATAGAAAGGAGAAGGAGCAGCACAACGGAAGAGGAAGCGCAGACGTGAAAGACCAGCTGGAGGCTGCATCGCGGCGGCAGCGCGCGCCTCGCTGCGAATCCAGAGCCCAAGGGAGCCGAGCCCTCGTCGTCTAACGGAGCGGCCACCTTGGAGTGGTGTTTTTGGGTGTGTGCCCCCGTAAACAACGCAAATATACTTCATCAATCTGAACAAATCTGGGCAGCTACTAGATTAGGCCTTCACAATGGTTAAGCAGCTCTGCCTTTCTATGCAACAATTTTACTAAATCGTAGTTTAATAGAAAGGATGTCTCCTGAAGCTGACGCTAATATGATGTTTTCTTACCAGTGAGCTGGTTACATTAAATACGAACGCTATCAATGCGAGTACGTATCTCACATGAAACTTTCACCAATCACCCCTCTGTATACGTAGTGTAAAATATCAGTACTTCAGGATGGGCGAAGAACGTCGAAACGAGCTTAATAATATTGAATGCAAACACACAAGTAACAAATACATCTTGATAAATGTATAATAAAAACAACAGTAATACAATGAATAGAAGGGGAGACATCTACAGAAGAATAACGAGCGAGCGCGGCAGCCTGCAGAGCTGACCAGACGCTCGTGCGTCATGGCCTTTTCCCCGCACGGCCGGCATGTGTTTCCAATTATCGCGCCCGCGTCTGGGCACGATAATTGGAAACACATGTCTGCCGCGCGCGTAACCGCAGGTAAAAGGCCATGACGCACGAGCGTCTGGTCAGCTTTTCAAACTCCCTAACTATAAGTCTCGCAGAGCAGCGCTTGCGCGCTACTCGAGGCTCGACCTAAAAATCATTTCCCAACTGAAAAATGCATTTCTCAGTAACCATTACCTTTCTCGTGTGGATTTGCACCCTGTAGACAATCCACACACATAGGGTCTGAGAAAGCATAAAAAACTTAGTGTTTTTTTTGTAATTAAGTTTCTGATCTATGAAGGAAAAGGAAAAAGAGGATCCGATGCATGAGAGTAGTTCTTTGTCTAAATTCAGGTCACACATACTCAGCCTCCTCTATATTTTTTAGAGTACCCATTACTGGGCCACTAGGCACGGGAAAAGCTCTACCCTGTCCCAAAGATGACATTTCTTACCTCATGCTGTACAACACTTGGCCGTCCGGGTACAAGCGCAGCATGATATTGTCTGTCGTGGTGTCATGAATGAAAGATCTCTTGGAGTGAACAAAGAAGACATCGGGCACCCAGATCTTCTTCACGAGCCTACCATCAAAGGTCATGCTCTTGTTGGTGGTGCTGGGGAATGAAAGTCGCTCGTCCTTCCAATAATGCCTCAAATACAGCGTCATCGTGAAGTCCTGGGGCAAGGGAACCAAGGTATGTATTAATGGCTTAAAAACATACATCTATCATCAGAGCGAGAAAATTATGCTTGACCTATTAATGGAGACGCCCGTCTCTGTAACAAGGTTATCTACATATTTTGATTTGATTTGAGTTTTGTAAAGCGCATACAAATGCCCAGAGGCGTCTTGGCGCTAAGTAACAGAAGTTAGTGAACTTAGGTAAGGGATGTATCTATTAATAGTGCAAGTAATGCAGTGTCACTGGGACCCATGGGTATGAGGGGCTCCCTGCATCCAAAGTATGCCTTATGTGTTCTGCTGCTTTACGTCCACAGCCATGGGCTTGACATTACATTTGTGTCATGAAAACCAAAATGCAAGACTTGTTTGCAAATGGTGTATGAATAAGATCACTACAAAGCTGCAAGTATATAAGCAAGCAACATCTGCACGATCCCTCTCACATGGCTGTCACAGGGCCATGCTCACTCGTCACATAGCTGTCATTATCATGAAATGCTTGAGCATCATATAGTCTTCAAAAATCATCATAAGAGAAGCTATTGCTACATGTACAGTTCAGACTCCACCCTCTCTCACCTCTTCACTCTCACCTTGACTCTTCTATACTCTCACACTTCATCACTACATCATCCACAGAACTCATTCCCAGAATCAAATCTGATAATTCATCTTGTGCTCCACCTGATTCATTCAGCCCATAAAGTATTAATCCTCTTGCTCCCACCTCCAATGTGTCATAGACTAAATTGTTTGGTCAAGTCTTATGCAACTATCATTTTTAATTCGAGCGTAAGCGTACAACCTCTTGTATACTTTAGTATACTTCTCTTGTGGGCTTAAAGCCATCCCTCTGCTTTTGATTTGTTTGTTTCAGTGTCCTTTAAAAATCCTTGCTTGCTGGTGGTCAGTCCTGCCTCTTTGTCCCTCCTTTTCTTTTTCGTTTCTTCCAGGAGCAGGGACTAACTACGGTATCATTACACATTGTCATGTTTATCTGTTGTTTGGGGACTTTTTTCTTCTTGGTTTCCTGCTCGTGTTTGATGAAGCTTCCCTTTTCGTTTGCAGAGCATTGTTGTTCTGAGCTTCGCTTCGCTGCAGCGCTGTGTCTGTAAACAGGGCTGTAAATCATGCTATGTTGGTCACATTTACAATGCCCTTGCCCCACTTGCCTTTTTTAAAATTTTATTCCTCCCTCTCGCAGACTGCTGTGCTCAGTTCGTTCTCCATGCTGCCAGGCCCCGCCCTCCTAAATGTCCTGGGCTGGGTTACTTCCTCGCGGTCTGCCTGCTGAAGCTCCCCACGCCCTCTGCTGAGTTTTTTGTTTCCTGTTCGGTACTCGCTCTGTGATTGGTGAGCGTCGACGGTGTTATCAGCTGGCCTCTGGAGAATAATGGCGGAGGTCTTGGACTATGAAACTCTGGAAAGTGAGAACTCCTGGCAAGTGATAAGTGCCGAGACGCTGTGGCACATGAGCCAGCTGGGGAGACCCAAGGAAAATTACTCCAAGGTCTCCCAAGCAGGTGAGTCTGGAACATGTGCCCCATGTTCTAAAATTACAGATCTGTTCAGCTTCCCGGCAGCTGAGCATGTAAAACGACGGCATACTTATAGAAATTATACCGGCTACAATTACGTGTGATTGTTTCTAGGCACATAGGTGTTATTTTCTAATTCAGTGGCTGTGTTTCATCAGTGTGGAAGTCACTTGTAATTGCCCGGACACATTAAGGAAGAATTATTCACACAGCGTAGTTGTGGAACTGAAAGGAATCAAAACCCTAATTTAGATTTAGGCCCTAATTATTGTGTTCATTATTCTGTTTTACCTGTCACTAGCCCACAAACTGTGAAATATTATGTAAAAAAAGAAAAACAGTATAATGTGGTTTATGGGTGGTTAAAAGTGTAAGTTTAAGTTGCACATTTGTATCTGGAAATAACCTACAGCCTGCTTTCAAAAAAAGGTCTAAATGCGGTCTGGCTTAAGTGTTTTTTCTTCCCATTGTATGTTTGCTGAGAAACTTCCTGTCTTGAATATGTAACAGGAAATTCGGAGCAGCAAGAATGTTCCCATTGTAGTCTGTAAGTGTGGCATGAGAAATCACACAGGAAAGAGCTGTTCTTGAAATAAATGTATGTAATCTGGGTGGGACATACCAGAAAAGCAGGAAGCTTTTTCTATTGTGAACATTGTATTAAACATGGATTAATGCCAAAATTAGTATTATAAGACTAGACTCGAAGTGTGTGTAAGTTGAGACTGACTTGTGCTTCTCTCATAGTACGGGTCGCTCTCCCAGCTGTATTACTCTGGCATATGCAATAAACCTGTTTGTACTCCTTTTGTTGCAGATGTGGTGATTAAATGATTTTCACTGCTTAAAAGATTTTTTCCCGACAGAACGATTGTGCCCTCATTGTTAAAGTGTAATGAACTCTATTCCTGCTGATTCACAGTAATGAACATTTGTGACAGCTCTAGATGTTTTTAAAGATCCGTCATATCTGGTGGAAACAGTATTTCAGCACGTTTTTCAGCATCTATCGATGCAGGGGTCAAGCCATGTTTGCTACTGTTAAGAGGCTTAAGCGAACTACTTATAATACAGTATTATCACACATTTGTAATGCAGCAATAGCACATTAACTTAAATCTGGCAAAAATATTTTAAATGTACATATTCTGTTTACCCCTCTCTAACACAGATGTAACAATTTCTATATGATGGCCAACTGTGTTCCTGATATGGCTTTGAATATTTGTGCACAAATTTAAAATTAGGATTTCAGGTTGGATAATCACTGTAGACTGTAAAAACTCATGAAATAATGGAATGTCCTGTCTCCACGTTTTCTCAGGCGGAGATGGCAGGGGTGAGGAACAGAAGACATTTTTGGGGCCAGCTAATCTTTATAGCCTTAGCCAAGGGAAATCCTGAGGGTCATGTTTGCTCCGTGCCCCTTTCCACATCTGCTGTAGCATTAAGTAGTTTGTGTGTGTGTGTGTGAGAGAGATTATTCTTGTATTAAACAGTGTTACCCACTTTTTCAGCTATTTGATTCACTTATAGGGGTCACTTTTATTTTGGTGCCCGTGCATATTCTTTATCCCAGTGTGACCTTGATAGTAGGCAGCCACCCTTTGATATTTACTGAACAGCAGGCAAATGGAGTATACGTGCTACTTGCTACCAAATGGGTGGTTGGACACATAATGAATTGCACGCAGGAAATTTGATGTGTTTTCACTTGATTTAAATTGTCTGCAGCATATGCTTTATGTCTGTTTACTTTAAATTTTAATTTAAAATTAACTTTTTGTTTTCTAATTTCTGAAATGGTATGGAATTGTTACAGTAACTTTGTATCTGGTTTCCTATCAAAGGGAAAAACACACCACAAAACAGCAGATGTTGTTTGTATTGCTGTTGCTTTTTACTTTCAAATTTTGCTACTAGTGTCTTTACTTGGAGGACTGTTTAACACGCTGCTACCTGACTCCTTGCGTGTCTTAGTGTGTAACTAAATCTTGATCTCTGTGCTGCTCTTAGCTTGCAACCTGCACCGGGCCCCCCTTGCACTGCACTCCACTGTGCACTTCTGTTTTCTGCTGGTTCTGCTTCCATTTGCATACTGCATTGCCCCTTGGCCATCCTTTGCTGCCCCTCCTACTCCACCCTACGCTTCCCCTCCCCTGTGCCTTGGGCTGATAGTGCCGATTGAATTGCATTTAACATAGTGAAATGGTTCAACGAGCTTCTCTTACATACAACACAGGCACATCATGGGCAGCAGTAGTACAAGCTTCCTTAATACAAAGCACGGGTACAGTATTTTGCCAGTATTTGATCCCGACTGTTTACTTTTATTGCTGTCGCCGCTACATGCATGCTTTTCTCTAAGGTAGAGGATGTGACGTTACGACCAGAGCTGCCGATTTGGAACTGGGGAACCAGGTTCCACTCTCAGCGTCGGCTAAACATCCTGTAATTTTGACCAAATCCCTTAATCGCCCCGTGCACCAAGAACAACAAAATAAGAATATGACCTTCTTTCTTAATACTGTCTCTATGGGTTTACAAAAGCGATACACCAACATTTCAATACAAATTATTCATACAGTTAATTATGCAGTTAGGGATCAAGATTTGTAATATGGAATTTGTGCAGTTCTGACCAAAAGTACAATAAAGTAGTAACATTTCTTTTTATGAATATTTTGCCTATGTATCCACCTTTCTGTTTCTATACCACCAATCTGTAACTATCATCTTTTCATTCATCTAATAGCCCAGAAATCCATCCTTGTACTCATACAAGTATCCATCCTTTCAAGCATTCATACAAACATCTATCATTCCACCAACCCATCCATCCTAACTGCACCTCTGCTTCTTAAATGCTCAAATTATCAGAATGGTAACCACATAATTCCACTACACACCACATACATCCACTCCACTCCATAACACATAAGTAAAACATATTTACATTTACAACGCCAATAGCTCTAACTCTCGTTTTCTAAATAATCACTCCACTGCAAACAAAAAAAATAAGTAAAAAACATTGTCATTTACAACGCCAATAGCTCTAACTTTCACAAATGCGAGACAGATTGCATTGCAAATGCTTGTTTTAATTGAGACCCTTGTTCAAAAATGCAAAAAAAGGCAATTTTAGAAATGGCCTTCAGTCAACATAACAATGTCAGTGCCCGACTAAGTTGCGGACAGGGATTAGTGCGCATGCTTAAGAGCCATCTTTGAATTTTGTTTGGAATCAAAGTCTACTCTTCAGTATTGGGAACGTGAAGGAAACACTTTCCAGTCTCTTCTCAACAGCAGTGCCAGAAATGCTTGTGTGCACATGTGAAGTTCAGTAGCAGGAGATTTTTGAGTTTGTCTTTTGAGGTCAAGTAGCAGGAGGGTTTTTGTTTATTTCCTGTGTAAAGTAACAGTTGTTCAGCGTTCAAACACAATGAGTTCAGTAGACTTTCAATGTTGGTTTGGCAAATCGTTGGAATTTAGGGACAGTAAATTATAAGATATAACTTTAAAGTCTCAACTCCCTTTTTTTGTGAAAGATACTGAACCAAATTTCGGTATCCAGCATTCGTTCTATTGTGGCTACATCAGCTTAGTATTCAGGTATCTAACTAAGCTATTGGCTTAATATTTCTGTGGATATAGATTTTTCAGGAAAGAGGTAATAATGAAGGTGCAGTTGAAAATTAACTAGTTAACTGAATTAGAATGTCCATGCTGGTTTGAAAAATGTTTATTTACATTTCAGAATATTTTTTGTTAGTAAAGTTATTTATAGCACAGAATAGCTCAAAGGTTAGTGAGAACATAAACATATTTAAATGTTCAACCTTCAAGACAATTGCAGTACTCAATGTTTCTCCTATTGTCAAGGTACTCCTGGAGTGGTCCAGTTCTAATTACAAAGACTGGCTGCTGTTTCTCTTCCCATTCCCCTTTTATCCAGGACCCTGCCTCATTCTATTTATCTGCGATTGGAGAGAAATTTCCACGGTAGACCATGATGCTCCTGCGGAGGGCTCACTTATTAAATACTGAATGTAGAGTTTTGTAACACAATATTCTACTATCCCTAACTATATAACAGATAGGATCAAGGCACCTTCTATGGGAACAACCATGATGTGACGTGTTCGGGCATTGAGGGGTGGGAATGAATGCGCCAACCATTGTAAGCATCTACGCAAGCAAAACAAAACAAATTGTGGGTTTGTACCATGATAAAAAATGTAAGAGCCATATGTACAAACACATTTTTCAATAGACACAGCATGGGTAAATCCCTTTGATGCATCTGGCCCTAAGTGTGGTATAAAGTTTTATATCACACAAGTTGTTGATCGCTAAATCTAGCACTAGTAAAAGAATGGTCAGCATGTCTGCATCAAAACAAAGAATAGAACACATAAATTGCCAGTGATGCATCCAAATAACTTAAATGGCTATAATTCAGTTAACGAAGAGTCCCTACCATATCAACTTCAGAAATTGTGTCCAAGCTTTCAACCTGTACATCTACTCCAACAGGTATTGCTGGTCCTGCAGAGAAATTAATATAAGAAATGTTAACCTCCTTTAATACAACTATTCCTTGTAACCTGTGACTTCCTGCAACATTAAATATGAGTGGCTAAAACATTTTGTAGCTTATGTTTAAAAATTCATTAGTTGTATGTTTCACAAGAAAACAAATTCATTTTATTAACCTGGCACTGCCACCGCATCACGGCCAAGTCCTCAGATGGCACGTATGCATCCATCTCACCTCTCAAATCTAGTTACAACTGCCATAACATTAACACATTTCACGAATGCATTGAAGATACATGTTGTAAAAACTCAAAAAATTAATCTAAATAACATGTACAATTATTCAAAATTACATCATGGGATCACATTACCCTGTATTTCTCAAATGGATTCAAGTGTACATGATCAAACGTTTATCTCTGATCTGTTGCTGTACTACACTACTTATTACTCTACCTGGTTTGGGTTTGAAGCACTCCAGGCATGAGTGGTTTATCTTACTTAATTTTAGCTAGTGTGTACAAGACCTAAGAGCATCAGAGCACTTTAAATAGAAAAGGTTAGTGTGGCAAAAACAATGACAGGACCAAAAAACAAAAATAGTGACTAGATCAAGTGTAAGCAAGGGGACAGAAAAAACAATGCAAAAGACCAATTAACCCCTTCGGTGCCTATGACGAGCTGGACTCGTCATGGCACACAGTGGGCGTGTGCTCATGACGAGTCCAGCTCGACATGGGACCCACCCACGGGGGAAGCGCTGGCGCTCCCCCCATGGGAATCCGATCGTGGTATTTTTTGGGGGGAAGGCAGGGGAAGCCCTTCCCCTGCCTCCCCCCGCCCCCCCCGCACACGTCAGTGCGCGAGGCGCGCTGACGTCATTGGGGGTTTTCCTTTCTTCCCCGACGCGCTGGAAGCCATTTGCTTCCAGCGCGTCGGGGAATTAAGGTGAGTTTTGGCTCCGGGGAGGGGGAGGTTTAGACAAAAGAGGCATCGAGGGAAAGGAAAGGGTTTTCCTTTCCCCCGATGCCTCTTTTGTGCATTCCTGCTGCACGATCATGCGATCGTGCAGCAGGAATGCCCACTAGACACCAGGGATTTTTTTAATTTTTTTTATTCAAAATGGAAATACTGTTTGGGGGAGCGGCCCCTTGGGCAAGGGTCGCTCCCCTTTTGGGGGCCATATGTTTTGGTGGTCTGCCCCCCTGGGGGGGGCAGTTTTTCCCGCTTTAGCCCACTAGACCACCAGGGAGAAATGGTGGGGAGTGGCCCCTTGGGCAAGGGTCACTCCCCTTTGGGGGCATTGTTTGTGGCTGTCTGCCCCCATGGGGGGTGCAGATCGGCCAAATAATAATTGATATAGTGCCCACTAGTCCACCAGGGATTTATTTGTGGAGAGTGACCCCTTGGGCAAGGGTCACTCTCCTTTGGGGGCAATATTTGTGGCTGTGTCTGCCCCCCAGGAGGGCAGATCGCCATGTTTTTAAAAAAAATTGGGCCCACTAGACCACCAGGGATTTGTTTGAGGGGAGTGGCCCCTTGGGCAAGGGTCGCTCCCCTATGGGGAGCATTAATTTGGCCGTTTCTGCCCCCCTGGGTGGGCAGATCGGCTGATTTTTTTTGTATGGCCACTAGGCCACCAGGGATTTTTTTGTGGGGAGTGGCCCCTTGGGCAAGGGTCGCTCCCCCTTGGGGGCATTGTTTGTGGCTGTCTGCCCCCATAGGGGGGCAGATGTCGCCATTTTTTTTATATTTGGCCCACTAGACCACCAGGGATTTGTTTTTGGGGAGTGGCCCCTAGGGCAAGGGTTGCTCCCCTTTGGGGAGCATTAATTTGGCCGTTTCTGTCACCCTGAGGGGCAGATTGGCTGATTTGTTTTTTTGTAGGTCCACTAGGCCACCAGGGTTTTTTTTTTATGTTGGGGAGCGGCCCCTTGGACAAGGGTCGCTCCCCTTTATGGGAGGATGATTGTGGCCATTTCTGCCCTCTTTGGGTGGCAGAATAGCAGTATGTTTTTAGGCCCATCTGCCCCCAAGGAGGGCAGAAGCCACTAGACACCAGGGTTTTTTTTAATTTTTGTGTTGGGGAGTGGCCTCAAGGGCAAGGGTTGCTCCCCTTTTACGGGGGTGAATATTTTATTTATACTCTTCGGCCCACCTACCCCTTAGCTTGGCTGGTGGATTGTGTGTGGACTGGTGCATTATTTGCATATGTGATTGTAATGTTTTTTTCTCCTTTTTATTCTAGTGTAAAGCTTTTGATTCCCGTTTGCGGTTTCGGCAGTGGTTGTTCTGCAGTTTTGCGTAATTGCATTTATTTGGTAAGAAAAATATTTTTGTTGTGTTTACTCCAAATGAGTATTATTGTCATGCATGAATGAATTTTTTTGTAAGTGGTGTCATAATGGCAGCATATTTGTTAGTGTTCAGAGCATGAAATTCTTTGCGATGTGTTTTGCATTGTCTTATGTGTAATTTTTTTTTTCTTCCTTTTTAGTGGGATATTGTTGATCTTCACTGTGTCTGTGCAGAGTAGGTGGTGGTGAGTCTAGCTGCTTCTGTCACGTGAGTGGTATAGTGTTGGAGTATATAGGTCTTTGTGATAAAGCTACATTTTGTTTATTTCTTTTTTTACAAAGGGTTTGTTGTTGTTGACTTGTTTGACAAGTAACCTTTATTAGTAAGCATTATGGCTAGCCGTAGAATGACTGCTCAGCAGGTGGTTGGTTTGCTTCTTGAATCTTCCTCTGAGCAGGATTATGAGACTGACAGTGCGTCTGAGGGAGAGGAGGGAGGGGAAGATTCAGGCAGTGAGTTTTCTCTCCACATGGAATCATCGGATGATGAAGGTACTCTCAGTGCAGATGAAGCTACTCTCGGTGTGGATGAGTCTACTCTCAGTGCGGATGAAGTGCCTGTTTTAGAGGAGTATACTACTGTGCCGATGGTGCAAGAGGCATCTGGATTGCAGCCTGGGGCTGCTAGGCTTCCTACTGGAAGTGCTGGACTCTGGGTTGATCCAAACATGGTGCAGCCGGTGTTGCCTGCCTTTAGTGGTTATGCAGGGTGTAGAGTGGATTGTGAACATTATTTGCCTATACAGTATTTTCAGTTGTTTATGGATGATGTATTTTTGGGTGAGATTGTTGAGCAGACTAATTTGTATGCTGAACAGTTTTTGAGGGACAACAGTGCCAGACTTAGGCCCCACTCTAGAGCTACCCGGTGGAGTCCCACAAATCTGGAAGAGATGAAGAAGTTTTTGGGTTTGACTTTTTTGATGGGTTTGATAAGGAAGCCGTCCATGGGTTCATATTGGTCTACCAGTCCCTTGATGGCAACGGCCATATTTCCTGCAGTTATGACTCGTGATCGGTATTTACTTTTGCTTTGGATGCTGCATTTTGTTGATAATGCTTTGGCGTTGCCACGAGATCACCCTAATGTGACCGTCTTTTTAAGATTCGGCCTGTTCTTGATCACTTTGTAGATCGATTTTCAGAGATCTATACTCCAGGGAAAGAAATATCTATTGATGAGTCTTTGGTCCTGTTCAAGGGCCGTTTGGTTTTTAGGCAGTACATTCCTAGCAAAAGGGCACGCTATGGAATTAAGCTGTATATGTTGTCTGAGAGTAGGACAGGATATGTTTTTAATTTCCGTGTGTACACTGGTAGGGATTCCACTATTGACCCCCCTGGTTGTCCGTCCACTTTTGGAGTTTCAGAGAAAATTGTGTGGGATCTTGCTAGAGGACTGTTTAACAGAGGCCACCATTTGTACCTTGATAACTTCTACACTGCTGTGCAATTGTTTAAGGAATTGTTCAAAGTGGACACTTTTGCTTGTGGCACAATCCGCTCTAACCGTAAAGGTTATCCAAAAGAGCTTGTTTGCAAAAAACTTCAGAGGGGACAGTGCAGTTCCTTGCGTAGTGATGAACTACTAGCTGTGAAATTTGTGGACAGGAGGGATGTGTACATGCTGACTACCATCCATGATGAGAGTACTTCACCTGTGGCTGTTTGGGGTCAGATTGCTGAAGTGCGCAAACCTGTGTGCATTTTAGACTACAATAAGCACATGGGTGGTGTTGATAGAGTAGATCAGAGGTTGGAACCTTACACTGCTATTTGTAAGGCTTACATTTGGTATAAGAAGTTGGCCATCCATCTCTTCAATTTAGCAACTTTCAATGCTTTTGTTGTGTTCAAGGAGTGTTCTCCTGCGTCAAAGTTGCCTTTTGTTCAGTTTCAGCAGTCTGTCATAGACAGCCTTGTTGTTGTGGAACAGGCAAGTGTTCCTAGAGTTGGAGTGGTGGAGGATGTGGCTCGATTGAAAGAGGTCTATGGGATCTTCCTCCCGTAGTTGGACACTATCCATGTGGGTCTTGCTCAGTTTGTCCACTTACTAAGACCACTAAAGAAATGATATTTACAAATGGGGTGAGATGGGTCATGAAGAAACATACCAACTGTAACACCAACAATTGTATCTATGCTCTGACCTGTCCGTGCAAACTCCTATATATAGGGATGACGACAAGACCGGTGAAAATCCGCATGACTGAACATAGGAGCAACTTTAGGTGTCATAGAACTAACACCAAAATGACTACTCATTTTGAACATCACAAACACCCACCTGACTCCTTTCGGTGGGTGGTTTTGGAAGCCCACCCCGGTATGCGTAAAAACATGCTGTTCCGACTAGAACAGAGGTGGGTACTGAGGTTGTCCTCGGACAAGGAGGGACTCAATGAAGACATACCTTGGAGTTTGCTGACGTAATACATCTTTCGATGTACTGCCACAACTTCGTCCCTCCTTATGTCCGAATTTTGTGATGAGCAATGGTACTGCTTTTCTCGAACGTATCTTCACCGATATAAGCAATACTGATACCAATTAAGAGCACACGTTAGAAAACACCACCTCCACCTGTCGGGGACACCATTATATTGGGGTTATTTCCCCGTTTGTGTGCTACATCAAGTTCTGCCTCCGTCTCGCAGCGTTTATAATAGTGGTGGATCCGTTATTAATTGCATTGATAACTGGGTATCCTTGCTACCCTTTACTCCATCATAGGGTTTGGTCAATTCTAAGCCACCGAGTTGTAATTTGATTAGACACTTTGCTACACTAGCTGGTGTTTTTTATGAGGCACACTCTAGGGACATTAGTCCTTTTTGTCCCTTGTCTCAGATAGTTTGAGCAACCCGATGACTACCGTTCACAGTAGTTTACAATAAGGTTATTGGAGAGACCTTCATTGATACATGCGCAATGGGGATTACAATGTTGCACCCGTAAGTGGGGGTTGACGCTTTACCCGTTGTTATTATTCATCTTTCTACCCCTTACTTCATCACAGGGTTTGGTCTACTCTAAGACATCGAGCGGTTGTTTATCAGACACTTTGCTACATTAGCTGTTTGGAACACTAGTCCTTGTTATTCCCAGGCTCTCATATATATATATTTTTAGTAATCAGATGTCTATCACTGCACAGCAGCATACAATAAGGTCATTGGGGATACCTACATTAATACACACGCAATGGGGATTCCAATGTGGTACCCGGAAGTGGTTGTTGACGCTCTAGTCGTTGTTCTAACATTGAAACCGGAAGTCCTGCCTCCACCGCTGACCGACCGGGCAATATCATTCGTACACGAATGAGTTGTCACATCCACCCGGGTCCGGCAGAGTGAGGGGTAGGTCGACCGCGATCGGACGGAGCGACATACGTGAGTATTGGGCACCGAGCATAACAATGTGGGACCGTTTGGCTGTCACTTCGACTTATAAACATGGAATTGTTCCGCCTTGTTAGGAGTGACCGTGATGCGGGACCGGCTTTGTTGTGTCCCTCACCCTCCTTTTTACTCTACGTGAGTCCCAGAATTGAAGAGGTCGGCCGAGTGAGTACACCCTCTCTAATTGCCTAAGGAGAGTATGGCGATACGGTACGGCCTTGTTTCTGATCACTGCGCGCTCCCTTCTTGCGCATACTTTTACTGTCTCTTTTGCCCACTTTGGTTGCCGAAGAGACTATGGGGATGTGGTTGTCGCCCGCCAGTGCATCTTTCTTGACTATCTGGTGGGAGTGAGTAGCTGGAGTGCGCGGCACACCGCACCCCCTGATTGTCGCCTGCAACCATTGTGTGGGATATATTGTTATTTCTAGGTGATAGCCATCGGTTTCTCAAAGGGATACTCCCCTTTCGGGCCCCGTTTTTGGCAATCTCCACCCATCTTACATTAATTACCTTCTTCGTACCTTTGTTAGGACACTGAACCTGGCAGTGTTTTTCGCCTGCTGCGACACCTTGAGGCATTGAAATGACCCTAGTTGGGTGAGTGTGCTGTTACACCTCGATCTTCTGCATATTCCTTGCTACTTCTGTTTTTATCTTAATAATTTTGTTTATACTCGCCAATTGCATGATCACATACACCATTATGTGTGAAGCATGCTCATCATTCACATTTGTTTTTGCAGTATCACAACAACTTGGTTAAACTCATGGACTTTTGCATGTAGTTTGATCTGCAGACTACAGTTGAATGATGTATTTATTTTATTTTTAACCTTTACGATTCTTCTCTCCTACAGGCTTTGAGTTTGATTGACAGGTACCACTTTATAGGGTGCTGTATGGGTGGTCACTGATCTATGTAATGAACAGACCACCAACCATAAAGTGTAGAATAATTAAGAATAGGTCCTGAAGAATTGCCGTTAACTTAACAGTAGGCAAGAAACATGTTGGCCTGAGTTTGAGCACACAACCCTGCAATCCTTGAGCAGACGCGTGCGCCTCTTACTGGTTTTTAATCAGGATAGTGGCCATTGTCATTAAAATAGTTTTGGATGGATCACTACCTCCTGTTTTAGATTGCACACACTACACATTTTCACATCTACACTCACTAGGGCCCTTACACGCACCGCACCTAATGGCTAAGAAAAAAGATCTCCCCAAGAAGGCCCCATCACGGGTGCCGATCGGGTATTGCAGCGCCGACCCGATAAGGAGCAGACCCAGTGATGAAGCATGACAACTAGCTGGCTGGGTGTGTGAGGGTCTTTTTCTGAAAGGAGAAAAGATTTTCTCCGATCTTTATGAGCACTCACATGCTCTCTTCTCACCCTTTGACCTGTAGGACTCTTTTAGGAACAGCATACCTCTTCTTGTTGTGGTTCCGTGGGCCTGTATGCTGGACCTACTCAAGTGGCCCTTAGTCCCTCCTTGTTGTCTTATCGATTGAAAGATCGCCACTTTCCTGATCACATTCCTCCTACATCCTCAAAAGACTTTCCCACTAGGAGATGTAGAGTCTGTTGGCAAAGAGGTACGCGGAAGGAGACTCGTATGTACTGCCCTGAGTGTCCTTCTAACCCTGGGCTGTGTGTGCCTGCTTGTTATAGAGCGTACCACAAGCAAAAGAATTATTGGGAGCAACCATGAGTGGTAAAGTGAACTGCCTGGTCTGTAATGTTTAAGAATTGTTGTTCTGTTTCAAGGTTGGCATTAGTGCAATGTATTTAGTTTCAGATTTTGTGTTAGTAGATTTGTATCTATTTGCAATTTGTTTGTGTTTTCTTTTTTGTATAAAAAAATCCTAAATGTGATGGTGGTGTGTGTAGGCTGGTGCTTGGCTGGCGGTGTGCGTTGAGTGGTGCTTGGCTGGTGGTGTGCGTGGAGTGGCTCTTGGCTGGCGGTGTGCGTGGAGTGGCTCTTGGCTGGCGGTGTGCGTGGAGTGGCGCTTGGCTGGCGGTGTGCGTGGAGTAGCGCTTGGCTGGCGGTGTGCGTGGAGTAGCGCTTGGCTGGCGGTGTGCGTGGACTGGCGCTTGGCTGGCGGTGTGCGTGGACTGGCGCTCGGCTGGCGGTGTGTGAGTAGTGACTTGCTGCTGGTCACTACACACACTGCTAGCCGAGCGACACTCCACGCAATCCATCAGCTTGTGTGGTTGCTGTGTTAGGAATGTGGGCGTGTGAAAGTGATGGGCCCTTGAATGGCGCTGTCTGCTGGTGTGAGTGTTGTAATGTGATGGGCCCGCGGCTGGCGGTGTGAATGGTTTTGTATGTGTCACACGTATGAAAGGTGTAATCAATGGCCTGGTAAAGAGGTTGGTGCCTTGTCGTGGCTTTACAGCTCACGAGCTGTGAGTCAATGGTTCAGTTTCTCGTCCTTTCAATTATTAACAGTGCATTTCATTTTTGTGAAATCACTTGTTAATACAATTGTATATACTGAACCATCACTCACCCTCGTGCCAAATCCAACCAGTATGTGTGTGTGCTTGAGGATTAGATGGCTGTGCAGTAATATTTTTTTTTTGTCTTTCTCAAGCAGGGTGTACCTTGTCCCTTTTTGTGAATGTTGTAATGTGTTTGTTTCGTGCCTGGTGGTGTGAATGGTCTTGTGTGTATCACGTATGAAAGGCGTGTGAATGGCCTGTAAAGCGGTTGGGGCCTTGACGTGGCTTTACAGCTCACGAGCTGCGAGTCACTGGTTCAGTTTTTTGTCCTTTCAATTATTGACAGTGCATTTCATTTTTGTGAAATCTCTTGTTAATAAAATTGTATATACTGAACCATCACTTGCCCTCGTGCCAAATCCAACCAGTATGTGTGTGTGCTTGAGGAATAGATGGCTGTGCAGTAATCTTTGTCTTTTTAGTCTGTCTGCCAAGGTGTACATTCCATCTAAGAATAACCTACCAACTGTAGATATTGTCGTAAACGAAACACCCATGGGAGTACATGGTGATATCTCTCTTGTGGATCCCAACAAGTTATGTTACCCACAATGTCCTGCAAACATCAAAATGTCTGTCACATTTTCCTTGCAATATTGTGCCAAAATTTTCACGCTGCAGAAATAAACAACACATTATCTCAAAACGACCTGGTTTTGCAAGGGGGGTCCCATGACGATTTGGCCCGGGGCTCGGCGGCTACCTAGGGAAACCTACCAAACCCACACATTTCTGAAAAGTAGACACCCGGGGGATTCCAGGGAGGTATGGCTTGCATGGATCCCCCAATGTTTTCTTACCCAGAATCCCCTGCAAACCTGATATTTTGCTGAAAAAATCACTTTTTTCACACATTTTTGTGTGGTAAAGTTGTGGCATCACCGGGCTGACACAAATTTCCTACCACCCAGCGTCCCCCCAGGTCTCCCAATAAAAATGGTGCCTCACTCGGGTGGGAGGCCCAAGTACCCGCGACAGGCAAGGGCCCACAACGTATTGAGGCGACCTCAAAATGGCCTATTACAAAACGACCTGGTTTTGCAAGGGGGGTCCCATGACGTTTTGGCCTGGGGCTCGGTGGCCACCTAGGGAAACCTACCAAACCCACACATTTCTGAAAAGTAGACACCAGGGGGATTCCAGGGAGGTATGGCTTGTGTGGATCCCCCAACGTTTTCTTACCCAGAATACCCTGCAAACCTGATATTTTGCTGAAAAAAATCACTTCTTTCACACATTTTTGTGTGGTAAAGTTGTGGCATCACCGGGCTGACACAAATTTCCTACCACCCAGCATTCCCCCAGGTCTCCCGATAAAAATGGTGCCTCACTCGGGTGGGAGGCCCAAGTACCCGCGACAGGCAAGGGCCCACAACGTATTGAGGCGACCTCAAAATGGCCTATCACAAAACGACCTGGTTTTGCAAGGGGGGTCCCATGACGTTTTGGCCCGGGGCTCGGCGGCCACCTAGGGATCCACGCAAGCTATACCTCCCTGGAATCCCCCGGGTGTCTACTTTTCAGAAATGTGTGGGTTTGGTAGGTTTCCCTAGGTGGCTGCTGAGCCCCGGGCCAAAACGTCATGGGACCCCCCTTGGAAAACCAGGTCGTTTTGTGATAGGCCATTTTGAGGTCGCCTCAATACGTTGTGGGCCCTTGCCTGTCACGGGTACTTGGGCCTCCCACCCGAGTGAGGCACCATTTTTATCGGGAGACCTGGGGGAACACTGGGTGGTAGGAAACTTGTGTCAGCCCGGTGATGCCACAAGTTTCCCACACATAAATGTGTGAAAAAAGGGATTTTTTCAGCAAAATGTCAGGTTTGCAGGGGATTCTGTGTAAGAAAACGTTGGGGGATCCACGCAAGCCATACCTCCCTGGAATCCCCCAAGTGTCTACTTTTCAGAAAAGTGTGGGTTTGGTAGGTTTCCCTAGGTGCCGGCAGAGCTAGGGTTCAAAAACTACAGCTAGGCACTCTGCAAAAAAAGGGTCATTTTTCACTGTGAAAATGTGGTGCATCCACGTTGCGTTTTGCGCTGCTTCCTGTCACGGGCACTAGGCCTACCCACACAAGTGAGGTACCATTTTTTTTGGAAGACCTTGGGGAACGCAGGGTGGGTGGAATTTTGTGGATCCACGCAGATTCCAGAACTTTCCACCACAGAAAAGTGAGGAAAATGTGTTTTTTTTGCCAATTTTTTAGGTTTGCAAGGGATTCTGGGTAACAGAACCTGGTGAGAGCCAGTCAAGTCACCCCATCCTTGATTCCTCTGGGTGTCGACTTTTCAAAAATGTATAGGTTTGCTAGGTTTCCCTAAGTGCCGGCAGAGCTAGGGTTCAAAAACTACACCTAGGCACTTTGCAAAAAAAGGGTCATTTTTCACTGTGAAAATGTGGTGCGTCCACGTTGCGTTTTGCGCTGCTTCCTGTCGCGGGCACTAGGCCTACCCACACAAGTGAGGTACCATTTTTTTTGGAAGACCTTGGGGAACGCGGGGTGGGTGAAATTTTGTGGATCCACGCAGATTCCAGAACTTTCCACCACAGAAAATGAGGAAAATGTGGTTTTTTTGCCAATTTTTTAGGTTTGCAAGGGATTCTGGGTAACAGAACCTGGTGAGAGCCAGTCAAGTCACCCCATCCTGGATTCCCCTGGGTGTCTACTTTTCAAAAATGTATAGGTTTGCTAGGTTTCCTTAAGTGCGGGCAGAGCTAGGGTTCAAAAACTACAGCAAGGCACTTTGCAAAAAAAGGGTCATTTTTCACTGTGAAAATGTGGTGCGTCCACGTTGCGTTTTGCGCTGCTTCCTGTCGCGGGCACTAGGCCTACCCACACAAGTGAGGTACCATTTTTTTGGGAAGACCGTGAGGAACGCGGGGTGGGTGGAATTTTGTGGATCCGCGCAGATTCCAGAACTTTCCACCACAGAAAAGTGAGGAAAATTTGTTTTTTTTGCCAATTTGTTAGGTTTGCAAGGGATTCTGGGTAACAGAACCTGGTGAGAGCCAGTCAAGTCACCCCATCCTGGATTCCCCTGGGTGTCTACTTTTCAAAAATGTATAGGTTTGCTAGGTTTCCCTAAGTGCCGGCAGAGCTAGGGTTCAAAAACTACAGCTAGGCACTTTGCAAAAAAAGGGTCATTTTTCACTGTGAAAATGTGGTGCGTCCACGTTGCGTTTTGCGCTGCTTCCTGTCGCGGGCACTAGGCCTACCCACACAAGTGAGGTACCATTTTTTTGGAAGACCTTGGGGAACGTGGGGTGGGTGGAATTTTGTGGATCCACGCAGATTCCAGACTTTCCACCACAGAAAAGTGAGGAAAATGTGTTTTTTTTGCCAATTTTTTAGGTTTGCAAGGAATTCTGGGTAACAGAACCTGGTGAGAGCCAGTCAAGTCACCCCATCCTGGATTCCCCTGGGTGTCTACTTTTCAAAAATGTATAGGTTTGCTAGGTTTCCCTAAGTGCCGGCAGAGCTAGGGTTCAAAAACTACAGCTAGGCACTTTGCAAAAAAAGGGTCATTTTTCAATGTGAAAATGTGGTGCGTCCACGTTGCGTTTTGCGCTGCTTCCTGTCGCGGGCACTAGGCCTACCCACACAAGTGAGGTACCATTTTTTTCGGAAGACCTTGGGGAACGCGGGGTGGGTGGAATTTTGTGGATCCACACAGATTCCAGAACTTTCCACCACAGAAAAGTGAGGAAAATGTGCTTTTTTTTTGCCTATTTTTTAGGTTTGCAAGGGATTCTGGGTAACAGAACCTGGTGAGAGCCAGTCAAGTCACCCCATCCTGGATTCCCCTGGGTGTCTACTTTTCAAAAATGTATAGGTTTGCTAGGTTTCCCTAAGTGCCGGCAGAGCTAGGGTTCAAAAACTACAGCTAGGCACTTTGCAAAAAAAGGGTCATTTTTCACTGTGAAAATGTGGTGCGTCCACGTTGCGTTTTGCGCTGCTTCCTGTCGCGGGCACTAGGCCTTCCCACACAAGTGAGGTACCATTTTTTTCGGAAGACCTTGGGGAACGCGGGGTGGGTGGAATTTTGTGGATCCACGCAGATTCCAGAACTTTCCACCACAGAAAAGTGAGGAAAATGTGTTTTTTTTGCCAATTTTTTAGGTTTGCAAGGGATTCTGGGTAACAGAACCTGGTGAGAGCCAGTCAAGTCACCCCATCCTGAATTCCCCTGGGTGTCTAGTTTTCAAAAATGTATAGGTTTGCTAGGTTTCCCTAAGTGCCCGCAGAGCTAGGGTTCAAAAACTACAGCTAGGCACTTTGCAAAAAAAGGGTAATTTTTCATTGTGAAAATGTGGTACGTCCATGTTGCATTTTGAGCCATTTCCTGTTGTGGGCACAAGGCCTACCCACACAAGTGAGGTACCATTTTTATCGGGAGACTTAAGGTAACACAGAATTGTAGAGCAACTGTTATTACCTATTGACTTTCGATGCATTTCTGCCTTCCAAATGAAAGACAATGTGTAAAAAATAAGTCATTTTGAAAAATGACCTATAATTCTCATGCTAGTATGGGTACTCCCAATTTCGGAAATGTGCAAATATCTACTGTTTCTAAAATCTACATTTTGTTCCCATTTCAGAAATACATAGGTGTCTTTCATAACAATTTTTCCATGTATACATTTTCCCAAAATAATTGCTATATACCCGGTACATAATAAAAAACCATTGCAAGATGCTGCTCAGTTATTGGCTCTGGGTTCGTCGGGTTCTTGGTGAACCTACAAGTCCTATATATCCCCACAACCAGAAAGGTCCAGCGGATATAACGGTATATTGCTTTCAAATAGCTGTCATAATTAGAAGAAGTTACAGGTAAAAACGTTGACACAAATGGCTGTTTTTTTCAACTAATTTTCAATTTTTCCTTTATTTAACTGTTAGTTTCTATAAAGAAAACCTTAAGGATCTACACAAATGACCCCTTGCTGAATTCAGAATTTTGTCTACTTTTCAGAAATGTATGGCTTTCCAGGATCCATTATTGGTTTCACACCCATTTCTACAATTAACTGGAAGGAGGTTGAAAGCACAAAAAATAGCAAAAATAGGCTATGTCCCAGAAAAATGCCAAAACTGTGTAAAAAAAACTTGGTTTTCTGACAAAAGTCTGCTTGTCCCTGAAAGCTGGGAAGATGGTGATTTCAGCACCACAACCCCTTTTTGATGCCATTTGCAGGGAAAAAACAAGACGCTTTCATCTGTAGCCCTTTTTCGCATTTTTCCCCCAAAAAACTAAATTCTGCTGTATTTTGGCTAATTTCTGGGTCCCCTCCAGGGGAATCCACAAACCCTGGGTACCTTTACAATCCCCATGATGTTAGAAAAAAAGGACGCAAATTTGACGTGGATACCTTATGTGGTCAAAAAGTTACAGGGGCCTAAGCGCGAACTACCCCAAATAGCCAAAAAAAGGCTTAGCAGAGGGGGGGGAAAGGCCTAGCAGCGAAGGGGTTAAGCAAAATGGCAAAAACATATAGTAATAGTGGGCAGTAAAGTGACAAGTAGAGTGATGACAGGAATAGTCCCAGAGGAAAAAGGAATTCGAACAGTGCTCATCACAATAAAAAACATGTTCATGGAAGTGAACAGTCAATCCTGGAATGTGAGAAGGGATAGAAGATGAAGAGTAATTGACATCAGGCATGTGGCTAGTGTACAAAAGTGGAAGATAGATGTCAAAAAAGGGGTTTTATTTCCTTTATGAAGGCAGGCAGGAAAGAGGTTGTATGAATGGCAGGAGGGAGAGAGTTCCAGTTCTAAGGAATGTATCCAGAGAAAGGTTGGTTGGAGGTGTATTTTTTGTTTTGTCAAAGTTCTGGAGATATTGAGTGCCCCAAGATAACTTCAGTTTCTGAGCCCGATAGTGAGAGTTGTCAGAATGTATAGGTTATCAACTATACATGTCAATTTGTAGTTTATCTACCTTTAAAGTAAGACAGCTTACCGAGTGCAGGTCTTGGGTAATGTGATGCAAGTGCCAACCCCAAAGATTAGTCTGGCAGCTGTAAAAAGGCAGGCTTTGCAAGCAGCAGGATGAATTTGAGTGATGCCAGAGAGGACAGCATTGCCACAGTCTAATCCGGGTAAGACCCGTGCTTGAGTTACTTCTTGAGGTCTTGTTCTCGCACTCCTTGATAAGACTAAGCTGATGGTTTGTATTTCTAACCATCTGCATTTGCAATGATAATCATTGAACAGTCTAAGTTGCTGATGGAATCCAGCCATTGTCGCACAGAAAGGAGAACTTGAATGCTGATATCAGTAAGAACTCTGTTTTATTAGAATTCAGCTCAAGATATTGAGAGGACATTCATGATTGTATTTTCATGAAGGTCATCACCAGAAGGGGGATATCAATCAGCGTAGATACTTTCAAATACAACTGGGTGACATCAGCATACTCATGGTAGAAATGCCAGATTATTTTATGAATGACCCTAACAGGTCACCCGCCTTATGATGGCCTCCAATCAGAGTGAGCCACAATGTGGGACCTACTTTATTAATATTGTTGAGGACGGTCAAATTTCGACCCACTCGGAATGATGATTTTGCAAATCAACGTATTAGTACATAGGCTGGTTAGAAAAATCTCACTGAATTCACAAAAAGTTGGTGCATTGTTTGCAACAACTTTTTGTGAATTCAATTTTTAAACAGGTGGCTCAAAAGCCATCAAAATGAATAAGGTGGGTCAGGTATCCCATAGTGCCATGCTGAATTGGAAATCAGACACTCAGTAATCATTGGCAGAGAGAGGACTGGGAAATGAGAACAATAGGAATTTCTATTTACAGTAAGAGAAACAGCAATAAGGTAACTTCTTTTCTATGCAGTGCAATCCAAGAGCTACAGGTAAATCTTGAAAAACCTTCTCTTATACTATATATTGATTTTCCTCTTAAAGTATTTTAGGAATGTGCTGACAGAATAGATTTCACCACGAGTTGGATATTACAGTCATATGCAAAATGTACAAAATTATTTAGTGACTCGCTTTAATTGTCTAGTTACTTACCAGGTAATACATAGGGCCAATGTCCCATGTAGGCATTGTTGCAGTACTGTGCTGAAGAACAGGTGAGGCAGCAGGGGACTCATTAGAATGAAATACCATGTTAACTATTGAAAGGAGTCTCTCCTTAAACGTTGTATTTATATTTTTGACTGTTAGAAACTGTAGTAATTTTTAAAGGCACCAGCCAAAAATATTATTACTTTTTTGCCATACAATAGAAATCCAAAACTCACAAATGACATCAAAAGTTTGATGTTGTTCCAAAAAATGCCATATACTTTGGTATTGTTTTTTTCATAAAATTACAAAATTGAACGTTTTTCATTTCTATATTCTATATCCTCTGGTTGTCCAAAATAAGTAGTGTTCATTGTAACGTGTGCCATCACATTGTAATGGTGTTTTTGAGGTAGTGTTCCGTCTTCTCTTGATCCTTCAGCCCCTAAAGCCGTTCCTGCACCAACTCCCACAAACAATCACAGGGGATTTGGAAAGCACATTGTAAATATCATGGTAGTATGGGATCACACGAGATAGGGAAATATAAGCATCTAGTAAACATCAGGCACATCCTGTCCTGTATAGGTTGAGGAATCGGGACCATAGTGTAGAGCACCATATGCCTGAAAGAAGAGGTGGAGTCAACCTACTCCGGGTGTGAGGGCTAGACAAGACACTGTACTTGAGGAACACTGGAAAGAATCCCAAAGGTTGAGAACAAATTGAACGAGAGATTCTTAGGCAGAAAAAAGTAGAGGAGACCTCCAGGCGGGAAAGAAGATGACAAGATGCCTGTAAGGTAGGTTTGTGAAACATGAATGAGAAACATGTAGGCCAAACAGTAGGCGGCAAGGTCCCAGATGGCTTGTGGAATAACAGAACCACCCCAAGAAGATCTAAGGCAGAACAGACACAGCCCAAAGAGGGGTATCCCTGGAGCCTGAGAGAATTCAGATATGACAAAGCAAGATTACCTCTGATTTGAAGGGCTCACACCTGTTATTGCAAATGCCCCAAAACAATAGCCTGTCGCATGGGCAAATATAGGTTTCTTCGATAATCTGAATCTCCGCTGCAAACCAAAAGCACTACAGGAATCCACAGAAATATTACTGTGCTATTGAAAAGATCACAAATGCAAAATGTCTTAGCCCACAACCCAGTAGAATTCGGGCCATCGGACCCCTAGGGATTGCTGACTCTTCTTCCAGACTGGACTGTGGAAATACAGACTACAGATATAAAAGGAATAAAAATCATTTTCAGAGCCTTAATCCTAAGACTTCTGATACTAATAAAGGATCAATGGTGTAGTAAAAACTCACAGGTTAGTGATGAGGGAAGATGTCAGAGAATAGTAGAAGAGCCTACGAAAGGAGATAGAGATTGATTTCTTTGCAGAACAAAATAACTTGCTAGCTGAGTGGTAGTGACAAACTACTAGATAATTGAATAAGGCCAGTGAACTGATGAAACAGAAGGAAAACTAAAGGACACTAGACAGCTGAGGTAAATGTGAATAATGCCACCCAATAACACACTCATCTTGTACCAACAGAAAGAACCCCATTAGTGTATTCCTCTGGTCAGCATACCCATGGAGGATAATCTTTCCCTTACAGTGTGTAAAATGCATCTCTGTACTTAACAACAGTCTGTTTTTTTTTCATCAAAATTCCACAAATAGGTGGTTTATGCTTTAATTGTTTAAACACTCCTGCATTTAATTGTGAAAGAAATATTGAAAAAATGTCAGGACTATGAAAGTTGTACTAAAAATTAAACTGAAAATCCATTTAAAAGAAAGGATTACTTTTCTATTTTTTCTAAAGGTTGTTTACCACAAAGTCACATAAAATCAGAATAAGAAGGAAACATTCATATTTTGTAAATTCCATACATATTTAACTTTATACCATTAACGTTCATCTAGAAAGCAATATTGCTGTGTATCTCCCTCATTCATGTAGTTCTGTAATTCTGAGAACACCAAAACTGTATCTGTGATATGTTTGTCACTAAAGGGTTATGAGTTACCCATTCAACGCTTCCTGTGACACCAGAAAGTGTAGTACACAGGTGAAGTGCAGGGAAGCTAGCAAGTTTAAGAAAAGATTAGATGCATTGCTTGCCACCTGATTTTATTGCAGTTTGTAGATTCATCAATTTAGGTTCACAATTACATGAAATGAACTTCCACTGCCATACTTAAATGCTGTTTAAACTAAACATATTGCACTATTCCATGCCCTTTAATTCATCAGTTAAAAACAGTACTACCTGCTTAGTTTGCATACTATAGGGCAAGGACTTCGGGGCCGATTCCGATTCGGGCCGGAAATCTCTCTGACCGAGCCGGACCCGGAGACATTTCCGACCGAATCGGACCCTAGCAGCCCGACCGAACGAGTACGATGCGCACGTATGCTATCGGACTCGAGTCGGTCGGACTCCCATTGAAGTCAATGGGAGCCGGTCATACAACGCGTACGCGGGCTCGCATTGACTCAATGGATGCGAGGCGAACAAGGGCGCCCCCTACAGCGGGTACGCCTCGAAGCGACTCGCGGCGTACATGCACAGGTAGGGGGGACCCATGGGTCCCCCCTGTGTGCGACTCGCGCGGCTACGCGTACAGGGGGGTCCGACACGGACCCCCAAAGTACGGCTCCAACTGCTTCTGGGAGCCAGAAGGCGCGAGTCGGTCGGACTGCTCGCGGCGCGCATCGTACTTGCCCGGTCGGGGAACGTCTCCATTGCGCGGTGCGAGGCGCATCCGTGCGAGTCGGTCGGAGCGGTTGGGACCCGCGAACGAGTCGGTCGGCGAATTCGCACACGCTCGCATCGTACTCGCTCGGCCTGACGCACGTACGAATCGGTCGGGAAAAAGGGCTCCGAATCGGATCCGGTTCAGCCGAATCCGATTCGGTGCCCTACCGGCCGAGATCGGAATCGGCCCCTTCATCTGGATTCTGTGACATTTCAGATAACTTTTTTTTTTAGTCAAACTCCATTAAGGGAAGTAATTATTGGAGGAAATCAGAGTGCCAGGCTATTGTAGGTAGAAGCCATAATCTTGATGTCAGCAGTTACTGAGCTACTAACCATCCAACGAGATGGCCCACAAGTGTAAATTACTTTTTCCTCCAAAGGTATCCTTTGGTATCACCTTTAGTTGCTTGTCATGTTCAAAGTCTACCCCTCTGGGACATGCCTCAGTTGACATTTAGGACACACGGAGCACTTAAATTAATGATCAACAAAACAAACCTGAAGGTTTGCAATAGCCCCCAAATGTATTCATAGAGCTAAAGTGATATGTTGTGATATTCATAATGTTTGGAAAGAAATGCTCCGAGTAGTGCCTTATGGGATTTGGAGTCAAGCAGGAGGTTTAAGCAAATGGGGAAGATTACGTGATTGGTTGAAGCGGAAGGTGGAGTCACGTGCTCGCATTCAAATAGGGAAACAGCAAGAATGTGGAAAACACTGTTTGCGGAAGGAGAGAACGTTGGGAAGGAGATTACGATGTTGTTGGATTAAGGTACGGACGAATGTTTACGGAGTTTCAGTGTAGGGGTAGAGGTCAGCTTGGAGTCATGTGTAACATCAGGTTTTGGGGAACGTTCAGTAGGGTTTCATATGGTTATTGAGGAAAAGAGTGAGTGGGGTATGGTGGATGTGAGAGGCTTCACAGGGCACATTGCTAAATGGCGATTAGTTGGCCTTTAGAGGGAAAACGTCAGTTATCAGTAAAACATGTTATGGATTGTTTATTGCTATGTTTTAATGATGTACAGAGGTTTGAAAATGTAAACTGATGTCAATGTTTTAAACTTTTAGTGCACCCCTGAAGAAGGGCTTTCAAAAGCCCGAAATGCATTGGGTTAAAGAGATCCACTACCGAGGATGGTTTATGTATGTGTCATGCTCCAGAAAAAGGCCTGGATTGGCATATCTGTTGCAGAAGAAGCGTTTGTATACATAAAGTGTCCCACATGTGACAGGATTAAAAGCGTGATAAACAAGTGAAGAAAACAAGAGTACAAGGAATAAAATTTGATGAAATACAGACCAGTTGTGTAGTATTGTGTGGTTCAAATCATGGAGCATGCTGTGCGTCCGGTTGGAGTGTAATTTTGCTCCAGTTTTTGATGTGATATTCATAATAACATTGGGGCTTATGGATATTGAATCCTATGAGGGAAGGGTCGGTTTATGCCGATGATTTGAGCTATATCTCAGAGAGGTGCACACTATCCCTGACACGATCGCTCTGACACTCAACCGCTTCACTGCCCTTTCTGGTTTAACAGTTAACTGGGCAAAATCATGTCTGTTCCCCTTTACACCTGAGTTGCCAAACCCAGACTTCACCCTAAACGACATATGCATACCGTGGCAGCAAAATACATTTCGATATTTGGGTACACAAGTATATCATTCACCAACAGACCTACCTGAGGGCAGCCTTACACGTGCCGTCACATCCCTAAGATCCCAGATATCCTTTTGGCGTATTTTACCTCTTTCAGTGATGGGAGACGTAGCTCTCCTAAAAATGGTGGTCCTCCACTGCCTCTTATATTACTTTCCTAACCTACCCCTTTATCTCCCAACACCATTCTTTCGCTCTTAAGGGAATTTATTTGGAACAAATCACGATGCAAGGTAGCATTTGAGAAGCTCTACTTGCCCATGAATCAGGGCGGGCTTGCTGTACCGAACTTAGAACAATACTACCTTGCCTTCCAACTTCAATGGGTAGCTAAATGGGTAGCTGGCCTACAACTGGCTGACACCACCACAACATCACCAGTCTGGACGTTGCCCAAGATCCTTCACCTGTTTAACCCATGCACCCGAACAAAAACGCCTGACTCTGTGCTGCTGGGAGTGGCATATCGCTGCTATCGCAGGAGTCTCTATCTCACATAGTTAGTAATCCCTTATGCACCAGCACTAGCCCGATTAGGTACACCTAGAGACCACAACTTCACCTTATCAGCTGAGCTAACCACTTGGCATGCAACTGGTCTACATACCTTGGGAGATCTCTACCAAGACGGTGCCCTCATCCCGTATGAGACGCTAATGAAGGACACAAGCTTACCACCCAGCCAATTCCTATTACACAACTCACTGCTCACATCATTGGCAAAAAACATGGGGTGATGTGACACAAGAGCATCCAACCCATCTCACCATACAGCACCTACATGTTATGGGACTGGGGCGACACTTAATACACTGGCTCACGGAGTAACTGCAAATTCATACTGTGATGCCAATTACGGCACTGCACTGCCGCTGGGAGGGTGACTTGGCCTGCCCCTGCACAGACAAGGAATGGGCTGCCTTATTGGAAAGCCCCCCATACATTCCGCGCAACACTCAATTGCCCTTATCCAAGTCTAAATACACATAGGGCCTACCTCACCCCGGCCAATATCAATTGCTACTTTCACCATGCAAATGCTGCGTGCCCCTGATGTCGCTTGGTAGATGCAGACCTGCTCCACATGTTATGGGTGTGCCCATCTCTCCAATGTTACTGGCAAGGGGTCACATATGGACTGTCCACCTGCACAGGGCGTCCAGCACTACACAAGTGGGAAACATGTCTCTTGAGTCTCTAACCACAAAGACAAGAAACCGTCAGTGGAAATCATCTGAACCCCCACAACTTGTAGCCTGGACGCAATCTCTCCTCTCATGGGTGCAAGCAGAAAGTGTTGCGCTGCATACAGAAGATAGTTCAGGACTATGCTAACACCCTATAGCCATGCACTGGGACACTATCCTGATCAACTTCCAGGCTAATGTACACTATGATGCTGAGACTTGAGTGGATCAACTGGAAGGCGAGGTTGGAATGGCAACGGATCATACCCTTTACTGACCGCATGACATTTGCAGAGATCTAACATCCCCACAAGATGCATTCCTCCAGATTTTTCAACCTGTCAGTTAAACGGTAAACAGCGTTTACTTCGCATGCGATACTTCGCATGCCATTACAACGTGGTCGTTACAACGACCGCGTTGTTAGTTCGCATACCTTTACTACGCAAGTTGGAACAATGACTTGCGTTAGGGGGAGAAGGTGTTGGATTTAGAATCCAACACCTTCCCTAGGGTCCGCACAGACTGGAGTTGGAATAGTAAATTATACTATTCCAACATCCAGTGCCCCTTACTGCAATTCGTTGTTCCGAATTGCGTAGTAAAGGTATGCAAACTAACAACGTGGTCGTTCTAATGACCGCGTTGTAATGGCATGCGTACTAAACGCATGCTAAGTAACGAGTGCTATTCAGTTAAACAGTGTAATTATGTGTTCTCCTGATTAACTATGTTAGGAGTGGGGCGCGGGAGAAGTTTACAGTCTGGGTATTTGTTCTATAGTTTCTTTAGCTAGTTGTTCTATTTCATTACAATGGAATCGCTAGCCTACCCCTTGCAGCATATGTAACTGGTCCTTCAAAAGGGTCAACATGATCATACTGTGTTTCCTCCCCATGACAAGATGTTCAATCCAAGAAGACACTTGTTAGCTATAGTATGGCTGTTTGCTCTTTGTAACATTTTCTGATTCCAAATATCCATTGTATCCCAAAGGATTCTCCGCCACTAATACTTTGTTTGAAAGTGTAATTGACTTTACTGTTTGACTGCTTTGTTAAAATCTTGGCAAAACTAATAATCAGATTCAAGCCCAAAAAAATTAGGGAATGGTCAGGAGATCTCAGAGTTCCTTTAAACACTGTGGCTGTTGACAGGCTCTGGTTAATGGAACTAAATGCATATGTTGGTGGAATACTACAATGCCACAAATATGCTTTGATACACCTGCACTTTTCGTAGTTTCGCAGTGGCTGTTGGTATAAGGGGGAAACATGGCAGTAGTTCTGACCCCGACAACTAAATATCTACAGAAACCTCAATTTGACAGCACTTAAAACAGGACTGGCTCTCACCAATATCCTTCAGCTCAGCTGTGGGTTTTAAGTGACAGGCGACGCAGAAGCCCTCCCAATGCATTCTGATCAATGTGGTCCATCTTTTGTGAAGCTGCAGTTCATCCAGTGAAGCAAATCTGAAAACTATTCATTTCTTCAATATTTCATTTTCTTAGCCTCAGACATGGTTTTGCTCTTCAAGAGCTGTTCAGTGGAGCACAGCCGGTACTAAGTGCCAAATGTGTCTGCAGCATAACATGTAAAGACCACTGTCTTCTTAACTGTTCATCAAACAGCATGTTACTGCAAAGGTCATCTCACTCTTGTGCATAGCCATTGGCCTGAGAACATTTTATGCAAAAAGCAGAAACCTCTATTTAGCAGTACTCAAACCAGGGCTGGCAATTATCTACTAAAAAAGTCACTGATGTTACCCAATGACGTCATTACCCTGGATGGAACAAGCACAAGATACATGACACACTACCCTGAAGGATACCATTCTTTTATAATTTAATTTCACAGTTTATTGTTAATATTGACGGCAACGTTCATCAACTTAAAACTTCATATACTTTATCAGAATTGTTGATCATTTTGTAGAGTGGATTATATGCACAGTCCACATACAAGACGGTCACTGTATAACACCTGTGTGATGAAACATGTTGGCTGGCTAGACCACATATATTGTTAAAAAACCCATAACAAAGGAGAAAAATACTTTTTTGATGGGCTGAGAAGATTACTTCATTTCGAGTGGTGGGCTTTCACCAACGTTATCACAGATCCAATGTACCGCACTCCTGAATGCTACCAATTATGATCTATTCATGCCCCACTCCTTAATTCAACATTTTATGACCTATTCAACAATACTTTCAAATCAGCTTTCGAATCCCATTACTTTCTCAAACATTCACTCCCAAAGCCCCATCCTGAACCACTGATTTTCTTTGCCATCTACACATTCAAAACACTGCAGGCAGCAGAAATTCAGTACTTCAGATCGCCTCGCAGTCAACAAATGGGCTCTCCAAATGGGTCCTCGATGCATAGTTTTAAGATCTTACCATTTCACATCACTTGCACAGCCAATGCACTATTAGCTCCCTACTGTCCCATGGACAGCAATTACTCAATTATGCGTTTATGCTTTTCTCTTTGTCTCTCTCTTGTCTTCCAGAATCTCAACAATGCCATGATAGCAGCATGAAGATCTACCAATCATACATTCACATACCTCAACGTACTGCATCTCATGCTGAACATTTGTTGTCTTTCTGCGGAAAACATTATGGAGATATGCTTCAGAGTACTGATCTATCCTGTGCACTATATAACCTTTTTAGCTCCCGCAACAAACAAACATTTGTCTCCGACCTCTTAATGGGAGTCCTCTCACAAGGACTCCCATTGATCTTGGTTTGATCCATACCTGTCGCTTGCACTAGGCCTAGCCACACGAGTGGTGCTGCGTTTTTATTGGCACAAGTAGAGCCACGCTGGGTGGTAGTAATTTTGTGAATTCCTGCAGATTAAGAAAGTTTCTATCACAGGCATGTAAGGAAAATGTGTGCTTTCAGGCAAAGTTTTAGGTTTGCAGGGCATTGTGGGTAAGGAAACCTTGTGGGATCCATGCAAGGCACACCACCCTGGAGTTCCCTGGGTTTTCAGAAATGGCTGTGGTTTTCAGGTTTGCATGGGTGGAGTCACAGCACGGCCCCAAATACCGCAGCTACCCCTATTGCTTATCTATCAGTGTAGCGCTTTAGGGCCTTTTGTGCCATGGTCTTTTGGCCCACCCACATACATGGGGTAACGTTTTTATTAGCAGATATGTGGGAACCTAGGGTGGTAGAAAATGTGTAGTTTCCTGCAAATTCCAGAACTTTCCGTCACAGAGAAGTGAGGAAAATTTGTGTTTTTTTACCAAAGTTTGACGTTTGCAAGGACTTCTGGGTAAAATTACCTAGTGAGAGCCACGCAGGTCACACACCCTTTGACTACCCTAATTGTCTAGTTTTCAAAAATGTCTGGTTTGCTAGGTATTTCTAGGTGTGGCTGAGCTATGGCCCAAAATCCACAGCTACCCACTTTGCAAAAAAAGAGTCGGTTTTGAGTGGAAAAATGTGATGTATCTATGTTGTGTTTTGGGCTGCTTCACGTTGCAGGCACTAGGCCTACCCACACAACTGAGGTACCATTTGTATTGGGAGACTTATGGAAATGCTGTGTGGAAGGAAGTTTGTGATTCCACGCAGATTCCAGAACTTTCCATCACAGAAATGTGAGGAAAATGTGTTTTTTGTAGTCATTGTTTGAGGTTTGCAAGGGATTCTGTGTAAAAAAAAACTGCTGAGAGCCACAAAAGTCACCCCACCCTGGATTTCCTCAGGTGTCTAGCTTTCAAAAATGTGCAAGTTTGCTAGGTTTCTTTAGGTGCCGGCAGACCTCTGGCCCAAAATCCACAGCTACCCACTTTGCAAATATTTTGATTGGAAAAATGTGATGTATCCAAGTTGCGTTTTGGGCCATTTTCTGTCACAGGCAGTAGGCCTACCCACATAAGTGAGGTGCCATTTTTATTGGGAGTTTTGGGGGAATGCTGAGTGGAAAGATGTTTGTGGCGCCTCGCAGATTCTAGAACTTACCATAACAGAAATGTGAGGAAATGTGTTTTTATTAGTTGAGGTTTGAGGCTAACAAGATATTCTGGGTTAAAAAAAACACAGTGGAGCCATACAAGTCGCCTCACCGTGGATTCCCCCAGGTGTCTAGTTTTCAAAAATGTGCAAGTTTGCTAGGTTTCCATAGGTGCCGGCTGAACAAGGGCCCAAAATCCACAGCTACCCAAGTTGGAAAAAAGGGTCCGTTTTCAGTGGAAAAATGTGATGTGTCCATGTTGTGTTTTGGCCCATTTCCTGTCGACAGCACTTGGCCTACCCACACAAGTGAGATACCATTCTTATTGGAAGACATTTGTGAGCATAGAATAGTAAAACATTTGTTATTACCAATTGGATTTCGCTGCATTTAACCTTCCAAATGAAAGCTAGTGTGTAAGAAAGAATACATTTTGAAAAATACCCTCAAAATCATAAGCTAGTATGCGTACCCACAAATTCAGAGATGTACAAATAACCACTGCTCCTAAACTCCGTATCTTGTGCCCATTTCAAAAATACATAGATTTCCTTGATACCTATTTTTCAATCTACATATTTCACCATATGAATTGGTCTATATTCGGATTTGGTAAAAAGGGGACCCCTACTTGAAAACAATGACTCTTGCTAGCTGTAGGGAAAGGTACTATAAGGGGCTGGCGGTCGATGAAAACACGCATGCCGGTTTCCGCTAGAGATTTCGATACCTTCTATTGAATGGGTTCAGTATCCCACAATACTTGCCGAAAAAACTCTGAGTGACGGTGATTTCATCACATTAAACCGATAACCAATTACGTCAACCACCCTTGCTCTGGAGACTAGTACCCATGTTTTAATCAATCTCTATTCAGAGACGAATTCACCTACAAATATCTAGTATTGGTAATCCCTTAGGACATACAATCCAATCCAATTCCCATATTGGACACTTAGTTGTCCTTTTTAACAAGCAGAATAGATCTCGCCTGTTGACCCTACATCTAAAGATTCGTAAACTTGGTGGTCTCAATCGGAATCCAGTGTCCCCATTACGGAATATAGAGAAAGTTGAGAAGGTTTTCCTGACAAAGGCTCACACGCCGAAACGCGCGTCGTGTTTTCATCGACCGCCAGCCTCTGAATTGTTCGCCAGTATACCAACTCTTTCTCACATTTTAATTGTTTGTACAGTAATGTCATTTGTCATATTTGTTATCATTTAATGTATTTGTCTTCTGTACATATGTGCTCATGTTGATGTATATGTGTTGTATATATTAGTGACCTTGTATTAATTACACTAAATATGTGAAATAAGGATTATTGAAAATATCAAAACTTAAAAGAACAGAAAAAAAGGAGAAAAGGAAAAAAATATGCTTTAAGAATAATAAAAAATATAATTTGTAAGAAAAACAATCCTCTCCAGTCATGTGCACATTTTTATTATAATTGCACTCTATTTTTTCTATTTTTCTATGTACTAGTTCCAATTATAATTCAAGCCTGAAATAAATTTGTGTATAATTATCGCATATCTTGTGTCTAGCCTTTCTCTTTACCCCTTTTGGTCTATATTCGGTACACAAAGAAAAACCATTGTATGAGGCAACTCAGTTCTGGGCTCAGGGTATTCTGGCTTCTTGGAGAACCTACAAACCCTATATATCCCTACAAACAAAAGGGTCTAGTGGACGTAATGGGATATTGCTTTTGTAACTCAGCTATTGTGACAAAAAGTTATAGATGAAAAAGTTGCCACAAATGGCCATTTTTTACTACTCATTTTCAACAGTCAGTTTCTTTGGAAAACTCTTGCGGGATCTGCACATATGAGCCCTTGATAAATTAAAACATTAGTCTACTTTCCTGTAATCTTTAGCTTTCCTGGATCAACCATGGATTTCTCACTAGTTTTCACCAAAAACTGAAGTAGGTTGAGAGCAAAAAAATAGGAAAAATGTTCTACCTTTTTGAAAAATGGCAAAACTGGGTGCTCTGTTTGAAAGCTGGGAATATGGTGACTTTAGCACAGAAAACAGTTTGTTGATGCAATTTGTAGGGAAAAAACAGACACTTTTATTCGGAGCACTGTTTTCCTATTTTTCCCCCCCAAAAACAAAATTTAGCTATCATTTGCCTAGTTTGTCGGTCCTCTCCGAGGGAATCCACACACCCTAGGTACCTTTATGATCACAAGAATGCTGGAACAAAAGGATACAAATTTGGAGTGGATATCTTATTTGGAAAAAAGTTATGGAGCCCTAAGCACAAACCACCCAAATAGCCAGAAAAGGGCTCAGCAATGGGGAAAAAAGGCAGAGCAGTTAAGGGGTTAGCTCCACCAACAAATTCGGAGCTACTGAATTAATGTGATACTCTACTTCCTAGTGCCCATGGCACCAAGATCTCATTGTCCTTCAACCTGATTCTCAAACACAGTCCTTCAGTTACAAACTTTGATGAACTCTTCAATTCTAGCGAGTGCCTGGAAACCTCGAACTTCACCACAGCCGCATCAGCAAGATACCAGAGCTTAACATATGCATAATCAGCCCCATCTCACTTTTCACTGAGCCAACGCCTGATTGCTGCTCTAGTAAGGCTCAAAGTTGATTAATTCAACAGTTTCTTCGTTGGCCAAGACAAATCAGCACCCACACAAAAAGGCAATCAAGTTTAAATCGCAAATCATCCCCAGACTGACGTCCACAAGCCCTCTGAATTACTAAAAGCAAAAACTGGCAACTATATAAGGTGATGAACCTTGCCTTCAAGAAAATCTATGGAGCTTCTCCTACATACATCACCAAAAAGTTCTTCAAATATGCTCCTGCCAGAAAACTGCAATCTGTCAGTCGGAAACTATTTATCTCTATGAAACCCTTGACTGGCCCACAAAGATTCATATATGTAATGTTTTCAATGTCTTGAATATGTTAGTTTTGGTTGAACCATCACCCAGCAATCACTTATTGCATTACTTCCAATTGTTTTTGGCCATTCTATCATGACATTAAGTACTACTTCAGTACATACAGCAAATCTGTTAGAAATGTGTCTGTCTCTCTGATTATCAATGAACCAATACCAAAACCTGTGTGGGAGGAATTAGAGGAAGAACCCCACTCTAGTGCAACTGTTGGTTTCTCAGTTTGGCATCCCAAAGGTTCCAGAAAAGAAAACCAAGGTCTACAGTTTTAAATGCAGCTGAAAGTTTTAACAGTCTAGCTAGAGACCAGACTGCCTCCTTGCATTTATGCTAAAGACAAGATGAAAACAACATTATATTCATGAAATTGAATAAAATATGTTTTTGGATACAAAGAAAACCAAGAAGTTTAGAACTTCTATAGTTTTCATTCAGAAGGAGGATCTTTATTCAAACCATACATCTCTTATAAAGCTGATCTGAATAAAAGGAAAATCTCGAGGAGCCAATAACAACTGGAAAGGTGCTCACAGTCTTTGCTAATGTAAAAACGAGTTTACAAATTTTTGTTATTAGAACATTAACATATTTACTCTCAAAACACCATCAGTATGGTTTTTTTTCCAGACCTCAGTGAATACAGGCTAAGGCCTTAGATCCAGTCCTCCATACTGCTCTGCATATCAAATATCTTCCCCAGGATCTTGACTTCTAGACTATAATTATTTCTTACCGCTTTAGTGGACTCTGACCTTTTCCTTTTATATATGCATTTACATCCACTCACACCCAAAGGAACTTTGGTGCTAAGTATTTCTAGCAGAGAAGAGCTAACTCATACTACTATTGTGATTAAGCAGAAAAAAAACATCTGATGACTAGGCCCAATGTCTGCACCTCTATCTATAGTCATTGGCTATAGCCAAACCATTAATTACAAGATTTGTACACTTCGTGGTGCTATTTTGCTGAGCACCAAGTCACCTTTGGTGCAATTTTGGCCGCACTCTGAAGTTGAAGTGTGTGCCCAATATCCAAAACAAAAATTCCACTCAAGCACACACAATTCCAATCACAAGATAAGTATCCTGATTGTAGTCCGTTATCAATTCCAGTCCACACTAGTCAAGGTATTCCACAAAGTCTTTTTTTACTCCAAAAGAATATTTCCCTACAATGTTGTCCAACAATGCCGCAGCCGACACGTGTTTCGTCCGCCTGAACTTTTTCAAGGCTATAAATATGGCGATATGTCCAACATGGGCTTAAAGTCTCACCCAATTCAAATAATTGCAGAGTTTAGGACAATGGTTCCGTCTGTCTGGAACCTCAAAGTAATGGTTGTCCCATTGCTGAGCAGATTACGAGGAAATCCCCAAAGTTTGTTTGTGTCTACTTCAGTAGTGTTACACCATAAAATGGGATGGCACCACCTTGATAAGCGTGCAGGTCCCCAGCTGGAACTATTATGTTGCACACATTCGTGTTACTACGTACTTTCACAAGAGATTAAGCCCTGATGAAGTTCCAATTGACGAAACGCGTTGGCTGGACAGTGTGTGTAAAAAAAGAAAAGACGATGGAAAAATAAAGATACGTTTGAATGGACTTCTTTACCTGGTGCACCTCCATATGCTTTCCTGATCAAGGATCTGGTTAACAGTAGCACTGAACAACGGCAGGTGCCGCAGGGCTTGTGCACAAGACTTCTGACTCTTCGAAACTAAGCGTGAGGTGCAGGCTGGAAAGTCCGCCGTTGGGCTCTTTCCCGTGTGCTGTCAAACACTTTGCCTGTCGAACTCAAAATATCAGATATCGATTCATCTTCAATCACCATTACCTTGAAAGGTGCCCTGGTACTCACAATGATGTATAAATCATATTGGTGTACCCACCCTAAAATTGGGGGACCTTGTTCTGCTATGTAAACTTTCCCCCGTGTGCTCCTTCCTCCAAATTCTGTGTCAGCATTGATGTAACCCACAATGTCAATAAATTCCCCCTGGTAACCCGCAGGCAAAATATCTTTGGCTTTTAGAGATGTACCTCCCCATAGTTGCTCAAACATGGCTTTGGGCACAATAGTGTACATTGAACCTGCGTCAACCATAAATTGAACATCACACTCATTTATTCTAAACATTGCTTTGGGCCTATTCCTCCTCTGGTTTTCAATACTCAAAATTCTTTCAGGCATCTCAGCTGATTCTGTAGCTATGTCAGAGACACAGGTCACCCTTCCACGTCCTACCCCTCTCGACATTCTTGCAAAGTGGCCAATGCGGCCACATTTCCGGCATTCTCTATTATTTGCAGAGCAAAACGTTGAGTCAGAAACGTGACTTACACTTTCACACCTATTGCAGCCTTTGTTTCCTTGTCTGGATGGCACGTAACTCCTTCCCCTAGTATTGTAGGGCTTTACTGTAGTAGAAGACTCACCTCCTGATCTAGCCGCCACTCCAATTTCCAAAACCACATCACCCAGATTCTTTTTTCCAGTTCTTTCATGCACAAATCCAATTGATGTAGCACTTTGGCTATCCCTATGGCATCACCTAATTTTGGGTTTTTGGCCGCCCATAGGCTCTCCTGTCTTTTTTTGTTTTTACACTGCATAATAAGTTGGTCTCTAATGAGTTCATATGTCATGGGTCCAAAACTACACTTAGTGGACAACTCATGCAACCTAGCTATAAACTCATCTATAGTCTCCTCTACCTTTTGATGTTGCATATAAAACTTATACCTAGTCATAACAAGATTCTCTTTGGCATAACACATTTCTAAACTGTGCCTGGCTTCTTTAAAGACATCAGGGATGGGTTGACCATTTACTTATGTAGCTGGGGGTAAGTATCAAAACACCCGTTGAACCTCTTTGCCCAGAGCACTTAACAACAAAGCCTGTCTCCTTGTGGGTCAAACCGTTCACCATCTAAAGGTTCTATATAGTTATCAAACATTAACACCCAATCCTCCCAAGGCATGGGTGAAGAACCTGGTTGCATTAAAAAGCAAGGTGGTGGGATGACAGAGATGTGTGCAGATGGGATTACAGGGGCAGCTTCACTGTGACTGCTTTCAGAAGCTTCCATAATATCCACAATCAACCAAAACTAGGAAAAACAATACTCTAAAGAAGAACAGCCGAGAACAGTGTGTGGGTCACTGTCAAATGCACTGTAAGCTGAGATGTCAGAATGTACCTTCCACAGCGCTATATTGACACCTCACCAGCAGTGTGCACACCAATATGAAGATGAATTTCAAGGTGAGTGCATCACTGTGCTGAACTACGTAGAAAAGACACTTCCTTCAATGTGCACATGTGCGTGCCATATCACGACTCATTTGTGAGGTGTACAAATCACCGTTGACAGAGACAAACTCCCTCTGGTGTGCGCATTCCTTTATTAGGTGTGCGTCTTGTGACTCTCCTAAGATTGCACCACGTTGTTTTGGCATTAAACGTCACTGCGCCACTAGACCGCCGGGTTTCTTCTACACCGTGTTCCACATCAGAGTTAGCACTAGTCTCAATTTCTCAGTCTAAATATGGCTGCCTTGTGCGTAGCTGATGTTCTACGTCAAACCACCCTGCTGCACTACAAACACCTGGGCCCAGAGTTACACCAATGCGCCACTAACTTACATACAAGTCGGGCGGGCGGAGGAAAGCACGACACGTAGACTCCTAGAGACTCCCACTGCATCAATGGGTTATCCTCTGCTCTGCTGCTCCAAAGCTGTCGTCGTTGCGCAGCACCACTTCTTCACTAACTTCTACCGTTCTAATCTTTCACTGCACTGGCTAGTTGATCATCGCCAAAATTGTTGTGAACGAACATAGGCAACACCAGATAGATGAAGGTAAGTGGCTTCATTTCAGTAACAACGGTTAAGAGCAGCCACTCCCCTGCTAGCCAATTTCCAACTGCCCACCACAGAACACCTGCTGCAGAACACTCATGTGGAATCCTGTAGTGCCATGATTCCCTTACAATGAAGACACGAGCCAAGGACAAGCCCCGTCTCATACATAAGCCATGTACAACAAGCAGTCAGGCTTAATTTAGGGGCAATGTGTAAAGCATTTACTCAGCACTCAAACAGTGATAAAGTGAACACACAACACAAGCTCCCAAACCAATTTAGAAAAACAGAAAGTATTTCAATAAATAAAATGACACTAAAACAACAAAAATCCAATAAATTGAACCAGAGATTTGAATATTGGATTAAAAATAGTGCCAAAAAGTACAAAGCGCCTACTGTGGTGATCTGGTCACGCTAGACTGGGTCAAAGTCAAAAGTGAAGAACGACCACGATGGAGTTCGTGACGGACACAAGGACCAGGTTCATCCAAGTGAAAGATTTACCTTCAGACTCAGAAACTTTAATGTCAAATGTGAAGTCCCCCTGTCCACTTCCAGGGCCCTTTATCCACTGTCTGGGAGCAATACACATATCACCACATGGGAGCCACCAGCGGTCAGGTGACAGCTGGGCAATGGCAGACAAATAGCCTTTTGGATTTAGGCAGGAAAATTACACCTTTCTAAAAGTGTAGTTTCCAAAAAAGTAATATAAAATCTAACTTGACCATTAAGTTGGATTTTAAATTACTATGAAAATGAGTCCTTAAATCATTTTTCTAGCTGCTCCCATGATGGAATTAAGCAATAGAAGTTGTTGTAATGTAACCCGGTATTTTCCTATGGAAGAGCTGGCCTTGCCAAAGTGAAAACAACTTTGGAGATTTCACACTGTGAGGAAATGCCATGCACCCTGCACTATGCACATTTAGGGATTACCTTTGAGGTGACTTTTAAGTGTTTAAAAGGAAGGTTTAGGCCTCGCACATGGTTTATTTTTCCAAGTCGAAATGGCAGTTTAAACCCAGTGGAGGCTGACACACATAAAAAGTAGTGGGGTGGGTGGAAGGGGCGCGGGGGGAGCGCAGGCGGGGGTGTGAGGGGCATGCTAATAACAAATAAACACCTGATGCTGCCGGACGCCTTGCGCCTCGGTTCTCCTCTACTTCCTGCTCCCAGCAGTCCCTGGGACAGAATCAGAGACTCCCCATCGAATACCTGCACTGCTCTTATGCTTTCACCAAGTATGAGAGCACCGCGGGCATTGGCCTGTGCGGGCTGGTTTAACGCTCACTCAGGCACAGGGAATCTGTGCTGTTTCTCCAACCTGGCAGAGCAATACAGCTGGGTTGGAGAAACCTAACTGCGCAGGTCTGTGTGGCCGGCTTAAGATGGCCGGCCAAACCAACATGCGCACTCAGAAATTTACAGCCAACAAAAATAGGCTTCAATAAAAATTTTAAAAAATCCCTGATGGCCCTGCAGGACGGGCAAATTTCCAACAGACCTCATCAGTCAGTCATAGGCTAAAAGCAAGAATGTTTTTTGAGTCTCAAAATGTTCACATTGCCATTGTAGTCCCTGGCACTTAAAGGAACTACTCTGTGTGTGGATGTGCTCCTTGTGAAAAGGCAGAATACTGTCACTCAGAATTGGGATGACCCATTGTCCCATTCTGTATGCTGTTGTGTATGGAAGAAAAATGTGAAAATTTGAAGGACACAATAACAGGCCAATGGATGAAGAAGGCTGGCTATCAGTAAGTACAATATACATACAATTTTAGTAAAATCAAAAGGTAGGGAATTACGCCAGGCCTAAAACTGTAACATGAGTATGAATATAACCAATTTCATTGCTTTGTACAAAACACTGCCTGACTGATTCCTTATTTTACAGTGAGAACTGTGACATTATGAGATGAGACTTAGCAGAGGCAGTGCTGCTGTTGACAGATTTTGTGTACGCCAGTGCCCTCTGCCACCCTGCTCCCTTTATTTCAGCTATTGCTTAGCATTTCTGAAAAATACTGACTGAAATAAGCAGGACTGGTTGGCAAAGGTCATTGGAGAAATTCCATCTGTCTGCAACAGCACCGTTTAATCAAACTCTCATATTTAGTGAGTGCCCATATGTTTTTTTAAATGTTTTTATAATATGGTGCTAAAAGTGAGCCAGTCTCCTATGTTAAGAGCTATTGATGACCACTGGAAACTCCTGGAAAAAATTAAGTACTGTGTAGGTAGCACTGATCTAATGATCTAAGAGGTCTAGTTGGACAGCACCATTCATTCTGTTGGTTTATACACAAGGCCTTGTGTCTGTCACGATTCACTCCCTGTGCTCTCGTTCCCACCACCAGGGGGCCGAATTGTGGGGCTTTTCAGTATTCTAATATGCTTCCAGACACTCCCCTGTATGCATATCCTGACTTCCAGGCATTTGGACATCATTTAGGAATTGACATCCATTCCCAATCCATGCCAGGTTTTGTGGAAGCCAGTCTGCTCATGCTGGAAACTCCATTACCTATAATCCCCTGCTCACTGCTTTGTCTCCACCCCTGCAGGCCAAGGATGGGTGGAGGAATCCAGTTCACCTGTGGCTGGCTGCTGCTAGCCTGCTCACACCTGATGCATGTGATTACTGTGAGCTCTTTTAAGCCCCAGCTCCCTTCAGCCCAGTGTTGGTCATTGTAGCTGTATACCGGTGAGGCCGATCCTTGTTTCCAGTGTTTCCTGAGCTTTTGATAACCTTGTTTCCAGTGTTTCCTGAGTTCCTGAGCTATAGCTATTCCTTGTGCCTGAATTAGCACTGCCTGCAGTGCTACCTTGTTTCCTGAGTTCCTGAGCTATAGCTATTCCTTGTGCCTGAATTAGCACTGCCTGCAGTGCTACCTTGTTTCCTGAGTTCCTGTGCTATAGCTATTCCTTGTGCCTGAATTAGCACTGCCTGCAGTGCTACCTTGTTTCCTGAGTTCCTGAGCTATAGTTATTCTTTGTTCCTGTTCCTGGGCTTCAGCTATTTCTTGTTCCTGATTTGCAGTGCTCTCTTGACTCCTTGTTTCCTGAGCTGTAGCTATTTCCTGTTTCCTAGAACCAGTACTGCCTGCAGTGCTACCTTGACTCCTGAGCCTTAGCATTCCTTGTTCCTGAACTGCAGCAGTTTCCTTTGTTCCTGAACTAGCAATGCCTGCAGTGCTACCTTGACTCCTGAGCCTTAGCATTCCTTGTTCCTGACCTGCAGCAGTTTCCCTTCTCCTGAACTAGCACTGCCTGCAGTGCTACCTTGACTCCTGAGCCTTAGCATTCCTTGTTCCTGAACTGCAGCAGTTTCCCTTGTTCCTGAACTAGCACTGCCTGCAGTGCTACCTTGACTCCTGAGCCTTAGCATTCCTTGTTCCTGACCTGCAGCAGTTTCCCTTCTCCTGATCTAGCACTACCTGCAGTGCTACTTTGACTCCTGAGCTTTTGCTCAATTCTTGTTCATGCCCCAGCACTGCCTTCTATGCTACTTTGTTTTCTTGATTCCTGAACCTGCACTATTCTAGTATACCCTTGTAGCCTCCCCTTCTGTATATCCTTTTCCAGTCCCTGCCTTTCTTCCCATTTCCTTGGTTCCAGTTCCTAGTTTGCTGTCTTTCTATTCTGCTGTCTTGCTTCTGTTACCTTGTATGTTTGTTACCTGCTTTCTGCCAAGTGTGCCCTGTGATTTCTTTCCTTTCCTGTTAAGCACTCCTCCTTGCTAGCTCCTTGTCTATCGTGCTTGTGTTTAGTTCTACCCCCTTGATGTTACTGCCTTGCGTGTTCCTGTTTGATCGCCAGGATCCGTGGGCACAGCTGACTACCTAGGTGGTGTTTCTTGTTCACTGCGAGTATTGTCTTTGAGTTGCATTTATAACATCACCATTGGTATCAGCTCCACAGACCCTGCCTTTGCATGCATATCCTATATGTGGGTATTTGCAGTCAGTATCTGTAACAGCAATTGTGGGTGAGGAACTTACTGAGCTTCAGTCTTACCGTGTGGAGCTCCCGAGTGCTTTACCCCACATTCCCTTTATTGTTAATGTTGTATTATATATATGTCTTGCACGTCCGTCCTGGGTGTAGTTAGTCTGAATGCTAAATTGCCTTGTGAGTGCCCTTCCTTTCTGAGTCTTAGCCATCTTGTTCCTTTGTACAGGCTTCCCCTTTGGATCCCTTTTCTCCTCTCCTGTGTGATCCTGGGCAGCGCTGTACTCCTCTCTCTGTGTTCGTTTTCTACCCTGTTTCCAGTCCTTGCCCAATTCCCTGACTGTGTTCCCGACATAGTCCCGGACAGTCCCTGACAGTGTCTTAGGCACATGGACTTAAACACAACTAATGAGAGGTCACTTCAATGATATTAGCGCAGGTGAAACAATGATCTCGCTTGAACAGCCTTAAACCATTTCAGCTTCAGCATTCTGAATGAACCGCACCCTAAATGGGGAGCCTGTGGAACACTCCGCTAAGGGGTCGATTCCGATGTCGTTCGGAAGGGCTCCGAATTGGATTTATGTTTGCCGAATCCGATCCGGAGCCCTTGTTTCCGACCGAATCGTACACATTTCCAAACGACCGAGTACGATGCCTGGAAACCGGTAGGGCTGTCTGAATCGGTTCCGAAAGGCATTCGGACAGCTCGTGTCTTTCGGAGCTGAATCGTACAGCTCTATGGACTCGGTTTCCATATGAGTGAGTACGATGACCGATTCGGACAGCTGTTCCAATTCGGTTTCTCCAGAACGAATCGGCTGCCGGAATCTGTCTTTGGGGGTCCATACTGGCCCCCTTTCGTCTGAGGCCCCCCAATCGGGCCTGTGGGGGTACCCAAGGGACCCCCCCCTTTCCAACCATGCACAATGTGGCAGGCACCAAGGGGTGCCCGCCACAGGGTTCACGATTGTCCCCAGCCACCCCTTTCTTCAATGGGAGCCTGTGTTCTCCTTCAGAACACAGGCTCCCATTGAAGTAAATGGGAGTCCGACCGAATCGTATCCGGAAGCACCCGGATACATCCAAATCGCTCAGTCGGACTTCCCCAATCCGAGTCGTTCGGAAAGCATTCCGGGTCCGAATCGGTAGGAATGCTTTCGAACGAGATCGCAATCGGGCCCTTAGAGTGCATTACAGTAGTTCTTATTGGCAGGAATTAAGGCATTTAGAATAACGGTCTTGGTTGGGCCACAGAATGAAAAAAAAAAAAAAGGAAATCAATACCATGTGGAGGTTACTAACTATACACAAACCTCTTTAAATTTGAATCCTAATAAAATCAATATCGAAACTGATAAATAGAAAGTAAATATAACTAGCCTCACTGTAAGAAAGTGAATTATTAATTGGGGAGGATGGTTGTCCACAACAATTAATAAAAGCCACTAACCTGTGAGGTCCTGGCAAAGGTTTCAGTAATTAAAACCCAAGCACAACCCCTAGTAGCGTTGGTACACAGCAGAAAAACTTAACTTAGATATCATGTGTGAAGCATTTAGACCGACCAAAACAGCTACAAAGTTAAAAACACAGCAAAATTAAAATTACACTCCATGATTTCACAAAGAGAAAAATGTAATAAACAAAATACCACCAACATGACAAAAATCCAATAAGGGCAACAAGAGATATCAATTAAAAAAGATTTAAGGCAAAAAAAACACAAGGAAAAAGTAAAGCAATAATCAGTAGTTAATGTTCATGGTTGGCAGGGACCTAGGTGCAGTGTCAGGCGTACCGTGATGGAGCATGGGTTCGATACAGACAAGTAAGGGAGGTACGTCTGAAGTACATCAGCCCGCCCATTTTTTGTTTTTTCCAGTCCAGATGGGGAAGCATTCCTTGTTTTTACTTAAAACTCTCATCTACACCACACTGTGTGGCATGCTTTACCCTCATGTTCACGTCTGGTCATCTAGTACCCCTCGGAGGGGCTCAGCACTTATCATTCCACAGATGGGAAGGGGATGGTGCAAGCAGTAGGCATTTCAAGTTCTGCCAATAACCTTCCAGTTTCTGCCGCTGTCCACGTAATTATAGGTCCTATTATGTTGTAACAAGTGGGAGGTTTTGATCAGTCATACCAGCCCTGCAAATCTGTTGGGAAGAAATATCCTATGTAAATTGAACAGCATTGTGTATTGTACCCCTGAAGGCATGTTCATACAGACAGGAGACCTGATGCACATTTTAAAGTGATATCCCTATTGAAAGTGAGATTTTCTTTCTCTCTCTCTCGTCATCTGAGGTTTCAGAAGATTTGTGAAGTACTGTAGCAGTCAAGCTTTGGGCAGTGAAGAAGAAGTGTGCCCAACCAGTACAGGTTAAGTGGAAGGAGGGTGTGGCGTTGCCCAGAATTCCCCAGTATGAACTGTCTCAGGAAGCGGGAGAAGGAATTAAGCCAGTGATAGAACACCTATTGCGGCAGGGCATTATTAAAAAGATCACATCCCTCCTTGTCCCCATTTGGAAGGGGGATAGTGTTTCATGGAGAATGATCCAGGATTTAAGACCTATTAATTATATGATGGTTCCATTATTCCCATTGTCTCAAATGCCGCTGTGAACCTGTCCCAGATTCCTGGTACAGCAAAGTGGGCAAGGCTTCATCAAGGCTATACTGAATCCCTCTCCATCTTCTCCCAGGTTCTTCATAAGGATTTGGAATCCTAGCAACATATACATCGGTCTGTGCTGGTCCAATATATTGATGATTTATTAGTCACCTCCCCTACCAGGGAAGCATGTAAAAGGAATACCTTTGCACTGATTAACCACTTGTTTCACGGTGGGCACAAGATCTCCCTCTCAACGTTACATTAAGAAGAAATTGATTTATTTGCAACACGAATTAGAGAAACAAATGTGGAAGGTGTCCCAGGATAGGACTGACGTAAAGATCATAAGGCCCAACTCCATCTTAAGTAGGGCATGGCAGATGTTGTCTGTCCTTATCTTTCCAAGAAGCTGTGAAAGTGTCAAGTCACTCAGACATAAACATCAATAAGACACCTGATGCAACATCAGTCCAGAACAAGTACCTTGATATCTCTATTTCAAGGTAAAACAGGAACAATACCCAAAATTGTGTAGCCTGAATTGTCATTTTTTTATCGTAGTTGTTTTTAAGAATGCATCTTAGATTAGCATGTTGATGCTCATTGGTTATACCAGACATTTCTAAGGTGATGTTGGAAATTCCATATAAATAAGATATTGTATAAAAGGGCTGCCACTTGACCACTTGTGAGGAGAGCTCCTTTGCACCAGATTATCGTGCAAGATACTGCCAGAGATTATCTTGTCTGCCAAAGATACTGCCATATCACACTTTCTACTGAAAGTTGATATCAAGCCTGAGTTCAGAAGAAGCTGATGCTGATGCGACATGTGTTTGCCTTTCGCATGAAACATGGCCTCCCTTACTACTAATAATTACAACACTTGGCTATTAACAGGTATGCAGTGAGCAGATTCTCCCTAAGAAACTCTAGATGCAATTACACTGCTCCACGCTCTCTAAGTGGAGCGCATAGAAGTTAGGATATTAGATGACATTTTAACAGTGGTAGAAATTTAATTTTAATCTCTTTGCTCACAACATGCATTTGGGCAGTTTAATTATATTCTGTGTGTTTTTTTAGATGTGCTAAGCAACATTGCGAGCCTTTTGAAATAAACACCCTTTTAGTTAAAGTGTCTTTATCTTAGTGCAGTTTGTGTGTGTGGTTATGAGAAGAACTAAATAAGCTTGTTTCCAATCACCACGGTGTTCCCTGTTTAGGGAGAGTTAGTAACCCAAAAACATTGACGCCACTTAAACTACTTATGGGGTGGGGTTCTGTGGGGCTACAAAACCTGTCATTCACAATCAAGCAGTGGTTCATTGAACTAAGTTCCCTCGTGTCACCTTTGGGTGCTAAAAGAAACCTTGTAGAGTTGAGCCAGAGACACTGGTCCCTAACGTGGGACCAGGATGTTTTGGAAACCCTTGAGTAGTTTTTTTTTATATACACACATGAACCATTAGTACATCATTACGGAGACATCAGTAGTAAACATGGGTTCCTCTTACAGGGAATAATGGAGCACCAATTGACGTAGGTTTGTCAAGCTTGACTTCTGAATGATTATTCCCCATTCTGTCGGTTTTCTAATTCTTTGAATCCATTTCACTTGAATCCGTTCATATGGCGGCCCCTATTGTGATAAGAGCCAATTTCCGGGAAGTAGTTACTCAGCATCTCAAACTTAGCGGTGTCTCCGATGCGGTGGGAGGAGGCAGTTACTTTTATAATAGCTGCTCACGCAGCGTATGCCTTTGGGAAATTTTACTCATGGATGGAATTTGGGGCTATAGACCCAGCCTCCGGCCAATTTTAGGCTTATAAGGCTCTACCACTGCCTTCAAACTTTAAGGCTTACATAGATCTGGAATTCCTTTTGACTTACCAGGAACACTAGAACTAGTTTGCTGGTCAGTTACCACATGCACATAGGAATGTCCGCCTGAGAGGGAGCTGATCTGAGTACCGAAGATAGGAGGAGTATAGCAGAAAAGGTGAAACAGGATGAGAGACCGAAGTCAGCGTGAAGAGGGAAGAGAAAACAATGCTCTCAAAAACGCCAGTTAAGAAGAGGAAAGTAGCAGGGCTTTCTAAGAAACTTGCCAATACAACTACGGATTCTCATGCAAAACAAGACTTGAGTGAGAAAGCTTCTAGACAGCACAACAGAAGTCACAATAGTGCATCAGACACTTCAGAGGCTTCTGGTGGCAAGTCCAACTGATGAGTTAATTCGAGTTAAGACTCAAGATAAGCATTTAAATCCTCCTAATAGGGGTTATAATTTAGAAATACAAATTGAAGGGGATATACCAAACACTATTAAAGCAGTCTTCTGGTCACATTTATCTGAAGATTATGACATCATACTAGCTGAGGAAGGCTGGCCTCCAGTCTTTATTAGGGAAGCGCCCTAGAAGGGAAGTAGTAAAAAGAGTAGGTTTTTCTCCCATAGTACCTCATCAGGGAAATTTATACATAGTAAATGAGCTGTAACACAGGCTCCGACCTTATACAGAAACCAAGAGGGGTGGGATAAACACTCTATTCCACATGTTATTCCCTTATGCAGTGAACCTCAAGCACAAGCTGAATACCCTTAAAGCCAGAAGCAAAGTGCAGAAGAAAATCAATATTAGATCAACTGCAATATCAGGGTATAATAGCACCTTTTCTTTCACCACTGAACACACCCCTTTTTTCTGTCTCCAAACCTGACTGATCCAATAGGATAGTTTTAGACTATAGGAATTTAAATTCACATACACGAACATATACAGTGCAAAATGCACATAGCACAGGTTTAATGACAAACCTGGTGTAGAACAAATACAAAACAACCCTGGACATCTGCAATGGGGTTTTCAGTCAGAATATAGCACCTGAAATTGAGTATCTAACCACCTTTAATTTTGACGGGATGCAGCTCTCATTTTGATGCTTGACTATGGGCTATAAGAACAGGCCTGGCTTATTCTCAGCGTGCATCATGGTGATCTTGCAACCAAATCCTGAGGTATCATCATAAATTGATAATATCTATCTCACAGAAGATGACTTAAATGTACACCTAACTAGAGTGGATAGAGTTGTAACACAATTAATATCACAATTTTGCGGATTAATTTGAAGAAATCAAAGATTGCCTACCTTACGGTGACCTTCTGCAATATGAGTTATCCAGTGTAGGTGGTGGATGTAACGTTTCAATATGATCCTACTCTTTGTACACAGGCTTATTTCCAATATGAACAACATGTTCCTCCAACTCCAACTGTCTTGCCCATTGAGTCTTATCAAGGCGTATTCTATAAGGATGGCTCTGCTCAACCAGCGGTAGGAACAAAATATAAGTACTATGCAGCCTGCGCTGCAGTGTAAGATGTAGTGAAAGATGCTGAATTTCATCCAGAGCACACCCACACTAAGATCTTAGGGGATGGCACTTCGCAACATACAGGATTCCATGCTCTGGTATTTGCATTGCAGAAGACTAATCAATCAGTTCCCACACTCATAGGGTCCAATTAATCCTTTTGCGGCAAGGGTACAAGGTTGACTTGAAACATTGGTGCTTGAATGGATTCAAGGATTGAAAGGGAAAGCCTATTAAGAATAAACAGTTCTGGGGAAAAGTAGCTGTCTTTCAAGATAAGCTTCCATTGTTCCATGTGAGATACACTTTGGGCCATCAGTGTATTGAATTTCACGCCAAAGGAAACTGTGTGGCTGACTTAGCTGCCAAAGCTGCAATTCAGACTATTAGAGTAGCAGCCTTAACCAGATCTCAGACGAAGATTGACACAAATATTTTAACAGCCATACATACAACCACACAAGGTAGAAAGCCTCCCACGGGCTTTCCTCCTAAATATTCCTATACCCTTAATTCAGACAACACTCCTGTGGTTACTCTACCAGGACTGGGAGACAGGATAATTCCAAATAAGTTGTTTACATTAGATTTAATCAGGGCAGCACATGACGTATTGGCATATGCCCATGCTGGGGTTAATGCAACCGTAGCAATGCTACAGCAATTCTACTGATGGCCTTGTTTGTATAATCTGACTAGAGATTATGGGCTAAATGTACTAACATTAGGAATACTGATTTCCTAATTGCGATTCTCTCCAAATCGCAATTAGGAAATCGGTATTCCTAATGTATGACTTTTTTTTTAGTTTCATTAGCGATTCCTAGTGGGTCGCAAATTGACCTACCTCATGAATATTAATGAGGTAGGTCGCAATTTGCGACCCATTAGGAATCGCCGTCATCACAGGGATGGTGGCCTACTGAGGTCATCAGACCACCATGTCTGTGCCTGATTTTTAATAAAGCAATCTTTTTTTTTTGTTAAATGCAGCCCGTTTTCGTTTAAAAAGAAAAAAATTTAACTTTGCAGTTTCATTTTTTAAGAGTAGGCAGTGGTCCGTTGGACCACTGCCAGCACTTTAAAAATATTTTTATTTGCATTCTCAAAGGGGAATGGGTTACCACCTACTTGAGGTAGGTGGTAAAATGCGAATGCTTTGCAACCGCATTTTGGGTGCAAAACATTCTTACCACTGCAATTCAGTATTAGGAAGGGACGTCCAAAACACGCCCCTTCCTAATACCGAATCAGTATGTATTCGCAATTCCAAACTGCGATTCAGTAACATGTTACTAAATCGTTAATTTGGGGTTGATACATACCAAAATGCATTTTTTCTGGTTGCAAACAGCTTGATTCTGCGAATCGGGCCATTTGAGACTGGAAAAATGCTTGATACATCTAGCCCATACTCAGGAAATGTGACATGTGCCAACAGATAAAACCATCTACTGTTAAGATACCCTTGCCAACTCCCTTCACAGTCTCCAACATCCCGTTTGGTGTGATTTATTTAGCCCATATCGGCCCAATAAATTCTGCTAACCAATATAAGTATATATTGGCAGCTATTGATTCATGTTCACAATTTCTATGGGTGTGGCCACAGAGAAATGCGAGTGCTTCACTGTCCAGTGGGTTAGTTTAGCGTACTAACGGCATGATTAAATAAGCCTTGAGCGCTAGGATTCTAAGTCCAGGTCTTAGTTTGTACCATAATCTGTATGGAATCCAGAGAGCATTAAATAACTTGCCTAGACGAGTATTGGGGGGGGGGGGGGGCGCAATCCATACAAGGTTCTTTTGTGAGTTTCTATGTATATGCCTGGCCTAGACAATCCCGGGAAAGTGGTGGATGAAGAAACGTTTAACCTAGAAAAACCTTAGAATGACTTACAGAGCATCTAAGAGGTCTATTGTGAACTATTGTAATGCCGCTACCAGCGAAGAGAAGTTTGTAACCATTGCTGAAAGATGGATCCCTAAAGTAGGGGGATCTAGTTTGTGAAAAGATCCATGACAAGCAAGCTTTTGAACCATCTTACAGACCACCCGTTACAGTACTTGGAGTAAAAGGCATTATGCCTCCTTTGTCTGCTTCAAGGAGAAACAGTCAGATGTCTATCAACCACGTGAAAAAGTACTGTGTGGCTGAATCTTTACAGCAGACCATTACTCACCAAGAAGAATTCAGAATAGAACCTCTGATCCTCTCTACTCTCAATAAAATTAACCCATAGTGAGAGCAGTTATATCACTAGCTTGAGTTCCCAGCCTGGGGATTTGAGCATTCTGCATCTCCAACTTTACACAGAGCAATGATGCTGCCATTACTACAGTTGCAAATGTTTCACTTAACACCATGATTTATTATGAAGTACCACCTGAGTCTACATCAGTCGAAATGATGCCTGTTCAAGAAACAACTATTTATGAGAATGACTGTAAACTTTGCACAAAGAACTTTTCGCTATGCTCCAAAGTCACTGTATGCCAAAAACTGCTTCCTGCTGACAATCAGTTTCATGACAAATAGTTGATTCCACCTTGGTCCTATGCTTGAACCACTCTAGGAGTGTTTCTTTTCATTATTTGGTTCTCAACAATGATCACAGTTCTACTGTTATTGAATGGACACTACGTCCCTGAAAGAACAATTGCACAACCTGTGGCCCTTGAACTCTACTGCATCTGTCACCACACAGAGCTTGAAGAAACCTCTTCACTGCAAACATCATAGCTTATTCTGTGCCTGGGGGCATAGCTTGGGAAAAGGTTCCTTATCAAATTATGGGACCTACTGAAACATTGAATGACAATGTTCCAATTGTGCACTCCTTTATTCTCTATAATTTATTCTATGTATCAAATACATTTAAACCTCCCTGTGCTGTCCGGGTGTGTGCAATGTCTCGTATTGCACCTCTCCAGTCAATCAGTATGCGTGTTGGAAGTGGAAAACCACTTGCTAGTGCTCAGACGCAATTGACTTGCACCTGAAGGTTTTTGCTCAAGTTCTCAAATAATCTCTGAATCAAGAAAATGTGAATTACATTTTTTTATTTGCTTTTCGTATTCGCATTGAATTCTTTGGTTGTATGAATTAGTCTTAATTCATCTTTTTTTAATTGATTTCAGCCACATGATTGGCATAACATCATAAACTGAACTGTGTTATTTACATCATGCAGTGGTCTCCACTTCCCAATGCATTTTGGGTCCTGTGACGCTTCATCAGGGGGTCTATGAAAATAACAGTTTACCAATGTATATTTGCGCCGAAAGGGTTGGCCACAACTCCTTTCACCCATTGCAGCTGGGTAGAGTGCCAGAAAGTATTCTTTGGATTAAAACATGCCCAGTGTTCTTCCCCAGCCTTAGGGATGACTGATTATGATAAAGAATTTCCCCATATTGTACAGAAAGAGAAGGGTGCTCATTGTCTGTACTGACACGGCATTGTGATCAACAACGCCAAGTTGCCTATTTTTCTGCCATGCTATATCGAGTTGTAGCAAACCTTGTGAGGTGTTAACGAGCTGTTGCGGCTGCAGTGGTGCAATTGGGAAATCTGATCATATTGTGTTGGGACACCTCCTGGCATTGTATGTGCCTGAATCCGTTTAAATTTTGCTCACCAAATTTTAAACCCAGCTTTTGATTGATGCCCGGCTTACTGGCTATCTTGTCCACACCTACTATATATATTAAACAATGTCCTGTTCTGAATGTTACTACACTACTGCCTTTTCCCTTTCACCAGGTGGAGGAGGAAGAAGAAGACCATGATTGTATTCAAGAAATGGAGCTATGTACCACGCGGCAACCAAACATTAAAGGTGGACCTCTAAAAACTGTGATTATGTGTTATTCGTAGATGGATCCTGTTTGAGGGACAATGCTGGAATTTTAAGAGCTGCATATGATGTTTGTACAAATGAGAATATTATTGAAGCTTCGTCTTTAGCAAATGTACGTTCTGCACGGACAGCTGAAATGCCTGCTGTCGAGCCTACAATGTCAATGTAACCATTTTTACTAGTTCCTGATATGTTTTTGAAGTGGTCCATGATTTTGGCCAGTTGTGGTTAAAGAGAGGGTTCATGATTTCTTCTGATACACCAATACGCAATGGCCCCAGAGTGTTTAATTTGTGAAGTGTGCATCACTTCGGGGAGGGTCAGGTGAAATTTCATGAGGCAATAATTTTGCAGATGGTGTTGCTTGCTGTCATGCATTGAATGCCCCTGCAGTGACAGCTCCCTGCCGTGCCTGCACAAAAGTTTGAGAAGATTAGGAACCTGCAGGAGGATGTAGAGCAGGAGGAAAATGGGTGAAGAAGGGCTACAGACACAAAGAAGCAGAAGTGTTGGTGGACACAAAAGGAAGGTTTGTACTACCAAATGCCTTATTGACACAGGTGGCTAAGTTGTTCAGAGGATATGGTCACATGAACATTTCTGGAAAGTTACTCAAGATTATTGTTCACAATGTTTAGTTCGTCAACAGAATGACATACAAAAATGTACTATAATTCTCCTCTAGTGTATGGACCTTTCTTGAGACTGCAACTTGATTTTATCAAACAAACCCCTGCCAAGTTTACCACTATGTTCTGGTGTGCATGTTTTCAAACTGGGCAGAGGCCTATCCAAAGCATAGATGTGATGAAATGACTGTGGCAAAACTGTTGCTCAAAGAACTGATTCTATAACAGAAAACAGAAAGTGATCAGGGCAGACATTTTAGAAATGAGATACTGAAACTGATTCGTGAGGTTATGGGCATAACCCAGAGACTACACAGTGCCTATCATCCTAAATCCTCTGACCTAGTGGAGAGACTGACTGGAGTGATCAAGGACAAACTGGCATCTGCTACCCTGAAATGACTCAATTCTCCCCCTCTGGTGCTCAAGAGCATGCATTTCATTCCAAACAGAAAGACTGGACTGAGCTACCCTAAGATTCTCATGGGTAGACCAATGAGTGGGTGGTATTCTTGGTGCTGCATTGATTAAATATTTGATAACATGGTCTTGGACTATTGCAAACAACTATCACCAGCATGCTTCCCCAGTCCCTTAAACCGCCATGTGCCACAGTTTGGACCCCAGAGTTTGAAGTCCTCATACAAAAACCATGCACGAAAAAAACTGTCTGCAACTAGGTGAAAAGGGAAGTATCAAATTCTTCTGGTCACAAACACTGCCGTAAAATGGGAAGGGTTGCCTTCTTGGCTGCATGCTTCATGTACAAAGAAGGTAAAGGCGCCAGAGAAGAGCAACAGAGAGCCATTGACCACTGGCAAAGACTGCTCCGATCTTGGTGAAAATAGATCACAAATAAGGGAATCTTTGAAGGGCAGATAAGGCTCATGGAGTAATAGATTATAGCATTTCAACCTGACTAAAGGAGAGTAGATGAAAAATAAGAACAGCAAATAATTCTAACCATCATGAGAGCTGCATTTTCTACTCGCATAATAGGACTGGTTTGGGCTCTGGTTATGCAAGTGAATTTTCTGGGCACCCTAGAGGTAATCAGTAGGATAAAGGTGACTGAGAAAAAACAGATGCAAATGCAGCACCAGAACGAATATCGAGAAAATACTTTGAGAATGATTGGTTATGTACTCATATCCCAGAGACCTTTCTCTTTTTCTTTCTCTGTATGTACCATTTAACATATACCAGAGACCTCTCTCGCTCCTTTTTCTGTCTTGTACCATTTAACCTTCCATACTGATTTACAGGCAACCAGTGTTATCTCTGAAGATGTAGAATGTAAAAATGTAGAAGAGAAAAGTACGGATGTAAGTTTACAATGCCTAAAGACACATGGTGCATGTTATTTTGGAAGGAGAAAGAGTTTTGTCAGAGTATGAAAAATTCGCTAGACATTACATGAATATGGAGGGTGGGGGCCGACATTTCACATCGACCAGTGTTCCAGAGAGAATGCTTTGTTACTATTGCACCCACTTTTAAATCTTTGGCATGAGAGAGTAGGAGCATTTTGTTTAGCATCTAAAGAAATTATTAGCGTAGGTAAGAGTAATTGTTCTTACACTTTTCAGATGCCTGAAAATGTCATGCTTTATAGTCAAGTAGGGCTTTGTAGAGTGGCTCCTGTTATTTAGCTCGACACAGGGGAAGATTAAGTCTGGGCAGTGAACTCCGCTCCGCTTGCAGAGTTTGCGAAGATTTCCGCATTATGCGGAGCGGAGTTTTTTCCCTCACTCGCGTTCGTCAACGTTAAATTGGCGAGCGTGAGCGAGGAAAATCCACCTCCCCGTGAGATTTTTCCTCGTTCGCGAACATCAACATCAAGTTGGCGAGTGATTGTGTGGAAAATCAACCTCCCGGCGAGATTTCTCAACGCAGGCGGTCAGATTTCTCATTGCGAGTGGTCGCATATGCTCGCGACCGCTCGCGTTGAGAAACTGTCCGCTCGCGTTGAGAAAGCTGCCGCTCGTGTAAAAATCTACTTGAGTGGCAGAAAGGAAGCAGCGCCCACTTGCGCTGTACATGGTGCCATTCGCGATGATTGCACAGTGCAGACAAGCACCTGGCACTGAAAATCACTGCGAACAGCATTTATCCAACGCACTCTGCCGCTTGCAGAGCTCCGCGTAGTGCGGCAGAGTTTTTTTTGCACTTCGCAGAGTTCTGCATAGCAGAACTCCACGAACTCCACCCAGGCTTAGGGAAGATACCATCAATATATTTTCAGCAATGATTTCTCCTGTAGAAGTTGCCTTATACAGGGTGAAAATACGAACTCAGTTGATTGACAAGCTGGCAAATGACATGACTGCTGCCCTTTCGAATATCATGGAAGAAATTGTTGCAGTGCTGTTGGACTTGGCCCTTTCTGCAGTGTCACACCTAATTTCTTTTGCCATCTTTTGCCTGTTTTCTGAGCCAGTTTTTGTTGGATTTTAGGACTCTGCACACTTTACCACTGTTAACTAGCACTAAAGTACTCGTGCTCTCCCCTTTAAACATCGTAAAATTGACTTACACCTAATTGGCCCATTTAATTTACTGATAAGTCCATAGTAAAGTGATACTACAGGTACCCAGGACCTGTATATTAAATACTACTAGTGGACCTGCATCACTGATTGTGCCACCCACTTAAGTAGCATTTTTAACATGTCTTATGCCTGCCATTGAAGCCTGTGTGTGCAGTTTTCTACTGTAAGTTCGATCTGGTAAAATAAACTTTTGCCAGAACTAAACCTACCTTTTTAATACGTATAAGTCACCCCTAGGGTAGGCCGTAAACAGTCTATAGTGCAGGGTGTATTGTTTTTTAAAAGTTGGATATGTACTTTTAAGTTTTACATGTCCAGGTAAATTCATTTTTAGGTTGAGCGTAAGCATACAACCTCTTGTATACTTTAGTACACATATATCTCTGTGGGCCAAATGGCATTCCTTGCTTCTCATTTGTTTCTTTCAATGTCCTTTACAAATCCTTGCTTACTAGTGGCCAGTCCTGCCTCTTTGTCCGTCCTTTTTCCTCCAAGGAGCAGGGACTTAGTACAATATCATTACGCTTTGTTCTGTTGATTTGATTGTGGGGGGACTATTTTCTTATGTTTTCAACCTCGTGTTACACTGTGGGTGCTCAGACGTAGCTGCTTACATTTTATTGCAGCATTCACCCTCCCAGTTCCTTCCATGTGGCTGGATTTCTTTTGTATTCTTCCCAAAGGCAGCTCCCAGGCTGGCTTGGAATGCAAGCAACTCATTATTGTGGTTTTAAGTTTGCCTCCTTTAATTTCCTTCAGAAACAGGCACAAAAACACTGCGACAGCCGCTCTGGACCCCACAAGGCTATACTGACATTGATTGCCTCTTTAACGGGTCCCTTGAAACCACCCTGGCTCTCTTGTCTTGTCCTTCCTATCCGAAGCCAGCAGCAGCCAGCCATGCCTTTTAGCTACTGCAGCTCTAAATCATGTAAAAAGTTAAACCACTACTTAAACACGGCGCATTGTTTCAGTTCCATTAAATCAACGCTTCAACTGATACTTTAATATGCATGCTGCTTGTGTTCTTTCCTCCCCTCCAGGACCTGTGCTTGGCTGCTGGCTGAGGAGTTCGAAGTGTCTCCTGGTCGGTTTAACACTGAGACCAAAGGGTTTCCTTCTGGAAAAATGGCCCCTGTAAAATGTGCATTTGAATGTACTACATTAAATCAATGCAGAACAAGAACGCAGGGCCAGCACAAGGGCAGTGCGATCGCACTGGATACTGACTTCAGAGGGACAATGTTTCAGTGTGATCGCACTGGATACTGACTTCAGAGGGACAATGTTTCCGAGTTTATTTTGCTTTTCAAAGCACTGGCTGACACGTTCCTGGCCTCCAGCAATTTCCAGACAATAAAAATGTCAAGATAACTCTGGTGATTAATGTTCTTGCTGGAGAGATCGGAGTTGTCTAGTGGAAGAAGTTTTAACTCACCGTATATTAACCCTCTGCTCAAGGTGGCGCAGAGGGTTAATATGCCGGCTGCAAAGAAAGTGTACCATGCAGATCACAAAGTGCATAACATGTAAATAGGTCAGTGGTTCCTGCTTTTCTGTTACCTGCAGCTTATAAATTAAAATCCTAACATAGAACAGTGCATTTATAACTGTCATCAAAGAACTGCATGCACTGCAAAGTATAGATTAGAGCACATATTAAAGTTGCAAAAAGGGTTCATCTGGGTAGAAATCGATTCTTATTATTTAAGAGAATCCCCAACTATGGTGTTCTGTTTTCAATTCTGAGTTGGTGCTTCTGGGGCCCAAGCACTCTTTAGCAGTGCTGCCTACCAATATGCCTGACTTGTGACTCCTACACCCTGTAGTCCTCTATCTTATGTAATATTTCCTTTACGCTAATTTATACACATATTATTTACCTTTGTGTAATTTGTGTGTGATGCAAAGTGCTCTGACACCCTACACTGGTATGTGTGGCGTGATTTATAACTAGTTAAATGCATCTGAACGTTAGTGGTTATGGAGCCTTAAGGGACACTGTTAAAGGGTGGTGGCGGTGAGGGAATCTGCATCACTCAGCCTTACCTCAACATCACCTCAGCACCACCTCAGCATCAGCACAGCACTACCTCCTCATTAGTGCACCACCACCAGTGCAGCACCAACTCAGCATCAGCGCAGCACCACATCAGCACCAGCGCAGCACCACCTTAACATCAGCACTGCACAGCACTATCTCAGCATCAGTGCACCACCACCAATGTAGCCCCACCTCAGCAGCAACTCAGCACCAATGCAGCACCACTTCAGCATCAGTGCACCACCACCTCAGCACAGCACCAACTCAACATCACTCAGCACCACCTGAGCACCAGCTCAGCACCACCTAAGAACCAGTGCAGCACCACCACCTCAGCATCACTCAGCACCACCCCAGCATCAGCGCAGCACCACCTCAGCACCAGCGCAGCACAACATAAACATCAACACAGCACCATTTCCGCATCAGTGCACAACCACCAATGCAGCCCCACCTCAGCAGCAACTCAGCACCAATGCAGCACCACCTCAGCATCAGCAGAGCATCACCTCAACACAGCACCAGCGCAGCACCACCACCTCATGACTCAGCGTCACTCAGCACCACCTCAGCATCACTCAGCACCACCTCAGTAACACTCAGAATCACCTCCACACCAGCACACCACTACCTCAGCATCACTCAGCACCACCTGAGTATCATTCAGCATCACCTGAGCATCACATCTGCACCAGCACACCACCACCTCAGCACCACTTCAGCATTACTTAGCACCACCTCAGTCTGCCCTCGGAATCTGGCATCTGTTGATTCTCTCCTAGTGTCTGTCCGCTGCGTGTGTTGAAATTCAGGTACTATTTCTCAATCTCCACCCTCCTATTGTTTATGTCCCTCCATTTATAACAAAAAAAGCTATAACAAACAAGCATTACAACAGGCAGGAAGAGTTTGCCAGCATTGCAAAGACAAAAAAACTAGAAGACATTTTTGTTAATTCTTTTTTTAAAAGAGTCATTCAATTGTGCATAATGTTTTCTTTAAACTCCACAACACTCCATAACACAAAATACCATTCCACATACTTACACTCCATTACACACAGCCCCACTCCACATAATTCCAATACACTCAAAAACACATAATTACTATCCACATAATACAACTGCACACCATACCACATAATTGCACTACACAAATCCACACCACACAGTTTCACACCACACAATACCACAACTACCAAGTCCAATTCAACCCACATAATTGGTACACACCACATACATCCACTCCAATCCATAACACATAGGTAAGAGACATTTACATTTACAATGCCAATAGCTCCAACTGTTTCCTTTTTTTTTTTTAAACAGACAGATCTGATGCTTAGCTCCTACCTATTTGTTCTTTTTCGTCAACAAAAACGCAAGTTCCATGCCACAAAATTCAGCTCCACACATTTCCAATCCACACCACATAATTTAACACCAAACCTCATAATACAACTCAACAACACAATTACACAACATACCACATACACCTAATACACACCACACAATTCCACATTGTGCCGCAAAATTCAACAGCACAACACATAATTAAACTGGGGAGAGGAGTTGGCCTAACGGCTAGGGCGGCCGACCTCGAATCTGGGGAACTGGGTTCGAGTCTCGGCAATGAAGCTGAACATCCTGGGATTCTGGGCAAATCACTTAATCTCCCCGTGCCTAACCAAAATGAATGTGTGTCCTCATGTAACGTAACTGGTGCTATGTAAAGCGCTCTGATACCCGATTCGGGTCAAGTTCGCGCTATATAAAACTCTGCTAAAAAAAACTGTACTACTTACCACTCCACAACACACAATCCCTCTCCACATAATTCCATTACACTGAATGCCACATAATTGCTAACAATATATTTCCACAGCACACCATACCACATAATGCCACTACACAAATCCACTCCAGACCACAGAATTACACGCCACAGAATTACACAACTAACTAATCCAATCCAACCCACATAGTTCCACTACATACCACATACATACACTCCATAACACATAAGTAAAATACATTGCCATTTACAATGCCAATGGCTCCAACTCAAACAAATGTGATACCAATTGCATTTACAATGCTTGTTTACTTCTGTAAACCCTACCTCTCTAATAGGATAATATTGGGTTAACTTGTTACATTTAATAAGTGATAGCTTTTGATAGGGAGCATGTAGGAAAGTCAAGTTTGGTGTCTGAGGAATTGTAATGTAATAACCGCTTTACTGGTAAAGTCGGATTTTAAGTCACAATTTTAAAAAGTTGACATTTTCTTGCTCTAACAATTTGGTGCCTGCAGCCTGTTCCTGGGTCACATGACAAAATGTAGCTGGCAGTTCACCTTTGTGTTCCTCCCAGACAGCATCACAATAGAGGGTCTGTGTGTTGGCAGGATGGGCCATCTCTCTCAGGATGAGAGGTGGAGCTGTCACCTATCACATTTGCACTTCAAAGACACTGTCCCAACTCACACAAAAAGGACTTCACACTAGCCTATTGTCCCCCCTGTATAGACTGGGCCAAGGCAGGGAGGCAGGAAATTCCAGACGCCTGTGTAAGGGGAAAACTCCAGAAGCTTCTCCCACTTCAAAGTGGGCAGCAGATATAAAAAGGGGACTTTCAGACCTACTCTTTTTTTAGAGTTTTATATAGTGTGAACTCGACCCGAAGATATCAGGTATCAGAGCGCTTTACATGAGCACCAGTTTTGTTACAGATGGATACATTCATTTTTGTTAGGCACTCTTGAGTATACTCCTGGACCCGTGGATACTACAGAAGAAGAACGCCCTGCTGCTCTGCTACTTGAGGTCTGCCCTGCTTGCTGAGAAGGAAGACAGCACCTGTGCCCTTCATCCCAGGCTGAAGTGACTCCAAGGGTCAGTTGAGCTACAGGGACATAACAAGCTCCAGATGCCTACCTGCATCTGCCCAGCGGACCTGCAACTAGAACTGCCTGAGACCTACTGGACTCTGCTAGAGTGAGTTCATGATCCTCAAGAGGTGCTCCTCAGGTCCTGGACACTTAGTGTGGCATCAGTTGAGCTCCTCCTTGAAGAAAGGAAGAAATTGTGAGGTTTTGGGCTCTTCACAACCGCAAATGGGGCAATTTGCGTCACAATCTTGACATCCGGGCCAACCGCCAATGCGAAGCTTCGGTGAAACCGACTCTTCGCACTACAGCTGCCAGTGGCAACCGTCAATGCGAGATCAGCACTTAGCGCTACAGCATCGACAACTAATGGCAAATCTCCATCAACGACTTTCCGCGACACCCAACAAGTTCTTCACTCCACAGCGATTATCGTCTGCAACACTCTCCCTGCCCCTTTCGGCCTCCCCACGGCAAATGGAACTCTTTGTGCTCGACTTTAGAAAGTAACTTTTTTAGCAGGACTAACCTGGTCCCTGTATCCAGCCTGCACTCCCTCGCAGTCGGCCTGAACTTGTGACTTTCTCCCGGTCTCACATGACAAGATCGCTGTGAGTGGCGCTTTGTGTTTTTAGGCACTGTACGTGCCTTAAATCTAATCTACTGATTGGACTTTTGTATTTTTGGTGTCAAAAAAATTATTAAATTTTATTCTATTTTTCTAAATTGGTGTGTGATTTTTCTTGTGTTGTTTTTTCACTTTATTGCTGTTTGTGTGCTGCATAAATGCTTTACACATTGCCTCTAAGTTAAGCCAGACTTATTTTGTGCCAAGCTACTGCCAAGCTACCAGAGGGTTAAGCTTAGAATAATTTAGTGACTCTTTGTGTTTCACCCTGACAAGGGTTGTGGCTGCTGCTTGAGAAGAGTTTCACTCCATTCAACCAACATCCCAATTTCTCACAAATGCATAGTATGAGCATAAAGAAGAGATTAGCTCTGGATCTTATCCTAGTAAAGCAAGAGGGGAATGTACGGTATTAAACACCCAGTACTGTGCCCATATTCCAGATAAAAAAAAGGATGTACACAACCTTTTATGTATATTTCAAAGGTACTGCAAGAAAAGCATGACACGGGTAGTACAGGTTTTTGGGAAAGGGAAGAGGGGTGGTTGGGTAACTGTGGAAAAGGGGATATTAGGGCTTATTTCTCTTTTTGCTTTTACTGACTTGTGTTGGATCAAGTCTGTGTTCAATTTGCTTGGAATCAGGGAGGGGCTGCAGGTACTCCAAGGGACTGAGGAATGGTTAGGAAAACCAGAGGAGGACGAAGCTAAGGAGTATGAATAGCAAAAAGAGACACAATGATTAAATGACATAGTTAGGTGAATGGTTGGCACATAGTGCCAAAAGGATGGAACTTGAAGATGTAGGCCACATTTAAGAAACCTGGTCATCTCCATCTTGTTTAGGTCATGTGCCCGAACCACTACAGTACATGAGCACACAGAAGAGTTAACATTAGAAATTGTTAATTGGTATTTTGCGGAGCTCACCTTTCCTGTGCTGTGAGAATTATTAGGGAGGATACGTTTCAAGAATTAATCTATGGTGGGAAGAATTTTTCTTTCTTATTAGTCAAATCAACTGTACCAGGGTGAGCTATCAGTTATTAGTAAAGAATGCTTTTTTTTTGTTTTTTGTTTTTAAGAACTTTATTGGCATTTTTAAATCCTATCATTCTTTTTTAACAGTTCCAGGAGACAAATGACATTGTGACAATTCCCTCCCCTTCTTTTTCTTATATATTTCTCAGAAGAACAACAATATCCTTTTCAGTACAATTCTATCTGTTTACTCTGTTTCTCATATCTCTGTCTATTATCTCATATGTATTAATGAATGGTTATTGTTTCTCTGTATGCATTGTCTGGAATTTTCCATTGCTTGATGTGGATATATCTGCCCATGCTTAGGGATAAACTGTTAGACATGCAATACCCAAGGTTGACTTAAGATGTGCGTTCAACTCAAATAAATGCTTCGACATCAAAGAATCTCTCACCTCAGACTTTTTATTGTATCGCGTTTTCATACCAACATTAAATTCCTGCATGCACCGCTTTTAAATGCTAGGCACCCTACCTTGTGAGCTATAAGTCCCACGTAGGGGTGACTTTTTAAATATTTCAAAGTAATGTTCTGTCATGTCAAAAAGGCTTATTTCATCAGGTTCGCCTGCAGGTTGAAAAGCTTCAGGAGTTGGGCTACCTAGGTACGACTGAAGCTATGTTTTCTTTGTCATTCTAGTAGATGGCAGAACATGTACTGCAGTTCACTGGTGACATTTAACTTCACCATGCCATTGCTGTATTTTCTGCAGCATATACTTACTGGGAGGTTAAATATGCCAATTAGGAGTTAACGAATGTTACTATGTTTTAGGGGTCAAACACATACACTGGGGACTGGACAGCAATGCCCCTAGTGTGCAGACTTAAACTGCCAGCTACACCTAGTCATGTGACCCAGGATCAGGCTGCAAGCACCAAATGGTTAGGACAAGGTAATGCCAACTTTCTAAAAGTAGAAAAGGCATGATGAGTATGCACTCCTTCCCTTAGTGCGAAACCATACTTGCAGACTTCAATGTAAGTGCGTGCGAACAGTAATTGTGGATCGCCCCAAACCACAAGTAATACTGTTGTATTAAAAAAACCAGCTCTATTCTTGCGCTCTTTTACTGTTGCACTGCAAAAAGCGGGAACAACTCCCTCCATAGTATTATTTTCATCCAGGTATTCAACAGTACTCTTTGTAATCAAAGCGTATTTTTAAAAACTTCCTTATTACTGTCTTTAGCTTGATATTCTTCACCACAACGGAGACAGTGAGATTCAATCTGTAATCTTTATTGGACGTTTCTAATACATGCTGTGTGCCATTCTGGGCTTCATACAACACTATGTACAAATTGATCTCCATACGACATGAGCACAACGTATAATGTCCCAATGCATTTCGAGCCCGAAGGCTCTTCGTCAGGGATTCTAAAACACATAAAATGAACAGTTTGACTTAACCAATCCGTAATGAGACATATGTAATGTCAAAAAATATATGTGATAATACATTTCATGAACACACAATCTACTTAAACCACCCTCCCTTCATCCACATTAGTGAAAATCATGACACTAAATACAACTCCCTACTCTACACCCCTACTGTCCAAACATACGTGTCCCCAAGAACTTCACAATCATACCAAAAACCCATACGAGCCCCTTACTGTGAAAACTCATCTCACCTTACATAACTCCTCCCCGTTCCTCTCACTCTTCACCTTCCCTCACCTCCATTAACTCCTTCCTTCCTTCGTAACACGCCCACTCTTTCACCCTATCCCTCACTATTAATCTACATGCAAACCCTCACTGATTGCAAACCACCACCCAGTCAATCCAAATCCTTCCCGTTCCTCTACTTCCTCCCTTACACTCTCCGCTATTACCCCTCTCCTTCCTTCTTATCACTCCCACTCTTGCACCTCAACCCTCACTATCAATCTGCACACTAACACTCACTAATTGCAAACAGACATTTAATCTATCCAAAAACCGCATACTCCCCTTCACTGCCACACACTTTCATAACATTCCCCCTCTTCCACACACTTCAAACCACTTACATGCCTCTCTCACATCTTCGTACTACCCCTCACTATTTGCATACAACCGCCTGCCGCAATCTTACCTCCTTTGGCTCATCTCCGTAAAAAAACTACATCCTCGTGCTTCCATAATAGTAAGTGCCATATCCTCTTCGCTCACATACTCTTAAATAGCTACCAAACGTGCTCATTAGCTACCCCCACGTGACGCCTTTGCCCTTCCCAATCACCCGATGTTATCAAAAAACTACTCCTAAAAGCTCCACCTAAGGACTCTAACTCTTGCTTTCGTATAATTATGGTTTACCAGCAGTGAGTTGCAATGGAGCACAGCCACGAATTTTGGTTATAGTGATTCAAGGGCAATGCAAGAAAGCGTTGTATGTCACTTTTTAATGTTATGCTTGGGGCGGGAAATCAGGTTTATTCACTTGGTATGTAATTAAGTTGCGCGAAAAAGTCGGGTTTTGTTGTTTTAGTGGGGTAGGGAAGTGCACCATGGGAGTTAGAGTCCTTAGGTGGAGCTTTTAGGAGTAGTTTTTTGATAACATCGGGTGATTGGGAAGGGCAAAGGCGTCACGTGGGGGTAGCTAATGAGCACGCTTGGTAGCTATTTAAGAGTATGTGAGCGAAGAGGATATGGCACTTACTATTATGGAAGCACGAGGATGTAGTTTTTTTACGGAGATGAGCCAAAGGAAGTAAGATTGCGGCAGGCGGTTGTATGCAAATAGTGAGGGGTAGTACGAAGATGTGAGAGAGGCATGTAAGTGGTTTGAAGTGTGTGGAAGAGGGGGAATGTTATGAAAGTGTGTGGCAGTAAAGGGGAGTATGCGGTTTTTGGATAGATTAAATGTCTGTTTGCAATTAGTAGTGTTAGTGTGCAGATTGATAGTGAGGGTTGAGGTGCAAGAGTGGGAGTGATAAGAAGGAAGGAGAGGGGAAATAGCGGAGAGTGTAGGGGAGGAAGTAGAGGAACAGGAAGGATTTGGATTGACTGGGTGGTGGTTTGCAATCAGTGAGGGTTTGCGTGTAGATTAATAGTGAGGGATAGGGTGAAAGAGTGGGTGTGTTACGAAGGAAGGAAGGAGTTAATGGAGGTGAGGGAAGGTGAAGAGTGAGAGGAACGGGAGGAGTTATGTAAGGTGAGATGAGTTTTCACAGTAAGGGGCTCGTATGGGTTTTTGGTATGATTGTGAAGTTCTTGGGGACACGTATGTTTGGACAGTAGGGGTGTAGAGTAGGGAGTTGTATTTAGTGTCATGATTTTCACTAATGTGGATGAAGGGAGGGTGGTTTAAGTAGATTGTGTGTTCATGAAATGTATTATCACATATATTTTTTTGACATTACATATGTCTCATTACGGATTGGTTAAGTCAAACTGTTCATTTTATGTGTTTTAGAATCCCCTGACGAAGAGCCTTCGGGGCTCGAAATGCATTGGGACATTATACGTTGTGCTCATGTCGTATGGAGATCAATTTGTACATAGTGTTGTATGAAGCCCAGAATGGCACACAGCATGTATTAGAAACGTCCAATAAAGATTACAGATTGAATCTCACTGTCTCCGTTGTGGTGAAGAATATCAAGCTAAAGACAGTAATAAGGAAGTTTTTTAAAAATACGCTTTGATTACAAAGAGTACTGTTGAATACCTGGATGAAAATAATACTATGGAGGGAGTTGTTCCCGCTTTTTGCAGTGCGACAGTAAAGAGCGCAAGAATAGAGCTCGGTTTTTTTAATACAACTTTCTAAAAGTGCCATTTTCAGAATTGTGATTATAAATCTGACTTTACCATTAGGGCTTTTAATTATAATTCTTTAAACACCAAACTCGATCTGTCTACCTGTTCCCAATTGGAAGTTACAATTTACTAAGTGTAATAAGGTAACTCTGATGTTATCTTATGGGAGAGGTAGACGTCACAGTGCTGAAAAACAAATTTAGGAGTTTTTCACTACCAGAACATGTAAAGCTTAAAAGTACATGTCCAACTTTATAAATACCCTGCACTCTGTACTGTGGGCTGTTACGAGCCTACCCTAGGGGTAACTTAAATGTAGTAAAAAGGGAGGATTAGGCATGGCAAAAGGCTTATTTTGTGAGGTCGAAATGGCAGTATAAAACTGCACACACAGGCAACAATGGCAGACCTGAGACATGTTTAAAAGGGCTACTTAAGTGGTTTGCACAATTAGTACGGCAGGCCCACAAGTAGCATTTAATTTACAGGCCCTGGGTACATGTAGTACCACTTTACCAGGGAATTACATTTAAATCAAATGTGCTCATGGGGGGGGGGTAAGCCAATTTTACCATGTTTAAAGGAGAGAGCACAAGCTCTTTAGTAGTGGTAAAGTGTGCAGAGTCCTGAAGCCAACAAAAACAAATTCACCAAAAAGAGAAGGAATAAGCAAAAGGTTTGGGAGAAGACCACCTTAATGCTGACAGGTCTAACATACACCTAGATGGTGAGGTGGAAGAGCTGGTGAAGAATTGGTGAATTGAAGCAGATCTCTCTGTGAAAAGGAGGAGGGATCACAGATTGAAACACTATGATACATACTTAGAGGAATTTCCCATAAATTGGTTAATTTACAGAGATAGTTATAATATCTAAAAGACATGGCAGCAAATATTTAGCCACCAATCATTTCTTGTTCACTGTGGCATATGCCTCAAGCTGCACCCTATTGATGAGGCCTGAGTAGCCCTAAACCAGCCTGGGATTGCTGTGTTCTGTTTTAGGGGAGACATAGCCTGGAAGTTCAGCATGGACTGTTTCTTTTGAAGCAGGACCACATCTGATTTGCTTATGGTTGGTTACTGTCTCAGGTGGTATTGAGGACTTAAAATGATGGACTGGATTACGTCCCAGAGTAATTACCAATGGCTGATATTAATGCAAGAAATCCATCCATCATTTTTTGTTTTTCACTGTTCCAAACTGTGAAACTGGGTAAAAGGGACTGGATGCTGAAAAAGGTCTGTTGAGTTTCCTTCTTGATTGCTCAAGGAAAGGGCAGCTCTTCACAGCAGCCAATGTGCCACCCTGCACATAATAGTGCAAATGAAAAGTGACAAGTATCTTCTTAAGAGAATACCAGTTAGCAGAAAAAACTCCAAATGATAAAAAAACCTTCTTGGCAATCTTGTAGCTCTTCATTGAAGATGAAGATTAATACTGAAGTTATTAGCAAACCAACAAACTTGCCACAACATCAGGGAAACGAAGGAGCCAAGCAAGAATTTCTAAAAGTAGAATTCAGTAGAAGTTCACACTGCTTGAATAAAAAATCTGAGAAAAAATAGTAGCAAGGGGGTGAAGAACACAATGAAATATAAGGGAACAAATGTGTTGTGATGCAATCATCACTGAAATGCCAACTTATAAATGATTCAAACACGAACGGACATCACAAGAACAGACTTGAGGGTGTCAGATAGAATTCTATGGACAGACCACCATTTTGGAAAGGTAAGTTTGTAAGGCTTGCCTCTATCCATTTCCAGACACTCACGAAGCTCATTTGACATACGAAGAACAAGTACCTCAAACTATTTTTAACAATTGCCTTAAACTAAATCCCTAGAAGAGGTAGGGCCTGATTTAAATATTGGTGGAGAGGAAACTCCATTGCAACAGAAATAGAGTTCCCTCCCCACCAACATTATGGTCCTCCCGCAAAATTTGAATCAGGTTGGCCATAGGTTTGACAACAGCAGAGACTACTCAGTCTCCGCTGTGGTCAAACACTACCAACGGTCTGATGGAGTAAAGGGCATCGCAGGTTTGCCAATATGTCCACCCACCTACTTTAGATGGGAGGTCATCCAGCTGATTTTCAAACCCTGTCACATTCTGGAAAAACCTGGAGGTAAGAGGCATTGAAAAGTGCTCAATGCCCCCTTGCCATGGGAGGCAGCTCCTATGGCGAGGAGGACATTGTTTTTTTATTTTCGTTTAAAAATCCAGCATTGGAATTATCTTTTTGAAAATTAAAAAAAAAACACTGTAAGTTTGCCATCTGCCTCCATCATGTTGGTGGAGCCATCTGACAAACTTACAATGCATTGAGAGAATCTGATGTGACAGCTTTTCCTGCCAATACCAAAAATGGCCGATGGGCTGGTGGACACGTCAAAATTTGGCAGGCGGAACCTCCGTCAGGACATCAGAGTAATTTACTCATTGCCCTGGCAGAGAAACGGGCTGCTAGCCAATATTTAAATCGAGCTCAGAATTCTTACTAATGTTCTGAAAATTCAGCAAAAGTATTGACTCAGATCTAATCTCAAAGATTCAGAGATTTTTGAATTTGAGATCTCATCATCTCATTCTGCAGTTGTAAAATCTTGAGGTTTTTATGTTGACTGCACTCTCTCTCATTGTTGCACACTACAACAAGCTTGCCCAGTCTCCAATATGCAGATGAAGTCACCTGCTCAAGTACTTGTCATTTCCAGAATTGACATGGGTAATGTCATCCTGACAGGCCTCCCTGCATACACCCAGACCACCGCCCAAAGCAGTTCTGTATTTTACTGTGCGATTAATCACAGAGAAAAGAAAATGTGACCACATTTCCCCAATCATGAGGGTTTGCCACTGATTATCCTTTGAGGCTCAGATAAAAATCAAAATTTGCTGCTTTATTTTCAAAACTCTTCACATGCGGAGACCGAGCCTCTTATCAGACCTACTGATAGTCTCAAGTTGCTCAAGAGACTCTCAAAGCAAGAACTCTCTCGCTCTAGAGTCTCTGAAGTTCCAAACAGCTCTAGCTCATATGCAAATCTTTTTCTGGTTCAGTGTGGGCCATTTGGACCAACCTGCTGGCCAAACTAAGAAAATCCCATTACATCCTGCCACTATAAAAATGGCTAAAGAGCCACCTGTTCAAAAGATTCCTATGTCAAGGCCAGTGCCCCAGAACTATTAACCCTCCGAAAGGGAACATCACACTCTACTCACCTTGACATCAAACAGTTTGGCCTACTTTCCCAGGGATTTCTGTACATAGTTACCTTCAATGAACAGCTGTTTTTGATATCTGCATCCGGAACATATGCTTTCTTTACCTCTTCCCTATCTGGTCACTTCTCCCTCTTTCCTTTAACTTCCGTCCCTAGTTTCATTTTAAGATTCACCATACTTAGTGAGTTGCTTTGTAACATTATTGCTCTACCTGGCTTCCCTCTTCCCCCTTCCATAAATCTTACCGTTAATGTTTGCCTCTAAGGTTTTCTAGTGCAAGTATGTCGCCTTTGTAAACATATCTTGTGTGGGGTCCTCACTAGTTCTAAGTAAAGCTATCTGTTGAAAATTGGGTTACTGATTGAGGGGGATGAAACCCTGCTCAAGCAGCAACCACACTCTCTGTCAGGGTGAAACACATGCAAACCCCAAATTAACCTGTGCTTAACCCTCGGGTAGCTTGGCACAAAGCAGTCAAGCTTATCTTTGATGGAATGTGTAAAGTATATATGCAACACTTCAAACAGTAATAATGTGAAAACACAACACAAGAAAATCCCACAACAACTTAGAAACATATAGTACATTTAATAAATTATTTGAGACCAAAACAACAAAAATCCAATCAGTAGGACTGGAGATATGCAATTTTAAAGGTTTAAACAAAAATAGTGCCTAAAAGCACAAAGCACCAACTGTGGTTATCTGGTTGTGCAGGACTGGGACCAAGTTATAAGTTCAGGCCAGCCACGAAGGATCATGGTCCAGATACAGAGACCAAGTTACATCCGCTGGACAAGAGTACCTTAAATCTTGGTTGCAGAGTGGTGCGAGGTTACGCATCTAGGATGCGTTGCGCAGTCGAGGTGATGCATGCTCAGGGTGTGGAGATGCGTCGCCGAGAGATGGTTCTGGAACACTGTGAGGCAGCAATGCGAGGTCCTGCGTGGTCATCAAGGAGGCTGTCGACGACGGACTTGCGATGCAAAATCCTGCATCAAAGATACATCGCATACCGGCTGGTTCTAAAGAAGCTGCAGGGCTTGCGATGCGGAGTCCTGCGCCGTCGACGAGGATGACATCGAGGGGCTTGCAAAGACCTTCGTCAAGGATGCATTGCGCAGCGGCGGTTCCAAAGTGGCTACGGGCTGCGCTACGAAGTCCTGCATCAGGGATGCATCGCGCAGCGGTTCTGATGCAGAGTTTTGTGACGCCATGCATTGTGCTGCATCGGTTCTGCTGGGACCACAGCTGGGCTGGCAGAATACCTTCAAGTCCACTTCTAAGGGTCAAGAACTGGAGTGGCACTACTTGGGGGGACAAGACTCACAGGAGACTGGGTCCAGGTGCTGGGTTCAAGATGGGTTAAGCCTAGTTATGTCCCTCAGGCTTCTGATCGAGAGGCCAGCCAATTGGCCCTTGGAGTAACTCTGATGGTTCTGGGTTCAAGATGCAGGTCCAGTCCTTCACTCAGGAAGCAAGGAAGCAGGGCAACATGGCAACAGAGTAGTAGTCCTTCTGACAGAGCAGCACATCAGTCCACAGGTCCAGAAGGGGCCTGAAGAGTTAGGTCTGAGGGTCCATTATTAATTCCTGGTGCCAGCTTTGTAGTAGGAGAAGGTTTTGGAGGTTCCCTCCCCCAGAGCTGTCTGGAATTTCATGCTCTCTGCCCTGGCCTCAGCTTGTCTGGGGTCTCAAAAGACCAGTGTCAAAACCTTTGTGTGAGAGCTCAGACAGAGCTTTTGTAATGTGCAAGTGTGGTAGGCGGTAGCTCCTCCCCCTCATCAAGTTAGAGATGGCCCATTCTGCTAGCACCTATTCCCCTCTGTTTTGCGGTCTGGGAGCAATACACAAAGACCAACTGACAGCTTTATCTAGTCAGTTGACCCAGGATACAGGCAGCAGGCACCAAATGGTTGGGAAAAGAAAATGGCAACTTTCTAAAAGTAAGAAAACAAACAACCCAGAAGTTGTCTGGGGATACTTAAGTGCACTACAAAATACGCACTCACAATGGAGTGTCAGCAAAAGTTATCAGTGGTGGTCTAGAATTTCATATGGTTATAAACAAATGTTAACCGTGGATACAATGAGATTTTCACAAAATGTTCTTCCAAACAGAAACAAATGAGAGAGAAATGTATAGGTCTCTCAGCTTTTTATTCAATCCAGTAGCAGAAGAGACGCGGTGAATTCAATCAAAAAATGCTTGATGCAGCTTGAGTGTTAACATTTTGAAAAGATCCCAATGCATTTCGGGCCAAATACGTGGCCCTTCTTCAGGGGAACTGTGAATGTCAAATAACATAATCAAAATCTAAACATAGCACAACGGATCAGCATCTAATTAACATTGCAATTTAAAAAGGGCTCGAGAGGATTGCCAGAATGTCTAAGTTAGTACATGCCACACAAATGCCAAGCGGTAAATGAATATAAACAATGAAGAACCAAAAAGTAAATGCCCAATCGTGAAAGAAACACCAAGTGTGAGACGTGAAGTCAAGTGCTACTGCCTGAAACGATGTCATGCTTCTTAAGTGCTATCGCTAAGAATGGAGGTTTTACATGTGAGGTAAAAAAATGAAAGTGAACGTGACCCACACAGTGCGCGCAAAACTTACAAGTTAAGCGTCTGGATAATAGTACGTTCCGATAGCGCCTGCAAACACAAGAGGCGTCAATATGAAAAACAGATAATACGTAGTGAACTACAGAAAAAGTGGAAGTACGCGGAGGCAAGCTTACCGATGGTACGTGTGAGGATTACCTCAATGATACTTGAGGAAACACAATCACTCAGTTGACGCTGAAGGGCTTTTAAAAACGGGAACTGAAACAGACACGGAATAGCGTGTCATTGAAACAGGAATAAACACAAGACGCTCATAGTGCACCTCGAGTAGAGGAAAAACAAAATAAAGGAGTGCCAAACAGAAGAGAACTCACCAAAACGTGACGATACCGCGGATGCGGGTGACTACTCGGTTCTCAACCCGAGAGGCAAATGAAGCAGCGAAGTGCGCGCGCGAACAAAATGTTAAAAAAACGTTAAAAAACATGGAAATAGAAACAGGGACTACCCGGCGAAACGCGGGGGCAAAAACGAATTAAACAAATAAATGAAAATAGCATGCACATAGAAGATTGATAAAACACAGGGTTAGTGGAAGAAACAAAGTGTCTGAACTAAATAAAAGTGACAGTTGTAAAGAAAAATGCAAAAATGACAATAAAGTTAACTTAACAAAAAGAAGAACAAGTATGCATGGCATAAAACGACTGGATGAACAAAATGACCAAGTAACAACAACATAAGCGAAGAAACAATATGATTGAATAACAAATCAGTACAAGTATACATGGCATAGATCGACTGTGTAAACATGTAGGCAAATGAAAACACCATATAGGTGTAAGCCAGAGGTTACATATGAATCATTAAACCATGATATAGTAATGGTTTCTCAGAAGCAGTTACTGTCACTTTTATTTAGTTCAGACACTATGGGGTCGATTCCGATCCCGGCCGGAAGCGTACCTAACAGTATTCGTCCGGAAAAAAAACCAGCCGATTGCGTGTTTCCCGACCGATTCGAACATTCGTCCGGACGAACAAGTACGATGCGTATAACAACCCAGTTTCCGAGCGAGCCGTACTTACCCAATTCAGCTCCTGTTCCCCGCCCGAGCCGGATCCGTAAACGCCGAATCGAGTCGTACGGAAGCAAATACACAGCACCTTCCGGCCGGACGAGTACGATGCGCACTCCGTACGCGCCCGAACCCGTCGCTACATCCGGGACGTTTGAGCATCCGGGCGAGCCGTACATAAGCTCCGTTTCGCGCCACAAGACGATCCACGGCTACGAGACGAACAAGCCTGCTACGAGTACGACTCGAAGACACGAGAAACCCGAACGAGACGATCCAAGCATGAATCCCATTGCGCAGGTCCTACCTATACTCTACATCTATTACCGGGACCGGCACGGACGCGTACGGTGCAGACGGTAAGTCAAACACCAACAATACAAACAAACGACACGTACCCGAAATATGTCACACACACATAGGGATGCACAAATGACGTACACTAGCAACAGCAGAAGCATAGGGGTGGGATGGCCATCACCAATGCCATACACACCCATAGGGGGCTGGATGCCTGCCACTACCACCACCCCACTCAGGGGGGGCTGGATGCCTGTCACTACTACCATCCCCACCCTTAGGGGGATGGATGCCTACCACTACCACCACCCCTACTCAGGGGGGCCTGGATGCCTACCACTACCACCACCCCTACTCAGGGGGGGCTGGATGCCTGCCACAACCACCACCCCTACTCAGGGGGGCCTGGATGCCTACCACTACCACCACCCCTACTCAGGGGGGGCTGGATGCCTGCCACTACCACCACCCCTACTCAGGGGGGGCTGGATGCCCATCACTACTACCATCCCCACCCTTAGGGGGATGGATGCCCATCACTACTACCATCCCCACTCATAGGGGGCTGGATGCCTGCCACTACCACCACCCCAGTCAGGGGGCTGGATGCCTGTCACTACTACCATCCCCACCCTTAGGGGATGGATGCCCATCACTACTACCATCCCCACTCATAGGGGGCTGGATGCCTGCCACTACCACCACCTCAGTCAGGGGGGCTGGATGCCTGTCACTACTACCATCCCCACCCTTAGGGGGCTGGATGCCTGCCACTACCACCACCCCACTCAGGGGTGCTGGATGCCTGTCACTACTACCATCCCCACCCTTAGGGGATGGATGGCCACCACTACCACCACCGCTACTCAGGGGGCCTGGATGCCTACCACTACCACCACCCCTACTCAGGGGGGCTGGATGCCTATCACTACCACCACCCCTACTCAGGGGGGGCTGGATGCCTGCCACTACCACCACCCCTACTCAGGGGGGGCTGGATGCCCGTCACTACTGCCATCCCCACCCTTAGGGGGCTGGATGCCTGCCACTACCACCACCCCACTCAGGGGGGCTGGATACCTGTCACTACTACCATCCCCACCCTTAGGGGGATGGATGCCCATCACTACTACCATCCCCACTCATAGGGGGCTGGATGCCTGCCACTACCACCACCCCAGTCAGGGGGGGCTGGATGCCTGTCACTACTACCATCCCCACCCTTAGGGGGATGGATGCCTGCCACTACCACCACCCCACTCAGGGGAGGCTGGATGCCTGTCACCAGTACCATCCCCACCCTTAGGGGGATGGATACCTACCACTACCACTACCCCTACTCAGGGGTGGCTGGATGCCTGCCACTATCACCACCCCACTCAGGGGGGGCTGGATGCCTGTCACTACTACCATCCCCACCCTTAGGGGGATGGATGCCCATCACTACTACCATCCCCACTCATAGGGGGCTGGATGCCTGCCACTACCACCACCCCAGTCAGGGGGGCTGGATGCCTGTCACTACTACCATCCCCACCCTTAGGGGCTGGATGCCTGCCACTACCACCACCCCACTCAGGGGTGATGGATGCCTGTCACTACTACCATCCCCACCCTTAGGGGATGGATGGCCACCACTACCACCACCCCTACTCAGGGGGCTGGATGCCCATCACTACTACCATCCCCACCCTTAGGGGGCTGGATGCCTGCCACTACCACAACCCCACTCAGGGGGGCTGGATGCCTACCACTACCACCACCCCTACTCAGGGGTGCCTGAATGCCTGTCACTACTACCATCCCCACCCTTAGGGGGATGGATGGCCACCACTACCACCACCCCTACTCAGGGGGGCTGGATGCCTACCACTACCACCACCCCTACTCGGGTGCCTGGATGCCTGTCACTACTACCATCCCCACCCTCAGGGGACTGGATGCCTGTCACCACTACCATCCCCACCCTTAGGGGGATGGATGGCCACCACTACCACCACCCCTACTCAGGGGGGGCTGGATGCCTACCACTACCACCACCCCTACTCAGGGGTGCCTGGATGCCTGTCACTACTACCATCCCCACCCTCAGGGGGCTGGATGCCTGTCACCACTACCATCCCCACCCTCAGGGGGCTGGATGCCTACCACTACCACCACCCCTACTCAGGGGGGGCTGGATGCCTGCCACTACCTCCACCCCTACTCATAGGACGGGTAATGCATGACACAACCAGCATACTCCCACATAAGGAATGTCTGAAAATTACATCCCCCCCAACACCATGACAAGCGTGTGTAGTCTGTGACAAATGCCTACAACACTGAACATGACATTGAACATACAATGTGACCCCCTAGCACATGTGTCACACATAAATGTGTTTGGCCTCCACAATGCAAGCCGACCATGGCCACTGTGGCAATGGGGTTGAACACCCCATCACCACAGTGACCAAAAGGTAGGTGTGGGGTCCATAGTTGATGCACCTTTTGAACAGTGTGGCAATGGGGCCCAAAGCCCCATAACCACAGTGATCAAAAGGAAGTGTGGGGTCCATAGCTGATGCACCTTTTGAACAGTGTGGCAATGGGGCCCAAAGCCCCATCACCACAGTGACCAAAAGGGAAGTGTGGGGTCCATAGCTGATGCACCTTTAGAACAGTGTGGCAATGGGGCCCAAAGCCCCATCACCACAGTGATCAAAAGGGAAGTGTGGGGTCCATAGCTGATGCACCTTTTGAACAATGTGGCAATGGGGCCCAAAGCCCCATCACCACAGTGACCAAAAGGGAAGTGTGGGGTCCATAGCTGATGCACCTTTTGAACAGTGTGGCAATGGGGCCCAGAGCCCCATCACCACAGTGATCAAAAGGGAAGTGTGGGGTCCATAGCTGATGCACCTTTTGAACAGTGTGGCAATGGGGCCCAAAGCCGTATATGTCAGGTGAACAAATACCATACCATGGCAGCAATGGGACATACAAACCATGATTATTGTGCTGACTGATGACCTAGGAGTCCCAGGGACAGCAGGGGAAAGCCACCAAACAACATATAGCCAATGGCACACTCAAGATATGCCAATGCAGTGGTGCAAATGCACAAACACAAACAGGCAGACCCACACTGCATATCAAACACAACAGGTGATGGGGGTTTGTGCCGGTGTCCCCAGGCAACCACACAACACATGAGGAGGCCTGAATTCCAATTACACAGATGTGTATACAGTGCCATACAAAAGTAACTCATGGATCGGATTCCCCTATGTGGGCAAAGAGGCATTGTTAGATGAGAGGGAGCCCAAATTACACATGTCACACAAGCTAGTAGGAACAGCAACTAACACAGCAAGAGACAGACCCACCACAGCACAACCCCCAGGGACCCCACATTGTGGTGACACTACCCTGCATGATAATCCCACTGTGATGACAAAGGTAGATGTCATTCACACTGTGAACCACAGCCATGTGTCCTGAGCAACAAACTACCATCACACCTACACAAGCACAAATCAAACAGCACGGCCTGCCAGCCATGGCCAATATGGAGGTAGGGGTCTAGCCGTGCAACAACTCACATTTGCACACACTCAACACCACACACCTTGATCTCCACCAATGTGCAGCAGTGAAGCTCACATGGACTGGTGACATTGCACATGCACCCATGACAATCCCAGGGGTGGTGGGGGAACTAAGGTGCAGAAACCCATCACACATGGCCAGTCAACAAGACTCGTGAATGTCTGACACACTGCACACTACGCGGTACATGGGCATGACGTGAAATCCACCACAATCAATGGGATCCTGGCCATAGTCACACACCAATGAAGAAGACAAGGTGACACACAAAGAACACACGTACACAACTTCCAACATTGCAGCTCTGACCCTGAGGAGTGGCAGCAGCCACACACACAACGTGTCACAATCACTGAAAGCTACCATAGACTGTAAATTACATGACATGTGTAACCAACAAGTGCCAAGGGGAATCCTGAATGTGTCCCATCTGCGTTTGCCCACATCCCCAGCCCTGACAACAAAGACAACCTGGGATGACAACCTGATGAACGTTAGTTAGCCATGCACCCACATCCCGGAGTAACCAGGTCCAAGATGCTTGATGAACACAGAACAACTCAGCAAGCATCAGAAACAGGAACATCCGTAGGGACACAGCCTGTGTAGGAAAAGGAAAGGGTACACGCACAGACATGCTTACACAAGACAAAACACGGGCCCAGGCAATGTCACGGGATTACACACTGCCATGAGGGCACTCCACTGCTGTGGAAGGTCCGCTGTGCCAAGCCTTGTCTGTGCACGACTCAAACATGTCGGCAGAACACTCGGTCAGTGAGTCAACAACTACAATACACTGAAGGCTGTGCTCACATCAGCCTGGGTACGGGAGTGTCACGTCAGTCATCTGCATACACCCAAAACACGTGTCAAGCAAGGTGCACTGTATACACTGATGAGTCCTTCAACATTGGTGTGCTAAACTGCATGTCCAGTGGAGATGGGCACACAGTCAGGGAAATAGGAACATTGAACAGTGGTAAGCCCACCAGATGTGCATCACTGTAAGACAAAGATGTTAATTTACAAATGCAAAACGTACATCCCTGTGTCATATGCTGAACATCACACCCTCAGACTGCAGCAGAGGATGCCATAGATCCAGACTACAACAGGACACACATCCCATGGACCACATGGAGTCCATCACTGCAACACTTCATTTCCCTGATCTGAACACTATTACAACTGCAAATGCATGATGATAACCATGTACATCATGTACATCAAAAGAAAAACCACAAGTAAACAAAAATAGGCTTTATTCAGCAAATGTCAATAAAAAATCAGAAGTCCAAATTAAACTAAGGCCAATGGCCAGTCCAAATACACAGTCCCAACAGGGTGATATGTGACAACTTGTCACCCATTGCTTGCCTGCACTGGTAGGGACAGGGGACATCCCCCTTGGAGGGGCATACAAGGGGCAGGCCAGGCACCGCAGGGACAGGGACAGGATCAGGGGATGCCAGAGTGAGGCAGTGAAGGGGTGGTGGGTACAGGAGTGTCACCAGCAACTGCAGTGGAGGTGTCTGACTCAGGGGGGGCCGGCACCACTGCAGTGCCCGAATCAGACAGGGTGGTTGTGGACTCCACTGCAGTGCATGCCTCCAAGGGAGTGGAAGGGGGGGCAGATGAGGTGGGCAGGACAGAGGGGGGACCCGGTCTCCACACCAGTGGCACAAACAGGCTGAGCGTCTGGGTTGGGGGTGGAAGAGCAAGTGGCAGGGGGAGGGCCTAAGCAGTTTGGGGATGCGGTATCGGTGTGTGGGGGAACCTGGGGCAGGGTGTGGCGGTGGAACCTGTGGAGTGGTGGCCTGGGGGATGGAGGAGAGAGACTGGGTGGTGGAGCTGCGTGGTGGTGGTGGTGGGGTCTTGCCCTTCCTGGTCCGGGGGGACTTCTGAATGGGGTCCTCAGTCTGTCTGCGCCTGGGGGAGGGTGTCCGGGGGCGAGGGGCACTCCCCTCTGTGTGGGTGGACTTCCTCTTCCCCCGGTATGCCGGATCTGCAGGATCGGAGGGGAAGAGGCCGAGGTCACACAGGAAGACCTGCTGTGTAGGTGGGGTTGCAGGTGAGGCAAGGGAAGGGGTCTTGGAGGGAGAGGATTTGGAGGACTGCGGAGTGACTGTGGATGCCTGTGTGTGTGTCTGTTCCCCATCCCCTGTGTGTGTGGTATCTGTCCCCTGAGGATGCTTGTGTGCACGTCTTGCCTTTCTTTTGGGTGTGTCTGTGCTGCTCGTGTCTGTGTGCTTGGGTGAATGTGCAGGTGTGCATGTGCTTTGGACAGGTAGGGTGCCAGGAAGTGTGGATGGGGCAGAGGTAGGAGGTGGGAGGGACTGCTGGAAGAGGGACACTGCTGCCGTCAGGGAGGAGTTCATGGACTTATTGCTCCTCTGTAGGGCAGACATATCCGTCGAGATGCCCTCCATGAACGACACCAGGTGTGTCAACAGAGTGGTGTGTGCATGGAGGACACTCAGCATTGCTGTCTGCCCTACATGGAGCTGCCGAAGTAGGTACACAGACTCCTCACTCAGGGCAGCAGGGGACACAGGGGCAGGGGGTGCGGTGCCTGGCACGAAGGAGACATGCTCCCGAACACGGGAGCCTCCACGGACGTCTGGAATTGGAGCCAATGGGAGGGCGGTGCTGGTGGTGGTGGTGGCGGGGCCAGACAGACTAGCGGGGGTGTGGTGGCTGCTGACACCCGCCTCCACAAGGGAGTCATCTTCCGAGCTGCTGTGGTCCTCAGCTGAGGTGGATGGTGCTGAGGACTCCTCGGTGTGGCTCCTCTCGCCCTCCGTGCCACTGGGTCCCTCTGACCACTCGTCGGATGCTGACCCAGTCTGGCTCCGCTGCTCCTCCTGGTCCGTGGAGCTGTCCCCTCCTGTGGCCGTGGATGTATCTGCAAACAATTAGGGAAACAGACAAACATCAGTCACCTGCACTGACCGCACACACCACAGTAAGTACAGCACTTACAGAGCCAGCCCTGGCATCCTTAGTAGAACATTGCCAAAACTCCTCACACAGATTTGGAGAAGCCAATTGTCAGTCTGATGGTCAACCATGGGACTCACACCCCTCCTGCCCTTGCACCCATCTGTCTGGTGCCTGTCTGATGGTAAGACCCCAGTGTGGACACATGCACCACCTACACAGTTGTTGGACATTGCAGGGAACACAGTGAAGTATGTGAACATGCACACATCACATCTCTTGCCACTGAGTCAGTGCAGGTGTCCGGAGAAAGGGATGGCCAGAGTCTAAATAGAAATGCATGTGATGCATACCAGCACCAGACACCATGATGCACCCATGTCCGGATAGTCCATGCCACAATGGGGTGCATGTTGCACATGTCACTCCCCTGCAGGATCACTCTTAGGAAGTTTAATGCCATGACACAGGCATGCCTGCAAAGTCATACATCACTGTCTCCAGTCACATGGCCATGGCAGCCTGCCAACAACAGTCTGCACTGTGTCACAATCCTAGGACATGGGGAATGCAAGTTATGTAACTGACAAGTGCACATGTCCATCCCCCACACACCACATCATCTGAACTAGTATTTGTCCACGTCATGCCAATTGGACATATGGGGGACATGAAACACAACTCCCAGAACCTGAGCACCTCACAGTGTGCTGTGAATGAATAACAGCTGCCTGAAAGTCACAGTCGCATACACCTGTGTGCACAGTCAAGTGATCAAACATCTATAAGTCACAGAAGTATCGTCTCACATGGTCACATCTCAGCTGGCATGCTGAACCCTAACCGACAAACATACCAGTAGTCCTGACAACGAAGCCACAGCACACTGACACAGAGGCAGACACCGGAGGGAACATGTCACTGATCACAACATGTCAGATGATCCACGGGAGTGGGAGTACAGAGTCTATTGTATACCCTGGAGTAGGCATGACTGTCCAGCTCCACCTGTAAGAGGGATGAGTCCTGGACAGTAGGCAGGTGTCTAAGCATGTGTGACACACTTGATATACATACTCCTGAGGCCCAAACATTGTTCCCACCCACAGCATGGGGGTGTGCCAAATACCCCAGGGACATTGTTGTGAATCAGATCAGCAAGTGGACCACATATCAAAGTTACACCCAGATTACATGTCAGGACTTGGGCATTGTGTGAGCAATTGACCCACCCATGAATCCCACAACATAGTCACCTGAACAAATGCTGTCCCCCACCTTGAGCAAAGCAAAATGCAATGACACAGTCCCCAAGTGACACAATTTCCTGACTGTAAGGGCCACACATATGCGTATCAGATGAGGAGTGGGCATGTCACAATAGAGGGACATGGGTCCTGGACCACAAGACTGATGTACTGTGGAAGTTTAACCAGGCCAGAGGAGGGCACATAGCATGTCAGACAAAGTGCACAGTGCTGTCATGGACTCACCCCCTCCTTGCTGCTGTCTGGCCTTCAGCTGCCCATCCAGGTCAGGGAAGACCACCGCCAGGATCCTGAGCATGTGGGGGGGGTTCAGGGTCCGGTGTCCGCCCCTCCTGCGAGGAGGAGACAGCTTCAGCTGGACCCTTGCGATCCTCCGGGTCCAGCCTCGAAGGTCCTGTCACCTCTTCTGGCAGTTGCGGATCCGGTGCTTGTAGTCCCCCACGGATCTTACTGCCCGGGCGATGGTCAGCCATATTTTCTGCTTCTGGTGGGCATCAACCTGTGAGGATGACAAAGTGAAAATGCCATTACTACACATGCAACATATCCGTGCATCACACAGTTGGATATACATGTCTCAATCACTGGGGCACATGATGTACATAGGCAGTGCAACGATGGCTATGAACAGTTTGCCAGTAGTTACTACATGGTATCATTGCATGGAAAGTAAACCTTGTTGGAATGCACTGTTACTGCACTGTACCTGTTCAGTGCATGTAACTACACACTTTGGGGGCTCAGAACTACTCAGTGAGCATGCTAGCCAGTGGTGTGCACACTGTAAGTCCTGCTAGTCAGACAACATGCAAAATTAGTGAGGCAGTGGACAGCACACTCACCTGCTCCCCTGGTGTCCCATACAGCTTGCTGTACTGTGGAAGGAGGCTGTCCAGCAGGGCCTGGTTCTCCTCAAGGCTGAAGGCTGGGGCTCTCTCCACAGTACGTGCCATTGCAGTAGCCAGAGGATGCAGAGACAGCAGCAGTGTTGGTGGCAGATGTCGTCCTGGAGCATGTAGTGCAGGCAAGTGAGCTCTCAGGGGAACAGCCAGCATTATATGTGTGCTGCAGAGGCAGATACTGTCCCATGTGTCCAAAGTGATAGGTCCAAGTCGTTTGCATCTTCTGAATCTGACCAATCCATGGAACAGCAGCACTAATACAAGCCCACAGCATCCTTCAAAAATCCAAGTTCATGACACCCATGATTTTGCAACATTGTTGTGGCTGGCCAACTGAATTCACTGCATCAGACTCGTTGAAGCTTCGAATACGCGTCCGTTGCCATGCCAGGCCCCAGCCAACGCGTGCGCACCGTTCGATCCATTGCTGTCCAACGCGTATTTCGGGATACAACGCGTACCCGCTCACAACAGATGCAATGGGCCGGCCGGGCACACCGATCGGTCCATTGCTGTACAACGCGTACCCGCTCACAACAGATGCAATGGGCCGGCCGGGCACACCGATCGGTCCATTGCTGTACAACGCGTACCCGCTCACAACAGATGCAATGGGCCGGCCGGGCACACCGATCGGTCCATTGCTGTACAACGCGTATTTCGGGATACATCGCGTACCCGCTCACAACAGATGCAATGGGCCGGCCGGGCACATCGATCGGTCCATTGCTGTACAACGCGTACCCGCTCACAACAGATGCAATGGGCCGGCCGGGCACACCGATCGGTCCATTGCTGTACAACGCGTATTTCGGGATACAACGCGTACCCGCTCACAACAGATGCAATGATCTGGCCGGGCACACCGATCGGTCCATTGCTGTACAACGCGTATTTCGGGATACAACGCTGCACTCGCTCACAACAGATGCAATGGGCCGGCCGGGCACACCGATCGGTCCATTGCTGTACAACGCGTACCCGCTCACAACAGATGCAATGGGCCGGCCGGGCACACCGATCGGTCCATTGCTGTACAACGCGTACCCGCTCACAACAGATGCAATGGGCCGGCCGGGCACACCGATCGGTCCATTGCTGTACAACGCGTACCCGCTCACAACAGATGCAATGGGCCGGACGGGCACACCGATTGGGCCATTGCTGTACAACGCGTACCTGTACAGGTCAGTCGCATATGTCACCATGCTTGTCACTGGTGAACGTGTGCCAGCCACATATACCTGCCAGAGACCCAGGGGCACACCTACAACACCACACCCAGTCCACACTGTTTCCTAAGGCATGTAAGGCTGCATTACCTTTTCTGTGTATGGGGGTTAACATGTGGTTTCTGTGGTGGCACTTGTGGGCAGCCAGACCCAGGCTGTGCATGTGTTAATGGGGACAGGGTCCTTTGTGTGTTGTGCACATGACCACTGTGATGTGCAACAGTTCATTTCGGAGCATGTGGCATGGTCACATTTCCAGGTTGTGTATGTGTGTGACATGTCACATACCCCCAGGGTCCCTTGGGGGAAGGCATGTACGTCACAGGGTGACCCATTGCCACAATAGTGATGTCCCTCCACAGTCTGTGTGCATGTTGTGTTTCCGATGTCTCTGATTCCATGTGCACGATGGGAGACAGTCTCCACATCAACGTTGTTTGTGCATGGACTTTGATGTTGTGCGTCACTGGCGTCCATGTCTGTCCTGCGTAGGCAACAGGGGCCACTACCTGTGGGAGTCATGTTTGTTTTTCTGACGTGTACATGATACGCCATGTCATGCCAGTGTCCATGTGGCAAGACAGGGTCACTGGGAATCTACCTGTCAATGAGCTGTGATGCCTGTGGCGCATCTGTCCAGACATGTCACTGTGGTGTGTGTGTGGAACGTTACAGCAGTAAATGGGTACTGTGACACAGCCTAATGGTTTCCCATAGCACAACCTGGAACCTGTTGTCCACACATGTTGTACTGAGAAGTTAGATGATGGCCATGTAGGTGCGAGTTATGTCCGAACAGAACGGCACACACATCAAGTACTTGTGTCTCGTAATGATGTATCATGTGAAATTGAGTATGGTGAATGGCACATATGTGGGGTGACTGACAATCTTTCTTTCCTCAACCTATGCACTGCAGGGCTCCAGCTGTCCATTCCCTGACCTGGCAACGATGGTGGAACGTAACAGCATCCGACGGTACCGCTTCACCAGGCAGCTGATTGAGGATTTGGCAGTGCGCTTGGCACCACATTTGCAACCTGGCCGGCCGTACCCTACGGCGCTGAACCCAAGGTGATGGTAATGGCAGCCCTACACTTCTTTGCCACCGGTACCTTTCAACACACTGTGGCGACTGTCGGTGGGATGTCACAGACTATGTTCAGCCGTGTGCTACGCGATGTTTTGGAGGCAATGTTGAGATGCCTGAACCAGTACATCTATTTCCCTACACGTCAACAACTCACTGACGTCAAGAGTGACTTCTATGCCCTGGGGAGGATGCCACATGTCATTGGCTCCATTGATGGGACACATGTGGCTTTGGTACCACCACAGGCACATGAGCAGGCATGCCGGAACCGGAAACATTACCATTCGATCAATGCTCTGGTGGTATGTCTTGCAGATATGACCATCACACATGTGTGTGCCCGTTTCCCTGGTTCAGCACACGATGCCTACGTGATGAGGAGTAGTCGCATCCCGAGGATGATGGCACAGATGCAGAACCAGCGTGCCTGGCTTGTCGGTGTGTACTGACTTTGTACCATTGTGTGTGTTCTGCTCTGTAGTATACCGCCCACTTTTCCAACTCAGCTAATGTGCACTTGTCTGTCCGTAGGTGACTCCGGATACCCCAACATGCCGTGGTTGCTGACACCCCTCAGGAACCCTGTGACACCAGCCCAGATGTGCTACAATGAGGCACATGGTCGGACCAGGAGAGTGATTGAGCGGACCTTTGGTCTCCTGAAGAGCCGCTTCCGCTGCCTGGACAAGACAGGAGGGGCCCTCCCATATGCCCCAGCAAAGGTGTGCAAGATTGTCATCGTCTGCTGCATGCTACACAACCTGGCAGTGCGGAAGGAGTTGCCTCTCATCCTGGATGACGATGACCAACGTCCGCCACCTGTGGAGGATCCTGGCCTGGACCACGATGCCAGTGATGATGATGATGATGATGGTGATGTCCGCACACAGCTCATCACCAACTTCTTCAGCTGAATGTGAGTATCCAGGGAGATGTAATGTGAATGATGTGAGTTTGCATGATATGTGTGGGTGGTGCTCTGGTGCTGTTTGAGTGTGGCCATGTGCTACTTGACTGGATGCGTGCAGCAATGTGTCCTTACAGGTAGTATGTACTCCCCAACAGTTTTGACATGCTAACTTGGTTTTGTGTACTTGTCTTGTGACATGTATTGGGCATGAGTATTGCAGTTCTGTCCTGTTCTTCAGTGGTTTTAACTGTGTGTCATGTCTGTCCTTCACAGGGTGCTTACTGAGTACTTTGGTCAACTTGGATCCCCCGACACCATGATTCAGCTTTCAGGGTGGCAGCAGTAGTTTCCCTACAGGTGATGTGCCACACACCCCTGGACTTCATATCTTCTGCACTTGTTGACTGTGTGGCCACTGCCACGTGGGATTACCTTGCATTTGTAGTGGAAACAACATGTTGCAAATGTGTAATAAACCTGTGCTTCACTTTGGGATGTGCGTTGTCTGTGGTCACACATCTGACTGACATTTGCTTTCTGCACCTGTGGGCTAGTTGACACAGACTCTGAATAGGTGTGGGGTCTGTGCATTCCACAGTATTTCCTGGCAACATCAGTGTAGGCGATGAGTCCGATGGCCCTGGTGTCTCTGTGTTGTGTAGCCCTAGTGGTGTGTCTCCCTCATATGTGTCACGTCACCATGACTCACATGACGGTGTTGTACTTGCTGTAGAAGTTAGCATACACAGTGTAATTTAGCAGATCATCATCACCATAACAGTATCCACATTTGAATAACAACAGAGGCAAGTATGGTGTACTAGTGATTTTATTTACAGAAATGTGTGTGTGTATAGTGCACAGGATGGTGGGTGCTGTACATTGGGATTGTGATCCAAAGTTCCCAGATGAGTTGGAAGTCTTGGTAGCAGAAATGTCCTGAGTGTAGTCCACAGTCATATGATACATTAGTCCAACTTGAACTCCCCATGTCATGTGGGAGAGTTGTGTTGCATTCGACAGGGTGAAAAGTTTGCACACAAAGGAGAATTTCCAGAACAGGTGTTGGCTTCCTGGGGTATGTACGTGGCCATCAACCTCTCAGTTTTCCTTCCTCGGACGACCCCTCTTCTTTGGGGGGGACCCTCACATGCAGGCTGCTGCGGTGCAGGGGAGTCTCCGCCAGAGTCCTCCTCCCTCCCTGTGGCGGTGTCAGTTGTTGCAGCACCAGATGTTGTGGGCACACAGGGAGGTGTGGCCATGTTGGTGCTAATCTGGCGGAGGCATGTCAATATGTCCCTATGCACCGCTGTGAGTTCTTGCAATGTGTCCCACTTGGACTCCATGCGAGACATGTGTGTCTCCACACGGGACATGTGGGAGTTCAAGCGGGCATGATGGGCAGCCTGCTGCTGTTGTATGTCCTTGAGGATCCCCACTACCTGTCTGACCTCTCCGGTGCTATCCTGGTACGCATCAGCGATGCGTGCCAGTTGTGGGTCATCATGCAGTCCAGACCCCTCTGCAAGCAGCGACCTATGTCTACCACCCCTCCCACCACCCCTGGCGACACGTGCAGGACCTGCGGTGGCACGCACAGGTGACCCAAGGCCCCCTTGGGGGTTGTTAGTGGTGTTGTTGTTCGTTGCTCCACAGTGGGCCTGGGGCCCTGTGCTGTTATCATCGGTGGTCCTTGGTCTGTCCGTGTCGGCGGGGGTGGTCTGTGTGTTGGCAGTTGTTGGAGGGGTGGGTGCAGGGGGTGCAGATGTTGGTCCTGCTGGTGCTGCATGATGACTCACACCGGAGGTGCCAGGTAGGTCTTCGCCATCCGAGGAGGGCAGAGGCTGTTCCACACCAGTGAGCTCAGTGTCCCCCGGAGCCTGGGACAGGGACTCCTCCTCGCCTGCTGCTGTGTCCCCATCATCATCACCTGTATTTGGAAGAGACACATATTGTATGTTATGTTTCTACAGGCATCAATGGTTCACACACCTGACAGTTGTGACTGTACCTCTGGATGCGGGCATGTACATTGCATTGTCCTAAGTTGTCACAGTAAGAGGTTGATATTGGGGTAGCACATTGTCCTGCATACCTGGGGCATTTCAATGTGAATGTTGAGGTGTGTGCATGGCCAGCATTGGTTGTATTTGGTGGACATCCGGCCATCCTTCTCCACCTAGCCCAGTTATCCCACCATGAAGCATGCCACCCTTGCAGTGGGTTCAAGTTGACTCTCAGGATGTCATTCAGTGGTGTTCTGCTGTTTGTTGGTGCACAGTTCCCAGCAGGGCCTTGTGCTCCCCACAGCAGTACCCAGTGTCAGCCATCTTGTCAGTCCTTATCCACTCCCTGTGATGTGAGCATGGTTCAGAGTGGTGTTGATGGGCCAATTGTGAGGGTGAGCAATATCTGTGACTACAACTCCCATCATGCTATTGCCTACACCCCCCTTCCCAGCATGCCCATACTTCCTTCCTTTTGAGTGGACTTCACTGTGTGTGAGTGTGACAGCAATGGCAAGATGGCTGACAGTGTGGTCCTGTTGTTTGTTGGTACACAGTTCCCAGCAGGGCCTTGTGCTCCCCACAGCAGTACCCAGTGTCAGCCATCTTGTCAGTCCTTATCCACTCCCTGTGATGTGAGCATGGTTCAGAGTGGTGTTGATGGGCCAATTGTGAGGGTGAGCAATATCTGTGACTACAACTCCCATCATGCTATTGCCTACACCCCCCTTCACAGCATGCCCGTACTTCCTTCCTTTTGACTCTGCTTCCCTGTGGGGTAGTGTGCCTGTGCTGACAGGAAGGCTGACAGTGTTGTCCTTGCGTTTGTTTGGCTACAAGTCCCAAGAGTGTCCCTGTGCTTCACACAGCATTACCCAGGGTGGTGGTTCTTTGTGGGATCTTCATTTGGTGTGTGAGGCATTGCATTCTCCCAGGTGGGTTATGTGGAGTTTGTGTTGAGGGGGTGTGTGAGGAGAGCTGCTTGTAACTATGGTCAGTGCTGTCAGTCCTCCTTCCCACCCAGCCAGATATCCCACCATGCAACGTGCTTGCATTGCAGGGAGTGCAAGTTGGCTTTCAGGATGTCAGGCAGTGGTGTTCTGCTGTTTGTTGGTGCACAGTTCCCAGCAGGGCCTTGTGCTCCCCACAGCAGTACCCAGTGTCAGCCATCTTGTCAGTCCTTATCCACTCCCTGTGATGTGAGCATGGTTCAGAGTGGTGTTGATGGGCCAATTGTGTGGGTGAGCAATATCTGTGACTACAACTCCCATCATGCTATTGCCTACACCCCCCTTCCCAGCATGCCCATACTTCCTTCCTTTTGAGTGGACTTCACTGTGTGTGAGTGTGACAGCAATGGCAAGTTGGCTGACAGTGTGGTCCTGTTGTTTGTTGGTGCACAGTTCCCAGCAGGGCCTTGTGCTCCCCACAGCAGTACCCAGTGTCAGCCATATTGTCAGTCCTTTTCCACTCCCTGTGTTGTGAGCATGGTTCAGAGTGGTGTTGATGGTCCAAATGTGAGGCTGCCCATTATCTGTTACTACGAGTCCCATCATGCTCTTGGCTACACTGACTTCACCAGCATACACAGGATTCCTTCCTTTCTGTGAGCTTCCCTGTGAGGTGGTGTTCTAGTGGTGGCTAAATATCTGACAGTGTTTGTTAGTTATATTTGTGCCACTGCCTAGCTCTATTTGGTATTGGGTTTGTACATGTCATGACACAGTTACATATCGCTATGACATGGCATGTATTGTGTTTATCTGACTAACATACACTTCTTGGGATGATTATCTTTTGGTTGCTGTTGATTTGCTAGGGGTGCATGGTTTGACTATCCCCTTGACAGTGATGTGTGTGTATTGGCACACAATATTGTGTATATTAGTTGTGTACTCACCAGGCTCTGGGATGTTTGTTAGTCCATTTACGCTCACTGGTGGTAGGATGGCCCGCACCTTCTCCTCCCAGGGCCTGAGGTATACTGGTTTGGCAGGAGGGCCACTGCCGGTGTGCTGGCTCAGGAGGTAATCCTTCTTCAGTAGGTCCCTGACCCTCCTGCGCACATCATACCACCTGTTCTGGATGTCTTCCTTTGTGCGCAAACATGGTGATTGTGCGTTCACCCTGTCGACGATCCTCGCCCACATCTTGGTTTTCTGTGCCATGGGGGTCTGTTGGACCAATGTGCCTACAACTGTGGCTCTACCCTCAGGATCTCGTCTACCATGACTTCCAATTCACTATCTAGGAACTTTGGATTCTTCTTTAGGGGCATGGTGATGATTGTTGTGTGTGTGTGTGCAGGTGAGGGTGTGTGTGTAGGTTTTGCTGTGTGTGTGTGAGGGTGCTATTTGTTGAGGTGCTAATGGTGTGTGGCTTTTGTGTTGGATGAGCTGTGTGTGTGTCTGCTGTCTGCTGGTGTTCTGTGCTGGCAGGTCAGTGGAATTTGCAAAGGATCATGGTAGGGATTTGTGGCCTTTATGTAGGTGGAGTTGGGGGTGTGGTCTTGTTCCATTTTTTTCACCCCCTGTATTTATTGGCTTTGTCATTGCTTGTTTGGCCCTCTTTTTTTGTATTTTTTCATTTGTGATTATTGTGCATGTAGGAGTCGTTCTTCTGACCGAGTAGGACGTTGCAGTTATCTCGTGCGCGCCTCTCCGAGTCGTTCCCGCTGTGTTTCAGCTCAGTTTCATATGCGGCGTACACGTCGGTCGCGGAGTATTGTGTTTGTTCGGCTGGGTTTTGTATGCGTGTCGGTCGTACGGCTTGGGTTCCGTGCGAATCGGTCTGATTTTGCACCCATTGCATCGTACTGCGCGGGTCGGAGTTCGCGGGTACGTTTCGTTCGGGTTGATTCCTGGTGCATGTCGGTCGGTTCGATTTGCGTGGTTTCCCGGCCGGATAGCTTGTTTCCGTCCGGGTCGGTCGTTCGCCTTGAGTTCCGTACGAGTCGGTCGTGATTCACATGCATTTCATCGTACTTCCCAGGTCGGGCAACGCCGGTACGTGTCGGTCGGACTATGATCCCATACCGAGTCGGTCGGTATTTTTTCCGGCCCGAATCGGATTTGGCCCCTTTGTTTCTTCCACTAACCCTGTGTTTTATCAATCTTCTATGGGCATGCTATTTTCATTTATTTGTTTAATTCGTTTTTGCCCCCGCGTTTCGCCGGGTAGTCCCTGTTTCTATTTCCATGTTTTTTAACGTTTTTTTAACATTTTGTTCGCTTGTGCACTTCGCTGCTTCATTTGCCTCTTGGGTTGAGAACCGAGTAGTCACCCGCATCCGCGGTATCGTCACGTTTTGGTGAGTTCTCTTCTGTTTGGCACTCCTTTATTTTGTTTTTCCTCTACTCGAGGTGCACTATGAGCGTCTTGTGTTTATTCCTGTTTCAATGACACGCTATTCCGTGTCTGTTTCAGTTCCCGTTTTTAAAAGCCCTTCAGCGTCAACTGAGTGATTGTGTTTCCTCAAGTATCATTGAGGTAATCCTCACACGTACCATCGGTAAGCTTGCCTCCGCGTACTTCCACTTTTTCTGTAGTTCACTACGTATTATCTGTTTTTCATATCGACGCCTCTTGTGTTTGCAGGCGCTATCGGAACGTACTATTATCCAGACGCTTAACTTGTAAGTTTTGCGCGCACTGTGTGGGTCACGTTCACTTTCATTTTTTTACCTCACATGTAAAACCTCCATTCTTAGCGATAGCACTTAAGAAGCATGACATCGTTTCAGGCAGTAGCACTTGACTTCACGTCTCACACTTGGTGTTTCTTTCACGATTGGGCATTTACTTTTTGGTTCTTCATTGTTTATATTTATTTCCCGCTTGGCATTTGTGTGGCATGTACTAACTTAGACATTCTGGCAATCCTCTCGAGCCCTTTTTAAATTGCAATGTTAATTAGATGCTGATCCGTTGTGCCATGTTTAGATTTTGATTATGTTATTTGACATTCACAGTTCCCCTGAAGAAGGGCCACGTATTTGGCCCGAAATGCATTGGGATCTTTTCAAAATGTTAACACTCAAGCTGCGTCAAGCATTTTTTGATTGAATTCACCGCGTCTCTTCTGCTACTGGATTGAATAAAAAGCTGAGAGACCTATACATTTCTCTCTCATTTGTTTCTGTTTGGAAGAACATTTTGTGAAATTCTCATTGTATCCACGGTTAACATTTGTTTATAACCATATGAAATTCTAGATCACCACTGATAACTTTTGCTGACACTCCATTGTGAGTGCGTATTTTGTAGTGCACTTAAGTATCCCCAGACAACTTCTGGGTTGTTTGTTTTCTTGCTCGAATTTGGCGGTATGCAGAACCGTCACCTTGGTGCACACACACGTTTAAAACTTTGTTTAAAATAGTTGTATATTGTTGATTCCAGGTATCATTGAGTGCATATTGTGCTGCATATTGTTGCTTTTGATTTCAAACTTTCTAAAAGTAGCAGTTTCGAAATTGTGATTTAAAATCTGACTTTACCATTAAAGAGGGCTTCAAAGTACAGTTCTTTAGACACCAATCCTATCTGCTCCCAATTGAAAAGTTACCACTTATTAAATGCAATAAGGGAACCCAATATTACGGGAGAGGTAGGCCTCACAGTAGTGAAAAACGAATTTAGGAGTTTTTCACTACCAGGACATGTAAAACTTAAAAGTACATGTCCAACCTTCTAATTACAATTTACCCTGCCAAATGGGCATACCTAGGGCCTCCCTTAGGGGTGACTTATATGCAATAGAAGGGGAGTTTAAGGCTTGGCAAGAGGTTTATATTGCCAAGTCAAATTGCCAGTTTAACAGTGCGTTCAGGCAGCAATGGCAGGCCTGGGATATGTTTTAAGGGGCTACTTAAGTGGGTGGCACAATAAGTGCTGCAGGCCCACTCTTGGCATTTATTTTACAGGCCCTAGGTACATGTAGTATCACTTTACTAAGGACTTACAAGTAAATAAAATATGCCATTTGGGTATAAGCCAATGTTACCATGTTTAGAGGAGAGTGCACAAGCACATTAGAACTGGTTAGCAGTGGTAAAGTGCGCAGAATCCTAAAAGCCAACAAAAACAGGTTAAAAAAACAGGAGAGTGAAGGCAAAAACAATTGGGAATGAACCTGCAGAAAGGGTCAAGTCCAACACTCTCTGTTACCAACTGGTGCGACAGTGCTATAAAACAACCACAAATAAATAAACCCAAGTTGAATATCCTTTACCCAGCACTGTATTTCACTATGCCACTTCCTACCTTTGTGTCTGATGCACCACGGGCCTTTGTGTGACTCCATGGGATTTAAACCAGTGTGGTCCAGGTGGCGAGGATGCTTAACCACGCGCTGAGCATGGCTTTCAGCAACATGCTGGCTGACAGCGCAAAGAACGCTCCAACTTCTGAACCCATATAATCTCTGTTAAGCTATCGCCACAGAGGTAACACACTACAAGGTGCTCTATTATTAACATTTAGGTACTGAAACTCTTCAGTCCTAGGACACCAACCACACAACTTCCAAAGTAACTGATTTTAAAGTATTTTAAGCCACTCGAAGTTGGAGAGGGAACAAACCATGAAACAGCCATGAAAACTGCAATGATGCCTTGAAAGTATATCCCTGTGTTATATATATTCATATGGTTAGAGCTGTGATTTTGTGCAGTTTTCATACTGACACAGAAATATCTTAGGGCAATTAGATTCCAGTATTTTTTTTAATTCCTTTGATAATTCTCCTCAAACTAAGTCCTGCCACATGCCTTTCTACTAGGCTTAATGTTGACGTATAATTCCCGCGTTATCCGATGTATCTTTTTGCCAATGTGGGATTTAAATGTTATTCAAGTGCCATTCTATAAACCATTATCATTGAGATATTTGAGCCAAAATAGGCTTCTGCACAGATGTGGCGACTATTAACAGAGGGCTCCATCCAGCCCTCTATCCTCCTAACAGATTAGTAGCATTAGATCCAGTGTGTGTTATCTCCCTGTCTAGCTAGTGAGTGAACAGAGAAGGCTGTGTGCCACTGGAATACCTCTGCATTGCAGGGTACGCTAGACGTGCCCTGATGCTTCGAGGCCCATCGCAAACACAACAAGGTGATGGACGAAGTGCTGAAACTTTTCAACCACTCACCCCCAGTCAAAAGATCTGGGTTTAATCCATTGTTCTTTTGCTCACTGTGCCACCCCAGTTTGGATCCAACCATATGCAAATCAGTCTTGACCTCAGTGCTTCAGTTGAGCCAGTGGTTTACGGTGCTCAACACCAGCAGTTAATTGTCAACACTGGTGCTTATGACAGTCTGCCGCATGGTGGTACTGTCTGTCTAATTTAGAGACGAGTACAAAAACAGTTGTTCACTAAGTTAGTACACATTAAAAATTACAAATAACTGCCACCCATGCTTTAGGGGCGTGCAATAGTCTGATTGTCACATGTGTAGGAGTGTGATAGTTAGTAGTTGTATTGGTATTGTCATCCACAGTGCTAGTAGGGGCCATGGGTGGAGCAAGCTGCAGTAGCTTCCTGACTAGGGCCCTGGCACTTATTTTGTTACAAATTAGGCGTTGCTTGACCCTGCTCCTTATGGGAACAGTCTAGCCCGAACTGTCAGGCCCTCCCTGGACCGGAAACAAGAATCCTGGGACTGGTTTCGGGGTATATGGCTGGGTCTAAACTGGAGTGGCATGGTGTGCAAATAAAACGATGGATTTAGATCCAGATCGCTGTACTGGGGGTGATGTTTGACATTGTTTCAGCATTCTGTCAGTCAATTGTTTTTTTTGCATTTGAGGCCCATCAGCACTCTAATGACCCCAAACTGCATTAATAGCCCTGGTGCCTTCTACCCACCTTCAGCACGTGCAAATACAGGGGCACCAATCCATGCCTGAAAGAAGTGAGTGATCTGAGACAATGGTGCTTGTTGGAAAGAGCTGGCATGAGTGACTGTGAAAGGGCAGTGAGCATAGAGAGTCTGGTGAATACAGGACAGGGAGAGTTAAGAAAAAGTGCCATAACTTTCAAATGGCCCCACATATTGTGAGGCAGTTTTAGCCAGCCAGGCTTTTTAATCAACAACACTTACATTAGATACTTTGTAGGTTTCTTTCAAAATATGGATTTTAAAATCCCAACATGTAAAATCAATTTACCAAAAAGCCTGGAATAGCTGATAATATTACATGTAACTTGGCAGTTATGACGCTATTCCTTCACTTGCTCAATGTGTTGCTAGGAATGCCTGAAAATGTTGCATATAATGTAGGTACTCTGGCCTGGTAAGGCAGATATACCTGCTCTGGAGAAAAAGGATTCTGGACTTTATTTAGTCCCTCTTAAGCCACCTACCAATCCTAGGGTGGTGGAGATTCTGTCGAATGGATGAGGAATATTCACCAAAAGTACTTCCGCCGCCAGGTGGCCCAGGTGACATTTTCTTTTCAGAAACAGACCCCTATTGCAAGGGTTTGTTTCTGAAAATCAAAAAAGCAATGCCCCTGATGCATGGGAATCTTCTCCTAGCTTGTCTCAGGGGAGGTGTACCCTACACAGGGGCAGGCTTTCTAACGCTGTGGAGCTGGTGGCCTCTGATGTCTGGCCTGTCAGGACGGTGTTTCTAACGGCAGACCTCAAGGCGGCTCCACCATTGAAAGCTAAGTGGTTTCCCAACCTCTAAATGAAGCGGGGAACTCAAGAGGTGGGCACTAAGGGGAAACCTATTGAAAATATATATTAAAATGTATGTTTTTGACAAATCCTCATTTATATAGTGTTAGCAATGGAGAATTATTTGCAATAGCTAAGATAAAAGCATAGACAGAATACCAATTTGATGCAGATGATAGCCGCTCATATTTTCTTTAAAAGCCATCTATAATAATACATTTTTTGAGAGCAGTGGGATAGAGAAACATCCACACTCACAAAAGGTAACCGAATGGTGTCTCCGAGCAACTAAAAAAGCTAGGGAGAAGGAGGAAGGGACAGACGCACTCATGTGTTTAAGACGAGAACCCTCACTCACCCTAGGGTGACATGCTTCATCCTTGGGTTCCCTCTTGCACACTGGGACAGCAAGGTACCCAGTGTGGGCTACAACTCCCCCGTAGGAGAGGAGCGTGAGGTGTTTTGTTATAAGTTTCCTACTAGCAATCCATTTTTGAAACAAAGTGCAAAATCAATCATCTATTTTTCAATAATGAAAGTATCTTTCTAACAATACAACTCCAAGCACACAGTGACAACTAACTTCTGATCCGATATTTTTTTAAAAGACACCATTTAAAGATGGCTGTGCATTTCAGAAGAGTAAACCAGCCAATCACAGGTAGGCCATATAATTTAGCTTTCAAGAATGTCAGTGTGACATGTTTGAACACATGGGTAACGCAGCATGATGCACTCTTTGAAGGTAGGAGCATAATGTAAAGCATCCAGGACCTGGATTCCCCACGTTTCACTTGAAAATATTCTATTTTGTGTCACATTAAAACACAAAAAAACACGTGAAGCTCGTCAGGGCTCAACAGAGTAAAGGCAAGCAGTTTTATAAAAAAGCCTCTTAGCAGAGCATCTCATCGTGCCATACACAACTCCACCCATATAAAGGACACAAATCTCTACCATGATCCTTTGCAAATTCAAATTACCTGCCAGCACAGAACACCAACAGACAGCAACCACACACACACTCACAGCTCATCCATCACACAAGCCACACACCATCAGCACCTCAACAAATAGCACCCTCACATACACCCAGCAAAACACACACTCACACACCCTCACTTGCACACCAACACACATCACTCACCACCACCACTCATCACCATGCCCCCAAGAAGAATCCAAAGTTCCTAGATAGTGAATTGGAAGTCCTGGTAGATGAGATCCTCAGGGTAGAGCCACAGCTGTTTGGTACACTGGTCCAACAGACCCCCATGTCGCAGAAAACCAAGATGTGGGCGAGGATCGTCGACAGGGTGAACTGAACGCACAATCACCATGTTTGCGCACAAAGGAAGACATCCAGAACAGGTGGTATGATGTGCGCAGGAGGGTCAGGGACCTACTGAAGAAGGATTACATCTTGAGCCAACACACTGGCAGTGGCCCTCCTGCCAAACCACTATACCTCAGGCCCTGGGAGGAGAAGGTGCGGGCCATCCTACCACCAGTGAGCGTATATGGACTAGAAAACATCCCAGAGCCTGGTGAGTACACAACCAATATACCCAATATTGTGTGACAATACACACACATCACTGTCAAGGGGATAGTCAAACCATGCACCCTTAGCAAATACACAGCAACAAAAACAGAATCATCCCAAGATGTGTATGTCAGTCAGATAAACACAATACATGCCATCTCATAGTGATATGTAACTGTGTCATGACATGTACAAACCCTACAACAAATAAAGCTAGGCAGTGGCACAAATATAACCAACAAACACTGTCAGATATGTAGCCACCACTACAAAACCACCACACAGGGAATCACACAGAAAGGAATGAATTCTGTGTATGCTGGTCAAGTCAGTGTAGCCAATAGCATCATGGGAGTTGTAGTCACAGATATTGCCCACCCTCACAATACGCCCATCAACACCACTCTGAACCATGCTCACATCACAGGGAGTGGAAAACAACTGACAAGATGGCTGACACTGGCTACTGCTGTGGGGAGCACAAGGCCCTGCTGGGAACTGGGCACCAACCAACAGCAGGACACCACTGACTGACATCCTGAAAGACAACTTGCACTCCCTGCAATGGAAGCACGTTCCATGGTGGGATATCTGGCTGGGTGGGAAGGAGGACTGACAGCTATGACCATAGTTACCAGCAGCTCTTCCCACACACACCCCTAACACAAACTACACACAACACACCTGGGAAAATGCATTGCCTCACACTAAAATCAATTATCCCACAAAGAACCACCACCCTGGGTCATGCTGTGGGAAGCACAGTGACACACATGGGACTTGTAGCCAAACAAACGCCAGGACAACACTGTCAGCCGTCCATTCAGCACAGGCACACTACCCCACAGGGAAGCAGAGTCAGAAGGAAGGAAGTATGGGCAAGCTGGGAAGGGGGGTGGAGGCAATAGCATGATGGGAGTGGTAGTCACAGATATTGCTCACCCTCACAATTGGCCCATCAACACCACTCTGAACCATGCTCACATCACAGGGAGTGGAAAACAACTGACAAGATGGCTGACACTGGGTACTGCTGTGGGGAGCACAAGGCCCTGCTGGGAACTGGGCACCAACAAACAGCAGGACACCACTATCAGCCACCTTGCCATTGCTGTCACACCCACACACAGTGAAGTACACACAAAAGGAAGGAAGTATGGGCATGCTGGGAAGGGGGGTGGAGGCAATAGCATGATGGCAGTGGGAGTCACAGCTCAACATCCCCAAACCACATGGCCCAGCAAGCTCACACTGAAGCATGCACACCTCACAGAGAGTGGAAAGCCCCAGCAAAGATGTCTGACACCGGTGCTCTGTTGTGGGGAGCACAAGGCCATGCTGGGAACTGGCCACCAACCAACAGCAGGACACCACTGTCAGCCATCTTGCCATTGCTGTCACACCCACACACAGTGAAGTACACTCAAAAGGAAGGAAGTATGGGCATGCTGGGAAGGGGGTGGAGGCAATAGCATGATGGGAGTGGTAGTCACAGCTCAACATCCCCAAACCACATGGCCCAGCAAGCTCACACTGAAGCATGCACACCTCACAGAGAGTGGAAAGCCCCATCAAAGATGTCTGACACCGGTGCTCTGTTGTGGGGAGCACAAGGCCCTGCTGGGAACTGGCCACCAACCAACAGCAGGACACCACTGTCAGCCATCTTGCCATTGCTGTCACACCCACACACAGTGAAGTACACTCAAAGGGAAGGAAGTATGGGCATGCTGGGAAGGGGGTGGAGGCAATAGCATGATGGGAGTGGTAGTCACAGCTCAACATCCCCAAACCACATGGCCCAGCAAGCTCACACTGAAGCATGCACACCTCACAGAGAGTGGAAAGCCCCATCAAAGATGTCTGACACCGGTGCTCTGTTGTGGGGAGCACAAGGCCATGCTGGGAACTGGCCACCAACCAACAGCAGGACACCACTGTCAGCCATCTTGCCATTGCTGTCACACCCACACACAGTGAAGTACACTCAAAAGGAAGGAAGTATGGGCATGCTGGGAAGGGGGTGGAGGCAATAGCATGATGGGAGTGGTAGTCACAGCTCAACATCCCCAAACCACATGGCCCAGCAAGCTCACACTGAAGCATGCACACCTCACAGAGAGTGGAAAGCCCCATCAAAGATGTCTGACACCGGTGCTCTGTTGTGGGAGCACAAGGCCATGCTGGGAACTGGCCACCAACCAACAGCAGGACACCACTGTCAGCCATCTTGCCATTGCTGTCACACCCACACAGTGAAGTCCACTCAAAAGGAAGGAAGTATGGGCATGCTGGGAAGGGGGGTGCAGGCAATAGCATGATGGGAGTGGTAGTCACAGATATTGCTCACCCTCACAATTGGGCCATCAACACCACTCTGAACCATGCTCACATCACAGGGAGTGGAAAACAACTGACAAGATGGCTGACACTGGGTACTGCTGTGGGGAGCACAAGGCCCTGCTGGGAACTGGGCACCAACAAACAGCAGGACACCACTGACTGACATCCTGAGAGTCAACCTGCACCCACTGCAAGGGTGGCATGCTTCATGGTGGGATAACTGGGCTGGAGGGAGAAGGATGTCCGGATGTCAACCAAATACCACCAATGCTGGCCATGCACACACCTCAACATTCACATTGAAATGCTTCATGTTGTCAGGACAATGCGCTACACCAATATCAACAGCTGACTGTGACAACTTAGGACAATGCAATATACAGGCCCGCATCCAGAGGTACAGTCACAACTGTCAGGTGTTTGAACCATTGATGCCTGTGTGAGAAGTTGGCCTGGTATATGCTGTCCACTAATTATAGTGGGCACCTTGCACCAGTCCAAAAAACCCCTTATTGGAGATAGGTTAAAGACAACCTTTATTGAAAGCTATCCTAGTGGTAGCTATGGAGAGCAGCCTTCAGGCTAAGTCTTGAAGGAATGTAAAGCAGCTTGTTTTACCAGTCTATAATCTCTTGAGTGACCAAATGAAAGAGGACCACACCAGGTATATATTCAAAATATATGTATTTATTGCTAAACACACCCCTCTAGTCTCTTTAAGAGGCTAGAGTTTGAAGTACATAAGTTATAAGTTAGTTATCTACAGTAATAGCACAAATACACGTTTGAGCCCTAGGGGCGTACCAAACCATATACCAATAAAGTGGTATAAGAACCACGACTGAGCTAGACACAGGGCCTAGAGCCTGTAGAAGTGCTTGGACCACAAGGAACCACCCAAGGTAGTGACACAGGGGACCCACGGGGGACGCGTGCAGTGTGAGAACACAGCCGCGAATCGCCGTTGACTTCTATGGGGAAAGTCGCGGTTGGAATTTTAAAGAAAAGGGACACTTAGAGGAGGACTTGGAGCAAACCCTTTTAGAACCAGGCTGTTCTAGTGTCAATACCCACGGGAGCACCGGAGTACTCGAGTTACCTCACCCAGGGGAGCCGGGTGCATAGGTGCCTTTCGGGGTCAGGTTTTGTCGTCGTTTTCAATGGCGATCTGCTGCAAAGTGCTGCTGGCGGCCAAGTCGAAAGTGTTCGGGTGGATCCAAAGGTGGATCGAAGATCTGAAGAACCTGAAAGCAGAGGGGACAGAGTCTGGGTCACTAGCCAGTGACCAGGAAGGCGATGAGCAGATGCCCACCGATGTCGAGTGCTTCAGGTAGGTTGACGGTCATCTTGACTCTTCAGCCACGAGGTCCAGGAGGCGTCGACGACGACCAGCAGCTGGATTCGAGCTGTCCCACGACGTCTGTCGATTGCAGGGGTGTCGGCGACCGGATTGGACCCAACAAGCCTTGGCAACGGCAAGTCTTGTGGAAATGGAAGAAGGACGATGGTGCAGACCAGCAAGGTCTGTGGGACTCACCCAGCAAGGGTAAGTCAGGGCACGCCTGGAGCAACCAGGGAGCCCAAGCAGAAGAAGATTAGCTTTCGGGAGGGCCTACTAGCCAACGGACTAGCGACCGCGAAGGAGCCTCGAGTGGACGCACGTGGAGCTGGCTCACAGGACACTCGTGGAGTGGAGGCCAGTGATCTTTGGTGCAGTCGGTGCTGGAGGCTGGGGCTACTCGGAGCCCAAAGCACAATTTCGTGGGAGACCCAGAAGAGGATGCACTTGCAAATGCGATCGGTGTCCAGGGGTCACAGTTCCACGTTACCCACGACAGCTACGGGCCTCAGCTTTGCTGGGGACTCAGGGCAGCCTCGGGGAAGTCTGGAAATCCACCTCTGGTGATGCAAAGACTTCGGCGTCCGGCGGGAGCTTCAGCGATGCAGACCGGACAATTGCTTCTTTGGTGCCTGCCAAGCAGGGGAGTCACTCCTTGACCCCAAGGGAGATTCTTCAGTCCTCTAATCTTGAAGTAGAGCGTCGAAGGTCCAGGATTCTGTGTCAGAGTTTCGTCCAGGTAAATCTAAAGTCCTAAGGACTGGGGTCCCATACTTATACTAAGATAGGGGGTTGGACATACTCTGGGGACCCACCTATGGGAGGGTCAGGGCAGAGGGGTGGTTACACCCCTTTCCCTTTGTCCAGTTTCCCGCCAGAGCAGGGGCTGGAAGCCCCTGAGCCGGTTTGAACTGGGGTATGCACAGGGACACCAAATGTGCCCCCAGTGCAGGACTTCAAAGCACCAGAGAGTGCTCCCGCCCAGCCCCAATACACACTATCCTGTCTGGGGAGGTGGTTACACCTCCCTGGGACAGGAAACCTATTGTCCAGGCCTCCCCTGCCGGAGTTTCGGTCAGCAGCAGGAGGCCAGACTCGTGTCTGTGGCAGCGGCATCCATTTTGTGATGCCAGGGCTCTGGAAAGTCAGTACCGGGTATACTGGTGTGTACATGTCTCTCCCTCTAGAAGGGTGGAATGCTACCCCCGCCACCAGAACTGGCGGGGGGGTAGTATTCCAAGATGTTTGACACCAAACACGACATGTTTCCGTGCAGCCATCCCAAAGTTAGCATTTACTGCGAGGTTATAATGCGCTTAAGAGTATATGGTCAGGCTGCACTACAAACAGCATCAGAGAAGGGTCTCCGAACGCTGCAGAGGGGCCCTGCTCATGCAGGGGCACCCTCTCACATAGGAACCACGCACTCTGCCTTCAGGATTGATAAGGCCTGCCATAGGAGTGACTTATAGGTTTATATGTGTGTATGTATGTAGTGATATAGGTAGCCTATATCACAGTAAGGGGTGCATGCACCACCTTACCCAGGCTGCAGTAGCAGACCTGTGGTGTCCTTTTGGCTGGCCTTCCAGGGGTGGCACAATACATGCTTCAGCCCCTGGCAGGCCTCTGAGGTACCTATGCCCTGGGTACATAGTATACCATATACTAGGGACTTATAAGGGCACTCCAGATTCCAATCAGAGATGTGCCTAAGGCACATGGAAACCATTTTAGAGAGGAAGCAGCTAGGCTGGGGTTCTGATTAGCAGGGCCCCAGCCAGACTAAAGTCGAAAAACATTGAAGCATCAGCAAAAGTGGGGGTACCCATGTGAAGCAGATCCTACTCTCCTACACAACCCCCCAAACGTAGGGACATTAAACTAACCTTGCCCAGTTAAGTCTTCATGTTCTAAGTGGAAGTACCTAGAGAGTCCATCTGCATTGGCATGGTTACTCCCAGGTCTATGTTCCACTGTGAAGTCCATCCCCTGTAGGGAAATGGACCACCTAAGTAGTTTGGGGTTTTCACCCTTCATTTGTTTTAGCCATAAGAGGGGCTTATGGTCTGTTTGAACAAGGAAGTGAGTACCAAACAAGTATGGCCTCAACTTCTTCAGAGCCCAGACCACAGCAAAGGCCTCCCTCTCAATGGCTGACCAACGTTTCTCTCTAGGGGTCAGCCTTCTGCTAATAAAAGCTACTGGCTGATCCTGACCTTCATCATTCAATTGTGACAGTACAGCCCCTACCCCCAATTCAGATGCATCTGTTTGGACAATGAACTTCTTGGAGTAATCAGGACTCTGTAGAATGGGAGCAGTGCACATGGCCTGCTTTAGGTCATCAAATGCCTTTTGACAGCTAACTGTCCACTGAACCTTTTGGGCATTTTCTTGGAAGTTAAGTCATTCAGGGGTGTCACTATTGATCCATACCCCTTGACAAATCTCCTATAGTACCCAGTCAGGCCTAAAAAGGCTCTCACCTGAGTCTGGGTAGTTGGAGCAGTCCAGTCCATGATGGTCTGGATCTTGCTCTGCAGTGGTTGAACCTGGCCTCCACCCACAAGGTGGCCCAGGTACACAACCTGACTCTGCCCTATCTGGCACTTGGTGGCCTTGATAGTCAGGCCTGATTTCTGCAGGGCCTGCAAAACATTTCTGAGGTGGACCAGGTGATCCTCCCAGGTGGAGCTAAAGACAGCAATATCATCTAGATATGCTGCACTATAGGCTTCCAGACCTGTAAGGACTGTATTCACCAACCTCTGAAAAGTGGCAGGTGCATTCTTCAGACCAAAGGGCATCACCACAAATTGATAATGCCCACTAGGGGTTGAGAATGCTGTCTTTGGCTTTGCATCATCAGCTAGTCTGATCTGCCAGTAGCCAGCTGTCAGGTCAAATGTGCTTAGATACTTGGCTGAGGCCAAAGTGTCTATTAGCTCATCTGCCCTAGGTATTGGATGGGCATCAGTCCTAGTGACTGCATTGAGACCCCTGTAGTCCACACAAAACCTCATCTCTCTTTTCCCACCATTGGTGTGAGGTTTTGGCACAAGGACCACTGGACTAGCCCAAGGGCTATCTGAGGGTTCAATAACTCCCAAATCCAACATCTTCTGGACTTCTGTCCTGATACAGTCCCTGACATGGTCAGGTTGCCTATAAATCTTATTTTTAATAGGCAGACTGTCCCCAGTGTCCACTTCATGAGTGCACCAGGTGGTCTGACTGGGTGTCAGTGAGAATATGTGCCTGAACTGATTGAGCACCTGTCTGCAATCAGTTTGCTGCTGGGCAGTGAGGCTGCCCGCCAAGGCTACACCATCCACTGACCCATCATCAGGGTTCTGTGAGAGCAGGTCAGGGAGTGGGTCACTCTCTTCCTCCTGTCCCTCATCAGTAGCCATGAGCAAGCCCATGTCTGCCCTGTCCACATATGGTTTTAACCTGTTGACATGGAGGACCCTGTGGGGACTCCTGGGTGTTCCTAGGTCTACTAAATAGGTAACCTCACCCTTCTGTTCAACAATGGTATGGGGTCCACTCCATTTGTCTTGGAGAGGTGCTGGGGCCACTGGCTCCAACACCCACACCTTCTGTCCTGGCTGGTAAACAGTCAGTACAGCCTTTTGGTCATGCCAGGCTTTTTGAAGTTCCTGGCTAGCCTCAAGGTTTTTAGTTGCCTTTTTCATGTACTCAGCCATCCTGGAGCGGAGACCAAGTACATAGTCCACTATGTCTTGCTTTGGGGGCTTGAGAGGTAACTCCCATCCTTCCTTCACCAAGCACAATGGACCCCTGACAGGGTGACCAAACAAAAGTTCAAAAGGGCTGTAGCCAACCCCCTTTTGAGGCACCTCCCTGTATGCAAATAAAAGGCAGGGCAAGAGTATGTCCCATCTTCGCCTAAGCTTTTCTGGGTGCCCTTTAATCATGCCCTTCAAGGTTTTGTTGAATCTCTCAACTAAACCATTGCATTGTGGGTGATAGGGTGTGGTGAACTTGTAAGTCACTCCACACTCCTTCCACATTGCTTTCAAGTATCCAGACATAAAGTTAGCACCCCTGTCTGATACAACCTCCTTAGGGAAGCCCACTCTAGAGAAAATTCCCAGGAGGGCTCTTGCCACCACAGGTGCTGTAGTGGTCCTAAGGGGAATAGCCTCTGGGTACCTGGTGGCATGATCTACTACCACCAGGATAAACCTGTGCCCAGATGCTGTTTGGGGATCCATGGGACCAACAATGTCAATCCCCACCCTTTCAAAAGGAACCCCCACCACAGGTAGTGGTATCAGGGGGGCCTTTGTAGTGCCACCTGCCTTGCAACTGGCCTGGCAGGTTACACAGGAGCGACAAAACTCCTTGGTGTCTTCAGACATGTGGGGCCAGTGAAAGTGAGGGACAATTCTGTCCCAAGTCTTGTTCTGGCCCAGGTGACCTGCTAAGGGAATGTCATGGGCTAGGGTCAATAGGAAGCCCCTGAACTTCAGAGGTATAACCAACCTCCTGGTGGCACCAGGCTTGGGGTCTCTACCCTCTGAGTACAAGAGTCCATCATCCCAATACACTGTATGGGGACCACTAGCTTTCCCAGCAGCCTCAGCAGCAGCTTGCTGTCAGAGGGGTTCAAGAGAGGGGCAGCTCTGCTGCTCCTGGCTCAGATCTGCCCTGGAAGGGCCCCCTGTCCCCAAGAACTCAACCTGGTCAGGTTCAAGCTCCTCTGGGACAGTTCCTTCCTCAGGACTGAGATCATCCCCCTCAAGAGACTGATCTTCCTTCTGAGCCAAGGGGGAAGGCACTGCCTTTACCCTACTACTCCTCTTCTTGGAGGGCACTTGGTCCATTATTCCAGAATCCAAGGCCTGTTCAGTGTTAGACATTTTGGCTTGTGACCTGGTCACAGCAAACACATCTGCAGGGATGCCCAGCATTTCTGCATGGGTCCTGAGCTCCACTTCTGCCCAAGCTGAAGTTTCTAAATCATTGCCAAGCAAGCATTCAACGGGAAGGTCTGCACTTACCACAACCTTCTTAAGGCCAGTTACCCCTCCCCAGGAGAAGTTAACAACTGCCAGAGTATGGTCTGTTCTGACATTGCTAGCATTGGTCACTTGGTACATTTCACCAAGTATAATCTGCCCAGGATCTACAAGGTCTTGTGTCACCATGGTGACACTTGCCCCTGTGTCCCTAAATGCCAAAGCCTCTTTTCCATTGATTAAGGGCTGTTGCCTGTACTTGCCCAGATTACTGGGACTCACAGAGGAGGTCACATCCATGCCTCCATCACAGACTAGGACAGCCTGAGTGAGTTCTCTGACTAGGTCAGAGCTCATCTCCTTACCCAGGGTCAACCCTACTAAACCCTTGGCTTGTGTAGTCCCACCACCAATTGTAACTGCACTAGGGGGAGCAGGTGCCTTAGGGGCATTGGTGGGGGCTGGAGTAGAGTCTTTGGACTTGGTGCAATCACTGGTCCAGTGGGTCTTTTGCTTACAGACCTTGCACCATGGTTTCTTTTGGCCTCTTCCCTTGTTAGACTGTGGATCCCCACCTGAAGAAGATTTTTGGGGGCCTTGTGAATACTTCTGGTCTTTACCCTTCTCCCCACCCTTATCAGAGTTTTTAGAATCTTGCTTCTTAGGGTCACCACCTTGGTTCTGTACCTTCTGCCTCACCCTGGTTCTGACCCATTTGTCTGCCTTCTTTCCCAATTCTTGGGGAGAGGTCAGATCAAAGTCCACCAGGTGCTGATGCAACAGCTGATTTTGACAATTATTAAGGATCTGCTCCCTCATGATAAGATTGTACAATCCTGTGAAGTCACATACCTTACTGCCCAATAACCAACCTTCCAGAGCCTTGGCAGAACAATCAACAAAGTCCACCCAGTCTTGAGTCTGTGCCTTTTGGGTATCTCTGAACTTTAACCTGTATTGTTCAGTGGTTAGGCCAAACCCATCAATCAGAGCACTCTTTAAGACTGTGTATTTATCAGCATCCTCCTCTTTAACAGTGAGGAGCTTATCTCTACCTTTGTCTGCAAAGGAGAGCCACAAGATTGCTGCCCACTGCTCCTGAGGGACCCTCTGTACTTTACAGGCCCTCTCCAGTGCAGTTATCCATTTGTGGATGTCATCCCCACTCTGGTAGGGAGGGACAATCTTGCTCAGGTTTCTATGGACATAAGACCTTTCCCTATCTCTGGGGAAATTGCTGCCACCATGGGACTCTAGTCCCATCTTTTTCTCTCTTTGTAGAGATCTAGGGACTCCCTGTCTATAGCCAACTGCTGTTTTCTGAGTTCAAGCTGGGCTTGCTCATACTCAATCAGTCTCTTTCTCCTGTCATGAGAGGATTCTCTCCTATGAGAAGAGACAGAGGTCCCTATTGAGGTGTCAGAGTGGTTAGACTCCTGAGAAGGAGATCTAGACCTTCTGGGCACACTCACAATTCTTCCTGGGGGACAAAGGGAGGTCATTCTGATCCTCCTCCTCCTCCACAGGAGGAATTGGGTTCTCCAGGTCAAGGTCATTTTCACCTTCCTGGCCAGTTTCAGAGGGGGGGCCTGGGTTTCTTCACCCCTGACCCCTTCCTCATCTTCTGCCCCACCCTCTCTGCCTACCCCTTCAGACCCTAGGGGCCTGCTGAGATCATCAGCTAGTAGCACCTCCCTGAGGTGTTGGGTGCTGGCACTTTTGCCTGCCTTCAGATTCCTAGTATTGCATAATGCTCTCAATTCCAAGAATGGGAGTTTATCATACTTGGAGGGAAGAAGCCCACTGGCTTCTGGCAAGGACTCACTGGGTCCTGGCTTTGAAGACATTACTAGTGAGGTGTGGTGTATGCACTACCTACTCTAGTGTGGCCTACTAAACTCTCTTGAGTTGTAGAAAGGGTGTGCTATCCCTTAACACACAACTCTAACTTCAGTAGAACTTACTGTATACTAAGCTTGATTTATATGTACCTTAGGTACCCTTAGTGGTTTTCAGTTGATCAATTCAATTGAGATTATCTGGTAAAACAATAGCAAGCTGGAATCCCACACGCTGCACACCAATGTGAGAAGTTGGCCTGGTATATGCTGTCCACTAATTATAGTGGGCACCTTGCACCAGTCCAAACAACCCCTTATTGGAGATAGGTTTAAGACAACCTTTATTGAAAGCTATCCTAGTGGTAGCTATGGAGAGCAGCCTTCAGGTTAAGTCTTGAAGGAATGTAAAGCAGCTTGTTTTACCAGTCTATAATCTCTTGAGTGACCAAATGAAAGAGGACCACACCAGGTATATATTCAAAATATATGTATTTATTGCTAAACACACCCCTCTAGTCTCTTTATGAGGCTAGAGTTCGAAGTACATAAGTTATAAGTTAGTTATCTACAGTAATAGCACAAATACACGTTTGAGCCCTAGGGGCGTACCAAACCATATACCAATAAAGTGGTATAAGAACCACGACTGAGCTAGACACAGGGCCTAGAGCCTGTAGAAGTGCTTGGACCACAAGGAACCACCCATGGTAGTGACACAGGGGACCCACGGGGGACGCGTGCAGTGTGAGAACACAGCCGTGAATCGCCGTTGACTTCTCTGGGGAAAGTCGCGGTTGGAATTTTAAAGAAAAGGGACACTTAGAGGAGGACTTGGAGCAAACCCTTTTAGAACCAGGCTGTTCTAGTGTCAATACCCACGGGAGCACCGGAGTACTCGAGTTACCTCACCCAGGGGAGCCGGCTGCATAGGTGCCTTTCGGGGTCGGGTTTCGTCGTCGTTTTCAATGGCGATCTGCTGCAAAGTGCTGCTGGCGGCCAAGTCGAAAGTGTTCGGGTGGATCCAAAGGTGGATCAAAGAACTGAAGAACCTGAAAGCAGAGGGGACAGAGTCTGGGTCACTAGCCAGTGACCAGGAAGGCGATGAGCAGATGCCCACCGATGTCGAGTGCTTCAGGTAGGTTGACGGTCGTCTTGACTCTTCAGCCACGAGGTCCAGGAGGCGTCGACGATGACCAGGAGCTGGATTCGAGCTGTCCTACGACGTCTGTCGATTGCAGGGGTGTCGGCGACCGGATTGGACCCAACAAGCCTTGGCAACGGCAAGTCTCGTGGAAATGGAAGAAGGACGATGGTGCAGACCAGCAAGGTCTGTGGGACTCACCCAGCAAGGGTAAGTCAGGGCACGCCTGGAGCAACCAGGGAGCCCAAGCAGAAGAAGATTGGCCTTTGGGAGGGCCTACTAGCCAACAGACTAGCGACTGCGAAGGAGCCTCGAGTGGACGCACATGGAGCTGGCTCACAGGACACTCGTGGAGTGGAGGCCAGTGATCTTCGGTGCAGTCGGTGCTGGAGGCTGGGGCTACTCGGAGCCCAAAGCACAACTTCGTGGGAGACCCAGAAGAGGATGCACTTGCAAATGCAATCGGTGTCCAGGGGTCACGGTTCCACGTTACCCACGACAGCTACGGGCCTCAGCTTTGCTGGGGACTCAGGGCAGCCTCGGGGAAGTCTGGAAATCCACCTCTGGTGATGCAAAGACTTCGGCATCCGGCGGGAGCTTCAGCGATGCAGACCGGACAATTGCTTCTTTGGTGCCTGCCAAGCAGGGGAGTCACTCCTTGACCCCAAGGGAGATTCTTCAGTCCTCTAATCTTGAAGTAGAGCGTCGAAGGTCCAGGATTCTGTGTCAGAGTTTCATCCAGGTAAATCTAAAGTCCCAAGGACTGGGGTCCCATACTTATTCTAAGATAGGGGGTTGGACATACTCTGGGGACCCACCTATGGGAGGGTCAGGGCAGAGGGGTGGTTACACCCCTTTCCCTTTGTCCAGTTTCGCGCCAGAGCAGGGGCTGGAAGCCCCTGAGCCGGTTTGAACTGGGGTATGCACAGGGACACCAAATGTGCCCCCAGTGCAGGACTTCAAAGCACCAGAGAGTGCTCCCGCCCAGCCCCAATACACACTATCCTGTCTGGGGAGGTGGTTACACCTCCCTGGGACAGGAAACCTATTGTCCAGGCCTCCCCTGCCGGAGTTTCGGTCAGCAGCAGGAGGCCAGACTCGTGTCTGTGGCAGCGGCATCCATTTTGTGATGCCAGGGCTCTGGAAAGTCAGTACCGGGTATACCGGTGTGTACATGTCTCTCCCTCTAGAAGGGTGGAATGCTACCCCCGCCGCCAGAACTGGTGGGGGGTAGTATTCCAAGATGTTTGACACCAAACACGACATGTTTCCGTGCAGCCATCCCAAAGTTAGCATTTACCGCAAGGTTATAATGCGCTTAAGAGTATATGGTCAGGCTGCACTACAAACAGCATCAGAGAAGGGTCTCCGAATGCTGCAGAGGGGCCCTGCTCATGCAGGGACACCCTCTCACATAGGAACCACGCACTCTGCCTTCAGGATTGATAAGGCCTGCCATAGGAGTGACTTATAGGTTTATATGTGTGTATGTATGTAGTGATATAGGTAGCCTATATCACAGTAAGGGGTGCATGCACCACCTTACCCAGGCTGCAGTAGCAGACCTGTGGTGTCCTTTTGGCTGGCCTTCCAGGGGTGGCACAATACATGCTTCAGCCCCGGGCAGGCCTCTGAGGTACTTATGCCCTGGGTACATAGTATACCATATACTAGGGACTTATAAGGGCACTCCAGATTCCAATCAGAGATGTGCCTAAGGCACATGGAAACCATTTTAGAGAGGAAGCAGCTAGGCTGGGGTTCTGATTAGCAGGGCCCCAGCCAGACTAAAGTCGAAAAACAGTGAAGCATCAGCAAAAAGTGGGGGTACCCATGTGAAGCAGATCCTACTCTCCTATAGCCTGTAGAAACATTACATACATTGTGTGTCTCTTCCAAATACAGGTGATGATGGGGACACAGCAGCAGACGCTGAGGAGTCCCTGTCCCAGGCTCCGGGGGACACTGAGCTCACTGGTGTGGAACAGCCTCTGCCCACCTCGGATGACGAAGACCTACCTGGCACCTCCGCAGTGAGTCATCATGCAGCACCAGCAGGACCACCAGCTGCACCCCCTGCACCCACCCCTCCAACAACTGCCAACACACAGACCTCCCCTGCCGACACGGACAGACCAAGGACCACCACCACCAACAGCACACGGACCCCGGCCCAACGTGGAGCTACGGACAACAACACCAGCAACAACCCCCAAGGGGGCCCAGGGTCACCTGTGCGTGCCACCGCAGGTCCTTCACGTGTCGCATGGGGTGGTGGGAGGGGTGGTAGACATAGGTCGCTGCTTGCAGAGGGGTCTGGACTGCATGATGACCCACAACTGGTACGCATAGCTGATGCGTACCAGACTAGCACCGGAGAGTTCAGCCAGGTAGTGGGGATCCTCAGGGACATTCAACAGCAGCAGGCTGCCCATCATGCCCGCTTGGACTTACACATGTCCTGCATGGAGTCCAAGTGGGACACAGTGCAAGAACAGACGGCGGTGCATAGGGACATATTGCAATGCCTCCGCCAGATTTGCACCAACATGTCAACACCTCCCTGTGTGCCCACAACATCTGGTGCTGCAACAACTGCAACTGCCACAGGGAGGGAGGATGACTCTGGCAGAGAGTCCCCTGCACCGCAGCAGCCTGCACTTGAGGGTCCCCCCCCAAAGAAGAGGGGTCGTCCGAGGAAGGACAACTGAGTGGCCGATGGCCATGCACAACCCCCAGGAAGCCAACACCTGTTCTGGAAAATCACCTTTGTGCCCAAACTCTTCACCCTGTCGAATGCAACACAACTCTCCCACATGACATGGGGAGCTCAAGTTGGACCAATGTATCAGATGACTGTGGACTTTACTCTGGACATTTCTGCTACCAGGACTTCCAAATCATCTAGGAACTTTGAATTACAATCACAATGTACAGCACCCACCATCCTGTGCACTATACTCACACATGTATGTCAATAAACTCACTAATACACCATACTTGCCTCTGTTGTGATTCCAACGTTGTTTCTGAAGTGGAGATGATGATCTGTGAAATGACACTGTGCATGCTAACTGCTACAGCAAGTACAACACCGGCATGTGAGTCATGGCGACGTGACACATATGAGGGAGACACACCACCAGGGCTACACAACACATACACACCAGGGCCATCTGACTCATCGCCTACACTGATGTTGCCAGGAAATACGGTGCAATGCACAGACCCAACACCTATTCACAGTCTGTGTTAACTAGCCCACTGGTGCAGTAAGCAAATGTCAGTCAGATGTGTGACCACAGACAACGCACATCACAAAGTGAAGCACAGGTTTATTACACATTTGCAACATGTTGTAACCACTACAGATGCAAGGTAATCCCACCTGGCAGTGGGCACACAGTCAACAAGTGTAGAAGAAAGGAAGTCCATGGGTGTGGCGCACATCACCTGTAGGGAAACGACAGCTACCACCCAGGAAGTTGATTCACGGTGTCAGGGGATCACAGTTGACCAAACAACTCTGAAAGTACCCTGTGAAGGACAGAAATGACACACAGTCAAAAGCACTGAAGAACAGGACAGAACTGCAATACTCATGCCCAATACATGTCACAAGAAACCCACCCAGAACCAAGTTAGCATGCCAACACTGTTGGGGAGTACAGACTACCTGTAAGGACACATCGCTGCACGCATCCAGTCAAGTAGCACATGGACACACTCAAACAGCACCAGAGCACCACCAACACATATCATGCAATCTCACATCATTGACATAACATCCCTGGATACTCACATTCACCCGAAGAAGTTGGTGATGAGCTGTGTGCGGACATGACCCTCATCATCATCATCATCACTGGCATCGTGGTCCAGTCCAGGATCCTCCACAGGTGGCGGATGTTGGTCATCGTCATCCAGGATGTGAGGCAACTCCTTCCGCACTGCCAGGTTGTGTAGCATGCAGTAGACGATGACAATCTTGCACACCTTTGCTGGGGCATATGGGAGGGCCCCTCCTGTCTTATCTAGGCAGCGGAAGCGGCTCTTCAGGAGACCAAATGTCCGCTCAATCACTCTCCTGGTCCGACCATGTGCCTCATTGTAGCGCATCCGGGCTGGTGTCACAGGGTTCCTGAGGGGCATCAGCAACCACAGCATGTTGGGGTATCCGGAGTCACCTACATACAGACAATTGCACATTAGCTGAGTTGGAAAAGAGGGTGGAACACTACATTGCAGAACACACACAATGGTACAAAGTCAGTACACACCAACAAGACAGGCTCGCTGGTTCCGCATCTGTGACATCATCCTCGGGATGCGACTACTCCTCATCACGTAGGCATTGTGTGCAGAACCGGGGAAACGGGCACACACGTGTGAGATGCTCATATCTGCAAGACATACCACCAGTGCATTGACCGAATGGTAGTGTTTGCAGTTCCTGTATGCCTGCTCTTGGGCCTGTGGTGGTACCAAAGCCACAAGTGTCCCATCAATGGAGCCAATGACATGCGGCATCCTCCCCAGGGCATAGAAGTCACTCTTCACGTCAGTGAGTTGTTGAAGTCTAGGGAAATAGATGTACTGGTTCAGGTATCTCAACATAGCCTCCAAAACATCGCGGAGCACACGGCTGAACATGGTCTGTGACATCCCACCAGCAGACGCCACAGTGTGTTGAAAGGTACCAGTGGCAAAGAAGTGTAGGGCTGCCATCACCTTCACCTTGGGGGTCAGCGCTGTAGGGTATGTCCGGCCAGGATGCAAATGTGGGGCCAACCGCACCGTCAATTCCTCAATCAGTGGCCTGGTGAAGCGGTACCGTCGGATGCAGTCCCGTTCAACCACTGTTGCAAGGTCAGGGACTGGTCGATGGACAGCTGGTGCCCTGCAGTGCATAGGTGAAGAAAGAAAGATTGTCAGTCACCCCACATATGTGGCATAGACCAGACTCAATTTCACATGATTACGAGACACAAGTACATGATGCGTGTGCCGTTCCGTAAGGACATGTATGGCACCTACATGGCTAACATCTAACATCACAGTTCAATATGTGCCCTCAACAAGTCCCAGGTTGTGCTATGGGATATCATTAGGCTGTGTCACAGTACCCATGTACTGCTGTCACGTTCCAAACACACACCACAGTGACATGTGAGGACAGATGTGCCCCAGGCATCACAGCTCATCGACAGGTAGATTCCCAGGGACCCTGTATTGCCACATGGACACTGGCATGACATGGTGCATCATGAATACACCACAGCTAAACAACCATGACCCCCACAGGTAGTGGTCCCTGTTGCCTCGGCAGGACAGACATGGACGTCTGTGACACATACACGCACAACATCAAAGTCCATGCACAAACAACGTGGATGTGGAGACTGTCTCCCATTGTGCACATGGAATCAGAGACATTGTAAACACAACATGCACACAGACTGTGGAGGGCCATCACAATTGTGGCAATGGGTCACCCTGGGACGTACATACCGTCCCAAATGTGACATGACATACACATACACAACCGTGAAATGTGACCATGCCACATGCCCTGAAATGAACAGTTGCACACCACAGTGTTCATGTGCACAACACACCAAGGATTCTGTCCCCATGAACACGTGCACAGCCTGGGAGTGGCTGCCCCCAAGTGCCACCCAAAAAACAACATGTTGACCCCCATGCACGGAACAGGTAATGCAACCTTACATGCCTTAGGATACAGTGTGGACAGGCTGTGGTGTTGTAGGTGTGCCCCTCACTCCCTGGGAAGTATATGTGGCTGGCATATGTTCACCTGTGACAGGCATGGTGACATATGCCAGTGACTTGTACAGGGACGCGTTGAACAGCAATGGACCGATCGGTGTGCCCGGCCGGCCCATTGCATTCAATGTGAGAGGGTACGCGTTGAACAGCAATGGACCGATCGGTGTGCCCAGCCGGCCCATTGCATTCAATGTGAGCGGGTACGCGTTGAACAGCAATGGACCGATCGGTGTGCCCGGCCGGCCCATTGCTTTCAATGTGAGCGGGTACGCGTTGTATCCCGGGTACGCGTTGTACAGCAATGGACCGAACGGTGCGCACACATTGGCTGGGGCCTGGCATGGCAACGGACGCTTTTTCGAAGCTCCAACGAGTCTGATGCAGTGAATTCAGTTGGCCAGCCACAACAATGTTGCAAAATCATGGGTGTCATGAAGTTGAAGATTTGAAGGATGCTGTGGGCATGTATTAGTGCTGCTATTCCATGGATTGGTCAGATTCAGAAGATGCAAACGACTTGGACCTATCACTTTGGACACATGGGACAGTATCTGCCTCTGCAGCACACATATAATGCTGGCTGTTCCCCTGAGAGCTCACTTGCCTGCACTACATGCTCCAGGACGACATCTGCCACCAACACTGCTGCTGTTTATGCATCCTCTGGCTCCTGCAATGGCACGTACTGTGGAGAGAGCCCCAGCCTTCAGCCTTGAGGAGAACCAGGCCCTGCTGGACAGCCTCCTTCCACAGTACAGCAATCTGTGTTGAAACCAGGGGAGCAGGTGAGTGTGCTGTCCACTGCATCACTAATTGTGCATGTTGTCTGACTAGCAGGACTTTCAGTGTGCACACCACTGGCTAGCATGCCCACTGAGTAGTTGTCACACCCCAAAGTGTGTAGTTACATGCACTGAACTGGTACAGTGCAGTAACAGTGCATTCCAACTAGGTTTACTTCCCATGCAATGATACCATGTAGTGACTGCTGGCAAACTGTTCATAGCCATTGTTGCACTGCCTGTGTACATCATATGCCCCTGTGATTGAGACATGTATATCCAACTGTGTGATGCACGTATATGTTGCATGTGTAGTAATGGCCTTTTCACTTTGTCATCCTCACAGGTTGATGCCCACCAGAAGCAGAAAATCTGGCTGACCATCGCCCGGAAAGTAAGATCCGTGGGGGTCTACAGGCGCAGGATCCGCAACTGCCAAAAGAGGTGGCAGGACCTTCGTGGCTGGACCCGGAGGATCGCAAGGGTCCAGCTGAAGCTGTCGCCTCCTCGCTGGAAGGCGGACACCGGACCCTGACCCCCACATGCTCCGGATCCTGGCGGTGGTCTTCCCTGACCTGGATGGGCAGCTGAAGGACAGACAGCAGCAAGGAGGGGGTGAGTCCATGACTGCACTGTGCACTTTGTCTGACATGCTATATGCCCTCCTCTGGCCTGGTTAAACTTCCACAGTACATCAGTCATGTGGTCCAGGACCCATGTCCCTCATTTGTGACATGCCCACTTCTCCTCTGATACGCATATGTGTGGCCCTTATAGTCAGGAAATTGTGTCATTTGGGGAATGTGTCATTGCATTTTGCTTTGCTCAAGGTGGGGGACAGCATTTGTTCCCGTGACTATGTTGTGCGATTCATGGGTGGGTCAATTGCTTACACAATGCCTAAGTTCTGACATGTGATCTGGGTGTAACTTTGATATGTGGTCCGCTTGCTGCTCTGACTCACCACATGTCCCTGGGGAATTTGGCACACACCCATGCTGCTGGTGGGAACAATGTTTGGGCCTCAGGAGTATGTGTATCCAGTGTGTCACACATGCTTAGCCACCTGCCTACTGTCCAGGACTCATCCCTCTTACAGGTGGAGCTGGACAGTCATGCCTACTCCAGGGCATACAATACACTCTGTACTCCCACTCCCGTGTATCATCTGGCATGTTGTGATCAGTGAAATGTACCCTCAGGTGTCTGCCTCTGTCTCATTGTGCTGTGTCTTCGTTGTCAGGACTACTGGTATGTTTATCGGTTAGGGCTCAGCATGCCATCTGAGATGTGACCATGATAGACGATACTTCTGTGACTTATAGGTGTCTGATCACTTGACTGTGCACAAAGGTGTTTGCGACTGTGACTTTCAGGCAGCTGTATTTTCATTCACAGCACACTGTGAGGTGCTCATGTTCAGAGAGTTGTGTTTCATGTCCCCCATATGTCCAGTTGGTATGACGTGGACAAATAGTAGTACAGATGATGTGGTTTTTGGGGGATGGACATGTGCACTTGTCAGTCACATAACTTGCATTCCCCATGCCCTCGGATTGTGACACAGTGCAGACTGTTGTTGGCTGGCTGCCATGGCCATGTGACTTGAGACAGTAATGTATAACTTTGCACGCATTCCTGTGTCATGGCATTAAACTTCCTGGGACTGATCCTGCAGGGGAGTGACATGTGCAACATGCACCCCATTGTGGCATTGACTATCCAGACATGGGTGCATCATGGTGTCTGGTGCTGGTATGCATCACATGCATTTCTAATTAGACTCTGGCCATCCCTTTATCCGGACACCTGCACTGACTCAGTGGCAAGAGATGTGATGTGTGCATGTTCACATACTTCACCGTGTTCCCTGCAGTGTCCAACAACTGTGTAGGTGGTGCATGTGTCCACACTGGGGTCTTACCATCAGACAGGCACCAGACAGATGGGTGCAAGGGCAGGAGGGGTGTGAGTCCCATGGTTGACCATCAGACTGACAATTGGCTTCCCCAAATCTGTGTGAGGACTTTAGGCAATGTTCAACTAAGGATGCCAGGGCTTGCTCTGTAATGTGCTGTACTTACTATGGTGTGTGCGGTCAGTGCAGGTGACTGATGTTTGTCTGTTTCCCTAATTGTTTGCAGATACATCCATGGCCACAGGAGGGGACAGCTCCACGGACCAGGAGGAGCAGCGGAGCCAGACTGGGTCAGCATTGGACGAGTGGTCAGAGGGACCCAGTGGCACGGAGGGCGAGGGAGCCACACCGAGGAGTCTTCAGCACCATCCACCTCAGCTGGGGACCACAGCAGCTCGGAGGATGACTCCCTTGTGGAGGCGGGTCTCAGCAGCCACCAAAGGCCAGCTAGTCTGTCTGGCCCCGCCACCACCACCACCGCCCTCCCATTGGCTCCCATTCCTGAGGTCCGTGGAGGCTCCCGTGCCCGGGAGCGTGTCTCCTTCGTGCCAGGCACCGCAGCCCCTGCCCCTGTGTCCCCTGCTGCCCTGAGTGAGGAGTCTGTGTACCTCCTTCGGCAGCTCCATGTAGGGCAGACAGCAATGCTGAGTGTCCTCCATGCACACACCACTCTGTTGACACAGCTGGTGTCGTTCATGGAGGGCATCTCGACGGGTATGTCTGCCCTACAGAGGAGCAATAGGTCCATGGACTCCTCCCTGACGGCAGCAGTGTCCCTCCTCCAACAGTCCCTCACCCCTCCCACCTCTGCCCCATCCACACTTCCTGCACCCCTACCTGTCCAAAGCACATGCACACCTGCACAGTCAACCAAACACACAGACACGAACAGCACAGACACCCAAGAGTAAGGCAAGACGTGCACACAAGCATCCTCAGGGGACTGATACCACAGACACAGGGGATGGGGAACACACACACACACAGGCATCCACATTCACTCCGCAGTCCTCCAAATCCTCTCCCTCCAAGACCCCTTCCCTTGCCTCGCCTGCTACCCCACCTACACAGCAGATCTTCCTGTGTGACCTCGGCCTCTTCCCCTCCATTCCTGCTGATCCAGCATACCAGGGGAAGAGGAAGTCCACCCACACAGAGAGGAGTGCCCCTCGCCCCCGGACACCCTCCCCCAGGCGCAGGCAGACACAGGAGCCCATTAGGAAGTCCCCCGGAGCAGGAAGAGCAAGACCACACCACCACCACCACGCAGCTCCAGCGCCCAGTCTCTCTCCTCTATCCCCCAGGCCACCACTGCACAGGTTCCCCCGCCACACCCTGCCCCAGGTTTCCCCACACACCGATACCGCATCCCCAGACTGCTTAGGCCCTCCCCCCCTGCGACTTGCTCTTCCACCCCCAACCCAGACGCTCTGCCTGTTAGTGGCACTGTTGTGGGGACCGGGTCCCCCCCCTCTGTCCTGCCCACCTCATCTGCCCACCCTTCCACTCCCTTGGAGTCATGCACTGCAGTGGAGTCCACAACCACCACGTCTGACTCGGGCACTGCAGTGGGTACCCAGTCCACTACATCAGTCCAGCCCACTGCAGTGGTTGCAGCACCCACACCAACTGACTTGTGTACCACAGTGGTGCCGGCCCCCCTGAGTCAGACACCTCCACTGCAGTTGCCGGTGACACTCCTGCACCCACCACCCCTTCACTGCCTCACTCTGCCATCCCCTGATCCTGTCCCTGCGGTGCCTGGCCTGCCCCTTGTATGCCCCTCCAAGGGGATGTCCCCCAACCGTACCAGTGCAGGCAAGCAATGTGTGACCAGTTGTCACTTCTCACCCCGTTGGTACTGTGATTTTGGACTGGCCATTGGCCTTAGTTTCTTTTGGACTTCCGTGTTTACCCTGACATTTGCTGAATAAAGCCCTTTTTGTTTACTTTTGGGTTTTCTTTTGATGTACATGATGTGGATGAGTAGCATCCTGCATTTGCAGTTGTAATAGTGTTCACATCAGGACGAAGAAGTGTTGCAGTGATGGACTCCATGTGGTCCATGGGATATGTGTCCTGTTGTAGTTTAGCTCTATGGCATCCTTTGCTACAGTCTGAGGGTGTAATGTTCAGCATTTGACACAGGGATGTCCTTTTTGCATTTGTAAATGAACATCTTTGTCTTACACTGATGCACATCTGGTGGGCTTACCACTGTTCAATGTTCCGATTTCCCTGACTGTGTGCCCAGCTCCACTGGACATGCAGTTTTGCACATCAATGTCGAAGGACTCATCTGTGTATACAGTGCAACTTGCTTGACACGTGTTTGGTGTGTGTGCAGATGACTGACGTGACACTCCCGTACCCAGGCTGATGTGAGCAGAGCCTTCTGTGTGTTGTGGTTGTTGACTCACTGACGGAGTGTTCTGCTGACATGTTTGGGTCGTGCACAGACAAGGTTTGGCACAGCGGACTTTCCACAGGAGTGGAGTGCCCTCATGGCAGTGTGTAATCTGGTGACATTGCGTGGGCCTGTGTTGTGTAAGCATGTCTGTGAGTGTTCCCTTCCCTTTTCCTACACAGGCTGTGTCCCTAGGGATGTTCCTGTTTGTGATGCTTGCTGAGTTGTTCTGTGTTCATCCAGCATCTTGGACCTGGTTTCTCTGTGATGTGGGTGCATGGCAATCTAATGTTCATGAGGTTGTCATAACAACTACAAATAAATCTGGTGGTCTATTAAAAGGAGCCAATACTGAATCATAAATTAACACAACAGTGCCAACACCCTAGATACCAAAATACATGAAATCAAATAAATGACCTTGTCGGATTTCCATCAACTACCAAGAGTGGTCAGTGTCATCATTTGGATACCCTTCCTTCCTACCACTACTCTTCTAAATCACAGAAGAGAATCATGTGGATCGGATTTCGGCCAAGTCACAAAAATCACAAAAGGAGGAAGTAAAGATAGAAAAAGGTGAGACCATATGTTCATTGAGTAACCGGCCTCACGCCAGTATCTTCATTTATTTAGGGTGATGAAAAACTAAGTGCAGTGCATGTGAGTGAAGTTAAAAAGGAGTTGGAATAGAGAAAAACAATTTTTTAATACAAATATCTCTTCCACTCCTACTCTAAAAATAGTGCAGAAGCAGCTTTGAACACATAGGCCGCTTGCAGTGTGGTCAACTAGTTTCAGCCCAATGGGCCAATTGCCCAGGCTTTCTTCAGGACCTAAACAATACCTACTTTCGCTACTGCATTCCCAATTGGGTCATAAAACATTTAACATTTATGTGTATAAAAATGGCATAAAATACGACCTTCTACATGGTCATTCTTCCGTACAAACGGAGAATTCTTCACACCTGTAACACATAAACACATATAAACAATTGTGAAATAATAAAACAATAACACGAGCTCCCTTGCATTAATTAGTCTACATGGATGACTTCATTGGTTACTTCATATGCCAATAAGTCAAGTTACACCGCTTTATCCTTTTTATTATATAATTATCGGTGCACTCACCTTTCTTGTGTAAAGTCAAAACCTCACCTCACCCGGTAAATACTCAGGTATGGGAGACCCCGCCCTGAAAATAGAGGAACGGCACTTTTAAGGGAGTTTCATTCATCTATCCCTTATTTAGTATATTATAATTTATACTTCCCAGTTCAGGAACGAACGTATCTAAAAAAGAGAGGAACACCTACACTAACAATTTCCAAAATTAAAATTAAAAACTGAAGGTTCAGAACCACCTTCGCCTGACTCTTATCAACCATCTGAGTTGTACCTCTTTGCTACAATAATCCAGAGAATGTCAATAAATACTACTAGTTGTCTCTCTTATTCCTAAATTAGCGCACCAATACATATATGGCACCTGGAACCCATCAGGCTATCTCAGTTCATGAGCTCAAACACTCATCTATCACACACGAACATACTAAGTATGTATATACATCTGCTCTATACCTAGTGAGGAAAACGCTTGATGTACTCAACGTACTCGCACACAGGTGAAAATATCTACTACATATGTGTGTGTATGCATCTGCTCTATACTCAATAAGGAAAACGCTTGATGTACTAAACGCATTCACAAATAGGTAAGAATATCGATCTTTTGCTACAACTGCAAATGCGATAAAAATGAAAATGACCACAACACCAGTCTCGTGGTTCTGACAAGCATACATTAATGATATATACTGCTTTCATGAACGCTGTATGATACACTCACACAATAGCGACGCGGGAGAATCTAAAATCCTACCTCTCCGTCGGTGCCTCGAGCTCTCCTGAGTCAATGGGAGGTGCGTCAGTGCTTCTCAATCCTGACTATGTACGTTACGCATGACTTCCGTTAATTGGGATTGGCGTCACTCTGAACTACAGAATGATGTCATGAAGTCCGGAAACTGTAGTTCTTTGTTAAGAATTAAGATTTAGCGTCAGTGCTTATCAATCCTGACTATAACGTTACGCAGGACTGCCGGCAATTAGAAATGGCATCACTCTGAACTACAGAATGACGTCATGATAACCGGAACCTGTAGTTCTTTGTTAAAAAATAGGAAAAGAAGAAAAATTAAATTCATATTCATATCGCTACCATCCTGTCGTATACACATTTATTTTGTCCAAATATATGACAGGACGCAACAACTCCTTAATAAGTATATATAAGATAAGGATATGTACAAAAATCACACGTGCACTCTTTCTTTTAACTCCATGGTATCATTACAGATAGAGTCTCTAATATTCTTTCATTGTCTGAAATCCAAACGGTTTATTCAGAAGGATACATCTACATATCTTGACATATCCATCACTCTGCTAATCAATCTAAATGATATGGATACATCACAATACGCGATCAAACCTACTACAGAACCGAATGTAAAAACTATATGATTGATGGTTACGACTGCCCTACTCTTGTCTGAACTACAGTATTATAAGGCAGTCCAAGGTACACCATCATTCAGACCTTTGGTATCACTATGTAGTTTAAACACCCACTTCTGTTCCTTATTAAAGAGAAATCTGGCTTTATCAGAAACGTGAGATGGTATATATGGTTTTTCCAAGACTGTCCATGCAAATTCATCTGCCTTATGATCAAACTCAGCAAAATGCTTCGTTAGTTTAGTATTAGTTTTTCTACATCTAAATGTGCTTTTATGTTCTAGCATTCTAAACTTCACTTTGCGAGTTGTCATGCCCACATATTGATATTTACAGGGGCACTGTATCAAATAAATCAAATTGTCGCTGTTACAATTAGAGAAAGTGTTTTGCACCCAAGGTCTCTGAGTCCCAATATCAACTGTTTTTGAATTTTTTGTTTGTGGGCAAATCGCACAGGCTCCACAAGGGAAATGGCCCTGAACTGCCGGTAAATCCCAAAGTGTGCCTACTTTCTTTGACCCATGCTCCTTCGGTCGTGTGTGCACCAATTTGTCACGGAGATTATACCCTCTCTTAAAGGCGAACAAAGGCAGTGGTATTTTGTCTTGACAACTATTCAACAATCGCCAATTTTGCGAATACTCTTCTGGATGCCATTAGTCAATGTCCTGAAAGTATTTACAAAAGTCAGGCGTCCCAAAGGTGGTTTCTTGATCTGGGGTTCCAAAAGCGCCTCTCTATGATTATTAGTAGCGCGTTTGTATGCCCGTTTAATGAGTTTTTTAGGATATTTCTTCTCTATCAATTGATGAGACAGATTCTGGGCATGTTGCTTATATTGTTCAGAAGAAGAACAATTCCTTCTCAATCTTAAAAATTGGCCAAACGGCAAATTATCCCGCAGGGCCTTCGGATGTTGACTGTCATACCTAAGGAGGGAATTCCGAGCCATTGGTTTCCGATAGAGTTCACTTGCTAAGCCTGTTGGCGTAACAAAAATAGATAGATCAAGAAAAGCTATTCTGGTCTTATGAGCCTCAAGTGTAAATCTTAAGAAATTGTTGCGTGTGTTTAGCCATTGGTGGAACTGTGATAACGATTCAAGATCACCACGCCACACTACAAAGATGTCGTCGATATAACGCTTCCATAGTTTTATCGACTCATGGAAGGGATTATCATCATTTAGTACATGTTGTTGTTCAAAAGTGTGGACGTAAAGATTCGCCAAACTCGGCGCAAAAACACTCCCCATGCTTGTTCCAGAGATTTGGAGGTAAATCGTTTCTTCGAACTTGAAGAAATTATCTTTCATGGCCAAATGGGCCAAGGTCATAATAAAATGGACAGGTGTAATAGAGTCCAGATCAGTGTTATTCAAAATTGAAGCAATTGTGTCCAACGTCTCATCTTGAGGAATGGACGTATATAATGATTCGACATCGAAGGAGACTAACAGGTCTCTCTCCTGGTCGAATTCCACTGTAGGTAAAAGACGCAACACATCTTTCGTATCCTGAAGATACGTCGGCATCTTTTTACTAAAGGCCTCAAGAAAAAATCTACAAAAGTGGACAATGGCTCTAAAATTGAACCTATCCCAGATATTATGGGTCTGCCTGGCGGTGGTCGTTGGCTCTTATGTACTTTTGGCAAAGTATAAAGTACGGCATCACAGGGTGAGCAATTTGAAGAAATGCTGTTTCCTGTGATGTGATCCACCCTTCATTGTGTGCTTCTTCCACTACTTCAGTAATGGCTTTCCGGATTCTCTCTGTAGGATCTTCTTTGAGTGGACGATAAAATCTCCTATCACCCAATTGCCTTAAACATTCGGCTTGATATGCCTCAGTTTCTAAGATAACAATGGCTCCGCCCTTGTCCGCGGGCTTAATTGTTATCTCACGGTCTTCTGTGAGTGCTCGTAAGGCCACTTGTTCGCCTTTAGGCAAGTTACTGTAATTTCTTCTTTTATTAGTACATAGAGCAGTAATTTCGTCTTGCAACGTTCTCTCAAATATGAGTACTTGTGGTGGTACACTATGTAACGGAGGATTGAAAGTGGACCGCTTCTTTAGCCCAGTATTCATCATCTCTGTCGAGGACTGTATCGATTCCTTGTCCTTGAAAAAATAGTGCAATCGTATCTTGCGAAAAAATCTAGCAAGTTCGCATTGCAATAAAAAATCATCTCCATCTGACGTCACTACAAAGCCAAGACCTTTGTTGAGGACTCCTTCCTCATCTTGAGTCAAGCTCTTATTGCTCAAATTCACTATTAGGTCGCTTCCGCGCTCCTCCCTTGTAGTGGTTGATTCTGCTTGGTTTTGCTGCGCATGTCCATCTGTTGGAACCCTGTTGGTGGTTGGTTCCAATGGACTTGTGGTTGCCGATTCTTTCTTCTGCCTCGATATCTTCCTGGGCCAGACCCTAAAAAGACTGATTATTGAAGTCTTGTGGATACATCTGAAAAGGAGCTCCTGGTGGTTGGAAATGTTGTGGCGGAAAACCCCATGGTGTGGGAGGCCACCATTGTTGGAAATGAGGTGCTGTCTGTCCTCTCCAAGTAGCTCTTCTCCCTCGACCTCTGAACTGTTGTCTAGTTGTTTCCGGAAATTCTGAATCACTTGAACTGTCTTCAGAGCTACTACCTGAATATGTAGAACCATATCTTCTGCCTTTCCTGTTGAACTCTGGGGGGGTATAGCTCTCGCTAGTGTAAGGATAAACCACCTCATGTTTAAACTTAGCCAGATCTTTCTTAAATTTCTCTATTTTGGATACAAGTATTGAATCCTTGAATTCTTTATTCAATTTATTCGATTCTTCTTGATTCTTTTTATAGAGGGTAACCGTAATAGTAGTTTTAATTTGTGCCTCCATTACTTGTATCTCAATGAGAATGGCATCAGCTATCCGTTTTGCAGTGCTGATTATCAAGATTAGCCAATCACGCGTACAGCGCCATGCTATTAAGGACCAATCTTTTAAGAAAACTTTATCCTGAAGAAAAAGGCGGGGAGCATTCGTGACAATCAGGCCCGGAGGCGCACAATTGCCTCGCAAATACTCAGCCATTATTGCGCCATGTATCAAGGTGCGCGAGTGGGATTTTTCAATATCAAAACCTTACTCCAATCATCAATATTAGAACCACCAGAACTGGAAATGCTATCTAATATGCTTGGTGTATTATCTAGTATAGTTTGATAAGTAGCATCATCATATGCTAAACCACTGAACTCTGCCATTTCAGGGGAAAAAATATATATAGTGTGTGTCTACTCTTATAAAAACGTCCAAAACCTAAGCTGCAGCATACAATCACTAATTATCTATCCTACAGGTATAGAAAAAAGTGTCTATAATCTCAGACCCGCAGCCATCAGCTGCACAAGAACATTAATTACAACTCCACAGGAGAAAGGGTCCTAGGGAAAGTTTAACGACCAGACTACAGATTTAATCCCCAATACAACTGATAACAACTACAAATAAATCTGGTGGTCTATTAAAAGGAGCCAATACTGAATCATAAATTAACACAACAGTGCCAACACCCTAGATACCAAAATACATGAAATCAAATAAATGACCTTGTCGGATTTCCATCAACTACCAAGAGTGGTCAGTGTCATCATTTGGATACCCTTCCTTCCTACCACTACTCTTCTAAATCACAGAAGAGAATCATGTGGATCGGATTTCGGCCAAGTCACAAAAATCACAAAAGGAGGAAGTAAAGATAGAAAAAGGTGAGACCATATGTTCATTGAGTAACCGGCCTCACGCCAGTATCTTCATTTATTTAGGGTGATGAAAAACTAAGTGCAGTGCATGTGAGTGAAGTTAAAAAGGAGTTGGAATAGAGAAAAACAATTTTTTAATACAAATATCTCTTCCACTCCTACTCTAAAAATGAGGTTGTCATCCCAGGTTGTCTTTGTTGTCAGTGCTGGGGATGTGGGCAAACGCAGATGGGACACATTCAGGATTCCCCTTGGCACTTGTTGTTTACACGAGTCATGTGATTTACAGTTTGTGTTAGCTTTCAGTGATTGTGACACGTTGTGTGTGTGACTGCTGCCACTGCTCAGGGTCAGAGCTGCAATGTTGGTAGTTGTGTACGTGTGTTCTTCGTGTGTCACCTTGGCTTCTTCATTGTATCAAGGTGCGCGAGTGGGATTTTTTCAATATCAAAACCTTACTCCAATCATCAATATTAGAACCACCAGAACTGGAAATGCTATCTAATATGCTTGGTGTATTATCTAGTATAGTTTGATAAGTAGCATCATCATATGCTAAACCACTGAACTCTGCCATTTCAGGGGAAAAAATATATATAGTGTGTGTCTACTCTTATAAAAACGTCCAAAACCTAAGCTGCAGCATACAATCACTAATTATCTATCCTACAGGTATAGAAAAAAGTGTCTATAATCTCAGACCCGCAGCCATCAGCTGCACAAGAACATTAATTACAACTCCACAGGAGAAAGTTCCTAGGGAAAGTTTAACGACCAGACTACAGATTTAATCCCCAATACAACTGATAACAACTACAAATAAATCTGGTGGTCTATTAAAAGGAGCCAATACTGAATCATAAATTAACACAACAGTGCCAACACCCTAGATACCAAAATACATGAAATCAAATAAATGACCTTGTCGGATTTCCATCAACTACCAAGAGTGGTCAGTGTCATCATTTGGATACCCTTCCTTCCTACCACTACTCTTCTAAATCACAGAAGAGAATCATGTGGATCGGATTTCGGCCAAGTCACAAAAATCACAAAAGGAGGAAGTAAAGATAGAAAAAGGTGAGACCATATGTTCATTGAGTAACCGGCCTCACGCCAGTATCTTCATTTATTTAGGGTGATGAAAAACTAAGTGCAGTGCATGTGAGTGAAGTTAAAAGGAGTTGGAATAGAGAAAAACAATTTTTTAATACAAATATCTCTTCCACTCCTACTCTAAAAATGAGGTTGTCATCCCAGGTTGTCTTTGTTGTCAGTGCTGGGGATGTGGGCAAACGCAGATGGGACACATTCAGGATTCCCCTTGGCACTTGTTGTTTACACGAGTCATGTGATTTACAGTTTGTGTTAGCTTTCAGTGATTGTGACACGTTGTGTGTGTGACTGCTGCCACTGCTCAGGGTCAGAGCTGCAATGTTGGTAGTTGTGTACGTGTGTTCTTCGTGTGTCACCTTGGCTTCTTCATTGTATCAAGGTGCGCGAGTGGGATTTTTTCAATATCAAAACCTTACTCCAATCATCAATATTAGAACCACCAGAACTGGAAATGCTATCTAATATGCTTGGTGTATTATCTAGTATAGTTTGATAAGTAGCATCATCATATGCTAAACCACTGAACTCTGCCATTTCAGGGGAAAAATATATATAGTGTGTGTCTACTCTTATAAAAACGTCCAAAACCTAAGCTGCAGCATACAATCACTAATTATCTATCCTACAGGTATAGAAAAAAGTGTCTATAATCTCAGACCCGCAGCCATCAGCTGCACAAGAACATTAATTACAACTCCACAGGAGAAAGGGTCCTAGGGAAAGTTTAACGACCAGACTACAGATTTAATCCCCAATACAACTGATAACAACTACAAATAAATCTGGTGGTCTATTAAAAGGAGCCAATACTGAATCATAAATTAACACAACAGTGCCAACACCCTAGATACCAAAATACATGAAATCAAATAAATGACCTTGTCGGATTTCCATCAACTACCAAGAGTGGTCAGTGTCATCATTTGGATACCCTTCCTTCCTACCACTACTCTTCTAAATCACAGAAGAGAATCATGTGGATCGGATTTCGGCCAAGTCACAAAAATCACAAAAGGAGGAAGTAAAGATAGAAAAAGGTGAGACCATATGTTCATTGAGTAACCGGCCTCACGCCAGTATCTTCATTTATTTAGGGTGATGAAAAACTAAGTGCAGTGCATGTGAGTGAAGTTAAAAAGGAGTTGGAATAGAGAAAAACTATTTTTTAATACAAATATCTCTTCCACTCCTACTCTAAAAATGAGGTTGTCATCCCAGGTTGTCTTTGTTGTCAGTGCTGGGGATGTGGGCAAACGCAGATGGGACACATTCAGGATTCCCCTTGGCACTTGTTGTTTACACGAGTCATGTGATTTACAGTTTGTGTTAGCTTTCAGTGATTGTGACACGTTGTGTGTGTGACTGCTGCCACTGCTCAGGGTCAGAGCTGCAATGTTGGTAGTTGTGTACGTGTGTTCTTCGTGTGTCACCTTGGCTTCTTCATTGGTGTGTGACTATGGCCAGGATCCCATTGATTGTGGTGGATTTCACATCATGCCCATGTACGGCATACTGTGCTGTGTGTCAGACATTGACGAGTCTTGTTGACTGGCCATGTGTGATGGGTTTCTGCACCTTAGTTCCCACCACCACCCCTGGTATTGTCATGGGTGCATGTGCAATGTCACCAGTCCATGTGAGCTTCACTGCTGCACATTGGTGGAGATCAGGGTGTGTGGTGTTGAGTGTGTGCAAAAGTGAGTTGTTGCACGGCCAGACCCCTACCTCCATATTGGCCTTGGCTGGCAGGCCGTGCTGATTGATTGGAGCTTGTGTAGGTGTGATGGTAGTTAGTTGCTCACAGTGTGAACGACATCTAACATTGTCATCACAGTGGGATTATCATGCAGGCTAGTGTCAGCACAATATGGGGTCCCTGGGGGTAGTGCTGTGGTGGGTCTGTCTCTTGCTGTGTTAGTTGCTGTTCCTACAAGCTTGTGTGACATGTGTAATTTGTGCTCCCTCTCATCTAACAATGCCTGATTGCCCACATAGGGGATTTGGATCCATGAGTTACTTTTGTGTGGCACTGTATGTGCACCTGTGTAATTGGTATTCAGGCCTCATCATGTGTTGTGTGGTTGCCTGGGGACACTGGCACCCCCCTCACCTGTTGTGTTTGATGTGCAGTGTGGGTCTGCCTGTTTGTGTTTGTGCATCTGCACCACTGCATTGGCATATCTTTAGTGTGCCATTGGCTGTATGTTGTTTGTTGGGTTTCACCTGCTGTCCCTGGGACTCCTAGGTCATCAGTCAGCACAATGATCATTGTTTGTGTGTCCCATTGCTGCCATGGTATGTTATTTGTTCACCTCACATCTACAGTCTCCACAAGGTATCTCCATTTGTGTGCCCATTGGTGCAACTATGTGGGTCTGCATTATGATGGTCACTTCTGTCATTGTGTCATTGATGGATGTTGACAGTGTCAGCCCCCATGGGTGATGTTTGTCTGCACATGGCCAAAGGTATGTCTTATTTGCACTGCACTGTTTGCCTCCCCCAATCTATGTTGCTATGGGACACAAGCACTACTTTGCCACTGATGTGTTTGTTGTTCTGTGACCAGGAATCATCCATGCAGTTTGGCAGTTGCAGCTTTTTCAATGTCAACACTTACATTTTGGTCACTGTGATGATGGGGGTTTAGACCCCATTGCCACAATGTTCAAAATGTGCTTCAGCTATGGACCCCACACTTACCTTTTGGTCACTGTGATGATGGGGGTTTAGACCCCATTGCCACAATGTTCAAGATGTGCTTCAGCTATGGGCCCCACACTTACATTTTGGTCACTGTGATGATGGGGGTTTAGACCCCATTGCCACAATGTTCAAAATGTGCTTCAGCTATGGACCCCACACTTACCTTTTGGTCACTGTGATGATGGGGGTTGGACCCCATTGCCACAATGTTCAAAATGTGCTTCAGCTATGGACCCCACACTTACCTTTTGGTCACTGTGATGATGGGGGTTGGACCCCATTGCCACAATGTTCAAGATGTGCTTCAGCTATGGGCCCCACACTTACATTTTGGTCACTGTGATGATGGGGGTTTAGACCCCATTGCCACAATGTTCAAAATGTGCTTGAGCTATGGACCCCACACTTACCTTTTGGTCACTGTGATGATGGGGGTTGGACCCCATTGCCACAGTGGTCATGGTCTGCTTGCATTGTGGGGCCCACACACATATATGTGTGGCACATGTGATAGGGGGTCACATTGTATGTTCAAAGTCATGTTCAGTGTTGTAGGCATTTGACACAGTCTACACACGCTTGTCATGGTGTTGGGGGGGATGTCTTTTTGTTGCATTCCTTATGTTGGTGTGTGCTTGTTGTGTCATGCATTACCCATCCTATGAGTGGGGGTGTTGTTGGTGGTAGGCATCCTGCCCCCCATGGGTAGGGGTGGTGGTAGGGGTAGGCATCTAGCACCCCCTGGGTAGGGGTGGTGGTAGTGGTAGGCATCTTGCACCCCATGGGTAGAGGTGGTAGTAGTGACAGGCATCCAGCAACCCCTGGGTGGAGGTGGTAGTAGTGACAGGCATCTAGCACCCCCTGGGTAGGGGTGATGGTAGGGGTAGGCATCTAGCACCCCTGGGTAGGGGTGGTGGTAATGGTAGGCATCTGGCACCCCCTGAGTAGGGGTGGTAGTGGTGGTAGGCATCCAGCCCCCATGGGTAGAGGTGGTAGTAGTGACAGGCATCCTGCCCCCATGGGTAGGGGTGGTAGTAGTGGTAGGCATCTGGCACCCCTGGGTAGGGGTGGTGGTAGTGGTAGGCATCTGGCACCCCTGAGTAGGGGTGGTAGTGGTGGTAGGCATCCAGCCCCCATGGGTAGAGGTGGTAGTAGTGACAGGCATCTAGCACCCCCTGCGTAGGGGTGGTGTTAGTGGTTGGCATCCAGGCCCCTATGTGTATATGCGGCATTGGTGATAGCCATCCCGCCCCTATGGTGCTGCTGTTGCTGGTGTAAGTAATTTCTGCATCCCTATGTGTGTGTGTGATATGTCGGGTACGTGTGGTTTGTTTGTGTGGTGGGTGTCTGACTTACCTTCTGCGTCGTACGCGTCTGTGCCAGTTCCGGTAATAAATGTAGAATATTGGTAGGATCGGCACGATGGGATTCATGGTTGGTTCGTCTCGTTCGTCTTTCTCTTTGCTTCGCCTCGTCCTCGTCGCTGGCGTGTTCGACTCGTAGCCGTGGATCGTCTTGTGGCGCGAATCGGAGCTTATGTGCGCCTCTCCCGGATGCTTTGACGTGCCGTGCGTAGCGACGGGTTCGGCGCGTATTGAGGGTGCATCGTACTTGTCCGGCCGGACGGGGCTGCATTTTGGCTTCCGTGCGACTCGATTCTGCGTTTCCGGATCCGCCTCGGTCGGAGAACAGGACCTGTATTGGGTGAGTACGACTGGGTCGGGATTTGGGCAGTTGTGCGCATCGTACTTGCTCGTTCGGATGTATGTGCGAATCGGTCGGGAAAAAGGCATTCGCCTGGCTTTTTTCCCGGCCGAATGGTATTAGGTGCGCCTCCGACCGGGATCGGAATCGACCCCTAAGTATCCAAGCTCCCAGACTCCGGAGTCCGAACTGGTGCAAAAACAAAAAATCACTATAGTCATTAAGACTTGTACACATTAAAAACAAAAAAATATAACAATGAAGATTACGTAGAAAAAAACGGCAGGCTGCAATGTCATAATACTGCATAAATTGCCGGTAAAGAACATTCAAGTCAGGTATTGAGTGTATGTAGTGTTAAAACAAGTATACTTATTATTATGTACAGAAAAGCGGCACAAACGCCCAAAATAGTTCCAAAACGATCCTAAATTGCATTGCGTGCATTCTTGTAATGTAGCAGGCAAACATATAGGGGCCTATTACGATATCGGGCTGACGCATCTCGGAAATGGGACCAGCCAACCTCCAGTCGGCGGTCCCGACCCGCGGATTAGGATGGTCGCATTCCGACCTTTCCCTATGGGAGCATGTATTGCGGCCGTAAACCGGCCGTAGTACATGATCCCATAGGGAAATGGGAGGTGGTGTTAATCCCTGCACCCCGTGGCAGGCACCTCAAGGTGCCTGCCACGGGGTGCATGGATTAACAGGGGGGCAACATAGGTGCCCCCTCAGCCCCTAGCCGGAGGCTGCAGGCAGACGGTAGCCCTGCTAGGGACCCCATACTTGCTCTCCGACAGGTTTTCCATGTCGGAAAGCCCAACATGGAAAGCCTGCATGAGACCGAGTATTGTAATCCCAAGGGTGGAAAGGCCGCCCTTTGGGATTACGGGCCGGCCCCCGACCGGAATGACCGGCCGGTTTAATTTCTGACCGGCAGCATTGTAATGCGGCGGTGGGAAATTAAATCGAGATGCGGCCCGGAAAGGCTCCGACCGATGGTCGGAGCCTTTCCGGGCAGCATAGTAATCGGCCCTATAGTGTATAAACCAAAAACAGCACCAACGCCAAGTTTCTTTAATAAAATAAAGTTAGTTTCTAGAAAGATTTTCTATTTACTTCCCACATGCAAGATGCAAGTTATGTCCCCATATTATGAACCACTACTGTGTCTTCCGTGGCATACACTACAACCGGCACACATCACTCACATGCCATGCAATATTGAAAATAGTATATACACAGACACTAATAATCTCTCCTTTAAAGAGCACGAATAATAAGGGCCCTATATCCTCCACAACTCGCGTCCGAGATCACTTACCCATGTTCGGCATGAAGTCACATCCAGCAATTCATATACTCAATGTCCCAAACACTGTTCCCTCTAAGGTAGCGTGCAGGTGTGTGCGCGCGCACCTCTGTTTCCCTGAGCGCGCAGTGCTGTGTGTGAAGCGCACACACACACACACATCTCAGGAGAGCATTTGTGCGTCCAAAGGCAGAAAATGCTCCTGCCTTTGCTGCCTTTCTTTTCTAAATAGAGGCGCGGCTGCGGGACTGATTGTGGGCCTTTTGAAAGTATTTATGTTAAATGCAGCCCATGACGGGCGCTGCGATTAACATAAATACTTTCAAAAGGCAAACAATCAGCCCCGCAGTGGCGCTCTATTTAGAAATGAAATGCAGCAAGTCTATAAACATGAGGAGTGCTTTCAGAATCATATCATCTGAAAGCACACGTTCGTGCTTTTAAACTTGATGCATTTCTTTTCTAAATAGAGCAGGGCTGTGGGGCTGATTGTTTGCCTTTTGAAAGTATTTGTGTTAAAAATGCAGCCCTTGACGGGCACTGTGATTAACATAAATACTTTCAAAAAGCCCACAATCAGCCCCACAGCCATGCTACATTAAGAAAAGAAAAGCAGCAAGTCTACAAACACAATGTGGGTTTTCAGGCTCATCTGAAAGCACAAGTTGTGCTTTTAAACTTGATGCATTTATTTTCTTGCAGGCCGGCTGCGAGGCTGATTGTGGGCCTTTTGAAAATATTAATGTTAATCAAAACACCCGTCGAGGGCTGCATTTTTAACATAAATTCTTTCAAAAGGTGCTGGGGCCGAGGGGGCTAGTTCCCCACTTCGTCCTACCATCCCTGATCAAATTCATCCCCCTTGGTCTATGATGCCAACCCCATGCTTCTACATACACGTTCATCTCTGATCCTCCTAACGCCTCTAATCAAACGATGTACTCCTCATCTGCTGCCTGTTTGGACAGTCGCTGATTTTGCACATACACCAGCAGAGTAGCATCAGGAGAAGTCACTTGAACCTTGAATTTGGCGAGGAGGTGGTAACATCCATGAGGCAGACGAGTGCGGTTGTCAGTGATGGCCTCGGATAAAGCATCCAAAGATGACCATACACCTCTGTGGAATGTAGTAAAGAGTACTGTCTCCTGGCTTGGACTGATCTCCCGCCTCCTCCATCCCATCTGACACATTCCATGGAAAGGGTGTTGGCCTCATTCGCAGCCAACAGTGGACCACTTCCAAAGCATCACAGTCGCCGAAACAGGTGAAGAGGTATACTACTTACGTTCCCTTTTGTTGCCTCTGTCCCTCCCCTTTGCCATCATGTCTCCCACTGTTTACCTTCTCTTCTCCCACTCTTTTTTTTTCTCTTCTGCACCTTCCTTTCTCCTGTACTTCCGTTTTTACCCTTGTCCAACACTTTCCACTTTTCCGTCATGTATTCCTTTGTCATGCTCTTCTGTTGACACCCTTTATTCCTTTCCTCTCGCGCACCCTTCAATCCTTTCCTCACTCCCACCCTTCATTCCTTTCCTCACTCCCACCCTTTATTCCCTTGCACCCTTTATTCCCTTCCACCCTTTATTCCCTTCCACCCTTCATTCCCTTCCTCACTCTCACAATTCATTCCTTTCCTCTCTCCCACCATTTATTCCCTTCCTCACTCCCACCCTTCCCAGTGCTTCTCTCACTCTCTTCCTTTCGGTCACTGCTGCTATAGTCCCGCCCTTCCTCCTAGGTTGCTTCACGTTATAAACATACATACGTCCTTGAGTCTGGATCCGACCTGTGGAAGTTAGTATTCACTATTTCTATTTAATTTGCTGTGAGTTCTTGCTCATGCCTAAACGAATCCTGTGTTTTTCCCTGTGGCCCTTCTGGGCCTGACACCCCAGTTGGAGACTATCGATTCTGAGTTTAAAGAAATTCAGCGTTTGACAAAGTTCGGTATAATAGTGCATAACGTAGCTCGGATGTTTTGCCCAGAAGATTTAGTGGTGTTTTACCGTACAGCACTGTGTGAAGTTTCTCAGTTTACGATAAGGGCTACCACACCTAAAATCTGTTTATGTAGGTAGTGCCTTCTCACGCCCAAGAATTAGTGTGATAAATTTGTTGGTCCCCTTAGACAGAGGAATCTTAGGGCCTGATTCACAAATCTATTTGCATGCCTAAGGTGAATTTAGGTGTGCATATTCTTTTGATTTAGGAGTGTAAATCCACGCTTGATATTATCAAAAGCCACATACACTCACTCTCTTTCCGGGGGAGTATATTTTTGCCCGTAGGCAGGTAGAGGCTGTCCCAGGCTTGAAATGCACATGGGTTTTTTCACAAACTTTGAGCAAAGCTAGCCCACCCATTCAAATGCAGGTGTAAATTCTTTCAAAAGGCAAACCATCAACCCCGCATTTAGAAAGGAAATGCAGCAAGTTTTTATATAGTACAAACTCAACTCAAAGGTATTGGAGCACTTTACATGATTTATTATTATTATTTTTTTTTGGTATGCATGGGGAGATTAATTGATTTGCCCAGAATCACAGGATGTTAAGCTGACCCGAGACTCAAAACCCATCTCCGAAGTCGACAGCTCGAGCATTAAGTCACAACCTCTACCACAAGAGCGGAAGCATTTTCAATATTATATACAACTTGATGCAAAAAACAACCATTGACAAAGCCAATAGTCCTGGCTTCTTGTAGGTGTAATGTTACTTGTATTATATATCTGGTTGCAATGACAGAAGCAGCAAAATATCAGTCGGGTGGCACACTATGGGGCCGATTCCGATCTCGGCCGGTAGGGCTCCGAATCGGACTCGGCATTACCGGATCCGATTCGGAGCCCTGTTTCCCGACCGAGTCGGACGTGCGTCCGGGCGAGCGAGTACGATGCGAGCGTACGCGAAATCGCCGAAAGACTCGTTCGCGGGACCCAACCGCTCCGACCGACTCGCATGGACACAACTCGCACCGCGCAATGGAGACGTTCCCCGGCCGGGTAAGTACGATGCGCGCCGCGAGCAGTCCGACCGACTTGCGCCGTCCGGCTCGAAAGAGCAGTCGGAGCCGCACTTTGGGGGTCCGTGTCGGACCCCCTGTACGCCAAGCCGCGTGAGTCGCACACAGTGCATGTATGGCGCGACCCGCCTCAACGCGTACCCGCTGTAGGGGGCGCCCTTGTTCGCCTCGCACCCATTGAGTCAATGGGAGCCCGCGTACGCGTTGTACGACCGGCTCCCATTGACTTCAATGGGAGTCCGACCGAATCGAGTCCGATAGCATGCGAACGCATCGTACTCGTTCGGTCGGACTGCTAGGGTCCGATTCGGTCGGAAATCTCTCCGGGTCCGGCTCGGTCGGAGAGATTTGCGGCCTGAATCTGAATCGGCCCCTATGTGATGCACATATTTTTAGCTTAATTGCTTTTAAGCCACGCCTGTAATTGCATCGATTACACCCCTTTGAGAGACCCCCTAGTTTTTTCATCCCACTCAAAGCCCTGGTCTACACGCGCAGTCGGGTTCTTGGCGCACATAGCCTTGGCTGCAGCGCACAGAGACCTTACTCTGCCGCACACAGAGGAAACAAATTAGAGGGAACATTTGCCCCAAACAGTGTAAACCGAGTCGCATTAATTCTGACGTCATATATACTGGCAAGTCATGTGTCTCCCCAACAACTAGAACGCTGTGCAATTAGTTACACACGTGCCCAAGTAGCGACGCTCTATGCAAGCGTGGCCCGTGCGGGTAAGAGCGGTGGGCGGGGGGGGAGTCGACAGATGACTACGAGGTAAACAAATTAAAAAAACAAAAACCACTTACCTTGCACTCGCCGCATGGCGCCGATGCGGCGATGCGGCGAGCGCTAGGTAAGTGTTTTTTTTTTTATTTAAGTGTACCTCGTCGTCATCTGTCGACTCCCCCCCTTATCAGCCTACAAATTCATTTGGCTTCCAGCCGTCTCAAACTCAGTTCCCTGACCTTTCCCCTCCAATCTGGCAAAGCCATATCTATGCCATAGAACGTAAAAATGTGCTCTACTGGTTCCACTCTAGCATTCATGACCCCTGTTTTATTTTTGTTTTATGTAGGTTTTTTGTTTTTTACAGTTTATGTAATTTGCTTTGGATCATGTATATATTGGGCATGTCTTAACTGTCTGTTGGTATACATTCATGCTGGCTGACATTACTGATGTGTTTGTATAATTTTGCATGTCTATTTGTCATGTAGAATTTTCTGTGATGGGTTCAGAATTTTACAAAAAATGTTTTGTGTAGTACAGATCCCTAGTCTAATTGCCGCATGATAGGTTGGGTGACGTTGTGATACAGTATGCAATGAATATTTGGTGTGTGATTCTGTAAAGGTATGTCTTAGACTGTACTGTGTTTATGTTGGGTTCATGTGATAGTGGGTTCTCATAGAAATTGATTTGAGTTTTAAAAAAAACACATTGAATAATTTGTATCTTTTTTCGTGCATGCATCCATGTTTTTTGCGTGTTTGCAGCCCTGAGGAAGCTTTTGTATAGGTGAAACATGTTGACTGCATATGTGTTGAAGAAAAACACAGATAAAAGACAGTTACAAATGATAGGGATTCAATAGTCTCATCTTCACTAGGGTAAACAGTCTAAATATCGAGTTTTTTATGTCGACTTGCACTAATATCGAGTGCAGAATATCGTGATACAAAAATATCGACTGTCAGAATATCGTGGTCAAGAATATCGAGTCTAAGGTAAGTAATATCGTTTTTAACAATATCGAAGTCAATAATATCGTTTTAAAAAACATTGAATCATTAATATCGTTTGCAAAAATATAGTTGTTAAAAATATATTTTTTTTAGTTAGTGTTATGTATTTTGAATGTATGTGTTTTATTTTTTTGTCTAAGTATTGCATTTGTTTTTTAATATATGTGTTACATTTTTAGAAGTTATTAATTTTATTTTAATTAAATTTTGCGTTTTAGTTCCGTAGCGGGTTGTGGGTTTATAGGGGAATAGGGTGGGAAGTAATTTAATTATAATTAATTTATTCATATTTTTCATTAATTAATATTTATGTATTTAATATTTTATATTGTTAATTGTGGGAATTAATTTATTATTAATTATGTATTAATTGGTTGTTAATTATTAATAATTAATTGGTAATTATATTAATTGTATCATTTTTTTAGGAGCGAGTTGTGGGTTGATAGGGGAGTAGGGTAGGAAGTAATTTAATTATAATTAATTAATTTTTTTAAAATTAATTTATATTTATGTATTTCATATTTTATATTGTTAATTGTGGTAATTAATGTATTATTAATTATTTATTAATTTGTTGTTAATTATTATTAATTAATTGGTAATTGTTAATTGTGTCATTTTTTTAGGAGTGCGTTGTGGGTTGTTAGGGGAGTAGGGTGGGAAGTAATTTAATTTTAATACTTTTTTTATATTTATAATATATTTATTTAATGTTATTTTATAGTGTTAATTGTGTGAATTAATTTATTATTAATTGTTTTTATTTTGCTTGTTAGTTGTTATTAAATAATTAATTAATTGTTAATAAATTATGTTAATTGTGTCATGTTTTACGACATTGGTGGTGTCATTTATAGGGGAATATGGTGGGAGGTAAAATATTTATAATTAATTATTTGTTAATTAATGCTAATTAATTAATTAAATATTAAATATGCTAATTGTGGAATAATTTTGATGTGTGAGTTGTGGCGTTTATAATTGTAAATGTTGGGAAGAATTTTTTTAAATTAATTAATGATTTGTTGTTAATTGTTATTAATTTATTACTGTAAAATTAGTTATGAAAATTGTGTAAATATTTTTAGGTGTGTGTTTTTCTGTTTATTGGGGTAGAGGGTTGAAAGTGATATACTTTAAATAAATTAATCATTAGTTGATCATTAATTTTCATTTATTAATTGATAAATATTGTTAGTAATTGTTTTGTTTTTATTTTGTTTGGGGATTTAGGTTCAATAGCTGAAATGTTTTGTTTTATCCCCTCCGCTATCCAACACGTTCCCTACTGTTGCACTCATTGGAGTGGGAATAGTAATTTATTCCCCTCCGCTATCCAACACTTTCCCTACTGTTGCACTCCCTGGAGTGGGAATAGTAATTTTTACCCCTACGCTATCCAACACTTTCTCTAACGTTGTATTCGTTGGAGTGGGAATAGTAATTTTCACCACTCTGCTATCCAACACTTTCCCTACTGTTGTGCTCCCTGGAGTGGGAATTGTAATTTTATCCACTACGCTATCCAACACTTTCGCAACTGTTGCACTCGCTGGAGTGGGAATAGTAATTTTTACCCCTCCGCTATCCAACACTTTCCCTACGGGTGCACTCCCTGGAGTGGGAATAGTAATTTTATCCTCTACGCTATCCAACACTTTCCCTACTGTTGCACTCATTGGAGTGGGAATAGTCATTTTTACCCCTACGCTATCCAACACTTTCCCTACTGTTGCACTCGCTGGAGTGGGAATAGTAATTTTTTCCCCTTCGCTATCCAACACTTTCCCTACTGTTGCACTCATTGGAGTGGGAATAGTAAATTATTCCCTTCCGCTATCCAACACTTTCCCTACTGTTTCACTCATTGGAGTGGGAATAGTAATTTTTACCCCTCCGTTATCCAACACTTTCCCTACGGTTGCACTCGCTGGAGTGGGAATAGTAAATTATTCCCCTCCGCTATCCAACACTTTCCCTGCTGTTGCACAAGCTGGAGTGGGAATAGTAATTTATTCACCTCCGCTATCCAACACTGTCTCTACTGTTGTACTCAATGTAGTGTAAAATGTAGTTTTAAAAAATAAGAAATATTTTAATATTTTAATTTATAATATATATTTTTTATTTTTTATTTTTTGTTACAGGTGTATGTATATATATATGCATTTATAATTTTTTATATATTTCTAACATTTTATAATTTATTAAAATAATTATTTCTTAATTATTATTAAGTAAATATATATATTACATTTTATATATGTATGTTTAATATTAATTTTACATTACATTTATTACTTATAATTGTTAACATTTTCTAATAATTCAAAATATTTTTTTTAAGTTATATGTATTATTGAATTTATTTTACATTGTTTTTTATACATTTAAAAAAACGATATTTTGTACTTCGATATTTTTAACAACGATATTTTTTTCCCGATATTTGAGTACTTACCGTTATGAAGATAGGATGTCGATATTTTTTACATCAATATTTATGTCCCGATATTTTGGGAACACGATATTCTGTCACTCGATATTTTGTTGGTGATCCCTTCACTAGTACTTATACAAAAAAGATATAATTTTGTGTACACTTTATTTTCAGTTGCCTCTCGCTTATGTGTTCAATGTTTCTAATGAATGACCAATGACAGCTGGTCATTGGAGGTGGGCAACATATATTGGTATTTGGAATTTAGTGACAACTTCGGGTAGTGCAGCACCAGTTTCCCTAGCTGCCATCATTGGTTCAAGTACTTCCAAGATGTACATATATTCAGTGCTTAATTTGAGCGGGTGGCTTCCAGTGTGGGCCACCAGCACTAATTTTTGAGGACCAACACTTATTTTTCCACGTCAGCCATTTACCTAAAGCAAGAGAGAGAAAATGCAAAAAGATGGAGGAGGAGAACGATGGAAAAACCATCATAAAAGGAGAAAGCAGGAACCTGGAAGATTGAGTTAAACGTGCAGGAAGTGTCTGGAGGTGGATTAATGAGGCCTGAGATGAAGTTAGGATTAAGCAGCCCTGGTATTCAGCGTGATGACATTAAATTGAACGGCAGCAAACTTATGCCTTCCCGCAATATCATTCAGTGTCAATTATCATTAGTTATGGCTTCCCACAATACACTTTGTACATCATTTACCCTTATGACATCATTATGGACAACTGAAAGACATTGGTGCAAGGATAAGCATGGCTGAACGCTCTGGGTCACAATTTTGCAGAATATAGGAACAGTTTCAAAGTATTTGTTCCTTCCTAAGCTTGGCATGTGAAACCTGAAGGATTTCTGCTTCCTGATTCAATTTCTCCTCATGGTTGGCGTACCATCTCTATGGATATAATCATTGGTATGTCATCTGCTGATGGTTACACTGTGTTATGGACAATCATTTATTCTTACTCTGAAGTGGGACATTTCACACCAAGAATAAAAGCACAGCCTTCATGCAACAACCAGGCTTCCCACTATTTGAATTAAGGATGCCTTCATCTCAGAGACAGAGGGATACATTTCATATTTCTTCTATATTACTTTAGAGTACGGACAAACTAAGAGAACAGGCAAAACCCTAGAATAATGCCTGTTCTTCTACCCTACAGGAAAACAACAAGTGCGGAGTACTGTAACTTCGGTAACTTGCTAGCTTTGGAATTTTGTGGAACAACTACTAAGCATAGATTTACTACAGATAAACCCACATCTGTGCAATTTTAAGGTATATATTATATAAGTGGTTTCAAAAGCTCTAAATGAAGCAGGGAAATCGAGATGTGGGCAGAAAGGGTAACGTACCGAAAATGTAGATATATATTATAAAAGTAAGTATACATACACTGAATAAAACAAAAGTTAAAAAGACATTATGGACAGAGCCACTGGAATTATGTGGCAAGGGAGCATCAAATTATGTGGCAGGGGTGACTAAATTATGCGTCAAGAAAAGCAAATTATGCAGCATAATGTGGCACATTTTTTGATAGTATTACTACAATATTTTGTAAATATTACCGATGGTAATCCTGTAGGGGCAAACATTTCACCTAATTAGTGCCAGTTTAACAACCAAATACATAAATTAACAACTGAAATATGACTAGTCAACGTTTGCGAAGCACCTTCCACTGCCCGTGAAGACCTGTTGCCACGTTTTAGTAGCTTTTGATCCGTTTGAGCTAAAAACAACATTTTTTTTTCTTAAACTCTACAGATTATGTAGCAGATGATGGCAAATGTGGCAAGTCCATAGTTATGAGAAAAAGCCACAGCCACAGAATTGCATAATTCCAGTGGCCCTGGTTATAGTTAGGAGTTGAAAAACACTGAAATTCGCCAGTTACAGTTTACTGAGCTAACTATTACTTGCATCCCTGCCATGAATTGCTTATCACCTCACATATTACACCACTCATGACATGTTAAATGCCATCATTGATGAAATCACTGAGGACTACTCAAATGACATCCTTGATGATGTCACTTATAACATCATCAAGTCACTGTACAGCATCCTATAGGGTTTGTGAAGTTGAAATAATTTTTTGGGGGGAAAGTTGATACCAAAAATTTTTAAAAATAGTGCCCTCTGGCCGGGGGAACTTTTTTTCCGGTCAGCCATTTTGACACCAAGCGATATGATTGGATGGCCACAACCCAGAGTAAAAGTTAAGGCCACCATTGTCAGACTCTGGGGCTTTGGCTCCATATCCTCCATTTGGAAAGTAAAAATATACATAAGGCGGCAGGTTAGGGACACCTTGACCCCTTGCATTTGTTGGAAGGTCCAGAGGGACCTCACCAGGACTCAAAAATATATTTTTTTAAACTTGTGCTGCCAGTACTATGATATATTTCCACAGGACCCAGCGCAACCCTCCCGTGAGGTACCAAGGTACTTCCCACAGGGGCCGCCATGCAATCTTCGCACCCATGGTACGATGCAAACATCTCAGAATGAAGCTTGCATGATCCTGCAGTACCAGAAGGATAGGGAAATAAAAACAAAATGTCGGTTGGATATCTGTGGATCGATGAGCATCTGAGAGGGGTGGGGGTTGGATGTAGGGCCTGGCTGGAGGCGAGCACTGCGGCAAGCTCCCTTCTGCGCACAGCCTAAGACAATGCACAGTGGAAGGTTTGCTGCCCACAGGGTTGGTGTCAGGCACATGTCCTTCTTGTGGTGTGTGTGATGACCAGAATAGGTGGGAAAGGAAAATCCAAAGTCCCTAAAGTAGCTATAACCCATGCCCCCGCCATGCACAGTTTTGTCATCAATGATGTAATTTCAAATGTTGCAGTGATGTCATCAATGATGTTATAGAACATATCATAAGTGATGCAGTATGTGGGGTAATTAGCTGTGCATGGCAAGGGTGCGAGCTATAGTTACTTTACGGCACAAGTTATAGTTACTTGAGATAACTATCACTGGTGAATTTCAGTGGTTGTTTTGTTTAAAGCACTACGTTATCACTGAAATTTTCACCTAACTACATCATTACTTTAACCTTTGGATTTTTCAGTACATTTCTAGGGTTTTTGTTTAACATAAAGTAATATTTTCTTACAATACCTAAAGACAACCCCATGCCACACGCAGCCTTTGGCCGTGCGCAGCATGAGGTTGGCTGCAGGGACTGGCCTGCTACTAGATCCCCGACCAATCCCCCACAGGCAGCCAATCCTCCAACCATGCAGGAGATTGGCCACAAGACCTTGGCTACATTGAGGCCTAGCCCCTTTTTTAATAAATAGTTTTTCACTCCCACAGGTGTCTCGCGGGTCCCGCAAGACACCTGTGGTTTTGCAAAAACGCAAAAAAAAAACTTTTCTTAAATGTGGGCCCTAAACATAGTCCAGGTGGTCAGGGTACCCTTATCGTGCCCCTTTATACCTTGTATTTTTTTCATTTTCAAGACACGAGAACTGAGTACCCGAGTCCTGAAATAGTGGCCGTAACATTTCTCTTCATGTTGCCGCCAGCCAATCAGGGTACTCGCAAGTGAGACGGCAGACGGGGAAAAAAGGCCTCAAGCAATCAGATGGCTCCATTTTTTAATTTGCTCGACTGCGGGACTCTCACAAGCCTCTTGCGAACCCAACCGTCCAGATAAGCAAATATTTTTGAAGCTTCATTTCTTAATAACTACCAAACAGATTTACACCGAATCATAAAAGCACACTTTCTGGACTGAGATCTAACTTCCTGCCAAATGTGGTGCAATTCTGTTCAGACGTTTGTGCTGTAGCTCTTTTAAAAAGTCTATAGAAAATGAATGGGGAAATTTGTTTTTGGCATCCACCTTTTTCTGTGCCCCTGCTTCACGGATCACCCAGAAACTTGCCAGGTAGGAGCTGAGGTGGATGAACATGAAGATTTGTCTAATGGCGCCAAAGTTAATAGCAAACCCAAAAAACGTTTTCCCACGGAAACACAAATCTAACTCTTACTACCCAGCGGGAACCGGTAATGGGTTATATATAAAAAAAATTAAAAACTGAAATTCACTATGAAAAAAAAAGATGAAAGTGACATTAGTTATTCTTTAGTAAACTAACTATAACTTGCGCCACTGCCATGCACAGCTTATGACCTATCTCAAATATTACCCCACTCATGGCTTACTAAATTACATCATTGATTTCACTGATAATAACTCAAATGAAATCATTGATGACATCACTGATGACATCATCTATCGACTGTGACAGCATGGTATAGGCTATGTGGAATTGTTGTAATTCAACAACCTACATATGCGCCCAAAATTCAAAAAGCGAATAACTTATAATGGACATATTCTAAAGAAATGTGCTGGGCAGGTTGCATTTCTGTCACGTCACCCACATTTGGTAGATGTCACCCTGTTTTTACTGGTATTTACTAGAAATAAAATGTCTCAATAGACTTTGAAGAGGTCACCCACTTTTCAAATCTTAAACACCTGCAAAAAAAGAGGTTTATCCTATATTCAGCCTAAAGGGATCCTCCTCTTAAACACCTCACAACATACACAATGTTAGGACAAAAGTTTAACAGGTATGTATTAGTCACTAAAAAGGTGCCTTCAGCTAGACCCTAAGAACAGCCCTCTGTTGTTTAGTACAACACACTGCACACACTGCTGAGATGCGCATAATGGCATACAACTTAGGGTCCTATTACGATGGCGGGCGGACAGGTCCGCCCGCCACCGCAACGGCTAAAGGGACCGCCTGCCATAGGTGCGGCGGTCCCGCAGTACGCATTAGGATGCCCCCGCCACACTGGCTGGCGGGCATTCCCAACATTGCGGCGGGCGGTGCTGTCAGCAGCACCCACCGCGATGTCAGAAATGCATGTCAAGCATTTGCATGCACAACGTGACAGGCACCGCGCGGTGCCTGCCACCTTGTGCATGCAAATGCAGGGGGGTACCATAGGTACCCCCCATGTGCACCCCCCACCCCTCCAACACCCTAGGGGCCCGCAACGGGCCCCCAGAAGCAAAGACCGCATGCCTTTCCATGGCGGCAACGTCGCCATGGAAAGGCTGATCTCCGCCACCATCCTAATATGAATGGCGGTGTCTTGCAGACACTGCCACCATATTGGTGCCCTTTTCCGCCAGGTCGCCCGTCAGACTGGCGGAAAACCGGCGGACGGTCTTTCCGTCCGACGGGGTCCCCCCCGCCATCGTAATGTGGCGGGGGGGAATTGGTGGGAGGGCGGTGGGAAATGGCGGGCGGATCGCCACCGCCATACGGGCGGTGGCGATCCGCCCACTATACTAATAGACCCCTTAGTTTGGAGCTGTGCTTGCAATCGCACTGTGTGATCAACCATCCTTGTCCTCCTTGAAATATGCATCATGTCTCAAATTCTTCATAGAAGTTCTGTATGTTAACAACCACAACTCATAAACTTGCACTGTACACACAATTTGTTTACAGAACTATATGACATATATTTAACATGGGCATGTTCCCAGACATTGAAAGGTGGATGACCTATTGTGAACAGAAACTCTGCCTTTTCTCACAGATTTTTGGCAACAGGCTTTGCCTTTCAGTCAGAACCTCCCTACTCTGAAAGGTGCCTTCGCAATCAATACCAGGTAAGTTGAGACTTCAATTTCTTTAAGAAGCAGATACTTATTGCATTCAAATCTTCACTCATGGGTAATTGTGTACCATGTAACTTTCCAAATGCAGAGCTAGACTTGGGCCCAGGGCGTATCCTTTGTCCATTCTAACCACCGATACATCTCTGTCGGCCCTTTACTACCAATTTCTTTTTTTAAAGTGATGTAAGAGCTTATGGAGTCATTTTAGTAACAGTATCATGGATGATGTCATCAATAATGTCATATAATGAGTGAAGTAATACATAAAATCATAAGCAGTCTATGACGGGGTGCATGTTATATGTGTTCACTAAACGATAAATGGAGAATTTCAATGATTTTTAGGTTTATTAACTTAAATTATAGTCTCATTCCTCACCTAACTATAAAACCACTTAAACCTTTGTTTATTTTAGTGAAATTCTGTGTTTTTCTAATGTACATCAAGATCTTCTTATAATACCTAAGTATAACATCATCTTAATCCATGTGAAGCACACGATTGCAAAAGGTTTAAGTTACACTACTTTTTTGTTGCCTAGCTGAAAAACAAAAAAAAAATCTAAACTACAGATTCCTTTCATTGCCTAGTGGAAGGTGGCGCTGTTGATGTCGATGGAACCAATATGACACCAGCATCTTGTGATTCTGCAGTAGATGTTCATCCTGTGGATGGAGTACTAGATCCCAGGTTCATTCCACTGTCTCCTGAAGCCATGATTAAGATGGATATCAATTAAATCAATCAATCTCTGGTAAATGATAAACAGGAAGTTGCTTCCTGTTTATTTCTCAAGCATTTAGGCATGTTTTTGAGTAGTGAACTCTGTATAGTTAATGCGAACACTGCTTTTATGGGTTTTCATCAAGTTCCCATTGGTTCTGCAGTACTCCTGTGAGACCCATAGAGACATTGGTAGACTGTTGGGGCACTTGCACAGAGGTTTTACTTCCTTTTCTGGGTCCTGCAGTGCCAAAATAGTATATCAGGACCCAAATGTTTTACCTAACCTTGAGTTTATTATGAATGGGTCAAATGTTTACATGTTTAAGCCTAAAGGTTTTCTGGAAGGCCCAAACAAGTCAGAGATCCTAGACTTTTTAATACAATTTCTGCATTTTTAGATTTTGTGGTACCACAGTACCTAAAACAAGTACTGAGGTACCAATGACTCACTGTAAAACTACATCTCATTGGTCCATTGCTTCAAAGTATCCAGGCACTTTAAAGCAGTTCAAGCTTCATTTTCTTCATTAGGGATTTGGATATCACTTGCTTAACACCTTCTGGATTCTACCCTGTTTTTTACTTGGACTTTCCTTTTTTTTTCGGGGATAGATAATTGCCACAATGGCATCAGAAGGAGACTACCCTGAACATGAACAGCGTAAAGATGTTGAGCGTGAAAGCAAGTCCCTCCAGAATCAATGGTTTAGGGTTTTTTCACAGTGCCTCTGTATGCGAACGTTTGGTACATTCTGGACTCATTAGCATCTTGGTATTCCTGCCTGTTAAATGCTGTGAAGTGTCACAGGCATGAGGAACAGGGGACATCTACACAGTGGCGGCTTCTCTGGCCAGCCAAACTGACATGTGCACTTAGGTTTCCCCAACCCAGCTGTATTGCACAGCCGGGTTGGAGAAACAGCACAGACTCCCTGTGCCTGAGCGAGTGTTAATCCAGCTCGCTCACGCCAAGCACGGGGATTGGATGGGGAGTCTGTGATACTGTCCCAGGTACTGCTGGGAGCAGGAACTGGAAGCAGAGGTGCGCGAGGCAGCCGGCAGCACCAGTTTTGGGACACCCCCGTTTTCTTGGCAGCTGCTACAGCTCAGCGCTAAACTGACCTAACTACGGTGGTGCTATCTTCACCAATGTAAATGAAGAAGATTGGTGCAGTTGGATTAGGAGCATTAAACATTTTGTTGGAATAAAATACAGATTTAGTTCTCCTAATAGCACACTTATAAATGTATTTGTTTTTCTTCCATTCTAATCTAATAACATAGCTATATCTTTGTCACCGTTGTCATGTAATGTCCTTCAGAGGAAGTTTAAAGGACTTTAATTCCTGAGAGAAACAGCTACAAGAAAGGCGGATCTTTTTGTTGACTGTGGTAGTTAAGGGAGCTAGAGGGTCAGCTACTGGATTTAATAAGTTCTAGTAAACGTTCACTAGAGTATTGTGGTCAGTTTTACACTCTACAGTGGAACCGTGTGCATGAATTGCATCGGTTAGGGCATCTGCTGAAACTGAGGACTACTTCCTAAATCTAACCGCTGGGCAGGAAACATCTCATGTTTTTATGAGCTTGTGGACTTTTTTTCGTGTGCTTTCGTAGCATCACTGGCAGACGAGCTGCACATGGCCGCTTTGAAGAAGCACTGCTACCCACTCTTCTGATCTGGACCTGAGCAACAAGCGCAACCCCAAAGATTGCGGCCACCTAGTTGCACAATGGAGAAAATATAGAATAACAGTACTGCTGGTTGAGGAAGCTTCCCTCGAACCAACCAGCCCACAAAATGAACTGAAGCAGGAGAAGTCACAGGCACTTTTTTTTTTTAAATCCACAGGAAATGGCAATGCTCACATTGAAGTCTGATTTAAAAAGTGTCCCTTATTGATAAATCCCTCCAAGAAACGGACAGCACCGTGTCACTTATAACAATGTGAGGATTTGGTTTAAAAGTGGTGCACTGCAAGTTCCATTAAATATCATCTCTGCTAATTTGCACCTCAGTAACTAGTGCGACATCCAAGACAGAGGCAGCATAGTTTCACAATAGAGAAGATAAATTCAGTACCACAGGTCTGGGAAGCTTCCCTCAAAGCTGCCACAAAGTGAGTAGAAGCAGGAGAAAGCAATTAGAAAAGAATCCTAGGGAAATGTCAATGCCAACAAAAATATTTGATGTAAAAACACACAAGACCCACCCAAAACGGTACCTCCCATACTCCTCTGTACAAGTCCACGGTACAATGTACCTAAATGAGGATTGAGCTACTTCTTCCAAAACATTATACACACGGTGCAGAACGCCAGAAAAACTTTCAGAGACTAACTGGTGATGACGTCATTTGAGTTAAATATAAGTGAAGAGCATGGCTTCAATTGTCTTTGCAAGTTACACCTTCCAAGACCGCTACTGCTACATACCATGTTTTTGAATTTCTTTTGGTGCTTGCCCATTCTTCTTAAACATTGCCATGTCTTGTCCATGGGTCCATCTGAGTGGAAGGTTGCTTTGCCTTGGCAAAAAAGGTTCAGGGACATTGAGAAAGTCATACAGAGTAGCTAGTACTGCTGTTATTACATCCCTTAGTTTTGTCTTTTCACCACCCAGGTCAGTTCTGTCTTCTTTTGCCCCGGCCCCCGCCTCTTGGGGTAATTTTCTTTCTTTCTTGAGTATAATCAAGATAAGTGTGGAATCTTCTGGGGTTAGTGCTGCTCTAGCTGCACACAGGTTCAGTCTTGTCATCTACGAATCCTGCAGATTCAACAATGAATTTCTTCAAGTTCTGTTTTCATGGCAGTACACATTCTTCATTCCTATGCTCCTTTGCTCTGACCTCCTGTATAATCCATTCTTTATCAGATATCTCCTTATTCCATCATCATGATCAGAAATTAGGTTGGACTCCACCCTTCAGCCTGTTGCCCACAACAACAATCACTTCTCATAGTTTTCCGTCAGTCAACAGATGAAAGTGATATTCATGCTTTTGGCCTACATTATAGATAGACCGGAAAAGGGTTCATGGACAGTTGCATGTGACTAAAAGAAAATTGGGATCATTTACCAGATGCTGCAGACAATCTGGCCCTGATTTAGAGACTGGCAGATGGGTTACTTCGTCACAAACGTGACAGATTTCCTGTCTGCCTTAATACAAGTACGTTATTTCCTATGGAGAGTGTAATATGGAGAATGGGATATCTGTCACTTTTGTGATGGAGTAACCCATCACCAAGCTCTAAATCGGGCCCTCTATCTAGACACATGTTCACAAAGTATTCTTGAACAAGTGAAAGTATAAACAGACTTTGCAGATACTCTCTTTTGCAGTTCCTACTAAATCACCAGAAGCTGCATCATGGCATTAGCAACCTAACAACTGTGTCTGTTGGCTTCTGGAAACTTGCAAGATTATTGAAACAAATAGTTGCAATCATATCTCAGTAAGGTGATAATATACCAGACTGAGCAACAGGAGGTACCGGTAAAGGATAGATTTATATGCATTAAATTCCATCTGTGATCCTTATTAATTCTTCATTAAATTAGGTTTCCATTTGTAGATTATGTCATTATGAATTCGGGTGGAGGGGTACTGCAGAATATGAGTAGAGCAGCGTGTGTCTGGTGGGATTTCTCCCCCTTGGGTGCTCACAAATGTGGAAGAGGTAAAGATGGAAAGTGAAGAGTCTTCCCTTTCCAGCAGAGCATCTACTAAATCGATTCCTGCTTGGAGATGGCGGCTGTGCAATGATCCCTAAGAAGGAAGGCCACTAGCCACCAGGAAAGTTTTTTCTGGGTATGTTGGCCCCCTCTGGCATAAAGGCCAACCCCGAGGGGGCCAAAATGAATTGTGGGCATTATGCCATCCCCGAGGGGGCCCATCAGGACCCAAAGCAGGCCACGATCTGTCCCTCAGGTAATATAAAATACTGGTGGCCATTTTGTTTTTGGTCGCTCCTGCCCGTGGGCTTTGTGCCACCATCCAGGCAGGAAAAGCATCATGGAGGGAGTTAGTCCCATTTGGCCTAAAGATTCACCCTTCAGGGGGCCAAATTCAATACTAGGCATTTTCCTTTTCTGGGCGGGGGTTGAATGGGCCCCCCAGCAGGCCAAGAGGGACCCCCCACGAAATAAAAAATAGTGGTGGTGGCCATTTTTAGGTCTGGCATTAGCCAAGGCCTTTTGATTTGAGTAAAATGATATATATAATATTCTTACTCACAGGGGCTTTTAGTCAGTCCTCTTCGTCCATTGGTCTGCTGTTGTGTCATTCACATTTTCTTCCACCCAACACAACATACAGCATGGGGCAATGGAGCACTTTAGCCCCTGGCTAATTTCATTGCCAATCAACAGCATTGTGCTCTTTCACAAGCAGTATTTGCACACACTAATTAGTTCCCTTCAGTGCCCAGGACTAGTATGGCTGGCTGAAAGTTGTGATAAGCAATTTTTGTTTTAGGTCTGGCATTAGCCAAGACCTTTTGTTTTACTACAATTATATATATGGTATACTTATACTAGATCTGAAGGAGAGGATCATGGATCAGAATCTGGAAGTGATTTTTCAGTTGGTGGCGTTCCAGCAGATGAGGACGCATCTTCCAGTATTTCTGAAGAACCTGGCCATGCAACACAACAAAGCTGTCGGGATATCTCTTTGCAAGCACAATCTGTGCAGCTGAGAAACACTGGCAGCGTAGCCCAGTCCAGAGTGCAGGCAGGTACAGCACAAAGCCAAGGAAGAGTGCTCACTTGGCAGCCCCCTAATACATTTCAGATGCAAATTCCCTCCCATTAACTGGAGATGCTGGATGTACAGTTAGTACTGCACATTTTGTACCCATTGCCTGCATTCATCTTTTTATGGATGATGGGTTCTTTGAGGACACTGTGCACCAAAGGAATATGCAAGCTGAACACATTTCTAGAGGGGCACGAAGGCACTCTGGTGCATCATTCTGTGGCAAATGTGTGTACTCTGCCTTCATTTGAGGAGTTGAAAATGTTTTAGAGCCTTACTCTACACAAATCATCTGTACAGTCTTATTGGTCTAGTTGTTTGGTTTGGGCATCATCCATATTCCCATCTATCAGGACTAGAGATCGTTTTTTGATTCTGTAGCGTATGCTGCATTTCAATAATAACTTGGTGCATTGCCAAGGGACCATCCAAACCATCACAGGTTGTTCAAATGTTGGTCTGTTGTGCAACATTTCTCCTCCACGTTCCCAGAGCTTTATACTCTTGGGAGGAATATAGAGGCTGACAAGTCTTTGATCCTGTACAAAAGGCGGCTGCTGTTCAGACAGTACGTACCAAGCAAAAGAGCTTGTTATGTCATCAAGCAGGATATGTTGTGAGAGAGCTCCACTCGTTATACAGCAGCCTGAGAGCATATACTGGGAAGAACTCCAGTAAAAATCCTGCAGGTTGCCCTTCTACATTGTATGGGATCTTCCTCAATTACTCTTTTGTAAAGGTTATAGTCTTTATATGGACAATTTCTTTGCAGAAGTCCAGCTGTTGAGAGAGCTGTAAAATGCTGGCACTGCAAAGGATTTCAGCAGGAGTCTGTTTGTTAGAAGGCTCAACAAGGTCAGAGCAGCGCATTGTATTGGAGCGAAATGCTGGCTGTGAAATTCTCAGACATCCTGGGAGTACATGTGCTCACTACAATTCACGATGACAGCACTTCTCTGGTCTACGGTTTGTGGTCAGTTGGCAGAAGTCCACAAGCCCAACTGTATACTTGATTATAGTAAGTGCATGGGTGGACCGAGCTTCTTCAATCATATGAAACTCACATATGGTACAAAATGTTTGCTGTTCACCTGATCCATTTGGCAACGTATGGTGCATATGTTGTCTATAGCCAGACTACCACGGGAATATTAATGTCCTTATTTGACTCTGAGTTGGTTGTTTTTGATAGTCTTACTGCTGTAGAAGCACTAGTCTCTACTTCGCTGTTGTAGAGGACTTTGCCAGGCTACAGGATCAGCACTTTGACAACCTCATTACAGCAACAGAGAAAAAGAGTCAAACACTTGTAGATGCCGAGTTTGCACTCAGCAAGTAAAGAGGCAGGAGACTTATTATTCCTGTACGCTGTGCCCATCTCAGCCAGGCCTGTGTTTTCTAACTTGTTTCACTTTACACCACATGTAAGCGAAGTTCTGGGAAACTGAATGAAGTGGATCAGTCTGATTAAGAGTTAGAATGTGACCTTAAATGGCTGTGCATGGATACATACCTTCTACTGCCCATTACCTGACTTGCTATGCAGTCTTTTAAATTGTTCCATTTAATTTGGAAAAGCTTTCTCATAGTTCTCATCTAAAAACGTACCATAATCCAAAACTGTTTTTCTTCCTAAATTAGATGTGTGCCACTGTGTATTTACTGAGTCCAGTAAACAGATACACATAGGTCATATTTGTGGCCTGCTTACCACCTTCTACAACCGTACAAAAGAGGCAGATGTTCCGTCCACCATACTACAAGTGCAAAACAGTCCACATACTGCATATAACGACAGATGGGACATCCACCAAGTTTTGGAAGAGTACCCTGTCCACCAAACCCTAAGCTCCTTTCTGGAAATTCATTTTAGAGAATTTAAAAAAGTCTGCCCCAGCATGTTTACCCCCGTTTTCAAATGTAGATATGATCATGCAAGTTTATAGATGGGGAAACAAGACAACCTTGGACATACCCAATATACTGCCATGCAGGTTGTGGTACGCTTGTGGAAAGAGCTGTATTTAGCACAGTGAGTGCACTAAAGGATCATAAAAAACAAGTCTTCCTGTGCCTAAGCAGCTACAATGGGGAGGTGTTGGTAAAGGCTCACGTGACACCCACTCAGTGTTAGTCCGGACTCTCAGAGAGACATGAAGAGATAGCCAAAGCTTAGCCTAGACTTGTTTTTATAGGGAATTGGTGTACGAGAAGACAGATGGTCAAGGTACTAGTGACAAAAATATCACTGCACCCATCACTACTCACTTAGGTCATACTATAAACACCTTTCTAGCCAAGCATACAGGTCGGCCTGTAAACTCTGTATGCTTGTGGTACTTATGCACTTATACAAATGCCAGACACGACAAAAAGAAGTTATACAGTGCTAGATTGGCAGGCCCGATGATGAACATGCCACTATTTGGGTGAGGGTCTACCTTCCTTCATAGTTTTTAATCCCATAGTCAAGAATGAAGTTTCACCCTTCACAGGCGTTTCCTTGCCTCCAAGTAAAACACACCCTTAATGCAGATTTAATATACTAGATGGCCCTGGAAGATAGCAGCACCATCGAAAGTTGAATAGTGTTACAAGAAAATTATAAGAAAGGCAGTTTCATCCACATATCGCACGCTTATCAATAAAAGACGGAGAATCTGTCGCACCTTAGAGCTTGGTAGGAGTCGGAAGTAGGCCAAATGGAGGATGTGGAAAAGGGAGAGTGCACTAATGCACCCAAGGGAAGTAGCAATTAAAACAAGTTTGAGGCTCATTCAATTGAAAATACTACATAGAGTATACTACAATCAAAGTAAATTATTCAAGATGGGCAGGGCGTCTTCCCCCAACTGTTTGAGATGTGATGGGATGGATGGTTCCTTTTTCACATTCTCTGGGAATGTCCACTTATTGTGCAATACTGGCAGGAGATAGGAAACTTTCAATTATCCCGGGTGTGCAAATCCCGGCTGCCCTGTAGTTTGTTATCTTGGGGATATCGGGGGATGTGAACAAGCCAAGAAAGCAACTTCTCTTTTGCATGCTTGGTTTTGCGAAAAGATGGGGAACTTCCCTGGTGCCGACCATTGGCATGTGAATAACAGGCATGATCCATTAAATTGAGGCAGAAAGAATAGTATATGAGGCCAGGGGATGACCTGGGAAGTTTGGGAAAGTGTAGGGAGGCTGGACATCCTACTATCGCTTGATTGGAAAGAGGGAGTAACCCCAGTATCTTTCCAGTCAGGGCCTGGCACTCAAATTGATGGCACAGACTATGAGAGAAGAGACAGTGGCAAACCCCTCTGATGGTGAGTGAGTCAACCACCCCAGCTGTACTAGGGACATTGCTGGACAACAAATAAGTGTCATCCGGTCGCCATAACCCACAGAGGGGAATGTATTGTGTAATCCAGTGCATAAGTGTACGATTGATGGTGGAAAGTTGTGTGTTGTTAAAAAGTAAAGCAATAACCACAGTTTAAAAGAAAAGAATGAGTTTCAGGGGAATTTTGGTATTCTGGCATTTATGTATACGCTTTCTCTATGCCAGAGAATAGGTCTGGAGTCAATGGTGACTTCATATATGGATTAACTGCAGTATTTGGGCCCAGGTTCAGCTGCCACCTAGGGAAACCTACCAGACCCTGATGTTTCTGAACACTAGACACCCAAGGGAGTCCAGCGTGATGTGACTTGCTTGGATCTCAATAATGCAGAATATCCTGCAAATATCAAGATTTGGCTAAAATCATGCATTTTCCTCACATTTCTGTGAGGGAAAGTTCCAGCATTTGAGGGGGCCACAAAATTCCTACCACCCAGTGTTCCTTCATTTCTTTTGATAAACAAAGTACCCCACTTGTATTTCTGGGCCTAATTTGGAGCACAAGTACATACATGTTTATTTATTATGAGTTTTATATAGCGCAAACTTGGCCCAAGGGCATCAGAGCACTTTACAAGTATTGCTTATACATCTTTTGCAGGAGATATAACATAAATGGAAAGCAAAAAGTAATACAATATAAAGCAGGGAGGAGATAAACAGTGTGGGGAGGAATGGGGTCATTTACAAGACATACAGTAATACATTATATAATAGGGGCGAGATATACGGGGGGAATAGTGGTCGGAATGGGCAGTGTGTTCTTTGGTCGAGGTGTGTGGCTCGGCAGGTCGATTTATTTTAGATGGCTGAGTTTAGGTATTTGTTGAGAAGAGATAGTTTTACGTTTTTTCTGAAGTGAAGGTAGGATTGGTTGTCACAAAGTTCTTTTGGAAGGGCGTTCCAAAGTCTGGGGGCGCTCCCAGAGAAGGATCGGGTCAGAGATTTGGTTGTCTTGAATTTGGGTGGAATAAGGAGAAGAGTGTTTGAGCTTTGCAGAGGTCTCTTTTGGCCCGCTTTAGTGAGTTTGTTGGTGAGGTAGGTTGGTTTTCTAGAGTAGGGGCCTTTGTGGGTTATGCAAGCTGTTTTGAATATACTTCTCGCTTCAACAGGTAGTCAGTTGAGATTCTTAGTTGTGAGAGTGATGTGGTTGAATCGTCTCTCTCCAGAGAGCAGTCTAGCTGCTGCTTTGAGTGTGGACTTCATTGGCCAAAGTAGTGGTGTAATGAAACTTGAGGGGCCTCCCCTGCAAAGTGCATGAAGGGGGCTTCCTCCGACCACACTCAGGAGCTCTCCAGCCAGGGTACTGGGCCGAGGGGGCCCCCTGGAGCTCGGGCCCTTCGCACCGCGGGGGTTGCGGGGGCCTTCGGTACGCCACTGGGCCGGAGGTGGATTTTTGGGGTACCAGTGATTGTTGTGTTGCCGTAGTCCAGCATGGAGAGGACGAGGGATTGTATTACGGTCTTCAGGAGGGATAAATGGTTTGATTTTTTAAAAATGTTTTAGTGTGTAGAAGGCACTTTTTGCTGAGGCATTGATATGGTCTTTCATGGTCAGACTTTTTCGAGAGTAATCCCAAGAGATTTAACGAAGTTAGATATAGATATTTTATAGTTTAGTGCAGTTAGGTTGTCGAGCCAGTTGTGGATGGGGTAAGGATTTATTTTTGGCTGAACGTGATTTTGAATGTAGATTTTCGTGTCGTCTGCATAAAAATGGTAAGCAATCCAGGCTTCTTTCAGGATCAATACAAGGGGTTCCATGTAGAGGTTTAAGAGGGCATGGGATAGTATTGACCCTTGGGGGCCTCCTTGGTTGACTAATGATGCTTTCGATGTTGAATTATTTAGTTAGATTAGGTGAGCTCTTTCGCCCAGGTATGATGTGAACCATTGTAGGACGGTACCACTGATGCCAGCAGGTTGTGATAGGGTGTTTAGAAGAATGTTGTGGTTGATGGTATCAAAGGCCGCAGAGAGGTCCAGGATGATTAGGGGGCACACATGAGCATTGTCGAGGGATCTGTGTAGGTCATCATTGATGTTCAGGATTGCAGTCTCTGTACTGCAGCCTTTCCTAAATCTGGATTGGAATGTGTCATGTAAATTGAATTTATCAATGTGGTTGTTTAATTGAGAGAGGACACATTTTTGATGTTTTTGGCAAATAGAGGAAGATTGGTTATAGGTATGTAATTATTGAGGTCATTGGGGTTGGTATCAGGCTTTTTGATGAGGGCGGTTGAGTTTAAGAGAGGCTGGCATGGAGCCGCTAATTAGGGAGGAGTTGATGATTTTAGTCCAGGTGTAGAGACGATGTGTCTGAGATTTTTGACAAAAGAGGAGGGGAGAGGGTCAGATAGGTGGGAGGTTGGCTTCCTTCATCACAATATTTCAAGGACTTCCTTTTCAAAGATATTTTCAAACTTGGAACAGGTTGCATTGTTTTTTGGATGTAGGTGATTGATGGTGGTGTTCTGAGAGGGTGGAATTGTAGAGGTCATCATCAGTTGATGAAGAGGTAAGGGGGCATCTTTGGAGGAGGGTCATCCTTAGTAGGAAGAGAAGAGGAGAGGGAGTCCAGCGAGAGTTCAATGTTTGTTATTTTATCTGAGAAGAATTTGGCGAACTCTTCACAGTGTTTGGTGGAGACAACAACAGGATGTTGAGGGATGGAAGAGGGTTGGTTTCTAATGATCTTGGAAAGGTCTTTGAGTCGGTTTCTGGGGTGGTCCAGTTGGGTTCGCAAAAAAGATTTTTCTCTGTAGATGAGTTTTTTATAGTTTAGGCGTTCTGTTCGAAGGAGAGAGAGAGATGGGCTAATGTGGTGTGTTTTCTCCAGTTTCTTTCCATTAGTCTGAGTTGTTGCCTCTCATTACTAAGGTCTGTGTTGAACCATGATCTGGAGGGGGCACTTCTTGATTTTTGTGTGGGTGATAGTGACAATACGTTTTGTAATTTTTGTGTTGTAGTGGGAGGTGAGGTCATCAGTGGTTGTAAGTTTGGGTGGGGGGATAATTTAGGAACTGATTAGGGATTTCTCGTCCAATGCTTCGAAAGATGGGTTTGGGTGGGGAGCTTAGGTTGTTTGATGTTGAGATCGAAAAGAATTAGGTGATGGTCAGACCAGTCAATGGGAAAGATGGATTGGAGGGATATGGCATCGTGATTGGTGAAGGGTAGAACCTTTGTTATGGGTTTGCATTTTACAATGTTGAGTGAGACCTTGCGATTCAAGGAGCGTGGATAGGGCTTGTACTGTTATGTTGTCAGCATCATTAAGGTGTAAGTTTAGGTTTCCAAGAACAATGTCTGTGGAATCCTTCAAAGAGTTTAGTGTTATAAGGTCCGTTAGTTCTTCTATGAATTGACATTTTTCACCTGGAGAATGATGGATGGTATGGTATTTAATGGGGTTGGTGCCTTTGGAGGAGAGAGTAACTCCCAGGTATTATAAAGTTGGGTATTCAACTGTGTGGAAGGGTGTTAGGCAGAGGTCATTGTTGTGTATGATAGCTAGTCCACCACCGGAACAATCTTTACGGTCGTGACGAATGATTGAGATGCCCGGTAGGTGAAGAGATCAATGATGGTTGATGAGTGGTCGTTTAGCCATGTTTCAGTCAGAAAACATATGTTGATTTTATGGAGTAAGATGGTTTCTGCTATTTCAGTGGCACGCTTGGCTACTGACAGACAGTTTAGGAGCATGAAATTTAATATCATTGCCACTTTCAGTTCAGATTGTGTGAGGTGGATGGAGGTGAGTTGGGCTGGTGGTCTGGGACGGTGATTGGTATGAGGGATCCTGCTTGTACCAAGGATGACCAGGATTTTGGGGTAAGAGGACTGGCTTGTGGCATTGGCATATGAGTTGCTCAAGATTTCCACTTCACGTTGTGACATTTCAGATGTGGCATGTCTAGGTCTGAGATGGTACTGCTTGAGAGGGATAGTAGACCAGGTGGTAGGGTGTGAGGCGTTTGAGGGCAGGTTTGTGGCAGACATATTAGAAAGGAGCTGTGGCTGGTTTTGAAGTCCTTACGCAGTGAGGTGATTTCTTCCAGTATGGTGTTGATTTTGAGTTCCAGGTGGGTGATTGTGGAGATCAGTTGATATGTGGTTGGCTCAGTGGGAGAGAGTAGGGTAGATTGGTGGTCGCGTAAGCTAGAGTGAGGGTTGTAGTTGGGTCTAGTCTGATGTGGTAGGAGAGAATCCTTTGTGGTTGTTTGGGGTGATTGTGTAGGAGAGATATATCTTGATGGAGGGGAGGTGAATATTGTTATGAGATTTGGTATTTAGAGGGATTGAAGAGAGGGGGGATAAGTGTGGGGTGATGTGGGAGCTTGGGTGACAGGTTTGGCTTTGTGGGGAGAGGGAGCAAGGGAATGCCCAGCGAAGATAGGAGGGTTTGAGGGTGGAGGATAGGGCAGTGTGGAGGGTGGGGAAGTGGCAGTCAAAAATGGAAAGATTGTGTTCTGTGGTTTGGATAAGGATGCTTCCATTTTTGTAAATGGTTATGAACAGTTTGTCACCAAATGTTTGTGATGGGGATATGGTGAGTTTAGATCCATATGGGATGCTGATGGCATTGGTTATGTGTAGGTTCTGTAAGAAATTAACTCTCCATTTGACAGGTTTTTTTGGTGTAGAAAATGAGGTCTGTTATGAGTCCTCCGTGTGTTGCGCTGTGATAGATGTCTGTTCTTGGTGTTTCAGGGTGTTCTTTAAGGAGTTTGTATTTGTACTTTTTCCCTCAATGTTTAGAGAGATTTGGCAGAAAATGTATGTGGAGGGAATTGGGACCATATCTTTCCATAGGATGGCCATGTGAGGCCATGTTAGCGTGTAAGGGGTGTGGTGAGGTGCCGAGAGGGGATTGGCCTAGTGGTGGGGCTCCTGGCGGAGACTAGGGTGTAGACCACTTTAAGTGTCCCTGAAGCCGATAGGTGGTGTTGGGGCCTGAGATGGGGTTGGAGTACTTGGTTTGGGTTTAGGATTGCTTACGTAGATTTGTTAGAACATGACGAGGTGTTTAGGGATGGAAGTATAGTGGCCACTGCTTGAGAAGAGTAGAGTACCAGTGGCAGTGGCAGTAAGTTTAAGGGGGGGAGGTCAGCATGTTGATCTTGCAGGGTCCTTGGGAGAATGGGAGGGACAAGAGCACCAATGGGGATGCTGACCTTTCAGAGTCCTTAGAAGTCAAGGGCAGATGGGATTGGCTACTTGGTGCCACAGCTTGGAGCGAACATGTCATGGCTTGGAGGGATTTTTACAGTGTGGGCTCCTTATCAACAGGCCTTGAGCGGCGTTTGCCTGCCAGTAACTGGAGCGTCAGGGAGTGTAGGCAGCGGATAGGGGTCTGCATGGGATCCACTAGTGTCTGATGTGGAGAAAAAGCAGGTAGGGAGATCTACAAGTTGATCTTAAGAGGAGCTGTGTTGTGGGGTAGCGGGCCAATCTTGTAGTGTAAGTCGTCACCATTTATCCCCGTTTGATCATGGATAGGGTCTCTTCTTTGAAGAGGCGCCCTTTCTGGTATCTGGCTTAGGTAGTGTTCTTCAGATGGGGACCTGGGCGCCGGGTAGTATGGATCAAAATTACTGGCGGTCCATGCAGGATCCTTTGTAGTCAGGGGCAGACAGGGGTCAGGTGCTTATGGAGATTCAAGTTGGTCAGTTGAAAACGGTTTCCACAGGAAGCTTTGCAGCACATAGGTTTTTTTGGACATTGGGTTAGCCATACATACAAAAACAAAATGAAAAGTACCAGCCGAAGCCAGTAGATATCACATGGATTTTTGGGTATTGGACTATTCATGCAAACAGACACAGGGAGCATCTAATGGTCATATAAACAAAATAAGCAAAATATCAACCGAAACTGGTAGACATCATTAGACATTAGCAGTCAGTTTCAACTACAACTGTGGCTAACTGAAATTTACTTTATATGAATGCAATCACCGTGTAAGTCAATTTGATCTCCCAACCAGCAGGCCCTTGGCAGCGTTTGCCTGCAACGGGGGTTGGCGCGTTAGGGAGAACAGCAGCTGTTCAGGTGTATCGCAGAGGATCCCCAGCCATCTAAAGCAGAGGGTTGGTGTAAGCAAGGGCCAGCTCCAAAGAGCGAAACCGTATGGTTGCAGAGTTCAAGGGCCTTGGGCCCACCCTGTGTTGTGTGACACTAACACTCCTTGCATGGGGAGCGATAGCCTTTCAGCCACATGCGGGGCATCCTCCTTTTGATCGGTGCTTTTATTAGAATAGTTGGCCCTGGCTGCGTTCCTCAGTTGGGGCTCAGGGAGAAGGATAGCGCCGATGGTAATGCGGGCTGGTCCGCACAAGGTCCCCCCAGGCCAGGGGTTGATGAGCACCCGGTGCCCACAACCTGGGGTGGGAGGAGCAGCAGTCGGTCGGTGAGGGGGTAATGGACCTTGGGATGAATGCGGGCGCATTGCCACGATGCGGATGCAGGTGGCGGCATCACCTGCTGTACGGCGGTGTTACAGCCATCTGGACCCAGGCAGTGCTAGCCCAAGACGAGGGCCAGCTCCCTCTAGAATCTCGAGCTGCGCTCTTCGGGCAGGGATCGGCACCCGATGGCACTTCAGGAATTGCTGGCAGGTTTTGCAGGGTCTTCAAAGGTCAGGGGAGGACGCAGGCCATGTGCTCACTGCTAAGGGTGAGCAGAGTGGTTGCCGAACTGCAAGTTGGCATCTGGCCCTTCCCGCACAGATCACGGGCGCTCTACCTCACCGCATGAGGTGGGGGCCACTACACCACTTGCCTCTCGGCCATCAGGGGGCAAGTAGAGAGGCACAAAACGGTGAGGGGGCAATGGACCTTCCCTGCGACGATCGCAAGCGCCCTACCTCACAGCATGGGACGAGGGTGCCGACATCAGTTGCTGACCAGTCGACTCCCGTCATCATGCCCAGGGCAGCTGTCCCCCAACACGAGGGAAGAGTGACGTAGAAAACCAGCCACAGAATTTTTCACAAGACCGCTAGAGGCAGAGGCTGTCACTCAAGATGGGGGGCAGAGCGTCGGAGCACCCGTCGCAGATCCTGCCCATGATCGACAGAGGCAGAGGGGTGCTTGGAGAGAGGGCCAGATCCAGGGGGAGAACTGAAAAGCCGCTGAGGCTAGGGGCCTCTGGCCCACCCAGTGCTGTGCAACACCACCATCTCTCACTGCTGGGGCATGGACAGGGACTCCTCCTCTGGAGTGGTGGTCTCACAGCCTTTCGGGCTTGGGCAGTGAATGTTGGATGGTGACCGGTTCTTCCAATGTCCTCTTCTGGTTGGTTTTTCCGATGGCCTCTACTGTTTGGTGTGGATCTAGGCGGGGCCCTCTGTCCTGGAACCAGGGACCGAGATGGAAGGTTCAAAGTTTTCTGTTTTGCTTATTAATGCACTTTTAGCAATGTTCCACTGTGTGTCTAGGCAGGAGGGTGTTGGATGGGCTAGGGTTCATAGGGATTTACGCAGATTGCAATCCCTCCGGAGGCAGCTCCCTTTCAGTCAGCCATCTTGTGCATGTGAATCAAAATGTGGAATAAGGGCATATCCTGGTGTCATCGCTGCACGTTTGATTCACACTGAGAGACACAGTCTTAGTTCACCACAGGTGAAATGCACCTGCACTGCATGTACAGAAATCCTGAGGACAAACAGAGTGTAGAGGAGTGTAGAGGAGCAATGATCTCCATGACTTACAGTGCACCTTTTTCACAAAGGTAAATTCACATTGTAGATTTACCTATGCGGAAATCTACTCTTACACTTGAAGTGTAAATCTTCACTTTTGTGCTATTCACCATTTCCAATGTAGATCTACACCTAAGTGTAAATTTACATGTCTCCACCACCTGAAACCACGGTGTGGGGACAACTGTGAGGGAATTTATGAGTGTAAACTTACTACACAAAACCTTTCACATGTAGGCAGAGATCTCCAACACCAAGGCTGGATCTCCCCGGGGGAAAGAATAGGGAAAATGAATGAAGTTTATTCATTTAAAAATATATTAAACATATTTTAATGTTAAATAAAACTGTAAATTATTTCTAAATTATTATTATCCTAGAACTAATGAAATTGTTACAGCATATTAACTAAAATTACATCTGTATTAAATATTTAAATAATTAAAATATATTAATTTATTTTATAAATATTATTTTTAAACAAAATGCAAAAAACAACAACACTAGCACTTTAATATTTAATTAATTTTTACTAAAAGTAGTTAAAAGTTATTTGTTAAATTTAAATTCATTTTAAAATTGTAAAAAGTGGAAAAGTTGAATTATTTCTTAGAAATAAGGTAATCATTCATTACTTAAAGTATACATGATTTAATTTGTAATATATTATGACTTCTTAACACTAACAAAAATTATATATATTTAACACTAAATTCAAAATATTTTTTTATTTAATATTATTTTTCGTTTGGGTTTTATTTTAAGACCCTACCTCCTTTATTTTTTATGGAATTGTGTTGAAGTATCTGTGAGTGGCCATGTGCGGTGCTAGACTTACTCCAATGTTGGCTGGAGTACATTTACGACTGTTGTATGACCTTTTTGTCTGTAGTAACTTTAGAAGTGTAGCTTGTGAATAGCGATGGGCTTACTTTTTAGTGGGTGAGTGTTTATATTAGCAGGTTCTCCTTCCCTAATCCCCTCCTTACTCCTCCCAAAACCCATTCTATTTTGTAATAAGTCTTCTCTATTTTCCAACTATTTCCCCCCGGTGCTGCCCACATCTACTACAAAAATGTATACTTAGGTGTGTGGAGATCTCCACCACTTTGACAGAGATCTCCGCAAAACAAAGATAGAAGAGGTAGACATCTCCGCCCGTAGGTTAATCGGCAGCCTTTTGTAGTACGTTAGTAGTACTACCGTAGTACTACTTCACATATTACAGAATGCAGTTTGTGACTAGGCCCCAGCTGTCACACTTCGCAAATACTATGGAAAAAGGAGTCATGGCCTCATCTCCTTCACCAGCTTGGCCACCATGATACTTTGGCCACTATGTCGCTTCCATTAAAGACCTAATTTGCATACGCGATGATTCATCCACTTTTCCTAATGCAAGGCGCCACGCAGAGTAAAAGTTGATAAATACAGTTACTTCCTGCAGAGAGGTCCAACAGTGCTTCCTAATAGTGCATGCACACCATTATGCTAGAATGCAAACAACTCAGTGAAGTAAAGGAAGAACAGAAGGTCCAGAGGAAAGAGGCAGCAAGCAGAGCCACTCTACATCTTCATCATCACTGAGATTTGCAGAGCTGTCATTCAGCCTCATGTCATGAAAGTCACCTTCAGCCAGTGTTCTCGTTTTAGCCATTAGATTTTTACCACTGCTCTAAGTTTCTGTAATACATGCTTTGGTGTTCATTTAGACTCTTTGTGTTTTTTAGCTTAAAAAAATATTTTATTTAAACAAGAAATACATGAATCTAATTAGTACAGTAAAATAATAAATTAGTTATGTTGCAAGATGTAATGAGAAGTACTGCAGTAAGGAACTGAAAGCAAAAACGAAGTAATAGATTTTAAATAAAATAATGTGAAAAAAAGTATCAAATGTAGGGAACAATATGTACATTAGATATAATTATAACTATTAATCTGAATGTAAAAAATATTAGACGCTTATAAGACATGATTTATCCTACCTAAAGGGGTCTGTAACAATGTAAACGGAAAAAGGAACTACACAATAAATAAGTAGTTTATTGCCGCTCTAATTAATATTAAAAATCACTACGACGTAAACACTAGATTAAACTACATTAATAATATAATATCCTAACGTATTTACTTTTATGTAACCTCATCTCCTAATACATTTTTAAAAAAATTCTATGATATTTACAGAGAAGTTTTTTTGAAAGGAGCGGTAAAACAAATATCTTTTAATGGTATCTTTAATACAAAAGTGCTAGATTGTGTTTAGCTTTTAGCATGACTTGTGTCTGAAGCGTAAGCCAGGGGAATGGAGCAGAGCCTGCCCAGTACATATATCTTGTACAAACAAGACTCTTAATTACATCAACGTATGGATGTGGCGTAGACACTTGAACAAGAAGAACATTGCTGTATCTATGCCATGAAAGAGGCCAGATTATACGCTAAATTAAACTAGGCCCTGCAGATGAGAAGAGGAGATTAAGAGAGTTAGAGATAATTTACTAAATGAAAATGGAGGCTAGAGGATATCCCATTACCCCAACAGTTGTTGACAAGCTCACAAATGAGAGTCAGGCGTGTGCTGTTTGTGACTGCGGATGATTGCTTCGGTAAAAAAAAAAATCCCGCCAGACACTAATGATGTAAACAGAACAAATTCGGAGCCCTTTTCATTTATCACAGTGATTCACCACTGGATGTCCAGGCCCGGTGTCCCAATTCTGGTAAGCGCACAGTGTTCAGTCAGTCATTTATATTTATTTCGCAGTATTTCTACTGCATATAAAGTGCACAGAGTAGAAATAAAGACATTAAAAGCAATCTAAAATCAATTACATTAATAAAACAATATTACAATCAGTTTAAAATACATTACAAACAATTTACTAGTTCCTTTGAAATTCCAAATAAATCTTGTAATATTTCACCCCTAGGAACCTTGTTCCTTGGGGCTAGTTGTGCATTTTGTGTATTTTGTCTATGTAAACGGCTTTTATTTTTATTTTTTTTATTCCAAAAATGCCAGCTTAGCCCAGGTTTCCGCATAATCCTTTCCGTGTTTATTCAGGCCGCCTCAGTGATACCGACTAAAGCAGCAATGTGTAGACTGCTCCGCGGTGCTGCACTGATTACATTTGAGAGGGCGGGATGTGTTGCCCAGGTTTCCTTTCCTAATATCTGACGTCAGTGACGTTAGAGTCTTTCTACATCGCCGTAAAAGTGTGACCTGACTCCATTGTTCGAGTCGATTTATAAAATTAATTTACAACCCGCTTACTGACTGGAATGTAATGGAAAGCGAAAGCTGCCTGTTGCCATGTAGTACTTCACTACGTCACAGCAGTGAGGAAACAGTAAACAACAGCCGGCATGGACCTCTCAGACCCATTTGTATGGAGTTTTCTGGCCTGCTTAACTGCGGGTTTCTGCCTCGTGCTGACTTAATGAAGACGGGCAGAGGTGCCTTATTATGGAAGACAGGAAGTGAACAAAACAGTGCAAATAACATAGGCCACTTTGAAAACAACAAATTACTTTTGAATAGTGCATGCATAACGAGGCACACTTTCACACACACCAACATGCCCAAAAGACCACGGCCCACACACTTCCAGGCGATAAAGGTGAGTGACATACCTCAGGGGCAACCAGGTGTCGTGCCTCAGATGAGCCTTGGGTAACGTGCAGGCCGGAAACTCAAGGTTCTTAGATGGCACAGATACACCAGGTGGTTTAGAGGCTACAACCAGGGCCACAAGGTAATGTGGAGTAGGAAGCACCGAGCCGCAGATAAACTAACTAACATGGTGGTGTGCAGTGCGTGGTCATAAGGCAATGTCAGAGAACTCTCAGGGTAAACCTTGGAAAACATGGCTGACTTATCCAGTCTGGTTATTTTCTTTTTCTTGTGAGGTTGTGCCATTTTCCCTTTACGAATGCAAGACTACAAATACCAGAAAGCAAAGAACAATATGGGGCAGCATAGTTATTCCAATCTGACATGGAAGATCTTCAGAACATATTAGAAGGAAGGGCAGGGCATTTTTAGCCTTTCCATGTAATGCATGTTTTAATTAACATGTTCTCTAATGTGCCCAAATATGAGGACACTTTTGTAGGTTCTGTCCTGTCTTTTCCAACTTCATGCACGCAATTGCCCTATCTGTGAAATCTTTTTATTGTGGCTAAATAATAATTGATACAGAGGAGGCGTGTCAATGCAATCCTTATTAACCATGTCAATTTATGATGGGTGTAATTTCCTTTACTGTGAAACAGAGTGTATCTGCAAATACGTAAGCAATAAATATTCTCACATAGGATTGCTTTTACTATTATTATATCGAGTGCTTCTAGTTTGCTATCACTGCAAGTTAAATCATAGGTCTGCAGTTCATGATGTTTATAATTTCAGTTGTTTTCATTTTCCTTCTTCATAAAGAAACAAAATGTCTTTACTGTGCTCATCTATCAAATGAATTATCAGCCCCTTTTAACATACCCCTCCCATGCAAAAAATCACTTTAATGAGCTGTAAAAAAAAAAAGGACAGAAAAGGCCTGCAGAATACTATGAAATCACAGACAGTTCTCTGATACTGATGCGCATAATGGTTATTTTTTTGTTGATATGTCTTTATTAGCATTTTATATATATCACCGAGAACGATCCACAAATGTATACAAATACGTAACAGCACTGAAGTTCTTACATCAATTGTTGATCTATTAATGCACATCCAATTCAGTGTGTCCGTGTGGTTGATGGTTACATAGGACTGTGGCACTTATGGCAACGTCTCTGCCCGGGCTGGCTGTATCTGTTCCAGCAGATCTTAGCAACTCATGCTAGTCTGCAAAGTTCCTTAGCAGGGCCGCTGCGATGCAGCAGCCAGTCCAGCACTGCGGTGCCCTGGAGCTTGTTTCTAATCACTCTGCTTTCCACCAGAGTATCTCCGGCCAGCCACCTCAAGCGCCACTGTAGTTGTGCCTCAGCAAAGTAAAGCTCTAGGCCATCGACACTCTCTTCCTACGACCTCCCCATATCAGGTCGGACGCGACTCTCCTCAGTTCCACAAAGAAGGATCGCATAGGTATCACCAGGAGATCCATGAAAGAAGTACAAGAGACGCAGCAGGATCAGCATCTTCGCTATGGAGGCCCAGCCCACGGTTGACAAAGGAAGACGAGCCCAGAAACTCGGGGAGTGACATATCGCCGCCAGGGTCCTACCATGTTCCCGTTTAGTAGGTACCTGTCAGTATGGTACACTTGGATCCCGAGATAGCGGAAGGACTCGAGGCACCACAGAAGTCTCCTGGGCTTCATTTCCACCATCTTCACCTGGTGTACACTGCGTAAGGGGAAAAACAGCACTTCCCCCAATTAATCCTAAACCCAGTAATTTCTCCAGAAAGCTCCAGTAGTTTGTAAAGTGCCGGCAGCACCCACCTGTGATCCTGTATGTAAATCAGGGAATCGTCAGCGTATAAGGAGACTATGTGACAGTCGGTCTTCACCGCCAGACCCCAGTCCAGCCCCCTGGCCCTCAGTAGGCCAGTTAGGGGTTCCATGGCCAGGGCAAAAATTATGTGTGAGAGGGAGCAGCCCTACTGAGTGCCCCTCCCGATCTCAAACTGCTGTGATACCTGTCGCCCCGTCTTCACTCTGGCCCATGGGGCTATGTAGAGTAATCTAACCCAGCAAGACAAGAAACTCTAAGCCCCATTCCAAGGGCTTTTAGCAAAAGGTAGCAAAAGGTAGGACTATCCCAGGGTATCGAATGCCTTCTGGATGTCAAGTGACACCACGACTGGGAGGTCAGGGGCGTCCTCCAGCATCCATATGATGTGACATAACCTTCGGGTGTTGTGGAAGGTGGCCCTATGTGGTATAAATACACACTGGTGGGGATGCACCATCGACTAGAGCAGTGGAAGCAATCTATTTGCAAGTACCTTGCTTAAGATTTTATAATCAATGTTAAGCATTGACAATGGGCGGTAGGAGCTAACCTCCAATGAATCCCTGCCAGGTTTAGGCAGCACAACAATGAGGGCTTCACGAAAGAAGGCAGGCAGTATCTACTGACGGTGTGCCTCTGCATACACCTCAAGCAGTTAGGGGATGAGGGTTGCACTGTACATGGCATAAGATTCTACAGGAAACCCATCAGTGCCTGTCACCTTATTTTGAGCCATCTGGTGAATTGCAGACTTTATTTTTTCCAGTTGCACAGGCTGTTCCAGTTCCTGACATGTAGGGGCGTCAGGCAGAGGAGGGCAGCGGTCCGTACATATCCCTATATACGGTCAGGGGAGGGAGTACAATGTTTCATAGTAGTCCAAGAAGACGGTATTTATGTTGTTTTGCATGTTCACCATGCGACCATTTGCATTTAGGATTGCCCCTATAATGGTTCTAAGGACATTGTCCTCAGGAGCCATGCCAGTGTGCAACCCGGTTTGTCACTGTCCGCATGTTGTCAGGCTAGGTGGGTCTTGTAGTCAATATTACTAAGTTGTCATGATTCGTCTCTATGCCGAGCACGTATTGCCATCAGTCTTGCCCGGGCTTCTGCCACTGTCACTGTGTCTTTCTCAGTCTCCCTCACTTGTGTCTCTAAGTCCGACAAACTGTGGAGCAGGGAAGTCCTCGCCTCACAGGTTGTCTTGATGCTGTGACCATGGATAACCACTTTCATTGTGTCCCACTCTAATCCCCGTGTCCCTACCGAGTTTTCCTCAAAATATTGAAGCAGGTGAGTGCTGATCGTGTCTTTGAAGACCGTGTCAAGGAGAGCCTCCGAGCACACTCCACCTTTTGGTATCAGAGCACACACTCTCCCCCTCCTGAATGGGACTCGAAGGGGTTGTGATTCGATAAGGTTCGACCCAAGTACTCCGAGCTGAGCATCATGGCCCAGAACTAGGTGGTAGCAAAGATATAGTCCAGTGTGGTGTGTACCTGGTGACCCAGGGCGTAATACAAGTACTCCCTCTCCCCAGGGTTCCCTGCTGCCATACGTCATGTAGCTGTACTGTCTGTTCAGCGTCTAAAGTGTCTCGCCGCGAGAAGTCCCTGTGTCACCGGGAGGGGGGGGGGTACTGAACGATCCACCTCTGTGCAATGTACACAGTTAAAGCCTCCCTCCCAGATCCCTGGAGCTTGAGGGTCTCTAAGCATGGCTGGGGACAGGGTGTTGAGAAATTCGCCATGAAGGGTATTGGGAGCACCTAGGGACACCACCAACAAGGGATGCCCATCCAGCATGCCCTCTACTAGTTCATAGCAGCCCTCTGAATCTATTAACACTCTACTATGTATGAAGGGTACCCCAGGTCCTCTCCAGATGAAGACCCCTCTCGCATATGCTGAGTACCTAGTCCAAAACACCTGACCACTCCATCGCTTGGACACCTTTTCCAGTTCCCTGCCCGTGAGATGCATCTCTTGAATGCATACAAAATGTATGTGCTTACGACTAAGGTATGCATACACACGATGTTACCTCATGGGTGTCGCCATTCTCCTGATGTTCCAGGTTAATGTGTTATAGGTTGTAGCCATAGTATAGCCGGCTGGTCTCAGGGAACGTACATCTGTGTCTGTTCCCCGGATCCCACCTGCAAGCCCCCCCCACTGACATACCACCCCAACGGAACATAAACATGTAACTGTAGTAGAACAACAAATCCCACACCCTTGGCTTAAACGCTAACCTGCATCATGCCATAACACCCCATACACAGTATCAATCCACTAGATCTTGACCCAATGCTAACAATGTCCTTACGGAAGTCAATAGGAAGGTGGGCCAAGAAAAGCACCTATGTATCCAAATATGATGGCGGCCATGTAGATGTTGAAGAGCGTGGGGCTGAGTGAGGATCCCTGGGGTACTCCGCAGTTGATTTCCGTGTGTTCGGAGAGGAAGGGAGGGAGTCGAATCCTCTGGGTTCTGCCGGAGAGGAAGGATTGGATCCAGTCGAGGGCGGTTCCTTGTACCCCCGCACAAAGAAAGAGTAAAACCTTTCTACGACTTAATTAGACCAGATTTTTCAGCGCATCAATGGACACAGGAACTTACTGATATTTTACGTTCCGTACAAGCTGACATGCTAGCTTCAAGGCATTTACACACACGTGTTAACACAACTAACCTGATAATCCGCGTAGTCGCTGGACCAACCTGCTGTAGTGAGAGAGAGTTGCCGATAAGTCGGATCGAAACGTCGATGCTACCCCCACTTTTTGCACCTGGACTATCTTCCCTATTACCCCTGTTCCAGCCAAGGGAAAATCTTCCCTATACTCTCATGAAAATATAAATTCAAATGATTGTTTTTGTATATGGCCAGGTCGCAGTGAACTGTTTATTTGATATCAGTTTTTTGTACAGTTTTGTAAATATATGCCCTTTAACTTCTGGTTGAAAACTTTGAGTCTTCTTGACTCCTCTTATATATAACCCTTGAGCACCCTTTTTACACGTTCCCTGGAACACTTTCCTTTCCCTCATGACCCTCTAAGGTCTGTGTAACCTTGATCTTTTACTTATCAACTAAATAAATATATTGTAATACAACATAGTGTTCTTTGCACATCATGTTCTCTTGATAAATCCAACGACTTATAGACGATTGTGAGCTGACTATTGTAAGCTCTAAACAGGATGAAATTATTATTGTTCTTAATCAAACACTTCTTTGAATAATTGGTCCAGGACCACTGTTTTTTGTAACAATCGACACCCAGGTCCAAGGACTAGTTTGGGTTACCCCATTGTTTATAATGGTAGTGATAGAGAGAGAGCACTAGCACAGGGAAAAACACATAATTGTTCTAACCCTGGTACCGACCTTGGAGGCCGTTACGAAGGCAAGCATTCCAAATTCTAAAGCACTGCATCCACGATGGATTCAATGGGCTAACTCTCTCACTGCAATATATGTAGATTACAGATTTGATTCTACATTACAAACACAAGTATTCCTGCAGTAAGAACAAGAATATCCTCTACCAAATGAAATAATGTCTCTAGATCGATATGAATGTATATACCGATGGATCTGCCTAGCCAGCCGCAGGAATGAAACAGCAATATTCTGTGGCATGCGCAATTGTAAAAGGACGCATGAAGGACGGAAAGTTTTGTCCTGGAAAAACACACACAAAGTCTCTAGGAGAGTGTACGGCGCAGCTGGCGGAACTAAAAGCCGTGATACTGGCACTACAAAATACGGATCACGAATTCCCCACACCCATAATGTGTGATTCATTTTACTGTGTCCAGTCCTACAACGAATATTTACATTATTGGGGCCAGAATGGATTTAGGGATTCCAAAGGTTTTACAGTAAAGTACAAGATGCTTTGGGAACAAGTGGCGAAGCTGAAAGAAGGCCTGCCACGGGCTCATGTTATTTACACAATGAGTCATCAACGTGTTGGTGTTCACGTTGAAGGGAATTTAATGGCGGATGAGGCCGCCAAGGCAACAGTGTGTACTGTTGCCGTTGCTGCAATAACTCGCTCTAGCATGAGAATAGACAGAGCAACTATGATAGCTGTCAATGCCACGTGCAAAACTCAGCCCTGCCGAAAGGCTTTCCACTCAAGTACTCCTAAAAATTAGATGCGCTAAACATTCCGTATGCTCAAATTCCAGGAGTGGGGGATAGAGTAATACCAAACACTGAACACAGATTGGGATTAATACTAGCTGCACATGAGGGTCTGGGTTCAGCACATGCAGGGATCACTGCTGCAGTTTCACTACTAAAGCAGCGCTATTGGTTGCCACGTTTTACGAAGCAGACCAAGGACTTTGTCCTCAAATGCGACATCTGCCAGCAGATGAAGGGCTCCACCATAGCACGTCCACTAGAAACACCTTTATTGATCTCAGACACACCTCTTGCATGTGTCTATTTGGATTACTGGGGCCCCTTACACACTGATGGGGCTTACAATTTCATCTTGGTGGCAGAGGATTCATGCTGTGGGTTTGGCCTCAGCGCTCGGCTGATGCTCGAACTGTTATAAAGGATTTGCTAGTCTTTATCGGGACATACGCAATTGGCACACTACATTCTGACCAGGGCCCAGCATTTAGCTCTCAGGCTTACAAAGAAGCCGTGGGAAGTTTGGGTGTGGGCTTGCAGTACTCCTCCCCCTATCATCCTGAGGGAAATTCAGTAGTCGAGAGGAAAAACCGTGACTTAAAGCAGTCCTTAACAGCAAGGGTATTAGGCTTGGGTGGTAGTTGGGTTAATCACCTATATGGGGTGCAGAGGGCACTTAAAAACATGCCAAGAAAATCCCTGGGGGGGTCGTACACCTTATGAGCTCCTGTTCAGTGTAAGAACGTGGGTACCCGACCTCGATAGTGTCAGTACAGTGGCGGCTGAAACACCATTTGACCTCAATGATCGTTTGGATGTTTTACAGGACCTAAAAGAATATAGAGCTTTACAAAGCAACGTCCAAGTAAAACGCACCGCCACTGGGGAAATGAAAACGGTAACAGCAAGGCCTGCCTGGGTCCAGGAGATTGGGGTCCAGGTCAGAGATAAAATAGTGGACAAGAAAGAATTTGGGCCATCTTACAGAGCGCCTGTACCTGTCTTAGTGTCGAAGGAACCAGAACTGTCCTTCTTCCGCCTCTTGCTGGCCATCGAGACAAAAGGTTTGTCTCAATTAATCTGATCAAACCGCACTATGTGGCCGATTCACAACAGTAGGCCACGTGGGCTCCTGGGTAGCCACCGCACTCCTCTCGCTACCGTACAGGAAGTTTAGATGGAAGCTTTAATAACAACTGAAAACTCCACTTTCCAAAGAGAAGCTGTCAACGAAAAGGAGATGATGCTTCTCCCTATTGAAACAACTACCTCTGTACAGTCAACAAGTACAGAAAGTTCAATTAGAAAAACTGACGAAGTCTATGTCAACATGCCACAGATCGAGTCATCTCCCAGTTCTACAAAACCTGCTGAGCTGCCAAGAATAGACCCGACGGCGTCTAGCTACTTCATGCATTATGACAATTTCTCATCAGTCAAGTGAACCAGAGCTGCCGACACTGCCTCTTCCTTTCAAGCTTCAAGTTTATGCTTTTTATCTTTGGCTGAAAAAGACTTACTTCGTTGTTCCCTGGATACATCTATGGATTACAATTGGCTTTCTTTTCATGGTATTATGGATTAGTTTGGTAACTGTCTTTTTTCTACTACTGAATGGACATTAACTACCAGAATGCTCTGCAATCCAACATGTGAACTTGGTTCTAAAACCACATGCATCATCCCACCGTGACCTAAGAGACTTGTCCCTGGTGAACATTACAGCAGTTCCAGTTCCTGAAGGAATTGTATGGGACAGGGTATCGTATGATGTGTATGGCCCTTCTGAACTTTTGCAAATTCCCTATTTGTTTAAGATTTCTTTAAATGATATCATCACTTCTAGTACTTTCTCTGATGATTGGGACATTGAAACTGTGCATAATTTGCTTTCAAATTTAGAGCAATCAGCTGCATTTTCCAATGATGAATTGTATGATGGTGCATCTAACTTCGGCGACATGTTCTGTTATCAACATAATGGTCACTATTTTTTACACAAAGCTAGTATCCTATGTGCTGTTTGCAATTACACCCAATGGGAACACTGCCCAACACCACTGAAAGGTAGCTCAAAAACATTTGCACTGAAGTTTGCATATATTTCTGGTTTTGACACATCAAACCCAGCCTCTTATTACTATAGGCTTGCACCTACACCTGCAAAGAAGAATATGCTCACAAACACCAAGCTGATTTACTCTCCTTCCTTTATTTCCCAACTGTCTACACAGGGTTTCGACTTTTGGAAAGACACAATAAACACAAAGTCTCTATGGAGAACAAGAGATTGGCATGTCTCATACCACCTGAAATGATTTTCCTGAATAAACCTGTGAAACAGACTTCCTATCTTGGTTTAGCTAAGATGAAAGATTTGTACACACCTCTCATTCCCACATTTGCACATTTTGAACATTGCCAACAATCCACAAAATACAGTGAGGATAAGCTAGATGCCTTGCTCCGTAATGGATCATACAATACATCGGACCCCGATCAGCAGGGTTGGTTGGTTTGGCGTCTAGACACAGATAAATGTCAGTCTAGATTCCTGGGTAATACAGGAGGGTTTAAGATCAACAGGCCTGACCTACGCTATGCACAATCAGAACATGCAAGAGTGGTGACATCATTTAGGCCCACATGCATCAAGCTAATTTGCGCCCGGAAAAATTGCGAATCGGTAAAAAAAGCCTTTACCGATCGCAAATTAGCTAGTTCAGATGGCATTAAGCGAAACCGCAAGAAATAGTAGTACTCGCAATTTTAGCGCTTCATAAAATACAGAATCGGTAATACCGAATCTGTATTTTAGGAAGCGCAATTAAGAAATCGCAAAATGCGATGCATCAAGTTTTCGCTAATACAGAACCAGCCTAAATTCGCAATTTGCATTCCTTAAACTAGAAGACATCACATCAGGTGGTAAAAATCACACATAATCAAAAACAGGTGTAAATCATCAGCAAACTACTTAAACAGTCCCAGAATGCATCCCACAGACCCACCATGGCAGCGCTCTACGTTGTGGCGAGGAGGATGAGGCTGAGAGCAGCAGCACAGAGGAGAAGGAGGATCCAGGAGAGAATCTTTAGAGTGCGCGTCACATTGCTAGGGCAGACGGAGGAGGAGATCTATGATAAATATAGGCTGAATGCTGCAGCTATCTTGGCTCTAATTGCTGAGTTAGACCCTATACTGCAGCGGCAGACCCGCAGGACACATGCCATACCCACCCATGTGCAGGTCCTGTGTTCCCTGCATCTCCTAGCTTCAGGGTCCTTCCAGGGAGTAATTGCAGCAGCTGGCGGGGTCTCCCAAAGTGCCATATCCCGTTTTTTTAACAGTTTCCTAAATGCTAAGTTGCAGAGGATACACAACCACATCAGGTTCCCCACCACACCACAGGATTTGATGCAAACCAAATTAGATTTCTATCAGGTTGCACAGTTCCCGCATGTGATTGGTTGTATCGATGGGACGCATGTACCCATATGTCCCCCTGCAGTGAATGAGTATATCTACCGCAACCGGAAATCTTACCACTCACTGAACATACAGGTAACATGCAACTCAAAAACACTAATCACTGACATTGTGGCAAGTTCAGGCAGCTTCACCATCGTCCACAGCAGACCTCAGAAATGGACTTGGCCTTCGCCTGCGGAACGGACTGTGACGTGGTGGTATTGTTACCTCTGGTGGTGGGGGTGGGGGTGTATGGGCAGTGCCCTGTGGGTCTGCTCCTGTTTGTGTGTCCTCCTCACTATCCAAATCGGGCAGTGGTAGTACTCTTCTCCTGCGTTGAGTGGGAACAGGTAGGGGCGAGGATGCCGGCATCTCTTGTCCCTCATCTTGCTGGTCTGTATGTCCCTGTGAATCGTGGATGTCTGCCACGTCACTCTCCTGTGATGCATCTGTGAGGGAAACAGTGCAAGATCATTTTGTTTTGTAAAATGTAATATATCTATTTTTTGCACATGTTTGTGACATTGCGCTCACAGAGGTGTAATAAATTAACTTCTGTGATGTAGGAAGTCTACTGTTGTCACTGCTTTGCTGTACTCTGTTGCATTTGAACTGTGCTACTCCCTCCATGCTTTGCCATTACATATGTTTGCATACAACTCCCACAATGCATTAGGGGTTGCAAGTAAGAGGTGGACTGGACTCATGCCTGCTACACTACGCAGGGTATGCATTTGTTGCACTTTGGCTTACAATTATTTTGCAATATGTTTGGATGTGCTCTTACCTTGGGAGGTCCCCGCATGTCCTGAGGTGTCAATCTGCGTGACCCCGACAACTGCCTCGGGCTGCAGAGTGGATTCCACCAAGTCGTCCATTGGGGTGTTTGCAGGCTGAGTGGATGTTCCCCCTCCTGTTTTTCTTGCAGATGCCAGCCTTTCAGCCACTCTCTCTTTTGCCCGGCTGCGAAGGTCATACCATCGCTTCTGTAAGTTGCTGATGTCACGGTGTGTGACCCCCACAGAATTGACCCGGGCTTGTATCCCAAGCCAGATCTTCCGCTTGACTGACTCTGCAACATGCAGGGATTGTTTCCCAAACAGCTGGTCATTTTTTTGGACGACTTCCTCAGTGAGTATTTCCAGTTCCCTCTCACTGAATTTGATCTTCCTCTTCCTGCCTTCTCCTTTTTGCTTTTTGTTTCCTGGGTCCATTGTAATTGTTGGTCTCAGATTCTGCTAGAAAATGTGTTTTCCAGGCTGTGCACCAACAGTCTTCCTCCTCCTCAGTCTCTTACTCTGCACAGGTGTGTGGTATCTGGGATTCACTTCCTGGTATGATGTCATCTCCATGAGACGATTGGCGCTTTCGCAAATACCGATTCGGTATTTGCGGATTCGCAGATACCGAATCGGTATTTGCGAATTCGCAAATATGGAATCGGTAAATAAGTAATCGGTAAATATTTTAGCGATTTTTAAGAAATCGCAAATATTTACCGAATTATTTGGTGCATTCCGTTTAGCGAATCTGAAATAGCGAATCCTTAATTTTCGCTATTTTAGAGTCGCAATTTTTTTCTTTGATGCATGTGGGCCATAGTGTTGGGAAGTTATGCCTAGATTGGCTAAAGACCTCAACACTTTCCTAGGTGAAACAACACTTGTCCCTTCTCTCTGATGACCTGGATCTTAGGGATTTTTTACTAGGTCCCAGAAACCCACGTCAAAAGCACTTCTTGTATGGTATATACAACGAGCTATGGAAGAATTCTCAGCAGGAAGCTGCAGAGAGATAGCGCGAGATCGACAGGGTTAATATGAAAAAGGCTTTGGCTGTGGTTGACAACAGAATGACCACAATATCATCCAGAATTTATTAACTGGGCAACATTGTGTCTTCTGAAATCGACATAATTCAGCAGGACATGTCTATTTTACAACATGGACAGTCACAATTACGGTTAATCGTAATACCGAGCTGGCCATTACAAACACTAAGTTCTGACAACATGCTGTGGCGTTACATCAACACTACCAGCCTGTTTCCTGAATATGATCTGTCAGAAAGGCAAACAACTATGGCACACAGAGTGCAAAATACACCATGCTGCACATTGAAAAATTAGACCAATTACCTTTTACCCTGGCTGAGACACCATCCACAGACTGGATTATCCATAGTTATATCACCCTACCGGTCACGACCTTCCAATTCCAATATTGTCTCCAATACCAAAAGGTAAGCAGATACGAAGCACTAGGGAAAGGTTGTGTGCACGAGTATTGGGAATTACCGTTCAGGTTTAGATGCAGGAAAGGGGACACAGAGGTTTTCCTTAGTGGTTCCAACTGTGAGGACGCTTTGAGCTGATCCTTCGTTTGCAAGGACATTTCTCTTCATGGGGCATGTAAGGCTTCTGGTGCGAACTTGTCTTGATATCTGAAGGGTTTCCCAGCTGCCGTGATACGTCCGGTTTTCAAACTTCTCTCGAATGGGAACTATTTAATGCAGAATTAACAAGGTTGTTGTTGAATGTACCCGGGCATCGCATATCTGGTGACAGTGAATTCCTTAATCAGTTGTTGTACACAAGTACTGTTTCAACCTGCTCGCAAAATTAGGGAGGCAACGCTGTGGCCTTCGATAAATGTTTCCAACATACGCTTTGATTCCCTTAGCAGACTGAAAGCCATGCTTTTTCAACAGGATGTGGCCTTAACTTCGGCCAGAGAGACGTTTGATCTCCAGGTTGCAAGGTCATTGTCTGAGATACAGACACTACTCCACACTAACTTCCCTCTGCATTTTGGGGAGCTAGTCCATTGTATCTTTAACGTTTCTGATACGAAGGGAATAGTGCACCTTTTTTAAATGTATCAGCTCTGGACTGGTTAACACCTTTCAGACAATCTTCGGAGTTATTCCATCATTTATACACTCCGTGCTGGGAAGCGTTTTTGGAGGGTTCTTACTTGTCCTGCTACTTCTGGTGGGAATCCGGATTAAAATTTTTCTGCTCCGCAATGGACGTCCCAGTTCGATTCGGAATGGAGACAGCACTGTGCTATAATGCCGTGAGCGCATGGTTCACATGTTTGGCACACTTTGACTTTGAGAACTGGACGAGCACTGGTTCTTGTCCTTCAGGCCTGTTTGGCTTAACTGCATACAACCTGGTGTGGGATGAAGGCAAGCAGGTCCAATCTTCCTTCTCTCGCAGCAGGCCAGTTCTTCTTCTGTAATTTCCACAGGTCCAGAAGTGCTTTGAAGAGTGGCTCTAGAGGTCCAATATTTATAATAGGTGCCAGTGTTTGTATAGGTGGACTTCTCGCATTTGGTTCTTGGAAGTTCTTCCTCTTCCCCTGTCAAGGCTTCAAACTGTCTAGGTGACAAAAGACAGGGCAGGCCTCGTATCAGATTCCTTTGTGTGTGCAGGAGGCATAGCCCTTTGAAAAGTAAGTGAGACTAGCTACAGCCCCTCTCAGTTATCCTGCCAGGATGGCCCATCGTGTCCACACCTAAGCCCCCTTTATGTGACTGAATGGAAGCAATACACAAACCCCAACAGCATAGTCATGTCACCCAGGAGACTGGCTGAATGCACAAATGGTTAGGACAAGAAAATTTCTACTTTCTAAAAGTGGCATTTTCCAAATTTGACTTAAAATCCGACTTTACCATTAATGAGGGTTTTAAATTACAATTCATTTACGCATAAACAGCATATCTCTACCTACTACCAATTCAAAATTATCACTTGTTAAATGTAATATGGTAACCCAGTGTTAGTCAATTGGGGAGATAGGCATTAGAACAGTGAAAAATGACTTTAGGAGTTTTTCACTGCCAGAACATGTAAAGCTTAAGAACCCATTAACTTTTTAAATACAATGCACCCTGTCCTATGAGCCTTTAGGGCCTACCTTAGGGGTGACTTATAAGTACTAAAAAGGAAGGCTTATGCCTGGCAAAAGATTATTTTGTCAGGTTTAAATGGCAGTTTAAAACTGCACCACAGGCTGCAAGGGCAGGTCTGAGACATGTTTTAAGAGGCTACTTTAGTGGGTGGCACAATCAGTGCTGCAGACCCACAAGTAGAATTTAGTTTACAGGCCCTGGGTACATGTAGTACCATTTACTAGGGGCTTACAAGTAAATTAAATGTGCCAATTAGATGTAGTTCAATTTTATCATATTTGAAGGCGAGAGCACTTTAGCACTGGTTAGCAGTATCATCCGAGACTGCATGGGCTTGGACGGCATGTTGAGCATACCTTGGTTTGCTTATATTAGGCGCACTTTTAATTCTCCGGGCCTCCTCGAGTTGTTTACTGATCCAGAAGGAATAGTTAGGCAAGATATACCATGGTTAAAACAGGTATTTTATGAAAGGGCGGCGGCGGAACATGAGGCCACGGCCCTTCACAAACGCTCTATGCGTCATTTATCATGGTAAAAACTGTCCCTGGAACGAAGCCCTATTTGCTCATGGAAATGTCGAACCATCATAGCAGGCTGTTAAGATATTTTAGGTTTAACATGTTTTATCAACTTCTGTTACCCAAGGGGTCTTGGTGCAAAGTTTTAGACCTGCCGCCGTGTTCTTGTGACGATGTTTCTCTCCCTGGCTCCCTCCATATTGTCATGATATGCCCTATATTTAATCACTTACGTTATAAATTAATATGCCCACTTCTTTTGTCAATGTATTTCAAACAAGTTAGGCCAGCATTTTTTTTTCTGCAATTGCTAAAATCACCTACCATCTGTTTTTATTTGATTGGTTTTTTATCCAGGGTTATCAATGGGCGGTGAATGTCAGTATTTGTTCTTTTTTTTAATATAATGTTTGGGCTTTGTCCCTTTTAGCTTTTTAATGCTGTGATTTCATCAGTTTATCATAGAAGCACCATTCCCTTTTTATCTATTCGTTTATAAATTGCGAAATCATGTCGATGATTTCCTAAACTATGCATTTCATTTGTATACTTTTGTGATTTTCGAGAAAAATCGATTAAAGTTTCTTACTTACTTACTTACCCTCACTGGTTAGCAGTAGTAAAGTGCACAAAGTCCTAAAGCCAACAGAAATGAATTCAGCAAAACAGGATGAGTGAAGGCAAAAAGAATAAGGGAATACCACGCCAAGGATGTCAGGACTAGAAGCCAGACTCTGTCAAATTGCAAAACAAGATTATTGAAACAACTGGCAAAAAAGATGTCTTTTTAGCAAACGTTTTAAGGAAATTGTGGTAACAAGTGCACCATTTCCCCCATATTTTATTCTAGTTTGCTTGGTAAGTGAAACCCCTTACAAGCCACAGGCTTACTTGACACACCATGAACGTTTTGGAATAATTTCTCGCTGCCCCAGCAGAAAGGCCTGTTAAACATATGAAGTGCATCAACCATTGAGTATTTCAAATTTAGGTGATCAACAAATAGTAAAAACGCAAATGCAATGCAAAAGAAAAGAAGTAAAAACACAGCAATTATGAGCTGGTCAGGAAATGTCCTAAATGAGTTTACTTTAGATAATAAACTTCCATGGGGGATTTGGAGGGCAGCCGAAATCGGTGAGGTCTGCCCCCCGGGCAGATTGGGAGGGGGTAGGGATGAGCGGATTAGCGGCCATTTTGTTGGTTGGCTGCATTGGGAATAGCCCAATTGTAGCCCAACGTTTAGTTATAGCCCAACGGGTATATTTGGGGGTTTGGCGCGCTCCCAGCCACCATTTTAGGTTTGGTGACCTGGTGGCTGGGAGCGTAGTGGCAGTTAGCGTTTTTTCTGAGGTAGTGCGTGGCAGGATAGTTAGTTGGCAAGGATTATGGCAGCTGAAGATTACCGCGTTCTGGAGGCGGTTCGTTTGTTGAGTGAGGCCGGCTGGCTTGATTTGTTATTGCCGGAGGCCTCAGGGAGCGCGCGCCCGGTGAGGCGCGCATCGGCGGGGGTGGCGGCCGCCGTCGCAGCATGCTCGCCCCCCAAGCGGGCTAAGAAGGGGCAGGTGAGTGGAGGGGGCCGCGCGTATGGGGAGAGCGCAGCCCCTCTGTTCGTGTCAGCGTTGCGGTCCAGCGGGAGGGTGAAGTCTGGGGCAGAGAGACCGGCAGGCGGGGCCCGGCGGGGGAGCACGTCACGCGTCTCCCCAGCTGGGTCTCCAAAGGCTCAGGCCGCTCCTATGTCCGGAGGGCGGCCCCGCGTGTGGGAAATGAGCCGGAGTCTCCTGCTGTAGTAGAGGCTCAGGCAGGGATTAAGAAGGGCGGGGCTCGCCGAAAGAGCGGTTCGCTGCATGGTTCCCCGGGCGTGAGTAGGCCGCGGGGGAGGGGCGGGAGGGAAGCCCTAGGGACTGCAAGGACAGTGGAAAGGAAGGAGGGTGGGTCAGGGAGTAAGAAAGGGGTAGCAAGTTTGGCTGCCCTTTCAGTAGGAGGCTTGCAGTCCAGGGGGGCTCCGGTGTTGGGTGAGCAGGCAGGTAGTAGGGGGCCAAAAATAGAGAGTACAGGGGGGGCATGGAGATGTTGGCACGGCCCACCTCTATTGGGCAGGGGGAGCAGGAGGGAGATAGGGTGGGGGCATGGGGGGGCGTAGAAGTTTTCCCGGGGATGGAGGAGTTTGGGGGGGAGGGAGGGAGGGTGGTGCCTGGGTATTGGAGGATGAAGGGGATTGTTTGCCTGCTGAGCTGGAGTCAAACGGGGGTGGCTGGGACAGGGAGGGTCTGGATATTTTCACATCCTGGATTGAGGAGGTCCGGGGTTTAGATAGGGTAGGCCAGTTAGATGCGTACATGTCGCGAGGTGGGTCGGTGAGTTTGGGGGCAGAGGGGCAAGGGCAATCGGGGGCGGGGGCCAGCGGGGTGAGGGGTGGGGTTTGGGTACGGAATCCTTGGGAGCTGGGGCTGGGCCCAGTTGGGATTGGGGTTCGGAGCGATGCGGTCTTGGAATGGAGCAACGAGGAGGAGGAACAGGTGGCTGGGGGGGGAAGCAGTGGATCTTAGCAAAGTGGGGCGGGCATGGGCGGCTAGTACTCTAGGGGCGGGTAGGAAGAGGAGTTGGGATGGGAGAGATAGGGAAGGTAGGCCCAGCACACCAGACCATTCCTTTTTCTTTCAGGCGGTGGAGCAACAGCGGGCGCCAGACTTGGCAGAGCTGGGAGCGGCTCAAAGGCGCCGAGGAGAAGGGAGGGTAGAGCCTCACGCGGCGTGCCCAGTACCTGCGTGGGATCACGGCGCGGCTGGCATAAGTAGGCCTCGTGCGGGCTCGCTTGCCCCAACACCCGATGGGCCCCAGCGGACCATGGGCATCGAGGACACAGGAGCTCGGGCGGAAAGCCTATAAGTGGGGCTAGGAGAGTGCAGTCAGCACCTCCGGTTGAGAGGGCATGGGGACTCAGGGAACACGAAGAGTTAGATTACGATGAGGACAGCCTGGAGGAGGGCGAATTACGTGAAAGTGAGGACAGGGGTGCGGGGGGCCGAATAATGTCTTGTCTAGTGTGTTGCAGGTGTCACGACGCCCGGCAGAGCCTACGAGTCGGACATCGAGGTTGGACGAATGGACGGCTCCATTGGCAAGGCGGACTGCAGTACGACGGGCATCCTCCTTAGAGCCAGGTAAAAAGCGGGATGGAGGATTGAGGCCCATGATGGTATCGGTAGGGGTTGGAGGGGGTGAGGGGGTGGGGTTGGAGGGGGGGAAGTTGCGAAGAGGCAAGTATGTTTTGGATGTGGGAGTGGGCACAGATGACGCAGGTAAGGCGTCAGGGAGCACAGGGGACGATGTTAAGACGAAAAATGACGCAGGTATACTAAAGGCAGTCGAGTCAGATAACAAGTTAGAGAGCAAAGAGTTAAAAATAAAACGGCTGCCTTATATGGGAGTAACCAAACCTTTGGGCGCACACTTAATGCTGGCTACTAAGGAGCGGATCTGGAAAGGCGAGTATGTCGAGATGCTCAAACTTCTGCACAGGGAAGTACGCGCGAAAGAGGGATCGAAAGAGGAGGAGTACGAATTGGCCAAGCGGCCAAGGGTGCCTCTCACCATTGAGAATTGGACAGCGGCCTTTTTGATATATGCAAGTGTTTACTGTGAAAAATACCCGGAGAGGTGTGTGGCACTGTTTAAGTACATGGATTGGATGTGATCAGGAAGGCCCAGATTACTGGGGGTGGATACGCATGGGCTCAATATGATGAAGAATTTAGGGCACGCCTGGCGTGGGACACTGAGGCAAAATGGGGGGAATTAGACACAGATTTGTGGCAACATACGATGGGGGCGTCCCGGGCAGGCAAGACTATTTTCACGGCCAGCGGGCTACCGCTCGTGTATCGGCCCTTTCAGGGGCGACCCACCCGGGGAGGTGTGGGCGGTACAGGCAGAGGACAGACAGGATCAGGGGGGGCCTGCTGGGATTTTAATAAGGGAATGTGCACCCAGGAGTTTTGTAGATTTTGGCATGACTGCTCAAAATGTGGAGGCAGACACGCCTTGGTTAAATTATTCGGGGGTGGGCAGGGACAGCAACAAGGGGGTCAGCAGTGGCAGCAAGGGGGGTTTAATGCAGGCGGACAGCAGCAGCAGCCCTTCGCAGGAGGGCAGGGGGCTAAGGGGACTGGGCCAAAGGGCTCGTACGCCGGTTAGAGCAGATACATTAGCGGCAGCCTTACAGGGTTACGGCAACCGGAAGGCTGCAGAAATTTTGCAGGCAGGGTTTCAGGAGGGCTTTAGACTAGGGTATGTGGGACCTAGGACGCAAAGGTGGGCGGACAACTTACAATCTGCAAAAGAACACCCTGGGATAGTGCAGGAAAAATTGGACAAAGAGGTGCGCGAGGGCCGCATGGCAGGCCCATTTGACGATTGGCCGTTGGAAAATTTGATTGTGTCTCCCATAGGAGTGGTGCCAAAAAAGGAACAGGGGCAATTTCGTTTAATTCAGCATTTGTCGTGGCCAGAAGGGAGTTCAGTGAACGATTTCATTGATGAAAGGGAGGCTACTGTTTCTTATTCGTCAGTTGACGTGGCCATGTCACTGGTATTGACCGCGGGCGCAACGGGGATGATGGCAAAATGCGACATAAAATCAGCTTTCCGTTTGCTTCCAGTCCACCCGGATGATTGGGATCTTCTGGGCATCCATTTCAATGGTAAACGGTACGTGGACAGAGCATTACCGATGGGCTGTTCTATGTCTTGCGCATTATTTGAGTGCTTTAGCACGTTTCTTCAGTGGTTGTTCTCAGAGCGGACGGGTCACCAGCTGGTAACACACTACCTGGATGACTTTTTCTTTGTGGGCACCTCAGACTCCACGGACTGCCAGGTAGCTCTGGACAGTTTCAAAGAGATCATGAGGGAACTTGGGGTGCCTTTGGCGCGGGAGAAGACAATGGGGCCCTGCACGGCTCTTTCCTTTTTGGGTATTGAGTTGGAGTCTCAACTGATGGAGGCACGCCTTCCCGAGGATAAAAAGCAACAAATGTTGGGGCTGCTGGCGACAATGTTGGCAAAGGGCAAAGTTACAGTAAGGGAGATTCAGGTGCTGCTGGGTCATCTCAACTTTGCTTACAGAGTAGTGACAGTAGGGAGGACGTTTTGCAGACGACTGGGCAGGGCACTTGCAGGGCAGAGACCTCCACACCATCATGTGCGATTGTCCGCGGGAGTGAGGGAAGACTTGCGGATGTGGAAGTTTTTCTTACAAGATTTCAATGGCATTCCTTTGATGCGGGAGGGTGACATGGTGTGGGATGTCCAAATTTTTTCAGATGCAGCGGGCAGCAAGGGCTTTGGACTCTATTGGCAAGGAAAATGGTGTGCAGAACAGTGGCCTGTAGAGTGGGTTGGGGGGAGGGGTAGGAGTATCGCATTTTTGGAGTTCTTTCCCCTGGTGGTGGCAGTCACATTATGGGGGGAACAATTGGCACACAGGAAGGTGACTTTCAGGATTGATAACATGGCGGTTGTGGAGATTGTAAACCGCCAGTCTGCCAGGGATGAACAGGTTTTGAAGTTATTGAGGGTGTTCGTTTTAGGCTGTTTACGTCATGATATCGCCTTTAGAGCGTTGCATGTGCCAGGAGTGGACAATGACATAGTGGATGCTTTGTCTCGTTCACAGTGGGGGAGATTCCGTGGGCTAGCCAAGGACGCAGACAGGATTCCGACCCCCATGCCGCAGCAGTTGTGGTACGTAGGCAACACAGGATGTTGCAGCTGGTTTTAGGGTCCCTGGCACAATCCACGAGGATACAGGCTGGCTTGGGAAGAATTTCTGCTCGCGGGAGCGCGGCGGCGGACTTCATTAGTGCATAGAAGGGAAGATGTGATGCAATTTATTCTGGATTTGATTGACAAAGGGCTTTCTAGGGTGACGATTGCGGGTAAGCTAGCAGGAATTGCATTTGTAGGTAAGCTGTTATGGGGTTATGCGCCGTCCGCGGGGGAAATCGGCTCGCGGATGTTGGAGGGGTGGGCTCGGGAGCAAGGCCGGGTAGGCAGGGTGAGGAACCCTCTGTCTTGGACTCTGCTGGGTAGGGTGCTGCAGGTTTTGCCGGGGATATGTACAGACAGTTATGAGTCGTGATGGTCTGGATGTTTTTTGGGGCTTTTAGGGTATTGGAATTGTTGGGTAAAAAATTGGGGAGGGGATTGAATGGGGGGATGTGGTACCGAGTCAGGATAGAGTTTGTATATGGCTGCAAAAATCTAAAACGGATCAGAGGGGCGTGGGAAAATGGGTGGCCCTCCAAGCTTCAGATCTACAGTTGTCTTGCCCTTGCAGGTGGGAAGCGAGGTGGAGGGTGCTAGCTGACGGTCAAGTTGGGTTGGTTTTTGTACATGCGAATGGTCGGAGGGCCACAGCGTTTCAACTATTGGCAGTTTTGCGGAAAGCGCTTTCAGAGTTGGGGATTGATGGCAGGGGATTTGGGACTCATTCTTTCAGGATTGGGGCGGCATCGGAAGCAAGTATCAAGGGGGTGGGGGCGGGGGGACATTATGAGGTTGGGGAGATGGTCCTTAGATTGTTACAAGCGATATGTTCGCGGCGCAGCAGGGGGGATGTAGCGCGGTTCTGTTTCTTTCCCCTGTTCATTTCATTTTTCTCGTTTCAGGTTCGGTGAGTGGCCCCCTCGCCAAGGAGATGTCAATTTGGATAGTGGGACATTCATTTGTGAAGTGGGCACAGGTCCAGGCCCGCGCCAGTTACTTTGGAGAAAATTTGGGTTTCAATAAAGATTTGTTTAAAGTTTCTTGGAGGGGAAGAGGGGGCATGCTCTGGAAAGAGCTGGAGCAGGTTTTGAACGGCGTGTTGGTGGCTGGTAGGTGCCCCGACATTTTGTTGCTACATCTGGGCGAGAACGACATGGTCAGGGAAACAGGGCTAGTGTTAATGAGGAGCATGAAGCGGGACCTGGCCTTGATAAAACGACAGTTGTCTGGATGTTCGGTCATTTGGACAGAGTTTGTTCCCCGTAGAGTGTGGAGAGGAGCTGTTAATCCTGGGGCAGTGGACAAGGCTCGGAGGAAACTCAATACAGAAATGGTGCGTTTTTGTAGGGAACTTGGTTTTGCGAGGATTGCTCATAAAGACATCAGATTTGACACACTGGAATTCTTCAGGGGGGATGGCGTTCACTTGTCACGGATGGGCATGGATTTGTATTTGTTGGAAATCAGAGAGGTCCTGGCTAGGATGTTGAATGTTCAGAGGTGCTAAAGAGGGCATTTCTATGAGGTCAGGGGGGGGGCAGGAAAATGGGGAGGCGGCGTTTCCGCCTACTCTCCCGCCTTTTCCTGGGTGGCGGGGTTGTTAAAAGTTGGCCAAGATTGGCAGAAGTTTTTAGTTAAGTGTTGGTAGTTTGTGAGCAGGGGCAGGGAAAGGGTAGGCAGGTAGGCTAAGTTTAGACTAGATGTTTGGTAGTTACAGTTGCACAAAGGCAGGTAGGGGTTTGGGTCATTGGAGGGCAGGATTTGTAAATGCAATATTGTGTAATATGGTTGTTATGTAATGTTATTATTGTTATCGGCAGGGTGGGGGATTTGATGTGGGGATCGTAGGGGTGGGGGGGAACAGGGGATCAGTTATTTTATGTATAGTGAGGTTTTAGTTTTGTAAGGCAGTTGCCAGTGTTGATCATTGTGATATGCACCTGTTTCAATAAAGCGGCCTTTTACACACACAAGAAATTGGTCTCGGTTTGGCTTGTCCCCCTCCCTCACAAATTTATGTCACGGAGACGAGTTTAAACAAACTAGTGAGTAATTAAAACAGAAAAATGTAGGTGCGCTGTAACAGTGACGAACATTCAGCTGCACACCCCGCTTTTCAGGGTGTTGGGCTGTGAAAAGAGAGGGGTACAACCATATGGCCCGGGTGTGCAGAGCTTCAGTGACGCACACCACTCCCACATGCATATATATCAGCATCGTATTTACATAACTCTGCTCTCCGGGGGGCGTGCTGTATGGTCGTCGCTCTAAACAGCTGTTTGTCACATATGCGCAGTGGTGCTGCCGAGGCAAGTATGTGCCTTCCCTAATCCACCCTGTCATTGGAAGCAGATAGAGACGTAATCTCTCGCTGGCTCTCGCGCACAGAGTTCAGTATCCCTTGCAGCTCCAGATGCTTGGGCAAATTCCACAGCAACCGCGACTAGATCAGATCAGCTCAAAATAAAACCAAAAGCCTATGTGAAAGCCGGCCATGAAAGAAAAGGGTAAAACTCAAAGCCTTGGGTCCAAGGGAGCAGCCAGAAAATTAAAGTACCCCCCACTTGAAAAATACCTCTAATCAAATCGAGCATGCAAAGCAAACACACCTGATCCTCATTGGAAGAGTGCCTTTCTCCCCTTGATCCTCTGGATATCCATCTAGTATCCATTCATTCGCCCATGCACCTATCCATCCCTCTGTACTTCTTTTCACCTTTTCATCCATTCGTCCATATACCCATCAATATATTCATGCATCCTTCTATTCGTCCTTTTACACATCCACCCTTTCTTTCTTCTCAAACTGTTAATTATCATCATAAAAATCTTTATTCGGTTGACAGCAACAACCATAAAAGAGTACAATAAATGTATCATAAAACCACCCTAAATAAAATGTTACCAAGCATGCAACAAAACACCATTTAGGATCCTAATATACAGTAAAAGTCAACATAAAATCAACTTGAACTGTTCATTCTTCCATCTTTCCACCTGCTGAGCCCTTCACTCTTCCGTCCATCCTTTCACCCTTTCATCTATCAATCCTTTCACCCTTCCAGCTCTCCATTATTTTACCTTCCATCCCACCGCCCCCGTTTTTTTCCTACTTTTCTTTCACTTTTTCATTCCATTCACTATCCTTCCTTCCCTGATTCCGTTCTTCCTTTCACGTTTCTATCTACCCATCTTTTTTCTTCCATCTGTACTTATTCTGTTGTACCCACTCTCTGTCTGTTTTTGCCTAGTTTCATTATTTGTCTTTCTCTGTTTCTCTCACTGTGCATGCAAGCCCAGGCCTACAGTCCTCTTTCACTGTATTCGACCATAATGTTATTCATTAGCATTGTCTCTGAAGACCTGCTGACAGAAAAGGCCCAGAAAAAAACTATAAAATTTAAGTGGGATACCGTCGAGCAGAACATTGTGCCCAGTGCCAGCCCCCACTTAAGCGCGAGAGTGAGGGGCTCCCTACGACTCTGCTTGGACCAACTTTCTCACTAGAGGTGTGCGAGCCAACAAACTGAGATGAGAGCCGAGCCAAGGGTCTACTTGGCTTAAGAGTCCGCTCACAAGCCTGTCCATGAAAATACTTGGCATATATACATCGCGCAACAAACATCATGTAAAAATATGATAAGTTCTCTTCAAGATTTAAAAAATGTATTTCTTTAGCATGCGTAACCATTTCATCTTACTACATCAGATTATATCACTGCATGAGAGGCAGCTATTTAAAGTGATTCTTTTTAGACATGAACTTAAAAACATTTAATCTCATCCTAACAACAAAGCCGTTATTAAACATAGATGTAAGTCATTTGTCATGTGCACCCCATATGTGGCCTAGATTCTTATAAAACATAGAGTAATATTAAAGTGTAATTATATCACACACAAGAGATGTTTTTGCATAGCACACATACTGAACTCAAGTATTACAAGATGCTCTCTTGTGCAATAATGAAGAAAAAGGAGGCATGGTCAAATAAAATATTTGTCTAGGATCACAAAATTTGGTAAAGCGAGGAAGCCAAGATTGACCCAGGTTTTCTGGTTTCACATAGTGCATTTCAGCCACAGGTTGGATATCTTCATCTCTCTCCTATTTTACATCAAATGTTAATATTTGTCTTTATTTCTAGGTGCATTCGGTGATGATGCGTGGCAAACAGAACTCACATGAAGGCTCGGCTCGTTTCGGGCTCTAAGGTCTAGGCATGTGGGTTGAGCCTGACTCAAGTCTTCAGTTGCTCGCTCACCTTTAGGTAACACTGCCCCCAAGAAATACCCATCCCACGTAGTCACCACGTGCACTATTACAGCACCAATTTAAGTTCTAGGTCTTGAAAGTCGGAGATAATACATTAGCGGCCCATTTTTCTTTCGTTCCAAGGTGCAAACCATGGAAAAATCCTCAACTCCAGGAGTCTTTACCTGGCAAAAATCATACAGGAAAAAAAAAAACCACGAGTGCAGTAGTTCATTCAAAACTGGCAAACTCCTGTTTGTGCCCAAATTAGGATTCCCATGGGCCTGAAAAAGAATGTTTGCCATGTTTCCCTTTCTAGTTAGGGACTTCAGAAGGAGGCTGTACATAGCTTTGTGGCAGGTTAATTTGGCCTTTCCTTGATGTGATGACCACTGTTGCTGCTCAACAGTATAATGTCTTTGTGGACACCTAAAGTTAATTCAGTTTGCAATGTAAATCAAACACATAGCTGAGCCACACTATACTAGTACACCACTAGGGGCAAGCAAAGTTATGTGTTGCAGTGCGCATCTCAACAGTGTCGGGATTCACAGAATATATGTAAACCTCATGCATTTTTGAGCCTGCACATTTCCTCAGTATTGAAATTGAACATTGGTAGACTGGTTCACATTTACTATATAAAGAAAGCAGAGGGAGCTTCGCAGGAAGAACAAATGATAGTAAATATCATGGGCGTTAGTGCATGTGGAAGTAGTCTAGAATATTGAGTAGGAAATATCGTTATATCTTAATATTGCATCCAAAATATCGAGAACGAAAACAACGAAAGGTAAATGCATGAAGGGAAGTATAAATTTGCTATTCTTAACTCCACGTCTACGTATCTTGAAGTTATATACATATATAGTCAAGGTTTATGTATGTTTAGTTAGGTATAGAAAATGTATACATATGTACCGGTCGGTGTTTTGCCCTCGATATTATGGCTACAATATTAAGGTATAATTATATTCCCTACTCAATATTCATGACCCACTACTGTAAATAAGGCACCTACGGCCGCAGCACATTAAGTGCGCACTGAAAGAGTTCATTTAAGACAAGTCTCGGACACAGTTTTAGGCTGACAGGTTCTTTTCTTAAGCAGTTGAAGAGCTCCAGCAGCCCTGTTTCACCACCTTAAGCAGTGGTGTATGCTTGCTGTTCAAGGAAACATTAAAGACATGGGCTGCTTTTGCCTGGTACATGTAGCAACTTTTGTTGACATAACAGTACAACATACAAAAAGCAACAGAACAACACAATTAAACCATAACAGAGTACAACACTAGATTTTTTTTAAAAACAGGACGTGACACAACAACCACAGTAAACACATTGCAATAAAGCAGCACAAAAACACAGCAGCACATAAAACAAAAAAACATATTCCCATTGGGCTTTATGCTGGTGAAGCGAGACACAGCCAGAGGGTTGGGGAGCCCGATACCCCGACTAAGGCCTGTGGACTTTTCACTGCCATGTGGGGTCCCACAGGGATCCTCGCTAAGTCCGACCCTGTTCAATATATACGTGTCGGACTTGGCCAGGATCATTAAATCCCACAACCTGCGACTAACTTCCTATGCCGATGATACACAGATCGTGCTAGAGATCCATAACGATGGTCAAACAGTCTCAGCCAATTTCCAAGAGGGAATGCTTGCTATAAGCACCTGGATGGCAGACAATTGTCTCAAATTAAACTCCAAAAAGACGGAAGTAATGATCTTCGGCAATCTCTCCCCCAGCTGGTCTCCTTCCTGGTGGCCATCAGAGTTAGGTCTACCTCCATCTCCCGTCACAAAAGTTAGAAATTTAGGGGTCATGTTTGACAATAAACTTTCTTTTATTCATCACGTCAATTCCGTCGTCTCCTCATCCTTTTTCACCATCAGGATGATAAAAAAACTCTTACCTTACCTTCCACCGAATGCGGGCAGAACTCTCATCAGCACACTTGTCTTGTCTAAGCTAGACTACTGCAATGGTTTACTTATTAACGCCCAGGAAAGAGTCCTACACAGATTGCAGATGGTGCAAAACGCAGCGGCTAGAATTCTCTCAGGCACCCCTAAGTTCAAATCTGTATCCAAGGTGCTAAGACAGCTACACTGGCTGCCCATCAGGAGCAGAACAAGGTTCAAGGCCCTTTGCATTGCCCACAAGGCAATTCATAACACAGGACCTGAGTTCCTCAAAACTTCTCTATGCTCCTACAGGCCGATAAGATCCTTACGGTCCTCTGCAGCACACTTGCTGACTGTTCCCAGGACCAAAAAGGCCTCCTGGGGCGACAGAAGATTCACTGTCGCCACTGCCAAACTCTGGAACACACTTCCTATTCACATTAAAACCATCCCCACTCTCTTCTCCTTCCGTAAACACTTAAAAACCTGGCTATTCAATCAATAAATCACCCCTTTTCAGTCTTTCTCCATTCAGCCGTCCACAGCGCCGAGACACCTAAGGGTATTTGTGCGCTTAACAAATTTCATAAATAAATAAAATAAATAAATATGGATGATTGGCATTAGCCATTGCATGGAGGCAGTAAAATCTGAATCCTTTAATAGATTACTTTGTATCCCCCGGCCCAGACACATCTTCATCCAGGCTTTGAGTACTTAATCCTGGCTATGAGTCCTATCCTGGAAGCCAGTTACTCTCCAACAATTTTACTTTACTAGGAGATTTTAACTGTCATCTAGAAGGTCAAAAAGATAAAGATACCGAGGCACTACTAGAAACGATGTCCAGCCTAGACCTTGTTCAACTAGTAGTAGGCCCAACTCAATCTGCAGGCCATACCTTAAACAGGATTTTTACTAACAATCCCTTTTTAAATGGTATAAGCACCATAGCTCTGACAAGGTGACCACACCGCAGTGATGTTTGATTTAAATCTGTTACAACGCTCGCATCCAGATAAGGTATCACTTAACTCGCAAACATCACATGCTTGCATAAGATAAAATCTGACCAACGTAATCAGATTTTAACTCACTCCCAGCCACAGGTGATAGATGATTTAGATATTTCTATCGCAAACTTCTCCGATTGGCTGAGTTCAGCTGTTAAGACTCTAGTTCCTACCAAGGTATCCCAGCCCCAGAGATATAAACCATTGGCCCCGTGGTTCACAGACAAACGTAAGACTCAAAAACAATGTTGCAGAAGTCAGGAACGTAAATGGAGAAAGGAATATCACCCGCTCGAGAAAGAAAAATATAAGCAATATACAGGTGAGTACAAAACCCTCCTAGAAAGCGAAAAATCCAACTACTTCACGCAAAAAACTGACAGTAGCGGCCCGTGGATGGATTTCCATGGGGCGGTGAGGCGGAGCGGGGGAGGGGCAGGGTGGGGGGTAGTAAACACCGGAATATGGATGAACGGTGGTAAGTAAACAGTTAAATAAATAAAACGAATTTCGTTGCGCACGCTGCAACGCATTTTGCAATGCAGCGCGCGCAATGAAATTCGTTTTATTTATTTAAATGTTTACTTACCTCCGTTCATCCATATTCCGGTGTTTACTACCCCCAACCCTGCCCCTCCCCCGCCCCGCCTCACCGCCCCACGGAACTCCCTCCACGGGCCGCTACTGAAAACGGAAGCAGCAAAGAATTTGGTAAAAGAACTTTTTCAAACCGTAAATAAACTGACCTCCATCCCCAGCAATAATTTAGCAGCAAGTAGCCATTAGTTTTGTAACATTCTTGCTAACTTCTTTCAAAACAAGGTGGAAGAGGTATATAACAGGTTCTCCTTTAATAAGACATCTTCTCTGGAGAGAATTAGCCCCTTCCCCACCGATCCGAAGACTGATACTTTCCTGGAATTCAAGGATATGAGCAGGTAACACTGATTATCAAATCCACTAAGTCAGGCTCGCCACAGGACCACAGCCCACCATTGATGGCCAAACGAGCCCCGGAAATCATTACTTCTAATCTCACAGTCATCTGCAATAAAATGTCCAAGACACATTACTTTCCAACCCAATGGAAGATAGAGTCAGTGCTCCAATTAACCCTAATAGCTATCGTCCAATATCCCGTCTGCCACTACCAGCCAAGATAATGGAGAAGACCATGAACCAACAACTTGCGACCTTCATTCAAAATAATGATCTCCTGGACTCCACTCAGTTTGGATTCAGAAGCGGTCTCAGCATCGAGACGGCCTTGATCATGGCAACTGAGGACATTAGAGCAGCTCTAGACCAGGGGAGGGAGCGGACTTTATCCTACTTGATCTATCGGCAGCATTCAATATGGTCAACCACGAGCTGCTGATTGGCCGTCTCCACAACATCGGAATCGGAGGGGCCGCACTGGCCCTCCTAAGATCCTTTCTTCTCAGAGGAGAACAATCAGTGGCACTTAATGACTTTGTATCTGAACCAGTCTCACTATCTTGCGGGGTCCCTCAGGCATCCGTGCTAAGCCCCACGTTATTTAACATGTATGTGTCAATTTTGGCTGATCTAATCAGATCATTTGGATTTTCACTTACGTCTTTCGCCGACTACACACAGATCATCATCTCCTTGTCCAACAATGAGCAGGACACTGGCATCAGATTCCATGACTGCATGCATGCAGTCAGTGACTGGATGGCTAACAACTCCCTGAAATTAAACTCCAGGAAAATAGAGGTCATATTGTTTGGAAGCCAAGTTTTCTTTTGGTCTACGTCCTAGTGACCACAAGAGTAGGGCACTCTTCCGACACCTGTCAGGAAAGCCCGAAATCTAGGAGTGCGAGTAGATGTCAAACTAACATTTGGTGCCCAGGTTAAAGCGGTGACGCCCTCCTCCTTCCACATGCTCAGGACAATAAAAAAGATAATTCCCTACATCCCTCCTGATCTACAGAAAACAGTAGTCACATCCTTGGTTCTTTCGAAAATAGACTACTGCAACGGCCTGTACACAAACATGCAACAGCAATATGGAACAAACTGCAAACCCTGCAAAATGCAGCAGCACAGTTGTTGTTAGGGAATCCAATGTAAATCCGCCTCCAATGCAATAAAAAAAAATTGCCTGGCTACCAGTCAGGCAAAGAATAGTCTTCAAGGCCTGCTGCATTGCCTACAAAGCTCTGCCTGAGATAGGACCAGATTATCTGAAAAACAGCTTCAAATGGTACTTAGCAGCAAGGACTTTATGGTCCTCTGAGGCCAAAAACGCAACAGTCCGAAAGTTCAAACGTTCCTCTTAGGGAGGAAGAAGCTTTATGATATGCGCATCCAAAACTTGGAATACCTTACTCCTGCATATCAAATCTATGAATAATCTGCTGTCTTTTAGGAAAGCTCTAAAAACATGGTTATTTGACTTGTGGTAAGCTTCGGTCTCAATAGGTTTAGTAGAGCTAGTGCCACTGGGTATTCGCGCGCTTTAGAAATAAATGCAACATAACAGAAAAGGTGGCTTACGGGATGAGGAGCTGTCAGGGAAGTTTTGGAAGATATAGGGAGCGTGGAGAAAATTCTATGGACTGGAATAGGAGGCCCAACAGGCCACAAGACACCGTTGGGAATGGGAAACACTCACACCGTTAAGTCAGAGTGGCAGAGAAAAGAATCGATTCCCAATGTCATACAGGGGGGAGGGCACTGAGAGAGAGTCTGCTGCTAGAAAAGGGTTGCTTTTGTACTTGCTATGTGTGGGACTTATTCTAATCCGTAATGGAGGCCGAATGTAGATGATCTATTGTTAGTCTACAATGGAAGGTGGTATGTGAGATGTTGAATAAAACAATAAAAATATTTAAAGAAAAAAATCCCATGACAATAAAATGCCACACATTAATATATGAACAAACATTCTTGCCACAAAGTACCACCTCCAGAGCCTTGTTTTCATACCGTGGTGGTAAAAGCCGTCCTTAATTTGTAAAAGAAAGAGTGCTGGTGCCCGAAGCTCTGCTCAGAAGCCCATGGATGGTGCAATTAAACATCACGGTGCTGAATACTAAGGCTTGTAGTCTTAAATCCACCTCATGCCTCTTTAATACACTACCATACATCGCCTGCCTATTTATTTCATGCTTGCATCTCCTAGCTTTCTCCCTTTGTTGCGTTTCTTCCGCCTTTCTCTTCCTCCAACCTTTCCAATTTGTTTGTTTTTCCCTCTCTTGCTCTCTGTAAATATCTGAAGTGGAAAACAAGTGCTGGTCTCCAAAAATAAGTGCTGGTAGCCCCCACCAGCAACGACCGGCTCAACTTAAGCACTGCCTCCAAGGACATGAAAATAGCGCCAGTCAAAAATGTTTTGTGATCCAGCCAGTAGTAGGCTCAGCATTGCACTGGAGAATCGAGCTACCATTTGAAAGATGTCTGCCGAGAATAAATGCAGAGTGTAAAGCACTTTTGAAGCCCTGGTTAATAATTGCAGTCTCCATTTTAAAAAGCGCAAAACACGTATTAATATGCTTAAAAACAATATTCATTGATATCATAAGCATGAACTCCAGAGGCATCCCTTCTACTGAGTGCCCCTGATTATTGAGAAAATATTTTGAAGGCTAGTAAATGTTTCATGAAGAAAACATATATACAAACAGCAATACCATTAGTGATGTGAATGTGACACATTGCAGAGCAATGGTAATTGCAGACAAATTAAAAAGAACTCAAGGTGGCCATCTGTTTTGCAGAGGGAAGCAGTCATCCTCATTTTGGCTGATCAGAGAGGGATCAGATAAAGGATTAACTCAGCGAGACCAGGAGGGGGTGTGGAGGCAGTCAACAGACAGGCTCTCTTATCAGACAAAGCTCCATGTCCCTCGAAATCCTAGATACCTAATGTCACTGGTGCTACTGTAAAGTGAAAGAAGCAATAGACATGCCTGCACGGTGGTTTTTCTTGGGTATGGCTCTCACAAATAGAGGTCCATCAGCGTTAAAGAGATATACACACTCTCTGTAGCCACAGCAGATTAAACTCAACTTTTTTTTAAAGTCACACTGGTGTTTAAAGATGGACTACCGATTTTATGAGTACTTGACAGCAAGATTAGATAGAGTCTACCGTCCATGCAGAGCCTTGAGGTCTAGTGACCTCGTATCACCAAATCGCGTTCAGGGGACACATTCTTTTCCTACCTTGCCCCCCTCTTCTGGAACAAGCTTCCGCCCCATATACGTCAATGCACAGACCATTACAAATTTAGAAAACTTCTTAAAACATCTTTATTTGTGGCCTAATCAGTTTGCTCCTCTGTCTTTGAGAGTTGTTGCACCGAGATACCCCTTCTGGGGTGATTTATGAGCATTATAAATTAAATTAACATAACATATTAATCTGGTACCCAGGCAGTATAGGATTTACCAAACGTTCTCCAATGCCGCTGATGACCGCAGCATGCCATTGGAAGACAGTATCGAACCAGGGACTGAAAGAATCAGACTGGTTGAAGAATGACAGCCACCTAAACTTGATGGAAACACGCACACTAAGAGCTGTACGCAGGGGCCCAAATCCACATCTTTACTCCAGGATAACTCCTGGGAGGTTTTCACGTCCCTGCTTCTGAAGCCTTCTTAGGGGAGGCAAATGGAGGGGATTCATGGGGCAGGAGATAAAGCCATAAACAAATTTCAGATCATGCAAACACCATTTATTTTATTTTTGTATTGAATTTAAACATTTTATGTAGTGCTGCCTCACACAGAGTTATTGAGGCACTATACAATGAACAATATTGGTTGAGTAAAAGAAGAAAACGCCACTACACAGGTTTTATGAAGGAGCATGAAAAACATGGAAGCTGGAAAGGACTTCAGCAGAAGCACAAGGAACTTCAGCCAAACTTTTACTAACTGACCAGGAGGCCAATGAGTGGGTCAGCCAACAGAGAGGGTTGGCAGTAGGGAGTGACTGCATGAAGAGGGGAGTTTTTAACATGAAGAAAATCTGGTCTACACTAGACAGACGTCAAGGGATTTAAGTACAATATTCTAGCAGTGTTAGTGAAAGAAGTTTAGGAAGACATTTTAGATTTCTTGTAAAGACAGAGAATATTTACTGAGAGATTGAAGAATGCCACCTCAAATGAATAGTTTGGCAGCTAGAGAGGTTGATTCCTCTAACCTGGAAGCTTTATGAGTGTTACAAGAGCAGGGGTGTAGGTAGCTTGGCCAGTAAGATTGGGGGGTGAGCTTCAGATTCTCCAACAATCACGCTGGCACATAATGTTAAAATACATTATACGACAAGCAGGGCACATTAGAGGGGCAAAAGGGTCCGTGGAATGGGAGACGAATGCGGATTGGTAGGGGTACTGAGAGAAAGCACAATATTTTGTAAAATAACCAACATTTTTAAAGACTGTCAAAGCAGAGAGGGGAGAGCTTGTGTGTGCGTTTTTGTCTGTGTTTATGTAAAAATTCCTTGTAAAATCCGACAGACACCTCACCATACCCGACTGAAGCCACGTGTACCCAACTATTTTACAACAAATACATTTATCAGGGGGGCATAACACCCCAAACACCCCCCATAAAGCTACACCCCTGTACAAGAGAGTATGAAAGCAATGTAAGCTTTTATTGGTTGCCAGGATAACCTTTGAAAGTCTTAGATACCTGATCAAATGCGCTGAGACCAGCAACGAGACGAGAAGAATGACAACGGGTGTCAGAGGGAGGATTATGCCCCAGGCCCTTATGTTTTCCAGGGCCCCGTGGTTCTTCAGTAAAATGTATTTATAGATGTTTAAGTTTTACTGAGGTAGCTTGTGTGGCTATATATCTAGTGCCACCAAATACCATGTGTTCTCTTTATTAATACTACAAATAATACAGGTTCAGGTATGTTTTTTTATTTTATTTTTTTAATACAAGCTTCCCCCCGCCGCTGCTCTGCCACCCCACCCCTGCATATTGGCAGCAACCACGACTGCTAACTAGGCAGAGTCAGACAAAGACAAAACCTTCAAAAGTGTGATAACTGAGACTGTCGGGAACTGGGAAAGTGTGGCTGCTGTTGACATTGCGAAAGATTGCAAAGTGAATGGAATTATGGAAGAATGTGAAGTGATTGCTGAGGTATATGAGAAGACGCAAACTGTGCTACCAGGGCATTGGCATTGCCAAAAACTGCAAAACCTGCAAAGTGTTCCACCTGCAGAACTATTGAAGCTACAGCATATGCTAATTGACCCATAATGGAAGCTGTGAACTGAGATGGCTGGAAACTCTGTATGTATTGTTTGTTTCCCCAATATATTGTTTTCATTTTGGGTTACTGTACTTAGATATGTTTTATTGTTATTTATTGTACGATTGTACATAGCATGTGCAAGGTCGGATGGCATCAGAGCACCTTACATTGGTAAAAGGCCATACCAGAAAACAAGTGTACAAAGCACAAAATGAAATCACAGGTATGTAAGACAACATCAAGTCCTACAAAACAAAGAGAAAAATAATTTAAAAATAACAGAATACGTGCAGAGGTGGTTGTGTAAGAGGAACCAAACTTAGATCAGTAAACAATAAGGTGAATCCACAGAAGTACAAAGCATGAGTAGTAGTACTGGTTGGGAAAGAGATTTCAGGTGCAAAATTAATAGTTCTGCAAGGTATTAAAAGGCCCCAGTAGCCACAAAAGCTCCAGGACTGAATTAGGGTGAAGTCCAGAGGGAAGGGAGCAGTTATGATCAAGAAGGAAATGTTTCAATTGTGACCTCTGATGTTGGCTGAGGCTTGCTAAACTGAGGTTTGCCACATGTGCTCTTCTCTAATGGTGTGCCTTGCTTCTACCATTGCAGCCCCTGATACTGTAGGACTAGCCCAACTGGCTAAGACTCAAGAATGATTTCATATTAATCTCTGGAAGTGCAGTCAACTCTGTCTGCTGCCAATAGATCACTTATTTGGGGAATAGAATGTTTTCCCCACAATTCATAGATCGCCTGACTGCTTACAGAGCTAAACTCACCCCAACAGCTCTGCTCAAGTCTCATAAGGATACATGTAGATTACTTTTTAATTTGGATGCTTGAAATGTTTCTTTTACAATGAATTGCCCCAAAGGGAAAATGTTCCAAGCGTCCTTGTTAAATTCTGTTTAAATGCCAAATTTTTGTACCAATATCACTGGGAAAATCTGTTGCAAATCCACAATTTTTCACTAATGTACACATTGATCAATAGGGGAGAGTTTCCAGCTCTCTTGATGAGTGATCTTTAAATTCTTTCAGTACTGATCAATTCTCTTGAAATGTTCGTTAACATTCAGAGTTTGCTACAACACCTATGTAAATTGATATTTCAATGCAATCAAATTTTCGTCACTGTACTATATTATGCTTTTAATTATGATGTGCCAGTAAGAAATGGTGATTATTGCAGATGTATACATATGATATATGCACAATGTTTTTTACCAAAATAGTCATACGTTTCAATCCCTCTACTAGCACATCTATGCAGATATGTTCTGTTGTGGTTCGGAAGTTGTTCACCATTTGGATTAACTCACATATGCTGCTCCCCGCTCACCAAATGTTGGGAATCCCATGCACAGACACATTCACACTCACAGACCAAATGAAAACTAACTTAACAACTAGTTTTTGTTTACTGGGGGTCCAGACGTAAGGCAGTCATATTAACGGCATCACAATGCATTCACTTTTGCCTTATGCAGTACAATTATAACATCTTTCAGCCTTGGTGGTAAGTAGTGAAACAGAAGACAGCAAGGTACACAATAATCTGCACTATCATCACAGATCACTACCTTTGTAGAAGGGCACACTGCGTGCACATTATACAATATCCACTCCAGTCATCTCCTGGTAACGTCACAACCTATAATCCTTAACAATCGATAGTCCTTCCCTCATTATCCACTTTCATCAACAGTTCTAAACCCCCTTATAATCTTTGCCCAGCATTGAGTTCCATATTTTGTCTGAGCCATATCCGTCCTTCTCATCCCCTTTTTCACTCCACTTGCTCCACTTCCAAACTTCACCAGTGTGTCAAGTGATACCAAGAATTTTGAAATCTGAACGAGCACTGGACGCACACAAATAATATCTTTCTGTCAAAGATCTTGCTGCTATTTCATGAAGGTTGGTTTATGAATGAGTCAATGGGATGCTATATAGAGACTTGACTACAAAGAGCATAGACAGATAAACAGAAACACTGAAACCAATTTTACAGAGTTACCTATGGAAAAATCGAAGTTTGCTATAAACACAGTTAGAATGTTTGTGCAGCTTGTTGCTTTTGGTTTGACATTGTATAGAAAGTGAATTCTATTCTAAGTATATGGCATACTGCATCCCACCTTTGACTTATGCTTGGTGCTATGAGGGATTTCCAAATGTTCATTATTCTCTCCTGTGTGATTATTAGTAAGGTGTTGAATAGTTTACCTATAGGTCCATTTATGGGCGCTGTATTTTCCAGTGTTGAGAAAAGGTTGTAGGGAAGCGAGTTGTTATATTTTGGGTCAATGGTATCTAGTATTTTATGATCAATGCTGGATCAATATTGTTGAAATCTGAGGCACAAGAAAAGTAGATGTTCCTTGTGCCTGGTTCCTCGAGCAAGGAATCCATGATCAATACTCACAGACTTCCTCAAGAGTAAGCCATCAGGACCAGTCATCATAAAACATTGTCCCAGAATGGAACTCGATAAACCACCATAAATTATATAACAAAATACACTGCAGCAAGACCACTTTCACCCTTCGCTTTCCACACCTGTGCCCTTTTGTCCCACAAGCACATACCCCACACAATCCCAAATCAAGCTTAAGCTCTCATGCTATTGGGTGCACAGATGATGGGGTGAAATTGTCAAAAGTGTCTGGATCAGACCACATTACCTGACCACAGAGCTCAGGCAGTGGGACACCATATGCACTGTTTAGTTGTGTATGGCACATGCTCTGTATAGAAGTGAAAATCCTTAGAAATGAGCAAAGGGGCAAAGTCACGCACGTGCGATCCTCATTAGCAGTGCACTGGGAAAAATATGGTATCCGTGTTAGATTAAATATGATGTAATGTTTGGCTATCTGAAATGGTTGTAGATTTATGAAGTGGTTTAAAATATTTTTGTCAGTCGTGATGCGCTAGGAGATCGTATGGGCACATCTGGTTAAGGCAGTGCCGTAGTCAGCTCCCTGGCGCAGAATTCCTAGCATCCCACTAAAGCTGTTAGAGAAAGGATATCTGTAACTTGTAACAAAGCAAACATTCATTTCCTGGTATGAAACTCACAGGACCTCATTCTAGTAGAGGATAATCTCGATTCTCGCATAAATGGGAGTTTGCTCTCATGCTGGGTTGACTAGTTGTGCAAAAATATCACACTTTATCCCACATGAAGTTTGCCAGGTAAAGCTTGGTTGAATTTGCACAGATAAGTACCACAACATTCCAAGTTTCACTGCTCAGAACAGTGGACTCTTGGTATCAGAAACAAAGGCTCAATGGCCCTCCTCTACGCCCTGATACTGCTACAGAGGCCTCTTGGCACCACTCGGTAAGCATTCTCACCGGCTTAATATTGCAGCCCCGCAGGGCAACAACAGTGAGGCTCCGCTTCAGTGTACTTCCATGACATTTGAACCTACTCACATTTCTTTCCTGAAAATCCGAAACATGTACGACATGTCATGCATATACAAGACTACCACCTCTGTGCCAAACAGGAGAAACGTTTTGTTGTATCCTCTTAAGTGTCTTTGAATGTAATCCAGCCTAGCTGTCTCCTGCTGCTCAGCCAGAGTGAGAGATTGTAACGGAATGTTGGTGGGACTGTGATGAATGGAATGCCTGGGTGCCTGTGTGGATGAGTGGTGACAGTTGGAGATGGGCTGAGCAGCAGGGAGGCTGCTCCTGGTGGGGCTGGTGTAAGAGCTGGAAATAGAGCTGGAATAAGGGCTGACAACAAGAATATGGACTGATGTACATATGAGCATGGAACCAATAAAGAAGTCTTCAAAACTCTTCCTGGCTACCTGTGTCAACTTGTGTGTAAGGACACAACACGTTTCTTCCATGAACATGAACTAAATTTGTCCAATACAATAATGGTTAATGCCACAGAATTTGAAGGATCACCAGAGATTTCTAGGCTTCCTCAACTTCTAGAGAAAGTACATTTGCTACTTTTCTTTCTTGGTCTTACCACTGATCCATCTAACTAAGATAAGTAAACCATATTTATGTCCCTAAGGAACTCAATCAGAGGACTTTACTTGAGCATGCACATCCTAAGGAAAGAGAACCTTGAAAGAGAGCCTTGAAACAGATGCTTCTAATACAGCCACAGCGGCCATCTTTCTTTGGGAACAATAAACACAAGAATTACATCTAGTGACCTACTACTACACTTGGTTAACCTCTGCTAACGTGACTTACACCATCTTGGGGAAAGAGTTATTGGCTATACAAGTCACGTTTATAGAGCACAAACATTTCCTAAAAGGTTCACATCACAAGATTCTGGTATAATGCATATTGGGTAAACTGGCTGAATCAGCAGTTGGAAGGACCTGTTGGGGAGGCAAAGATGGCCGCCGAGAGGTTGTAGTGGCAGTTGCAGCCTTGAGCTCCCCTTCCCTGGAGAGCTAAAATGAACAGATAACGCGGATGGTCATGTTATTCTGCACATATCCGGTACATTTGACCATACTGTTGGCGGACTGGCAAGTATCAAGCGATCTTAAACAACAGCAAGATCCACCACGCACCCCGAGCTGGGGGGAAATACAGAGGCGCAGGAGCGCTGTCTGCATCACCCGATCATCACACATACACCGCAGAAGCATCGGAAACGGCAAGCAGCTGATAGCGCTTAAACACCACATTGTAGCGCTTGCGATCAGGATGGCCCCCCGGACCTGTAAGCAGAAGGATCCCAAAAGTCAGAAGGATCTGAAAGATAACCCCAGGGAGCCATTGAAACTGCAGGGATCCGCATCGGGACGTGGCATCGGCCAGCAGCAGCGGCGTGCACCGCAGAAGCTAGTGGAAGCCGGGTTGAATGCCTCGCAGCGAAACAGCGGTGACCTCGGCCCCGCTAACACTGCTCGGACTAGTATCTCTCTGAGACAACCAACACTGGCAGAGCACTTCATACACGCCGCGAGCCTTACCGGTGAAACCTCAACGCTGCTGGAGGGAAGTCAGGCACCAGCTACGGCAATAACGGAGGACGCATTGACAGAGCCGCTGACAGAGCCGTCAGCTGCTCTCACACTGACGACGAATGTGGTAACGCTGCAAGCATTCCCTGGGCCAGCCTGCAGGGGTGAGAAGCCGAACGAAGAGATCACGATCTTGCCTGACAGTGGTGCACAGCGATTCCCACAGGTAACGACACAGACCGGTAGCGATGAAGCGAAAATGATAATTAAATCTATCCCTTCTCCCCGCGTTCTTGAATTTGTTGGGCCTGCTGCGAGTCATCATAGTGAAATAATAGACACTGGCTCATGTATTGGTCAATCGAGCGGTTATGAACAAACTCAAGTTAGTTACACGGGGGGTGGAGAGGCGAAAAAGACTACCGGTTCGCCAGATGGAGAGTGTTTTTTCTCTTTAAATGATGACTCTGATATCCCTCACACAAGCGAAGACAATCTTACGGATTATACAGATTCGGGAGAGACTTCCTCGGGGCAGAAGGCATCAAGGGCATCAAGGGCAACAGTGGCAAGAGTCAGGTTAAGAACAAAGTATAAAGGTAAAGGGAGTCTGACGGCCCCCGAGGGTGCAGCAGCAGCTCATAGACTCACCTGGGATTATTCAGCCTCCTCCCAACTATACCCTGAAGATGGTACGACACCCAACCCTAACTTTAACGAGGATACCGGTATGAAGGCAATCACTACAGCTCCTGCCACTAGCCCTACGTCAGCTCCTACGATAGAACTGATATACACTACATTAAAGCAAATGCAGGGAGAAGTTAGATCAGAGTCTCGCAGGGCGCAAATGGCGACAAAGAAATTGCAAGGCTCACTCCGGAAAATAAATAAACTCTACGAAGGCCTAGAGAGCAGGGTTACCCAGGTGGAGGATCGGACTGGGAGGCTGGAGGATCAGGCCAATGAATGGCAGACTTTCAAGAATACACAAGAAAAGATCTCCGAAGACCTGCTATGGAAGATTGAGGACTTTGAAAATAGACAGAGAAGAAATACTGTTAGACTTTTGGGCTTGGTCAAAAACGTTGAGGGGAGGGATGCAAGAACATTTGTGGTTGCCCTTTTGAAGGGGGCATTTCCGGAACTTGCAGAGTGGAATTGGGATGCGGAGGTCCAGCGAACACATCCGTTCCCACTGACCCAAAAGAGAAGAGGGGCAGAGGATCAGGGGGGGTACCCAAGGGCTATGCTTGTGTATATCGGTAACTACCTCCTTAGGCAAGCTATTATGGATAAGGCGAAGCCAGAGGCCAAACGCACGTTTGATGGGAATACATTCTTTGCCCGCCCCGATTTTTGCCACGCCACTGTTGAGCGGAGGTGGCGTCTTAGGCAAATGATAAGATCGTTTCAGGAGGCAAAAAGTGAGGCTTATCTGCTATACCCTGCCCGCCTAAAGGTTATCACCAACGGCCAAGTCCGCATGTTCTTCGCTGAGATCAAAGCGCAAATCTATCTAACAGAACTTTTACCTAAGAAAGGAGCAGATAGCACTTCTTGAGCTGTTATCAAATATTTGAAACTGACTTCCTAATAATGTTGTCACAAAGGGGGTGTTAATTTTGGGTGGTGTTCTAACGGTGGGGGGGTATGTAAGGTAGTTTAGGTTAATTTACACTGACTGGCGCTCTAATACTAATACATGTCCTGATCACTCTCGAAAGGGTATTATGGTTGTTTTGCTAGAGCAATGTCTGATAAGAAATAGGTAGGCTAGGATCGTTTTAAATTATAGATATGGCCTATATATGGATTAGTATTATGATAAATGAATAGTATGTGCAATATGACATATGAAAAGGCAGGGAAGGGGCGGCTGCGGCTGCGCTGCCCTCTTCGGATCTCTGCTGCCACACATAGGTCATTCGTGACCTATTTGCCAACAAGAAGGGTGGGGGGTGGGGGGTGGGTCTGGGGTTTGGGCAGGGGGGGAGTGGTAGGGACAGTCAGGGTGGGCAGGGTCTAACACAGCACAGCAGAATGGTTAGGGGATACAAGGAACAGTGTAATGGATACAAGAGGATGGAATTTGCAAAATTGGGAGAAAGAGTCGGCAAGATGATCGGAGAGGGTACTGTATGGGGTCTCATTCCCAAACCGGATAAATGGAGTTGAGAATAGCTACAATGAATGTGAATGGACTGAATGATCCAGGTAAGAGACAACGAGTCACATTAATGTTACGAACAATGCGGCTTGACATTCTATGTGTGCAAGAAACACACATAGAGGGGATGAAAGGCAGGCTCCTGGAGCAACTAGGTTTTCGTCTTTTGGCATGTACTAGGCAGGGGACCAAAACCCGTGGGGTGGCTATCCTGACGAAAAGAAAGGATATAACAGTAAGACGGAAACTTGAGGATAAATGGGGCAGATGGGTATTAGTAGAGTGTGGGATGCCGGCTGAGATTTTTACTATATGTTCGATATATGGGTCCACGGAAGACGACCCTGATATCTTTGAGTTCCTGGATACAGAGCTGGCCTCCTGGTCTCCCTTGGTTATCATGTGTGGTGACTTTAACATTAACGGCTTGGGAGGATTGTGGGATGAAGGAGGAGATAGGTATCAGGGCCGGAAGAAAAAAGTATTTAGAGCACTCTCTAGCCTGGTACGCAATAATGCATTGGTTGATATCTGGGATACATTGAAGCCGGATGATCCCGGTAGTACATTTTATTCAGCCCCACATAAATTAGTAGTCAGGTTGGACTACTTTCTTGCTTCTAAGTTTTTAGTTTCTCGATGCAGGATAGAAAAACTCCCCAGGGTAATGTCAGATCACAGCCCTTTAGTTTTAACATTAGATATGGCTGGGTCGGGAAGGCCTGTGAGATGTTGGACATTTGAGAGGGGACTTTTGAAGGACAACACATATATAAAATATATGAAAGACTGGATGATTGAATTTTGGGAGATCAATAGAGGTACCGCCAGTGTGGGGATAGTATGGGATACCTTTAAAGCAGGAGTAAGAGGGGAAACTTTAAGTTATTGTCTGCATCGACAGAAACAAGACCGATTGCTGGATTCTATAAAAAGTAATAAAGTAAGAGAGGTAGAGGAGGAGCTTTGCCAGGCAAATTACCTTTGGGGTAGACCTAGATGGTATTTTACTTAGATTGGCCCTCGCTAAAGCAGAAGCACAGGACCGATTGGCAGCCAAAGCGGCCACGACCTTTCTGGTTAAAAGGGAGCAGTGTCACGAATTCAGCGAAAGGGTAGGGCACACCTTGGCGATACGTATAAGGCAAAAGGAGGCAGCTGCAGAGATCAGGGAGATTGAAGATGGAAATGGGGAACTGATTAATGATACAGTGGGGATTCAGGAGGCCTTTAGGAGTTACTACAGCAAATTGTACTATGAAGATCAGGATAAGGACCCCTTGGATATTCAAAGTTATTTAGACGAGATTATCATAGATCAGGTGGATGTAATTGACAGAGAGGCATTAGATGCCCTATTTACGTCGGAGGAGATCTCTGAGGCTTTATTTAGTCTTCCATCGGGCAAAGCGGCTGGCCCCGATCAAATACCCTTAGAATTTTATAAGGTCTTTATTGACGCCATAGGGTCTCAACTTATTGAGATGATTAAGCAAGTACAGACCGGGGGCCGGGCTCCAAATTCTTGGGCGGGGGCAGACATTGTGGTCTTTCTTAAAAAGGGGAAACCCCCTAGGCAGCCCGGGTCTTATAGACCCATCACACTGATGAATGGGGATGCAAAGATCTTTTCTAAGATTCTGGCTTCTAGGTTAGGAAAGATAGTTTCCAGAATGGTTAGTCCGACTCAACACGGTTTTATTCCCAGGCGGGGGACGATACAACATATCCGTCAGGTCATAACGCTCTTCGATGCCGCGGCAGCCTCAGGAGACCCCATGGCGGTGCTATTTATAGATGCAGAAAAGGCCTTTGATCGGGTCTCCTGGGGCTACCTCTGGGCTGCTATGAGACGGTATGGTTTAGGGGAGGGGTTTATAAGAGCGGTACAGGTTATGTATGACTCTCCATCAGCTCGACTGAAGATTAATGGAGGATATACGGCCTTATTAGATATTAGGCGTGGCACCCGACAGGGTTGCCCTTGCTCTCCATTACTCTTCGCAATATATATTGATCCTCTTATTCGGAAGATGGAGGCAAACGAGTACATTCCCCCTATGAGATTTCATGCACTTGAATGTAAAACCTTAGCATACGCAGACGACATCGCGTTAGTCACCCCAAACCCGGTTATGGCTTTGAGAGCAATGGAGACAGAAGCGCAGAATTTCGGTCGGGTGTCAGGTTACGCTCTGAACAAACAAAAAACCCAAATAGTTAAGAACACGGTGGCAGTTTGTGCAGATACTCGAGTTACTGACTCTGCGGTGTATTTAGGGATAGAAATTACAGCTGATCTGGGGAACATAGTGGAGAAAAATATGACACCAATAATCAACAAAGCCAGGAAAGACTTTGATAGGGTACACAATCTCCATTTATCATTAGTAGGGCGATGTAATGTTGTAAAAATGGTTTTTCTCCCAAAAATTCTTTATCTATTCAGGGGTATCCCACTAGAGGTCGAGAAAAAGTGGTTTAGTGCATTAGAGAACTTAGTGAACAAATTTATTTGGGCTCACGGGAAAACTAGAAGGACAGCAAGGTTCATGTCACTACCCAGGGAACGAGGTGGTTGGGCCATTCCGGATTTTAAACTATATTACTGGGCCACTGCTTTCCAACACATGCGGGGATTACTGGGAGGAGAGGGCATAGCGGAAGGGCCTGGGGACGGCTCAATGAATCTGTATACATATCTTATTGGAGAAAATGCTCAGAGCTGTTTGGTGAAATTTACTGACCCAAATTATTTCAAAAGAACACGTTTCAAGACACTACAAGCAGCATATAAAATTTGGGGAATATTTCGTAAAAAAATTGGTCTGGGCCGTTTGAATGCCTACACGAGATTATATAAAAACCCGACATTACCAGGGGAAATATTTGCAGACTCAACGATGGCAGAGTGGGAAAGATCGGGGATACAGAGGGTGGGGGATCTAATGGGACCCAGTGGTATAGCACAATTTATCGATTTACAGAAGACCTACGATATAGGTCGCAGCAATTTTTTTAAGTACCTACAAATTCGTAGCTTTTTTAGTAGTAAGACAGGAGGGAGTGCTGAATTTAAGGATAATAAAATTATTCATATCATTAGGGCAGGGGAAGACTGCACTATACGGAGGTTATACACGGAGCTATCTTCCCTGAAATCGGATGATCTTGAGAAACATGGTGGAAAATGGGCAGTCAAACTTGATATAGAGCAATCCATGGTAATGGACTCTCTAGAAATGGGTCAAACACTACTATGCTCAGCCGCCTTACAAGCTCAGCATTACAAGACTGTATTCTCTTTGTATCACACACCGGCAAGGATTGCGCAGTGGGGGGGACAATCAGGAATTAGATGTCCACGGTGTAATAGTTTAGAAGCTGAGATTGTACATATGTTTGCAACCTGTCCCCAGCTGCAAAAATTAAGGAATGATATCTCAGAGTTTTTGGGTATCCATTTGGGTATCAATGTCTCCCTGACGCCATCGTTGATTTTGCTGGGAGTTATAAGTGGGGATAGGATCAATACGAATGGGAGTTTTATGTTTGTTGCAATGTCGGTGCTGAGAATTTGTATAGCAACAGCCTGGCTTGATAGAGATCCTCCAGTGTTTCAACAGTGGCTTAACAGATTGCTATCTACCTTTAATTTGGAAAAAAATATATACGAAAGAAAGGGGAAAAAGGGCAGGCAACGTGGTAGATGTATCTGGGGCCCTATATATAGACTGAAGGATAACGCTTAGTAAGTTTCATTGTAGGTGCCCTCTCTCTGGTTTATTTTGGGTTTTTCTGTTAATTAGCTAAAGTGATGTATGTCACTGCAATATGAGTTTATGATAACAGTATTGTAAAGTATATTTTGAATTAAGCTAAACCTTGCTTTTTATAAATATGTGATTTATCTACTGTGCTGGGGAAAAAAACTTAATAAAAAAAAAAAAAAAAAAATGCATATTGGCAAGTTAGGGATACTACTCTCATCTGTGCATTTCCTCTGGCACCTTTCAGTCTTTCCCTGTAATACATTTGTAAAAGAGGGCTCATCACCAAGGTCCCTAATGTCTAAGAGCAACTTTTCATTTAGGTCAATTTACCCTTCCACCTCATGGGGGCCTCTTAGGTGGAAGTTCTAGAATTTCATTAGCATTATTCCTTCCATTTTCTCATATTTTCTAGCCTTATTTTAAAATCATAAGGTGCAGAGGTTAATTTATTTGGTTTTGAACCAGCCTCTTGTAAAATGCGCTATCTTGGAAAGTACAAAAAGGCTCACACTTTGGTCTTCCTGCCTCGAAGGTAAATGGGATATTTGTATCTGACACTTCCATCTCAGTTTTAATGACCCAGGGAGGCCTGTTGCTTTAGCTACTGCAGTGGGCATATGTTCCCAGAGATTAAAGGCTGAATGCTTCTGATGTTTAATCACTTACAGTCCACTCTCGAATGTGTTTCTGTTTCTCTTCTGGGAAGAGAGTGGTAAAAGGTTCTATTGCTTCCTAATAAGAAATGATAGGTTCTAAATGTGGCATAAGGAGGCACCAAGGGTTCGCCATTCTGTTTGTGTGTGTTGATGATGATAGAATATCGATCCTGTAAAGTCAGGTTCATGAGAATGATGGTCATAAACGTGTGTGGCAGCCTCTTCAGTGGCAGGGTCAGATTGGGATCACAATGAGGCGCTGGCACTCCCAAAATGGACCACATTCCAAAATGGTTAGTATTTTTGTTTGTTTGTAGATTTATATAGCCTGTACTCGGTCCGAAGGCATTGGAACAATTACCATGAGTACCAGCTACATTGCACAAAATCAAATTCATTTTTATTTCAGCCTAACACAGCCAATGTTCTGAATTTCAGCAACTAAAAGAGCAGCCATTTTTACCACCATTCATAAATTTCAGCCCTGTGATAAAGAACACTGCCACCCAATTGGAGCACTAGCGACAAGAACACTGCGGTATAACGTGTGTAGTGCCAATGGCAATCCCATCAATCATTTAACCCTTTAAATGAATGGGTCATATTTTTCAGTCTATCCTGCACTGGATACTTTAATGAAGCTCTCTACCAGTGATCTATTCTCAGTTCATGTATTTACTTCATTTGATAAACGTCGTAATCGCATCCCAAGCAACAAATTAGTTTACAATTAAGAAAGCAGTGATAGGAATGTTCCCGAACATTGACTAGAAACAGGATTTTGTGACGCACCTCCGAAAGCTGGCCTCATGGTGAAATCATGGTCGTCGACTCTCAGGAGCTGCTCGGTCTTTCCCCGTCTGGTTTTGGTTAAGTCGTGATTCTTCTTATAAATGTTACTGAAAAGATACAAGAGAAGATTCCTTAATTTTTTACTGCTTTCTCACTTTACAGATAAACTAAGTAAAACTGGGCAGTTTACTTCCTAAGGAAACTAACTACGCATCCCTCAACGAAACAAATCTTTTAGCAAAATAGGCCGTATATCTGCAAACTACACTAAAGAAAACGTGTTCTTAATACGTTAGAAAAATAAATTCCATCTGTCCATTTAAAAAAAAAAAAATGCACTGTTGGTATTGAACTTGTAAAGCTACTATTTACTTAATAAACATATCCGATGATGGACGGAATGCAAAGCAAATCAAACATTCACCCCCAGTCAAGAGATTGGGGTTAAATCCATCTTCTTTTGCTCACCATGCCACCCCAGCTTATACCCAGCCATATGCAAATCAGTCTTGACCCTGTGCCTCATGGGAACAGTCCAGCCCGAACTGCTAAGCCAGGTCCTCACTGGACCGGAAACAAGCATCCTGGGACCGGTTTCGGGATATCAGCCAGGCTAGCTTGAATCCAGTGGCACAGTGAGACCGGGACCCACGTCTGGGCATACCTGGCGCACTTAGGGTGAGAAAGCAAAAGACACACAGATGATGGACGGAATGCAGATGGCGGGAATTATCGAACCGGCCGGACACGGATATGCGTTGGAAGTGAACGCGTAGGATTACAGATAAGCACCTCAATACGGGTACAGATGATCTAAGCCTAAAACTGGCAGCACGGAACCTGCAATCAGCATAAAACATTAAGCCCTGATGATGTCCAGATTGGACGAAACGCGTTGACTGGATTGTTTTTTGTGATGTTTTCTGGCTGAAATAATGACGTTTTTAAATAAGCAACAAATTGGAAATTCATAAAGACTCCCTATGGACTTTCTTTGAATTGGACTATCAAAAAACTATTATCAAGCACCTAGCTTGTGAAGAATATTGACAAGGACGCTCCTTTTTGCATAGGTTGTAGTTTGATCGTAAGTGGCCCAGTGGCGGTGGGACCACAAAAAGTAGAGAGTGGCTGAAGCACAATGACAAATTACCAGTATTAGACACCAGTGCGCACATCTCTGGGCCCTCGCCGCCTCTGAGTTGTATGATTAATTATGGAACACCCTGCTTAAATATATCGCTGAGACAGACTCTTTCATTGCCTTTCGAAAACATTTAAAAACCTGGCTTTTCACATCCTAGGCCGGTTTATTAAGGATGTATTAGAGCAGTTGTTGCTTCCTCTTTTTTCTTCTTATTGTTTGTAGATTAGAAACATCTCGTCTTGCTCTCTCTTTTTGGGGATCCTGGATAGGGCTTTGGAATTCCTTCGGTGCAGCGCCTTGATACCTGCGGGTTAAGCGCACTTTACAAATCTCTTTTCATATTTATCTTTTAGTGTGATTATTAATGTCATAAAGGCAAACGCAAATACAGTGGGCATACATGGTCTATGGGATTATAAAGACAACATAATGATATTCAAATAAAATTTGATAGACACTATAAATCGGTACTATTTCTGAGAGAAACATCTCACTCAGAGAGCAAGAGCTCAGAACTCCACAGTCAACCAACAGGCACAATAACATACTGTCTAGTCCCATGCTCATCTTAGTAACAAGAAAGAACTTTAACCTCACAGCAAAATGAGATATCGCACAGCTCAAATCAGAGTACAGTTTCCAAGATGTAACCTCATCTACGAAGCTCCATGAAGTGCTACACCCCCCTATGGTGCCCCCTCCCACCTCTCTGAGTTCTCCTGATGGCGACAGTCCAGCATGGGCATATTCATTGATCGATAGGCATTGTGTAGATTAGTTCCACAGTTCATCTGCTATGAGTTCACACAGGCAAAGTCTACTTATCCTGATGGCAGACTTTCCTCTGCCCATTCAGACTCTCAATCTTTTTATGACTAGGCCCTGTTTTACCAGGCTTGGTGAAGATGTGGTTCTTGTGGCACCGGCAGGTGCATTCTCCAAACCCACTCAGACTGCAGCGACCTCGATTATGTGAGATATGAGAGGCAGCTTCACTCAGCACAAGGGCATCTGGGTAGGGATTAGTGCAGCAGGCCTGCATGGTTGGGGCTCATATTCTGAGCTGTGGCCTTCCAAACTGGATGCAGTTGGGTGCACAATTTCAGTAGTTGCAGCCCCCTAGCCGAATCTCCAGCAGATGTTCGTTTGCAGCTGTTGTGACATCCCAGGATGGATCAAGGCTCTTGCATGGCAGCCTCAATGTCAGGCACAGCTGCACCAATTTATTAGCATGTAGCATGGAGGCTGGATGACATAATGCTGCTCTTTGGCTGAATATCTTGGTGCAGTCCACTGCGGCAATCGCTCAGGTAAACCGGGTGATCCCTCATGACACATGTTGAGTCCTGGTGTTACTCTTGCTGGCAGGCAGCTTCTTCTGGGTGTTTCTGATGCCAGGACTATGCTTGGTGTCTCCTCCAGCATTCCCTCTCCTTCTGCAAGGCCAGGCATTCTCCTTCCTTCTCTGAGACGTCAGGCAGGCTTCTAAGTACTAAGCAGATCATCAGCTCCTCCAGCAAGAAGTGCAGACTTCAGGTTATGTCCCCTCACCTCTGGGAGACTGGTGTCATGCCGACACTAGTCCTGGTCGCACAGCAGCTTTCCAAGTACTCTTAATGAGCACACCCTTCTCTGGTCATAAAGAACTTGGAACTTGAACAAAGTGAGAGCGTTTGGCCTCCCTGACAAGTTTCAAAGCGGGACTTGACTGATGAGAGCCTGACCTGGAAAAGGCAACATCGGGATGAGGTTTGGCAAGTAGATGGCAGTGTTACAGTGGAATCTAAAAGCAGACACAATTGCCGGCTTTGAAATTGACCCAGAGCTCAGAGGTTAAAAGTCCTGGCTTTATATTCACTTTGCATTCCCTGATTTCTCAGCAAATACTTACCATCTGCTTTATAAGTGGGCTTAAAAAGATGGGGTTTCAAGGAGTTGACTGCATAGGAAGAATGAATAAGATATGTTTACAAGAGCAATATCCTAATATATGTGGCCTAGAATCAAATAGGTCCCCTCCTCTTGGTCTTTTTCTTTCTCCTCCTGGCCTTTCGATTCCTTCTGGTGTTGGCCCTCCTACTGATCCTATTTAAAGTCCTCCTTTAATAATAATAATAATAATAATAGCATTTGTTGAAAAGGTGAGGCTGAAAGTCCTCTTAGCTGCTACTAAGGTTTGATCTCAGGTGAGATCGCTCCTACAAATACCCTATTACAGCGATGCAGCACCTATTTGGGACTCCCCAGGTACTCCAGTTTGTTTAACAGATGCACTTGCCATTCCGCTTCGTACCTGTGGTATTCTTAGGTGGGGGCAGCTCATCGTGGACACTGAGCTAATCTCTTGGTAACACCTTTCAGCGATCTCCGAGAACTCAGTTTCAAAATTCAAATACTACCAACTTTTAAGTTGGGTAAAAGCATCGGGGAAGGAGATCGCAGGGAACGGGGACTTGGTGTCTTTAAGTTGGGTGAAAGCATCGGGGAAGGAGATCGCAGGGAACGGGGACTTGGTGTCTAAGATCTGTTCACGCACTACAGTACGGAAAGAAGTCGCTGAATGGTACTGGATGCTAATCCAAAATGGAGGAGAAATGCAAAACTCATTCACAGAGATCTGGAGGAGGGACCTGCCAGGCGAAGAGCTCGAGGAATTAGGGCAAGTATCTATGTCTCTTTTGTGGTCATATGTGAAAGCTGCTCCACTTTGGAAGAATCATCTTTTCACTGTCCATAAGGCATACTGGACACCACAGAAACTGTCGAAGTTGGGGAGACGAGTGACAAAGAAATGCCCGAAATGTGGAGAAAACAACGCAAACGAGCTTCATATGTTTTGGCAGTGTCCCTCAATTCAGCTTTTCTGGCAGAAAGTGGGTAAGACCATTTCAGGCATCATGGGTCAAGAGATCAAGTTGACAGTACCTTCAGTGATTTTTGGAGTGTTTCCGGGGGGTGGTAGATAACCGTAGCTTTCTGAAAACTCACAAAGCTCTCTTTTTTGTTTTGGTTCTTCTTGCTCGGGGGGAATTGTGTGTTAAGTGGATTCTCCCTAGTCCCCCAGTTGAAAATGAATGGATTCATTCCATACTGAGGTTTTCACATCTTGACCGTGCCAATAAGCTTGTTAAGAAAATAAAATTTGGGGAACTTTGGGACGTTTGGTTTAAGATGCATGTCGCTAATATATCCCACTGAGCACAATTCTCACAAGTTTTCTCTTGGTTTCTTTTTATTTCTGTTTCCTTTTTATTTTTGCTCTTCTCTTTTCCTATATAATCTCTGTATATGTATGATTTACGGTTCTTGAGTTCCATGGTCCTATGATTAATAGTATGCTACACAGGTTTGCTTTAGTGGCAGGGCCACTTCATCTTAAAGCACCTGTCAATAGAAGAGCCAATGCCATTACCTATCCAGGAGGCATAACCTTTGGTTTTCTTTTGCCCGGGATTACTTTTATCCTTCCTCTCTTGTGGAGTGAACGGGCATCCCATTTCTTTTTCCTGGTTTGGTTAGGCCCTACCTCTTTGAATTAAGGGCATAATTGGAAAAATGAGGACTAAAAATTTAAAAAAATAAATAAATAGCATTGGTTGAGCGCAGCAGCTACCTCAAGCAGAGGTGTCCCGGCGCTTCGCGCTCAACAGCAGGTGAGGGAGGTCCAACCGAGGTACTAGCATTGGCTAAAGAGCCAAGTCTTCAAGGTCTTTCTGAACTCACGTTCGGACTTGATCAGGCGCATATGGGAAGGCAGGGAGTTCCACAGTCTGGCCGTCCCCAAAGTGAAGGACCTGCATCCCATACGGGACTTATCAAAACAAGGTACACAGAGCAGGTGCTGGGAGTTAGATCTCAGCATGCGTTCTTGTTGGTATAGGCAGAGCCTATACTTAAGATAGCCTGGGCCACCATCTTGCAAAGCCCGAAAGACCAGAGTCAGGGACTTAAATTCTATCCTTTTAGCTACAGGTAGCCAGTGAAGTTGTCTATTGTGCGGAGAGATGTGGTGACGGAAAGGGACTCGACGAATTAATCTCGCTGCCGCATTCTGTACCATCTGTAATCTATTAATCAGATAGGCAGGCAGCCCAAGGTAAAGACAGTTTGCGTAGTCCAGCCGAGATGTCACAGTAGCGCGGACTATGATCCTGCAACAATCCTCCGGCAATAGATGCAAGAATTTCCTGAAACTTCTCAACTTCCCAAAGCATGAGGCTGATATATGACGGACTTCGGCCCAGAAAGAGAGGTCTGCCTCCCATTTGACGCCCAGGTTTTTCGCCGTGTTTGCCGGTAAAGGTGGCAATCCCATTTCTACTGACCACCAAGGTCCAGCAGGGGGAGGAGATGTCTGGCCAAAGAACAAGACCTCCGTCTTGTCCGAGTTAAGTTTTAAGCTGTTATTATTAATCCAGCGTGAAATGTCCTTCAAACACCCCCTAAATCTAGTAAAAGAATCAGCAGAGTGATCCTTAAAAGAGAACACCAGCTGGGTGTCATCCGCATGGGAGACTGCCTTCACTTCCCAAGAAGCAATGAGAGAGAAGAGTGGCACCAGATAGGTGATGAAGAGCAATGGGCTCAGGGCCGAGCCCTGAGGCACTCCGCACCACAGTGGCTTAGGTTCTGATTGATGGGGTTGGGGAAAGACCCTTTGAGAGCAGTCTTTAAGGTAAGACTGGATCCAGGAGAGTACTACCCCCTGTAAGCCCAGCTGTTTGAGTCTGTCCAGTAGGATTGGGTGCGCAACCGTGTTGAATGCAGCGGACAGATCTAAAAGGACCAGCATCGCTGAAGCCCCTGCGTCTACCGTCATTCTTACAGAATCCGCCACCTCCACCAGTACAGTCTCGGTGCTGAATCCTGTTCGGAAACCGGACTGAGTGTCATGCAGGATGTCATGACCTTCTATAAAATTGGCGAGTTGGCGTTGCACCAGTTTTTCCAGCATCTTCGCGGGTGCTGGCAGTAGTGAGATCGGGCGGTAGTTGTTAAGTTACGTCGGGTCAGCGTTCCGCTTTTTTAATAGGGGCAGTAACAAAGCATGTTTCCAAATATCAGGGAAAATGCCGGTGAAAAGCGAGGTATTCCAAATGTGATTTAAAACAGGAAAAATCAAATGAGCCAATGTCCTGAACAACTTCGGGGGACATGGATCCTCAGGCGAACCAGACTTGCATTTCATGATTTCAGCCAGTGATTCCTGCTGGGTAATAGGGAGAAAATTTGAGAGAGTGCCCTTAGTATTTAGGATTCCCTGTGACTGTGGCTCAGCCATTTCATCCCCTGCCGTAAATGTGGTATATACCTTACGTATTTTCCTCAAAGAAGTCCGATAGCTTCATGCACAGAGAGGGGGAAGGCTGTATATTACCCTCCATCGCAGAAGGCTTGGTGAAGGAGCTGACTATCCTAAAGATCTCTTTACCAGAGTTTTCTGCGCTATTAATGCGCTTCACAAAGTATTCCCTTCTAGCCTCCCTCATCAGTTTGTGGAGCTTTTTCAAGGCTTCCTTATAGGCCAGTTTAGCCGCTGGATTATAATCTTTCCTCCAGAGGCGCTCCATCCTTTTACACCTGCTCTTTTCCGCTCTGAGGTCAGCTGAGAAGCAGGGGGCAGATGGATATTCTCTCGGGGTCCTAACTGATCTCACAGGTGCCACTGTGTCCAGGGCGGTAGAAATACACGTATTAAGTGTGGACAAATCGTTGTTGGGATTGCTAGTTAACTGAGGCAAACTCACTAATAGCACTGAACCTAGGTTCTCAGCTGTTAACTTTTTCCAGTTCCTTTTTAACATAGTGCGTATACCTCCACTTGGTGGAGTTTTCTCCAGGCTGAAAGAGAAGGGGACCAGGCAGTGGTCAGTCCAGACCAAACACCGGGGGGCCTCTGCTGCCATGGATGGAATGTTTGAAAAAATTAAATCTAAAATATGACCTGCTCTGTGAGTGGGAGCCTTCACATGCTGTGTAAGGTTGGCACCATTAAGTGACATAGTTGGCTGAGAGGCCTGGGGACAGCTAGGATCATCTATGTGAAGATTAAAATCTCCTAAGGCCGTAAAGTTGGCGTATTGCAATGATCTCTGAGCAATTAAATTGCATAGTTCTGGGGCAAAGCTGTGTGGGCAGTCAGGTGGTCGGTATATCAATAACCCAGCGAAGGAGAGAGTTGGAGAGATCTTTATACAGAAATTTAGGCCCTCCATAATACCCATATTTCTCAATTCTGTTGTAGAGATCTCCCACGGTTTCTTCAAAATGATAGCAACCCCACCCCCTCTTTTGTCACAGTCCCTGTTGGCACAGATGATTCGGAAGACCGGGGGGATAGCCAGGGTCAGGGTCGGCATAGATTCCTCCTTAAGCCACGTTTCTGTCAGGAACATCACATCCCAGTTATTGTCCGACAGTGATAACCAGATATCATCTGCATGTTTGGGGAGTGATCTGCAATTGATCAGACAGGCTCTAATTCTGCCTGCCAACAACCTCTGAGCGCCGGGAGTCATACCCTTGCTCCGGCTTGTCCCTACCGGTGCCTCTAAGGTGAAATTGCAAGCCTTGCAGTGGTATGGGAAACCAGTACTCACTAGGTTAATGCCCTGGTCTCCCAAACACTGGTTCCCCCTTAAGGCCAGGAAGGAATCACGAGGCCATGTAATGAATTTACCGCTACCTATTTGAGCAGCGTGGCTGGCGCTGGCTGTGGACGGGCGCAGACGGGCTTGCCTTTGCTGTGCCATAAGCGCGCCAGCGACGCACCCGCTGCGTGCGTCCGCTGCCCGTCAGCGGTGCGGTGCAGTGTCCATTAAATAGGCACCAGGGTAGCCAGACAACTAAAACTAGTCCGCTCACCCTTCAAAATGGCACCTTAAAGTGTCCCAGCCGAGCGGAGGAAAGATGGCGCTCCGTTCGGTGTGCAAAAAGCAAAAGTGCAACCTATAGTGTAAAAACTAATTTAGGGATTCTGGGTTATTTTGGTCCTCCTGGTCCTCTTCCTAGCCCTAATATTCACCAGCCGGGGTCACCAAAGTTCTGGTTTCCTGAATCAGGTCTTACTGGTTGTATACCTTCCTGGACCTTGTCTTCCTGAAACTTCCTAGCCCTGGCCCTTCTTTGTATTGGCCCTTTCTGGATCTCCTCGACCTGCTGCCTTGTATCCTAGTCCTACCTGATACTACTGGTCTGCTGGCTCCTACTCCAACTGGCCTTTAGGCCCTGGTCCACCTGGGTCTAGCAGTTCTTGTCCTTCTGGTTTGGGTCATCCTGATCCTCCTAGAACTGGTCCCCGTCCTCTTGGTCCATCTGGTCCTCCTTATTAGGTTCTCTTGGGTTGGACCTGGTCATTTTGGTTCTGGTCTGGTCCCCTTGGTCATCCTTGCTCTGGTTGTCCTGGCCCCCTTAATCCTCATTACCCTGATCCTGCTACTCCAGGTCCTGGTCATCCTGCTCCACTTGATACTCCAGGTCCTGCCCCCCTGGGCCTCCTAGCCCTGTGCCTGCTTATCCTGAGCCTTCTAGTCCACCTAATTCTCATCTATCCGGTCCCTGGTCCTAATGGCCCTAGTACACCTGTCCCTGATCTGACTAGTTCTCCTCCAGGTCCTCCTCCAGCTAGACATGATACTCCCGGCCCCAGTCCTCCAAGTCCTCTCAGTTCTTGCCATCCTAGTTCTGCAGTAACTCATTCTCTTAGTCTTGATTCTGCTTATTTTGGTCATTCTGTCCCTAGCCACACAGCTTGGTCATCTTGGCTCCTTTCATCCTATTACCCCTGTGCTGGTCCTCCATTTCCTTAACCTTTCCTGTTCTTTTCTGGTCCTGTTCACCCTCACCCCCTTGACCTGGTCCATCTGATCCTACTCGCCCTGTCTATCCGATTTCCAGTACTCCAGCTCCTGCTAGTGCCCTTGGTCCACATGGCCTCTCATGTCCTGGTCCTATTAGGATTGGCCTTCTTAATCCTTGTCCTCCTGGCTTTGACTGCCATGATTGCTCTGGCCCTGTGACTTGAATTCATGGTCCTTCTGGCACTGCACCAACTGGTCCTGGCCCTGGTTCTCCTTGTTTTTGGTTCTTCTGAGCCTGGTCATTGTGTCATTTCAGTCCTGGACCTTCTGGCCATTGAGGTTCAATCCCATTGGTCTTCATGGTGTTGCCTGTCCTGATCCTCCTGATGTTTCACACCCTGTTCCCACTATCTTTAGGTCCTGGTCTTCTGCTCCACTTGGTACTATGGTCCCTGGTCTGAATGCCCTGGTCCCTCTGGTGCGCTTCTGGTACCATTGGTATCCTTGGAAAAGCCCCCCCCCCTTGTCTCCTTGCTTATTGTAGTTCCCTGGTCCAACAAGCCATAGACCTCATACGTCTGATCTTCCTAGTCCTTCTGGATGTAGCCCGATCCTCTCTGACTTGGTCATCTTGCTCCGTATCCCCACGGTTCTACACCAGCTGTCTTTGTTATGGTCATTCTGGGCCTGGCCATCCTATTCCTCATCCTCTTTCTTGTTTCTAAATCTCCAGCTTGGTTTTCATGACTGTGGTCGTCCTGGTCCTGTTCTCCCTTGTCCTGATGCTCTTTTTCCCCCTCATCCTGGTATGCCAGGTCCTGGTCCCTTTCCCCTGGTATTCCTGGTTCCCCTGGTACCCGTCCACCTGGTCTTCTGTTTCCTGATCTATTTAAAGTTTATCCTCCTTGCTCTGTTTATCTAGGTCCATAGTCTCACCCCTTTTTAGGTCGAGCCTCGAGTAGCGCGCAAGCGCTGCTAGGCGAAGACTTTAAGTAAGGGGGTTTCAGAAGCAGTCCAAACGCTCGTGCGTCGTGGCTGGCCTTTTTCGGATGGTTACGCGCGGCAGACATGTGTTTCCAATTATCGTGCCCAGACGCGTGCGCGATAATTGGAAAAACATGCCGGCAAAAGGCCATGACGCACGAGCGTCTGGTCAGCTGAGCAGGCTGCCGCGCTCGCTCGCCCTCGCCCCCACTCCTCTCGTCCCCGCTCCTCTCTTGTTGTTATTTTTGTTGAGTCATACTCTGAAAAAGTGCTACAGATGCATCATTGTGCACTGTCATTCCTCGATTTGCTGGCTACCAGGCTTTAGAAGATAATGCTAGGGGTCTTCCTTCATGGAAACACTGACAAACCTTAGGCACGAATAATAAGGCGCTGTTCGCTGACCCGGAATCTTTCCGAGGAGCCGAGAAGAAGTCTGTGAGCCTGGTGCTATTTTTCAGACATGAGATTGCTTTCAAGTGGACGTGCTCACACCGCTCCCTGTGTCCTGCGGGTCGGGGGAGGAGGAGGACACCTCTTGGTCACAGTGATTACCCAGTAAACCTCTTAGGTAGGATCATTTGAAGTTGTCCGAGGGGGCTCTCTGCGACTGCCGAGTCGCCCCCCATCCATTGTTCTTGCTGATTACCTCCAGCTCACGTGCCCCTCTCCCCTTAACTTTGAAACTCAGTTTGTGGCGCCGCAGCAGCGAGTGCCAATTTCGAGATGCGATTGTGCAGCCTCGCCCTCCCCGTGGATTCTAATCTGGAAAGCGACACAGCGATCCGGGATTTGACGACCAAGGAACCGCTGCTTTTTGCTGCTGTCGAAGCACTCACTGCGGACATCACTCAAAGAGGACCTTTCAGCTTTCACGTTGACACCAGCTGTCACACCATGAGAGCTTCGATTGTTTGAACTTTAACCAGGTTTTCATTTTGTTGAAGCGCATTCCTCCGGTCTGTCTGATGTGACTATTAATAGGTAAAATGAACAAAATAAGAATGCCACATTTTTGTTTAGAACTGTTTTTTATTGTAATGTTTAATTATTTTTCAATCCTTTCATGAAAGTGGCTCCGTTTCTCATTCTAATATTGCACGCCTGTGCAGTCAGTGCACAACTAAAGGTCTTTCGTTTTTCTGCAGAAGGATAGAAACTAATACAGAAAAGCAAACAGTGGCGCCTGTGTCTGCTTTGTTAGCTTTCTCCAGAGAGAGTTTTCTTCCAGGGACTTCTTCACAGTGATTCTAGGAAATGCCTTGATTATATTTATATATATTCGTGGTGTGTGTGTCGGAGCGCCGTACATACTTGTGTAAAAAACTTACAAAGTAGCACATTTTAGTTTCATCAATAGATACAATATTCTGATGAAATGTGTGGGGAGAAGGTTACTGGAATACTCTTATGTGACAAACAAGCAGGTATTTAAATCAACCCTTCTCAGGATCAATCAACAAAAAAGATCATATGTTACTAATATGTGATGTGAATATTTATTTTATTTAATTACATTTTTAAAGCACTGGCTTGTGACAGAGCAACTCTGTAGCAATAAAACAGGTGTTCCACTATTTTCATTACAAGTTTCCAAAGCCCAACTGGCATTTTCGGAGAATAGGCCAGAAACATGATTAACTGTGAATAAAAAGAATGTAATACGTACGTAGACTCTGTGTTGGTTTAATTCACATTGTTAGTAGCACTAAACTTATTGTTATGGGTGGGAATACCTCCTGCTCATAAATTGTTGGAAACCTGGATGCCAGTGTGGGTGTGTACATGTGTGTGCATGAGCGGGTGCGTAATATATTATTTTCTTTTCCAATGAGATTTTAGAGCGTGATTTTCTTGAGAAAGGCGGCCAATGTCCCAGACCAGGTAATACCAGTGTCTGCATCTGACGCTTTGAGTCTGACACTGGAGATGCTTATTTTACCATTACAAGCTCAGTGCATCAGGGACTTTGGTGTCCATTCAGACAGCCACACTAACTGAGAACAGTTGAAGAAGTGAAGGTATTTTGATCCCTCGAAGTGTGGGGTGCTCCCTCAGTCAACACAGGAACAAGGTGCCTTGAATTGTTCCTTGGCATTCCAGAAAACAAAACAAACTGCCTTCTTTGTACATGGAATGCCGTTTCTCTTCTTCCCTATGAAAGCAGTGTTAGCAGAAAACGGTGGTGGAAGCACTCCTCTGAGGACCAGAGAACCATATGGCAGGTCATGAGCACAAAAGCCTAGGGGAATTGTTCCAGCAGTGAAGCCAGCACCTATGAAAAACACGCACTTGCAAAATCAATAGGCCTCCAATTTTGACTTTGCTAATGATTTTTGCTGATGCTGTTCAGCAACTGCAAAAATGAATAAATGGTTAGTGTGAATACAGAAAGGCATCAACAAAAAAGACACCCCAGTACGATGATGAATATGCCTCGTCGTCTATGCATAGTGACTCTGTGGCAGTCATCTTTTTTACCATTCTAAGATGGCAGATGCCCATCTTGGAGCAGTACATTAAAATATAAAGCGTCCACAAAAGCACACTATTTAGAAAGGTGCAGCTGAGCAGGAACTTGCATCTGCCATGCCCTTTAAAAAAAGAAATCGTAAATAAAATAAAAAGGGATAGACATTGGTGGGGGAGCTACGGTGGAGCAGGCAGGGGCGAGGTGAAAGGCAAACATGCCTAAGCAGCAGGAGAAACAGGAGGAGGAGGAGGAGGGAGAGGGGAGCAATGGATTTGCTGTATAAGGGGTTATATAAACAAGCATTGGCATAGCCAATAGGTCTCGCCTTTGGGACCTTATAAGTGTTTAGCCATGCAACAGTTGATGTTGTTGCACTAAGGATATTGTGCTGCATAACTAAATACTTATAAAGTCCCAAAAGCGAGACCTATTGGCTATGCCAATGCTTGTTCCTCCTGGCTCTGGTCCTCCTATTCTTAGTATTTATAGTCCTTGTCTTTTTTGTGATTCTGTACCCACTGGACCTGAGCCTCTTGGTCCTGGCCCTTACAGTTTGGGTGTGGGTTTCTCCTGCACCTACTTCTCCTTGCCATGGTCCTCGTAGCTGCTAGATCTGTCAGCCTCAGGACAGTCTTCACACAAAGTTTTTACCTTTACCCTCCACTTTTTGCTGGCATTCGTTTTTGCTGGCCTTAGAACTCTGTGCATTTTACCACTGCTAACCAGTGCTAAAGTGCTTTGCTCACTCCCTTAAAGCATGGTAGATTTGCCTTACACCCAATTATCTTATTTAATTTACTTGTAAGTCCCTAGTAAAGTGTTACTACATGTATCTGGTGCCTGCAAATTAAATGTTTTTGCCAGGCCCAAACATTCCTTTTTAATACATATAAGTCACCCCTAGGGTAGGCTCTGGATGGCCCAGAGGGCAGGGTGCAGTGTTTTTAAAAAGTTGGACAAGTGCTTTTAAGTTTTACATGTCCTGGTGGTGAAAAACTCTTACATTCGTTTTCACTAACGGAAGACCTACCACTCCCATAAAATAACATTGGAGTTACCTTATTGCATTTAATAAGCTGTAACTTCCAATTAGAATCAGGTAGACCGGTTGAGTTTGGTGGCTAAATAATTGTAATTAAAATACCTCTTTAATGGTAAAGTCAGATTATTAAGCACAATTCTGAAAATGCCATTTTAGAAAGTTGGCATTTTCTTGTCCTAACAATTTGGTGCCTGCACCACTAATCCAGGTGTAGCTGGTTGGTCCCAGACAGTGAGACAAACGGATGATAGGTGTTGGCAGGACTTGCCACTCTGAGTTAACGAGGGGGAGGAGCTGTCACGTACCACGCTTGCACATCTCTATGGCTCTGCCTGAGCACTCTCACAAAGGGCTTGTCACTAGGCTATTGTGACCCCAGACAAGCTGTGGCCAGGACAAGGAGGAAGGGGATGTCTGACACCTCAGAGGGGTGGAAACCTCTAGAAGCTTCTCCCACTTCAAAGGGCACACCTGATTTAAATACTGGACCTCAGAAACCAACTCTTCAGTACACTTCTGGACCTGTGGATACTCTGCCAGGAAGAAGGACTGCTGTGCTGCTGAAAAGACTGCCACTGTGCTGCACTGCTGCTCTGAAGGAAGGTTACCCTGCTGTGCTGACTTGCTACCCTCTTGCCTGAGTGACATGGACTGAACAAGCATCTGTGAAACCCAGTACCCCAGAGTGACTCCAAGGCAGGGTTCTCCAACCTTTTCTGTAATAAAAGCTACTTATAGTCAAAGAGGATCACCTGGAACTACTAATATTATTAGAGTTGCAATAGTGACCGCATCAGGCAAGATTACATAAGTAGCCACCCCTTTCAAGATTACGAACCATGATCACTTCACTGCAGTAATGTAAAAAAACTATAGCTTGAATGACCCTGGCTCCAAGGTAATACTATTACGAATCTTTAAATATATTTTGGGAATCCATCTATTTTTCTCGTAACATCAGCTTATGAGTTCTGATTAAACACTCATCTTTGTCTTAAATACACAATTTTCAATTTTAGTATATATATATATATATATATATATATATATATATATATCGGTATTGAAACCTGTGCGTATAAAACAGTGCTGATATAATGAACTGATTATCCATAAACAATGCTGAGATTCTGAATTGCACTGTTGTGTATAACGTTTTTTATAACAACTAAAAACGGATCACCACCACTTTAAACACACTGTTCAAATGCTGATACTTTGCAGTCCTTCAACACTTTCGAAAAAACGAAGTTGTAAAGACTTGATGGCTGCTCGCTCTGACCTATTGCATATGATTAAGACTTTGAAAGAGTTGAAACGCGTTATGCTGATGTTGGAGTACTTGCCAAAATAAAAGTATTTCTCTACTGGAGCACGTCTCTTGGGCTGTTTACATGTCACTCTCAGTGCATGTTATCTTTCTTATGGAATATATACGGTGATTGGCGCACCGAGGCAGGCTCCGACCCAACAGGCTGGGCGTCCCTAACACCAGTTTTCTTGTGGATATATATATATATATATATAATGGCCGACGAATAAAAGCTACAATATTTGCATGAAATTTGTGGTCCGCGTCTGCCTTTTGCCTAGGATTAAATCAGGAAGGTACGGACAATCGAAATATATATATATATATATATATATATATATATATATATATATATATATATATATATATATATATATATATATATATATATATATCTACTGGCGGTCGCCAGTAGATAGTTATAGTTAGGACCTATTTTCCATAGGAAATCCGCGACATTCTATTTGAAATAACTCTTGCGTCGGTTGACGAATCTTCGCGAAATTTTCAAACTTTATGGCCCGCTCCGGTCCGCTCCTACCCTAAAAGTCTCAGGGTGATTCGTCAAGCAGGGGCCGAGAAAAAGGGGGTCCCAAAACGTGTTTTCCCCATTCATTTTCCCGTAGGAAACTTTAGACACGGCTACAGCCCGAACTGCTGAACGGAATTACACCAAATTTGGCAAAGAGGTAGTTCTTGGTTCAGAAAGAACCCTTTTTGTTAAATGGTGTAAATCCGTTCAGTAGTTCCTGTGAAAATCAAAATGAAAATCACATATATATCTATGGCCGCGTCGGATTCGCGCACCCTGAGCGCACCCTGCGCGCACCGTCCCGATCACGAGCTGCATGTTAATTGGCTTTCAAGTGGCTGTCAACACTCCAAATCAGGAAGTGTTGGCAGCCATTTTGTTCCTCGGTAGAACCGAGGACAGAAACAAGTGCGCAAAGCGCAAAAGGGGGCAGGGTAGAAACACCCTGACCTCCTAGGTCTGCTCAGGGGTCCCACAAGGACCCCTGGGCAGAAAAAGCATTTATTTATTTTTAAATCGGCAGGATGCGCTCAGGGTGCGCGGATCCTGCCGATTAGAAAAAACCCAGAAGAAACAAGTGCGCAAACGCACAAAGGGGGCAGGGTAGAAACACCCTGACCCCCTAGGTCTGCTCAGGGGTCCCACAAGTACCCCTCGGTAGAAAAAGCATTTTTTTTTTTTTAAACGGCAGGATGCGCTCAGGGTGCGCGGATCATGCCGGAAAAAAAAAAATCGAAGCGCGCTTCGATGTTAATTTGCCCCCTGGTGGGCCAAGTCCCGGGGCATGGTGGGGGGTTTAAATTTAATGTGGGGGCAATGTGGGGGCCTCTAAGGCTCCCAAGCCCCGGGGACCGCCACCCCCCGGGGCTTTGTAAAGATAATGGTGCGGGAGGGCTCTTGGCCTCCCGCAGCCCCGGGACCGCCACCCCCGGGGCTTCTTTTTAAAAATAATTTTGACCTGTGTGGGGGCTCCAGCCCCCACACACCCCCGGGACCGCCACCCCCCGGGGCACTAAAGATTTGAATATGGGGGTCCGTTACGGACTCCCAAAGCCCCGGGACCACCACCTCCCCGGGGCTGTGAAATGGTTGGGAGGGGGCCGCGCGGCCCTCCTGGAGCCCTTGATGGCCCTGGGGACCGCCACCCCCAGGGCCGGCTCCTGCAGTGTCCCGGGTGCCTACCCTCGGGACACTGTAGTTTGCTATGACAGGACGGGAGCCTCGCGGCTCCCGTCCTGTCATAGCAAACTTGGTTTGCATTTTGAAAGAGAGAGCAGGAAACCTGCTCTCTCTTTCAAACTGCAAACTCAATTGCTTTCCACATGGGGAGCAGCATGTTAGCTGCTCCCCATGTGGAAAGCAATGCACGGCTCGCGCAGGAGGCGGGGAGCCGGCTGGGACTGTGGGGGATTGGGGACCCCCCACAGTCCCCAACCAGAGGCCAGGCACGGGGATGGGGTCCCGGGGCCATAGTGGCCAGGAGGGGGCCACGCAGCCCCCCTCCCCAAATTAAAAAAAAATTAAAAAAAAAAAAAGGGCAAGGCCGGCCCCTCCTGGAGCCCTTGATGGCCCTGGGGACCGCCACCCCCCAGGGCCGGCTCCTGCAGTGTCCCGGGGTGCCTACCCCCGGGACACTGTAGTTTGCTATGACAGGACGGGAGCCTCGCGGCTCCCGTCCTGTCATAGCAAACTTGGTTTGCATTTTGAAAGAGAGAGCAGGAAACCTGCTCTCTCTTCAAACTGCAAACCCAATAGCTTTCCACATGGGGAGCAGCATGTTAGCTGCTCCCCATGTGGAAAGCAATGCACGGCTCGCGCAGGAGGCGGGGAGCCGGCTGGGACTGTGGGGGATTGGGGACCCCCACAGTCCCCAACCAGAGGCCAGGCACGGGGATGGGGTCCCCGGGGCCATAAGTGGCCAGGGAGGGGGCCACGCAGCCCCCTCCCCAAATTAAAAAAATTAAAAAAAAAAAAAGGGCAAGGCCGGCCCCGGGGGATGGGGTCCCCAGGGCCTTAAATGGCCTGAGGAGGGGGCCACGCAGCCCCCTCCAAATTAAAAAATACAAATCGAGGGCATGCCCCGGGGATGGGGTCCCGGGGCCAATACAGGCCCAGGGAAGGGGGCCACGCGGCCCCCTTCCCAAGTTTTTTTTTATTTAAAAAAAAAATGCTCAGGCCCCGGGGATGGGGTCCCCGGGGCCAAAGTGGCCAAGGGAAGGGGGCCACGCAGCCCCCTCCCATTAAAATTTTTTTAAAAACGACCGGCATCGTGCCGGAGGCCCCGCCCCTCCCAGCAGTACTCTGCAAACGCGCCCCTGGCGCGTTTTAAGAAGGGGAAGTAATTCCCTTGAATACTGGGGGTCCCTGAGGCCAACTAGCCCACCAGGAACCTCCAGTATGCGCCAGGGGCTGCATTGCAGAGAGGTGTACAGAGGCCACGCCCCTTTTACACCTCTCTGCAACGCAGCTCTGTGGCGCTTTTAGAAGTACATGGTGGGCTAGTTGGACTCCAGGGACCCTCAGGATTCAAGGGGACTTAATCCCCCAACTTAAAACGCGCCACGGGCGCGTTTAGCACAGTGGTGAAGGGAGGGGGCGGGGCTTCAGGTGACATGTGTGCAAACAGGCCCCGTGGCGCGTTTTAAGATGGGGAATTAAATCCCCTTCAATCCTGAGGGTCCCTGGGGGCCAACTAGCCCAACAGGTACGTCCAGAAAGCGCTACAGAGCTGCATTGCAGAGAGGTGCAAAAGGGGCGTGGCCTCTGAACACCTCTCTGCAACGCAGCTCCCTGGCGCATACTGGAGGTACAGGGTGGGCTAGTTGGACCCCAGAGATCCTCATGATTCAAGGGGACTTAATCCCCCAACTTAAAACGCGCCACGGGGCGCGTTTGCACAGATGTCACCTCAGGCCCCGCCCCTCCCTTCACCATTGTGCAAATATTCCTCTAAAATCAGCCGAACTACGAATTCCTATTTACTCATCTGTTATCAGGAGAGACCTCAGTGCTGCATCTTTCAGCCCAGTACTGATCCTGAAAAGTAATTTTAACCGTACTTACCAGTAACTTGAATTTCCTTCCATAGGCTAACATTGACTTGTTTCACTTGGAAATTCTTCTAAGTGTGGAGTTTTGGAACTTTATAATATTCCTCTAAAATCAGACGAAATACGAAATCCGATTTACTCACCTGTTATCAGGAGAGACCTCAGTGCTGCATCTTTCAGCCCAGTACTGATCCTGAAAAGTAATTTTAACCGTACTTACCAGTAATTTGAATTTCCTTCCATAGGATATCATTGTCTGCTTTTGCTGAAAAAGTTTCTAAGTGTCGATTTTTGAAACATACAAATATTCCTCTAAAATCAGCCGAACTACGAATTCCGATTTACTCACCTGTTATCAGGAGAGACCTCAATGCTGCATCTTTCAGCCCAGTACTGATCCTGAAAAGTAATTTTAACCGTACTTACCAGTAACTTGAATTTCCTTCCGTAGGATATCATTGACTGGTTTCACTTGGAAATTCTTCTAAGTGTGGAGTTTTGGAACTTTATAATATTCCTCTAAAATCAGCCAAAATACGAATTCCGATTTACTCACCTGTTATCAGGAGAGACCTCAGTGCTGCATCTTTCAGCCCAGTACTGATCCTGAAAAGTAATTTTAACCGTACTTACCAGTAACTTATATTTCCTTCCATAGGAATCCATTGTCTGGTTTTCAGCAGAAAAGTTTCAAAGTGTTGATTTTCACAAACTACAAATATTCCTTAAAAATCGCCTGTATGACTTAAACGCATTCTTTCAACTGTTTACAGGAGATGCACCAGTGCTGGATCCAGGATCCACCACTGAGTAAGAAAAAGTAACGATAACACTACTTACCTGCTAAGTGAATTTCCTCCCATAGGATAACATTGGTGATTCTATGTGAAAAAGTTTCTAAGTGTCAACTTTTAAAATACAATAATATTCCTTAAAAATCACTACTGTAACCAAAACGCTTTTACTCAACTGTTTACAGGAGATGTCCCAGGACTGAATCTAGGATCCAGTCCTGTGGTTAGAAAAGTAATCCATAAAGTAACTAATTGCATTTAACTAGAAATTCACATTGAGCTCAATTTTGCATTGTGTTTGAAATTGTGTTGCCCATTGCAACAACTGTAACTACTGTACTTAAAAGTCTATTGCCTATTTGCAAAGTATTTAAACTAAAGTAATTCATTCTGAGAAAGTATATTTTGTAATGTATTGTATAATGTAATTACAATGTAATTTAATAAATAAAATATCTAAAAATAAATAGTTTTAAAAAATGTAGTAAATCAGTATCAAAAAATAAATATAATAATTAATACATTTAAAAATTGTCATTTACAAAACCTTTGAAATTCACTGAAAAAACCATAGGTTTTAGGGCGTTATAGTTAGAAATTAGCATTTAAAAAACCTTTGAAATTCACTTAAAAACCATAGGTTTCAGGCACGTTATAGTTAGAAATTAGCATTTAAAAAACCTTTGAAATTCACTTAAAAAACCATAGGTTTCAGGCACGTTATAGTTAGAAATTAGCATTTAAAAAACCTTTGAAATTCACTGAAAAAACCATAGGTTTCAGACACGTTATAGTTAGAAATTAGCATTTAAAAAACCTTTGAAATTCACTGAAAAAACCATAGGTTTTAGGGACAGTTATAGTTAGTTGGACATTTCACTCGTACAAAACCATAGAAATTCCCCGTTATAGTTAGTTCAGCTAACTATAACTCGCGCCCCGCAATGCACTGCTGATGACGTCACATATTACATCACTCATGACATGGTCAGTGACATCACTGATGACATCACTGATGACATCTCAAATTACATCACTGATGACATCACTGATGACATCATCCACGTGATAATCTGATGCACCTCCTCACACCCTAATATAACCTTTGATACACCCACTCTAAATTACAGACTGCCATTCGCAAAACCATAGACACTCCAACACCAATAACTACATACCCACTCACTGATTCTTAGGTCTACACACACATCCACTCACTCACCCATACAGTCATTCATACTTACGGTCACTCAGTACAGGACTATCATATGCACTCATACTCCTATATAGACACTCAAACACCGCCACTCATCCATAGAGGTACTCACACACCTAGTCAGTCATGCAAATAATTAAACACACTGCCATTTACTCACCTATACAGTTATACACACTCCAGCTCACTTACTCATACAAATACTAGCACATTCTTACGCTCTTATACAATCACTGACACACACTCATCCATACAGTCACTCTCACAATCACACACTCTCGCTTATAGCTATTTATATACTCCAACACACATATATACTGCCTTTCACATATGTAGTTACTCACACATGTACCACTGGGACATACATTCACTCACTAACACACTCTTACACACACTTACCCACCCATACAGCCTATCACAGATGCACTCTTGAAACCATCCACCCAGTGAATCACCCACTCACACATCTATGTACAGAGTCGCACACACCCCACCCACACAAACACTCAGGCACCCATACAGATACTCAGACAACCAATCAATAACTCATATAGACACTCATGTAGCTATTCACAAACCCATGCAGCCACTTACACAGCAACAGACAGACAGTTACAGACATTCACCCAGTTTAGTCACTAACCCTTGCATTCAGTAAGATATGTTTAATCACTCACTTATAGAGTCAGTCACGCACCTACTAAATCCTTCATCCACACACTTATACACCCACTCATTCTTCAATACACCTTTCCCTATATATTAAAAATATTTAAACTTTACAGAAACACAGTCACTGGATGATGTCATCAGTGATGTCATTTGAGATGTCATCAGTGATGTCATCAGTGATGTCACTGACCATGTCATGAGTGATGTAATATGTGACGTCATCAGCAGTGCATTGCGGGGCGCGAGTTATAGTTAGCTGAACTAACTATAACGGGGGAATTTCTATGGTTTTGTACGAGTGAAATGTCCAACTAACTATAACTGTCCCTAAAACCTATGGTTTTTTCAGTGAATTTCAAAGGTTTTTTAAATGCTAATTTCTAACTATAACGTGTCTGAAACCTATGGTTTTTTCAGTGAATTTCAAAGGTTTTTAAATGCTAATTTCTAACTATAACGTGCCTGAAACCTATGGTTTTTTAAGTGAATATATATATATATATATATATATATATATATATATATATATATATATATATATAAAGACCAGTCCCTTTCCACAAGAACGGGTCCGACACATGCTCCGTGACCAGAAGAAACTTTATTGCAATGAAGGCTCAATTGCTGCTGTAATAGCGAAACGCTAGGGCAGACGCGTTTCAGCCTTGCGGCTTTCCTCAGTGCCCGCTTCACTTTAAAAGATGTTACACCTGGAGGCTCGTTATAAACACTCTAAGTAGATCCTCACTGATTGGAGCATCATGCAAGCCCAACCTCCTCGGCTTCTGCCTCCAACAATCCTGTTACAGTCCATGCCGGAGTTTCAGTGTTCCCCACTGTGACGGCAGATAAAGTGATCGGCTTTTCAAACACCAGGTTGTGTTCCAACCCATTGTTGGCTTGTGGAACGCACTAATCCTCCGGCGGTCCGATCAGGAGGCAAGAATGTTGATTCCAACTCTGGTCACTTTCAAGCAGCAGACCACTCTTGACCGCTGCCTGCTTTCTCCCCCAAAAGGCTTCAAACTCCAGTGAGTGTATCAAACCATCAGGGGGGGCGACGCGCTGTGTCTTCAAAGCACCACACCACAAGAACGCAAACCATGCGCGTTGCACCAAACCGAAAGGCGTGCCGGATTACGGTGTTTGCATACCGTCCAACATAAAGACCAGTCCCTTTCCACAAGAACGGGTCCGACACATGCTCCGTGACCAGAAGAAACTTTATTGCAATGAAGGCTCAATTGCTGCTGTAATAGCGAAACGCTAGGGCAGACGCGTTTCAGCCTTGTAGCTTTCCTCAGTGCCCGCTTCACTTTAATGTTACACCTGGAGGCTCGTTATAAACACTCTAAGTAGATCCTCACTGATTGGAGCATCATGCAAGCCCAACCTCCTCGGCTTCTGCCTCCAACAATCCTGTTACAGTCCATGCCGGAGTTTCAGTGTTCCCCACTGTGACGGCAGATACAGTGATCGGCTTTTCAAACACCAGGTGGTGTTCCAACCCATTGTTGGCTTGTGGAACGCACTAATCCTCCGGCGGTCCGATCAGGAGGCAAGAATGTTGATTCCAACTCTGGTCACTTTCAAGCAGCAGACCACTCTTGACCGCTGCCTGCTTTCTCCCCATAAAGGCTTCAAACTCCAGTGAGTGTATCAAACCATCAGGGGGGGCGACGCGCTGTGTCTTCAAAACACCACACCACAAGAACGCAAACCATGCGCGTTGCACCAAACCGAAAGGCATGCCGGATTAAGGTGTTTGCATACCGTCCAACATAAAGACCAGTCCCTTTCCACAAGAACGGGTCCGACACATGCTCCGTGACCAGAAGAAACTTTATTGCAATGAAGGCTCAATTGCTGCTGTAATAGCGAAACGCTAGGGCAGACGCGTTTCAGCCTTGCGGCTTTCCTCAGTGCCTCAAGCCAAGCAAAAGCTTATAATTTAGTAGGCTGAGCTGGACACAGGAGAGCTACTTACTGGCAGCTGGAGAGCTACCAGTACCTTGCGAGCTACTCATTGGAGAAGCCTGCTCCAAGGGCTAGTTGGCTGGCCTCCTGACTTGAGTCTCAGGGACAGAATGCTCCAACAACCTTGAACCACCCAGCACCTGGACTCTCCCTTGTGTGAGTCCTACCCTGCCAAGTGGTGCCACCCTAGATCTGGACCCTTGGAAGTGGGCCTGAAGGTCCTCTGCCAGGCCATCTGTGGATCCAGTAGAACCAATTCATCTAATCTGCTGAGCGGGGCAAACCTGAGCGGAACAGACACATGACCTCTGATGCAAGGTTTGTCTCAGTGCAAGGACTCTGCATTGACCTCGCAGCCGGCATCGGAACTGCCGCTGTGTGAAGCTTCATTGACACAAGCCCTCGCATCGCAAATCTCTCGTCAACAGCAGCCTAGACGAGAACGCAGGTTCTCACAACACAACCTTGCAGCTCTGCGGAACCGACGCACCGCCTAGACTGCGCGACACATCCTCAATGCTGGACTTTGAATCACAAGCCCTCATCGATGGGATCCTTGATGACGATGCAAGACCTCACATCGCAGCCCCTCGGAACCAACGCACCTGCTCAGCTGTGTGACGCATCCTCAACACAGGAACTCTCAACGCTCCTCAACCAGGATTTAAGGTACTCTTGATCAGCGGGCCTAATTGAGTCCCAGTAGCTGGCCCGCTCTCTATCGTGGTCGGCCTGAATTTGTGACTTTGTCCCGGTCCGGGGTGACCAGAAATTCACAGTTGGCGCTCTGTGCTTTTGGGCACTCTATTCACTGAAATCTTTAAACCTGCATATCCCTGGTTCTACTGATTGGATTTTCATAGTTTTTTTTCTTTTTCTTCAGTTGTATTTTCACTTTATTACTATTTGAAGTGCTGCATAAATACTTTACACGTTGCCTCTAAGTTAAGCCTGACTGCTCTGTGCCAAGCTATCAGAGAGTTGAGCACAGGTTAATTTGGGGTTCGCTTGTGCCTCACCCTGTCAAGGATTGTGTTTCCTGCTTGAGTAGGGTTTCATCCCTCTCAACCAGTAACTCAATTTCCCCAGATGAAGTCCAATACTTGTGTTTGTACAGTACCATACAGTGACATGTGTAACATAAAAATCCCATATAAATAATTTGACAACACAGCTGCCCTCTTTTTAAATTATTCCTAGTTTTCTATTTCCTGTTTTCTCCTTTATTTAAATGTGGGTGCCCTACCTCTCTTTTTTGCACCATGGTGATGGATCTGATCAACTTTGACACCCTCAGAAGGGCTATGCTGCTGAGGCTCCTCAAAAACTGGATCTCCAGGTAGCCCAAAGACAGGAAGGCTACCAAACTGGATCTCCAGGTAGCCCACAGAGCCTTTGAGGAAGTCTAGAGATGGCAGACAACCTGAATGGAGAATGATGAGGAGGGAGGGGAGAGCGCATTTGGAGGATGATGAGAAGTTGGAGGACCCAAACCTGGGTCCTGAGCAGCAGGATAAGCACAACTCACCACCAGGATGCCCAGGATGCAGGAGGGAGCAGTGTGTCTGCCAGGGGACTGTCCCAGAGGAACTGGAGGACAGGAAGGAGGAGAGGAAGCTCAGTCTGCAGCTGGCCAAGATAAAGCTTGAAGCTGAGGAGAGGAAGGCTGAGAGATCCTTGGCCAGAGAAAAGGCTATTGCTGCGGAGAGAAAGGCTGAGAGTCTTGGCAAGACAGAGACTGGCCACAGAGGAAAGGAGGATAGCCCATGAGATCAGTCTCAAAGAGATGGACATCAGAACCAAGCAGGCGGAGTCCAGAAGTATTGGTGGCAGCATGCCTGCTGTGACTACTGGAGAGGTGAGGGTTTGTATACCACAAGACCACAAGACCTGGAGCCCAATTATGTGGTGGAAGATGATATAGACAGGTGGTTTTCTGCATATGCGATATGGCTGAGGGTGCACAAGGTCCCTCAGTAGTACTAGGGGGTAGCTGATAGAAACACATGCCTACAGTGGGGAGGGACACACTTCTCACACTTCAGGAGGGTAGCCAGACAAAGTATGCCCCATGCATGCCATACTTGTTACTAAATTTGTGCTGACCCCTGAAAAGGTACCATCAGAGGTTCAAGGACAGTCACAAACTCACAAACAATTCTTGGGTGGATTTCATAGACTATTCCAGCAAAGCACTGAATGATTAAGTGAGGGGAAGTAAAGCTGAGGATTATGTTGGGCTGTCAAACTTGATTTTGAGGGAGCACATGCTCAATATTTGTTTTACAGAGCTGTGCCAGCACTTAGTGGATGGCAAGCTTACCAACCCCAGGAAGCTTGCTGAGGAGGCAAATCTCTGGGGGTATAATTATGGGCCAGGCTGCCCTAGCCCCCATGGTGGTCCATTTTCTGGTATTCCTCCTTCCTTCCCCAGGTTCACTCAACAATAATTTGTAAAACAGAAACGAGGCCCCAATAGAGACAGGACTCAGCTCTTTTAAAACTTTGCTCAGCATTTCTAAGATGAAAATACAATTCCAAGTTACATTGGGGGGTCGATTCAAATGTCACTGTTGCTGAAGGGACGTCTCATCACATGGCACCAATAAGCATCCATGTCTGAAACCCAAATTGTTGAATGAATTGTGGGCAAAGGTCTGATTATTCTACTGGCAACTGAGTTAATCTGCACTTCCCTTGTGAATTACCCAGATGCTTTTCTTATCTGTCTCCTGCTTTCACTTATGCTATTCCATGGAAGCCCCATTAATGTGTCTCATCCAATTTACCTCCTGCAAGCGTCCCAAAGCATGTTGCGTCCTAGCACCATTTGCCTCATGCAATTGCCCCTCCGTCTGTTACCCAGATACCACCTGTCTTTTCTGCTCGGCCCGGTTTGCTGCTTGCTTGCTGTTTGCTGCTGTGTTTGCAGAAAAAATGAAGCAAGCATAATCCCCTTTAATAGAAGCCCACAACTAGCACAAGACATTCAATAAGAAACCCAAAATGAGCCCAGTCCTCAAAAATCATCAAAGGAAGATTGTGAACATTTAAAAAACCAATGTCATCTCCTGAGCAAAAAACATATATGTAATATGCATTAAAACATTCTCATTATTTGCAGACAGTCAAATACTCCCAGACCCCAGCACAAAATAGCTATGTGCCAGCTCCTGAAGTAAAACTTTGATGCCTACATTTCTTATTTTAATATTATGTTATCACAAATGTATTTTTACTTGCTTTATCTGTAAACAATGTTGCTTACCTTTGGGCATACTTATGTACATTTCTATATGCACTTACTTTTAAATGTTTCACCCACTTTAGTGGACCTCTCCATCCTGCCATTGCCTAAAGTCTCTTTTCTGTTCATGTCTGGCTAAATAAAGACCTACATCACACTATTTATCTGGACGCAGGTCAAATAGTAAATGGTTGCTGCTACTTAGCTTACGGCCAGATAAACAGTGAAGTTTCAGATATTTAGCCGGCCGCTGGCTAAATAGAAGAGATTATGTACTATTTTGCTGACTGCTGGGAAAATAGCAGGGATCATAACCTAATTGGCTGGTGGTCGGCTAAAAAGCGACTTTCTTGTGAATTATGTCCATGAGTAAGCATGTCTCACTCCTGGAGCATCACGAGGAAGTCACACCTAAGTCTGGAGTAAAACACGACTACTCACAGATAATCGTTTGTGATTTAGGCCTGAATACCCAGGTGACATTCACATCTAACACAAGACAAAACTTTGTAAATCAGCCAGAATGTTGTACTTTGCACTGCAGTACTACAGTATTAGTCACTTAATTAGTCATGTGAATTTCAGGGCACCAAATACAGCATTCTTGCTGTCAAACCGATGAAGTAAACATATTAGGCATAACAGAAAAAAAAGCAAATATAAATAGTTTTCCAAGAGCTGAACTTTTAGTCTTATAGGTCTCTCTTTTCTCTTGGAAGCAGAAAGTAACTTCTTGATGCAAACAATTACCCAGAAGCACTCAGCGTAATTGTAAAGAAACCTGTCATCTTTGTCTAAGTAATGGTATATGGCCAATCAATACTTAATTTGTAAATGAATGAGTGCCGGTGTCCAAAACTCTGCTCAGAAGCCCACGGCCGGTGAAATAAAAAATCTGAGTGCACTGAATAATAAAGCTGTGTAGTCTTCAATTCAATTCAGGCCACTTTAATCCACTGCCAGGGACTCCTTACCACTTTATCTCACTCTTCCAGGTTTCTGCTTTATTCCTTTATGATGGTTTTTCCTTCTTTCACTTCGTCCTTCTTTCCGCTGTGTGTGTTTTCCCTCTGTTTCTCTCGATAAATGTCAAAAGAGGAAAAATAAGTGCCAGTCCCCAAAAATCTGTGCCGTTGGCTCAAATTAAGCACTGTGGCCAATGATACAAGAATGTGCTAGAACCCATAGGGTCTGATTCACAAAGGTAACCTACACTTTTGAGTATGTTTACTACTTTTTGGCTTTTCACAAAATCAGAGTGCAAATTTACTCCAAAGGTCTAACTTACACTCAGAATTTACCAGAGGTCGATAAATAAAGATATTTTCCAGGAACATTTTTGGTTACTATAGGTGAGAAAAATCTTGGCCATATGTCTGAATTTGACAATTGTGCAGTCATTATGCTGTAGGAGACCTGGCTTACTGACCGCTTTGTTTGTGGCTTGATTTCAATGGTTTAATAATGAAGTAGCTCCCTCTCGGTGAAGATGAGCCATTGGTGGGTTATCTACCCTAGTCAACACAAAGTTGAAGTAAGATGCAACCAGCTTGAGCTAGAATCCCTCTGCAAGTTGAGGAAAACAAGTTTCTAAAATGTCTGCTTTTTTGTTTACCTGCCTCTGCTTTTTCTTTGATTGCCCATAAGGAGGTCGATTTACAGTATATGGAGGACTTGCTTTCAATAAAACCACTATTACTCTGGCTCTCCATATGGTCGAAAGAGAAAACAAGTTTTACCAAATCAATTATATTAGACTGTTTGACTCTGGATAATGTTTCCCTTATCCCCTGGCTTTCTTATATGAATATCTTTTTTAGTACTTTATTTAACTTGTCAGTGTGGCGTGACCCACTTCAGGTTTTATCTCTCTCCAAGAGACATATTAAGGCTATTTTTTTCAAACACAGGCTTGAACGCAGAATGTGCGAAGAATTGAAGAAATCGATGGTTATTTTTTATATGTCTCTGATTCCTAGTGAGGGTTGTCAATACTATTTGTCTTGTTTTAAGAACATCCAACATAGCTATGTTTTGACCAGATTCAGATTTGGTACTGTCCATCGTTCGGTCGCCTTCCCCAGTATGTAGGCTTGTCCTTCGGATATGACATCCTGCCCATGTGACGGTGCACTCACCACTTAATGTTGTTCTGCGATTTTTGTAAGAATTTCAGACGTTATAATCTCAAACCAATTTTAGTTGTACAGAAAATTGGAAATCATAAAAATGCACTGAAATATCTGTTTGCACTTGGTGATCACTCTGTGTGTTTAATGATGCTCTTTTTATAAAGAAGGCAATATAACACAGGAAATGTACTGTATACTAGACATTACTAAAGGGTGAAATTTATGTTTTTTAAAAATTGTTTTTAACGGTCGGAAGTTAACGCTGGGCTGCTCTTTTTTATCTGTACTTTTCTGATTTGATTTTTACGCTGCATATTTATTGCATGTACTTTTATGGCTGTTTTCAAACTTGCTGAATAAAGTTTTGAACTGAACTGAGCTAAAAACAGAAGACGCCTTAACTATCGAACTAACACTGGTATTAAAAATGTTAGATGGTTTGCATGCTTTAATGTTTACTTTTACCCAAAATAAGTTTTGGATGTTGTTTTGGAAATATTAGAACTAAGTATACAGAATATTAGGTCTTCCTAGCTTAGAGGACTGATATTCTTTGGGGGTATTTCAATGCCAAAACTAGAGAAACCACAATTATTAATTTCGGGATCTGCACAGGGGAGAAGACTGATTAATTCCCTGCCCTTGTCAGTATATAATGCTGGACCCTACTATAAGAGAGGAAACATCTTTGACAGTTCTCTCTGTTTTGTTGATTTAACATGTTAGATGATCAGTTTAATAATGATCATCTTGGTAAGCATACTTATATTGGAGGACACTTTACTCAACTAATAGACTATATAGTGATTGGGGATGGGCTTTCAGAGCATTAATAACTGATTTTCAAGTACTGGCCTGGGTAGGAAACAAGCATCCCCAGTAGAGGCTATTACTATATCACAACTGGCTAGTCAGAAATGTACCACTGTATTGCACAGGATTAGATGGGTCGGACAATTCCTTAAGTAACAAAATTATAAGATATGAGGGTGATTCCATTATGATCTGTGATTTGGTTTAACAACAGGTTCATGCTCTTTTTCAGCTTCATGAGACTAATGTAACCCGAGGCGATTCGTGCTTTTATTTCAGAAGTTATTGCCAATGAAAGTTCTAGAAAGTGCAAGCAAAAGAAAACCCTGTAGTTCGAGACGGAGTGTCTTAATAAAAGGCACAGACTGAAAAAGATATTAAGGGACTATATTTAAACAACTTCACTTTTATTGTTGTTATGTTATGTTAATATTATTTGCTATAGCGCACGTATCACCCGGGGGCATCTCGGCGCTGTTGTTGGTTAAATATATAGTAAGACTGAACTCATACAAAATCCTGATTGGAAGGAAGAGGGGAGCTAGACCCCTGCCGGTCACAAAATGAAGGAGGTTGTAATGAAAAAGGAAGTTACACGGTTCTGGAAAAAAGGTAGTCAAACGTTTTATGATGGATGAAGTTGAATCGAATCCAGTTTTAACTGAGCAGCAAAGGCAGAAATGTTTGGAAGACTTTACACAAGGCCCAATTCTGTTGCTCTATAATGTTTTGACTGCAGAACTGGGAAGGAATCAAGATAACCCTTCCTAAAATTATGGAAATAATTGCTTCTATATGTCAAATTAAGACCTCAGGACCAGACGGAATGCTGAATCAGGTCATCAAATTGATTAGTCTCTTGAGGTACAGATCCGTTTCTGAAAGAATTGAAATTAGGAAATGGCTTTAAGCAAGGTTTAGTTTTAACTCTTTTACGTTTTCTCATTCAGTTTAGCTGATCTTCCCAAAGCTTTGTTATAGGCCAATTCCAATCCTCTGACGGTTTATAGATGTGTGTTACTGCATGCTGATGCTTTAGTTTTACTTGGCCCCATCTGGCCAGAAGAGGTAAATAGATGTTCTTAAAGATTATAGCAACCAGAGCAAATTAACAGCGACACAAATATCACACAAGTTATGCAGTTTTAGTTACACTTGGAGGTGTGGTATTAAAACAGGGAAAAGGTTACAAATACTTTGGCCTAATATTTTATGAAAATATAAGATGGAATGGATCGTCAAATGCAGTTTTGAAAAGTCATTTGTTCCCCTTAATGGCATCTGTAGATTAGACCACAGGATTGGATGTGTAACATTACAATTAACAATATCTGCTTATATGCAGAAAGTGTGAGAGGGAGATAGAGAGAAAAGTAACTTTATTCGGTAATTTCTAACCATAAAGTGCGTGACCTGAGTACAATAATTCATTAAAAGACGATATAAATGTATAAAATCACAGTTCTTGAATCGTTCGATTAGTTAAAACCATTCAGCTTATTACAAAATAGCAGCATATGACCCATACTAGAATTTAGTTTGAGGTTTTCCTACCAAACCCCTGAGTCAAAGTCACTTTCTAAAATGCCAACAAATTGGACAGTTCCCAAGTTCCTGGGAATCCCCACCCTCTTTTAAAGTGTGGTGTAGATTTGGAGTCTAAATGGACTTCCTGGAATTCCACCAACATTGTGCAGCTCCGTGGAACCTTAATTTTCTTCAGTGCCCACGCTTGACATGCAGAAAGTGGTTCAGAATGTTCTCTACAGTGCAGCAGCCATGATTTCCTAAACAGGGATTCCTTGTAAAGAATTTAAGGGCAAAACACTCAAGAAGTTTCTTGCCATGCCAGCTATTACCATCGAGCCTTAAAATCTGAGTCAGAAGTGTTGGGACTAACATTCAACGAGGGTTTAATTAAAAGTAAAACAGTAACAGCGGCACCTTAGCGCTTAAGGAATATACCTACATCTTAAAAAGATGGGTGCACTATTCTAAAAGTCAATTAAAGGAAAAATGTCTACATTTCAACTAAAAGACTTTGCTATATCTAGATAAATTTAAGGCGCAATTTAGCATATCAAGATACCTACTTTCAGTTCGTCGACCAGTATCCAGGTGAAAGCTTTTGTCAGAACAAGACCATGTGAGATGAAAATCTCTTTGAGTAAAAATGGTGATAATCTTAGATGTAGATGCTAACATAAGAAATCTGACAAACGTACTCCCACACTGTTACTTTATTCTTTAGTATGATTTAATGTTGTTAATTTGTTTTTAACTTTTTATCCTTTTAACTTTTGAAATTATTACACAGACTTTTAATCTTGTGGTGTGTATATGGAAGGAAGGATATTAATAAACTATTCATGAATGAATGAAGTAATGCAGAATATATTCTACTCGTCATTTTAGGGGACGTTACATAAGGCATAGGCTGACTTGATCAAATGGGTTAATGGGTGGGTCTATATTTAACCAATACCATTTTGAAAGAGGCATGGGGGAATGATATGGGAACATTTAATGGCCATACTGGATCAAAATGGAGTCTGTACTAGCTGCTAGCTGCACGATTGGCACTGAACTGGTGGGAAGTATGCTTTGATGATAGGTAACTGATGAATGCTGGGCCCTTGAGCAGATTTTGGTTGCCGCAAGCTTGTGCATGAATAATGTGAATTTTTTTCTGATGTTTTTATTGGATTTTACAACATGCATTCTTCTAATCAGTAAAGTCATTTCTCGCACTTTTGCTCGTTACACAATATTACCTACAATTCATACAATTCCAAAAAGAAAGGCATGACCTAAGCAACCATAAAAACAGCACAACAATGTAAAACATCCAGGGGGGTTCAACTTAATTAGCAGCGTGCAGATATGTACGGTAGTGAGCTACCTCGGAGTAGGCAGTGTCTACATTGTTTCAATCATTAAGTTCAGCATGTGAGTGTAGATAACGTTTACCCTAGCGCTTTGCAGCACAATGACCCTGGATGCAGCATCAGCCAACTAACATCTTAGCAGCTGGATTCTAAATAAATTCATGCAAACTTGGTCTTGCGGTGGGTGTTGGCCTACTGGCTGATGCATGTGGAGCAGGATGACTACTCATTGCTTTGCAGTGGAAATTGAACTGACAGGTGCAGAGGAGTCAGAGTAGGATCTTCTGGAATAATACATTAGATGTCAGACTGGACCGGTTACTGTAGTGTTTACTAGAAGCAATTTGAACATTGTACATCCAAATCAGATAACAGCAGCCACAAACAATAAGAAATGGCTTCTGTTATCCCAGAATAGCTTCCAAAGTGGTGTGATGGTGTAATGAGTGGCCCATCGATGAACACAGCAGATGTAGACTTAGCCAAAATGTACCTTCAGATATTGCTGCGAGGATCATAAATGACAAGGTGAAGAGTCTACTCTCATCACCTCATCTACTCTATCATGCAACTTAGAGTCAAAAATGTGGAATTGAGGTATAATAATCAAATTACCAAGGTACGGAAAGATGAGGAAGGGCCAAGTGTGAAATTGTTTGTGGACAGATGGATGAATCTGTGGGACCTGGTATTCTTTCACTCTTATTTTCAGTGATGAGGGTTTGCAGGTTACAATAGAATAGACTCTCGTGAGGGACCGGACCACAGATAGTGAAGGCACGCTGCTGAACTATCAGAACAGGGAAGCTATCTTGTATGCTGCAAGGTGGATGGGCACTACTGTCAGCTCAGAGCTCATGCGATGTAATTTCCAGGGATGCCATCAGTAACTTAATTCACATTTCTGAATCTTTCAGAATCCTGCCTATTTTTGGTCAAATGTTAGTAAGTATAAAAGTAAGTAGTAGGACAGTGTGATTTGTAGGCGAGTGCTGCATATTCAAAACACACTCTTGCATGAAAATGGGATGGTCAATAGTACAAGCAAGCTACTGCTTTAGGCAGGGGCATAGCTCAGTTAGTTTGATTTTGAATCTCAAATTTCCCAAATAAACAAAACATTGGGCTGCAGGTGGAGGGGTGAGATGACCAAGGTTTGTGATGAACTGTTTCCAAGAGGAACAGAGTGAATACTGATTTGCATTAGGTGGGCTTCTCTCTAGAGTGGTACAGTGAGCAAAAACAATAGGCTGGAAAGCTACACTGAAAAATTGCCACTGGTTAGATGATTTGCAAGCATTCATCCTATCACATTTTTGGGTGTGTTTGATTGCCAGTAGTATGCCTGGAAACCTGAGACTAGCATAGCGTTCCAAGCCTACTCCTGCTAATGCTTGTGAATTTCAAAAAGTAGTACATTGGCACCAATTCAAGGACTGCTTCTATGGGTACAGATTTACTACTTTTTATGCAAACCAGTCACTATATATATATATATATATATTTAAGTTTCCACTCCAAAAAATGAACAAGTTAAATGCTCTTAGTGAAATGAAAATGATGAGAAAAACCAACACAGATATAGCAGATTCAGCTCAGGGTCTCATTAGCTAGAAGGTCAGGGTAATCAGTGGGATGAACAAAATGATCTGCATTTTCATGCTTGGCAAGACAATATTTAAAGACTTCCGTGATATGAGAGATATCAATGCTAAGACGCAGACTAAGCCCCTCATTCTGAGCGGCCACAAATATGACCACAAATTTCCTCACCTGGCAATACCAATACAACATGGATCAGTAATTCAGAGGCGTGGAAATGCCTTTGCTTCTGAACTGTACCCTGAGAAACTGAGAATTACAGTGGGAATTGGTGTTTTGGTAACCAATTTACATGGTAATTCCTAATTTTCCACCTTCACATTTCATCAGATTTTTGCTGGCAAAATGTTTCTAGGAGGCACTAATAGTGCAGTTTTACCACATTGCTTGCAATACTGATTTAGCACGTACCTCCTGTAAATGTCTGACTCAGAATGAAGTTATGAATGGGAGGACAAAACAACATACTCTATTTCTAAATCTTCATTAGCCATGTAGAGCTGTGATTTGCCTGGGCAAGCAGTAGCCATTTGCAACAGAGAGGGCATAATCAGATCGCTCTGGCTCAGCTTTAGTCCAGAAGTGGTTGATGTTCAGAATGTTGAGAGACTCCTTAAGAGTTCGGAGGCTAAAAATAAACGCTCTTCGTAGGGACATTTACATCTGCCAGGCAACACAGGGGATGATACCTGGGGCCTATACAAGAAACTGGGTAGGAAAGGTTGTTCTGATGAAGTCAGGGTTGTTCTTTTTACACTGAGAGCTCCATAGGAGGTAGGTGGCATTGGTGCTTTGGATTTTGAAATGTGGTGTAGAGTGGTGCAGATAGTGTGTATCCCATCAGTTTAAGAAGATGGTAGCAGACCAAGGTACCAACAAGATCAAACTAACAGTTTTTGTGAATATACTCCTGGACTCAATTGACAGGACAAAGTAAAAGGTTGGTTCATCAGGTGAGGACAATCCAAAGAACCTTGCCTGAATGGCTAGGCCAGGAATCCGACTCTTAAGTAATGACTGCAGAACTACAGAAGTCCAATGGAACCAGCAACTGAAATTGTTTAATAGATAGAGTCATTGACTTGTGCTTCACAACTCCTTTATGAGTTTAATTTGCTACCTACTGGTGGTTGAGACATAACAATCACAAGGAAATTCGGTACTTAGCATAGCTTGTGCTGGAATACTTGTCATAGCAAATACCTCTCTAAACCTTACGGAGCCAGCCTACAAACACCAGGTGCATCAGAAGTCATGCCACATTCAAGGTGAAACACAAGTATGCCCTTGTCTCAGAATGTGTTATTGTCTCTATACCTTACTTGAATTACATGAGTTTCTAACGGTGACACAGTTCATTTCTGCCATGCTGTAAAAACTGATACGCATATGTTATAATACCCGAGTCAGTGAAACATCGCTTGACAAGCCAATGAAAGAAATGGCAATGAAGAAATCTCAAATGAACAGGTCCTTCTAAAAAAAGTGCAGTAAGATCTTACTGTACAGGCCTTTAAAGAAAAGCTGAATACAAATCACAGGACATGGCATTTGAAGAACAGAACCATGAACAAACACTTCTCTAAAGGAAAGCAAAAGACAAATGCTTCCTTGGAGTGTCATTTTGAAAACATCACAATACACATAAATTAATTGGAAAACTATTTTTCACAATTAAGACCCTTGCAAAGTGGCAACCCTTTAACAAATACCTGTTTCAGTTGCACTGGTTTCCCTCCCCAAACAAATTTATTGTTACAGACTGCCTCAGTGATTGCCAGTAACTTTAATATTTGTGTTCCTAGGTGTGCTACATTAATTAAAACATGATTTATGTGTTTTGCTTCTTCGTGGATGCAATTCATAGAATAAGAATCTGCATGGGACTTTTAAGAAAAATTGCATCTTAGTAGGTCAGCTCTTTCATTCAATGTAAATGATGTTTTGGTAAGAATATTTGTAAATCAAAATGGCTCAGACAAATCATTAGATTTGTGTATCTTCGTGGAGAATAACATAACCTTGAGGATAACACCCATGTATACATCCCTTTTAAAATTCTATTTGTTTAGATCTGTGCGACATATAGCTTGAGATATCTCTCCTGAGAGAGAAATAACAATCATACATACATGCAGGGGCAGCCGCCTTAAGCCATTGTTTGCTTGACCTGTCATTCACATTCGATATCAGCCCACAAGCAACAAACCTTGGTGTGGGACAATGGGTCAGCCCCCACCAGCCATCCATTTGTGGGAAGTGCCAATCACATTTTGTAACAGCCCACAGGGCCTCCCTTCGGGGTTTGGAGAGTCAGGCATTGTGAGCGATGGCATGTTGCCTGATTGCATTTCATTGGGAAGGCGGAGCACGAGAGAGAAAAAGAGCCCCTTCTTTTACTTTCCTGACAAGGGAGCACAGTAGGGAAGGGAACAACAATTTGTGGTCAGCAAACAACTCCTACTAAGCTGCTTAAACACAGAAGCACTTTTGAAAGGGCTTGCCCCAAGAAAAGCACCATATGTCATGTGAGAAACAAAAGCTTACTAGACGTGTGATCCAGAGAGATACTTAAATTCACTAATATATATGTATATAGGTGTATATATGGATGTGTGTATATGTATGTGTGTGTGTGTCTGTGTGTGTATGAATATGTATCACTTCACTTGTCCTCCTACTTATTCCAAAACAGAAGAGCCAGCACTCTCCCATATACATCAAGTGAATCTGTTTATTAGATCTCCAGTACGGCTTCGAGAGTTTGATGCATTTTGGCTAACGGAGTAGCACTGCTCACAGTAACAAGCACCATCTTGGAATATCTTCATATACCCTTCAACACAATAGACACAGAAGCAGTATTTGTGAAAACAGAAAAAATAAATCAATCAAAATCGGCATTAAGGTTTCAAATTATTACGAATTTTGGTACATCACTTTCACTTCAAAGCTTTCGATTGCTGATGTATTTCTATGATAATTCAATAAAACAAATAAAATCTTTCACTTCACAATGTGTAATTAATAAAGTCAACTGGCCTCTTTTCACCTGTTCTAAACATAGCTATCACAGCCTATTCAGTTCATAGTCATATACCGGTTCAGTTCATAAGCTTATGTTGGCTGATGTGATACTGTATATAATTCATTCAAATAAATTATTGCACTTCTCAATTCCTAATCAATAAAGTCAACTGGTCAGCTTTCGAGTAATCACAACATAACTGCCACAAATCAGGGTGACCAAATGAAAATGGAAAAATATTTTTAGCTTAACTAAGCCCAAGTACGCAATTATTAAGTCCTACTGTACAGCAGCCTTTCAATCCATAGGAGTGTACATGGTCAATTCATCATACATATATTTTTCCTATTCCCCTAATCCAGTTATATCCTCATTGATAAAAACGAATCCCATTTGCAGAAAAACAGAAATTGAAATTGATCATGTTACACCTCAACATGGTGCTCTAGTTAATACAGGTTTTACTGCAACAAAATGTTGCGGTTAAGGATCATAAATGCAGAAACAGTTCCTCATCTGTATTTTACTAATTGGGTTCTTTTGCATCCTGTTCATTATGAGCATACAGTCTGTGTAGCTATGGTCCCGGAATACAAGCACAAAACACTGACTGCAGTAGTAGGAGGCAAGCCAGAGGCGAGAAGCTGCAAACATTAGCAGCAGCACTGGCAGATGGCAATAGGGCATTGTCACTGGACCTTAAAAAAAGAAGCACAGAAGCATCTTGGAATGGCGGCTTTCCCTACTGAAACCAACACATCCTGTATATTAAACAATTGCTTAATTGCAGTGCTGCATGAGCTACATATGTATGTAAACGTAGTATAGAATTTATTTTCATATTAATGTATTTTTTCAATCAAATTTTTTAAATATTTTAGATGTAGCGTTTTTGCACAATTAAGAATTTCTGACATATATTTACACACTTAGCTAAATCATAGTTGAAGCAAGATTTTAGAGTACCAGCACAATCTGTTGCTTTAGAGTGGGAAGCCTTCTTCCAAGATGATTTCTGATCTCCCTCAATAGTCCCTACCGGATGCAGAAAGCAATGCACCTCATACATTGAAATAGACGCACTCCCTGAGAGAAGGAACAAAACACTGAATGGCCAATAACATGCTGGTTGAGAGAGAAACTCTGGTCTGATCTAAGAAATGCTTGACAATGTCTAAAGGAGCTGAACCAAAAAATGCAATGGTTGCAAGGGGTTCACCTGTAGCCCACTCTCTGTATATTGTAAATGATACGTTTTGCAGACAGCTGACACTCTCAATCCAGTCCTATAAACATGTGGTAGGCGGAAGAACTTGCTGGAGTTGATTATGTGCTGCTAAGATCTGTGTATAATCGGCAGGTCAAATGTTTGTTTCCCACGAGGGCAAACTTAGCATTTCATCATCTATATGTATAAACAGACATCTGGTGTGGCTTATCTTAAAAAAGTTAGGCAACGTGTGGGAGGACCACAGAAGCTCTTCCGCCATCTCGCTGCATGTTTTATGTGGTGATACATAAAACAAGCATTAAAAATGCAATAGGTCTCGCCTTTCATTAAGTTAAAGCCATTTGCTTTGCTATACAATACCATTAGCAAAGCAAATGGCTTTAACTTAATCAAAGGCGAGACCTATTGCATTTTCAATGCTTGTTCTATTCGTGTAACTCTCCCTTGTCCTCTCCCCCGTACAATCCTTGCCAAACATCCCTTCTGACTGCACCTGCGACTATCCTTAGTGAGGGCCGAGCAGCCTTAATCTGCTCAGTAAAGCCTTGTCCACCCGGTAGCACCCCTTGTCGTCCATCTGCTCTACGGAGCTAGTTGTTTCTTTACATCAGAGCTATTGCCTCCTTCTACTCCACTTCTTTTAGTTGCACCCACCTTCTTATCCCCCGGCCGCGTGACTCCGCTTTGGGATCGAATGGATTTCGTCCTTGTCTTAGTGGTGTGTCAGCAGCGGCGTGTCAGCAGCGGCGTGTCAGCAGCGGCGTGTCAGCAGTGGCGTGTCAGCAGAGGCGTGTCAGCAGCGGCGTGTCAGCAGCGATGTGTCAGCAGTGGTGTGTCAGCAGCGGCGTGTCAGCAGCAGCGTGTCAGCAGTGGTGTGTTAGCAGGTGTGTCAGCAGCGGCGTGTCAGCAGCGGCGATGCACGATGCAGTGCGATAACATCCCCCAGCGCCTCCTCCCCCCTACCCCACACAGCAGGACTTCAAGCTTCCCTCACTTACAGAGAACATACACAACACATGCAGCAGACTTCACTTCCTGAGGCAAGTACAACATGGAAACACTAGCTCAATCTTACCTACCTCACAGAACAGAACATGTCAGGCAGCAGAGGTATAAAAAATGAAACACAGAGAGATGCAGTAAGGTGTTACACGAAGGCCAAAGATTGAAGGGAAGAGTACAGGGAAAGGGATACATGGATGGAAGATAGAGGGATAAATTACCATGTGCATTTGTAAAGCGCACGTTCACCCCGAAGGATATCTTGGCACTGAACAACAGATGTTTATGGTTACCCAACTCAATTGTACTCATTTTATCTACCTCAGAAAGATGAAAGGCTGAGTGGGCTCGCCGGGATTTTAACCTGTGACCATGAGGTCAAACACAAGCCCCTACAGTGGGCGCATTAGTCCACTAAGCCACCAGATCAGCCACTAGACCAGACCCAGGATAAGCAAGTGGACGGAAAGTAAAGCAGTAAAAAGAGAGGCCAGGAAAAAGGAAAGAAAAAGCTGAAATATGAGAAGAACGAAGGGATGGGATAAAAGAGAATATGGAAGTGAAATGCAAGGAGAGTTAGTACTGAATAAACACAGCCAGACAGAAGAGTGAGGAAAGAAGCTGTTATAGGAGGAGGCTGTGTGGACACTGTCTGTGGCGGTGATAGCCAGAGGACAGGCAGTGCTGCCTGCAGGTCCTAGAAGGACCACAGCGGCATGGGTCATACTCTGAGATCCCATGAGGAATGCATGCCACAGGGAGTAGCCCGGAGCAGAGGAGGCTACTGGAAATGCATGCTGCAGGTGGGGCCGTGAGGACTGAACTGGACCACGATGATCACCACTCTCTCCATTAGCTCTTGGCATGCATGTTTGCTGCCCAACTCTTCAGACCACTTATACAAGCTGACCCATCCCGTTCCAGGAGGCAGCCTCCAACTTATTCACTGCACAATTTATAAACGCCATGTACCTTCCTATTTGGTGAATGTTAACCATCACCAACTATGAAAAAGAACCTCCACATTAAGGCAAATGTCCTGATGAAGACCCCAGAACGAATCCATCCACAAGGGTTGAAACAGGAAGATGCCAATACTCTAGCGCATTTGAGGACAGTCTTTAAAATATCTAAATTGTTTATACATTGCCTGGTACCTATATGGTAGTGTGAGCTATGATAGTTGGAAAAAGATTACTAAAAGAACTAACTTGTTTCAGCAATGAAACTCCATTGGTACGTTCTAATATATCAATACAATTGCCCAGCGATTAGAAAATCAACACTAACCTGAAGTTAGATTTTGTAGGTGTTTGTGTGCCAATAACAGGATCAGGATGACTAATACAGTAAAACTGGGTTGATTTTGGAGCCTATTTCTTCTGCTAGCATATGCCGAACGTCTACCCAATAGCCCGCCGACCAGGACACTTGTTCTAAATAAAAACCTATATGCGTGGCCATTAGAATTACACCATTCCCATGTTAGTCCAGCGTAATTCTAATTTCCCTCACTTGCAACATAATCCACCAGCCACTGCATGACAGGCAGATTTCAACAAAAAGGTTATATCTTAAAATGATCACTTTACTAAAACTGCGGCTCACTCAGTGAAAGGCAATCCCAGATCATTTTAAATGTTAACTGGTAGCCTGAGTGTTATTTTGGAGTGTATTAAGACATTAAAACAGCGAGAATCTTGACAATATGGAGCGAATTTCCTCAACTAAGTACAGAAAGGCATTTGTTCAGAGCAGTAATATAACATCTTACATTTTTAAACGTAGTTTCAAGGAGATGCAAATGATAATTCCTTCTTTGTCAAGAAAAGGTAGAGGTTCACCCTTTAAGCAAATTCATTTTAGATAACACAGCGTTTTTAATGCAGCAGTTGTTTCAAGTGGACACTTCGAGTTTAGAATAATTCCATTTAACATATTTTGTTTCTATAACCTGTAGCCTTGAAACTTAAAGTGCCACCTCGTGAGACAGTTGCATACAGGGCCACTGCAATTATGTGGCAAACTGAGCATCGCATCATTTAACAGGGTTGAGTAAATTAGGTGACAACAAAAAGCTAATTATGGTAAATAATGCAGTCCACTTTGTGGCAGTATAATCACGCTAGCTCGTTATTTCAACATGCATTAATAGTGACTGGTGAAAGGTTTAAAGCATTATCACCAGTTTAACACAGGACTACAGCAATCAGCAACTGAGAGTTGACTAAACTGCAAAGGGTCTGCCACTGCAGGGCCTGACACGTGGCACTTCCTTAAAGAACCTTTTGATGAGTTTGAGCTAAAACACATTTTTTTCGTTGAACTCTGCGCGTTATGCAGCAGATGGCGGATTGTGTGGCAAGTACAGTAAATCATGTTTTTTTTAAAAATGTTGAACTGAAAGTAACCCAGACTTAACTTGCAGCAGGAGCCCAGAAGCATGCCCACCCTACCACACTCAGGACAGAAGGCCACAGCATAGCTTGCCTACAATGCTTCGAGTAGAAGCAAGCTACCATCTGCCAACCTCCTTAGATGAGTGAAAGAGGGACGGATATCTGCAGAGCAATGCTTAAGCTTAAAGTGCTTGATAGTGTTTTACGAAAGAGGTTCTGTTCAATATTTTTTCAATATCACATTCAGAAAGTAGAAAGTTAGCTCTCAAGCTATACAACATGGAACACCCCATGGCCTTCGTTAATGTCTCCCAATGCAGTCTCACTGCCGCATTGCTCACACAAGCTAATGCTTTGGGTGCAGGCGCTTCTTCAAGGCACAAGTACACACCCGCTACAAACAGAAGTGAAACTGAGAAAAACTTGTTCATTCTGAATTGGAACTTCTTACTAACAAAGAAACCGAGGCATGGCTAAGAAGTATGGGTTTGGGTGTGGACACGAACACGGCTTCACGGATAAAGAAAACGGAGACTGAAAATTCTCTATGGTCACGAGTACTGATAACGAAGAAGGCATTGAGGGTGCTCGGTTTGGCGGGCTCGTTAAACAACACTATATTGCGTTGTTTCTTGGCGATTCCCTCCAACCAATCATTCGAACAACACATAGCGGGCATGATTCAGAAAGCCACTTACAGTTTAAATTGGTTCTATTTAGGTACAAGTCATATACAAAAGAATATCCGTGAGGTGCTAGTGAGTAATTCTACACCACCACAGCTGCCAACAAGTATGTAGCACTAAACCAGAGCAAGAAGGTGTGAGGTGGTGGAGAGTCAAGGCATGGTTTTCTTCTGAATATGAGAAAACCTACCAACTTGTGACTTTGGTGGCATTCACAACCTCTTCTCTAACCCCTTTCCACCCTGGAAGCATTCAAACCCTGACTCCAGTAGAAGACTAGAGTAACTGCGCTTAAAGAGTGGGAAGGGAAATTGAACATTGTGGACATGTAGGGAAAGGGATTTTCCCAGGGGAAATGAAGGGGAAAAACTGTTTTCCCACATATAGCTGCATTGCCGTAATATGGAGTTATTCCCAGGGCTGGAAGTGGGGTGAAAACAATGTGGGGATAATGGGGTGGGGTCTCTAAAAGGGGTGTGATCTAGAAAGCACAGCTAGGAATCATTTCCAAGAGGCATGGCCTATGGAATTAAGAATGTGGCTTAAAAAATGTCAACTAGACTCCGGTGCTTCCCACAGAGTGCCACAATACCAGTATTTTGATGCTCCTCTGAGCTTTCTGCTATTGCATCCAAGCATATCACAAAGTAACGAACTCCCACCTAAAGCAAGCCAGACCCACTAGAGTTGCCAATGCTTTCTAGCAGTTTGGAGATAAACGAGTAACAACAAAACCTCAGACACTCCCTTTCAGCCCTTCGCTCCCATTCATGCAACTTTCTCTACAGCCTCTGTTAGACACACCTTTTTCTTCCCCCATCTTTCTGAATCCTCCATCTGCATATTCCACACCTCGGCTCTTTCCTCTTCACTCACTCCTCCTGATTGTACTCCCTTTCACCTCCTCCTCTCCAGCATCCCCCCACACCACAATGCACCCACTCACCTATGAGCAGTGAATTTTCTTTTAAAGTTCTCCGTGTCAATATTTTAACAGTAGTGTACCTCCTTAAAACACTTTTGCATAGAATCACAATTACAGCTTGCACACACAGCCATTGCCCAGTGTTACCTAAAGAGAGGCCAGGGATTGGATAAGCATGTGTTCTGAACACCTTTATGACCCAATGATAGGCACTGTGAGAAACTAGTACTGCTTTTAGCCTCAATTCCAGTGCTCTAAATTGTGACCAGTTATAAGCACGCACCCACAACCCGAACTCCCAAAGACGCATACGATACAAGAGCAAGGAGGCATGGGAAAAAAAACTTCCAGTAAAAAACACTATTAAAGAATTTAAAATTACATAAAACATGAAATGTAAAAGGAACTACAACGCAGATATGGATTACCGTAACATTTTTTACAATCACAAGAAATTGATTTGTGTTTTACCTGGTATGTTTAGAAAATGGACTCGGGCCCAGGTGGGACCTGTTACAAGGTCACTATTTAATTTCTGGTGTGTCTGTGACCCAGAGGGACCCGACTCACATAAAGCCCTGGTTATACCCACGGTATACCTCTGCATTAAGGAAACAGCAAATGTCACATGACATTCCCGGTTGTATGCCTGAAAAGCTGCGCCAGGCCCACTTTTCCAGGTGCACTGCTGGGAATGCTTGTGAATTCCCAAAATTCATAAGTTTATACCAAAGAGCGGGAATACTCCCGACACGAAGCTCGGGTCTGGAGCATCAGAGTCACCCAGTCAGTCCAGTTCCCTGCTTAACGCTAAACAATTCTAGGTCTTTCTCAAAAGCAGACGTAAATATGTCATTTGGCATGGGCAGAGCTTTACATCGCTATCGATTTAGCCTTTCCAAAATGTTTGCAACTTGAGCCTTGAAACCTACTTCAGTCGGAACCACCCTGGTGTATGTAATCTTTGAAATGCTTTATGAATTCCCTTATACTCGACGATAATTTACACCCGAGTTCACTAGCATGAGAAAACAAGCGCGCGCGCCTCGCACGGCAGCAGGGGGAGGGGGAGAGGAGGGGGCCTGCGCGATTCCCTTGCGGGAGCGAGCGGCGCCAGGAGCGATAATTGCTACCATATGGCGCCGCTCGCTCCCGCAAGTGAATCGCCAAACGTGCACGCGTTGCCATTGAAGGCAATGGAACGCGTGCACGTTTTTGGCTGAAAAGCCGAAGCAATCCCAAAAGGTCTTTTTTCCTATGCAGCGCATGCGCGCTGCGTAGGCGAGACCTAAAAAGTGGTATAAAAGTAGTATTCATAACAGTGCTTAGGCCACAGGCTTATGCTAGAAACGCACAGGAAGAGGAGGGATGTTCATGAGACACCTGGCAGTGCATGGGGTGGAAGACAGGGAAGTGTATGTGTAAGTTCCATTTATGAAGACTAGATAGGTACTGCCATCATAGTGCAGCAACGAAGATGTATGACTATGAGGTTATGTGGGATGGGTTGCACCATGATTATTACAAGGATTAGCACATTCTGTAGTGTCCTGTATTTTGAACGACTCACACAGATAGTGACAATGAGGCATTAGGGCAGCAGACACATCAGCAAGAGAAGTATAGAAATAGTTTTAGAAATCGAATCTAGACTATCTATTAAGAGCAATGTGTATGCAGCCAGATGCAAAGTAAAACTAATACACAGGTGGCAGCAAGGTGCCAGGGGGTACCCAGATGCAAAACAAAGCAATTCATAGGTGGTCACAAGGTGACATTTAAGAGCAAAGCAGAACCAGCACTGTAAAGCAGAGTAAAAACAGAAGAAGCATTACTGAGACACTGAAAAATGCGTGCCAACTTCCGAACTGCCTGTCTCACGCACAAAGCTCTGCACACGGGGCAACCCGCCTACCTAGCCTCCAAACTCAAGAAAGCCGGTCAGACAAGGAACCTCAGAAGTACCAACACTCTACTTCTCATTCCTCTGAAAACGCGCAAGCAAAAAACCTTATCTAGATCCTTTTCAAGAAATGCGCCCAAAATCTGGAACTCCATCCCAGTACATATCAGGACTACCCCCTCCTTTTCAAAATTCAAAAGCCAGCTCAAAGACCTCTTCCTCAACCGATCTCTCCCGAATGGATAGCTGCCGGCAAACGCGGAATCTTGCCCATCGCAACACACTGCCACTTTGACAAAAAGGCCCTCCCCCCCTCCCTGATCTAGATTCGTCATGAATGTTGTATACTATTGCTATACTGTATATACGATTTCTCTACTGTAAATGTTGTGAAGCGCTCCGATACCTTAGGGTCTGGCCAGCGCTATATAAAACTCTTAAATAAATAAATAAATCTTCTTCTGAGACAGCACATGGATGTGAATAGAGAGTACATGAGTGGCAGCTGCATGCAGAATTTTTTTATCATAGACAATTCAGGTGCAAGATAAGACAATTCACAAGTGAGAGCAGGATGCTGACCTAATAAATTAGAAGCAGCACCTAATTGTGAAATGCAACATTTAAAAAGTAGCTGCATGATGCAGTGTAATGGGATGCCCTATAAACGGTTCACATCTGGCATTCAGATGCAAAATACACCAATTCACACATGCCAACTAGATGAGGAACAAGGTACTTTGCATGTACTACCAGATACACAGTAGATCAATGCAGAATTCTAAGCTTTTTGCAAGTGACTTTCAAAGTAATTCACTAGTAGGCAGGGCAGAGGAAGCGGAAGAGTAGCATTGTGGGAGTACCTGAGTGCAGGAGAGTTATAAAGATGTGGTTATAAGGTTTCCCTTAAGTTGAGGAAGGGTGTCAGGAGGGTAGGTCAGGTAGGTGCTGAGTTGGCAGTTTATCTGATGCGAGCCAGTAGAGGTTTGGAAGATGAAACAGGGGTTCTGGCCCTAGTGCCCTCCTTGGCCAAACTGTGAGGCTGCCACAAGTGGTCACCCCTTTGCTGCAATACAAAGATGTGCCTCATTGGAAATGTGGAAAGAAAAGGTGAGGGATCAGAATAAAAGCCTAAACAACAACTCAAACAAGACTGCTTCATGTGGTCTAACTATTCCTCATCTGACAAGTTACTGCCTTGTGGCACAACTACACTAGGCAGCAAGCTGATTCTCAATGATTGGTTTGCACAGAATGAGGCTGGAAGGCATACATCAAGGTCTTAAATTCAAAGAGCTTTTATCTACCTCTGTTCCACTTATTACACATTCGTCATTCTTGTTAAAACTAGCTGCTGTGAAAGAGTATTTTTAAAAATTATAAAGAATGTTTATTTAGCTGTGTTTAGGTAAGCATAACTAGACTTCACAATACTGGACCTCAGCCTGCTCGCACTGACATCTATTTTAAAGCTACTGAAGAAAAAGTGTTGCTTTTATTTTACATAAATGAGCTTTCACTGGCAGTTTCTAGCTGATGTTTTTCCTCTTTCAGAACATAAAACAAAATAGATTTCCTTTTCATGGTACTGTAGAAGTTGCAAATAAAATGTATTAATTTGTTCTTTGAGAAGGAAGGTGTGATCAGGAGATGTACAAAGAAACATGTTCAAGGGCTGATGCTCTGCTACCCAGATGCCAGTCCTGTGAGAACATATCTTGTCATGCAGAGTGTGGGAATTTTCACTGTCTGAAACCTATAAAATGTGCCCTTTCTGGGATGTGTACCAGACTTTCTGCTTACTTTCTGGAAGGACTTTCTGCTTACTTTCTGGAAGGCAGGCTCCATGTTAGATATCTGCCGATTTATACTTACACCTTTTGACTTTCCCTTTGGAGGCAGAGTTAATGTTGGTCCACTTGCTGATTTATATTTAGACTCTCCCCTGACTTACAAACTGAGTAGATTTATATTAGTTCTTTGCTGAACTATATTTCGGTTCTGGCTATTTCCGTTATGACTTCTCACAATTGGCTTTATTTTCATGCTAATTGATGCTGATTTGAATCTGAATGGCTAAATACTTTTTGCCTTCTGTAATGAATCCTAAATTTGAATTAACCTTTATGGGTTTGACTTTTAATTTAGTCCTGCAAAGGTTTTATTTATTTGCACAAGGGCTACCGACCTTTGGGCTCACATTGCCCCAATCCAGCGCATCATCCATTTTAATCTTGTATTTAAAAGCATTGACAGCCATAACTTAAATGTGGAAACTAGCAACAACAAAGTTCATATTACAACTTTTGGCCTTTCACCTCCTCTTGTGGGACTCCCTGGATTACATAGATCAGTAAGAGAAATAAAATTTGCCTGGGTGAACTGTTTATAAGCGATAAATATATCACCTTCCAGGTGGTCCCAAACACATTCTCAATATCCAGGGTCAATTTGTACAATATGGGACATTGGTCAAGGCCTCTAGGGTCACATTTTCTAAAATACATATTGCATCCTATACCCTGGCAACTCTGATTAGTCATGCAGATTTAGCCAGAGGTACTTCATTGCACGTAGGTGAGAAAATTAGACTATGGCATTGCTGGTAAGACACAGATGGCTATCAGATTGTTCCCCAAACATCACAGATAGAGAGTGCAGTAAGACATGCCTCCACATTAAGACAGCCTTTGGCAGTGTCACTTTCAACTAACCCAATTTAATATTCTGCATCTAATCAAATGACCCCACAGTGTTACATAAGATCAACTCGCATAGGAGTGCACCAACTCTAATTGTAGGTGGAGGTCACCTGTCTCTTTCTTACATCTCCTCTGGGATCGCCCCAACATTTTCGCTTATCAGGAGCCTATTGCAAATAGGTTTGAACATTTGTGGGTCTCAACCTTACACTGTCCCAAAAGACATGTGTACCGCGACTCAGTTACCTTTGAGAATAATAGGTAAATAAAGATGCTATGCTGGCTTTAGTCACATCACCATTGCATGGTCATTTGTTGAACCACAAGGTTTAGACAGTGGTTGAAGGCTGTGGTGGAGTAGAAGAAGCACATACCAGGTTTCTGTACCATACCAGAAGTGCTAACACATTGGGGAGGATCAAAAGGATGGGAAATTGTTCTATTGTACACATCTGACCACGTCACTGTGAAAATGGCCCACTTCAGACACCAACTTACATACATTTGTTTGAGGTTATGGTGTTTTGTGTTTGAAATACTCGTACTCGTAGCAACATGTTTTGGTATTCTGCGTGGGCTTAAACCTCTGCTGTTTTTTTTTTACCCTTCGATCCGACAGATGATTGTCCAGGCATCTGTGTTGTCGAGACTGGACTATGCCAGCTCGCTCTACTTGGGGGCCAACAAGACGGAGACTCTGAGACTGCAGAGAGTCCAAAATGTAGCCGCCAGAACTCTTCTTGGCATGCCTGGACGCTGCCCCACCTCCACCGCCATTCGTCAGCTCCATTGGCTGCCGGTGGCGAAACGGGTGGAGTTCAAGTCCCTCTGCTTTGCGTTCAGGATCCTGAATTCCCCTGCCCCTGGCATCTTAGCGGGCCTGCTTTCCGCCTACGTTCCTACTCGTCATCTTCGCTCAGTAGGTCAACACCTGGCAGTTGTCCCCCAGATCAGGAGGGCTCGCGCCAGTGGGCGCTCTTTTCGCACACTGGCAGCTAAACTGTGGAATGCCCTGCCTGTACACATCCGGAGTATGGATAACTATCTGACATTTCGGAAAGCACTGAAGACATATCTTTTCCCTTCTTTTTAGGTTTTGTAGTCCAAGTCCTTCTGTCTGTCTCTGTGGCTCTTAATGGCCCTCTGGCTTTTTCTTTCGCTCGTCATGATGGGCTCCTTGCTGTTAGCGGCCTTTACTGCTTTTAGCGCCGGGACGCCCCTTTGCTGGGGCAGCTGCGCGCTCTACAAGTCAGCCTAACATAACATAACATAAAATAACATAACATAACGGATTATTTGAAAAAAGATTATTACTGATAACTCCAAGTTACACCACTCATGATGATTGCTAATGCTGTTATATGTATGTGCTTATGCTCAAATGTTTCTTACTGCAAGTGCCCAATTATGTTCAGTTCTCATTTTAGGCAATGCTTGGATTTATTTAAAAAACTAAATAAACAGTTGTTTAAGGATGTCTGGTCCACAAGGGCAACTACAACTTTACAAAGAATAAGCGAAGTGAGATTGCTGCAATGAAAGATTAAGAGAAATGTTCTTTAAAAAAAAACCAAAAGTCTCTCAAATGTTAACAAAATAAACACCGAAGCTCAGATTTAGGTAATCTGTTCATGAATATTAAGAAGCAGATCCAAAACTTTCTCCAAATTAAGCAGGTTGCAGAGAGCAGGCACACACCTCAATTAGCAAAGAAACTCAAATTTGCAGTCGCTTACAAACCCAAGACTCAGCCTTTGCCTAGATCGCCGGATGCCAACACCAGCACATTTCCGCAGCAGCAGCTCAAACATGGCAGATTCACAAACTGTTTGAGCATGGAACAAAATAAGTGAGTTTGCTATAATGCACGTCCATGAGAAATCACTGAAAAATAAACTAAAAAGATCCCAAATTTAAACAGGTTGCAGGGGGCAAGATTCACACCATGATAAGCTTGCAAACTTAGAATTAGCAGGTCTGTACACACGTACCTTGAAACAAGTCAAAAATGCCTCCCCAAATTAAGCAGGCTGCATAGGGCAAGGCCACGCAAAAATAAGATGAGAACAGTTCTGGAGGGATTTCTAGGGGTATTATGAATATCGAAGGAGCTTTAAGATTTCATAAGAACAGGCGTAAGCATTATTAACGAGAACCTGTTTTCAGGGAATTTCACAGTGCACTGCTGCCATTTCTAAGCTCTTAAAATATGTGTTACTATTATGCAACTTAATGGTAATGTACTTAGTCATCATGCCATTATATTAATCCTCGAAGCAGAACAGTGCATCTAAGCCAAGAGAGGGACTGCACACACGATTGCGGCTCAAGAAACCTTAGATTGAAGTAAATCTACCGCTTCATACTGTGACATTGGCAGACTCTTATGCGGTCGAATGTATTTGAAGAGTCTTGAACATTTTATCGGAGCCCCCTTGTGTGATGCAAATAAGAAGTTTGTATCAAAATCAGGCAACTGAGGCTGGGTAACAGACTATATTGATGATATCAAAGAAAACTAAGCGATGAAAAAGTGTCCTCAAAATCAGAAAGAGACCAGACAAGTGAACACGACTGTTGTAAATTACTGGATTAAATTAGCATCGGAGAGGCTGTAAATCATGATAAACAAAGGTTACTATATAACTGTAGGTCAGTTGTTTATTCCAGTAGTGTACACACTATCAAGATACCCAGTGATCCGCTCAAACCAACAGAGAGTCTATCACAGGATCCTCAGTTAATTTTGCGTCAACTATGTGGAACCGCCATGGTGTGAATGGAGGCCCCGGTTTATGGTAATCTGTTTATTACAGAGTGTGAACATGCGTGTCTTTTAAGCAACTAGGAAGAATATTTTCAAAGTCAATTCTGGTACAGATACACAGACAAAAATAATGATTTTTTTTTTTAAGAGTCATAACATTTGAAAGAGAATTGATTTACAAAACAAAAGTAGTAGTGGCACATAGCTTTTTATGTGGATGGGAGGTTAACAAATACCAGGTAGAGACAGCTTTTTAAGCATACACAGTTAAGACTGACATGCACGTTGCTACAAAACTAATATAAGAACTGAAACTAAACTTATATGAGGCAGGAGTCACCCTTTGCGTCCATTGTAAGTAGTAGATTTGTTAGGGCTGCTTTAAACTCCTGGTTTGAGGGGGTGATCCTTGTGACTGGAGCAAGCAAGTTCCAGTGGAGAAGTGCTAGACGGCCAAAGGACCAGAATCTAGATGTCGCACAAATGTATTTAAGAGCACTAGAAAGTGCTGGTCTGCAAATCGTAGGTTAAGGGTAGAGTTTCGGCAAATTATAGAAGTAGAAAGGTAGTCGTGAGATAAGCCATAGGCAGCTTTAAAAACAAGCATCAATAACTTATAGATGGCCGTTTTTGCAGTATGCAAGCCAGTCTGGTGGTGATATGATGAGGTAGCAGTGTGCCAGGGGACTGCAGAGAGCTCTTGTAGCAAATGTTAAGACGTTGTCTAGCATTGCAAAGTGGTAATACCGGGGGCAAACTAGAAAACTATTGCCCTAATTCAGTTAATTGGATTAGAGAAAGAGATTGGTGCAACTGAGGAAGCAAGTGTAAGAAATTCTCAGTAATAAAATTATTGCTATTAAAGGAGAGCTCCTCCTCTAAATTAACTCCACTTACCAAGGCAGGCCTATTTTCGACTTGTGGATACCATAGACCCAGCTCAAAACTTTCATTCAAGGAACTATTATAAACACTAATAGTTGAAATTGACCTGTATATATTTCAGCATCCGAATTTAAAATCAGCCCTTGTTCCACTGTACGAGTTGTTTTAGGCAATTCATCCCCATCTTTCACTAACCCAAAAAGGGAGGATTGTTGGAGTAGTACCATTTCCTGAGGATGGAAAACTATGTGTTATAAAATGTATTATTAAGATGCCAGAGGTAGCATTTGACCGTCATTTGCATCACTATCTGTGGCTTTACTATGAGAGGTTGAAACATCAATCTTTTATGCTGCATTTATCATTTTATACTTCCTGCCAACTAAACAGGCAGACATATTTTTCTCTAGAATTGTCATTTCTTACAGCAGTACAAATTAATTTCAAGATTTCAATTGAAAGCTATAACATGTATCACAAAATATTTAACTGACGAGGGGCTTGCACCCTTGTCCTGCTGGTCTGCGCATCTCAGTGACCTTAACGCACTTTCCATGATGACACATCACTGAGGCCATGCATCAGCCAGTACAGGTTTGGAAGACAGGTGGGTGGATGTTTGGATGAGCAAGAGGGTACAGATCCAATGGAGAAGGAGGGCTCACCCAGATGAGAGGTGGCTCTCCTGCAGTATGACGCCCTGATTATCGGCACTGGCTATTCCTTGATTAACATCCAGTATAAATATAAAGTTCTGACGCAAGATTGATTTCCCCCGAACAGACACACAGTTATTATGGAAGAATCAATGCAATTAACTATCAAATTAAAATGACAAAGGATATTAAGTGATTGACATCAAGTAAAATATTACAGAGAAGTTACAAAAGAGTTAAAAAGTTCATATCCCATTAAAAAAACTTTTTCATCATCTCAACAAAAGCAATAAATTACCCCCATTTAAAACACAACTAAAAATCTTGACAATCCTTCACATATTTTCAAGAAATAGCAGTAGTTGATACAGATTTATTGATCCCACTTCGATTCAAATGTACTGTTTTTAGACTTTCGAGTAATTTCATTAACAAACCCTTTAATAAGGGTGCTATCAGCTGCTTTCAGCCATACACCTTTTTGAACAATTGAGCAGGTGACGTTCCCAGGCAGTAATGTTTTATTAACAGAAGACAATACCAAGACAGGATTTGTGTAACACAGTAACAGTCCACTTCCACTCCCAAATTCCACCTGCCCTTCCAAGCACTTGTTGAGTGTATCCTTGCAGTGGCGTAACATACAATGATGGGTCCTCCCTGTACAATGTTAAGAGGGGCTTCTCAGTCTCCCATATCTCACAGATATCCAATGGCCTTGGGTGGAATGGGCCCATCTGAAGGGATGAGGAGGCCCTGAAGGGTTTGGGGGACCCCTGCGCTGAAGGGGATGCAGGGGCCTGTGCGACGCACCCGAATCTTTGTCTGTGACCCTGTACAGTGCTCCGCTGCCCTTCATCTAGGTTTGCACTATATACAATATCAGCATTGAAGGGCCATCTGGAATCACTGCTCAAGAATTGTTGCAACACCTTGTCCTGTAATGAGGAGTGTAAAAAATCCAAAGGCTTGCTACCAATGAGTTTAGATAAGAGAATGCAGTCCCTAGTTGAATTGTAAAATGAATTGATGTTTTCAAAACATACAGAAATATAGTTACTCTCACATCACTTCGGCTACCAATCTCCTGAAGCTTGCTTTATGGGTTTTTTCAAGTTATCAAGATCACAGTTTCCAAACTTTTGTGATATTTACCTTAACGTCACTCCGGTTACCAACTTACGGAAGCCTGCTTAATGGGTTTTTGCAGTTATACAGATCATAGTTTCTAAATTTTTGTGTCTGTTTGTGTGTGTTTCAAGTACCTCTCGTACTTTTGTTTGGCTAGTCAAATCTGTTGGGTTTTTCTAATACTATATAAATTTTACCCATGCCCCACATTTCTTGTGAAAGTTACAATGTGAAAATCATGTAAAATGTCTGTGAGATCAGCATCCCCACCTGTGCCCTTTGTAGGGTTCCCACCTGACCAGTATTTCACCAGCTTGGTCGGTATTGCCATGCCAAGACAAGTAAACAAATCAGGAAATTCATTCAAATCTGTACATTTTCCCCTCAGAAATATAAACATAAACCAATAAGTATAAGATGAAAGCATGTCAAAGAATGCCAATTATTTCATCACTAGCCCTTAAACTGTTTGAGAGAAAATAGAGGCATAATTGCTGCATAAAAAAACTATTGCAGAAGATTTTACACAAACTGCTCATGCAGCATCAGGTCTGGACTCTTCCAGAACTCCAGAACACATACAAAAGGCAGCATTTTTCTCTCAGAAAGGTGGCAACTCTAACTTCTATGCCAGCTACATTCCATAACAATATTTTGAAATGAAATGTGAATTAGATTGCAAGCCTTGCATATATCTCACTTTCATGATGTGTTTCTGAGCCAGCTAACCCAACCTAATCTAGAAAGGGATCCAAGCCTTTCTCCTCTGTACCGCCTCTTGTTCAGGAGACACCCCAAGCATTAATATTAACGAGGACTTTTGGGACATGGGGCATGTTGTTCTAAAGCTTTTTATGCATTCGATGTCTATGTGGAAGTGTGTTGATACATAAGGGCCACGACTCCCAAGGTGTTTGCTGTCAATTGTGAGATGTTCATCCAGAGCTGGCGTTTTTATGGTCTGGCTTGACAGCATAGCTCTGGCCAGACAATTATGTGAGAACACCAGGAGAGGGGCTTTGACTTCACCCACATGTTGGGAGCCAGCACTACATGTTTTGTTTGGGCAGAAGTTGTGTGCTTCCACAAAAAAGAGTTTGCTCTCCACACAGCTGTGATCATTTTGTTTATTTATCCAGCTGTCTGATGTTGAACTTTCAGGGCCACACACCTGCAGGTGTGTGGCCTTGAAATTGTCTTATATAACTAGATAATTTATGGTGTTTTTCTCTGGCAGGAGCACAGATGGGAGGAGGGCAGTCATGAACCTACCTGGATTTTTAGGTGTGGCTTGACAGTGCAACTGATCCTGACCTTTTAACCTACACCAATATTATTCTACAGTTCTTTGCTTCTACACAAATACATATCCATTACAATGCTATCTACGCTTCACATTACCATATAATATTATTTAAAAGCCAGACCTCTTGACATTGCCAATACTTGTTATTTAAATAGCAGCACTTTGCATCCTACTATTTTGAAGAGAGATGCCCCTTTAACTGCTGAAACTAGCGGGTGCACCACAACCACACTTATATAAGGTATGCTAAATAGGGTCATTTTAACATTGAGCTACTAATAAAAATCGTTGTTTCCAAATAGTAACTTAAAAAATACAAAATATGATCAATACTTAACGATGTACACAACGACTATGCTTCCTCTTTACAATCAAGCAATAAAGGACCTGACAGTTATAAATCATTACCAGACTTTCTTAGTGTAGTTTATAAACACAATTATCTCTAGATTTTGATGAGAGGAGCTTCAATCAGCCTGCTCCATTCAGGGATTCAAACATTGAACCTTCCAGCTATGCACAAACCTCTGCAGTAGGCGCAGTAACCAACTGAGCCGAACTACATCCTGCTTGCCTTAAATTAATGCATTTAATTTTACAGTACTTTGTCCTAATAATGCCTTCCTCGTCTGTTGCTGTACCTGGTCTTTTTTTTGGGTGGGGGGGGGGTTGAGGGGCGGGGTCTATTTGATGTATGCGAATGTCAGCACTCTCGCCGCGAGGTAGTCTCAGTGAATGAAAAGCAGCGGCCGCGGAACTCAAAAGTCATGAATATGAATCGAGTGGATGCGTTTGCTACAGTCTTGTAACTGGGTCGGGGAACCCTGAACTCCTCAAAACTCGCGCAGTTGTCCAAAAAATATCATTCTCACATACACATTAATTACCAATGCTTAAATGAGACGGAAGCACCCCACTACATTAAGAACAACTTTCCATTGTCAGCTGACCCTAAAACACACCAACTGAAAGATGGGGCGGAAAACTTCACTCGGATGCTCATTTGAGAATGTCAGAAGCTGTGCTTGTTAGAATTAAGGTTAAAGGTTACGCTAGGCAATAAGAATTGAAACATTAAATAATTTTAAAACGAGAGGAAATCACGTGTCCAGGCTGCATATATTGCATGTGTTTGGCCCTGGCGCGTGGGCTCCTCTGTTGATTGGAGACGCGCTGCACGCAGGTGCGCGGGGGAGGCGCCTCTTACCTGGGCTGCCTTTGCACCTCCAGCTGTCCTGCCGCCCAGCGCCTGCGCCGGTGCCTCCGGCTCTCCGCGAGCACCGCCAGGCACAGGGTCACGAGGAGCAGTCTGTATAATGGTGGCATCTTCCTGATAGACCTCAGAATGGCGATTCCTGCTATGTGGACAGTGGTTGCCTGTGTCGAACTTTAAAACTGCCTTCCCCCTAAAACCAGCGAGGCTCCTTGCGCGGCTCCTGCGCGATGTCAGTGATCCGGTGTATCCCGCTCTGCCGCCCGCACCGTCTCACTGCCCACGCATGGCTGAGCGAGGGGCGAGGCGGGGCGCCGCGCGGTGCTGTGTCCAGCGGCTGTCTGGTCCTGCCTAAAGCCCGTTATATAATCCTTCGTGTCCCTTGCGCGCTCAGGCACCAGCAGAATCGCGACCTCTAATCTCATCGCTCCCCGCCGACTGTCAGAGCCAGCAACACCAGCCGGAGCCCTGCCAGCGGCGGCCGAGGGTGCCCCCGCCCTGGATGAGCGCCTCAGTGGACTGCGATATGGGGCCAACCTGGCTTTCGGCATGGGCGATATGGACCCAGGCCGCCAATCTTCAGAGGGGCACTTGTCTCCAGTGGCACAGTATAAACTGCTTTTATTCATTGTTTAACACTTCACCAGCCCCTTCTTCGCCCTCCCATCTCCGTCACCCCCTGCCACCATACCCCAGCACCCTCAACACCCTAAGAAACAACTTGGCTACAGCCTGATGGAGCTCGTCCGTGAGGGACCTAGGGTGAATTGAGGGAGATGGGGACATGTTTGTGTTCAGAGGCCAGTCTCTGTTCTGATGTGATCAGCTAGGGACTTGCCCAGGAGCACACATAGGCCCCCTATTGCATCATTGTATTCACCAGCAGCAGCGAAGGCGCCAAATGTCTTTCTGCCTAGGGTGCTGTCTAAGCAATGGTCGATTCTGCGGGGGAGGTGCGTATACACACTGCAAAGGATGCATCACGGCCCCTCTTGCATTTGAAGATGGATGGAGATCCGGGTCGGACTGGCATCCAGGGCAATTAGGTAGTCCGGAAACACTGTGACAACAAGAGGAGATGAACTTCTCCCATGTCGTAAGGGCAGAGAGGAAATCTCTGATGGGAGTACGTCCTCCCGTGGTAGACACTAAATCACAAAAGGTACCCCACAGTTATAGAAATATCTTCAACTAACCCTGGTTAGGAATGGAAAGGTAAATAATGAAGCATCCTAGTTATTACCCACTAGGTTGTGGGAAAGGAAAAGATTCCTTTTGTTTATATTACCCTCACACACCCTAGTGGTGTCATGCTTCATCATCGGGTCACCCCGACTCCTAAAGGTCAGGGTGGGCTCGACCGTATTTCAGAGAGCTCTTACGAGATGTGGCCAGGGGGTTTTAAAGATTAAAAATCCTCAGACAATTCCCGGAATCCCTTTATTCTTGGAAATGTCTGGGATATTAAAAAATCAAAGCATATAAAGGGGCAATTGGATATTAGTGGTCCTATGACCCTAGTGCCGACATGTTTCAGCCCAATATATGGCCAAAAATTGGTCCAGGGCTTTCTTCAGGGCAACAAAAAAGATTCCCTCCCTGGTGAGAGCTGAGGGTCAATACTACGCGACTCCTATTTCGTGAAGAAAGGGCAGATAGCTGCTCCTTTGTTATAAACAAAAGATAGACTTATCTTGTGCTTGTTAATTTTCTTTTTACTCCATCTGTATAACCGGGAAAAAAATAAGAAAAAGAGAACATAACGTAACAACATTATTGTGATGCCCGTAATTTCCCATTCGTGATGTGCTTATAAACTGCACCCATGCTCATCCAACAGGAGGGTGAGTGCAAGCCATCTTTCTCTGTAACCTGGCTGGTACGCATTTTACCAGGGTTATTTTCAGCCACTCTTTATAATATGTTGTATATTGTGGAGTGGCGATAAATATCGCATTCTGATTCTATTCACATTCTGGTGTACGTGTAATTGTTAAAAAACACCGGCGTGACACTCGCATCAAACCACACAATTGCACAATCATTCACCATAAATCCATTCAAACTGTCACATTTCTCTCTCCCTTACCCCGCTTTGGGAGAGGTAATTCATCTCAGGGAATCACAGTGGGAGGGGTAGCCCTCTAGTCAACTCTGAGCATTGTGTTGAGAAATTGCAGATAGTACGTTTCAGCGTATATGTGGAAGACAAAGCAGAAACAAGCACTGTTCTGCCTTTAGTAAATCTGCATTTGTTAGAAATTGGATTTCTGGTTGGCTAGGGCTTGCGCCAAAGCCAGGCAGAAACCACCACTCTAGTCAGGGCAAGGGAGTTACACGCTGAAGATAACCCCTGCTCACCCCCTTGGTAGCTTGGCACGAGCAGTCAGGCTTATCCCAGAGGCAATGTGTAAAGCGTTTGCGCAACACACACACAGCAGCAACAAACTAGGCACACTACAAAAGAAACTCCACACAAGGTTATATCAAAAATAGCCTTTGTATTGTCATAAACACATTAGAAACATAATCACACATTTACACTGTGCCAACTGGCACTAGGCAATATTCACAGGGGATTATATACAGGACCAGGCCAATCGGGCCACGGTCAGAACCATCAGACAGGTAAGTAAATGTAAAACACAACCAGTAACTACTGGTACCATAATGACCTAAGCATTATCACATTAGCATTAGACACCATCCTGAACTATCATAATATGACATTAGGCAATAAATCACATTAGACCCATACCTCACTAGCATAAACACATTTGTCATAGGCACCACATTAGGCATAAAACTTCCTAAGCATAAACAGTGCGCCACAGAAACACGGGGAAAGTGCACACAGCACCTTAGTGCCTTGCGCCCTATCCCCAGCAAGAAAATGACTCCCAGGCCAACTGGCCTTTCAGAGGGCTCAAATGCCCTATGTCCCAAATGTCAGGGCTGCCAATGCAGCAATAATCAAAAGTGCGCAATGCACTGGGGGCTGGGGTGCACCTCACCCCTTTCTCTCCCCTCCAAAGGAATGCCCAACAATGTTGCAGCTGCCCGCTCTCTCTCGCGGTGCAGCTGGAGAATTCGGCTTGGCGCCACTGTGCCTTCTGTGCCCCCACTGGGACTCCCAAACTGAAATGGCCCCCAAGTCCCACTCCGGGACTTCTAAAATGAAATGGCCCACGTGTTGCAGCTGCCCACTGGAATGCGGGACAGCTGTGAGAACAGCCCGGGCACTCATGGTGCCCTAAGAGCGACCACAGGGGGGGGACGAGGGGGGGCGGGCACCGACAATGTGCCCCGACTCACTACCCCCACCAAGATCACTACGGAGCCCCACTCACCGGGGCTCTGGGGAGGACTCTGCCCACAATCCCCAGGCACCGACAATGTGCCCGACAGGTCCCGCTACCGGGACCTCTCTGAATACTGCACCACTCACCGGACCTTCTTGTGGGGACTCTGCTCCTCTCTGCGCCGGTCCTCAGTGTGCACGGAGGCGGGGTTGGCTCCTGCTCTCCTTTCGGCACTGTCCAGTGCGGGGTGGGCTCCCGCCTGGATTCTCCTCCTGGTTCTCCTCAGTGTGCACCGGGGCTCCCAACAGCTCACGGGAGCCCCGCTCGGGTCAGATGCTGGCTTCCGGTCGGCTCCGCTGCCTCTTCCGCCCCAGCCGCGCTGTGATTGGCGGCCACGGTAACTTCGCCCCGCCCACAACCAGGCACGGCCGCCTGGCTTCCGGGTCGCTCCCGGAGCGGCGGCTCTTCTAACAATTTCAAAGTGCGGGGTGGGCTCCCGCGAAGCACACACTGCGGGGTGGGCACCCGCTGCTTAGTTATGCATAAAGCGGGGTAGGCACCCGCGTCACGGAGGCACAAAACAACGGGGTGGGCTCCCGCTAGAACCTGGCAAAAACGCGGGGTGGGCACCCGCTCACGGAGGCACCAAACAGCGGGGTGGGCACCCGCTGAAACCTGGCAGAAACGCGGGGTGGGCACCCGCTCCCCACGCTGTGCAGGGGAAGCTCCAGGTCGCAGCCCAGTGCTGCAAATCCACAATAGAAGCGCTACACGAGGCGCTAGGTCCTGGGTAAAGGTTAGGGGGCACAAGGCTGGGCTCAGGCAGGCTAGCACACAGGGCCCTCCAGCAGGGGGGCAGTCCCTCGTGGCAGTTCCTCCTGGAGCCCAGCAGCAGCAGCCCCCAGCGTCAGAACAAGCACAGGAACAACAACTTTCATGGGGTCACAGCCCCTATTTTTATAGTACATTTTCCTTTGTCTGCAGTACAGGGGCTTTAGGGGAACCAGATGCAACTGGTTCAGGGGGATTTGGAGCACTCTGTTGACAGGGCTCCTCTTCTCCATTGTTAGGTGGGGGCTCGTCATCAGACACACCACAGGGGGCGGAGCCAGCATTCACTAGGGCAGGCACCATCCTATTCAGGGACCAGGGACTTCTCCTCCCACCACTCCAAATGCAGATGTCCCATTCAGCCTAGCGCTGACTCACCCTGCCCCTCCTGGAGCCACACACACCTCACCAGCCCCTGTCACTCAAAAGCCAGACATGCAATTCACATCAGGCAGGCAGACACATAGCACACAGAAATGCCAACTTCTAAAAGTGGCATTTCTAAAATAATTATAATAAATCTGCACACCATTGCGTAGCATTTATTATTACTATTTCAAACATACCAAACTTGACCACGCTGCTCCTCCCCTATCAGGAATTACCACTGAAACACTTATCAGGGAATCCCCAATGCATTCCTATGGGAGGGCAGCCCCACAGTAGTGAGAAACCAAAATGGCTGTTTGTCACTACCAGGACATGTCACACACTTAAGGTACATGTCCTATCTTTTACCTACAATGCACCCTGCCCATAGGGCTAGCCAGGGCCTACCTTAGGGGTGACTGACATGCAGTAAAAGGGGGGTCACAGACATGGCACACACTTTAGGTGTCACGTCACAGCGGCAGTAACACTGCGCGCACAGGCCCTGCAATGGCAGAGGCCTGAGATAGGTTTGAAAGGCTACTTTGGTAGGTGGCGCAATCAGCGCTGCAAGCCCACCAGTAGCATTTAATTTACCAGCCCTGGGTATATGGGATACCACTTTACAAGGGACTGACAGGTAAATTAAATATGCAAAAGAAACAATTGATGGACGGAATGCTGGACAATGCAAACATTCACCCCCAGTCACAAGGATCTGGGTTAAATCCATCACTCTTTTGCTCACCACACCACCCCAGTTTGGACCCAGCCATATGCAAATCAGTCTTGACCCTGTTCCTTGTGGGAACAGTCCAGCCCGAACTGCCAAGCTAGGTCCTCCCTAAATTAAATAGGCAAAACAGGTGTAGACCAATCTTACCATATTTAACACAGAGAGCACACGCACTTTACACTGGACAGCAGTGCTAAAGTGCAGAGAGTCCTAAAACCACCAACACCATGTCAGAAAAAAGGCTAGGAGAAAGGCAAAAAGTTTAGGGATGACCCTGCAAAAAGGGCCAAGTTTACCAGCATTGATAATTAACGTCCCCACATACCTGTATGTGGTGTATCCCGCATGGGGCCAAGCAAGATACTCACTTCGTCAAGGGTCCTGCCCCGTGTGAAAACCTACTTGGTTCTGAGTCCCCGGGCTATTGCCCTGTTAAGCGTTTGCTTTCCGTATTTAAAGCCGGCTTTTGCGCGCAGATCAGCGCGACCGGGGGCGTGCCCATACGTCAGAGTGCATCCAGGCGACCGTGCCTTGACGTGAACGTAGCATATGACTCGCCTTGGTTTCTGGGAGATGAAGTCCCGTATTGCCAACTTATGACGTGATGCTATCATGGATATTGTGAAGACATTGTAAATATATATCCGAAATGCTGATGTTTTAAATGTCTTTATATAGCGGCCTTTGCGTTCAGGAAAAACCATATGAGATATACACACCGTGAGTGCCGTACGGTCGTCTCTATGTGCTTCTAGTTTAATACTTTTGAAAAAAACTTTATTGATAAATCCTTGTTGTAAGGGAACAGACCTATATACATTGTGATCATAATATCGTAATAAGTGTTAGAGGTACAGGTCGCAAGTAATTTGGTTATCTGCATTGATAAATGCACGTTATACACGGCCCTTAGAAATTTAAACGACCGATAAAACATAACCATCCGCATGAAGAGGAGCCACCGCGCCCTAAGTGTCTCGTGTTGCCGATAGTGAAATGTAATGCGCTACGGGTATCACTGTTCAGAGTTTTTCTCAAGTTAGGCCCTGATGTTGTTCTCCCTATTTATAAGATCTTGTCCTCTGTTTGGGCTCCCTGGTAAGCTCACTATGTTTCCATATAGTGTGTGTATTTAGGAATATATATCGCGCCCATTAGTGGGTGCTGGCACCACCATACATATCCCAGTCTATTTCCATATTTAAACCTTAGGACAAATCTAATTGCCAGGTAATCTGTCTATTTTCGATTCAGTTGATTCCATGGAATGGAATCGTTCAGACCCCTTTCATGAGTTCTTTTCGATTCAGTTGATTCCATGGAATGGAATCGTTCAGACCCCTTTCATGAGTTCTCAGTCGATAGACCCAACGTTGTTCACGTTCAAGGAGTCTTTTAGTTAGATTACCGCCGCCCTTTATTTTCTCAATCACAGTCCACATCAAGTCTTGGTCACTGTGATTCTTTTCCAAGTAATGGGAAGTTAGTTTGGTTGTCGTTATGGACCGCCTGATTGTGCCGCAGTGTTCGCTGATGCGTACCTTCACCTTCCTACGCGTCATGCCCACATACATGAGCTGACAGGGGCATGTGATCAAGTACACCACATTCTCCGAATTACAATTCGTGTGTGATCGTTGCTCCCACGGGTAACCTAATCCTAGGTTAATATGTTTCGTGTGTTCAGTAAAAGGGCATACGACACATGTACCACATGGATAGTGGCCCATGACAGGGGGCTGGTTCCACAGTGTCATTTGGGTGATATTCTTAGGTTTAAATGTATCTGTGTGAACCAGGGAATCCCTAAGACTCCTATTTCTCTTGAAGGAGAACATTGGTTTCTCAAATGATAGTGTGTTGGATGTCAGAATAGACCATTTCTTATTACTGATCTTTTTGATCTCATTCGAAGAGGAATTATATGTTGTAACGCATATCAACGTGTTTGTTTCTGGCCTCTGGTTTGTCTCTAAGAGTGCTGCTCTTGGCGTGTTTCTAGATCTTTTGCGTCCCTGTCAATGATGTTCTTGGGGTAAGCTTTTTGTTGCAACTTAATGCTCAGTTTTTCTGCCTCTTTCCTGAAGTCATTCAAGTTGGTGCAATTCCTACGGACCCTGAGAAATTGTCCAACTGGTAGATTCTCCCTCAGGTCCCGTGGATGTGCACTCTCGAAATGCAGCAGACAGTTTTGTGTATAGTGAACTCACCAGTCTGCCTCCCCTTGATATGATTTTTATATCAAGGGAGGATACTTGTTCACTGTTAGATGTTTGTGTGAACCGTAAATGAGGGTTAAGTTGGTTAACCCAGATGGTGAATTCTATCAAACTGTTCTGGTCCCCTTTCCAGATGACTAGGATGTCATCTATATACCTGACCCATTTTTGTATTTTGACTAAGAATGGATTGGCAGACCATATGTGCTCCTCTTCAAAATGACTCATGTACAGACACGCTATGCTAGGCGCAAACGTGCTGCCCATGGAAGTCCCATGGACTTGGAGTAACAGCTGGTCTTCAAATTTAAAGAAATTCTCAGTGAGGGCCAAACGCATTAATTTTATGACCCATTCCACAGGTGCCTCCCACTGCCATTCCTCCTTGCGCAGTTGTTGTTCAAAGACTCGTAGGCTCTCCTCCTGCGGAATGCTGGTATAGAGAGCTTCTACGTCTAGACACATCATGATATTACTCTCAGGGTCATATTCTATGTCCGTCAGGAGGTTCAGCAGGTGTTTCGTGTCTTGCACATAAGACTTGATTCTCGTCACCAAAGGTCTTAAGAACCAGTCTGTATATTTTGATAGGGGCTCAAGAAGCGAACCGATCCCCGACACAATGGGCCTTCCTGGAGGTGGAGTTTTCCCCTTATGTATTTTGGGTATTGTGTAAAAAAGGGGTACCCTTGGATCTTCTGAATTCAGGAATTCAAATTCTTTTTTGGTGATCCATTCATCTTATAGTGCATCCTTGGTGAGTGTCTCAATGGCTTTCTTGAGGCGGCTTGTAGGGTCCCTGTGAATCCTTTTGTAATGTCTTTCATCAGACAAAAGGGTCAGACATGCTTCTCGGTATGTGCTGGTAATCTGTATCACCGTAGCTCCGCCCTTATCGGCGGGTTTTATGATGATCTCATCTCTCATACTCAGTGTTCTCAGGGCATCTCGCTCCTTCTTACTCAGATTGTTGTAGACCTCTCTCCTAGGTTGTAGTTTCTCCACTTCCTTAGTTACTGCTTCTTCAAACGTAACCACTTCTGGTGGTAAAAGTGAGGCTGGAGGGCAAAAAGTGGATTTTTCTCAGAGGGTGGTATGGCCCGTGTCTTTCTCCGGTTCCTGTGTTCCTGCAAAAAAAGCTTTTATTCTTACTTTGCGAAAAAATTTGCTAAGTTCACATCTCAATTGGAATTTGTCCAAATAGGCAGTAGGGACAAAGCCCAAGCCTTTGTTCAGTACCTTTTCTTCATCTGGACTTAGTGTGATGTTGGTGAGATTAACCACTAGTCCCTTAGTGTGCTCGTGCTCGGTTGTTGGCCTCTGGTCTGGCTCCTGGTGTTCGCACTGGTTCTGTCTTCTTCCCATTGGACCCTTCTGTTTCCTCTCTGACCACGTCTGCCTCTCCTCCCTCCTTGGCCTAAAAAACGGTTCTGATTAAAGCTGGGCTGAAAGAAGGGTGGTATTTGATATTGAGGTGGTCCATGGAATGGTGGTTGGCCAAACGGGCCAGGCCAGGGATATAGCTGTTGTTGTGGATAACCTTGATTGAGGCCCCCTCTTCGTGGTCGTCTCGGTCTTCCCTTCCAATTTTTCGATGATGAATTGTCTCTTGACCAATCGTCGTATTCAGAGTCCGATGTCCCCGAGTCCCCCTGATAAGAGGATTCCGAGTCCTGCTGTCCTTTATAGTCATCCTTTATATAAGGATAGACTCTCTCATGGGAGAATTTTTTAAGGTCCTTTTGAAGTTTGCTGATTTTACTTTGCATAAGGCACTCCCTATGTTCTCCAATTTCCTTGTTCACCTCCTCTAATTTCTTTTTAAAGATGGTGATCTTGATCTTTGTCATCAGGGCGTCCTCGCTAGTTTTTATCTTGACTAGAAGTGCCTCTGATAGCCGTTTGGCCGTGTTAATTATCAGAATGAGCCAATCGCGTGTACATCGCCAAGCGATCAGCGACCATTCTTTTTTTAACAGAGGGTCTTCCAGAAATATCCTGGGGGCATTCATGACCCACAGTCCTGGAGGTGCTGCATTGCCCCGCAGGTACTCAGTCATTATGGCACCATGCATAAGTGCCTTCATTTGATTGCGCTTCAGTTCCTTTAACTCATCCCAGTTTTGGGCTTGGTTAAGGCTCTGATTGATGTTGGTGTCTGGTAAAAAAGAGATGGGGCCGCTAGGATGGCTGATGCCATTTCGTCTGAGTAGCAGATACCTAGTGCCTCCGCCATTGTTTTTGTCAGGTAGATGGAGTTTATATGTATGTTATGTATTCTAGGTGAAGACTGTGTCCTGTGCAGTGAATAAGTGAAACAGGTGGTGTTTTCTAGCTATGATTTTGATACTTGGACTTTTTCCAACTGGAAAAAAAATTTCAGAGCCCTACAGCTGTGCGCTGCTCAAAATACGGAAACACTATGACAACAAGAGGAGATGAACTTCTCCCGTGTCGTAAGGGCAGAGAGGAAATCTCTGATGGGAGTACGTCCTCCCGTGGTAGACACTAAATCACAAAAGGTACCCCACAGTTATAGAAATATCTTCAACTAACCCTGGTTAGGAATGGGAAGGTGAGTATCTTGCTTGGCCCCATGCGGGATACACCACATACAGGTATGTGGGGACGTTAATTATCAATGCAGATTTACTAAAAGCAGAACGGTGCTTGTTTCTGTTTCTGCTTTTTCTTCCACATATACGCTGAAACGTACTATCGGCAATTTCTCAACACAATGCTCAGAGTTGACTAGAGGGCTACCCCTCCCACTGCGATTCCCTGAGATGAATTACCTCTCCCAAAGCGGGGTATGGGAGAGAGAAATGTGACAGTTTGAATGGATTTATGGTGAATGATTGTGCAATTGTGTGGTTTGATGTGAGTGTCGCTCCGGTGTTTTTTAACAATTACACGTACACCAGAATGTGGATAGAATCAGAATGTGATATTTATCGCCACTCCACAATATACAACATATTATAAAGAGTGGCTGAAAATAACCCTGGTAAAATGCGTACCAGCCAGGTTACTGTCAGGACCCGCGTTGAGCCCTGTCCTGTTTCTAGCGATTCGGCGCGGGTGCCGCTCAGCCTTGGGGATCGAGAGACTACATATCCCATGAACCCCAGCGGTGGCACGTCGCGCACGCAGGGCAACGGAAGGGATTTATACACACTTCCGTCCCAGCGGCGCTGCAGAGTATTCTTTGTTTGTAGCGAGTGGAGGTTCGCTTAGCGTCTATCCACCACTGTTGGTATTGGCGCCCTGGTGCGGGGACGCATTCTTGGAGATTCCGGTGAGGAGTTTGATTGTCGGAGCCCCGGTATGGGACACAGTCTGGGAACCTCTGAGCAAGAACAAGTCCGGGTCCGGTAAGGGTGCGGCTGCACCACCTCTGCTAATCATGCTAGTCTTATAGTCCTATCTTGAAAGAGGGTACGCACCACAGTACATTGGAACTACTCTTGGGAAAAAGTATCACCTAATTACCTGTGTTGGATGTGAGTCTCTATGGACACGCCTATTGAATCCATTGTGCTAGGTGTTCCTCCTCGTTGGTGAGACACACGTATGTGGTTTCTTGCGAGTTGTAGGGATACCAGTACAGGGTGTAAGGGGTGTGAGGTACACTGCTACTACTAGCCACTTACTGGAAGTGTGCTTTGCCGGTAGGCGCTGGTAGGCCGGTAGGCGTTTCCCTCACGTTGGAGAGTTAAGGACATCCTTTGACTCATGCGGAGGGGAACTTCTACATTGGTCCCAAACCTTTCTATGTTCTGAAGAGTAATTTCTTGTGCCATGACAGGCAGTAACCCGGCTGGGTGAGAATGTACAGAATTGCGATAGCTTACTGAGCACTGATCAGTAGCTACGCTGTATGATATAACATTGAAGAATATTTCCACTCACGAACTTGGGTCTATCTAAACTTTATTTTGTATTGTGTATTCTAGTAGCAGGGGAATGTGGTAGAGCCAGGTTCGGTCTCTTACGTCCTCTGTTAAGCAAGGCTCGAAGGGAACACGGGTATGTGTACATACGTTTATTGCTTCACATAGGGAGTTGATGATGCAATGCTAATAGAGAGATACACACAGGCATATGTATGACAATGTGACATCTTCTTTTCTGTAGTGCCTAATATGATACCTTGTTCACGCTGGGTCTGACGCATACCCGCTTTCTGTTCTCGGGAGGTACACGTTGAGCTGGATCAACTAGACGGAACCTGTCATTATTTTCCTTTACAGGTAGTTCATATGTTCGTGTTCCTAATGATTACAGGAAGGAGGAGAGTAGTATGTTAGTAGATGTTTAATGATGCCTTTTGTTTCGTGTCATTACAGGTCTCCTTCCCCGCTGTCCCCTCCCTTTCCTTTCTTCGCTTGATCGCTTCACTGATCTGCGCTATAATAGCACTCAGACTTGAAGCTATCGAGAGGTGGCCCCTTAAGAGCATCGTTCCAATCCCGAGGAGTTGAGGAGCTCGACAGTTACAGAGAAAGATGGCTTGCACTCACCCTCCTGTTGGATGAGCATGGGTGCAGTTTATAAGCACATCACGAATGGGAAATTACGGGCATCACAATAATGTTGTTACGTTATGTTCTCTTTTTCGTCTTTTTTTCCCTGTTATACAGATGGTGTAAAAAGAAAATTAACAAGCACAAGATAAGTCTATCTTTTGTTTATAACAAAGGAGCAGCAATCTGCCCTTTCTTCACGAAATAGGAGTAGCGTAGTATTGACCCTCAGCTGTCACCAGGGAGGGAATCTTTTTTGTTGCCCTGAAGAAAGCCCTGGACCAATTTTTGGCCATATATTGGGCTGAAACATGTCGGCACTAGGGTCATAGGACCACTAATATCCAATTGCCCCTTTATATGCTTTGATTTTTTAATATCCCAGACATTTCCAAGAATAAAGGGATTCCGGGAATTGTCTGAGGATTTTTAATCTTTAAAACCCCCCTGGACACATCTCGTAAGAGCTCCCTGAAATACGGTCGAGCCCACCCTGACCTTTAGTAGTCGGGGTGACCCGATGATGAAGCATGACACCACTAGGGTGTGTGAGGGTAATATAAACAAAAGGAATCTTTTCCTTTCCCACAACCTAGTGGGTAATAACTAGGATGCTTCATTATTTACCTTCCCATTCCTAACCAGGGTTAGTTGAAGATATTTCTATAACTGTGGGGTACCTTTTGTGATTTAGTGTCTACCCCGGGAGGACGTACTCCCATCAGAGATTTCCTCTCTGCCCTTACGACACGGGAGAAGTTCATCTCCTCTTGTTGTCATAGTGTTTCCGTATTTTGAGCAGCGCACAGCTGTAGGGCTCCGAATTTTTTTCTCCAGTTGGAAAAAGTCCAAGTATCAAAATCATAGCTAGAAAACACCACCTGTTTCACTTATTCACTGCACAGGACACAGTCTTCACCTAGAATACATAACATACATATACACTCCATCTACCTGACAAAAACAATGGCAGAGGCACCAGGTATCGGCTACTCAGACGAAATGGCATCAGCCATCCTAGCGGCCCCATCTCTTTTACCAGACACCAACATCAATCAGAGCCTTAACCAAGCCCAAAACTGGGATGAGTTAAAGGAACTGAAGCGCAATCAAATGAAGGTACTTATGCATGGTGCCATAATGACTGAGTACCTGCGGGGCAATGCAGCACCTCCAGGACTGTGGGTCACGAATGCCCCCAGGATATTTCTGGAAGACCCTCTGTTCAAAAAGGAATGGTCGCTGATCGCGTGGCGATGTACACGCGATTGGCTCATTCTGATAATTAACACGGCAAAACGGCTATCAGAGGCACTTCTAGTCAAGATAAAAACTAGCGAGGATGCCCTGATGACAGAGATCAAGATCACCATCTTTAAAAAGAAATTAGAGGAGGTGAACAAGGAAATTGGAGAACATAGGGAGTACCTTATGCAAAGTAAAATCAGCAAACTTCAAAAGGACCTTAAAAAATTCTCCCATGAGAGAGTCTATCCTTATATAAAGGATGACTATAAAGGACAGCAGGACTCGGGATCCTCTTATCAGGGGGACTCGGGGACATCGGACTCTGAATACGACGATTGGTCAAGTGACAATTCATCATCGAAAAATTGGAAGGGAAGACCGAGACGACCACGAAGAGGGGGCCTCAATCAAGGTTATCCACAACAACAGCTATATCCCTGGCCTGGCCCGTTTGACCAACCACCATTCAATGGACCACCTCAATATCAAGTAACACCCTTCTTTCAACCCAGCTTTAATCAGAACCGTTTTTTAGGCCAAGGAGGGAGGAGAGGCAGACGTGGTCGGAGAGGAAACAGAAGGGTCCAATGGGAAGAAGACAGAACCAGTGCAAACACCAGGAGCCAGACCAGAGTCCAACAACCGAGCACAAGCACACTAAGGGACTAGTGGTTAATCTCACCAACATCACACTAAGTCCAGATGAAGAAAAGGTACTGAACAAAGGCTTGGGCTTTGTCCCTACTGCCTATTTGGACAAATTCCAATTGAGATGTGAACTTAGCGATTTTTTTTTCGCAAAGTAAGAATAAAAGCTTTTTTTGCAGGAACACAGGAACCGGAGAAAGACACGGGCCATACCACCCTCCGAGAAAAATACACTTTTTGCCCTCCAGCCTCACTTTTACCACCAGAAGTGGTTACGTTTGAAGAAGCAGTAACTAAGGAAGTGGAGAAACTACAACCTAGGAGGGAGGTCTACAACAATCTGAGTAAGAAGGAGCGAGATGCCCTGAGAACACTGAGTACGAGAGATGACATCATCATAAAACCCGCCGATAAGGGCTGAGCTACGGTGATACAAAGTACCAGTACATACTGAGAAGCATGTCTGACCCTTTTGTCTGATGAAAGACATTACAAAAGGATTCACAGGGACCCTACAAGCCGCCTCAAGAAAACCATTGAGACACTCACCAAGGATGCACTACAAGATGAATGGATCACCAAAAAAGAATGTGACTTCCTGAATTCAGAAGATCCAAGGATACCCCTTTTTTACACAATACCGAAAATGCATAAGGGGAAAACTCCACCTCCAGGAAGGCCCATTGTGTCGGGGATCGGGTCGCTTCTAGATCCCCTATCAAAATATACAGACTGGTTCTTAAGACCTTTGGTGACGAGAATCAAGTCTTATGTGCAAGACACGAAACACCTGCTGAACCTCCTGACGGACATAGAATATGACCCTGAGAGTAATATCATGATGTGTCTAGACGTAGAAGCTCTCTATACCAGCATTCCGCAGGAGGAGAGCCTTAGAGTCATTGAACAACTACTGCGCAAGGAGGAATGGCAGTGGGAGGCACCTGTGGAATGGGTCATAAAATTAATGCGTTTGGCCCTGACTGAGAATTTCTTTAAATTTGAAGACCAGCTGTTTCTCCAAGTCCATGGGACTTCCATGGGCAGCACGTTTGCGCCTAGCATAGCGTGTCTGTACATGAGTCATTTTGAAGAGGAGCACATATGGTCTGCCAATCCATTCTTAGACAAAATACAAAAATGGGTCAGGTATATAGATGACATCCTAGTCATCTGGAAAGGGGACCAGCACAGTATGGTAGAATTCACCATGTGGGTAAACCAACTCAACCCACATTTACGGTTCACACAAACATCTAACAGTGAACAAGTATCCTTCCTTGGTATAAACATCATATCAAGGGGAGGCAGACTGGTGAGTTCACTATACACGAAACCCACGGACAGGAACAGTCTGCTGCATTTCGAGAGTGCACATCCACGGGCCCTGAGGGAGAATCTACCAGTTGGACAATTTCTCAGGGTCCGTAGGAATTGCACCGACTTGAATGACTTCAGGAAAGAGGCAGAAAAACTGAGCATTAAGTTGCAACAAAAAGCTTACCCCAAGAAAATCATTGACAGGGCACGCAAAAGATCTAGAAACACGCCAAGAGCAGCACTCTTAGAGACAAACCAGAGGCCAGAAACAAACACGTTGATATGCGTTACGACATATAATTCCTCCTCGAATGAGATCAAAAAGATCATTAATAAGAAATGGTCTATTCTGACATCCAACACACTATCATTTGAGAAACCAATGTTCTCCTTCAAGAGAAATAGGAGTCTTAGGGATTCCCTTGTTCACACAGATACATTTAAACCTAAGAATATCACCCAAATGACACTGTGGAACCAGCCCCCTGTCATGGGCCACTATCCATGTGGTACATGTGTTGTATGCCCTTTCACTGAACACACAAAACATATTAACCTAGGATTAGGTCACCCGTGGGAGCAACGATCACACACGAATTGTAATTCGCAGAATGTGGTGTACTTGATCACATGTCCCTGTCAGCTCATGTATGTGGGCATGACGAGTAGGAAGGTGAAGGTTCGCATCAGCGAACACCGCGGCACAATCAGGCGGTCCATAACGACAACCAAACTAACTTCCCATTACTTGGAAAAGAATCACAGTGACCAAGACTTGATGTGGACTGTGATTGAGAAAATAAAGGGCGGCGGTAATCTAACTAAAAGACTCCTTGAACGTGAACAACGTTGGGTCTATCGACTGAGAACTCATGAAAGGGGTCTGAACGATTCCATTCCATGGAACCAACTGAATCGAAAAGAACTCATGAAAGGGTCTGAACGATTCCATTCCATGGAATCAACTGAATCGAAAATAGACAGATTACCTGGCAATTAGATTTGTCCTAAGGTTTAAATATGGAAATAGACTGGGATATGTATGGTGGTGCCAGCACCCACTAATGGGCGCAATATATATTCCTAAATATACACACACTATATGGCAACATAGTGAGCTTACCAGGGAGCCAAACAGAGGACAAGATCTTGTAAATAGGGAGAATAACATCAGGGCCTAACTTGAGAAAAACTCTGAACAGTGGAACCCGTAGCGCATTACATTTTACTATCGGCAACACAAGACACTTAGGGCGCGGTGGCTCCTCTGCATGCGGATGGTTATGTTTTATCGGTTGTTTAAATTTCTAAGGGCCGTGTATAACGTGCATTTATCAATGCAGATAACCAAATTACTTGCGACCTGTACCTCTAACACTTATTACGATATTATGATCACAATGTATATAGGTCTGTTCCCTTACAACAAGGATTTATCAATAAAGTTTTTTTCAAAAGTATTAAACTAGAAGCACATAGAGACGACCGTACGGCACTCACGGTGTGTATATCTCATATGGTTTTTCCTGAACGCAAAGGCCGCTATATAAAGACATTTAAAACATCAGCATTTCGGATATATATTTACAATGTCTTCACAATATCCATGATAGCATCACGTCATAAGTTGGCAATACGGGACTTCATCTCCCAGAAACCAAGGCGAGTCATATGCAACGTTCACGTCAAGGCACGCTCGCCTGGATGCACTTTGACGTATGGACACGCCCCTGGTCGCGCTGATCTGCGCGCAAAAGCCGGCTTTAAATACGGAAAGCAAACGCTTAACAGGGCAATAGCCCGGGGACTCAGAACCAAGTAGGTTTTCACACGGGGCAGGACCCTTGACGAAGTGAGTATCTTGCTTGGCCCCATGCGGGATACACCACATACAGGTATGTGGGGACGTTAATTATCAATGCAGATTTACTAAAGGCAGAACGGTGCTTGTTTCTGTTTCTGCTTTTTCTTCCACATATACGCTGAAACGTACTATCGGCAATTTCTCAACACAATGCTCAGAGTTGACTAGAGGGCTACCCCTCCCACTGCGATTCCCTGAGATGAATTACCTCTCCCAAAGCGGGGTAAGGGAGAGAGAAATGTGACAGTTTGAATGGATTTATGGTGAATGATTGTGCAATTGTGTGGTTTGATGCGAGTGTCACGCCGGTGTTTTTTAACAATTACACGTACACCAGAATGTGAATAGAATCAGAATGCGATATTTATCGCCACTCCACAATATACAACATATAAAGAGTGGCTGAAAATAACCCTGGTAAAATGCGTACCAGCCAGGTTACAGAGAAAGATGGCTTGCACTCACCCTCCTGTTGGATGAGCATGGGAGCAGTTTATAAGCACATCACAAATGGGAAATTACGGGCATCACAATAATGTTGTTACGTTATGTTCTCTTTTTCTTCTTTTTTTCCCTGTTATACAGGTGGAGTAAAAAGAAAATTAACAAGCACAAGATAAGTCTATCTTTTGTTTATAACAAAGGAGCAGCTATCTGCCCTTTCTTTACGAAATAGGAGTAGCGTAGTATTGACCCTCAGCTCTCTCCAGGGAGGGAATCTTTTTTGTTGCCCTGAAGAAAGCCCTGGCCCAATTTTTGGCCATATATTGGGCTGAAACATGTCGGCACTAGGGTCATAGGACCACTAATATCCAATTGCCCCTTTATATTCTTTGATTTTTTAATATCCCAGACATTTCCAAGAATAAAGGGATACCGGGAATTGTCTGAGGATTTTTAATCTTTAAAACCCCCTTGCCACATCTCGTAAGAGCTCCCTGAAATACGGTTGAGCCCACCCTGACATTTAGGAGTCGGGGTAACCCGATGATGAAGCATGACACCACTAGGGTGTGTGAGGGTAATATAAACATAAGGAATCTTTTCCTTTCCCACAACCTAGTGGGTAATAACTAGGATGCTTCATTATTTACCTTCCATTCCTAACCAGGGTTAGTTGAAGATTTTTCTATAACTGTGGTTTACCTTTTGTGATTTAGCAATTAGGTAGTCCCCCATGGGTTGGTCTGACAGGCCAGTGTGTGGGCCGTTTTTTTTTTAGCAATTTGTGGGCCTGTTCAATGATCTGGACGGCTAGTTTTTACTGTTGATTTTCCTGATATTACCACACACATTGCCCGCAGAAAACACAAATGCATGCGGTCTCCCATACCTTGCAAAATACTTATACAGCATGTCTTTGCATGCTGAAAACTGGTCCGATTTGCAAATGTGGGGCATATTTTTAGCTGTCTGGTTCGCTAATGGGGGTCCACTTGTATTTTGGGCCCAGGCCGTTTTAGGTCGAGCCTAGCGGATCGCGCATTCGCTGCTCTATGGGAGGCTTCTTGTGAGCACTCCAAACTTCTCCGTGTGGGTCGGACTCTTCCCACACATTGGATTGGCCTTTGCGTGTGTCTTTCAATAATGAAAGCACGCAAATGGCCAAAGGCGGTTGCATGTCCCACCTTTTCTCCAAAGGTTCACTCCCACGGCGTTTTGCTCTCGGGAGCGAGCAGCGGCGCGCAGGCTGGCAGCTGCATTCCTCCCTCGTCGTGGATCAGGTTACTAATTAAACACAGCGCGGTCGCTTTCACTTTAGCGGCCGCGCTTGTTGTTTTGTTAGTTTTAAAAAAAAAAAAAAAAATTATTTGCTTTAGGCACCATGTTAAGAAAAGAAAGGCTTGTGTCCGCTTCATTTGCCGCACGCCATCTTTCATTACGGACGCCGCGCTCTCTTGTTTCTGGTGCTTTTGTGCTCCGCAGCCCCGGAAGGACATTGACGCCTTCGGGGCCCGCTTTTTTTTATTTTATTTTAAACTGGTGCCATCAAGAGCTCGGGGCTCTAGGAGGACAGCTTCTCTCTGAAAGGGGAGCTCAAGTGGCTTCTAATGTTGTGGTTGGTTAAGTAACCGTGACAATGTGCTAGGCTTTCTGTGTCCTAAGCAGACGAAACGGATTAAAAAACATACTAATGTGATTTGAAAATACCGTGACGAGGGTGCAGTACAGGGGTCAGTCCTCGGACACCTAAGTGGTTGCTTCACACTTTGACTCTTTTACACTTTGACTCTCCGCAGGCAGCAGCCCTACGTCCCACCCTCTCCCTGAGTAGGTCGGGCTTTGGGCGGGGCCTGTAGGGCGTCACCTTCCTCTTCCTCCCCCCTGGCTTCCTCTATTCTTCCCGTCCCGTGCACAAACACGCAGTGTAGTGCCCATGCTCGTTCCGGGGTTGTGCTTGGACGTTGCACATGATCTCTCGGTTGGCGTGGGCGGCTAGGTGTCGGGGGATGGCAGGCTTGTTGCCGAGGACCCCCCGGGGATGTATGGGGCCCCAGAACCCGGGTGTGGTAAATCCCTTGCGAGCACTGAACGGCAGCAGTGGCAGGGTGAGTAGTGTGGAACCCTGGCTATATTTATTGTTTTGTCACATACAGTAACCGCATTTGCAGTGTCATTTCCGTGTACAGAAGACTTTGGGCTACAACCGTGCATTTCTGAATGATCTTGGCAAAGTGCTGGTTGGCAATGCTTTAAGTGGGATGAAAAAGTTGGGGCTCTTTAAAAGGGCCGTGGCAACAAAAAAAAAACATAATTACAAATGGCACATATGCGTCCATCGCTCCGCAGAGAGGCCAAGATTTGGATGGGCATGTAGTATGTACACGTCTGTGACCCACTGACTGGTACCATGAGAAGCCTCAGCTTCAGAGCTCTCAATCCTGCACCATTATAAACACCCATGCTAACCTGAAATGACTCAGACACATGGCGAGTCAGTATTCACTATGGGAGAGAGTCATGTGTTGCATGAACAAATACAGAAACACATCTTGGAAAGAAAGCAAATATTCTTAGGTGATTTACGGGAGAGGTGTGGCGCAGCAGCAAGGGCGGCTGACTCCGGATAGCAGTGCTCACGGTTCAATCGCCGGCTGCAACTCTGCTCAGCACCCTGTGACTCTGGGCACCAGCTCACATAATCTCCCCGACGACCCCCAGCGCCTTGAGAACCTGAGGAGTGAGTAGTTCCCGCTTTACAAATAATGGATTTATTTATTATTCTTGTGTCACACTCGTGTTACTCGGTGGCCCCGTAAATTACAAGGATTTGTTCTGTTTACCTCTCAGGGATTAAAGCGGCCAGAAGCAGCATCCGCAGGGTGCTCTCGGATGACTCTGGCAGACGCGTGAACCCTCTGCTCTTTTTCACTGCCTCTCTCACGTCTCGTTAGCCCCCTCCTCACATTCCGTCCTTTGCCCCTCTACACATTCCGACCACTGTCCCCCTCCTCACATTTCGTCCATTGCCCCCTCCTCACATTCCGTCCATTGCCCCCCTCTAGCCCCCTCCTCACATTCCGTCCATTGCCCCCTCCTCTCTGCAGCTGTTCCACGGTCCGGACACCGCCTCACATTGTCCCTTAAGTCTGTGGCTGGGCTTCAGCGTGGGAAACCCCTGAATGTTTCAGACCCGTCCATTCACGTGCAGACTGAGGAGGGGGGGGGGGAGAAGGGGGCGAGTATGCGGGAATGCATTCAGGAGCAGAGGCGTTTAATGTGTGGCATGAGAAGTGGAGATAGTATCACTTTATTATAACTTTTCAACATGATGCACAACAGCCCCACTGCTCTACAACATAGCTTAAAGACATTGCATGCGTGGTAAAGGCATCTACGTGGGAAAGGCATGCTCTGGCTAAACACTTATAAAGTCCCAAAGGCGAGACCTATTGGCTATGCCAATGCTTGTTTTTGTTCCAGTCTGACCTTGATGGGGATACATGGGTGGGTGTGGTGTTACAGCCAGAGTTTCTGACTTTAGAGCTGTGGACGAGGTTCGAGTCCCGGTGTCTGCTCAAAATATTGTGATTCTGAGCAAAGCACTTAATCTCCCAGTGCCTCAAAAAAAAATAACCTGTGACCTTTAGTAAGCCAGTGCTCATGTAGAGCTCTCCAAAGCCCTTGGGGTGAGTTTGCGCTGTATAAAACTGCAACAAAATCGTTGTGAGGGATTCCGGCCCGGTTACTTACTCATAGTTCAGGTCTTCCTCCTCATAGTCCTTAAGTAATGAGTGTCAGCTCCCCCACAAAAGTTCAACAAGCCAAAATGTACTAGTTCCCACCCATGCTATTGCTTCCTTCCTGCCACACCTCCCCTCAGTTGCAACTCATCCACAATACCCAGAAACAAAGCAGCCATTTTAGGCCTCACACGGTAGCTCCTGCCCGAGGCAAAACATGCAAGATCACCACCATTTAACAGTCAGGAGGTGACTCGCCTCATTAACAGCTTGTGTTCCCGACCCCTGTACCTGATGAACTGGGTCGAGACCAGGGTCGGATTAGGAAGGTGGGCATTGGGCGATGGGCCGGTGCTTCAGGGTCATTTAGTGGCTGTGTTTTTTAGGGCCTCTGTAAACCGGCCCACAGAGACTTACTGTCTTCCCCAGCCCCCACTAGACCACAGTAAAGTTTCGCTATTATCACTGGCACTCCCCTGCCATGCTGTCAAACTGAAGCTGGGGGCCAGGCGTTGTTCTGGCCCTGAGGGCATTCTCACCTCGGCCCCCTGCCTCATGTGGGTGGCCTGGCCCAGAAGCAGGGTCATTTCCCCGCTGGGCATCACTTTCAGGCCATGGCGGGCATGGGTAGGGTGGGAGTATGCAGGGGCGTGGGTAGGGTGGGAGTATGCAGGGGCCTCGCGGGGCCCATTCTCACCTAAGCCCTCCTGGAGTAGCAGTAGCAGCCGGGTGCTTTTCTGGACCCCCTCGCCTGCCAGGTCCTACCCTGAGGCTATAATGGGATGGGGTGGGAGCGAGTAAGAGAAGTGGCCTTGTTAGGGGCCAGGTGTTGTCACCTTGGCCCTGGTGTCTTTTAGGCCTTGTGGGAGGGGTGGGGAGTGTTTGCTTAGGCATCACAGTGAAGTCACCTTTCCCAGAGGGGAAAAAAACATAGACTGTAGCGTTATGGTCTCAGAGCTGCTGATGTTGGAACACATTGGTACGTTCGAGTTATAGCGTCAGCTCAACATCCAGTGATTCTGGGCAAATCACTTAATATCCCTAATAAAAATGAATTTGATCTTGTGCAATGTAGCTGATGCTCATAGTAATAGCTCCATTGACTTTGGACCGAGTTCACACTAAATAAAACTAAAAAAAAAAATACTAACCATTCAGGAATGTGGACCACTTTTTAGGGAGTGCCTGGGCCTAATTGTGATCCCAATCTGACCCTGGTCGGGACACCTTTAAAACAGTCCACTGCTGTAGCAGGTGCTTGCCGTGTACTTGTGAGTCCGCTACAGCAGACAGCTGTTTGCATCTAGAGTCACTGTAATGCGCCAGATGTTATTGCAAGCAGATTCTTCCGACTGCCCATGGCACCTAGGAACAGACTTTAAAACACTTTACCAATTTATACTGTCTGCATCTCACTCCCTTTTTAACTTTCACACATTTATTTAAAAGAGTAGCCCTCCTACCAGACATAGTGTACATAACAGCAAAAACAACTCAGTGGTTACTTAGAAAGATGGGGGGAAAGAGGTGGTGGGCAAGACAAGACATACACCGAGTTAATTTATATACTTTACAGGTTCAATTAAAATGTGAAGCACCTGGTGGGGAGGGGAGGCTGGGAATAGGGTGAGGGTCCATGCGAGGAAGTGGTGTGTGGTAGGGACGGACTAGAATGTTTCCATAGCCAGACTGGCCATTTTCTTGCTCTGGCATTTTTGTGATGCGTTGCATGCTAGGGGCAACTTTCAGAGCAGGATGACCTACAATGACACAACCAAGCTCCTATGGCCCAGCCGTACTCTTTGTCTCCTGCAGTGGATGGCTGGTCCAAGCATTTTTGCTAGGGCTGGTTTTGGCCCTGAATGATTCAAGTAGCCGAGGTATGCAGCCATATAGACAAGTGTGAGCTCTGCAGAAATACTTGTGAGAGGCGAGTATCTCTTTACCCAAATTCTGAGTGGAAGAAGCTGCAGCACACAAGGTGTCTGCACCACAGCAGCTTAAGGAAGACATTTACCTTTGGTGATGCTAATAATGTGGAATATGACCACATGCAGTGCAGTGACCATAAAGTTTTTATTGTTGGCCGGTCACCCACTGGTCCAAACTAGATTTTCTGGATTACCAGTGGCTATGTAAATTAGTTCCATAACATTAACTCTATGTAAATTTATCATGCAAGGATATCCTAAAAATCCATCATGAATACTGCCTTCCTGGATGCATGTGGGGTACCCCTGCTTCAGCGGGTTAACTAGATTGAGTTGATGACCAGTCTGCCCTGGGTGGGTGGTGATCAGTCATTAGACTATTGATTAGGTGAAATAGGATGTAAAGGATGTCTTGATGGGAGCGAGGCAATAGTCACAAAATCACTGGGGATAAAGGGGGACTTACAACGAATGGCCCAAGGAAGCAGAAAGACCAAAATATGGATGGTGCAAATGACTAAGAGGATGTTAATGTAGTGGATTCTGATACGGAGAAGTCCATTTATAGGGCTTTGGATGTGAGTAAGGGAAGGAGATGGCAGATTTGTTCAGCACTAGTAATTTTTGACTGAGCCTGTGGTAGAGACAAATGATCCCATCCTCATGGTGACTTCAAGAGCCCACCAGGTTTCTAGCACAAGAGAACACAGAGTAGCATGTGTAAATCAACAGCAGCAGATAGACCATTCATCTCAATAGATGCTGGAGAAAGATTCTCTGTTTTGATCAAAGTCAACCGTTCATTCAGCGAGTCGAAGCATAAGGTCAGAGAGAGAGGAAAGATTGAAACATTTGAGATACGTTGCCATATAAGTGATATTGTAATTTAATTTATATAGTGCTTACTATCCCAGACGAGGCGTTGAAGCGTTTTATGGCGAGGAGCATGCTACTCCATAACTCAAAGTTAGTGGTTAATCCAGTGGTTAAATGTCGGTTATTGCAATTAGTCATGTGCTCTCAAGCATAAAATTACATGCATTTACTCTAGTTACTTTGTGATGGATAATATATTAATACCAGTTAGGTGTTATCTTTAGGGGGGGCTATGTGGTTTCAGGTGAATGGATGGTGTGATAAGATAGTTTGGTGGGCATTAGGTAATGTTAGGTCAGGGATAGGGTTTTAAAGCAGGAGAGGTTTTGCAGAATTCCAATAAGAGAGATTAAAGCAGGCAGACAAACATGAGACTGAGAAGAGGCTATACTCAGATATTGAAGTTTGCGGAGGAAGGCAAGAAGAGGGTCATTCTGAAGAGAGAAAGGAAAGAAATCAAGTGGAAGTAAGTCAAGGTCAGTTTTTTCATGCAGGATTTTAGGAGCATAGTGGGAGACCTTTCCGAGATACCAAGCAATCTAAGGATGTAAGCTGTAGAAAAAAAAAGATTATACATAGTGCTCCATGTCCGGGGCAGATAGCTCAAAACATGCGAGTCGAGTATACACATAATTTTAACATTAAGAGCACCCTCTCTGTGTGCCAAGCCAAGGCCAGCACTTTTAAACAAAGTCTGGAGTATGCGAACCTTGGTACAGGGTCTTTACACTGCACAAGAGGAGTTGGTCTCATTTACTGATCTTCATTTACTATTCTGTATTTAAAGTTAATTTTGTATTTCATTTTTTACTCACTCACTAAAACGGAGTTATTTGGCACTGACTGAGAGCATCTCGTCAATACTCAGTCAGATATTACATCTTTTTTGTTACCTACTCCCATTCCAGGTTGTTTCTATGGCACAGCAGAGCAACTGCTGATACGAAAGGTACTTACAGCTAAAATTCCAAATGTACATTGTGCATGTGTGTGTATGTGGCCAGTGTAGCATATGCATTGTACGTATAAGGTAGGCAGAGTAATGGAGGCCTCTGTGTCCTGTTCTTGTGCACAAGATGGAGGTGATTTCCCCCCCCAGACAGTTGAAATGTATTGCTGACATTCCTGAAGCAGGAGGTGAGGAGACCTAGACACTGAACTGGTGGCAAAGGAGACAGGACTCCTATAGACATTACATTTGGTCCTTTTGCTGAGAGGAGCTCCTGAATAATCTTTCTGCAGCACTGTATATTGGTACATGGCTGGGGTAAAGGGTTATTAGGGGAGGGTATGGGGTTTTTGCAGTCTCTGTTGTTCAGAGTATGAAGAATCCTTTACGTGAGACCAGCATTTTACCTCTTTCCTGATCACGATCTTCATGGCTGTTCATAGATAGGAGAAGATAGTTCACTTTTTTTTGTGCCTCTTTTGTGGGTGCTCTAGGCTGGAGACTACCCTAATGTGAGGTGCATCACTCTACACAAAGGCTGTGTCTGCAGAACAGCCTAGAGAGGCACTTGCGTAGGAAAGCTGCACCAAACCAGTTCTTTGTATCTAGTGCTGACACTAATTTACATGACCGCACTTGGAAGCAAGTTTAGTTGTCTTTCTTTAAAGCTGAAATGATAATTTCTGGCACTGGGAACAATGAGGGGGTACATTGTAGCAAAATAAGACAAACGTTTGTATGACATTTTAAGAGGAAGTAAAATAAAAGTTGAAAATGTAACATTTTAGGACTAAAAGAGCTGCTATGTACGCAGCTTGTATGTAGCTCACATATTGCAACCTGTGCCTGTTTTTTGTGTTATATAGTGAGACATGAAGTGGCATACAAATTACTTCCAGGCGTTGTTCTCCTGTTAGTAAATAAACAGTAACCGCCTCTTTCTGGATACTATTTTCCCAGCACTGAACACCAATGTAGGGATTTGGGTTATTAGTTGTGCAGGATGTGCACAAGTAATATGTTCACAATTTTCCCTTACTGGGAATCAAGCATCCCACTGTACCACTTGACTCTCTCAGGGTAGTAAAGCAGAGCAGTCCAAGGCCTACACAGGGGAGGTCAATAAATAAACATATTTGTAGCACGACTTGTCACCCATGAGGGTATCCAAGCGCTGGCAGAGACCAAGAGGTCAGTTGAACAGCTAGGTCTTCAGCTATCTTTGGAAATCCTGAAGGGTCGGGAAGGTCCTCAGGTGCAGGGGGAGGTCGTTTCATTTCTTGGCGGTGAGGTAGGAGAAGTCAGGTCCTCCCGTTCTGCTGCGAGGGTGGAGGAGCGGATGTCTCTAGTGGGTATGTGGAATTTAAGGCTGCTGTGGATGTAGGCGTGTCCAACATCATGTAGAGCCTTGAATGCATGGGTGAGGAGTTTGAAGAGGCATCTCTTCTGTGCCAGGAGTTAATGGAGTTCTCTGAGGTGGGGGCAGTGGCGGCTGGTGAACTTAGAAAGTGGTAGGGCTTAATTACCTTCATCGATTTTGCGTGTTAGCAGTTAATTATGTTTGATAATTATGTTCTCTTTTCAGTGCAGCCAAAAAATTTATCAATTTAATAGAAGCTGTCCCTAGGCCACACCTAAAAATCATGATAAACAGTTCTTGATAAAAGAACTAGATCACATACATTTATCCCAATCCTTTGGGATTTGCTCTCTTTATTGCGAGCAGTCATATAATGTACAGAAAAAGCTCTTGCTGCCTGACTGTACAGCAGTCATATATCCTTGAGGGTGGTCTTCTACCCAAGTCCTGCTCGGTGATGTTACTGTAGTACTAAGGGCTGCCACATTTATTGTTTGAAATACAGTCATATTTTACAGCATTAAGTGATTCATTTGAAAAAAAAAATCATATCAATAAAAAACCAAATTATTAAAAAGGCTGGTGTAACAAAAAGGGCAGTGTGGAACAAAGCAGGAAGCTAGAGACAGTAATGCATTTTATTTCATGCAGTTTTTCTCTGCCACTAGAGAAAGTCATAATACTGCATATTAACCGTTAGGTAAAATGGTCATCACTGAGAAGCTGTAAGCAGCTGTAACGCGCATTACAAAAAATGAAAATATTTAAAATAAAAGCAATTAAAAACCATGCACTTGAACATAGCATAAATACTTTGTGAAACCTTTAGCTAAGCTGCAATTAGATTACAAAGCTTGAATCCCGATACCATAGAAATCCATGATGTCAAAGCTAGAGGCTCTTTAAAGGTTAACTCAACTCTCGTTCATGCTGCTGGCTACTAGCTTTGGGGGAAGAGATTGCATACACATCAGTAGGCCTTGAAGCCAGGACGGGAGCACTCACTGCATGAGGGAGAGACTCTTCAAGTGCACTGCACATTCGACACACTGCCATAAGCAGGGATACTGCTGATTTGCTCTTCTGATGAGATTCTACTCACTGCTGATTGGATGTTAGGAAAGGCTGGGGAGGAGTCGGTGACTCTGGCTGCCCAATGGACTCCTCCCCATACCGTCACAAAGCCCAACCGCCAGTGAGCAGAAAGTAAAAGGAGGGTGGAGCCCATGAATTTCTGCCAAGCCTGTACCATCCACTAATACCTTGGCTGAGCTTAAATGTGCTGCCTCCTATCACTGAAACCTGTTGCACTGAGTTGGACCCACCCAGGGCCACAAACAAATTGCCCAGTGCTGATCACACCACTGGCATTGACAAGAGGACAAACCCCTTCCATGACGCAAGCACTCTCACTTGTGCCTTAGGAGCGAGTGAGAACCTTGCTTGGCACAGGCACAGTTACATGTCCTACAAAGAAAAAAACACACATCTCAGCCCTTGTCCTGAGCTGCTTGTGTGTTCCATCCTTCTCTTCTTCCTCTCCTCCTCTGAGTGGCAGGGCACCACCCCTTTCACCCACATGGACCAACTGCCCCCTCGGTGGGGGGTGATGTGGGTGTAATGCGGGAGGTCTAGGATGGGTCCTGCTGCGGTGTTCTGGATGGTCTGGAGTCTTTTGATGAGGTGTGTGTCGGTTCCTACATAGAGTGCATTTCCATAGTCCAGATGGCTGGTGATGAGGGCTTGGGCGATGGTGCGTCTGGTGCTTTGGGGGAGCCACTTGAAGATCTTGCGTAGCATATGCAGGATGTGGAAGCAGGCAGAGGCTACCGAGTTGACTTGAGATTTCATGGTGAGTTTGTTGTCCAGGATAATGCTGAGGTTCCTGGCATGTTCGGTCTGGGTTGGGTGGGTCCAAGTTCGTAGGACCACCATGAGGAGTTTCATGGGGATTCTTTGGTGCCAAAGATGAGGACTTCGGTCTTGTCCGTGCTGAGTTTCAGGCAGTTGGTTCTCATCCAGTCAGCGACACTGGTCATACAGTTGTGGAAGTTTGTTTTTGTTGGAGGTGGATTTGTTGGAGAGGGAGAGGATGAGCTGTGTGTTGTCGGCATATGAGATGACCTTGAGTCCATGGGATCTGATGAGGTCTTCCAGGGGCGTCATGTAGCCACTGAAGAGGGTTGGGATGAGAGATGATCCTTGCGGGACATTGCAGATGGTGGGTTTGGAGATGTAGTGTGGGAGCCAGATTCATTGTGTTCTGTTGATGAAGGAGGAGATCCATTCAAGTGCAGGTGCTTGGATGCCTATATTATGCAGTCGTATGATGAGCTTGTGTTGGGAGATGGTGTTGAAGCCTGCTGAGAGGTCCAGGAGGATGAGGGCGGCTGTCTTCCCTTGGTCGAAGAGTGTCCGGATGTCGGTGGCTACGATCAGTGCTGTCTCGGTGCTGTGGTTGCTGCGGAAGTCGTATTGGGAGATGTCCGGGAGGTGGAGCTGTTTGAGGTGGCTGGATAGTTGTTGGTTTAGTGCTTTCTCGATTACTTTGACTGGAAAGGGGAGTAGCAAGATGTATCTGTAGTTACTCAGTTCGTTGGGGTCAGCTGTGGGTTTCTTGAGCAAGGGCTTGACTTTGGCATGTTTCCATTCTTCAGGAAAAGTTGCTGTGTTCATTGAGGTGTTGAGTAGGGTGATGAGTTGGTGGACGATCAGGGTTGCTCCTAGGTTGAATATGTGGTGGGTCAGGGGTAGGAGGGGGCCCCTCAGTGGATTGATTTCATGATGGTGATGGGTTCCTGGCTGGTGAGTCGGCTCCAGTTGGTCAGACGAGGGTAGACTGGAGGAGGGTCGTTCGTGGGTGTGGAGTTCTTTTCATCAAGGAAGTCCATGAGATTGGGTTGGGTGTCAAAGATGCTGTAGATCTTGGCAATCATGTTATGGAAGAAGTTTGCGAGGTTGTCACAGAGGTCCTGAGATGGGGTTATATCGTTGGTTGTGGCTGTGGGGTTGCTGAATTCCTTGATGATGAAGAAGAGTTCTTTGTGGTTGTTGGAGCTTGCTTCCAAGCTTGATGTCAGGGCTTCCTTTTTGGTCAAATGCATTTGTAGGAGGTAGAGTTTGTGTGCCTTTTTGTAGAATGCTCTGTCAGTAGTGTCTTTAGTGGCGCACCATCTTCTTTTGATGGGTTTGCAGTGGTGCTTGGTCATTCTGAGGTCCTCGGAGTACCAGCTGGCCTGTTGGGTGGGTATTTTTTGTGGGGTTTTCTTGATGGGGGGCAATGATATTTGCACAGTATGTGATCCAGGAGTTGAAACATTTGACGTCTTGGCTCACCTTGTGGGGGTGCTTAGGTGGGTAGAGGGTGAGGGCGTTGGTCCTTTCACTCTCGAATGTTTTGCTCCAGCTGCGGTGGGCAGAGTTGGGTCAGGTGGGAGGTTGAGGCATGGGGATGGTAATGGTGAAGTGGATGATGGAGTGGTCGGGCCAGGTGAGTTCCGTGGTGTGGCTGTAGTGTACTCTGTCGCTGGAGGTGAAGATGGGGTAGAGAGTGTGTCCTGCGCTTTGGGTGGGGTCCTTAACGATCTGGGTGAGTCCGATGTTGAGAGTGTCGATGAGGTTGTTGGAGTTCGGTTCATTATCGTCATCGAGGTGGAAGTTGAGGTCGGCTAGGAGGATGTAGTCATTGGAGCCAATGGCGAATAGGGCAATGAACTTGGTGATGAAGTCGCAGAAGGTGTTGTGGAGTCCCAGCAGGTGGTAGGCTAGGGTGCCCCTGACGGTCTTTTTCTCATCTGTTTAAATTCTGAATTTGAGGTTTTCCGTGGCTGGAATGGTGTGGTAATTTGTTGTGGTGCATCTGAGGGAATCCCTGTGGAAGATGGTGATTCCACTGGCAGGTTTGTTGACGTGATCACAATGGGTGATCTTGTATCCTGTTGGTATGGCAGTGGCAATGTCGGGGCGGCAGCTGGGTTGAGCTAGGTTTCTGTGAGGAGGATGGTGTCAGGTGCGAGAGAGTTGATCAGGTCCCAGGTTTTGGGTGTTGTTGAGGGTGCATGTGAGTTGTTTGCGGGAGTGGTGTGTGGCAGTTGTGCGGGTGTGGTGTTGCAGGTGAAGTGACAGCGAGTGCAGGTGAAAGGGCCTACCATCGAGCTGGGGTGACACGGCAGCAGTGTTCTTCGTGGCATCCCTGGTCGAGGACGCACAGGTCGGCGGCTGTGCAGCTGTGGGGGGAATGTGGAAGGACCAGGTTTCTTGGCGATGGGCGCGGTACAGGCACAGACGGGCTTGTCTTTGGCATGGCCGCCATTAAGTTTGTCAATGAAGGGGTGCTGGGAGGTGGTGGGTAGGGCTACAGAAGGCAGGAACGGTAAGCAGGGGCATGTAAGGAGGAGAAAGGAGGCATGGGAGGAGGAGGCGGTGGGAGCAGTAAAAGGCAGGAGAGGGCACAAGGGTGGGAGCAGCAGCAGGGGCCAGAAAAGGGAGCGCTGAGCAAGGGGGAGCAAAAATGCCAATGTGGAGAAGGAATCCAATAGGCAAAATGCAGAAAAAAGGATAGAAAAATTAGCCAAAAAAGAGCAAAAATCTGAAAAAGGAGAGTGAACAATGGCCAGGGAGGAGCAGCTAAAAGGGCGGACAGAGGGATGGCACAAGGTGAGAGAGAGCGCCGAGAGGGACTGAGAAGAAAAGGGAAGGGAAGGGAATGTGAGATAGAGTGCCAAGAAGTCCTGAGATGAAGAGTGAAGGAGTCGGGAGCTAGAGCAAGAGTTCAAAGAGGAGAGGAGAAGAGCCAAGAAATCGAAAGAGAGGATCAGAAAACGGGTGGCAACGGGTGGGAGCAGTGACAGAAAAGGCTGGAGCAGAAGCCTGAGGAAGCCTGAAAAGACGCAAGTCCCGAAGCTGGCCGGGAGGCCAGCTGAGAGGTAGGTTGGGAGCTGGGCCCAGGCGATGTGGGTTAGTAATCACCATTCACTAGCACGCACGAATAACACTCAATAAATGATTGCCCAGTTAGTGATTTTTCTTTAGAAAAGGAAAAGTACATTTATTACACACGTACTACTAAATACTATGCATAAATGTACAAATATATACAAAAGGCAGATTGAAAATACGTTAGATGACATTCTGTAATCACATTTAACCCTTAAAGGGTCATGACCCTCAAAATAACAGTGCCCTCTCCCCACCAATACCAGACAACACATCACAATAAAGGGGATCTCACTTTAGATAAAACAGGCCTATTGGCTTTATCAAGGGTTCAACATACTAAAGTACAACAAACCTTATGTCAAAAACACCATCATTTTGTGCATAAATGCAGTAATCAATAACCATGTGGAAATGCAATTATTAATGTCAATAAAGCATATCAACCTCGAACAGTAATTGCTGTCAACATTATTATATCAATAAAGCATTTTAAAATTAACATAATGTGTCTGTGTGCCTTTTATATACTTTCAGGCCACATAAAATGCAACCATATAAACAGCACGAGAGTGCGCCACTTTTGGGCTTCCTGAAATGCAGCCACAGAACCAGCCTCTAGGGAACCCTGCACCCCCAGCTAAAAAGCAAAAGCTCCAGCTTGAGGAGTACTTAAAATTGTGATGAAAATTCAGAAGGGTCGTAGTTTTTGTGACCCCTCAAGGTCAATTTTGCCCAGTTGTTAGAAGGGGGCTTCTGTGCCTACTGCAGCCCACCACAACATTGTTGGTGGTGCCCCTGCCTGTTGTGGGGCCTCCACAAGGCAGCATTTTGAGGTAAAAATCAAGTGCTGCAGAGCATTATGGGACGCTCCCTCTGGAGCAGTGAATATTTAATGAATGTCTCTCCCGGGGACAGACTCTTTTTGTTTTCCTGTGAGGCTGTGTGCCTCTTTTCCATTTTTTAGGGAGTTGGGGGGTGTCCGGTCCCACTCGGACACCCCAGTCCTCTTGAGTCTTTGGGGCCGCGCAGCCCGCTGGCTCCCACATGAATGGCAATGTACTTGCCAGCGTGGGAGCCGGCAGTCTCTTTCTCCCTACCCGCTTTGTGTGGGCAGGGTACTGCGCATGTGGTGGCTGCCTCTCGTCTCCCCCCAGACAAGGGCAGGGGAAACGAGGCATGGCCACCACATTGGAGGGGTGTGATGGCACTCCTCATTCTCCATTCTGGCTCGGGGTCCCGGGGTTGGGGTCTTGGGGCCCTAAAAACAGTTTCTCAGCTTTCTGGGCAGCATCCACACTGCATCTGCCCCCAGGGAGATGATGATACCTGGGGGTAATTAACGATGAGGGGAGGGGCCTCATTCACACCCCTCCCTGGGGCACCTAAATTAATCCTGTGCCAACCCCCAGGACCTGGCCCACCCGGTGGTAATTGAAGGACAGTGCGGCGGAGTCTCACATGCTCCGTGTCTTGAAGAGGTTCAAAGGACACCAATCATCAAAACGCCATAACTCGGACCCCGTTGGGCCAATTTGATGATCTTGGGCTTGTTATACTCCTGGTGGTGAGCTCTAGGCACAGGGGGCAGTTTTAGCACACTTCTTCCTCCAAGGTGGTGCATTGTGCAGGGAGCTAGTTCCACTGACTCCCTGCACCAGCTATCCTCCTGGTCTTTGTTTCTGACCATAGAAGTCCAGATCTTCCCCCAACTCATCCTCAGGGGGTATAAATGGTGCCAGACTCAATGCCGCTTGGAGAAACCCACTGGTTCTGGGGTCAAATGGAGAACAGTCCTTGGTCCTTTTAGGCATCAGGTGGTTTCTCCTTCCAGTTGTCTCTGGCTGTTATGGTCCCAGGGTGCAACAGCACTTTCCTTCCCTTGTACAAGAGTTTTTAAAAAGGAGTAGAAGGTTATAAGAGCCAGGCACCCCTGGCCAATGTTTGGGTGCCACATCACCTCTCCACCCCTGTCCCAACCCTCCTGCACAGCATGTTAGGACAGTTCAAGATGGCATCATATAGGAATCACTGGTCACATCTGCTCTTGTGGTCTCAGTTCCACTCCTCGCTGGCATTACTACCAGGGCTTTCCCACCAAAACTTCAACGAAGAGTCCCCTACTATGTTGGCTCCAGTTGTCTGGACTTTCCTTTGTTCTGTGGACCTGGGCAGACCCCAGCCCTGTCCCCAGTGTGACAGGTAATTTCAGATTTTCATCGCCAACCCTTCCTCCTCAGACACCTAGGCACTGTTAATTATTCCTTTTGTGTGGGGTGGCCTTTGTTCCCTCTGCTGGGGAGAAATGTAATTAACTTGGCCCAGCAGTGTGACAAAAGTCCTTGGCTCTGATCCCGAGCTGAGCCAGAGAAATATGACAATTCGAGATGACCCATAAGATGCACAGATATGTGTTTGGGACTTGCGTAATCCATCTTAGTGCACATGTTTCACCCCATTTTGATATTTTGATGGACTTTATAGGCCAAATGAAAGCAAAACTGCACTCGAAGGCAGATTTTCCCCTATGAGTATAATAAAGTGTCACTACAGACATAACAGTAAATCACACTGACTTTACCTGAGTGCCCACTAATATTGAAAGGCCCATCTCAAGTCAATATCTAACCCTGTAGAGTCCCCTCTGCGCCAGGCTACTGTTGGTCATCTAACAGGCTGCGCACAGCAGTAGTCTCCAACACACACATGTGTTCACATGTAACCTGCCAAGTGCCCCTTACTATAGCTGCGTCCTTATCTTAAAAGGGTGACATTGGTGGTAAATACGCACAGTCCATTTGTCATGTGATTACCGTGGATCAGACACATGTAGTGAGACTCGCTCACAGTGAAAAGTCCAAACTGGGTGATCTAAAAAGCAAAAATCCAGGTGTACTAAATGGGCGGAACCCATTTTGCAACAATTTCTCACTTCAACTGTGAGAATTGTAATATTTTCATCAATGGATTGCATGGCCTCCGCATATGTTAGTAAAGGTGTTTTTATAGCATCCATAATTGTTTGGCAATGGCCATGTTTTCTATTTTATTTTCCAAAATAGATGTGTCAACACATAACCCATTTGTAGTTGGTTGTGTTGCTTGTTTGATTGGACATTTCTTTTTTTTTCTTTGCTAGAAGGTACTTTCTCATTTTCATGTGCGGTGTTATCACCTGCCACATCTTTAAAAATAATAATGCTTGTATTTTCATGCACAAACTGTATTGAAGGCATTAGTATGTTGAGAGACTCATACAATGCATATTCATATCTAGGAGTGGCGAAATCTGAAAATAAAATGCAGCACGTGATAATCTAGATTTGACAGACACTGTTCTACTTTAAGCGGCTAATACATTCATCATCAACCACATCAAAAGTAAAGATGTATGACCACATCAACCAAGCTCTGATAGAACTCCATTTCTGCCCATGACAACTTTCAAGACCTTTAAAACCATATACTTCACGGACAAAAACATCACCAAGATCACTACACCAATCTGGCTGAGATGTTCAGCATCGCTGGTAGCTCATGCACACCTGCAGTTAGGGCACAATCGGGTTACATGCAAAAAGATGCATTTTTCAAAACTTGCAAGAAATAGTTCTCCAACTAAGCAACCATCATGCGAGTGCCCAGTCCTATATACCACTGAACTGTCCCAACACTGAAACAGTGTATGAAAGAGCAGAAGAGACATCATTTCAGTAAATAAATCAGGATGTATTACTAGTAACATTTCAAACAGTGAAACCACCTACCCCTACAATGACAGGTTACCTATCTCTGTTATGTGACCCTGTGCAGTCTAACAATATCTTTTTAGTATGTTACCGTTATCTAAATGACAGACACACACACACACACATACATATATGAGACAAACAACATCTGTATTATATAACTTGCTGTGTGTTGTAAGCATGTTTTTTTAAACATGACTGTACAATATGTATTTGTAAATGTTCATGCCGATTTTCTTATACAGCCTAATGAAGCGGATAGACCCAGTGTATTTGCAAAGTTGTAGTGTCTATTTTTAGTAAAATATCTTGGGGCCGATTCACAGAACTAATCTGAGATAAAATCCTAAACTTACTACTTTTGGTATTCACAGAAGACATTTAGTAGTAGTAAAGTTAGGACTCCTAACTTTACTACTACTAAACGGAGACAAAATCCTAACTGTACGACTTTCGGTATTCACAAAAGGCATTTAGTAGTAGTAAGAGATTAGGACTCCTAACTTGCTACTACTAACTACCCTAACGGAGACAAAAGTCCTAACTGTACGACTTTCGGTATTCACAAGCAGGCATTTAGTAGTAGTAAAGTTAGGACTCCTAACTTTACTACTACTAAACGGAGACAAAATCCTAACTGTACGACTTTCGGTATTCACAAAAGGCATTTAGTAGTAGTAAAGTTAGGACTCCTAACTTTACTACTACTAAACGGAGACAAAATCCTAACTGTACGACTTTTGGTATTCACAAAAGGCATTTCGTAGTAGTAAAGTTAGGAGTCCTAACTTTACTACGACTAAATGCCTTCTGTGAATACCAAAAGTAGTAAGTTTAGGATTTTATCTCAGATTAGTTCTGTGAATCGGCCCCCTTGTTTTTTTAATTGCTTCTCGTTTATCACTCATTGCACAGTACTTTAATGTTATGTAGTGATGGTAATGAGGTTAAGCAATGACTTTTCTCATATGTTGTTACAAAATAAGGCCACGTTTGTCATTATTTAACGGGAGTACCTGTGTGATTTCAAATATATTTTTCATTTTAGTTTAACATTTTCTATCACAACGCAAACTTTATGTGAGACAGAACATACTATGTGGTATCATTTATTAATTATAATACATTTAAATATCCCCTTCACAACAGATATTTTTTCCTTACAGATTGGGTGCCGGAGTCAGTTGTAGAGGAAATAATGTAATGCTAATGCTACATAAGTGTGTATGCATGCATTGTGCATGTATGGTGCTGCACTATAAACATTTTATTTATGTTATGCTCTACAAATGTGAAATTGTCTGAGAAAATAATTAATTTGAACAATAGAAGTAATAAAGCACTTCGTAGTGGTCATTGATAAAAAAATGTGGTTATATTATTTTATTCTGTGCTTACAAGGTATTGGCCATGAGAATTGTTATGTTGACCTATGCCTGGAGTCCATTGCTTGATAAATGATTTACATTGACATAGGTTATGTATGGAGGGTCACCTTATGACAAATGTAGTTCCAGATTGAGTACGGCTTAGCACCTACGCTAGGACAATGGTAAGATGGTAAAACAACAGGAGTGCTTTGTGCTCAAAACATAAAAGCTATTTTCCTTCATAATTACGCTTTTTCAACAATAATTCAATTTTCAATCAATTTGCAGCATGGCTCCCTTACTGTGGGTCCATCAGCACAATCATCAAAATGTTTTCCCATAAATAAAAAAAATAACGATAGCCTAAGTGGACTTTGGTACACAAGGCAACACCTATTGAAATGAGGTCCCAACCAAAGGGTATAGAATTAATTTCTAGCCCACAGCAACACATTGCATCTATGGCAATGAAACCAACCGCTTCCTAACTCGCCCCCAAACTAAACGTAGACACTCGGATCACGAGTTGTCCTATCTGCTCCTCAACACGAGGTCGCTCTTAAAGCACAAACACGAATTCGCTGACCTCATGGAGCTAGAAAACCCAGATGTCTTTTTTTTTAACGGAGACATGGGCAGATTCGGTGTCTGACCCTGATTTTAAAACAGCTATTCCTGAAGGTGACTAACTAATCAGGGTTGATAGACTACATAAGTGAGGAGGTGGAATAGCGATTATTCACCGCAATCACTTAAAGCCACTTTAAAGCCCCCCTCGCATTTTAACTGTGAAGCCCTTATGTTCAATATAAAAATTCACAATACCAATTTGTTTAACGGTCTCTTGATTTATCGCCCCCCAGGACCATGGGGAAATTTCACCCAATCACTGCTAGGATTCATGGAATCCTGTGTAAAATTCCCAGATTTTACAATTTTAGGGATTTTTAACTTCTATTAACGTATATGTGACCAGGATATGGAGCATCTGATGGATAACCTACAGAGCTTTGAGCTCTTACAAACGGTAAAACATCCAACCCATGAAGCCAATCATACGCTTGATGGCATTTTTACTTATAATCCCGACCTATTGGTTACGAAAACTATGCCCCTGCCCTGGACAGACCATAGGGCCATTGTATTCAAATTAGTTATTCGCACAATAAAGTCTTCTACTTCCAATGTATCAGCAGCGATAAAATACCGCCTCTGGAAGAAAATTGACAATCTGAAACTAAATAATCTGTTGTGTGAGTCTAAGCCCATTATTAATGCTGACACTGATGTTGAGCAAGCATCTGCTGATTTTTAGAGGAGTTAAGTGGGCAACTGCTGCATTTATCGTCTGGATAAATGCAGCAGTTACCCACTTAACTCTAAAAATCAGGCCAAACCATAGGTCGATGCCATTGTATTCTCAGGAATTCTCAGGAATTTAGAGAACGTAAACAAAAATCTAGGCAACAGGAGCAGCTCTGGAGGCTGAATTATAGTCGAGGAAAAAATAAAATATAAAACACTGATAAAAGAAATATAAAAGATGTATAGGTGCAACCAAAACTTAATTTTTACAGAAAAAATTAAAGCAGCCAACAACTCCACTAAGGAGCCCTTTAACACAGTGAGGTCATTATCCAACTTCTGTAATAAATACACGATCACCTCAGATCAACTACTTTGTGACAAAATAACAGTTTTTTTCTGGACTAAAGTAAATAATATTTTCCTGGAATTTATAGCAACATCGGAAAACTCAGAGCCTCCACCAATGACAGAGATGTTTGAGGAAACCATCTCCGCTGAGTTAAGTCACTGCCCCTCCACCTTGACCACCTTTACCCCACTTACTGAAGAGAAGGTAGTTATCCTCATCGAAGCCTCAAAATTGGGCTCCCCTTTGCCCCCTGCCCTCCTCAGGTTCTCCACCCGGTATCAACGATTATTTCAGTCCATCTTACTGTGCTCCTTAATAAGATCCTTTTTTCTGGCTGCTTTCCAGCTATGTGGAAAAAGGCATCCATCTTATCCCTTCTAAAGAAACCCTCACTTAATGTGAAGAATTATAGGAAAATTTCGCACCTTCCCCTACTGGCCAAGATCCTAGAAAAAGCCATGAACTAAGAGATCATGATCTTTCTTGAAACCACCAACCTCCTCGACTCTTCACAACATGGATTTAGACCCAATCATTGTACGGAACCCGGACTGGTAGCGTCCATGGAAGAAATCAGAACTCTTGTAGATGGTGGGGGCAAGGCCGTCTTGATCTTATTGGATTTTTTGGCTGCGTTTGACACGATTGACCATTTCCTGCTAGTCAACCATCTTGGTATTAAGGGTACAGCCTTAAAACTGATTGGCTTTTTCTTGACCAATAGAGAGCAAGTGGTCGCTCTGGAGGACTTTACTTCTGACCCGTTCACTTTCCCCTGTGGGGTTCCCCAGGGATCCTCATTGAGTCCCACCCTTTCTAATGCCTACATTACCCCTTTGATTGAACTTATCCAATCATGCAGCTTTTCAATTTTTTCCTATACCAATGACACACAAATTGTGGTGTCTGTATCTTCTGAACGGGAAAATGTGACTAAGCAATTTAACACCTGCATGGGTAGCATTGCGGACTGCATGCAGATGAACTGTTTAAAACTAAATTCTGACAAAATGGAGGTACTGCTCTTTGGCCACGATGCCTCATATTGGAACTCTACTTGGTGGCCCTCCAATCTCTGGTCCCTCCCACTGCCAGTCCAAAGAGCAAGAAACTTGGGTTTCATCTTTGACACCAAGCTAGCATTCACAGACCACACAAATCAAGTAACGTCCTCCTGTTTTCTCACTCAAAATTTTTTTTTTTTTTTTTTTTAACTTTGCTCTTTCTCCCAATAGAATTAAGAAAAACAGTTATAATAGCTCTAGGAGTTTACAAACTAGAATTTTGCAATGCCTTGTATCTAGTCTCCCAAACTCGCTTACAAAATAAATTGCAGACTCTTCAAAATGCAGCAACATGGGATCTGATGAACCTTCCAATCAGAGGGCAAATCAAGTACAAATCCTTATGTTGGGCACATAAGGCTTTGCACCAGGTTGGGCCACTCTTTTTCCCAAAAATCTTTAAATGGTATATACCTACAAGCACCCTGCGGTCCTGCGCAGCGAGATAAGTAATCACTCCCAGATTTACAAAAGCGCCCTGGGGAGGAAGAAGTTTCTCCTACTCTACTTGCAAATGGTAGAACTCTATGCCTTACCATCTCAGAGCACAACCTAATCATCTGAATTTTAGGAGACAACTAAAAACTTGGCTCTTCTGCGCCTCCGTTAAATTTCCCTTCTCTGCCTTGTCCATTGACAATCAGGTCTGACACTAGCACCAAGACAGCGATTTGGTATTCACGCGCTTTACAAAATTATTAACATAACATATGTTGTGGTGCGATACATACATCAAATATATTAGACCACTAAGTAGGTATCAGAAAGGATAATCCAGCAGCGGACTACAAAGGCTGCACCTCAGTCTCCAGTAACAACAAGCAGAGTGTCCTGTGCACAATTCTTCCAGCACCTGCCGCCGTTTGGTGCCACTGTTCAGCAGATCAAAAGCTTACAAAATATGAGGTGTACCAGAAAACAGTCCAATTCCAATATAAATTTGAAAGTATCTCCTTTATTATTTTTCTTCAATATAAACGTTAAAATCCAGCCAAAACGTTTCGTTCCTTACACTCCTGGAACTTCATCAGGGCTTACAGGTGAGATTGTGGATGATGCAAATAGCTGATCCTGCGTTGAAGTAGCATCATTCACCAATATGTCAACTTCATCATCTGTACATTTCATCTGGTGCTTTCTGATGGTCTCCCCAAGATCTTCATCCATCTCAGACATAGTGTTGCATTTTTTAAATTTGAAATTGGTATTTTGTGTAGTACGTACAACGCTGTTTACAAATAGTATGATGCATACAGTGCATAGCTAACACTATATTGCATTGTAATGCATTGCATTCATGATGCATGGTGCATCATCAAAGAGCAACTTTTCATACATTTGATGCAAACCAAGATTTCCATGACTGTGTAATGCAGTATAGTGTTTTCTCAGTGCTGCACGATTAGTAATTCAGGCCCTAAATGATCATGATAAACAAGCCATTTTGAATGGCACATAATAGTACCCACAACTTAACCATTCCATGACTCAAAAGAATATGTAAAAGTCAAGATTTTCTTAGATAAAGCATGAGGTGCTAATTCTCAAAAACTCCAGGCAAATATCTTCTTCTCAAATTCAATCAAATAATGTCTGTATGCATGCCAGGCATTCTCACCCCTCATGATGTCTGTAGTAGGAGGAATTTTGTAGAATGAATATGTGCCCGCTTCATATACATATTGGTCAGCTGATTTTTAGAAACTGTAGTTAACAAAGTTTGAAATAATTGGGTGTAATGAATACAATTGTACTGCAAACATTTGTGTTTTGACACATCTTCAACAGATGCAGGACTCCTAAAATGAATACCTAAAAAAGTGCTAACCAAGTCTTCCTATTAAAAGGGATGGGGAAGGATTGGAGAGTGAAGTGTTTCACTTAGTAAGTGGGAAGAGGGCCATAGATGGTTTGAAGCAGTGAGGGACTGCAAAGGGACTATGTTGCCTAGCGTTATTGTTTAATTAAACTTAAACTCTTCCTGAAAAAGGAGAACACTAGTAATGCAGATAAAGGCCACCTTCAAGCTCTCTATCCCTTACATAATGAAGGGAAGGCAAAGACCTGCCTGGGTTCTTTGATTATTTGACAATCCCACCATGGTCTTTGGTGCACAGAGACATGCTTGATAGGGCATTTACAGCAGAAGTCTTGGTGGCTACTTCACAAATGGAAAGTGTGAAAACTCCAGGCCCAAATGGTACGCCACCCAAAATGTGTACATTTTTACCCAGTAGACTGGTGAAAACGCTGCTTTTTGATGTTTGAGACGGCCAGAAAGCAAGTATGGGTGGCACGCAACTTAAGAATGACACAGCAGGGAAACCTACATAGAGTGTGCGCCATATAGGCCCATATCATTACTTAATGAGACTAAAGTCCTTGCTGGTCTATTGGCAAAGCGCATGCACTATGTCATAGGGACACTTGTCCACCCAGACCAGTCTGGGCTCATGCTGTCCGGACGTGCTAGACATAACCTCATACATCTGTATGGATGATGACATATGAGCGGTACTGGAGTCCACAGTGGTCTTTTCACTAGACATGGCTAAGACCTTCGTGTTGAATGGCCGTATATGCTAGCTGTTCTGGGAAAATGGGTTTTGGATCTTAGTTTATTGCAGGCAACCCATGATTAGAATGAGGGTCTATGGCATATTATCAGAAGCCTTAGCTCTGGGGAGCCACTGGTGCCTTCATATTTCTCCCAGACGCACACTTGCTGCAGTTCTCACAGAGCAAGGTGCACATTTTCTTAGACAGTTTGAACATACTTTTTTTCTATAAAAAGTAAAATGAGTACCTTGACATCATCGGTTTATTCTCTTTATTTTCAGTGCGATTAATGCAACCATAGCCCGGATTCATTTCCGTTAATCTGGTTTTGGCCTCAACTTACCTATTTCCACTAAGCTGCCATCATGGCTGGAGGTGATCTTCAGGTCTTTAAGGGTATCAGGAACAAAGTCTGACTGGCAGCTTTTAGGGACTTTTTTGGCCACTCTATTTCTGCTAGTAAAGTTGAAATCGTAAATTCATTTAAATTCCACAGCCCTCGAGTTCCAATATGTTGGCAAATAATCATGCAGCTATATCATTGATATTCATACCTTTTCAACCAAAAACAGATTTTCCCATTTGCTTCTATCCATGCTTCTTACTTTCACTACCTCACTCCAGCACATCTTTCCTAGTGCTGGAATTTGCAAAACCAAGGCGTGAGTAGGTACTCACACGGCTTGATCCTTTTAATGGTAAGTAAATCGATGCAATGCTTAGCACAACACAAAATCCTCTGCAACACGTTAGAAAATATCTCCCCCCTAAGCTTTCAGCGATTTGTGCACTAGCCAGAGCATTACATAAAAACAAACCGCTCTTACCCAATGGATCCAGTCACTCCATATTTCCATCTTTGGCAAAAAACGATCAATTGACTACTCTCCTTATCGTGCAAGTTATATATTTTGTATTTCCAAAAGGTGCTGGAGGTTGGACATGTCACAAAGATATGCATGTTATCCGTGTTTTGGTCTGCAGTTCTTCAAAAGCCTTGTGGCGTGGCAGTAATCCCACCATTGGCAAGTCTCTTCCCCCACACGCAAGGCCACTGGAATTAAACGCCAATTTAAGTAAATTTTACAGCATTGTTGACAAAACTGAGTCAAGAAGAGACAAATTATGTGCCACATTTTATGGCTATGGTATGTCACTAATTTCTCTTTTTGATACAAAAGAGATCTCAAGCCTATTGAAAATACAAAGATTTTTTAAGAAGGAAAATTATAATATATTCACCGGATCGTACTGAAAATGTTATTCATCAACAACTAATGATTTTGTCTTGTACGGAAGCAGAGAAATACAACAACTGTTGGTTTTAAGTTTCAGGAGCAAAATAGTTTGTGTAAAACACCGTGTCGCATTGGTCAGAAAAGAAGCCTGCATGTGCAAACTACTTTTATTAAAAGGTATGTCTCTTTCATTTGGTGTACTCCAGTTATGTTTTAGAAGTGGCCTTCAGTTTTTGCTGTTCTCTCTCCACCCTATGGGCTTCTAGAAGCACATCTTATATTAAGAAACAGACCTGGAGAGCAGAATTGTACATTACATGTGTGTAATGTAAGTGTCTCCCTAGAGACACTGTAAGATTCAGGACATCTAACAGTAAAGAGACAACGTTTGGGATTTTTCTATACTCTAGAGTGCCCACTTGCAATAAGTACTCCTTTCAAAAGTCTCTATGGTGTAACATGGGTTTGCACAAATAATTAAACACATTATTTTCATGTCAAAGTAGTATTTATTATCTTCACCCTCTTTGAATTATACTTACATATAAAATGGGGTTTCATGCTGCAGACAAAATCCCTTCCCCATTCCTTCAATTGGAGACAATAATACTGTGTGGTAAAGTGTGTCTCCCCATTAGTCCCTGGTTAATACCGGATCAACAAAAGAAAAGTTACCAAATAAAGTTTCCACGTTTGCTGCTGCTTTGCACCCAGTGCACTGCTCTTTTTAGTAACTTCTGATCTGTTTGAACTAGAAATAGTACATTTATGAGCTGAAATGTTGAAATGATGCAGCAGATAATGCAACATGTGGCAAGTGTGGCAAATGCCAATAGTACAAAAATCACCGCAGCTGCAGAATCATGTAATTCCAGTGGACCTGCCCACAGGGACTAAGTGTGTGACATCTTTGCACCGGCGTTATACTATAATGCTGTCACCTTTCACATCCTAGCGACACATCTAATTTTTCTTTTAATCATAACCCATCAAGTGTAAGCAATTAGTCTAAAGAGTGTTTTAGTTGTATGTACTTAAATATGCACGACTTTGTCCTAGAAGCCGTTCTCAGATGTTCCCATTTCTTGATTGGGTCATCAATGTGAAAGTCTCCTAACACCAACCAATTAATGTCCCATAGTGGCAGATTTGACCAATATTTAAAGACGCGAGAGGATCATGGTAAACCCCAAATTCTTTGTGTCAAAAATATGACATTTTAAATATTTCCTAACCTTAAGCCATGTATTAAGGTATATAGTTAGATGTTTGAGCTTGTCTTGACACAGAAAACCTGCACATCAAAAGAAGTTCTTAATTTCCTCCAATGTTATTATATGCTTAGCTATGTCAAGAGAACACAACACACTATTTTGTGGGGGAGTTTAAAGGTCAAGGACAGCTGGATTGGGGGCGGGGGGGAGGGGCTAATGGGGGAGAGGGAAATTCCACAATCTATTTTATCCATGGCAATCAGCAGACTCAGAATTCTGCCGTATTTAGAAGTAAGGGAGAAACACAGTTCCCAAAAAAATCTCCATGTCTAAAGCAGTGAGAGTTTTTTCCTTCATCGTCTGGGGTCTCATCGCCCTGGATAAAAGTCGAATCCCTGTATTTCAACTCCTGAAAAGAATGACTGAGGATTGTTTCCTCTGATGGAGCAAGAACTCACAATGAGACTTGCTCGTAAGCAAACCTCTCACAGACTTAATTAATTAAACCTTGCAAGTTACCCATTTGTCCACAGTCAGACTGGCCTATAGAGCAATCAGGCAGCGCCCCAAGGTCTGGTCTGAAAGGTCAGTGTGGGGGCCATTTTTTGGACTGAATGTGGGCCTGTTTTATGGTCTGCTAGGCCAGGTTTTACTGTTGATTTCCCAGATATTAAAACGAATATTGGCTTCAGCAAGTTGCAATCCTTGCGGTCTACCATACCGTGCAAAACACTTACACAGTGTGTCTTTACAAATTCAAGATTGCCCCAATTTGCAAACATGGGGCAATGTTTAGCTTTCTTATTCACTAATGGGACTTTTAATTTTCTGGCCCAGTACGACCCTGCCTCTGTCGGCCAGGAATATCTGGTAGCTAAGGTCGAGATCCTTCCTAACTCAATTATGACTCTTCTACAACAAACTGAGGGGAGTCTGGATTATTTTTGTACTTTGTGCAGACTTATCCCTACATGATTCCTTTGCAGGATGAAGATAGCTGCTACTAAATGGAGTGCCACAGGTCTGTCGCATGTCTGCACTTTTATTCTATATGGTTGGACAATGATACATACATCACAGGCCTTGATGTATGTAACTGAATGAACTGGAGAGCATGACAGACAGGTTAGGGGCTGGGACTTAGGCTTCTATTAATGTGACGCTTTTGGTTTTGTTTCTATCTGATATCAAAGATTATAGGTGCTTAATTGTCACATAATTGTTATTTGTGCTGCTCACATTGCAAATATATTTTCACAAACACAAGGGAACCCAAAAGGTAGATAAGGACCTTGGGTAACAGTTTAGTATTAGAACAGTGGTCCTTAAACAGAACAGTGTGGTCATCAGGATAAATATAGACTCCAATCAGTGCTATATTACGAGTGTCCAGCCGGACATTCAATTTAATAATTCAAAAATGTCAAAAACCAAAAATAAACACATCAATACGGTGGGACACAATCCTGCATCCTACATAGAAACATGACAAGTACACTTAGGACAGGAACATATCAGGCAAGACAGGGTAGCTTGTGGAATATTGAACACAATTTCTAACAAGCTTGAGGAAACAGTAAATACACTTTTTTATCAGATTTGATTAATGTGCAAACTGTTTACATTGTTCGACGACGTTTCGATCCTCTTTAAGAAATAGTAGGATCATCAACAGGACAGTTAAAAATACAAGCCTGAATAATTAGAGATTGCCTCAAGGGGCCTGTGGAAGGTTAAGCCACAGTTACACTCAGTGGTGGAAACCGATTAAATAGGATGTTCTAAGAATGAAAAACCTGGCGATTAAACTGTAAATTATCAGTTCCAAGGCAGCAAGTGGCCCTGCCATCAAGCCTTGGATCACACAGCATAACGTGCATCGCCACTTGCTGCCTTGGAACTGACAATTTACAGTTTAATCGCCAGGTTTTTCATTCTTAGAACATCCTATTTAATCGGCCTCCACCACTGAGTGTAACTGTGGCTTAACCTTCCACAGGCCCCTTGAGGCAATCTCTAATTATTCAGGCTTGTATTTTTAACTGTCCTGATGATGATCCTACTATTTCTTAAAGAGGATCGAAACGTCTTCGACCAATGTAAACAGTTTGCACATTAATCAAATCTGATTAAAAAAAGTGTATTTACTGTTTCCTCAAGCTTGTTAGAAATTGTGTTCAATATTCCACAAGCTACCCTGTCTTGCCTGATATGTTCCTGTCCTAAGTGTACTTGTCATGTTTCTATGCAGGATTGTGTCCCACTGTATTGATGTGTTTATTTTTGGTTTGACATTTTTGAATTATTAAATTGAATGTCCGGCTGGACACTCGTAATATAGCACTGATTGGAGTCTATATTTATCCTGATGACCACACTGTTCTGTTTAAGGACCACTGTTCTAATACTAAGCTCACAGCTCACATTGCAAAGGCAGAGAAGGGTTGTTCCATGCACTAATTTACAACAGCTTAAGATCTGCAAGCAGGTTAATCTTGTGCAAGCTCAGTGCTAGGAATATTAAGAGATACACTATAGCAGCTTTCGTGTACTTCCTAAAAACTAAGTGATGCATGGATTTCTATATTGTCTAGCACATTCAGGATATGGACATGAGAAGCATTTCTTCGCTCCATAAACCTTAATGCACGCAAAGGGTATACAAGATCATAGCGAAGTGGAGTAGGGCAAATTGTCCTTCTGATGGAGAAAGATGCTTACTATCTGAACTCCGACTTGAGGCATACAGGTCTACGATGATTGTAGGAAAATTCCCTTCTTCGTGTGGTCATCGCCATTTTTCAGCTAGATATTGCAGCTGGTTCTTTTGACTCTGCAGACACTGTAGTCCTTTGCCCAGGGTATGTGCTCTGACCCCTAAAAGCATGGCAAATTTGTATACACCGGATTGGCATCGTTAACTTACCTACAAGTCCCTGGTATATGGTATGAAAACGTACCCAGGGCCTGTACGTTAAAAGTCACAAGTGTACCGAAATCTAGTACAGTCTGCCTTTTGTTTAAGTTATGTAACCTGCATGTTCTGCAGGCCCTGAAAAATATTCAAAATGTCGGTACTCCTGCTGCATCTGATCTCCTACTGGCCTTTGTCGGTCTGCAGCCCAAATTTCTATGGAATAACCGAATAAAATTTGTTTAAAAAAAAATAAGTCACAAGTGGGCTGCAGCACAGATTGTGCCACCACAAAAGTGACCATGCAAAGCATGTCCCCAGGCGTGCCCTGGCAGCCTGGGAATGCACTTTTAAAACTGCCAGTTCGACCTGGCAAAATAAATCTCTTACCAGGCCTAAATCTTCCTTTTTAATGCTTTTAAGTCACCCCTAAATGTAGGCCATAAATGCCCATACGGCAGGATGCATGGTATTAAAAAAATAGAACATGCATATTTATTGTTTTACATGTCTTGGCAGTGAAATACCTCCGAAGTAGTTTTTCACTGCAACAAAGCTGGCTCTAGCATAGGAAAGCACCAGGTTACATAATAACACATTAACTTCAGTTTGGCAGTAGCCAGGACTTATTCGAATAGTAATTTAAAATACACTTACTGGTCAAGTCAGATTTGATATCATTATTTTAAGCAAGCACTGGCTTCGTCAATATTTCTTTTAGCCATTTTGAACAGCAGCACGGCTAAAAGTAGAAAATAAAAATGTGCTAGGACGCGGACGTGTCAAAGCACCATTCTTTTTCTTTACTTTCAGCCATGTTGCACAGCAGACGTGCTGTGCAACATGTGGAATCAAACATTGACAAACCCTGAAGATCTCGCATAGGCGACAAACATTGACAAAGCCAATACATATTGCATAGGCAAGACCTATTGGTTTTGCCAATGCTTGTCGAGGCCTTGTCATGGGACACGTTCCCAATATTTGATGCAGCTGGGGTTCAACAAGGGATGCATGGCATCAAGATGTGATTTGCACAATGCTTGATAATATCTTTGTATTTAGTATTGGGGGAGAAAACGTCTCTTGCTTGGAATGTGGCAGCAAATTTAATTCTGAGGCATTCAAGGAACTCATAAAATCGAGCCCTAAAACTGTATAAAGTCTTAACTGAACGAGTTACAGAAACTTTCTTTTGGAAGCAATTCGAGAACTGATTTCATTTATTTGAGGCCAGACGTTTCCTAAGAGGATAACATTGTTTTGCGAGCGGGAAACACTCCAAAAACGTTTGCGGTATTAGCACTCTGGAAAGAATGTTAGGAGCTGGCCAGCCCATCAGATGCTACCTCAAGGAACACTGAAGGGTGCTCGACTGAGAACCAAATGGATGCGTGGAATTATGTGTTGTTTTAAAAATAAATGTTTTATATACCGCGAACTCGACCCGAAGGTATCACTGCGCTTTACATGAGCTCCAGTTGCGTTATAGACATTCATTTCGTTAGGCACGAGGACATTAAGTGATTTGCCCAGAATCACAGGGTGCTGAGGTTCCCTGCCAAGACTCGGACCCGGTTCTCTGGCTTCGAGGCCGACCGCTCGAGCGGTTAGGCCACATCCTCTCCCCTTTAAAGCCCTTTCAATGTTGTGATTGGGTGAATGCCTGTGGTGCGTTCATGATATCTAATGTTCATCATATATGAATGAATATAAGTTAAAAAAAATGTCTTTATCATCATTTTTTTTTTCAACTTTAGCCTCCGGGCCCAAAACGTGCGACTTGGGACCCAAAAATTGTTTTGAGCGTTGGCTGCAACTGTGCTGAAACATCACACAGCCTGATGTCCATGCCGAGGCGTTTGTCCTCTTTTGCCCCTTTGCGAGACCCCAGGATAACAGTCAAGGAAAAGTAATTGAAGCCGGGGCAGTGCAATAAAGTTCAAAGCCCTGAGCATACAGGCACAGTGATGTTTAGGCTCACGGTCACCCCTACTCTACCAACATGAAAAGTCTTAAACCTCTCTGGCGCACACGAGCGCCCTCTTGTGACGTTTTATGGCGGTGCCATAAATCCTCATTTGTTTTACTGAAATCTGATAAATAAATAACCTCTGCGGGAATAGGACATTCGAAAGAGTTTTATGTCCTGCTACGTGTACGTGCAGGCAGAACATATCCTAGCTGGTCCGTCTCAGCGACCAGCTTCATGCTCACAGCCACGTGCACGCAGAATTGTTGCAAATAAAAACACTAACCGTATGGGAAAGAGATTTAAAGGTTATGGATGAGATACGTGTGAAATTCACAAAGCTTTTCGTTGGCAGAAAAAAGATATATGTGCGATAGTAAAAGAAAAAAACTGGAACGCAAGCATTTGCAAATCATGCATGCTGAGACACCTCAGCGACCAGCTCAAATTATATGTGCTACAGATCAAAATCTTGGTTTCAGTGGAACATGTTATCATTCAAGATCATAAGAAAAAAAGCTATCAGGTGGATGAGAAACATTAAATTGGCTAATACTACCACGTTATCTATTGCACTTATAGACGGCATTCTGTCCTTTCACAAGAAGCACATCTGTACACAAAGCAGTTCCCTTCAGTGCCAGGGACTACTACAGAAATGTGTGCTTTCTGAGACCGTTTTGGCAAGAGCCTGGCAGCTCCGTTAACAATGTTTTATAAAGCAAAAACATAGTAAAAAAAAAAAAAAAAAGCATTGATACATCCAAAAGGTTGGCAGCAAAAGCCAGATCAACTGGCTTTGCCAATGCTCGTTAATGAGGACGTTTCTCAGCCATGAAAGGTGGCTAGATAAAATTAGCAATGACTGGGTAGGGAGGAGGGATGGACGCGGGGGAGGATGGGTGAAGCAGCAACGAGGGAGTGCATGGAGATAAAAACAGGAAAGCGAAACTGGGCGGTGCAGGATTTGAGGGCAAGCAAAACAGTTGGAGAGGGCACTGTAATGAAATGCTACTACAACTGAAAGAAAAAAACTGCGGCGGAAGAGACATTTCAGCTGGCCCCAAACAAAAAGTAGTACTTCAATCGTGTCTGGAGAAGCAGACGGGCACTGATTGATTTGAATCAATCTGTGCTTGGTCCCTGCTCCACAGCAAGCAGCGGAAGTGACATTTCGGCTGCACTGATGAATTAAAACGGCTGCAGAGAAGAGTGACGCAGAAGCAGACAAATGGTAAGCATGGGCAGGCTCCAAGCCCTTTACTGTATACAACACTGTCTCGCAAGCACTCGCAGGCTAGACCCTAAAAATGACACTTTTAGAAACCTGTAATTTTTCTGCCTAAAATAAATGTGCCTGTCAGTGTTCACTATCACCCAGGAACTGACTGGCTCCTTGATTAGGTGTGAAGTGGCTCCCAGAGCTGAAATAAAGGGAGAAAGGTTGTCTTCCCCCGCCAGGATCGCCACCTGGGCTGTGCCTAAGACATTAATTAACTTCAAAGGATACCTACCCTGTCTCTGGCAGATGTAGCCCACACCTAGGTCTGCTCCACTTTTGTCTTCATAGCCAACCTGTATCCAAACCCATTGGGAGGAGAAGCTACACCAGAATTGGTTTGGAGTGACCACAAGGGTGGGGATGTCCATTCTCATAGCCACATCTCTGGGTGCACAGGGAAGAAAGGTTCTGCCATGTTGGTTTTAGGTAGAATGGGGCACCGTGGGATAGTGCACAGTAAAACACCCAGGTCAGGCTGCAAAAGTGGGTGGGGTCACCCCAGGAACTTGTATCCCTTTGTAAGGGTGTGGCCAGTAGTTTTCCCCACCCACAGGCTGGCACTTTCCTGGAAGAACCACAGCTGACCAGTTTCAACTGGCTTTGCCCCTGACCCTGCTGGTGGCTTCTGTTGGATTGAGTCCTGACACCTCCCCCCTCGCCCGCCCCCTCCCCCCCCCAGTGCTGTTACTGAGGTCCTGGAACCCTTGGCTGGTGTCATAGTGTACTCCTCCTACCTAACCCTAATACCTGGGATTTAGAAGCATTTTCAGGACTTTTTTTTGTTTGTTGAAGAACTGACAGAAGACCGAGACAAACCTGGTAAGTTAATCTGATGAAGGTGCATTGCTGCTGCGCTCAAGATTCAGGTTGCTCCCGCTGCGAGCTTTTCTGCAGCAGCAACTTTGTTTCAGTGGGACGCTGCAGAGACAGTATCCAGCCCCACGGAGACCTGTTCACCTACAGCTTGCAACCTTGCCCTGCTGGAGGAGTCCAAGCTCCAAAAAAGTGGCTAAGTCAAAAGGTAGAAATCGTCACTGGGCAAAGGTGCCAGAAGTATCTGGCCAACGCGAGACCATCCTTGGGTGCAAATTTCTCCCACTTGAAGCTTTCCTACCAAAAGTCAGCGGCTTCACCAGGACCTCGTCCAACAGCTATCCGGCCTCACAGTACCCATTTCGGCCACATTCTGCGGTCTTGCCCCGTTGAGGATTTTTGACTTCCATATCAGAGACGAAGTCAGGAGGTAAAACATCTGCCCGGGATGAACCTGATTGCAGACTGATTTAAACCTTACCTTTGTCCCCGTCTCACACACCCAGTTACTGGCAGTTGGCGCTTTACGTTTTGGTGCTATTTTTATTTAAATCCTTAAAAAAAAAATCATATCTCCAGTTCCTCTAATTGGATTTTTGTCGTTTTGGTGGCATTTTGTTCATTCAAATATTCTCCATTATTATAAATTAAATTTTTGTGTTCTCAAATTTGTAACTGTTTATTAAACGCTTTATATATTTTCTTAAGATAAACATGTCTGCTCTGTATCATATCTACCATGGGTAGAGCTAATTTTTAAATTAATGAAACCTTTACTGGACTGAACAAGAACCGTGACAATATTACTTGTGGTGGACTATCATCCACTCCAACTAATAATACACTTTCGCACAAGGAACATTACATGACTTGGTAAATATTATGCTAATCTATCAAGCGCTAGGCCAGCTAAATGTAATGTTATGGAATTAAATTAATAAGTTAGGAATGGATAATGAACAATGTTTATGGTATTTCTAGCTTTCACCCTTTTTCCATTTTTGATAGCTGAGATAATAGAATTATAACTCCTATGCACGAACTGCACAAGAATAGCATATCATAAATGTAAATGCCTTACAAAATGCAAATTATTTGCGTTTGTACTAATTTCAAAGCTTGAGTGGGGCTCTGCAATATCACCTGCAGATGTACGAGATTATATGACAGATCTGCCCAAGTCCTAACGTTTTTACTTTATGTGCACATAATGGAGTGGGAGGAGAGACACCTATTTATCAGTTTTCTTCTCAGAAGTAGTTTCCTCTTGGAGTTTAGGAAATCTACTGGGTGACCCCAAATACCTCACGGAACAGGATAGGAGATGGAGATTTCAAAAGCATTAATGTATGCACCAAATGCTGGTTAAAATAACTTCCTATGGACCATACTTCAGAAACTGGCTATGGGTCAATTAGTTGTGGGTGAATGTGTGTGTGGTTGGGAGGGGGATTGCAATCTTGTAATGAAGTGGTCCAGGGATAAATCGAGGAACAGATTTGGACAATTACAACGTTACTGAGAGTCCACTATTCTGCTGGCTACATATTCTGAGGAAGTCCTAGCATGAGCCGGTTGATTAATCCCACTGCTCAGTATCCCACAAATTCTATTCTTGAATCAATATATTCATAGGCCCTACACTGGAGTGCATGATAGATAAGGGGGACCATTAGGTCAAGGCTCAAAATATTCTACGATATGCAAGATGAGGCTACACTGGCCAGTGAGGTCATGGGGTGTTTAGTGGTGGCTTTATGAAGTTTTGCTTAAAGGCTCAGTTTCTAAACCAGAGGTGGTAGCTCAGTTGAAGGAATTCCTGTTATTCAATGACACTAGCGTTTGTGCTCTAAAAAACAGAAGGGATGTTCTAAACATGATGCTAAGAGGCTGCTTCATTTCTGAGGGGGCTTGCTTAAAGAATTTCAAAGAGAGAGTGAGGTAAAAGCTAGTAAGAGTTAGAAACTGCAAAAGCTCAACCTAGTCACAATCACAGAAGGCGTTGCAAAGCTTAGAGTTCAGCTTAAACTCTTAGATCAGGCGCAAGCCAACTGAGAATAGTCCTTTCACTGCATATATATTATATAGTTAGTAGGCATTTGAAAACTTTTGTAGCATCTTTGAAAGTAGCACCCTTCTTGGATGATACAAAGATTTTGCTGTTGCCTGGGAAAAATCTGAAGGAGTGTGGGTCCAAACGCACCATCTCGCTACTAAATGTAGACTCAAAAATCTTTTTAAAAATTCTAGTGATAAGCTGGATAGGATAACACCCCATTTTAGCCACCTGGACTGATCAAGCTTGATGGATAAGAATGAGGTTATTGGTAACACCAAGGTGGTACACCTGACTGAGGCCACTTCAACACTCAATGCTAGTGAGAGGGTATGAAGTGTTTACACCTTCAGGAGTTGGACGAGCTACATAACACCCAGAGTGAAGTTTGAAATTAATGGTTTGGACTCCACAAAGTGGCCACTGAAAGAGGAAAGAGACAAGATTGCTCTTTTTCACCACTGCTTTTCACCCTCAATGACTTAACCAGGGTTGTTTCCCGTCCAAGAAGGTTGGGTTAGGTATACTCATATTTACATCTTATTCAAGGCCTCCATCTTTAATACCTTCCAAGGGCGCTCAAGGGAAAAAAGGTGTGCCATTGGGGTTTCCTAAATCTTAAGTTCTCATCCGATGTGAGAACTTCTTTGGTTCAGGAGGAACGATATGTTAACATGGTCCCTCTTGCCATCCTGCTCAAATGCATGCACAAGCTCGGAATGTGTTTCGATGCCATGAAATGGATTAAATCCTTTCTGGCCAATAGATATCAAACTATTGTGCTCCCATTACCACTCGGACACTAATTAGACTCCTTGTAGGCTTTTTTTGAGCCCAACTTTAAAAAAAAATCCATAGGACCATGCTGGCTCGGATAATCAGATCCTTTGGCTTTGACATAATATCCTGGGAAGACAACGCTCAGTTAATTGTCTGCATTGCAGAGAATGCAAGTGAAACACAAGAAAACATTTTTACAAGCCCTTCAACTGTTTAAGGTCACACATATTCACTTTATGCGAGCTGGAGGATGCTCCTTCTCCTATCTGGCAGTGTACAATTGGAACCTTCTACCCCTGCATATACGGCTAACAAAGAACTTCAAAATCTTTAAAAAAAAAAAAAAAAAAAAAACTTAAAACCTGGCTTTTTTAACCTGCGACTATTCCGCTCCTTCCTGCTCTATCTTCAGTTCAGTAATTTTTCTCAGCATCAGTATATCACATTGGCGCGAGTGGGCACTTTACAAATCAACATAAACAAATAACAAGGTGTCCCCGATCTTCAGTAGTAGAGCTAAGGTGTAATTTACAACTATTCTAACTTTAGGCTCTTTGTTATTTCTTAATCGCAGTCATAAATATATATCATAAATCAAATATTTTCAAGATGTACCAAACAAAATTCCAATTGTCTTTATCAAAAGCTTCAGGGGCGTCAACTGCACCTATCTCTAAAGTAAGCCTAAATATTGAACGTACCACTCAGGGAGATTACAGGTTCGAGTGGAGGCCTACCAGCCATAAAGTCTTTCTGATGCCCATGTCTCAATCCATAAATTAGCATACTCAAAATGATTGTTATTTTTTAGAAAATGTTTTTGCATCGAAATAGGCAGATACCCTTCATACATAAATTGATTTTTTTAACTAGGTTTTCAGGATCAATGTAATGACTGTACTTTCCCATGTGTAAGGTGCATCATTCCCTGACAATATATCATTATCTAATTATTTAAACATAGGATCCCTCCTTAGCGCTACATATAGTTCTAGAATACCACCAGGATCATCCTATTTATATAATCTACACTCTATACATCATGTTAACCTGCATGCCCAATCCAAGCTGCATTGGATTTACAATATCTACTAGATTTAGATATGTGGTCTGATTTTTTTTTTTATATCTGCACAATTGCTAGTTTTGTGATTATAACTTTTTTTGGGGTGGGCAGCCCATTTCCAGTTAATAAAATACATCTTATTTTTGTTTTGTTAGTAACTTCTTCTGTCATTTCGCCTATGAATAATGGATTAGTGAGATCACTCGTGCATACCAGCAAACATAGGAAAACTTACTTTTTGTGTTGCCCCATTCCTCAATCAACCAATATGCTATTCAGCTACCACCCACTCCCCCCAATATGCTATTTAGCTACCACCCACTCCCCCACAATGCCTCATTTTAGTTGTGTCATTGGCACGTATTGGGCCGCCACTTTTTGCAATCTAAAAGATGTTTTCATAGTGGCTAAGCCAACGTTGTAGTTGAATGCTAGGACTACAAGAAAATTCATCTACACCGTCACTCCCTTTTCCCTCAAGACCTCACCGTGGGTAGCACAGAAGGATCTCTAGGAGGCGACACATTCAAGGCAAAGGCTGTAAAAGGACAAAGGTGGACATCTGACAATCCATGATAAAAGCAGTGGTTTACCTGAAGTTTCTTTAGCTTTTCCTTATGTCTGAGTCCATTAAGGGTTAGCCGGTGCAAAGCTCTCACACGAAGATGCAGAGAGAAATGCAAGGAGGTGGGCTGGGCAAGAACGTTCCGGTCCTGGCACTGCTGCCTACCGCAGGCAGCAGGTTTAAACTAGCTAGTCCTTGTGATTCCTAATGTGAGTTTAGTTGGGTCCTCCACCCTCATTGAATCCTGCCACTACAAAGAATGGTGCTAATATGCTGCCATGCTCCATATCCAGTCCTGCTTATGTACTGGTGCGCAGGGATTCCACAGAATAAAATGTGAACGGATACTCTTGTCGCAAAAGTCACCTTATTTCCGGAGGTTGGTGGCAGGCCAACAGTTGAGCTACATCTCAAGGGAGTCAACCAAATTCAACAACATCTTTTTTTCTGTGGTGTCTAGGCCCCCTGTGGTTGCAATGTCTGAGAATTAAGCAGGGCTTTAAGTGGGATGAAAAAACTGAGGGGTCTCTCAAAGGGGCGTGGCCGATCAAATTAAGGGAGTGGCTTAAAAACATGTAAGCTAAAAATCCGTGCTTAGCATAGTGTGTCAGCAGACTGGTATTTTACTGTTTCTGTCATTGCATCCAGGTATATATTACAAGTAACATTACACCTACAACAAGCCAGGACTATTAACTTTGTCAATTGGCGTTAGTTGCAACAGACAAATAAGCAACAACTATGGCTTCGTTGTATATAATTTTGAAAATGTTTCCGTTCTGAAATGATGAGGCTGTGAAAGAACTATAACAAGTCTCTTTGAAGTTACATCAAAGGCAGTGAAGGGTGGTACTGCTGCAGAGTTAAGATTTTTATTTTTCACCCAGAGGGTTAGGGCGAAAATGGAGAGCCCAACAGGGACCCGTCTCAGCACCTGCTTTTTACCGGCAGTACCCGGCCCACTTAAAGCCCTGGAATTAAGGGTGATGGAAAACACCCCATAATACTCACAAAACATGTTAATTCACATTTAGATGCCCCAGCCAAACTCAGGCTGTGCTGGAACTGGAGCAGTTCTTCCTGGACGGTGCACAGGTATAGGGGAACAAAGCACACCTTTGGGACAGCTGGGAGCAAGTGGCCATGCATTTGGGCTTTATTTTCAGTGTGAACGTCTTGCAAGGCACAGGCTGACATGTATGATCTCAAATAAGGGAGATGAGCATAAATGACTCCTCTCTGCTTTGTGTCTCTTGTGGAGCCAATAGAGTCGAACACAACCTGAGCAACAGTGCACTGTGCAAGCACAGGGGATGGACAGCAGGAGTGATATGCAGCGGGACCAAGGGAGATGACGATCAGAAGGGTTCAAAACTATTTCAAATGTTAATCAAGCACAGTCTATATACATACACACACACAGACCTCTCTCCAAGCAGGAGCACCTCACCTCCTTACGTACTGACAATGTGTAAACCACCCACAAACATCTCACAGAAGGAAGGGCTTGGTGGGGTTAGATTACACACTTCACTATGGAAGGCACATTGGCAGCCTCTCCCACTGGGAAGCAAGGAAAAAGGCTTTTAGCCATTAAAACTAGAATCAGCTGACACATAGTGCCATTTGTTTCTTAGCATGGTAAGGGGGGGGGGGTAGTCTGCCCTTGTAAATGGAAGTGCAACTTGTGTGAAACACCTTCATCTCCAGAAGAGTGGAGTACTCTGCTGATGAGCAACATCCAATACCATTGTGGAGCACTTTTCTGTGAATTCATGGCATTCGTTTCCTGAACAGGAAACGTGCTGGGTCTGTCAACCATGTCTGGATCAGAACCAGAATGGCACAGCAGTACCTCGGACCCTTTGTCTGTACCATTTCTAACAGCATTGGTGCTTCTCAGGCATGGCAGAGGGCAGCAGGAGGACAGCGAGGTTTAGGCCACATACCCTAGGAAGCAAGTAGATCAAGAAAGCAAAAATGCATGCACACAGGTTCTTCCAACCGGGCCTCTGTGCAAACACCTTCATTTCGCTTAAGGAGAAAAGAGGAACTGTAATGATGCAGGCCAGTGAGGATGCTCCTGGAGGCAGGTGAGTTAATGAAGGTGCTCTGTAGGCTTTGTTGTCAATAAACAGAAAGGTTCTTAGGTCAGCTCCTGTCAGCCACCGCTCTGAGACGGTCAATCACATCTCTGATTAACTTAGAAGAGGACATATCTCTCACCTCATGCCAGTAGCGGTTTAGTGTATCAATATGCCTCCTACAAAATGATTTTACTGCCATGCAAGAATAATGACGTTACTCTTTAAAAATAGACCTAATCACGCATTTTGTCACATATATGAAATATATACAGGAAACATCACTTTTTTGTAATGCAGCAGGCATTTTTTAATTTGAGAGCAAGCCTGAGTTTATCTCATGCTATTCTCTCACATCAGGAAGGCCATCTTTGGGCCCTGCCTCCTGATGTCAAAGACAAAACTCACCATCTCCAATCATACAATTGCTGAACATTTTGTTAATGTTATCCCCAAGCTCACTAGTGGACTGGTTCTCCTTCAACCTTCTAGACAAACAGCCCAAGAAGTTTTTGATGCACAGAGTGTAGGTAATTTTTAAGTTACAGTGATTGGTAATAACATAAGGTATTCGGGTTTCTTTACCTGCTTCTTCCACTGCGTGCATGTGGAAGATGAGATGTACTCTAAGTCACGATAATGACTATCACCATCCTAAGCCCTCACTGGCATATTTATTTAACCCATAGAAAACAAGCACAAATCATTAGACCAGCAGACGTAAATGGGCAATTTAATATCTCGATGCTGAGCCCTCTGTATAACCGGCTGAGCTAAACACAATCGCAGTTGACTTCTTTCTGCCACTGATTCAAGTTGGTCTGCTCTATTAATACATCTCGGCCATCCCAAAATTGAGAGTAGTGCTATTCAAAATGTTCTGGCCCTCCTGCTTTACAGGGCAAAGGCAAATGGAGGAACAGTTCCCACAGAAAGAGGAGCACTGCTGCAATTCATACTAGCAAATTTAGTTACACATTCTAACGAACTGAGCACAGAGGAATCTTGGTCTATTAAAAATATTAATAATTTTCGCCAGCCTGGCACACAGGTGATGCCTCTTACATCACCTGGTAATTTAACATTTGCCTATTCTTCTGAGTTGAGGATTCAATAGGTTAGTTTAGAACAGATGCATTTTTCTTAAATGTAACACTTACATTAAATAGTTACAGAGACCCTCTGTTACAATACACAAAGGACTTCCTGCGATTTTCGTTCAAGAAAACACAGCCTTGCCTCTTATGGCATTTCCTCTTGTCTGTAAAATCTACAAGATTCATAGATTCTCTCCCTTATTAAGAACTATCCAGTGAGCACACCCCAAGTGCTTCCCGAGGCGCTAGATCACCTCACAAACCAGTACTATACAGCTACAAATCCTTTTTAAGCATTAGATCTGAAGCCTTTAGGAGTTACCGAGTAATATGAAACACTGTGGTCTATTTGAATCCTTGTGAGTGAAGCAAGTGTGGTGTGGCAGTGAAGAGGTTCTGGAACATAAAAGTCCCTCTGCCTTCTTATGACTCAAGTGTGCAAAGGCAGATTGCCCATCCAGGTGAACTAGGCAGGCACCATGGGTGCATTTTCAATGTGGGGAGTGGGGCGACCAAATTCCTGGCTTGTGGCCGACGAAATAAATTAGCTTTTGGCATTTAGGAAGCACCGAATGCATGCCTCACCTATGGTATCAGTTCCAGACAGCTGGCCTAGGTTCATCCCTGCTCCAGAGCCAGTAGTTTACAGAAGGCAAGTGAGTTAGGTATCAAGTACACACGGCAAATACTTTTCTTTAGGAAGAATTAAAGACAATGTTTCTGGGAAAGAATTATGTTACATATTTATAACTTCTGCAGGAATAAATACATTATATGTACTTCTGGATTAAAAAAAGCAAGATAAACAGTTGACATTATCAGAAAACATTTAAATGCCGAAAAAGTTTTTGTTCTAACCTCTACAGACAAAAAGCGAATAAGCAACTTATGGCCCCATTTTTCATCCTTATTGTAGTTTTCGAATCATAATCAAGGTGATTTGTAGACTGCTTTCTGTGAAGCAAAGTGGTATAATTGGGTGTTCTCTCCTGATTAGATTTTTATAACAAAAAAAACAATATTCATGCCCACTTTCGAAGCTTTCTGAGGTAAAATGTGAAGGCTAAAAATTAACTGCAAGTCTCAATAATAGCTTTCGTTCCACAACTAAAAAGTGCATAAAATCTGTAACAAGTTCAATTTCTCATTCTAGAAGGCCTTAAATTAGTCACATCATCAAACTGGAACAGGTCATGCTTTGAATGCTGCGAAAGGGACATCCTGCATAGACTGCAGAGTCCACATCTAAACAACTGACTGGTTTCTCAGCGTCACTGGGCACATCATCATTACTAATCATACAAATGCCAAACGTCACTCCTCTGTCAAGGGACTGAACATAAAGGCATACATTACCATTTATAAGGATAAAGAATGGTAAATACAATGAGTTATCTTTGTAAATAGTCCATAATGTACCCAATAGACAATAATAGTTAGTGAAGCATCCAAGTCCCTGTTGTGAAGGAACAAGCAAACATTATAATTCTTGATCAAAAATGTAGTCATTGGCCAGATATATCCTCCGGAATATAAGGGCGGCCAGCGCTAATGTGAGCAGAACTATCAGCACAGCGGACCCAGTGTTGCTTGTGTTGACCCCTGGCTGCTGAGCCTGAAGAAGCCCAGGTGAGATTGGTCTTCGCTGCTGCTGCTGCTGAGCACGACGCTGCCGAGGGCTCACTGAGGTACTGTTTGGAGGAGTGGGTGCAGACGGTTCTGGAACAGACGATGCTGCGATGTTCTGAACTTCACCCTGATAACGAAACAGTACTATTAAGTTAAAAATGTTGGACTCTGCCAATTCAATAAAACATTGATTCTGTTGTTCTGGAAATATTTAGTTATTTCTGCTTGAAATAAAGAGTTAACTATTGGACCAATTTCAGAATTGTATAACATTTGATTGCAAAATTACAAGGCTAACTCCATACTTTTAAATGTGATCTTATTCTTGCTGTCATCATCTTTACAATACCAAGATATTGCAAGAAAAGAAGAGTCCAAATGTAAGATGTAAGGAAGCTAGTTTATGTTCTATTACAAACTACAACATTGAACCCATCACAGTGGTTCTGTCTGCTTATAAATCATTGCACTGAGAAAATGGTGTGAAATTTTCAATGTCATCCTTGCCCTACCATACATACTTTGTGAGAAACAAGCAGTTCGCAGGCAGCCTCTTCAACCAGATTCTAAGTATACCAAAGACTACGCGCCTCCAAGAGGAGTCTCTAGGTCGTACTGGTTACTTCTTCGGCAATGACATACATTGCAGTATGTCTCTTGTTGGGAAAATGTCATCCTCAGTCAAACAGAATGCAGTCTTTAGACAAAAATAACATTTCAGAACAGAGTCAGAACTTGTCTAAGGGGCTCTTACCATGGAGAAAAGATGGCATTTTGAGTTCACTGCCATTAGGGTTTGCCAGGGCAGCGAGGGGCATTATGACTACAAAAAAACTAATCATGTGTGTTCCTGAAAGAAAACTGTGTGCCAGATAGAAACACTGAATACAGAACATATAATGCGGTCACACATGAAGCAGGCCCTACTTGAAAGAATACACCTCTTGGTAATAACAGCCAGGGCACATCCCATGCCAGGAGAAGTTTCACATACCAGTATCACATACTATAGCAGGAGCTAGAACAGTCATCACTGACCTGGGTCGTGCACATTTCTAGGTGAAAACATAAAATACATCAGTATTTCTACTATTAAATGTCAAAGTGCTGCTGATGCATGTTAATGTGCAGCCAGAAAACATCTCCTCAGCAGCTTCCAATCTGAATCGAACCTCTTCTGAGTTAAGAGATCATTATGAAGAACTTTAGGGGAAAAAAGCTTACCTACGTGAACCTCAGTTGTCTGATCACAAGGTGGAGCAACAGCCCTGCACTGGTTTTCCTCCTTTGTATCGTACTGAACTCACCATCTCAAACTGGGGTCCTGGGTCCCTAAGTGGCATTCAACATGCTCAACCAGAAGATCCTTCTCACCAATTCTCTGCTCGCAAGTTAGAGGAACAATCTTCCAATTGTTTCCATCTATCGAACTGAACTCTCTTGGAGAAACTAGAATCCTACCTTTCCGTACTAACTAAAATTGCCCGTGGAGTCCGTCAAGCATCAGCACGAGAAAAATCCCTCTTTAATGTTTAACACACACACGAAATTACCTGGGCTACCACATGCATGTTGATGATTTCCAACTACACTTCAAGAATCCTAAGTGTCGGCGGACTGGCAGCAAGTCATGGGCGGTCTCATCTACGAGCAGGAATGGATGCATCAGAATTGGCTCGGTGTCACAGACTGAGCTGTTGCTGCTACTGACACAGGCGTCTATTGCTAACTTCAGTTTGAATGTCAACCACCCTCTTCAGAAATCCACCGAAAAGACTGCGACCAGATTCAGTTCCATCTTGATGTTTCTACATCAGGCCAACAACATCACTTAAATGCTATCCTCCATCAACATGTCCTCTGCCGAAACCGCTTCCACGGATCCACAGTGCGGAACACTGCAACATCCTGTTCTGTTTTCTGCCTACGTGCCCACCTCATCCCCCAGTGTGCCTGCATTTCAACGTGCTCAAAGGCCATTGTAAGGTGGAAAGAAAAACTAGGGTTGGTGTATGTGCAGCATTTATTTATTTATGTCATTTATAGAGCGCATGAATCACCCCAACCGGGGTATCTCCGCACTATGACGGCCCTAGACAACAATACCCGGCGATCAGAACAGCATGCTACCAAAATAAAAACATTTCAAAGTTCCTGGCTCCTGTGGTGAGCTTAAGAGGCGAATGGTGACTTCTAGTAGAACTAGAGTTATCACACAAGTTGGCAAAAAGGGGCTCCAGTTAGTACTAGAAAGTTAGGTCTGGGGATAAAAATATGCCCACTGCCATCCTGTTGGATTTTTTTTAATGATGAGTTTAAGATTAGCACTTTTTTAAATTAAGAAATTCACGATCTTTATCAAGACAGTCTACATGTGAAAAACATTCAGTGCGCCCCGGAACTTACTCTGGCATTGGGTATCCTGGAGTTATTGTTTGTACAAAATCGGCACATATGCAGCTGTCTGGGTGCAACAAAGATGGAGCTGTTGTCTAAAGAGCTCATTTTTAGGTCTCGCCTACGCAGCGCGCATGCGTTGCAGAGGAGACCTTTAGCCGTCGTGTAGCTCTTGTTCGAAGCACATACTCGTGCTTGTGGCGGCATACACATTGCGGGAGCGCGCAGGGGCACGCCACAAGCACGAGTATGTGCTTCCAAAAAGAGCAGACTGCGCTCGCACCACTCCTGGGCTCACCTCCTGCTCCCCCTCTCTCTCTCACGCGCGCTCCCAGGACAGTACTCACGCAAGCACGAGTGTGCTTCAAAACAGCTGCTCCGGGCGGCGGTTTGTTTTTTCTGACCTCCAAAGCCGTCTCCTATCAGGAGGCGGCGATGGCTCGTTTTTATTATTTTGCAATTGATTTTATTTTGTTTTAATGGTATGGCGCTGTAAATAGCTTTTTCCTATTCTGCAATTCTATGCCCAGCCCACTCTGTGCCCCGCTCCGTCCGTCATTCGAACCATTTACTGCTCAGTGCCCCCGGGGTAATCCTCAGCCCGAGCTCTCCAATATAGCCTTGTAGTCTAGTCTTGGGACTGACACGTAATGGCTTAACTTCCCGACAGGCTTGCACCACTTGATAGGAGCACCCGGCCGAGGCAGAGGGTCGGCCTGCCCTGAAGCACTCTTCCTCTGAGAGGACTCCGACTCGGTCATGGATTTGTTGTGACCCCCGCTAAGCGTTTCTCCCGCATGGCGCCACTGGATCCTGCTCGGGACCGTGCTTTTCTTTAGGATATGCCCATGCAATTACGAGATGACCTTATTTTTTCCAGCGGTCGACACCCCTTCGCTCGCCACACCGGGCTAGTTGATACTACCGCTTTTCACATTCCACGCGGTAACATTGACTGATTGCAAGCATTACTTAATAGAATTTTGTTGCGCTACTTACAGCGAGACTATTCTCTACATAATGGCACATTCTTGATGCTCATTTGGCTTTTCCTCCTTCACGGTGGCCCATATTTACGTGCATGGAGCTTGATATGGTGATTTTTAATTCTTCCTTCTTTATGGCCCATAATTAACGCATATTGATTTCACTTCCTCAATCATTAGTGGACCTACTTATTGTGAAGCGATTTCTACATGCAGTGATTCTCACATGGCGCTTCTTTACTTGTAGAATCCACTATCCCTTAGTGGATCCTCCGAGCAACTACCTGGGTGGCTCATCCCTGGCACCCTTAATTTTTGCGTACTTCCTACCTCTGGGTGAGTCCCTACGCCATTTAATGGACCCGTACACACACGTGCTTCCCCCACCCCCTCTCTCTCTCTACTCTCTCTCTCTCTCTCTCTACCTCTCTCTCTCTACCTCTCCCTCTCTCCCTCTTTCTCTCTCCACCTCTCTCTCCACCTCTCTCTCTACCTCTCCCTGTACCCCTCTCCCTCTCTCTCCACCTCTCCCTCTACCCCTCTCCCTCTCTTTCTCTCTCCACCTCTCTCTACCCCTCTTTCTCTCTCCACCTCTCTCCCTCTTTCTCTCTCCACCTCTCTACCAATGTTCCCTCTAATTTTTTTCCTCTATGTGCGGCAGTGTAAGGTCTCTGTGCGCTGCAACCAAAGCTATGTGCGCCAGGAACCAGACCGCGCGTGTGCGCTGCAATTAACATGAATACTCCAGCCCTGCCAAGTAGCACGCATTAGGCGTGGTCCGCAACACCGCACTAAAATGCATTAATCACGCATTTTTAGCACCTTGACAATGCCTGTGTTATAGGAGTCAGTGATCCTGAGTGTTGGGGCTGAATTTACAGCAGTGCAGCAAGTGTTGGGCATACGGTGCTATAGGTGGGACACTGGAGAATGGAACGAGGAGCTTCCTGCTTGCGTCATTGTTTCAAGTAAGCATTTCACGTGCTGTCCGATTACTCAGCTCTGATGTTGTGAGGCCGAGCGTGGGAAGCGATGTACTGCGCATGTCTGCCTTGGAGAGGGTTACTGGTGAACGCTGCACGCACTCACAGGTAAAAGCATGTGACTTGCGCACGAGCCCCCAGTAGCCCTGTCTGGCGTCAGGCACTGACAGGTGTGCGTTGGCGCATGCGCCCCACGGATCCCAGGTCCAACGTGAGGGGAGGGCGCGGCTCGCGCCCACAGGCCGTGCACCAGCAGCAGCTCAGGTGTGAACAGGTAACCTCGGAAAGCAGGCTTCCACCTGTTAGGGGCCAATGTAAGGGCTCCTGCATGCACAGGAACAATGAGGGGAATGCAGGTTTGTAAAGAAAGGTTCAACTTTAAATACAACAATATGTGCATCCACAGGAATGCTGAGGGGGATATGCAGATTTGTAAAGCGTTGTACTTTAAATACAACAATATGTGCAAGCAGAGGAACGTCTGAATGTCGGGGTTCGTCTATGCACAGTATAATGCCATAGCAGACCGGGGAAGGGGATACACAGCAGAACTGAAGCATTGCACGTGCGCAGCTTGTTTGCTGCTGTGTGTCTTCTTTATGCTGAAGGCCCAGAGCTGCCCTGCTCAGCGATGCTGCATGTGACTCCTCACTATGGCCTAGGCCGTTAGCAACACCGGAGTATGGCAGTGCAACAATAGGAATTTATAGGATTAAAGCAGAGGAGATGAGGGTGAGGCCTGATGTCTCATGCTCCCACCCACAGATCCCAGAGAAGGCGCTTTCAGCCTGCCACTCCACTGCACTTGTGTGGTGTGTGTTTCTGTCAGTCTCAGTGCTGTGCGTCCTCCCCACCCCCTTTTGGCCGGGCATTCTTCGGTGCCTTGTCTCGCCAGTGTGCATAGTCACAGGTGATGCCGAGATCTGCACAAGGAGGTGTGCCGGGGCCCCAATGTAAAGAGTAAAATAACACCCACAGCTGGCGCTGAGCCCGTCCCAGCCCTGTGTGCTGGTGTCACTGCACCTGCTGCACCTCTGGTAGCTCTGCCCCAACATAAATACAGTAAATGTTCCCATTTTCGCGACACCTATGCACCGCCTGCACTTCGAGGAGCTATCCTTCTCTGGCAAATAAGACCAGCCTCTCTCTGATACCTCCCTGTCCAGAGCTGACAGGGACTCCGAGTTATCACAGAGTTGTTCTTCTCTGGTGAAGGAGGGGGCTGCACAGGACAAGCAGGGCACACACTGCAAAAAAGATCCTCACAGGACCCGGGCGGGATCTGTGTGCCAATTCCACTTGCTGGTGAACGGGAGCCCTCCCGAACCCCACAGACACTTGCTGCTCCCGGGATGTGCTGTGTGCACGCAAAATATTGGACACTGCGCGCTCGGGGTGACTTCAGTGCGCGGGCGCGCTCGCACGTTAAAGGGAACAGTGGTTGCAATACAGCAAAAGGTTTTATAATTGTCTTCAGGGGTGCAGTGCAAAAGCCTGCTTGGAGAGATATCTTCAGATTTCTTGAATTTCAGAAATTTTTATTTTCTACAGCGGGATAATGAATCATGTTCCAAATGAACATGGGATGATCCACAACCAAACACATGTAGCAGCTGTTTGCCAAAAATGACACACCCTTTTCCACCTTTTTAAACTTATTTGTCTGTTTCTATTATAGAAGCCTTCTTACTGGTTGCGTGAGCTTACCCGCACAGTTCATAAAAAAAAGCAGAGCATTCACTGTCAGTTCAATAATCTTCTTTAGTGCATAAATAATACTTAAAAGAACATGCTTGTCTAACATTCCAAGAAGTTTAACCTGGAAGATGCTATGTTCCAAAGAGCTAGGTTTTATTCACTGCGATGTATCCAAGATGTCAAATCGTACAGTTTCATTTGTCTGTAGGTTCCAAGTACTAAAAAAAAAAAACTGTTTCTGTTTAAAAAAAAAAGAAAGAAAAAAAAATCGTTCATGGTTAAGTCGAGCACAGTTTTCATTTATCAATAGTTTTTGTAATTGTAGGCTGTCCGAATATTCTCCTGTGAGCGTTACTATTGTCTTCAAAATAGCAGGTGCTCTCGTCTTCCTAGTGTAATCGTCTTACTTCTGATCCCTCTTTTAAATTACATTATTTTAAAGAATTAATCAATTTTTTTTAATAGGGCTGTATTTTACCTAAATGAGCAGAAACCGACCAGAAGCTATTACTGAGAAGCGCTGCTTAGCGTGGTGAATGCACCTATTTTTTCTCTCCATGGCGATCTTTTGCTGAACAAGGATAGTTTGGTCCAACTTTCATAAATAAAATGCTCTGTGTCATTGTGGCAACCTAGTCTTGTGAAAGTTAAACCATGCGCAGGACTTGCAACCGGTTTTTACCGGGGTTGGAATAATTATTCCCCGCAGCTGTGCACTATTAAAAGAAATACAGAGTCTCCAACACGACGTGTGCTTTCAGAGTCTGAAAGCACACGTCCTGCTTTAGATTTGCTGCATTCCTTTTCTTAATAGTGCGTAGCTGCGGGGCTGATTGAGGGCCTTTGAGATAGTATTCATGTTAATTGCAGCGCATGACGGGGCTGCGATTAACACGAATACTTTCACAAAGGCCCTCAATCAGCCCCGCAGTTACGCACTATTAAGGAAAGAAATTGAGCAAGTGCCAATTCCACTTGCTGGTGAACGGGAGCCCTCCCGAACCCCACAGACACTTGCTGCTCCCGGGATGTGCTGTGTGCGCGCAAAATATTGGACACTGCGCGCTCGGGGTGACTTCAGTGCGCGGGCGCGCGCGCGCACGTTAAAGGGAACAGTGCTCTCTACCCCTCTCCCTCCACCTCTCTACCCCTCTCCCTCTCTTTCTCTCTCCCTACCTCTCTCCACCTCTCCCTCTCTTTCTCTCTCCCTCTCTCTCCACCTCTCTCTACCCCTCTCCCTCTCCACCTCTCTCTACCTCTCCCTCTACCCCTCTCTCTCTTTCTCTCTCCACCTCTCTCTACCCCTCTCCCTCTCAACCTCTCTCTACCTCTCCCTCTACCCCTCTCCCTCTTTCTCTCTCCACCTCTCTACCCCTCTCCCTCCACCTCTCTACCCCTCTCCCTCTCTCTCTCCACCTCTCTACCCCTCTCCCTCTCTCTCCACCTCTCTACCCCTCTCTCTCTCTACCCCTCTCCCTCCACCTCTCTACCCCTCTCCCTCTCTTTCTCTCCACCTCTACCCCTCTCCCTCCACCTCTCTCTACCCCTCTCCCTCTTTCTCTCTCTACCTCTCTCCACCTCTCTCCACCTCTCTCCCTACCTCTCTCCACCTCTCTCTACCCCTCTCCACCTCTCTCTACCCCTCTCCACCTCTTTCTCTCTCCACCTCCCTCTACCCCTCTCCCTCTCTCTACCCCTCTCCCTCTCTTTCTCTCTCCACCTCTCTCTACCCCCTCTCCCTCTCCACCTCTCTCTACCTCTCCCTCTACCCCGCTCCCTCTCTCCCTCTCCACCTCTCTCCACCTCTCTACCCCTCTCCCTCCACCTCTCTACCCCTCTCCCTCTCCACCTCTCTCCACCTCTCTACCCCTCTCCCTCCACCTCTCTACCCCTCTCCCTCTCTTTCTCTCTCCACCTCTCTACCCCTCTCCCTCCACCTCTCTACCCCTCTCCCTCTCTTTCTCTCTCCACCTCTCCACCCCTCTCCACCCCTCTACCCCTCTCCCTCCACCTCTCTACCCCTCTCCCTCTCTCTCTCTCCACCTCTACCCCTCTCCCTCCACCTCTCCACCTCTCTCCACACACACCCACCTCTCTACACACACCCACACCCACCTCTCTACACACACACCCACCTCTCTACACACACACCCACCTCTACACACACACCCACCTCTACACACACACCCACCTCTCTACACACACACCCACCTCTACACACACACCCACCTCTCTACACACACACACACACCTCTCTACACACACCTCTCTCTCTACACACACCTCTCTCTCTCTCTACACACACCTCTCTCTCTCTCTACACACCTCTCTCTCTCTCTACACACCTCTCTCTCTCTCTACACACCTCTCTCTCTCTCTACACACCTCTCTCTCTCTCTACACACCTCTCTACACACCTCTCTCTACACACCTCTCTACACACCTCTCTACACACCTCTCTACACACCTCTCTACACACCTCTCTCTACACACCTCTCTACACACCTCTCTACACACCTCTCTACACACCTCTCTACACACCTCTCTCTCTCTCTACACACCTCTCTACACACCTCTCTCTACACACCTCTCTACACACCTCTCTACACACCTCTCTCTACACACCTCTCTCTCTCCCTCTACACACCTCTCTCTCTCTATACACACCTCTCTCTCTCTATACACACCTCTCTCTCTCTACACACCTCTCTCTCTCTCTCTACACACCTCTCTCTACACACCTCTCTCTCTCCCTCTACACACCTCTCTCTCCCTCTACACACCTCTCTCTCTCCCTCTACACACCTCTCTCTCTCCCTCTACACACCTCTCTCTCTCCCTCTACACACCTCTCTCTCTCTCTCTACACACCTCTCTCTCTCTCTCTACACACCTCTCTCTCTCTCTCTACACACCTCTCTCTCTCTACCTCTAAGTGGCAGCCGGAGCCTGATAGCACTGCTTGTCCTTTAAAAAAAAAACAAGCAGTGGCACAGCCAATAGGTCTCGCCTTTGGGACCTTATACGTGTTTAGTTATCCAGTACAATATCCTTGGTGCAACAACATCAAGTGTTGCATGGCTAAACACTTATAAGGTCCCAAAGGCGAGACCTATTGGCTATGCCAATGCTCATTATGTGAGGTACAGGGTAATGGAGGTGATCTGACCTGCTCACCGGCATTTTCTCTCGGTTGCCAGGTTGCTGACTGTGTCCACGAAAAAACTCATTGGGAACATTTGAAATGAGGAGGTAGAGCACTGCCAAGAATATTTAAAGTAAGCAAGCAATGGTATATACAGAACCATCTACTAGAGGTCAAAGTAGAGGAAAGCTCTCCATGTCATATAATCAGCCAGACTAACACCTGTTCTTTCCGCTGTATGTCTAGACATGGCAGCATAGCATCTACCCTTAATACCTCTTTGAGAGGAGCGGCTACAGGAGCGTATGCTGAACAATGCTATACCAAAGATGAAATGGCTATTTGCTTTTAAAACAGGACTCTACTCAGGAGTCGGAAACAAATGGAGCAGATTCTGCAAGTTCAAATTGCTATATTAGTTCATGCATGCATACGTGAGACAAATCATGGCAGTCCCTCAATCAGAAGAGGTGAATGCTTCTGCAGTCAGTTTACTACTCTGGCATGTCAAAAAAATGAAAAAAAGGATTCGGTCGATGAAAACATTTAGATGGAGCCATAAGCTCTCTGAGCAACCCGGCAGTAGTCGGAAAGCGCGCGGCTCCACCGTTTGTTGCACACTGTTAAGAATCAATTTTAAAGCCAGAAAAATACTAGTCAAATAGCTTATTAAGTTACTGAACTTTCTCGGGGGGGAGCACATGCCTGTATTTACTCTTAGCTCTTGGCAGTGCTTTGCCAGGTACAGCAGATGGTCTGACGTAGTTTATTGACGTGCTTCGTTTTTTACCAATCCCCAGCCGCCTCACTGCTAAAAAAACGCAGCTTAGCTGGGATTTGGGAAGAATATATCACTGCATTTAGATTGCATTTACAACAGCCTGCCAGCAGCTGTTTTGGTCCTACAACAGAGCTACTTCCGTAATGGATGGGTTTCATAAGAACTACACCAGGCTAGCTGTGCACAGTGCTGAAATAAAGTGCACAATTTAGCTTAAATCGTGTTGTATGTAGATTAAAAGGATTTCAAATGTATAGCTACAAAGGGTTATTTGATTACTGTGATTAAATGTCACACTGTGCGTCTTGAAGATATGCCAACATGAGGTCTGCTGTGCAGGCTTGTGACAATCACAGAAAATTTCAGAATCGTTATATATGTCTTCATGCCACATGTATTCTCTTGACTTGGACAAGTGTAACAAACAATGGATCAATGAATGAAATGTCATGATGACTGATGAACTGCTCAGAATTGAGGGCCATCATCAATAGATGTCAAGTACTATTGGGCAAGCTTAGTTTGGTTTCTGCAAACTCTTCGCCTGCTTGGATGCGCTGTGAATAGGGCAGGTAAAGAAGGTGCAAAAATGAATGGTTAAAACTCTGGGGTGGACCTCTGCTTGCTGCATACAGAAGAAAGATGGCCAAGCATTAGTGGTTACTCTTGCCAAACACTGGGTTATCACTTGTGAATCACCACAGATATTGTACCCTGGCTGTCCATTTGTGTTAGGGCGTCTGCCAAAGTTCTAGGAGACAATGGCAACCTACCCTCTAAGGACGCACTCATGCAGAAGTGCTAGAAAAGATATTCATTGGACACTAGTCTATCTGGTCCTACGTCCTACAGGCCCAGAGTGGCCTCGAGTGAACAGGTGATGGTGCCAAGGATGCTCCAAGAAGGACTCCAGTTTAGACTTGAAGACAATGCTCACATGACATGTGGGTAAGCACACTTCCAAATATCCTACAATTCCGAACATCCCATCCCACTTGATCAGTAACGCAACAACCAGCTGTGCTGCCCAGGACACTGCCCACACTATCCCCGAGTAGCAGTCCTGGAAACAAACAAACAGCTGGAGCTCAGTGCTGAGAGCTTGCTTGCTTGAGCAATTGAGGATGCCACAAAAGCCAGTAAAGAGCTGTTCAGATCGTATGCAAAGACCGGCATTATACCAGAAAAACTCCAGTAGAACGGAGTTAGCCTTAACACATCATTTTATAGAGAAATGGTGTTCAGCAATTGGCTCGTTTAAAAACTAAGCGTAATATAATCAAGAATATGCCCGGCCTTGGACCATGCAACTGGGCCAGTAGGATAGGGATCATTCTCAATGTAGTCTCACAGAAAGCACTAAAGGATTCTCCCATCTCAAACTTCCCACCCCTCCTTCACTCCACACTACATAGATCTCTGCATACCACGTGCTCCCCACTGAACCGGAAATAAATGGCCTGGGATCCCAGGGAAGTTATTTAGTACCGTCTTCACAACATCGAAGACAAAACTGCTACATTAATTACAGTGACTGGAGTACTTTGGAGTCAGTGGCGGCTGGTGAAGTTTGGGAGTGGTGAGGCTGGACTTGGACTGGGAGGCACAGCATTATTTGGAAAGACAGTCGGAATTTCCTGTGTTTTTTTTTTTTTAATGGGATAAAATGATGCATTTCCAGCACAATTTCTTAAAATAAGAATAAAAAGCAACATAAGAAAGTGCCCCCAAATAAATAGTCCATAGTCCAGGTGTGATACAGTAGGCACCTAGACAATGGATCTCTACCAGTTAGTCGGAAGCAAACATATAATTTTATAAAGACGTTGAATATGAAAGAAGCAACTAGATGCCTCTCTTTGGATTTTAAAAGAAAAAGAGGGAAGTGTAAGCCGTGCAAAACACACTGGCCTGATGAAGTGACTGTTTACATTTTCCTTTATTCCAACTGTTGTCCTGGAATTAAATGCTTTTGTTCCAGTCTGAACAGCCTTCTCAGTTCATATGAAATGGAGGGATACGTGCGTTTACAGGGCAGCGTGTAAAATTCACAGCCCATCCTGCTGCTGCTGCTATGGATTTAAGGAAGGATTTTTTGGTGTCTGTTCCCTTAGCATCCTGAGATTTCCAGCAGGAGTTAGGACAACTTTCTCTTCCTATACACAGATCCCCAGAAGTCTGACAGCCCTTAGTAAGGTGACCCAGAATCCCCTTTGTATTGTCTACATGCACCGGCAGGCTACCTAAAGGGATTTGTGTCTGAATAACATCTAGGTGGATTAGATGCAGAGGTTGTTGTTGGTCACGGAGGCAGGCCTGCAGTTACTGTTTGTGAAATCCTATTCCTATCGAGCTGGTGCTAGGAGCTGTGATGTGATGCTGAGCTGATCAGGGCAGGCCCGATGCGAACTGATACTGGAATTAGATTGCAGAATAATGCTGCTCTTCAGGACGGAGGGTCTAGGGGAGGCACAAGAAGAGATCATCCTACCTATGTATAAAGGTGCAGATTGTGAGACACTTTAATTGGGGCTCTCCTGTTTTCAGTAAAAATTCACAACTTCAGTTTGTAATCCAAAACTATGATAATTGAGGTGTGCGTGAATTGTCTTTGTATTTCACCACACACACACGACGTAGCATGCAGTTCAACAATGAAAGCTTCACGCTAGAAAAGAGAGCTTTGTGTACTGGCTGTAATGACAGTTACAGATACTGCCTTGGAGTGCACATGACTATAAATAAGCATGACTTGAAGTCTCTGCAAAAGATCAAAGGACATACATACTTGTTAATTAGGGTCAAATGACACGGAACAAAACCTCTCTCCTGGTGGTCCATGTTTGAGGACTGGGAGCACCGTCTGCCACTAAACACATTGTTTATTGCATTCTCCATTCAGGGTCGGCCCTAGGCATGGGCAGTGTGGGCAGCTGCCCAGGTCCTCGCCCTCAGCCCACCAGCACGGGGCCCCGCACCAGTTCAACACACCACCTGCCCTCTTGTACTCCTGCCAATTTAATTGATTGAAAGAAAGGCGTCTCTTTGCAATTGGGCCCGCGAGAGGAGGGGCCCTCCCCGGGCCTCTTAGGGATGGTGTCCCAGTTGCAAGGAGACACATTGTGCAGGTTTGTCCTGCAATTAGGCCTCCTGCCCGACTGCCCATTCAGAGACACTGCGGGACACCCATTGTCAGCACTTTAGCGCCCCACAGGTTTAACTCTCAACCCCCCAAGCAATTCGCACACCTTCAGCTCAAAATGGCCTGTAAAAGAGGTGCTTGTGGGTGGCTGAGAGGAGGAGCTGTGGCCCAGGAGAAGTCTGAACAAAGCAGCTTCTGGGGCCCTGAATAGGTCACGTATGCAAATTAGAGGGGCCTCGCACATTTTCCCTTTCGGTCCAGGGCCCCAAAAATCCTAGAACCGGCCCGGTCTCCATTCATCATAAAAATAACAATCAGGTAAAAGCAAACACCCGATTCAGTGACTGATGACCAGATTCTCGGTTCATGCCAAAGTGTCACTGGAAGAACCGCGACGGCAATCCCCTTTTAAGTAAATGTAGGGAAGCTTTTCTGGGACAATGTGTCGCCTTGCTAGAGTGAATCCCAAAAAGTCAGAGCGATTTAGCTGGATGGGAAGGTGGCGATGCTTCTATTGAAAGTAGTAGCTAAAAGGTAAGTCTGGATTCCCCCCCCCCCCCCTTCCGAGTCCAACCCCACAAATCCCTGTAAGGTCATGGCTGCCCTCTGATTGATGGGGGACCATAAGTCAGGGCCATACAGTCACCTACAAGACTGGTTCCTGTCCTCCACTCTGCCCAGCCATGGACTCGCCTTTAATTGAATGCCTTCTTGCAATCCTCCGTGCCGTCTGCCCTGCCAGAAGTGTGCATTGTCTTTTTTGCGGTTCTATGTTGCATGAACTCGTTCCCAACTTAGGTTTTGGAGAGCTTTACATTAGCGCACGTTACATTACACACGGGGAGATGAAGTGATCTGCCCAGAATCACAGGATGTTGAGCGACCTGCGCCAAGACTTGTACACGGTTACTCAGTCTTCTGCATGTGGTACAGAGTAACTCTTGGAGTGTAAGGAAGAAAAGCCAACTAACGGGGCTCCACTATCATGCAGACAGCCACAGTGTGACAGGCCCCGGCTCTCAACCTCTCTGACTGAGCTCTCACCTGCCTTCCACCTACAAAGAGGATGTGTGGAGCCCCGTTAGTTGTTTTTTCTTTCAGAAACTCCAGGAGTCTTGCTGCTTTGCTCTTTTTTCCCCCCACTGGCCTGCCTCGGCCCATACATTACAAACAACTCCCCTCGCTGTCCTCGCAGTAAGAACTCAGTTAACCCCACACCTGTCCTCCTACACAATACTAGTGCCTACACCCTTACACCCTCCCTAAAACTCGAACGGTGGAATCTCTATTCTGGATATGCTGGCGGAGAAATAGAATACCGGGTTGTCAATTGACCAATATGTTTAGTGTGTGCTTTTGCAGTAAATGGTTTCATTTACGGAAGCACCAGTACTCTTACAATAAAATATTTCACACAGCGGTGTGCGTGATGAATAACTAATGTACTGAAAAGCTGAGATGTACCGGCAGTGTGCACCACCTTCGCTCCATGCCGCCAGGTCCCCGGGCCTACTTCTGGCTGCCAGTCAGTGACTCTGAAAGTCAATCACACCTCAAATGGCCTCCCTCATAAAGTGCAGAGCGGGAAGATAACACTTCAAGCCTGCGCAGTGTGTCTTCAAGAGGCCTGATCATAACCTGCGCAGACTCACTTTCTCGACTTTACTCCTGCCTGCAGCCTCTACCCCACCCTTTCCCAACTCGTCACAGGGAGGGACCCACGACCCACCCCCCTGTGACGAGTTGGGCAAGGGTGGGGTGACCATGCTCTCCACTCCCTGACTGACGTGAAGCCCCAGCATTACAGGGCTTCAGTCTAAAAGGCCCAGGGCTAATTTCACCCTCATGTCATCAGGGGGTGGAGACTGGACCTCGAGGCTCTTGCGTTGCCGAGCTAATGACCTCACAGGCCTCAGGGTTGTGAGATCGCCAGCCCTGCAAATACTTGAGTCTTGAGTCGGCCCAGGCCCTGGGCAGCAGGTGTAATGCATCACTTTACATCAACGCCACTACAGACTGCAGTATCATTACACCGTGAGTGGCAGCCTCTGACCCCCAGCTATAAGAAAGATGTAAGAAGAATGCATGCTGCAATTAATTAAAATAGCAAACACATTTAGACTTTGCTTTTACTTAAGTAATGGGGCAAAAGTAAAGAGGGCGGAGCCCCGACGACAATCCGCCACTGTTGGAGTGCTGACCGGATACGGTTATAAATATTACGCTTTTTTCTATTCTGGGTATTCCCTTGCTTGGCATGGTGCCTGCGTACTTCGTGCCAGGAGGCCTAGAATACCGAAACATCCAGAAAACATTTCAATACTGCCTAGAATTCCCCAGCAATACCCCACCTTACTCTGTACTTTCTGTTAATCTTGAGATATTCAGACTCATAACTTCTGCCCCGCTCTAAAAGATTAAGGCTGCATCAGTGCATCGACAAAATCATACGAGGATTGCATAAATCAAACACTGTTTTAAAACACAGGGCCTAAGGAATACTCATAAAGCATATTAATCTGGGTAGGCACTAAAATAAAATTAGAAAAGAAATATGTAAAAGACAGTAAAAAGTTAGTTAAAAAAAAAAAAAAAAGGGAACATGGCATGGTAGTGTAGCCACCAACTCAGCCAGGCGCTGCTTGTGACGCTAATTGCCATTAAGGTTGAGATTAATAGTATTCCTTTTTTGGGTAGAGAGGTAGCCATCAATGGTTGAGAAAAAATCCATTTATTTCAAAACGAGACTGATATACAAGGGTTTCTGGATACTTACAATGAGGTAACAAGTGACTGGAGAGGTGGTCTGACCTCGCACAACACTGCTACACTGAGCAGAGAGACAGCTTTGTTAAGAATGAAAAGCCCTGCTCTGTTTGTTCATAACCCTAACCAAGAAAGAAGCATAAACCACTAATCTCGCCCGCGGTGTTGTCTCTGAAAGGAACCTATAGTAAATTCCTTTCCAGCACAGCATCGACCTCCAGGACTTGCCCACACATTTCCCCCGCCAAGTCAATAAAATGAGCAACAGTCAATGAAACAAAAGTCAATTAAACATTAAGGTTCGACAAAGAACTCAAATGGAGGCATACAAGGAACCTTAACAAGGAAGAAAACATTAGTCCTAAAGGGACTTTCATATATAATAAATGTTTGCCAAATCTGCTGAACTCTAGACAGTGTGGAACAGAAATAAGCCTGGTTTCTCTGTTGAAGACTGCATAAAGCTTGAGCTGCGATCAATAATAATTTTCTTTTTTTTAGTGGGGAATCCCACTGTTGAAAATGAATAGTTTAATTTGATGTCTGATGTGGCAGATCGCACAAGAAAGCCACTAGACATTTGGACAGACAATAAAAGACATGCCTTCTCTGCAATGACAAGCTGCTAGCCTCTGGACTAATGATAGTTTTCCTCTATAAGGGATGGACAAATATTCTATTCTTCTTTAGTCATGTGAATGCATGTCTCTCTAAGGTCCCCTTAACTTTAGTGCTGGCCATCTGTCCCTTCACACTTTGGGGCACACACTTTGACCAACAACCCAACACTTCTATAATAGGCGTAAACAATACTGCACCTTCTCAAGATTTCAATAATTTTTGAATACTGGAATAACTTCCTTCTCGAGAGCGGTCTCTCTTCAGCACTTTATTAGTAGCCATCAAACACAATGTCCTTCAATTTGAAGTGTCTCCGCTTCTCCCACAAAGAAGAAAAGACCTTTAAGCCAAGTGTTTCTCAACACAGGAACACATGTTCCTTGCATCACAAGACAAAACACATGCTTCAATGATGTTTATCTTCCTTTGCCGATTAGAAATAACCTCCCTGAGAAGATCTGTGGTAAAGTCCCTTCTCTCAGACTGCAGCAAGAAGCTGAAACTAGGCATTTTCCTTTTGGAAGACCCGTCAGGATTTTGAAAATGGCACAAAAATGCACAATTTTGTGCCTGAAGCAAAAGGAAAATGCTACTTACCAGTATGCATCTGTTCTTGGCATGTAGAGCTGCAGATCCACACACTGTGCATAGATCGCCATCTTGTGTTGGGCCCGGATGTTTGCACTTTGTTGTTGTATTGGAAAGTCTTTGGAAGTCACGAGATAGGCGACTCCTCCTTTGGACAATAGTGCACATGGACATCGACTCCATCTTCAGATTGTTTTTTCGCCAAGAAGGGAAATGGAGTTTGTGAGAAACAGAAAGAGATGTCCATGTATGTTGTATCTAATTAAGATAATACTGGAACAGATAAAGGTAGCCGGGGAGGTGGGTGGGCGTGTGTGGATCTGCAGCTCTACAGGCCAAGAACAGATGCATACTGGTAAGTAGCATTTTCCGTTCAAGGCATATGAGCTGCAGATCGACACACTGTGCATAGATTGCATAGCAGTATCCTCCTTTAGCGGCGACCACCAGTATCTGTTGCAGTGGTTTGAAATAGTGTTTTGAGTACAGCCTGGCCCACAGAAGCTTGTTGTTTTGCTTGCACATCTACACAATAGTATTTTGTGAATGTGTGCGGTGTAGACCATGTAGCTGCTTTGCAGATGTCATCTAAGGGAATGTTCCCTAAAAATGCCATGGAAGCCCCTATTTTGCGGTAGAGTGGGCTTTAGGGGGAATAGATAGTGTACGCTTTGCTTTATGATAGCAAATTTGTATACATTTGACAATCCACCTTGCAATGCCAGATTTTGATATAGGATTGCCTTTATGTGGTGGTGAGAAGGATACAAAAAGCTGTTTTGTGAAAAGGTTTTGTTCTGTCAATGTAGTAAAGGAGTGCTCTTTTGACGTCTAGAGTATGAAGAGCTCTCTCTGCTACTGTTTGTGGTTGTGAGAAGAATACTGGCAACTCAACAGATTGGTTGAGGTGGAAGGGAGAAATCACTTTAGGAAGGAATTTGGGATTTGTTCTGAGAACCACTTTATTATGATGCAGTTGTAAAAATGGTTCTTGAATAGTTGGTGCCTGTAACTCACTGACTCTCCTGAGAGATGTGATGGCTACAAGGAAAGCAACCTTCCATGTAAGAAATTGGAGCTCACATTTATGTAGAGGTTCGAATGGAGGGCCCATTAATCTAGTGAGGACGATGTTTAGATTCCACACTGGAGAGGGTGGTACCCTGGGAGGAATTATTCTTTTGAGGCCTTCCATAAATGCTTTGATGGCTGGTATCCTGAACAATGACAAATGTCTATTTTGTAGGTAAGCTGCTATAGCAGCGAGATGTAATCTAATGGATGTGTATGCTAGATTACATCTTTGAAGATGCAGCAGGTAACATATGATGTGTTGAATGGACGCATCTAGAGGATTGATGGGGTTATTGGTACAGTATAACAAATCTTTTCCACTTGGCCGCATAGCAGGCTCTAGTGGTGGGGCGCCTAGCCTCTTTGATAACGTTCATACAATCAGGTGGGAGATTGAGGTAACCAAATTCTAGGACTTCAGGAGCCAGATCGCTAGATTGAGCTGTGTTGGATCTGGATGCCTGATCTCTCCATGGTTCTGTGTTAACAGATGTGGGGAGAGGCGTAGTTTTTGGTGTGGGACTATGGATAGTTCCAGCAATGTTGTGAACCATGGTTGTCTGGCCCATGTTGGAGCAACTAGAATCAGTGTTAGTGACTGCTGTTGTAGTATGCGCACCACTAATGGAATGAGTGGGAGAGGCGGAAAAGCGTACGCAAATTTGCCTGACCAATTCATCCATATCGCATTGCCTTTGGACAATGGGTGTGGATATCTGGCGGCGAAGCTTGGGCATTTTGTGTTGTGATGTGTGGCGAACAGATCTATGTCTGGATGCCCCCACATTTGGAAAAACGGTTGAAGAACCTGTGGGTGAAGTTCCCACTCGTGAATCTGTTGTGTTTGACGACTTAACAGATCCGCCATCTGGTTTTGAATTCCTGGAAGATGTTGGGCTAACAGGAATATGTTTTGAGGAATAGCCCATCTCCATATGGTCTGAGCTAGTTGAGAGAGCTGCAGAGAGTGCGTCCCCCCCTGTTTTTGTAAATAATACATTGCTGTGACATTGTCCGTCCGGACTAACACAGCTTTGTGTGATATGTGTTTCTGGAATGATTTTAGTGCCAGAAAGATTGCTAGTAACTCCAAATGATTGATGTGGAGTAGTTTTTGTTGAGGTGTCCACACGCCCTGTATGGTGTGATGTAAAAGATGAGCTCCCCATCCGGTGAGCGATGCGTCTGCGGTTAATACAATCTGTGGAACTGGCTCTAGGAACGGCCGCCCTTTGGAAAGGTTTTGGGTGTTCCACCACTGCAGAGAGCGATGTGTGCGGCCGTCCACCAACACCAGATCTGTTAGCTGACCTAGAGCCTGGTTCCACTGACGTGCCAAGCATTCTTGTAAGGGGCGCATCTGGAGTCTGGCATGCAGGACTATGAATATGCAAGAGGCCCTCATCCCTATTAGTTGCATAAACACCCGAGCTGGAAGGGAGTGCTGCGGCTGGAATCTTGTTATAAGGGCTTGCATGCTTGCTATCCTGGCTGGGTTGGGGTATGCAAGGCCTTTTGAGGTGTCCATTGTGGCACCGAGATATTGCTGGGAGGGTTGGAGGGGAGACTTTGTGAGGTTTATTGTGAACCCCAAGTCGTGAAGTAGTTGTATTGTGGTGTGTGTGTGATTTACACACTGGGTATGTGACTTGGCTTTTATGAGCCAGTCGTCCAAGTATGGGAAGACGTGAATTTGCTGTCTTCTTAAGTGGGCTGCTACGACTGCCAGACATTTTGTGAAGACCCTGGGTGCTGTGGTAACTCCGAACGGGAGTACCTTGAACTGATAATGTTGACCGTCCACTACAAATCGAAGATATTTTTTGTAGGCGGGGTGAATGGGAATGTGGAAGTAGGCGTCCTTGAGATCTAAGGTGGCAAGGAAATCGCCTTGTTTGAGTAGAGGAAGGTCTTGTTGAAGAGTGACCATATGGAAATGGTCTGACTGTATGTAGAGGTTTAATGGTCTGAGGTCGAGAATGGGCCTCAGGGTTCCGTCCTTCTTTGGTATGAGAAAATACAGGGAGTAGACCCCTGTGTGTTGCTGATGCAGGGGAACTGGTTCTATTGCATGTTTTTGTAGGAGGGAAAGTACTTGTTTGAGAAGCGTTAAATGGTCTGCTGACATTGGACGCTGTCTGGGTGGTATGTTTGGAGGAGTTGAAGTGAGTTCCAGGCAATAACCGGATTGGATGATTTGTCTCACCCACCTGTCCGTGGTAATGGTGTGCCAGACAGGTAGGAACTGTAGTAATCTTCCCCCGACCGGAGTGGAATGGTCTGGGGGGAGCGGAGGGAAGTCATTGTTTGGAGGTGGAGGCAGTACGGGTATTGACGGTTTTGCCTCTACCTTTGTTATTATTACCTCTGTAGCCTCCTCTGTAATAGCCTCTGGTAGTGGAGGTCTGGGTGGGACTTTTATAGGACGTGGAGGAGTTGTCCGTGGTAAAGCCTCTAGAGGCGCCCCTATAAGAGGAGCGACGAAAGGAACTTCTGGGAGTTTGGGATTGTAATGCTTCCATTGATTTGGCGGTGTCGGTATCTTTTTTCATCTTTTCTAAAGATGAATCCACAGTAGGGCCAAATAAATGTTGTTGGTCAAACGGCTGATTTAATATGGCAGTTTGGACTTCGGGTTTGAACCCTGAGATATGGAGCCATGCATGTCTACGTAAGAGGACACTGGTATTGATGGCCCGTGAAGCTGTGTCTGCGGCATCTAGAGCGCAGCGAATGGAGGTGTTTGTTATGGTTTTGCCTCCCTGTATGAGATCATTGGCTCTTTGTTTGTATTGATCTGGAAGGTGTTGTAGTAGGGTCTCTAGTTCATCATAATGTGCCCTATCGTACCTAGCCAGTAACGCCTGTGTGTTGGCAATTCGCCAAATATTAGCTGCCTGGGACGCCGTTCTTTTACCGGATGCGTCCAGGAGCTTTGACTCCTTATCAGGAGGTGGAGCATCGCCTGAGGTTTGGGAGTTAGCCCTTTTCCTGGCGTTGGAAACGACTAGGGAATCCAAGGGAAGTTGCCCTTTGATGTAAACAGGGTCAGCTGGGGCAGACTTATATTTCTTTTCCACCCTGGTGGTTAATGACTCTAGCCCTGACAGGATCTTTGAAGACTTCAGGAGCGTGCTTGATTACCCCTTTAAGCATTGGGAGAATAGAAGTGGAACTTTGAGATGGTGCAAAAGTGTCCAGAAGAAAGTCTTCCTCTATAGGGTCTGTATGTAGATCTACACCGTGGTATTCTGCAGCTCCATGTATGAGCTGAGTGAACCCTATAGTGTCCTCTGGAGTGGACGGTCTAGATGGGTAGACCTCATCTTGTGGCGTATCGGGGACATCTGGTGTACCATAGTTGTCCCATGGGTCATTAGGAATATGAGGATGACTAGGCTCTCCTAAGGGTTGGTCATCACCTCCGTACTCCGAAGGGTCCTCATCATCCTGAGGTGGAGGAGATTCTGAGGGTACTGGAGCTGGAATAGGAGAGATGTGGTGTAGAGGAGGGGGTGGAGAAGAGATCCTAAAAGGGGAAGTGGCAATGTCTCTTTTTTTGAGAGGAAGTGGAGCTGGTGCAGGTTTGTCCAATTTCCTTTTTCTGTAAGGACTAACCGCAAGGCGACCTGTATCTGGGTCAATTTCCAGTATTTGTTGGGTTGGATCAGGCTGAGAAAGCTCTTCCTCTGAAGTGTGGTGCTTCGGCATTGATTTTTTTCGGTTCCAAAGATTTGTGTAGCACCAATTTTGGAGTTGTTTTGGAGTCTTTAGGTTTCGGAACGGGAGTTTATCGGTTCCGATGGGGTCTTCGGTACCGGTACTTTTTTCGGTTCCGAAGGTAGAGTTCCAGCTTTGGGAACTGGATGTTTACTCGATTCCGATGGTTTTTTCGGAGTCGAAGGTTCGGTGCTGCGTTTCGGTGCCGAATGCGCCGACGCCGAACCTGGCTTTGGTGCGGGTGTAGACTTGTCTTTTGGTTTCGGGGATGGGGTGTTGGCACCGAGGGTAGACTGGCTCGAGCCCGAGCGGCCTGAAGGCTTATTTATTGACTTCTTAGCCGAGCCCGAAGGCGGGGCGTGGGAAGTTTTGTCCCGGTGTGCACCTAGGCCCGAAGGTGGTACCGAAGCCTTTGCTGGAATGGATGATGGGGAGGGGTCGACGTCAGTACTTACGACCCGTTGCCCAGGAGTGATGTCTTCGACGTCGGAGTCATCGGCTTCGGAGGCGCTGACTAGGCCCTCTTCGAGTTGTTCCTGTTCCGGTACGTCGACGCCTTCCTGGAAGATGTCATCCGGTATGGATGTGGACGATCGAGCCATGTTTCTTCGGGCTCGACTATCCCGTATGGTTTTCCTCGAGCGGAAAGAGGCGCAAGCTGGACAGTCTCTGGCCTCGTGCTCGGGCGAAAGGCAGAGGTTACAAACCTCGTGGAGATCGGCGTGGGGAAACTTCGATCCACATTGAGGACACTTTTTAAAGGGAGTCCTTTCCATGAGCCAAAAGGCCCGGTGGCGCAGTTAGGCCCGAAGGCCTGCGTCGACGACTGGAATCGAAGAATCCGAGTTTGTAGAGATGCGCGTCGAAAAGGGGAATGCGATCGAAAACAATACCGACGAAAGGGTGAAGGATTGCGCGTCGAAAGTTAGAACGGTGTCGACACCGAACTGGAGCGCGACGAAACACATCCGAGCCCGATGGCGGAAAAAAACAATCTGAAGATGGAGTCGATGCCCATGCGCACTATTGTCCAAAGGAGGAGTCCCCTATCTCGTGACTTCCAAAGACTTTCCAATACAACAACAAAGAGCAAACATCCGGGCCCAACACCAGATGGCGATCTATGCACAGTGTGTCGATCTGCAGCTCATATGCCTCGAACATACAGTACGGAAAATGCTACTTACCAGTATGCATCTGTTCTTGGCATGTAGAGCTGTAGATTCGTATACTTGTGCATAGATCGCCATCTGGTGTTGGGCTCGGATGTTTGCACTTTGTTTTTGTCTTGGAAGAAGTCTTTGTAGTCACGAGGTAGTTGACTCCTCCTTAGGACGATAGTGCGCATGGGCATCGACTCCATCTCCAGATTGTTTTGCCATGGAGGGTTATGATGGAGTTAGTAAGAAATAGAAAAGGATGTCCATGTGTAATGTATCTAAGTAAGATAGTACTGGAACAGATAGAGGTATCCGGGGAGGCGTATACGAATCTACAGCTCTACATGCCAAGAACAGATGCATACTGGTAAGTAGCATTTTCCGTTCGAGGCATATGAGCTGTAGATCGTATACTTGTGCATAGACTATACAGCAGTTACCTCCTTAGCGGTGGCTACCTGCATCTGTTGCAGCGGTTTGAAAAAGTGTTCTTAATACAGCTTGGCCCACACTAGCTTGCTGTTTTGCTTGCACGTCTACACAATAGAGTTTTGTGAACGTGTGTGGTGTAGACCAAGTTGCTGCTTTGCAGATGTCATCTAGGGGAATGCTCCCTAAGAATGCCGTAGATGCCCCTAGTTTACGTGTGGAGTGAGCCCTGGGGGAATGGTTAAGGTGCGTTTGGCTTTAGTATAGCATATTTGGATGCATTTAAATCCCTGTTTTTGAGATAGGATTGCCTTTATGAGGTGGGGAGAAAGCCACAAAAAGTTGTTTAGTCTTTCTAAAAGATTTTGTTCTTTCAATGTAGTAAAGTATCGCTCTATCTACGTCTAGCGTGTGAAGAGCTCGTTCTGCTACTGAGTCAGGTAGAGGGAAAAACACTGGGATTTCTACAGACTGGTTAAGGTGGAAAGCAGAGACGACTTTAGGTAGAAATTTTGGGTTAGTCCTAAGAACCACTTTGTTATGATGGATTTGGAGAAATGGTTCTTGTATGATTAATGCCTGGAGTTTCCCGACTCTTCTGAGAGAGGTGATCGCAATCAGGAAAGCTACTATCCAGGTGAGAAATTGTAATTCGCATTTATGCATAGGTTCAAATGGGGGACCCATGAGTCTAGTAAGTACCACATTCAGATTCCATACTGGAGAGGGTGGAACTCTAGGTGGAATTATTCTTTTAAGTCCTTCCATAAATGCTTTGATAGCTGGTACCCTAAACAAAGACAAGTGTTGTCTGTTTTGGAGATAGGCTGCTATTGCAGCGAGATGTAGTCTAATGGATGTATACGCTAGGTTACATTGTTGTAGATGTAAAAGGTAACAGATGATGTTTTGAATAGAAGCATCTAGTGGGGTGATTTTGTTATTTGTACAGTAAATTACAAATCTTTTCCACTTTGCGGCATAGCAAGCTCTAGTGGTAGGACGTCTAGCCTCTTTAATGATGTTCATGCAGTCTGGCGGGAGATTAAGGTAGCCAAACTAAGATTTCAGGTGCCAGATCGCAAGGTTGAGTTGACTGGGATCTGGATGCCTTATCTCTCCATGGTTCTGAGTGAGAAGCTTGGGTGAGAGGCATAGCTTTTGATGAGGAACTACTGAGAGTTCCAAGAGGGGTATGAACCATGGCTGTCGGGCCCATGTTGGAGCAATCGGGATCATAGTGAGGGAATGCTGTTTGAGCTTCCGAACCACCAGCGGAATGAGCGGGTGAGGCGGAAAAGCGTAAGCAAATTTGCCAGACCAGTTCATCCATAGCGCATTGCCTTTGGACAATGGGTGTGGATACCTGGATGCGAAGCTTGGGCATTTTGCGTTTTGGTGTGTGGCAAACAGGTCTATTTCTGGGTGGCCCCACATTTGAAAGAATGGAAGCAGAACTTGAGGATGAAGTTCCCATTCGTGGATCTGCTGTGTTTGGCGACTGAGTATATCTGCAATTTGATTGTGTACTCCTGGGAGGTGTTCTGCAAGGAGATATATGTTTTGAGGAATGGCCCATCTCCATAAGCTTTGAGCTAGGTGTGAAAGCTGCAGAGAGTGTCCCCCCCCCCTGTTTTTGTATGTAATACATTGCTGTCATGTTGTCTGTACGGACTAGGACAGCTTTGCTTATGAGGTGGAGATGAAAAAATTTTAACGCTAGGAAGATTGCCAACAATTCCAGGTAATTTATGTGGAATTGAGGGGTCCATATGCCCTGAATGGTATGGGTTTGAAGATGAGCTCCCCAGCCGGTGAGCGATGCGTCTGCTGTTAGCACTATCTGTGGAACCGGGTCGAGGAACGGCCGCCCTTTGGAAAGGTTTTGTGTGTTCCACCACTGCAGAGAGCGATGTCGTCTACCAACACCAGATCGGTTAGCCGACCTTGAGCCCGATTCCACTTACGTGCCAAACACTCCTGTAAGGGACGCATTTGGAGTCTTGCATAAGGGACGATGAGAATGCAAGAGGCTATTATCATCCAGATTAGTTGCATGAACACTCGCGCTGGTAGTGAGTGTTGAGGCTGAAATTTTGCTATTAGAGCTTGTATGGTGCTTATCCTGACTGGGTTGGGGTATGCTAGAGCTTTTGAAGTATCTATTGTAGCTCCTAGATATTGTTGTATGCTGGACGGTTGGAGGTGGGATTTGGTGAGGTTCACCGTGAATCCCAAGTTGTGAAGCAGTTGGATTGTTTTGTGTGTGTGTTGCACACAGCTGCTGTGTGACTTAGCTTTTATGAGCCAGTCGTCTAGATAAGGGAAGACATGAATGTGCTGTCTTCGTAAGTGGGCCGCAACTACTGCGAGACACTTGGTGAAGACTCTGGGTGCTGTAGTCACCCCAAATGGGAGGACCTTGAATTGGTAGTGTTGACCATCTACCACAAACCTGAGATATTTCCTGTGGGCGGGGTGAATGGGAATATGAAAGTAGGCGTCCTTTAAATCCAGAGTGGAGAGAAAGTCGCCCTGTTGAAGCAGTGGGAGCACCTGTTGGAGAGTGACCATGTGGAAGTGATCCGACTGAATGTAGAGGTTTAGCGGTCTGAGGTCCAATATGGGCCTGAGAGAGCCGTCCTTTTTTGGAATTAGGAAATAGAGGGAGTAAACCCCTGTGCATTGATGAGGCAAGGGGACTGGTTCTATTGCATGCTTTTGTAATAGAGCGAGAACCTCTTGTTTGAGAAGCGTCCGATGTTCCGAGGACATTGGACGTTGTCTGGGAGGAATATTTGGGGGAGTAGAGGTGAGTTCCAGGCAGTAACCATACTGGATAATTTGTCTTACCCACTTGTCTGTTGTGATTGAATTCCAGACAGGTAGGAACTGTGAGAGATGTCCCCCGACAGGAGTGGGATGATCGGGGGGAAGGGCAGGGAAGTCACTGTTTGGTGGTAGGGAAGTTGCGGTTATTGTTGCCGCGAACTCTTCCCTTACCCTTGTTGCCTCTGTAGCCTCCGCGAAAGTATCCTTTGGAGGACGCTTGAGTGGGGCTTTTATAGGAAGAAGAGGGATGTTCTGAGCCAATGGTTTTGGAGCCAGCTCTGTAGAAGGAGCGGCGAAAAGAACCTCTAGGGGAAGGGAATTGTAAGGCCCCCATGGACTTAGCAGTGTCCGTATCTTTTTTCATTTTCTCTAAAGATGTGTCAACTGAGGGCCCGAAAAGATGTTCTTGATCAAAGGGCTGATTTAGAATAGCAGATTGCACCTCCTGTTTGAATCCGGAGACTCGGAGCCAAGCGTGCCTGCACAACAAAACGCTAGTGTTAATGGCGCGAGATGCGGTATCAGCCGCGTTGAGTGCACATTTAATTGAGGTGTTTGTGATCAATTTCCCCTCTTGTATAAGGTCGTTGGCCTTTTGTTTGTACTGGTCAGGAAGGTGTTGCATGAGCTTTTCAAGCTTGTCATAGTGAGCCCTGTCGTACCTGGCCAATAAAGCTTGGGCATTGGCAATCCGCCAATGATTTGCAGCTTGTGACGCAATACGTTTACCAGATGCGTCTATTAGTTTGGACTCCTTATCAGGAGGGGGGGGGGGTGTCGCCTGTACTCTGTGAGTTTGCCCTCTTGCGTGCATTAGACACAAGAGAATCCAAAGGGACCAGACCTTTAATGTAAATTGGGTCATTGGGAGCTGCCTTATACTTTTGATCTATCCTGGTGTTGAGAATCCTGGCTCCGACAGGGTCCTTAAAAACTTCTGGGGCATGTTTGAGCATGCCTTTTAACATTGGCAGGGTGTGCGTGGACTTTTGCAAGGGTGCAAAGGTTTCAAGTAAAAAATCTTCCTCTAAGGGATCAGAATGTAACTGTACCCCGTGGTATTGGGCAGCCCTATTGATTAGTTGCGCAAACCCAATATTGTCATCTGGTGGTCATGGCCTAGATGGAAAGAGGTCCGGGTCATTATTTTGGGTCGGGATCTGTGTTGTAGTCATCCCAAGGGTCTACGTCGTGTGGGATGGTATGTGCATCATCATCCCCATGTGGATCTATATTCCCACCTCTATCGGTATGATCATCCTCAGTATCTGATGTTTGAGGTGAAAAAGTATGTTGTGGGGAGTGTGGTGGAGAAATTAGAAGATTTGGATCAGCTGGAGGAGGAGAAGGAGGTGGGGAGGTGTTCGTACTCATCTCTTTTCGTTTCAAGGGTATTTCAGATTCCTCTGAAGTGTTAAGTTTCCTCTTTTTTGGAGGCTTGGCGACGACTTTGCCAGTCTCTGGGTCAATAAAAAGAGTTTTTTGTTTTGGATCCGAAAAATCAGGTACAGGCTGTGTGGGTAAAATTTCTTTTTTCGGTGCCGAAGATTTTGGGTCAGAATGTTCTTTGGACCGAGTCTCTGAGGCTTTCTGTGGGGTCTTGGGCTCCTTAGGTTTTGTTCTAGGAGTTTGTGGCTCCGAGACTTTTTTCGGCTCCGACAATTTTTTGGGTTCCGAATGCCGTTTTCGGCTCCGAAGATTTTTTCGGTTCCGAATGTTTGTCCTTGGTATGTTTCGACGCCGAGGGCTTCGGCGTCGAGTCGGTCTTTGGCGTCGACGAAGAAGGGCGTGGCACATCTTTGGTCTGGTGCCGAAGGTGACTTTTCGGCACCGGAATTGGGTTGGCTCGAGCCCGATACGGAAGGCTTATCTTTAGGTTTATAGCCGGGCCCGAGGGCGGGGCGTCTGAGACATGTTGCCGGTGTCGACCCGAGGGTGTTACCGGAGCCTTAGGTTTGTTTTTTGGGAGAGGGGTTTTGGTACTCACGGACCGCTGAGCCGGGGTGAGAGTCTCCTCTTCGACGTCGGCGTCGTCGGCCTCGGAGACGGAGATGTCTTCTTCATCACCTTGTTGCTCTGGCTGGACATTGGGATCTGCTCCGAAGAAGTCCGGAATTGAGCTGCTTCCGCGAGACATTTCGTGACGTCAAGCCCGACGATCACGGATGGTTTTCTTTGACCTGAACGATGCACAGGCCTTGCAGTTCTTGTCTTCGTGCTCCGGGGAGAGGCAGAGATTACAAACCTCGTGCAAGTCCGTGTGTGGGAACTTAGCACCACACCCGGGGCATTTTTTTAAAGGAGTCCTTTCCATTGACTGCAGGCGTGGTCGGCGCGGATAGGTCCAACGGCCCACGTCGAAGATAGAGGTCGAGGAGTTTGTTTTAAAGATGCGCGTCGAAAGGGAAACGCGATCGAGACAATACCGTCAAGTGGAGAGGAATTGCGCGTCGAAGGGGGGTTCGAAACCTACACCGACCCGGAGCGCAGAAAATCACATCCGAACCAGATGGCGGAAAAAACAATCTGGATATGGAGTCGATGCCCATGCGCACTATCGTCCTAAGGAGGAGTCACCTACCTCGTGACTACAAAGACTTCTTCCAAGACAAAAACAAAGTGCAAACATCCGAGCCCAACACCAGATGGCGATCTATGCACAAGTATACGATCTACAGTTCATATGCCTCGAACATTTTGTTTTTAGAGAGCAATATTTTATTCAAGTTTATTAATGTTTAGACAATGTCTTTAAAACAAATACATAACATTTTAAACTTCGAAGCAATTTAAAAAACATTTTTTAGATACCAAAATTTTAAAAATGTCAGATCCCGCAGATCGCCACCCCCTCAATCCTTCTAGGGCTCAATCTATTTGTCCTAACCATGCACACATTACCCTTGCTTGCCCAACATCAGTCCAAATCCCTTCTTCCTTTTGGCCCCTGGACTTTAGAATATCTGGCAAATAATAGTTTCGAGCGAGGGTCCTTACATCACAAGTCCAAGCATATTTGTTTCAATTTTGCCACGCAACATCTAAAAATTCCTTATATAACAACTGTACAAGTGCATTATCGCAATGTCTTATATCATATTTTATAAAAAGCGGTTTTAAAATCTGGCAACGCATCCTACAAAAATGACGAAAATCAATAAAAAAATTAACATTAAAATTCTGGAACCTCAACCCACATGTGCAGTTATTCTCTTTATCCAGAAGAGCATTAACTTTCTCAGCCCTTAAGTACCGGACATTCAAAGCTACCCGAAATTTTAACAATAATGAGCAATATTTTGTTTCTAAAGCCAACCAGGCCATGATGTCTGAACTGAAATAGTTTACACTAAACACAAACAATTCCAAGGTAACAATGGAGCATTCTAAGTTTTGGAATGGGTGCTATCGGTCTCACATTGTAAATGGTCAGAATCCTTGCATCCCTCTTAAATAATCTTTTTTATGAAACCCCAGAATGCTGCTATGGTCCTGCTTTTTCTATCTCAACGGGCTCAGAGACTTGAGATCACTTCTTTTAACACAAGCCATGGAATCACAGGTCATCAAAAATCAACAACCAATGCTTTTCTTTTGGTACACATATTTTAAAGGGAACACGCCATCTCTAGAGCTATGACTGCAGGACAACGGCTTCTGTGGGCATGTATCCTTGAATTCCTAGACTAGTCTCATGTCTACATATTACCGCAGCTCTATTCAATCAGCAAAAGGTTATGGTGCTCTTTGGTGTCAAATACATTTGTTTTGCTCCCGAAAGCAGAGGAGGAAATGCATTTTCCCCCTCATATGTTTATGGATACATAGCATATTATTCAAATAAAAGTATTAATCTGGCAAATTCCCCATATTCTGTGCAGCAACTAATACTCCAGTATCCACTTAATCTTAAAATACAGTAAAACTACACGAACGATAAGCGTCAGTAGTTCTAAAGTCGAACCCCCAATTTTCAGAATCTACGAAGGTTTTCACACCATCAGAATCAGTTTTTGCAACCAAAAGAGAAACCAAGCTATTTGTGTAGTGCTAGGCCCACAGGATTCCCACACTGATACCCTTAAAGAAATATTCTTCTTCAACTGTCTTGGATGAAGATTTACTCAAACTCAGCTGACGCACTAATTGTTACATAATACGAGCGGAAATGAGAGACACAAATATAGTATATGAACAAATAGGTGTGTAAAGTCTCCAAATAATAATAATAAACAAAAACACAGGGTGCTAAACTAGATAGTGAGGTAACAATTGTATGCATTATTATTAAACATTCAGAAAGAATGTATTGTGGTTCAGTTTCTGAAAAAAAAAAACTATTGCACAAACTGTTGGAACGCCATCAGTAATATATCCTCAAATCAAATAAGACTCACCAGTTTCCCGTAATATAGAACTGCAAGCCTTTCAGAGTTTATAAGAATACTGCAGGCCTGTGTGAACAGTCAGAGGCTTTGAAGAACACTTTTAGAGCTTTGAATTTGTAGTTATAAAATGTACACTCCTTTACTCTAGTCTACGAGCCACACTGCAAAATAAGAAAATTAATTACTTACCTGTAACTGTAGTTCTCCAGTATTGGCCTCTTTCATAGATTCACATGCTTGAATCATCCCCCTTTGTCAAAGTAGGAGTCCCACAATACCATAATAAAGCAGAATGTATCATTACCATGGGCTATAATGGCAATGAACGGTCACTTTAATAGCGTATATCCTTTTTAAAAAAAGGACCAAACTTGAACTATAATCAATCAGGCGACAGCACCCTGTAGAATACTGCCAAGAGAGGCTGAATCCCCCAGATTTTCAAGCACAAGTGGGAATAACATCATCCCGAACTAGAAGGGGAGACTCTCCTGGGAGGAGGGTGGGTCACATGTCTAAGAAAGACACCAATACTGGAGAACTGCAGTTACAGGTAAGTAACTCATTTTCTTCTCCAGTAGTGGATCTTTCATTGATTCACATGCCTGAATCAGAATACCAAGCAGTTATTGTAGGTAAGCATTGTAGTAATCTAATTACCCTTTGAGGTTGGTGGGTAACAGCTTAATACATATCTATATATCAAAAGTATAATTATTCTATATATGATGAAACAATCATGTAGTATACAACAACATTATATGAATCTATACATAAATATCAATAAACAACTCCATTAACAGAGGCTCACCTTATTGGAACAGATGACGTAACACTGCCTGTACGACAGCTTCATCACTGTGGTGTGCCGATTCCAGGCAGTAGTGCTGCGTGAATGTGTGTGTGCTCTTCCACGTTGCAGCACAGCATATTTTTTCCAATGGACCGCCTGCGAACAGAGCAGCAGCAGTGAACACTGCCCTTGTTGAACGCACCTTTATCTTGACTGTGAATGGTTTGCCAGCTTTTGAATGACAAAACTGGATGGTAGCAGAAATCCATCTTGCGATAGTTGCTTTTGTGACTGAAGCACCCTGTGGAGCTTGTCCATAAGACGCTAAGAGCCAATCAGTTTTCCATATTTGGTTAGTACGATGTAAATAGAATTTAAGACTTCGTTTGGTGTTGAGAATGGAGAGGCCTTTCAGCTTGCGAAGCCGGATTTGGGAAAAAAGTACAAAGTATGATAAGTTCCTTGAGATGAAATGGAGATGGAACCTTGGATTTGTTCTGAGAAGCACATAATCATCAGTGAAAAATAGTAAAGGCTCCTGCATTGTGAAAACCTGTATTTCACTGACTCTTCTAGCTGAAGTGAGAGCCAATAGCAAAGCGACCTTCAATGTAAGAAACTTGAGGTCAGCTTTGTGGATGGGATCGAATGGGGGTTTCATAAATTGGGAGAGAACTACACAGATGTCATTCCGGAGAAAGAAGTCGTACAGGAGGGAAAGCTCTGAATAATTCCTTCATGAATGGTTTGAATATTCTTGTGGAACAGAGGGGTAGAGAGTGCAATGAACGTCTGTACCGTGAGATTGCTGTGAGGTGAACCTTGACAGACGCATGCACTAAACCTGATCTAGCTAGCGATAGGAGACAAGGCAGAATCTGCTCAGGTGATGCTTTCAACGGACGAAGGTTAGATTGTTGAGACCATGAACAGAATCTCTTCCATTTCATCTTGTATGTTTTGTTTAAGGTCTCCGCTCTTGCTTTGGATACGATATCCCTACAGTCCCGAGAAATGTCTAGGTCTTTGAACTCGTAGCCTTCAGGAGCCATGCACGCAAGTGGAGAGAGGTATGTTCCAGATGTAGGACCTGGCCCTGGTTCATGGTCAACAGTGCTCGCATTGCCAGGTGAATGGGATGGGATTCCGACAGCAGGAGGAGCTCTGTAAACCAGTGTTGCCTGGGCCACCAGGGAGCAATCAGGATGAGGCGACAGTGTTCCATTTTCATTTTGTCGAGAACCTTTGGTATGAGAGGGAAGGGGTAAAAGCATATGCATAAATCCCGGACCATCTGACCAAAAAGGCTTTCCATCACGACCCTGGGAGTGGGTACCGACTGGCGTAGAACTAGCATTTGGTGGTCTCATCTGTCGTGAAGAGATCCATTGCAGATTTGCCCAACGAGAGAATATCTTGTCCAGCTCCATTTGATCTAGTTCCCACTCATGGCAGTTGTCTTTGGTTCTACTGAGTGGGTCTGCTAAGGAATTGTTTACTCCGGACACATGCTCGGCTCTCACTGATATTTCGTGGGTTGTGAGCCAATTCCACATATTCTGGGCCTCTTGGGAGAGCATTAATGACTATGTACCCCCTTGCTTGTTCATATAGTGCATGCTGGTCTTATTGCGTGTACGAACCAGCACCGAAGAACCTGCTATTTTTGGAAGAAAGGCTTGCAGGGTGAGAAAGATGGCTTTTAGTTCTAGTCAGTGGCAGCCCGTGCAGGTAAGTGCGGTGGGGCGATGCGGCGAGCGCAAGGTAAGTGATTTTATTCATTTATTTTATTTTCACTATTCCGTCGTTTGTCACTTCCACCTCCCCCACCCCCACCCCGCCTCACCACGCTAACATGCATGGGCCGCCACTGGTTCTAGTCTTTTGATATGCATGGTCTTCTGGAGCGCAGACCACTTTCTTTGAATCTGCAGGTCCTGTAGGTGGCCACCCCAGCCTTGCAGAGAGGCATCTGTCATTATGACTAATTCGGGTATCTGAGGCAAAAACGTGAGGCCCTTTGAGAGATGAGCGGTCAGAGACCACCATGCTAACGCTTCCATCATTCTTGGGGTGATGATTATGATGTTCTTGAACGACTCTTCTGCTTGGATCCAGTTTTTGTAACTCCTCTTGCAATGGTCTAATTTTCGGGCATGCAAGAGGTACTAGATTGATTGTGGAGGACATCATGCCCAGCAACGACTTGTACAGACGCGCTGAAGTGGACTTTCTGCTTGAGAGTTTGGCTGCCAGATTCTTAGGGCCTGATTTAGATATTGGCGGATGGGTTACTCCGTCACAACAATGACGGATATCCCGTCCACCAAAATCTAAATCCCTTAGGATATTACCGGATTTATATTTTGGCGGATGGGATATCTATCCCCGTTGTAACGGAGTAACCTGTCCGCCGATATCTAAATTAGGCCCTTAGTCTTTGTTGTCTGTCTTGAGAAAGATTTACTTGTTCTGGATTATATCCAGATGGGATCCTAGGTACATTATGATTGGTTTTGGAATAGTTGTTGATTTCCGAAAATTGACACTGAGACCCAGCTTGCGAAACAATGTGAGACAAGCTTTCGTGGCTCTGGATACTTGCAACGGTTTTGGGGCTTTTAGCAGTCAATCGTCCAGGTACGGAAAAACCTGGTGACCTTGGTTTCTGAGAGTGGCTGCTACTGGTGGCAGGCACTTGGTGATGCGAGGCGCTGACTCGAGGCCAAATGGGAGGACTCTGAATTGGTAATGGGTGCCGGCCACGGTGAAGCGAAGATATTTTTGGTGTTTAAGATGTATGGGGATGTGGAAATATGCATCCTGCAAGTCTAGAGTGGTCATAAAGTCTCTGTGGTATAGGAGATGCAGGATATCGGAGAGAGGAACCATCCAAAATGATTGCTTGCGTAAGAATTTGTTAAGTTTCCTTAGGTCTAGGATAGGCCTTTATTCCCTTGTTTTCTTTCTTATAAGGAAGATGTGGGAGTAGAAGCCTATGCCTTTCTGTGAAACCAGAACATTCTCGATTGCTCCCTTGGGGAGCATGCTTAGGGCTTCTTTTCTCAATAAGTGCAGACGAGGGGGGTGCGCTCCCCTTGGAGGATTGTTTAGAGGTCTCTGTACAAACTCCAGGGTGTGGCCATAGGTGACCAGGTCCAATACCCATTTGTCTGATGTTATATATCTCCATTGAGGGAGGTAGTTGGCAATATTCGCACCCACAGGATGGGAAGAAATGGATGTAGCCGGCACCTGGTCTAGGTCACTGTTTACGACCTGTGTCTCAGCGAGGGCCTTGTTTAGTATAGGCCTCCGCGGGCGGTTGAGGGTACGCCTGATGCTGGTACGCAGGTCTGTATTGGGATTGGAAGGGCTGGTATAGTTGTGAGCGTTGATTTCCTCCTCTGTAGGTTGAAACCCTCTTCCACAAGCCCCCTGAAAAGGGCATCTTCTTGAATTGAAGGGTGCAGACGGACCTAGCTGCATCAGTGTCTGTTTTTATCACCAATAACACATCGTTTATATGCTTCCCAAACAGGGTTTCCCAGTCGTAGGCCATATCTAAGATCTTAGATTGTACTTCTGGTCTAAGGGATGTGGCTTTGAGCCATACTTGACGTCTCAAGACTGCTGCCCCAGCCAGTTGACGAAAGCCTGTGGAGGCGATGTCCACTGCACAATCTATAATCTCGGAGGAAGTGCGCTCACCCTTCTGCAAAATTTTCCTTGCTTCCACTTTCTTGACGTCAGGGACTAGGTCGATGAGGCTGCTGATATCAGACCACAACTGTCGATCGTAGTGACCTAGGATCGCTAGAGAGTTGGCCGCTCGCACAGTGATGGCAGGCACGACGGAGAACCTCTTTCCTATGTTGTCTAAGCGCCTGCCTTCTTTGTCTGGTGGCATAGAGATGGAAGTGGAAGGATTCTTGGAGCGACGGTGAGCGGCTTATGAAATCACGACATCTGGCTTGGGATGACCTGTGAGGCAAGTGGGGGAATCCTCTGGAGCCCCGTTTATTTTTTATCCAGGCGATGTAGCACTGCAGCCGGGTTCCTCATAATTTTAATCCCCTCCTTCCAGATATAGTCAATGATGGGTATATCTAAATGACTTCCTTGCTTGTTCTTTGAAGTCATAGAGGAAACAGTCTGACTGCTTAACGGAAGTTGGGATGGGGAATCTTGTAATCGGACGGTCCATTAAATTATGAAAGCCCCCGATGTCCTCTGGGGGAGAATCTGAAGGTTGTGGCAGTGGAGGCAACAGAGTGGGGATAAGGTAATCATTACTCAAAACGTGAAGGTCTGCAGATTCAGGTGAATCCCACAGTGCCAAAAGGGTGGAGAGATCCTTTGACTAAGGATGGAGGGACACGTCCTCCCTATGTGACTACTTTTGACCTAAAAGTATCCCCTCAAGACATGCTGGTGTTTTAGGGTCACAGGATCATTATATCCTTCCAACCCCAAAATAGTTTTTAAATCTTTCCCATCCACCCCAGCAATAAAGGGATACCCCAGAGTGGATGAGGAATTTTTATAGTTACGCCCCCTTTTTAACAGGCTACATAAAAGCTCTCTGGGATAAGGTCGAGCCCACCCTGGCCTTTAGGAGCCAGGGTGAAACCGATGATGAAGCATGCCACTACTAGAGTGGGTGAGGGTTATACAACATAAAAGGATCTTTTTCTTTACTGGCTCTTATTAGAGTGGTGCTTTGATTTGACACGTGATTCCATTGTTTCCTTACACATACAAAGATTGTCTAGAGGGGATACCTTTTAGGTCAAAAGATAAGTTAATCATCCCACTCATCCCATGGAAGTTGACGTTCCGGGATCTCGCCTTCTCTCATTTTCTGATGAGGTTGTTCTTGTCACCTTTGTAATTTTTATCGTCGTGTGAATTTCAGCGTTGTCTGTAGGAATTTTGTCGACGGTGTTGTCGTCGGTAGCGTCAACTTCGATAGTGTCTTCGTGGATAGCAGGTTCCTTGTCAACGGGATGAGTGCGTTGACTGCTGTCGTCTTCACCGACGATGGTCTTGTAGATGAGACGGTGGTGACAGTCATAGTCGACAATTCTACTGTCGCCGGTAATGTGCCTCATTGACGGTTCAGTAGACGAAGTCTGCTGACGTTCCCCAATCGTCACAGATGGAGTGCTGGGTTGAGCAGAGGCTGCCTCTGTGGAGATCGGTTTTCTTTTTCCTTTCTCAGAGGTTCTTTGTGATGGGATTTTAAGGCCTTCCTGCTCTCCTCAGATGTCCCCTGGTCAGAGGATCTTGCTCTTTTGTGTGACCTCACAGACGAGTCACTGTCTTCCTCAGAAGTGGTGGATCTCCGAGTTTTAGCCTTATGTATCCACAGAAGGAGCTTCCCCTCCCTGTCCTTCAAGGTCTTGGGTGAAAAAGTGAGACATATTTTGCACTCCTTTATCTTGTGTTGGGGTAGAGGCAATAAAGGCAGTCTTTATGTGGGTAATCCACATGTAGCCTTTTCCTTCCACAGGCTTTGTAGGATTTGAAGGGGCCTTTCCTGGAAGTATCAGACGTGGTAGTTGTCAGGATGATAAATCTCAGACTTTAGAGAAGAAAAAACTGAGCAGAGCTCAAGGAGACTCCCTTCACACGATGTGCGGTAGAAAATCTGAGGGATTCAGCCTCTCTTAGGAGTATTCTAGAGGGTGCTGTCGCCTGATTGATTATAGTTCAAGTATGGTGCTTTAAAAAAAAAAAAAAAAGACATAGACAAGCTATTAAAGTTAGTTTATAACCATTATAGCCTATGGTAATGATGCATACTGCTTTATTATGGTACGGTGGAACTCCCACTACGAAGACGGGGAATGATTCAAGCATGTGAATCTATGAAAGATCCAACACTGGAGAACTACAGATATACTTTTCTGCTGACATTTTAAGTCGATGAAGAAACACATGTATAGACCAATAGAGGATCTATAGCAAAAGGCTGATGCATGGAGATAAAAAAAAAGACATATTTAGTAATTATCAAGTCTACAAGCTCTTAGAATACTATACCGTTGTTGATTGTGGATTTGTAGCCCGGACCGACTCAGCGAAGTTCTCCTGTTCTGACACCGAAGAGTTGATAGAAAGATTTGATGCAGGAGTGAGAGGAATTTCATTTGTCGACTTTGCTGGTGAATTAACTTCTGCCTACAGATTACATAGAATTGTGCATTAAACATTAAGAGGTTTGAGTTATTTGCAGCAAGTACACTCACATCTTGGTTGTTTGGTATATGATAGGTGCAATCCTTATACCCAAGATGAAAACACTTCTATTAAACATAATGACACAGAAGTCAGCTTTGGATTCAAACCTAGAGGTCAATGTTTCCTGCAGAGAAAAAACAGCTGTTTCTGATTCAGCTGCGAATCAGTGGATTTGAGCAAAGATCAAGAGGATGATTTGTTTTTATATGCTCATCTCTCACCTGTGCTACCGCTCTACAAGGACAGAATTTGCTGCCATACAAAGATCCTCTCCCAATTCTCAGTCCTTCACACACATACACCTGGCTCTCATTCATTCTCACTCACACACAGCAGTCAGATTTCGAAAACCTCAATAAAAAGAACCAGTATTTCTGTTAACTGACCTAGGAAAGCTATGTCCATGCAGGCCACCTCATTTGCCTCTCTGAGCCAGTCAAACTGCAGCATTGTGCAGGGGTGTTGCAGAGTAATGGCACAGAGACAGCACACAAATTGCCATACTGGTCCTCCCCCATAGATACAGGCCATTCACTGACTCATTCACTTATGCACCCCCTTGCAGTCCTAGGCCCTTTAGGCCCAGAAGAAGCGAGTATAAGTATCAGTTACTTAGATAAAATGAAGCACACAGGCTGCTACCCTATAAAATTCTAGAGCAAAACAGCAGGGGTGTGGAATTTATCAAATAAACTGCTTGTCCTAGGGACGAAATGCAACTGAAATCTACTTGTCCTAAAAAAAAATCTACTTGTCCCACCTATCGATAACATCAATCACAAGGGCCAACACAGAAACCTTTGCCCAGTATATAGCTTTAATAATTTATCTGTATTTGTTTGTGGTAAGTTTAAGTTAATGTTTTCAGGATAGTACATATGTAGATTGGTAAGGGGCTATAGATGCAGCATAGCTTGAATGAATGTACCATTAAGGTAGTAAATTACAAGACTGTGTTGTGGGCATGATTGGGCTAGGAGTTGTCAAATGTGTACTACAAGTTGATGTACTTGCGTAGCTCAATCTGGATCTGCTGCTGAAGAAAAAATACTGAAACAACCGAGTGGCCTGGTACCATGCTATGCACAGGATGGTGCTAGGAGTTGTGTCTAATATGTACTGCTGATATGATGAGGGGGATCCGTTTCCGAAGATTGGTGTATATAGGGATGTTAGTTGTAACGAGGCACAGATAGAGGAATGCAACCTACGTGGTCAGATGACCAGATGCCACGGCTGCTTTCTGATTTCGCCTACAACATCCACAGAAGTAGAACAAGGAAATGCAGTGATGCATTAAAGGCAAGGAAGTATGACATGCAGGACCTCCCTGCTGGGGAGGGGTGCCCAAGCCCTGTGCCCTCTAGAACCTAATATACAAAGCAACTGTCCATCTCTCTCATCACTTAAGTGTCATCAGCAATTTCCCAAAAAGGACAGGTTAATACAGAAAGTAACATGCATAAATACTTTGACTTAACGTGGTCCTCTGAAACTGCATGAGGAAGATGAGGAGGAGGAGACAATATTTCACTCTCTCAGCCATTCTTGGCATATAGGTAAGTTCACTGCAGAGGGACTGGACAATTTCCCTCACAGGCCTCTGTTATGTGGTGATCACTCTAAGAGAAATGGAACGTTCTCCTTTAAAGCCACCTGGAAAAACAGAGGGCTAATAGGGGAGAAGTAATAACCTCTCAGTAACTTTTTACTGTAAGGGGAGCTGCAAAAAGCTCCTTCACAACCGAGGAGCTTATGGGCAAAGTTGAAGTTCTCTCACACCTTTTTGAGTACATAGGTGAATTCCCTCTCCCGGAGATTAAACTTTTTTTCCCCCATCACTAGGAGAAGGTGCTCTGAATGATTGCTATAACAACACTCACAGCTGTGAAAAAAGCACATAGAGAACTTCTAGAAGGGAAAAAATAACCCCTCTCGTAGTCACTAATACGACTGAGGGAGCTCACTTACGGAGGAGCTAATACATTCTATTAATATAGAATTTTTCAGTAACGTTTTGCAATAGTAGAACAAATAGAGAGAAATAAACTATGTAGATGAGGACCAGTCGGAGCAACAAAAAAATAACAATTTTGGAATTAAACATTAAATTGTGTTGTCTCTGTTGGCCAGTAATTGAAGAGCCTGACGATAGCTCACTGCACTTAATGCCTTTTTTAAGCTATGATCTCTGCAATATGATTTTGAAGCAAATTATTTTCCAATTCATGATTATTTTCCCCTTTTCTCACAGCAAAATATTTGGGTACATTGAAGCCATTTTGCTTCAGAGTGATATATTGGGCCAAAATGTTAACAGCTTGATTATGGGTGGATTTTATTCACCAGCCCTAAGGAACATTGGAAAGTCATGTCTGCAATAAAGTCAAAGGCCATTTGTAGTCCTGCCTTAGACCAGTAGTAGCACTGACACTCAGTATCCCTCGGACTGCACACACAAGCCCACTAAACCAACACACACCTCCACTGCACAGATGCACGAGCCCGTCGGAGACAAACACATTAGTGCAGACACACATGAAACCCTGCACACACAATGCAGCAGATACACACTTCTTGAGACACACATCCCTTACGACAGTACCTATACTGCAGACACAGTTTCCCTGGCAGACACTCAAACCCTCCCTGCAGAGACAGACACACTCTGGCAGTGACACCCACACAGACTCGCACCGATACACACACCCTGGAACAGAGCACACATCATTAAAAAGAAACACAAACCCCCTTGCACAGACACACAAAGTCGGCAGAAAAAGTCCCTGCAGACACATACTCCGGCACAGAGAGACAGACCTTGAGGTACACACACATACAAACCAAGCCAATGCAGAGACACGTGCACCCCTGCACACATACACTCAACCCTGCAATGACAAACAAAGACACCCTCCAAACGCGCACAATTCCACCCTGCACAATCTGCTGATAGCACATACCTTACAGATATGCAAACCCTGTAAACAAACACACGCATATACACAACCTGCAGACACACAGGGAGACTGCAGCAAACACATTAAGCAGGCCTACACTACCGTCCAGCAAAACACTTCCCAAACGGTATATCCTGTTGCCTGGTCAGTGCATAATATCAAGACATTGCACTAAGTGCCATTAAGAAGGTGGACTTACTTTCTGGGATCAACATATGGTAAACAGACAGGCTCAACAAATGCTCTCTGTTCAGGGAAGAACGGAGCAATGTAGCCTATATTAGAGATTTTGAGCCGCTCTCCAGCTGGTTAACGCCGATGACCTGCTGGTTTAGGACTGTTTTACTGCAGGTAGTGGCGTTCATTCGTTTTGGCTCTTGTAAAGAAAATAAATAGCCTTCCAAAGACGGTTTGTGAGTGACATTGTGCTGCAGTGACTCTCTCCATATACCCTTGCACACAAACCTAGGCTCCTAAGTACATACATGTCAATACATATATCGATCTGGGACACTCCATATTTCCCAGCCCCCCCTTATATTCTGTATATTGGTCACGGGCATCAGAGGCCTGGCAGGAGCAAATATTTGAGGGCATGGGTTTGAGGGGAAAGGATAAGCGCAAGAGCGTTATGTAACACGAGCCATGATCGTGGGAAGCCTGATGGGGAGGGAAAGATAGAAACACCTCCAGCAGGCCTGGGGCGGATATTGGAGCCGGAGTGGGAGAAAACACCAACAGAAGGACCAACGAGTGCAGGTATCAGAGGCCCTGGAGGAACTAATAGCTCGGGCAGGGGCACAGACGTCAGACCCAGCAGGCGCAAACTGCAACAAGAGAGGCAGGCAGGAGACTCTGTCATACACATTCCAGGGGATAGCAAAGAGATTAGTTGGGGAGAGAACCTCTCCCAGCCCCCCCCGAACCTCTTACCAACTGCTTCTGAAGGTGTATTCTACGAAACTGCAGTCTTCTCCCTCCTTCACTGCCTCTTGTACAGTGTGTGGCGCCTCTCGGCCAATAGCAACACAGTGTCTGGCCCTAAACACACCCTCGCATCAAGAATGCAGATTCCTGAGGAATCGGTTTAAGTATTTCCTGGGCCAATACCAGGCTAGAATCTTGGGCTTTTAGTCTACTACAGGCCTTGATACTTTTCCCATGCTGATTGAATTTCATTATGCCTTTGTGATTGGCTGTGAACACCAGAGAGCCACAGCTTTATCGTGCTTATGGTTAGTTAATATCTAGTTGTCCGGCGGGCAAAGTACACATTCAATTTTCTTGCCCTTGACAGAAACGAACATGTCTCGGGTGTCGGGCGATATGAATTCCACACCCCTGAAAACAGGTAAGCTTTTTTTGCACCATCCTCTAAGCACCTATCACGCATCCACATGTGAGCTTCAGCATTCATAAGGCTGATGGTATAGATGCTCATAGAAACTGCCCTAGAGGGAGACTAAGTATATAAAGCTTACTCCAGTTCACATATGCCTATGCAGTTTAAAGGGGCAAGGTTTCAGCTGTGCATGCTCATCCACCCACTGACCGTTCTTCATGTAGAAAAACTAATCATCCACACCTTTGCTTGCCTTTAGCTCCCAATCAAGCTGTAGGCCCATATGCAAATTTACTTAGTTGACAACCGTTTGCTGGTCAACCGGGTCGAGAGCGCGGGGATCCGGGGTCTTCCACTGAAATGGATATCGTCCTTCCTCAGTGACAGCTTTCAAGCAGTCCGTCTCGCTAGCTTTCTTGCTGAGAAAAGGAGACTGACGTGTGGGGTCCCACAGGGTTCTTCGCTTTCTCCCCTCCTTTTTAACTTGTATATTTTTTCCCTTAATTTTGGCCCTTCAAAAGAGAGAGGTGGTTATATTCAACTACGCTGACGATCTCCAGTTGGTGTTTAACATTGACTCTTCCCCTTCATCTACGGAAAACTTTCAGTCTACCATGATATTTATCAGCAATTGGATGAACACTAACCATCTTAAGTTAAATCCCGATAAAACCGAGCGGATTCTCACTGGTGGCCCAGTGAATCCCAACTTTTGGCCATATTCACTGGGGTGCCCTCCATCTCCTGTCAGCTCGGTTAGAAGTCTGGGAATTGTGATTAGCAACGACCTCACGATGAAGGCACAGATAAGTGCTGTGGTCTCTGCGTGTTTCTTTCACCTCCGGAGAATTCGCAAAATAAGCAGATATTGAACCATCGAGGCCCGGATTCAAGTTATACTTGCTCTGGTTATGTCGCGTATTGATTACGCTAACTCCCTGTACACCGGCATACCAGCCTACCAATTAAATCGGCTTCAACTGGTGCAGAACCAAGCCGCCAGGCTTGTTTATGGTCAACCTAAATCTCAGCATGTGAAACCTTTGTTGAAAAACTTACATTGGCTTCCCGTGACCCAACTCGGTCTCTTTAAATTAGGCTGCACAATCTACAAAGCCCTTTCGGATCGTGGTCCGGCCTTCATCGCGTTTAAAGTACGGCGCTACGTCCCCTCCCGCGATTTACGTTCTGCAAACATGAATCTGCTGACCCCTTGTCCATTTAAACGTAAAAAACACGGGGGTCTAAGATTCTCGTCTCTGGCACCTCAATTCTGGAATTCTCTTCCCCCCCGAATTGCGTCTGCCCACTTCCTATACTCAGTTTAGGAAGTCTCTCAAAACTTGGCTATTTGCTCAGGCCTACAATTAAAATCCCCATTTTCCTGTCCCAGCAACTGATTGACCCCGCTTAGCGCCAAGAAACCGTTGGTGAACGTGCGCTTTATAAATGTTTAACATAACATAACATTGACAGAGGCTACAAGCAAGTTCTGATTGTAGACTTTAAGGAAAGGGATGGGATCTTCAGTCTCCTATGTTCAATAAGGTCTCCTTAGTCATCCTTAATGTCTCACAGACAATGTTTTCTATCTCTCAGGCTTTCAGTGCCCTCCAGGTCACACCTTATCCCCTTCTACCTTGTTCCAGCACCCCCTGTTCTTATCTTTACCCTGTCCCCTCTCTCACTTGCAGTCAGATTCCCCAATAGGGTTATTCAGGCCACATCTATCCAGTGAGACAGCAGCATTTAGGGGAAGGCATCTTAACCTTCACAGCTTCTTCTTCATTCCCTCGCCTTGCCCGCTCATTCACTCACGTCCGGAGCATCCTGTTCCTTCCCTTCTGTCCCTCTCAGGTTTAGTAGAGATCTAGGCATACAAGGAAGTATTCAATAAAAATTATGAAGCTCTACACAAACTGGCTAGGTTGTATGTATTTTACTGATGCTGTGTGGTCCCGGTCCTTAGGGATCACTAAAAAGGAAGGCACTGGGATGATCTTTGAAGTTTTGCACTACATAGTGCAGCATCGTCTATGATGGTCAAGTACAACACAGCAATAAATGTAGACAAGCAAGTGTTAGAGGTTCTGTGGGTGGACACTTGTTTATGTATGAAAACACTGCTGGTTTTCCTCTTTGATTCCATTATTCATTTTACTTTCCTGCAAAATGCATTAGAAGAAAATTAGGCAGATTCACCAACTAAAAATCACTAAACTATCTTGAGTTAGTGCGAGTCATTTACCTGTAACAGGTTTTCCCAACTTGCAGTTCCTTTCAGCTTTCAGATTACAAAGTCATTTGGGAATCCCCAGTACCATGTAGACAGACTGAAACTGCCGATTGGTCAGGCCTATAATGGAAAGTGCCTCTTCTTTGGCTGATAAAAAGGTCTAAATGAATACATATATGCATGTGCCTGTTTTTTGAGTATGTGTGAGAATAAAAAGCAAGAGCATGGATGAGTGAAGTGCTATGCTAGTGGTGTACTCTCAAGAGGGAAAGTTGTCTCTAAGTACTTCTAGAAGTCAGTCACCCAGTCTGTACCCCCTCTGGGTCACGATGCTCAATTCGTATTGCAATGACGACATCTGGAGAACCACACCTAACCTGAGTACTGGACATTGGTTGGTGGCGGTGTTTGTACATCCACATCGGTGGCGTCCGCAAGGAAGCACACCACCTGCTTGGCTATCAGCTTATTGAAGCAGTCTCTTGCCCAGTCAGCGAGGTCGGTGGCAGTCCGCGGTGGGGAGCAGACAGCCTTCAGGCCATAGTTCCCCACTCAAACTTCGGAGGCGTCTATCAGTGAGTACACTGCCCACTTGACCTTGACTTTGCCCCCATGTAGCGGCCCCCATGTAGCGGCCCCCATTACCCCACTACAGCACTATATACTGTCTTCTAGCCTACTGCGTCACACCCAGCTCTCTTGGGGACATGATGGACGAAAAAATAAAAGCTGGTGTGAGAGACTGCTTCCTTAGAGAGGTAACATTCGGACATTGCAGCCAAGGGAGAGCAGTGGATGGTTAAAAAGGGAACATTCTGATTACTCTTTAGCATCGCTGCCTGGCTGGAAAAGAAACTGATCATGGCGAGCACAATACTGAACATGAACACAAGCGGTCTTGACTCATGGAGAGTTAAGGAAGCAGAATACTGCATTTGGGATAATACGGAAAAGTGCGCCGATGATTATGAATAGATGATGGCACAGCGATAGGCTCTCTCCTGGGGATATTCCTAAATAGACAGCAATCGGATGGTGAGAACGCAGATGGTGAGATCACAATTTGGCAAGTCCCCTCGAGATAATAATGTGGCTTCTACTTTGAAGAGAGGGTTAAAATGTGTAATCCAGTGGAGGCTGGCACTCGAAAAATCAGAGAAACGTCCCCCTACCAAAGTTGGGAAACAGAAGATTACTCCAATTAGATCAAATCTGAGCAAGAAAGAGTGGCCAGTCCTGAAAGCATAGAGGTGGATTCCCCATTGGAAGATCACGCATGCAGAATTGGCCACCCAACTGAGTGAAGTTCAGGCCCATGAGAGAGAAAGCGACCGGGTCAGCTCCACCAGAAAGAAGGACTTGAGTCCAAGGGATACTAGCAGATCAGCTGACGTGTTCATTAGTCGATCAATCGACCCAGCCAACTCAGACTAAAGGAGATCCAAACAAAAGGATTATGTCCTTTTTCTGAAACCACTAAAATCTGGATACGAGAGAGTGGGCCTTAATGATAGCCAAGAGGCCAGTCCAATATTTGAGTCAGAGATTGTAGGAAGGATAATGTTACTTACCCAGTAAGCATCTGTTCTTGGCATGTAGAGCTGTAGATTCACATGCTGTGCATAGCCGCCATCTAGTGTTGGGTCTGGATGTTTGCACTTTGTTTTTCTTTGAAGAAGTCTTTTCCAGTCACGAGGTAGGCGACTCCTCCTTTCGGTGATAGTGCGCATGGGCATCGACTCCATTGTTAGATTGTTTTCCCGCAGAGGTTGAGAATGGAGTAATAGTAAAGAATAGAGATGTCCATGCGTATGTATGTAAATAATAGAGAACTACAGCAGCCACAGGTATCCGGGGAGGTTGGTGGGAGCATGTGAATCTACAGCTCTACATGCCAAAAACAGATGCTTACTGGGTAAGTAACATTATCCGTTCGAGGCATGTGAGCTGTAGATCACATGCTGTGCATAGACTATATAGCAGTATCCTACCAAAGCGGTGGCTAACCTGTAGCTGTTGGAGTTGTCTGAAATAGTGTTTTAAGTACTGCTTGACCCACATTGGCTTGTTGTCTCACTAACACATCTACACAATAGTGCTTAGTGAATGTGTGCAGTGTAGACCATGTTGCAGCTTTGCAAATGTCAACTATGGGAATGTTTCCCAAGAAAGCCAAAGTGGCCCCTAGCTTACGAGTGGAATGTGCCCTAGGGGGTACAGTTAGAGTTCTCTTAGCTTTTGCATAGCAAGTTTGAATGCACTTAACAATCCACCTTGCAATACCTGATTTGGAGATAGGATTGCCCTTGTGTGGTGGCGCAAAAGCAACAAAAAGTTGTTTTGTTTTACGAAAAGATTTTGTTCTTTCAATGTAGTACAAAAGTGCTCTTCTGACATCTAAGGTGTGTAGAGCTCGTTCTGCAACTGAATCAGGTTGAGGGAAGAATATAGGTAATTCTACCAACTGATTTATGTGAAATGCAGATACTACCTTAGGTACAAATTTGGGGTTGGTACGAAGAACCACTTTGTCTCTGTGTAGTTGGAAAAAGGGTTCTTATATGGTTAATGCCTGTAGTTCACTCACTCTCCTTAATGAAGTGATTGCAATGAGGACAGCGGTTTTCCAAGAGAGGAACTGTGGTTCGCATTTGTGCATGGGCTCAAAAGGTGGGCCCATTAATCTTGTGAGGACTATGTTAAGATTCCACACTGGAGCAGGTGGGAGTCTTGGTGGTATGACTCGTTAGTCCTTCCATGAAAGCTTTGATTACAGGTACTCTAAACAACGACAAATGTTGTCCATTTTGTAGATATGCAGCTATTGCTGCCAGGTGTAGTCTAATGGAGATATAAGCCAACGCTGACTGTTGCAAGCATAACAGATAGCAGATGATGTTTTGTATGGAAGCATCAAGAGGGTTGATATGATTGTTACTACAATAAATAACAAATCGCTTCCACTTAGCTGCATAACAGGCTCTTGTGGTAGGCCTTCTAGCCTCCCTAATGATAGTCACACATTCTGGTGGAAGGTTCAAGTAACCAAACTCGAAGACTTCAGGAGCCAGATCGCGAGGTTCAGCTGTTTGGGATCTGGGTGTCTGATTTCTCCATGGCTCTGTGTGAGGAGACTGGAGGTTGAATGCAGCTATTGATGCGAAACCAGAGACCGCTCCAACAGGGTTGTGAACCAAGGTTGGCGTGCCCATGTGGGAGCTACCAGGATTAGTGTGAGAAATGTTTGCCTGGGCTTCTGAACCACTAATGGAATGAGTGGGAGAGGCAGAAAAGTGTAGGCAAATATCCCTGACCAGTTCATCCATAGTGCATTGCCCTTGGATTGCGGGTGGGGGTACCTGGAGGCGAAGGTGCGGCATTTTGCGTTTTGGTGTGTGGCGAACAGGTCTATGTGAAGGACTCCCCAACTTTGAAAGTATGGGAGGAGAACCTAAGGGTGAAGTTCCCATTCGTGTAGTTGCTGCCTGCTGAGGAGATCTGCAATTTGGTTGTTCACTCCTGGGAGGTGTTCCGCTAGGAGATAAAGTTTGTGGTGAATGGCCCACTTCCAGATGTCTTGGGCTAAGTGGGACAGTTGGAGAGAGAGTGTATGTCCCCCTGTTTTTGTATGGAATACATAGCTGTCATGTTGTCTGTACGAACCAAGACAGCCTTGCCCTCCAAGTTAGTCTGAAACGCCTTGAGAGCTAGAAAGATTGCAAACAACTCTAAATGAATGATGTGGAGCAACTTCTGCTGTTGGCTCCACAGGCCTTGCACTGTGTGTTGTTGGAGATGAGCTCCCCAGCCAGTGAGGGACGCGTCCGCTGTCAGTACTATCTGTGGAACCGGGTCTATGACAGGCCGTCCTTTTGACAAATTGTGTTTCACCACTGCAGAGAGCGATGAGTACGGCCGCTTACCAACACTAGATCGGTTAATAGACACTGTGACTGGTTCCACTGACTGGCTAAGCATTCTTGAAGTGGACGCATGTGCAGCCTGGCATGGGGGACGATTATGATGCAAGATGCCATCATTCCCAGCAGTTGCATATAAACCCGAGCTGGAAGCCAATGATTGGGTTGAAACTGGAGAACTAAAGCCTGAATATTGCGAATCCTGGCTGTGCTGGGAAACGCCAGAGCTTTTTGAGTATCTAGCGTGGCTCCTAGGTAATCCTGAGTATTGGCTGGTTGAAGATGTGATTTTATCACATTGACTGTGAACCCTAGTTGATGTAGTAACTGAATTGTTCTGAAAGTGTGCTGAAGACGTTGCTGGTACAGGCTGGCTTTGATGAGCCAGTCGTCCAAGTATGGAAAGACATGGATGCTCTGTCTTCACAGGTGAGCAGCTTCTACCGCCAGACACTTTGTGAAGACTCTGGGGGTAGTGGTGACTCCGAACGGAAGTACCTTGAACTGGAAGTGTTGACCCACTACCTCAAGCCTGAGGAATTTGCGATGAGCGGGGTGGATTGGAATATGAAAATAGACAACTTTTAAATCTAGAGTAGACAGAAAGTCGCCTTTCTGCAGAAGAGGTAGTACTTGTTGAAGTGTTACCATGTGGAAATGATCTGACAATGTAAAGATTGAGTTCTCTGAGATCTAATATTGGTCTGAGAGAACCATCTTTTTTGGGTATTAGAAAGTAAAAAGAGTACACTCCCGACCTGTGATGTTGTGGTGGTACGGGCTCTATAGCCCCTTTTAGAAGGAGAGACTGCACCTCTTGTTTGAGGAGGTGTAGGTGATCTGGTGAAAGTTTGTGTGACTTGGTGGAATGTTTGGAGGAGTGTTGATGAACTCCAGGCAGTAACCAGAATGCATAATTTGTAGTACCCAAGTGTCTGTTGTTATCGACTTCCAGATTGGTAGAAAATCTGAAAGTCTTCCCCCGACAGGTGTTAAGTGGTCGGGGGAAGTGTAGGCAAGTCACTGTTTTGTATTGGAGGGGGAGGTGCGTGTGTTTGAACCCCTACCACTGCCTTTGCCGTTGTTACCTCTGTAACCCCCTCTGAAGTTACCCCAAGAGGGAGAGGGTTGGTTATTGCCCTTGTAGGTGGAGGTGTCTCCGAGGAGATATTTTTGGAACCTCCGCGGTAGAAAGAGTGCCGGAAGGAACCACGCCCTTGTGTTGACTGAAGGGCTCCCATGGATTTGGCCACTTCAGTGTCTTTCTTCATCTTTTCTAGTGAAGAATCTACCACTGGGCCAAGTAGGTGTTCCTTATCAAAGGGTGTATTTAATATGGAGGCTTGAACTTCGGGTTTGAACCCAGATATGCAGAGCCAGGCGTGTCTCCTTAAAAGGACGCTGGTGTTTACAGCTCTAGCAGCAGTGTCTGCAGTATCTAGGGAGCATCTGATTGCGTTGTTAGAAATAAGTTGTCCTTCATGCACCAGGTCTTGTGCTTTAGATCTATGTTCCTGGGGCAAAAATTGGATTAATTGCTCCATCTCGTCCCAGTGCGCACGGTCGTATCGAGCTAGCAACGCCTGAGTGTTAGAGATACGCCAGAAGTTTGCTGCCTGAGAAGCCACCCTTTTCCCCGCAGCATCAATAAGTTTGGATTCTTTATCCGGGGGTGGATCATCTCCTGAAGTTTGGGAGTTGGCTCTTTTCCTTGCATTGGACACAACCATGGAGTCTAATGGTGATTGTCCCCTTATATATACTGGGTCCGATGGTGTTGGCTTGTATTTCTTATCTACCATGGGGGTAAGAATACGAGCCCTGACAGGGTCGTTGAAAATGTCATCTACATGCCTGATCATCCCTTTGAGCATGGGTAGGTTGTGTGATGACTTTTGCGTGCTACTAAGGGTTTCAAAGAGGAAATCCTCTTCTAGGGATTCTTTATGTAGCTGCACCCCATGGTAGTTGGCAGCTCTACCCAGTAATTCAATGTAGCCTACACTGTCATCTGGTGGAGAGGGCTTGTTAGGGTAAAAGTCGGGATCATTGCCTGTGGACGAATTGGTGTTGTAGTCGTCCCATGGGTCTTGTAGTGGCTGATCATCATCCCCATCCCCATTGCCATCCCCATCATCCTGGTTGTCAGGTGTATGTGGTGGTGAATGCTCAGGTGAAATTATTTGAAAATGAGGTGAGGGAGGTGATGGAAGACGAAGAGGAGGAGGGGAAGGGTTAGTTCCAACAGTTCTCTTCCTCAAAGGAATGTGATATTCCTCTTCTGTATCAGTTCTTCTTTTTAAAGTCACTAAGGGTGATGTGTCCAGTCTGTGGGTGAATATACAACACTTTCTGTTTCGGATCCGGTTTGTCGATCGGAGCGTCAAATCTGTTCTTTTTTGGCGATTTCGGCACATTGGACTGTTTCGGTGCCGGAGTCTTAGGCGTTGGTGTCTTCGGATCCAAAGTGTGTTTCGGTGCCGAATGGTGTAAGTCGGAGCCGGACTTGTGTTTCGACCCTGAAGGTCTGGGCTCGGAGCTTGATTTGGGGTGAGTCTTTTCAGAGCCGGAAGGCTTTTTAGTAGGCTTCGGTGCCGAGCCAGTAGGCGGGGCGTCGGAAGCGTGGTCTCGGTGCCGACCGGGGCCCGAGGGAGCAGGTTGGACCGGAGCCTTCTTTTTATGTGGAGCTGGATCTTGGGACGAGGGGGGATCTGTACTCACAGTACGTTGTCCATGTGGGATGTCTCCCTCTTGGTCGGAGTCAAGCTCTGAGATGGGGATCAGATCCTGCTCCTCCTCGGTTCCCATGGCCTCCCCGGCCTCTTTGTCCGATTGTTGCCCAAAGATGTCCGGAATGGAGCTTGTGTGCTGGCTCTGCATGTTGCGACGTCGAGCCTGACGGTCGCGAAGTGTTTTCTTGGAGCGGAAAGCCTGGCACGCGTCGCAGTCTTGTTCTGTGTGTTCGGGGGACAAACACAGGTTAAACACTTTGTGTGAGTCGGTGCGCGGGTATTTTGCGTGACACCGAGGGCAGAATTTGAAGGAAGTTCGTTCCATCGACTGCGGGTCGGCCCGACGTGGGTAGGCCCGACAGCCTTCCACAAGCTTTCCAATCGAAAGATAGTTTTAATAAGTAAATACTATATGCGATAGAAAGGGAGACGCGATCGGAAACAATACCGTCGAGGGTGAGTGTCTTGCGCACCGAGGGAAACCGAAGGAACGGTGTCGAACCGGAGCGCAGTAATTCACTTCCGAACCTGATGGCGGAAAAAAACAATCTAACAATGGAGTCGATGCCCATGCGCACTATCACCGAAAGGAGGAGTCACCTACCTTGTGACTGGAAAACACTTCTTCGAAGAAAAACGAAGTGCAAACATCCGGACCCAACACTAGATGGCGGGCTATGCACAGCATGTGATCTACAGCTCACATGCCTCGAACACTGGGTTTTTGTTGCAGTAGTACCCCCCCACCTTTTTGCCTGGTATTTGATCCAACTTTGACTGAGTGCAATGGGTTCCTGCTAACCAGGTCCCCAGTGCCAGTGTTCTTTCCCCACAACAATATAACTGGTCAATTGATCCCCAATTGGCCAGGCTTTTCGCACCTCTGTAAGTCCCTAGTAAGTGGCACCCCTGCTACCTAGGGAATAGGTACTAAAGAAGGTCACTAAGAGCTGCAGCATATCTTGTGCCACTCTAAGGGACCCAGCAATAAACTCAGGCAGACTGCCACTGCAGGCTGCATGACAAGGTGCTCTAAAAAGTGAAAACACGACCAGGTACACACTTTGTGTGCTATGTCCCCTAACACTGCAAGTAATATTTGTAAGTCACCCCTAAAGCAGGCCTTATAGCTCTAAGGCACGGTGCATTATATTACTTGTGAGGACATATGTGCATGAGCAGATATGCCCCTGTGCTGGCCAGTTCAATTACTGACAGTACAAGTGAACAAGGAAGCCATATTAAGGTATGTACTAGGCACTGGTCAAAACGAGTTTCTCAGCTACAAAATAGCTTCACCGAAACCTATGGTTTTAGGTATCCAACACCTCATATTAATAAACCCACACTGATTACAGTGATGGATTTATTAAAACAAGCACCCAGAGGGTACCTCAGAGGTAGCCCCTGAAAACCTACCAACCTCTAGTGTATTGGCGGACTGATCCTGTCAAACCTGCCACCACAGATGCGTTACTGATCCCCTGGAGATGAGAGCCCACGCTCTCGAAGGTCGAGAACCATGCCTGCTCTGGCAGGAGGTGTCACCTCCTCCAAGCAGGATGACTAGTAATCAGCATATCAAGGCAGGAGGTTTCAAAGGCCTCCAACGGTGTTGATATGCGACCCTGGCTTCTCCCAGAGGGGGGAAATGCCACCCCCTGCCCAAGACCCATTTGGTACCAGGACAGGTGGGAAAATAAGCTGGTCAGGTAATGTGTTCACCCTCAGGCTAGTACCACCCCTAAGGTGGGCTACCTGAAGTGCACACGACTAGGAAAATTTCACATTGGTTTTTGGGTCAGGGTTATGCCCACTTCCCACAGGAAAGCGCCATATAGAGAGTGTAGTCACCCTAAAGGTAGGGATCCCATTGGCTACTATCAGACACTCCCTGTAACAGTATTTAGGTGGCACCCCTAACGCCAGGACCTCAGATTCGATGGTCACAAAGAAGGAGTGGACAAAGAAGAATGCTGACACAAGAACACAGGAGCAACTCGTGACTTGGCCCCAACGCTGCCAGCCTGCCTGTTGCTCCCGACCCTCGTGGAGAAACTGATTCGTCCTGCGGCTGTGCAGACTCCAAGAAATCCAGAGGGCTGCAGGTGCTTCACAAATCGCCAGAGAACTCCCTTAGAGTAGGGGAGTTACCCCCCTGCAGCCGCAGGCACCAAAGAAGCAAGGTCCGGTCCACCGCTCTGCTGCTTACCGGGACTACCGACGCTGCAGTCGCCCAGGAAGAGGTCGCTGTGCTCCCGCAGGTCAGATCTGTTCTCCCTCCATGTGTGGGGACACCAGGACAGACCGGAGCCGCACAGTACCAATACCTGGGGTACCGGACCCCTTGCAGTAACCACGGCTTGCTGTGTCCCACCCGGACACCAACACAGAGGAAGACCGACCTGTACGACAAGGGACTTCAGGTACAGTGAGACCCACATTGAGAGTGGCCCAGCAGTCCTATTTGCCCCTTTTCTGCAGAACCAGAACAACGAGTGAACCTCCGACCGCCACCACCCAGCACCCCATGGTACCTCTGCACCCGCACCCCACAACCAGAGTCTGAGGGAGGTGACAGTGCTAATGGGGTCCTGAGACACTCAGGCCACACATCACTAACTGTGAAGATACTTGCCACCTGTTCTCCCTGCTTGAACCTGCAGTTACACATTCATTCAGTGCCTGTGTGGGGCCTTGCTGGGTTTGTGAGTTTCTGGCCAGGATCAACTGGCCTCTATCCATCTAGCGCCAATCAAGCAACAACAGAAACCGTGTCACGAACCCTACAACAATAGTATAGAACAAGGGGCGCAGAGGGATGCCAGGACAGAACTTAACTTGTTCCCTGTAATGAAGCATCATTCGGTGCATTGGCAGTGGTTAGTCCTATAAGGTCCGTGAGCACGGAACCATGGCCTCTTCCTACCCCCAGAATGTCACAGACTCTCTCCAGCTCATCTGTGGCTTGAACTGAAGGGAGTGAAGAGCGTAGAAGAGGCGGGAATGGGACAGTCTCTGGGTGTACAAAGGTGGATACACATTCTGAGATTTCGGATAATAAGGGCGCGAGGCCTGGCCCGGCCCCACAGTGCTCTTCTACCATCCGTCCCCGGCCTGGAGTGCCATTGTGGGGTGCAATGGACTCTGGGTGGTGTTCCATCTCCATGGTCTGCGTCCAGTCATTGCACAGGTGAAGTGCTGGGGGAACCCAACCCCGCCTGCAGCCACAGACGCGTGTGTGTGTGTGGGGGGGAGGGGGTGAGGATTACATATCTAAAGAGGATGTTGACATGTGGTAGTAGTTCACTGAGTGGAGCTCTTTGCTGACACTAGCATTTGACAAAGGGGGCGCCTAGAAGAGAGATGGGGTCGAGAGTGGAAGTAACGGTTTCTGGCGCAGATGTGGAAACATTTGCAGCACTGTATGTAGGTGCGTGCGCGCCTCCTGCTGCTGTTCTGTACTCTGGGGTTATGCGACCTGAATATCATTCCATTGCTTAATAGTAGCAAATTTCATTTACAGCGTTCATATTAAACAAAAGTGCGGTGCGAAGAGCTACATGAAGCATTTTTTGAGTTAAGCCATTAAGCAGTGGTAAGCATGGTGCTGAGGGAGGCAGATACACAGGACAACAAGCATTTGCAATGCAATAGGTCTCGCAGTCACGCGAGTTTAACCCCTTCGATGCTCATGACGGAATGGTTCCGTCATGAGCATCGGTGCCCCTGTGCTCATGACGGAACCATTCCGTCATGAGGCCAGGGGCACGAAATCCCTCTGCTGCAGACAGCAGAGGGATTTCTATTTCTTCCCTGTGACCTTGGGAGCTGGGGAAGAGCTTCCCCAGCTCCCGAGGCCCCCTCCCTGGTTTCTGTGCCATGACGATCAGCACGCACGTCGCGCTGTCGTCATTGCACAGAAATCGAAACTGAAATGAGCCTTTAGGCTCATTTCAGTTTCACTTTCTATGTGCTCAGGGGCTATCTCAGCCCCCGGGCACGTAGAAAGACGGGAGAGGTATCATTGGAAAGGGGAGAATCTCCCCTTTCCAATGGTACCCCTCCCCAGTGGATCTCTGCTTGGGGATCGCCCCAGGAGGGCGATCCCCAAGCAGGGATCCACCCACTAGACACCAGGGAGGGGGGAGCGGCCCCTTGGGCAAGGGCCTTCGCTCCCCCATAAAGAAATGGGCACAATTCAGTCTTTCTGCCCCCCCTGGGGGGCAGATGGGGCAGTAGCCCCCAATCTGCCCCCCCGGGGGGGCAGAAAGCCCACTAAACGCCAGGGATTTTTTTTGGTGCATTTTTTTAGGGTGGGGGCTGCCCGAAATGGGCACGCCAATGCCCCCACCCCCGCCACCATTACAGCCTTTCTGCCCCCCCCCGGGGGGGGAAGCCCACTAGACGCCAGGGATATTTTGGGGCAAATCTGAATTAGGGTGGGGGCTGCCCAAAATGGGCATGCCAATGCCCCCACCCCTCCCCCACAAACATTACAGCCTTTCTGCCCCCCCTGGGGCAGAGATGGGGGTATTAGCCCCCAATCTTCACCCCTCGGGGGGGCAAAAGCGCACTAGACGCCAGGGATTTTTTGGGCAAATTTCAATTAGGGTGGGGCTGCCCAAAACGGGCATGCCAATGCCCCCACCCCCGCAAAAATTACAGCCTTCCTGCCCCCCTGGGGGGCAGATGGGGCAGTAGCCCCCAATCTGCCCCCCTTGGGGGGCAAAAAGCCCACTAGACGCCAGGGATTTTTTGGGCCAAATTTTTATGAGGGTGGCACCATTTTTATCGGGAGAGCTGGGGGAACGCTGGCTGGTAGGAAATTTGTGTCAGCCCGGTGATGCCACAACTTTCCCACACACAAATGTGTGAAAAAAGTGATTTTTTTCAGCAAAATTTCAGGTTTGCAGGGGATTCTGGGTAAGAAAACGTTGGGGGATCCACGCAAGCCATACCTCCCTGGAATCCCCCGGGTGTCTACTTTTCAGAAATGTGTGGGTTTGGTAGGTTTCCCTAGGTGGCCGCCGAGCCCCGGGCCAAAAAGTCATGGGACCCCCCTTGCAAAACCAGGTTGTTTTGTGATAGGCAATTTTGATGTCGCCTCTATACGTTTTGGGCCCTTGCCTGTCGCGGGTACTTGGGCCTACCGCCCGAGTGAGGCACCATTTTTATCAGGAGACCTGGGGGAACGCTGGGTGGTAGGAAATTTGTGTCAGCCCGGTGATGCCACAACTTTCCCACACACAAATGTGTGAAAAAAGTAATTTTTTTTCAGCAAAATTTCAGGTTTGCATGGGATTCTGGGTAAGAAAACGTTGGGGGATCCACGCAAGCCATACCTCCCTGGAATTCCCCGGGTGTCTAGTTTTCAGAAATGTGTGGGTTTGGTAGGTTTCCCTAGGAGCCGGCAGAGCTAGGGTTCAAAAACTACAGCTAGGCACTTTGCAAAAAAAGGGTCATTTTTCACTGTGAAAATGTGGTGTGTCCACGTTGCGTTTTGCGCTGTTTCCTGTCGCGGGCACTAGGCCTACCGACACAAGTGAGTTACCATTTTTTTTGGAAGACTTTGGGGAATGCGGGGTGGGTGGAATTTTGTGGATCCACGCAGATTCCAGAACTTTCTACCACAGAAAAGTGAGGAAAATGTGGTTTTTTTGACAATTTTTTAGGTTTGCAAGGGATTCTGGGTACCAGAACCTGGTGAGAGCCAGTCAAGTCACCCCCATCCTGGATTCCCCTGGGTGTCTAGTTTTCAAAAATGTATAGGTTTGCTAGGTTTCCCTAGGTGCCGGCAGAGCTAGGGTTCAGAAACTACAGCTAGGCACTTTGCAAAAAAAGGGTAATTTTTCACTGTGAAAATGTGGTGTGTCCACGTTGCGTTTTGCGCTGTTTCCTGTCGCGGGCACTAGGCCTACCGACACAAGTGAGTTACCATTTTTTTTGGAAGACTTTGGGGAACGCGGGGTGGGTGGAATTTTGTGGATCCACGCAGATTCTAGAACTTTCCACCACAGAAAAGTGAGGAAAATGTGGGTTTTTTTGGACAATTTTTTTAGGTTTGCAAGGGATTCTGGGTAACAGAACCAGGTGAGAGCCAGTCAAGTCACCCCATCTGGATTCCCCTGGGTGTCTAGTTTTCAAAAATGTATAGGTTTGCTAGGTTTCCCTAGGTGCCAGCAGAGCTAGGGTTAAAAAACTACAGTTAGGCACTTTGCAAAAAAAGGGTCATTTTTCACTGTGAAAATGTGGTGTGTCCACGTTGCGTTTTGGGCCATTTCCTGTCGCGGGCACTAGGCCTACCCACACAAGTGAGGTACCATTTTTAACGGGAGACTTAGGGTAACACAAAATTGTAGAGCAACTGTTATTATCTATTGACTTTCGATGCATTTCTGCCTTCCAAATGAAAGACAATGTGTAAAAAAGAAGTCATTTTGAAAAATGACCTATAATTCTCATGCTAGTATGGGTACTCCCAATTTCGGAAATGTGCAAATATCTACTGTTTCTAAACTCTATATTTTGTTCCCATTTCAGAAATACATAGGTGGCTTTCATACCGATTTTTCCATGTATAAATTTTCCCAGAATAATTGTTATATACCCGGGACATAATAAAAAACCATTGCAAGACGCTGCTTAGTTATTGGCTCTGGGTTCGTCGGGTTCTTGGTGAACCTACAAGTCCTATATATCACCACAACCAGAAAGGTCCAGCGGATATAATGGTATATTGCTTTCAAATAGCTGTCATAATTAGAAGAAGTTACAGGTGAAAACGTTGACACAAATGGCTGTTTTTTTCAACTAATTTTCAATTTTTCCTATATTTAACTGTTTGTTTCTATAAAGAACACTTGAAGGATCTACACAAATGACCCCTTGCTAAATTCAGAATTTTGTCTACTTTTCAGAAATGTATGGCTTTCCAGGATCCATTATTGCTTTCATACCCATTTCTACCATTAACTGGAAGGAGGTTGAAAGCACAAAAAATAGCAAAAATAGGCTATGTCCCAGAAAAATGCCAAAACTGTGTACAAAATTTTGGTTTTCTGACAAAAGTCTGCTTGTCCCTGAAAGCTGGGAAGATGGTGATTTCAGCACCACAACCCCTTTTTTGATGCCATTTGCAGGGGAAAAAGCAGATGCTTTCATCTGTAGCCCTTTTTTCGCATTTTTCCCCAAAAAAAACAAAATTTAGCTGTATTTTGGCTAATTTCTGGGTCCCCTCCAGGGGAATCCACAAACCCTGGGTACCTTTAGAATCCCCATGATGTTGGAAAAAAAGGACGCAAATTTGGCATGGATACCTTATGTGGTCAAAAAGTTACAGGGGCCTAAGCGCGAACTACCCCAAATAGCCAAAAAAAGACTTCGCACAGGAGGGGAAAAGGCCTAGCAGCGAAGGGGTTAAGCTATTGGCATTGTAAATAACAATGCCTTTTATTTATGTTTTTAAAAAGAAAACAAAAATAAAAGGCATTGTTATTTGCAATGTCAATAGCTCAAACTCGCGTCAATGCGAGACCTATTGCATTGCAAATGCTTGTTATAAATTGCCATTGGATTTCTTGGAGTGTCTCTCTCATTTGCTGCCCTTGTATGTGCAATAAATGCTTAGCAGTACCCTCTGATAAGCCTAACTGCTCGCCCACACTACCACAAAAGAGAGCATTTGTGTTATCATTTGTGCCTCTGTTTGGCTGGACTCTTTCCACAGGGTACCTCGTTTTGGTCCACTATATAAAGAGCCAGCTTCCTGTAGAGATTGATAGAGTTGGATCCATAGCTTCGTTGGCGCTGGTAGAAGGGCCTTTGCCTTTATGTTCCGAGTACAGTCTGATAAACAGCCTGTCGAGATTGCTTCCAGGTCCTGCTCCCGAGGGACAAATCAAGAGCAGATGCAGCCACAGAAACACTCCGAGTCCCTAGTACATCTTTCTGAGAGCATTCTCAATGAAATTAGAGACCTGAAATGGACACAAATGAAGGAGACTACTATGCTATATCAATCAACAAGAGAGGGAGGGAGGAGTAGCCACTCTTCTTCCCCTGAATAATAATATTAGAAAACAACAAAAGAGTGACAACCAATTCCGAAGAAAAGGTACTTGATCTTAAAGAAACTGTGCAAGGAAAAGACTTTATTTCTTAAAAGAACCCTCACTCACCAACCTAGTTGGTGACATGCTTCATCATTGGGTTCCCACCAGGGAGACCGAATGTCTCCCTAGTGTGCTTCGATGCCTGAATTACAGCGGAGCAGGATATTATTGTGCAAGGGTGACAGTGCTAGGGGTAGTGCTATTTAAAACAATGAAGGTTTTGCCAGAAATCAATTTTAATAGTGGCAAAATCCCCAATCGTTAAAATGAAAGTGAAACGGACGTACGCTAGTTGATTAGGTGCACCAGCCCATCCGATTTAACTAGCTATGTGTAAAAATGTGGTCGACATGTTTCAGCTTATTAATGGCAAGTTAGCTAAGCTTTCTTCAGGACCATAACTCCCCGGCGGTATACGCACACTAAGGCGTACCCTAACCAGGGGAGTTAGTGTGTACAGTAAAACTCACGGTTTTACCGCTGGGGGATCTGGGATTTCCAAGAGGCCCCTTTTATTCTGGAAGAGAAAACAAAAAGAAGAAAACGACACAGGACATACATTAAAGCACATTTTGCTAGAAAACATTGGTCTCTGGTTGTCGGATAAGTTTGTGATATATTTTCCTTGACAGTCACGTATGATTCATCAAACGGTGCTCCACCAGTGGACCTATAACACCAGTCAGTAAGCATATAGCCACTCTATTAGCAATTGTGCGTCAGTGGCCCATACTGTAAACTCACACCCATGTTTTATTTGTGTGCTAAGGGCATGTGTGTGCTTAGTACAGAAACATGCACTATATTTTTAGTGCTTTCAAATTAAATAGTGAAACAAAATGGCTCAGAATGGACTCAACCAATCGTAATATACCTTCTTAATAAAATTGACAGCGCTGTAAATAACCATTACAGCGATGCCTTATTTGTGTACTAAAGATAAAAAGTACACACAAAAACCGAAGCATGGAAAACTTAAGGCTCACGTGAAGTACAGAGTGGCTTCACGTCATGAGTCCACGGCGGGGGATTTTTTGCCACAGAAACTCTGTAAGAAATCAAGAAATACAGTCGAGATCAGCACCAACTCTACTCGGGACACTTTAGCTCTTCAGCCCCTCAAGTTATACACTTACTTCCGATTTAGAGTTGTCCCTCTCACGACCTATCCATGCGATCACCGTGGCCCGAATGTTGCCGCGGAATCGCTGTTGCATGTACAAATGCCGGCTAAACATCATGTGGTTCACGTTTGTAGGCGTGAAACGTGATGAATCAGGAAGTCGGTGTCTCAGAACACTAGACCGCATCTGGTAGAGTGTACACATGCCGGCTAAGTATGGGCCACTGACGCACAATTGCTAATAGAGTGGCTATATGCTTACTGACTGGTGTTATAGGTCCACTGGTGGAGCACCGTTTGATGAATCATACGTGACTGTCAAGGAAAATATATCACAAACTTATCCGACAACCAGAGACCAATGTTTTCTAGCAAAATGTGCTTTAATGTATGTCCTGTGTCGTTTTCTTCTTTTTGTTTTCTCTTCCAGAATAAAAGGGGCCTCTTGGAAATCCCAGATCCCCCAGCGGTAAAACCGTGAGTTTTACTGTACACACTAACTCCCCTGGTTAGGGTACGCCTTAGTGTGCGTATACCGCCGGGGAGTTATGGTCCTGAAGAAAGCTTAGCTAACTTGCCATTAATAAGCTGAAACATGTCGACCACATTTTTACACATAGCTAGTTAAATCGGATGGGCTGGTGCACCTAATCAACCAGCGTCCGTCCGTTTCACTTTCATTTTAACGATTGGGGATAATATCCTGCTCCGCTGTAATTCAGGCGTCGAAGCACACTAGGGAGACATTCGGTCTCCCTGGTGGGAACCCAATGATGAAGCATGTCACCAACTAGGTTGGTGAGTGAGAGTTCTTTTAAGAAATAAAGTCTTTTCCTTGCACAGTTTCTTTAAGATCAAGTACCTTTTCTAAAGGAGACTACTATGCTACATCAGCGACTGGTAAAGATAGATGAAACCCTGGCGCAGCTACCCATTAGACTTCAGGAGGCCCAACAGAGAACTTCAGATCTTGAGGATAAAATGGTCCTTCAAAATAAAGAGCTAGTGGCTGCTCAGAAAGAAATTTGGATACTATCAATAAGATCGAAGACTTATAAAAATTATGGCAGACGATCTAACTTACATTTTGTGGGTGTGCTAGAAAGTGACGACAACCAGGGAGGGTCTACAAGCTCGGTTCAGTTTGTCGAAAATTAGATCAAAGCACATGTTTTACCTGGCTTTGACAAGGATTTGACGATTATGAGAGCCTATCGAGTTCCAGGCCAGTGAACCCCAAACATGAAATACCCACGTACTATTTTAGTAAACTTTGCTGATTGCAGGATTAAAGAAAGGATTCTGGCTATAGTGATCAAACGCAAGGCGTTTACCATCTCTGAGAAATCTCAGCTGCATGTCTACTCCAACATGACAATAACAGCAGCTCGACAACGAAAAGAGTTTCAAGGCTTTCTGGGACAGTTCAGGTCTGATGGTGTTCAGGCCTCTCCGAGCCAACAATCAAAACTTAAGGTTTTGTTTAAAGGCCAGTTTCATATATTTTCTGATGTGGGTGAGACACAAGCCTTTTTGTCGAAGATCCAAAATTCTGCTGGAACCAACGCCAGGGGTGGGGTGCAGTGTCATTTAACCTACACTTTGTTTATCAATAGCGCAATTGGGTTGAAATATGTAGTAGGCTAGCAATTGTGGAAATCCAGTTAATATCATAGGCTGTATGGTGTGGAGTGGGAGGGATCCTGATATAGTACTGCAGGAGGTTAGGAGAGACCAAAGGCGCAGGAACAGGATGCCAGCAAGCATACGGGTGGGGGGGAGGGGTTAAGGTAACTCCCATTTTGTTTGGGGTTCACAAGGGGAGGTGGATTGATGGTGGTGTTGGTGGGTAAGTAGGCTTCACGGGGTGGATACTAGAGGGGGAAAAGTGCAGCATAACTGGTATGGGTTGCAATATGAAGAGGCAGAATTGTGTAAACGCACCCATTCTTCTTGTTAGTGGCATGGTTCTGTATAGTGTCTATAACATCTTGGCAATAGGTACGAAAGGCTTGTATAGGGGGTTGACTGACGACACAACCAGTGCTTAATTTGTAAAATATTAAGTGCCAGGGCTCTGACCAGGAGGTCACTGCAGCTTGCACCACCCACCGCCCTTGTCATCGCTGCCAAAACAACTACTAACCATCTCTCTCGCATGTAAATGCGACAGTTCAGATTATTCTAGGTCCCCAAAGCTAAAAGAATGGCTGGGGAGGCAGGTATGAGCAATTTTAATGTATATTGTATTCCCAAACAACCGTTGTTCTGCTCATCTCTAAATTAGATGAGCAGCGCCAGCATGTGGTAGACTGTTCTAAGTATGGTGTTGACAATTGGGTTCCGGTGCCGAGCACCGGAAACCAATTAAGTGCCGGTGCTGAGCACCTGAAAGCTCCGGCTCAAATTAAGCACTGGACACAACAGATTAGGATTGCTACATGTAATGCAAACAGAATACTAAATCTGCGGAAACTTATTTCAATTATGAACAGGCTATCCTCACTGAAAGCTGATGTGATTTTTTTTTTTTTTTTTTTTAAACAGGAGTCCTATTTAAGATTCAACAACCCCAAGCTAAGGCTCCTCAGAAGATTTTCGTATGCATTTTTTGCATTGTCCAGGGCAGCAATAAGGGGAGTAGCAATTTACATGTCAAGGAATATAAATTGGAATATAGTTGATATCAAGAGGGATGACAAGGGTAGATGGATCTGAGTTAAGGTCCTTGTGGAGAGGTCATATTTTAACTTAATAAATTATTATGGTCCAATAGAAGATGATACAGATGCACTGACTCAGATCTATAAATTAGGTGGTCCCATAATATTAGGTGGGGTTTTTAATCTTTATCCAAAGTGTAAAACTGGATGCCTCAAATTGTTGTAAAAGACAGAAAAAACTAAAAACTGCAGCATTAATATCCGCTTTCAAGCAGGATTTTGTGGTGGTTGACCCGTGGCGTATTGATCACCCAGACGTTAAGCAATTTACCCGTTTTTCAAGGTGGTTAAATACCTCGTCACTTTTAGACTTCTTTTTGTTTTCGTCAATGGTAAATAGTCAACCACCATTATCGCCAATACTTTTTCAGATCATTGCATACATTTGTCTAGGTGTCGACTGAAGCTCTAGGTGTAGATGGTGCTTTGATACAGTGTTGTTGGCTGATCAGGTCTGGGTAGAGGAAATAAGAGCGCAAATTACTGAGTTTTTTCAAAGAAAACTGAATACGGCCCCAGGATTGGCAGTTTGGGAGGCTTTTAAAGCTACATTTAGGGGGTGGAATATTGCTTATAAAGCCAAAATAAACCGGGATCGCTCCGCAAGAATCTGGGAGCTCCAAGTGGCCCTGGAAAAGGAATCACGAGTCATAGGAGACCTGGGGGGTAACAGGGACGATCCAGCTAGGTGACGCCAGGAGTTTACAAGCCTTCACAAAACCGCAGAGATTTCTTCATAGCGAATGCTAAAACCTTTCAGCAGAAAGGTTATGAAGAAAGCCAACAGATTAGCAAGCTTATGGCATGGTCCACTAGGAGCAAAACTTGCAATAATAACATTCACACAATTATCAATCCATCTACTAAGATTCAAACAAGCTGTAAAGAAGAGATAGCACAGATATTTTATCACGATTTCTATGATTTGAATCACAAAATAGAACAAGTCCCCCCCGGTAGAGCTGGAACAATATCTCAGCTCCTTTGAGCTCCCCAAATCGTCGCAAACAGATAAACAGACAGCTTTAAAGGTCATCACAAGTGCAAAAGCAGGTTGGAGCGACAGCATCCCAATAAAATTTTACAAGGAATTTGCTCTGAAACTTTTACATTTCTTAACAGAGCTATTAAATCAAATTTTAGAGGGTGTAGATGCTCCAGACTCCTTTACTGAAGCATTTGATCGTCAGTTTTCCAAAAAAAGATAAGTCACCTCTTAATTTCAATTCATACACGCTAACTAGTTTACTAAATTTTGACTACAAGCTTTTTAGTAAGGTGATGGCGACAAGGTTAATGCCAGTGGCACAAAAAGTGATTTGGAAAGATCAAAATGGGTTGATATCAGGTAGGTCAATGACAGGAAATATAAGCTATTTGATCCAGGCAATTCATTACTTCTCTATCAACATTTAAAAGTGGCAGTCATTTTAACTGATGCTCAAAAGGCTTTCGATCTAGTAAATTGGGATGCACTATTTGCCATTTTAGCTAAATTTGATTTCCCCAAGCAATTTTTAACAATGCTTGCTAATATTTATAAGGATGCAGAGGCAAATATTCTGATTAATGCTAAAGATATCGGCGTAGTGTCAATTAAGAGAGGAACCCTCCAGGGGTGTCAATGTTGCCGCTTTTGTTGACTTTTTTTTGTTTTAAATAGAGCCCCTGTGTGAGAACAAATTACGCAAAGCCATTTTCTGCAATTACTGGCATCTCCTATTCCCACTAACATCAACTTACCTTGAAACTGATTTGCCTCGCTAGTTCTTTGGCCTCTTGGTCTGCCTGGATAGACTGGCTGTCCAAAGACAATGGAAGAAGGGCTGTTTTCATGTTTGCACCACAGCCTTCACAACAGAAGTCCTGGGATCTGGTCATAAAAACATTAATTTAAAAAAGGTCAAAATTTGGTGGTTCAAATTCATAAAATAAAACAGATTTTTTTTTCTCCAAAAAAAGAGACATCATCAACACTTAAGTTAATATTGTGAGAATCAGAAATAAGCACCAGTTAGCCTTGTGACCAGCAAACTGTATATAAACAAAAATTATGCAAAATTTAAATTAATCTCGCCTACAAATGAACACTGTTGTATTTACACTAGTGAATATTATAAAAGATACTTAATAGTTGGAAGCAATGTTGTGGCACCCTGGCATCGGTGACATGATTAAACGTCTAAAAACGATTTTGTGTTTTGTATTTTGAGCCTTCTGTAGCTGGGGAATTCTTTTAGTGCCCACCCCAAGGCAGAAAGCATTTCAGTAATATAAGCCTGAATTAACACAATGCCAACAAGTACATCGCTTACAATAGCGGATAAACACTCAATGATTTGTCTGAGGCAGGAGGTATAGATCTAAATGATCTCGACCATGGTATTGGCCTGGTCTTTCATGAATAAGGTAGTATATCATATCACTCAGATTACTGTTCACCTTGAACCTAAACGAGAGTGCCTGATTAAAAAAGGGATGGAGATGCCTAGCAGATAGTTGTTTGGAAATTCAAGTGTTGGTGCCTAAGAGAGCAATCTTGTTTTCCTTTAGTTAAAGTAAACCAAACCCTAGTTCATCCAGGTAACCACATTATTTAGGCAAAGTAAGACAGAATCAAAAGATGGAGAAGAGGCATTTACTTTCACAAGGTGCAATATATAATCAGCATGAGTGATTTACCACCTGGTGCCTTGAAATGAGACCTATGAGAGGTTTCTTATAAACTAAGAAGAAACAAGAAGGAATGAGGGTAGTCACTAGGGATTCTGCAGGTGAACAGAGAAAGATGAGAAGAGACTGATCCCAGTTAATCCCTCTAGTCTAGAAACAATGATTAAAGAAAGAAGAGAACCACATTTCAGAGGTCCCTCTCACCTCAGTTGCGGACTCAGAGTGGTCAACTATTGGACTATGGCCGTTGACTGATAAGGTTGGCTGACTCGAGGCCTTAGCAGGAGCCAGACCACTTTCAAGGAGTTCATTGCTCTCTTGAATCATCAGTGTTCGGTGCTCATGATCTTAATCGTGTGAGGCGGGTGGGGAGAGAGTAGGGTAGATTCTGGACATCCTGTCCCCACACGGAACTACCACATATTTTCAGTTAAACGTCAATATACAATTGAAAGCCCGCTTTGCCAAATCGAAAGACAATAACAAGGTTTTTTTTAACCAGATTGCTGTACTTGCATTCAAACTTCCACTGATGAGTCAAAAACTGTCAGACATTGCTGAAATTGTTGAGGGTGTAAACTAGAATAAACTGGATTTTTTAAATGGATTTTTGATTTTTTCTCGAAAACTGCAAGACACATTTACACCATATCAAAATTGTTGGACAAGGCGCTACCTTCAGGTGTGAATTTTGTGTGAATCACTCTTGCACTTTTATGTTCAAGTGATTAGAAATTCCAATGGGGAGCACAACTATAGCAAACCAAACTGCAAAAAACATTCAAACTTACTGTTATATACTTTTAGATGAAATGTATCATGCAGATTAGTCAGACTGGGTAAAGGTTATTAGCAATAAAGATATTCCTTTCATATTAACTATTAATTTCAAGAATCTTAAGCGTAACTAGAGATTCACGAAGGCAGACTCTGCTTTTGAATTTGGCTGATCACTGGCGCTAAAGCGTTTGTTTATGGCATATGGTCTCAAGTACTAGGATAAATCTGACAGAAGCAAAAAGGAATGTTACTTACCAGTACCTACAGTTGTTGGTCATATATCTACACGATTTTGAATTATTTCTCCAATTCATGCTAGGAATATTTGATATACTTAACTTCCTATTTATTACAGATCAACATTATCCTGACCCCTAACAGTACCCCTGTACTGTGTAGCTGCCTGATGGCATATTGGATGTTGCGTCACAATTTCTGACAACTGTTTTGTAATGTACACAAATCAATAAAAAAGTTTCATAAAAAATAAGATATATATTAGCCTATGTACTTAACTGTATGTCCTCATGGTCGCCACCAAGGTAGGGAGATATCAGCTTCTCTCCCAAAGGCAACATTCAGATTTTATACAAGCACTATCAGTGTTAAACAAAACAAGCAACAAGCCTCTGCCTAGGAGCCGAAAGGACCACATGTGAACCTATGAAAGATCCCTGCGCTGAAGAACATAAGTTACTTTGTATCCTTTTGCACTGCAGCTTTCAGAAACGTACATGCTTCTGCATTAGATCACAAACAGTAAATATCAAAACAATAGGGTTGGTAAGGGGCATCCTGTATTGAAACTGATTCAGGGGCACTTCTTGTCCACTCTGAGCTCCTTCCTGGTCTGCAATTCTAAGCAGTAGTGCCTAGTGAATTAATGGCCTGTCTGCCATAATGCAGCTTTGTAGTTGCCCAGAAGAGGCATATCCAAAGGAGTGCTGCAGTCACAGTTCTACTTCTTTTAAGTGAGTGTCGACACAGCCTGCATAAGTTCTCTTCCCGCTTTGTTTTACAATAACATGATCCATGACTCCATATAAGAAATGGCTTGCCCTCGACAGGCTTCACCAAAAGAAAAAAACAGTAGGTCTGATTTCTGAAATATTCAGTTTTATCTAAATATGATCAAAGACACCTCTTTGCAACCAGGGAGTGCCAAATCCTGAGCAGGGCAGAAGGACTCTATAAACAAAGGGGCATGACCAATGCCAGATTAAGGTGCAATTTCCATAGTCCCGTAGAGAGAAAGATAGCATTAGAGGCCTGAATGATTGTCTTTGTGAAATTAGGAATACGCTTCCTTAGAAAAGAAATTTTGCATTTCATTCACTCATCTTGCTAATGTCATCATCAAAGTCTATGAGGTCTGTCGAGAGGTCTGTCGAGTTCCAAATTTAATGTCAATGACTAAGTTAGCTCTTTGCTTAGGAGTCGGTGGTCAACGAGTAAGCGTAGGTTGATAAGGGGTCATTGACGAGGAAGGTGGTTGGAGTCTAATTACAGATGCGGTTGTTGCCACATTTTTTAACAAGGTTTAAGGTAGAGACAATGTCCTTTTCCAATGTCTTGCCACATGTCGCAACAACTTGAAACGGGGTCAGGCCAGCACCTTTCCCCTTTTTGCCCCTGAAGTGTGAAGAGCTCCTCGCTTACATTTAGGCCTCCGATTTCCTTGCAGATGGCAGGGTCACTCCAGGTATATTCCTCTTCGGAACAGAACGAGGCACGTTCATGACGGAGAATATGAGGTTTGTCAGTCTGCCTTTAGTAGTGTGATAGGAGAAGGACTTCTAACTCTCTCAATCCTCTTAAATAAGACTAGGGTTTGGCAACAAAGACATACCTTGTGCAGGTCATCACAAAATATTCTGTTCTGACCTCAGGATTCATAGATTCAGAAAAGCAACATTTTAGTCTTCTTTAAAGGTTGCCCAGTTGCTACCAAAGCCAATAGATAGGGTTCTTGGGTTGGTGGGAGGCAAGGTCTTTCAATTGGTATACCAAACCAAAGGGCTACAAATGAGATGGGGTGAATCTGGGGAGAAAGAAATCCCCCCCAAAAAGAAATCTGTTTGGTATCTAAAAGATGGAGCTAGAAACTGTAGTAGGTTTTTTTAATGTTCTCCTCAGAAGTACATGGCATTTATCAGAATAGTAAAACTCCACTAAAGGACCCCCTAAGACATGTGGTGGAATTTCTAAAGAGGACCTCTAGGGGAGTTATGCAACCTTGTCCACTGTACTCAGTGCCTGGTGGACTCACACGATGAGTTGAATAGTCAACATGTATTAATTTAGTAAATACATTTTTCTTTAATAGTACTATCGTTCCTATCCTGGCAATGGGAACTGGCTAATTCAAAGGACTGTGTATTTATGAACGATTCAGAAGCAGAACATAAGGACCTGAGGAGAAATCTTAAATTGCCCATGTCAAAAAACATTTAATAAGGGGTCAAGGTTGCAAATCCCCGAGTCCGCTTCAGTGACAGGATGATTGTGTGCAAAGACTATAAAGTAAACATTTGTGTGAACATTGCACTAGAAAGCATAAAGGGAAAAAGATGATCTTACTTTTTAGCAAGTGATTTTCTTTCTTCAGGTGTGTAGTCCAGGGACCCTATGGCTCCTTCTCCTTTAGTTGGCATAAATCCAATGATGGCTAATAGTGCAGTTCTTACTAAAAATGGGTAAATAAGTAGTTTTAAAATGTATTCACTCAAACACTTGTTGGCAAAACTGATAAAAGTGGCAAGTCTACAACTTATGCAGCAAGTATGGAGTTGAGTGTTTGGAGTTAAAACCCTTGTGATCCTTGGCAAACACTTGATCTACTAGTTCTTTCGTCTCTGCAATAAACAGCGAGTCTGTGCTGATGCAGTGAATCGAAGCCCTGCCTTTCGCAGCTTAAAGCAAAAATATTGCCAAACTGAACAAAGCAATAAAAATGTCAATCGCTATCCAAATAAAAGTATTGCTTTTTATTAAAATGTTTGGCAATGTTTTTTACAATAAGCATCCTCCAAGTAGTTCCTGGGACTGATGACAGTCACCTAAACACAAAGGAACATAATACTAAAGTTGCATCCATGGTAAAAGGCCTGTAAGTAAGTTTTTTTAAGATGCTTTTTTCAAATTTGGAGTGGCTGTACAGGGTGAGGTGGGAAGTCTGAGTAGGTTCATCAACTATACATTTTGTTAGAAACCTAGACTTAAACTACCTGCTCTGCCAACCCATCCTCATCCTCAGGATCTTAGACTGCCACATGAACAACTCTTACTGGAACAAAGTTCGGAGAAGCAATTTGTGGAGATGATTCCACTAGCTAAGCACCTCCATGGGGTAAGAAAGTACTGCTTAGCAATTGCTGTATGTTGGTTGTGACAGAAGGTAATATGTCCAAGTCACTGCTTCCCCTTGACACACATTGTTCACCTTATAACTTGTCTTAATGGAGTGGCTTTGGCTATGCAAAATGGCATGTTCTAAGCAATGCATTACCTACTGTGAAAGTATCCCTTAACACAGCCTTACAGTAAGGACAATAAAATCACTCACTGCTCCATGACGGCTGCCAGGTTTCAGGGTGATAGCCAGAGATGCTCAAACAGATTTTCTTCCCCACTTCAAATCTGCCATTTGCCTTCAGACAAAACAAGACAAAAGCAAAATAAACCAAGGGCCTTAAAAAAAAAAAATCAGTAGAGTAGAAGAATATTTAGAGATTTTTACAGTTTTTTAAAGTATACCTGGAATACTAATATGCAAAAGAAGAGACTTACTGTTAACAGTATAATGCTGGGAGGTTTCATTGGATACTCTGGTGGCAGTACAATACGCCCATGGTAAACTCCTCCGTCGAAATCAGAATCCGGAGGTCCCCTAACAGTGAAGTGCCACTCAAAAAGATTGTCCTAAAAACACAAGGACAAAATATATAATTTAAACATTGTTTATAACAGAAAAGTTTTAATGCTCTTTCCATTCACCAGAGAGGGTTCCAAACCACAAAGGAGTAACTCTCCAAAAAAAACATATTTTCAATTGGTATGTTTCCCAAAAGCCTTACAATTTTGACCAAGAGTTAAAATGGAGCCTTTGAGGGCAAGTGACCCTGGAGCCTGGTGCAGGCCAATGTCTGCTGGGAACAAGGATTGTTGGGCTAAATCATGTGGTGGGGCCTACAGGGAAAGTAGTGAGGAAACAAGGGTGTGTCCTCCTTCGGTTAGCAACTGCATCCCAGGAGACAGATGGGAAGAAGGGATTAATTTTGCCCCCTCCCACCCACCCTGTAGCAGGGGTTTTTAGGGTATATTATCAAGGACTGTGGGAAGTAGATGCCATTGGATTGGAGCAGGTGTAGAAGGAACTAGAGGGGATGCAAGAGTTGTTGCTAATGGGAAGGTGCAAGGGGCAGATTTTAGAAAAGAAGGACAGAAAAAAAGCTTGGTTACGTTGCTGTACAGGCAGACCAGCTCAGAAAGCGGGGGTATAGAATTCAGAGTTATGTACTGGGTAAGTGAGCACAAGATGTTGAGTACAGAAGGGAAAAGAGTTTGGTTGGGGGTATAGTGTTGAAATGAAGGAGGGTTGTATCTTATAGTGTGCGGGGAGCGACAGGCTGACTGTCAGGTTAAATGATGCATTAGCGAGTCTTCTACTGGTAAGATGTATGGCGTTTGCCAAGGGTTCTTGTGATGTGATATTTATGCCAAACAATAACAATTTCCAATTAGACAGGGTGAAGAAAAATATTGATGTGTTAGTCTAAAGTTAACTAACGATTCTTGTCGCCTGACAGAAGTTGGCACTCTAATTAATCCTTTGGAATAAATGAGTGTTTTCCGGACAGAAAAAAAGACTACGCAATAAAATCTGATTGTATTTGTTTTTCGAAAATGCAATAGGGAAAAAGTTCGATTTTAGATTAGAATGATTAAATCTTTACACACAGAATCAGTTTCAGTGACATTTCTGCACCTACTATATACCCTACTTAAAACCTAGACATATCAAGCAGTATGGATATCTGGTTAGAGCAAGGGCTTTGGGAATGCTGTAAAAATAGAAAAACAAAGTAGACTGTATGTTTGATACTAAGAAGTGTTGCTTCTCTCCCACTGAAAATATTGCAGCCTTCTGAGAACGGTAGTTCCTAAAACAAATGTTAAATGTGGAAATTCACATTTATGCATTATCCTGCGTGCAAGAGCAAGCCTGAAAATCTAAGACTTCTGTAGATTTACAGGCACGCTGCTGCGGACGCTGAGACTCCCCTGAAGCGCATAAATCTACACAAACTGCAGGAGGAAATATGTGAAGCATAGATTTCTGGATTCCCCCCTCCCCCCCAAACGGTCCAAAAATATTTATTAGTTCTTTCTGAACTTTAAAGAGGAGGAAAACATATAAGAACAAGAACACGCTATAGCGGGATTCAGACATCTCCAGCAACCATGTATGACGTTCTTGTACTGGACCATGTCGAATGGACGTCATTATCAACAATCTACCATTTAGTTTTCACATATAAAAGTATATTGTTCTACTGTATACACACATGATCTTGTACAAGTTGGGGAGATTACCATGAATGAATGGATGAATGAATGAAGAAATTAGGCATACACTCTTCAATGAGAAAGAGGATAATGTTTTAACAAACGACAGTGCAGCCTAAGCAACTTATTTTACTGTTGTAGTAATTGCGCTAAGCTACAAGGAGAAAAGTCTAGGGACGGAGGCTGTATTCAGTTTTTTCAGTCGAACCTACCAGACAGCACAAGCTTTTTCATTGCAAAAACATACTGTGGGTTTACCAAGAACTTAAAGGGGTGTACAGTCCGTCACTGCTTACCACTGGTAGGCTCTTTTGTCACTTTCTTTTAAGTGCTTCTTGTTCAATGGCTTTCCTTGTCCAGCTTGTTCATCCTGTGTTAGTCTCTCCCCGGAAGCATAACCGGTTTATCATCTCACTGTCTGGCTGGCTTCTATCCTTCCACTGCGTACTTTTAGAGAACAATTTTTTTTTTTTTGCTTAGGCACACCATTAGCGTGCATGAGTTCTCCAGCTATCTTCCTTGTGTGCTTCTCTGCCGCCATATATCTAAATCTAAATCCGTATGTGTAAAGCGCGAACTACTCACCCTTACGGGTCTCAAGGCGCTGGGGGCCGTCGTGGAAATTAAGTGAGCTATTGCCCAGAGCCACATGGTGCTGAGCTGCCACAGGAGCCGGGGATCGAACCGTGAGCCCTGTGCTCTGAAGTCAGCTGCCCTGGCCTCTGCACCACACCCCTCCACTCCCCAACGCTCCAGGTGCTGTCTCCCTTGTGATGTTACAAGCTCTCTCATGTGCTTCTTCCTCCCAACACACACTGTGTTGCTTTCTAGCTAGAGTGCTTCTCCCCAGCCCCAATGTTGCTCTCACTCGTGTGCAGCTTTCCCCCTCGTCGTTGCTTCCCCAACTCCTCTGTTACCTCTCAAGCCCACTGTTCACCATTCTGCCTCTCTATATAGATCCCTAAAAAACTAAGAAAGGCCTTTTCAATATCCTCTGTTATTTAATACAGGAGTAGACACGCTCTCTTTAATTTCCCCGATTGTGTTTCTGTCTCGATCAGTTTTAATTTTCCAAGCCAAAATCTTCCCACAAGGGGGCATGGCCGGGCAAGATGGCCGATCGGACGTAGCCCGTCTCGGCTCCCGGTCCGCGCATTGTTCCGGAGCAGACAGCAGCGGTCTTACCGCATCCCGCACGCTGTAAATCACTTCTATGCACACCGGAAGATGTGAGGCACAGAGAGGGAGCCTTTAATCGTCTCCAGCGCCACAGGAGGTGAGGTCTGTCGAGAGACCATCAGGCGCAGCCCAAAATGGCGGCTTCCCGACTGGGCTGAGCGATTCCGGCCGAAGCGGAGCGAGAAACCCCTGCCTCCGAGTCTGCTTCTCGCTGTCACATTGAGCGTTACGGTAGGCTTGGTCAGGGGGTATACTTCAAGGAACTTGCCCGGATTACAGCTTCGCCGGCGGTTCACCGCAATGCCCGACTTTAAAATGGCGCCTAAACTGTGATACAATGCCATGTCCCGTCTTTGGTCCCTGTGGCCCCAAGCCTAGCTCCCTGCCGAACGCCGCCTCAACGGGCGTCATCACCTCCTGCTTCTTTGCGCCCTGCCTGCTGAGCAGCTGATGCCCCACGAATGCCTTTATCACCGTGGGTGCCCTCTCCTTGCTAGTACTTGCATCCCCCAAAATGGCGCTCGCTCCGGACCGTGCGGGGCCAGGATTACGAGTTGTGGTCGATGATTGAGGCAAGGCTCGAGTGCAACGACGAGCTGTGACACTTTCCCCTGGGCGAGTCCTTCGCTGTAACTGAATCCCCTGCTATTCACCTCTTAGGGGGGGGTGTGCTTCCACCTAGCGGGCCCGACTATGCCGTAAGACGCCTAGAGCTCCGAGCAGAACTCCGATCTGCGTTGCGACACCTGCCTGCTACCGCTGCCTCGACTTGTGCCACTGGTCTGCCGACGACTCCTTGAGGTGGAGGTTCCCGCGTCCTGACTCCCGAGCCTCCTTCCGCGGGCGTCGCTGTTGTGGGGGTCCTCCCGGGCCAGTCCGTATGCCGCCTAAGAGAGGGACGACCAAGACATCCAACACGGTCTCTGACATTTTGGGCCCCTCAGATAAACGCCTGACGCTGTGCGGAGACGCGGAGGCTGCAGACATGGCCCTTACAAAGGCAGATCTCCTGTCCACGCTAAAAGATTTCAAAACTGAGCTGTGCAATGACCTCGCCCAGGACATTAAAACTTCCATAGAGCAACTGAGGTCGGACCTTACAGGGAGACTGACCTCCCTACAGCAAGATGTCGACTCGGTGGGCACCAGAGTGCTCGATTTGGAGGCGCACCAGCAAGACCAGGAGAAGCTCTCCTCCGAACTGCGTGAAGATGTTCGCGCCCTCCAAGACCAGCTCCACCAGACGCAGCTCAAGGCAGAGGACCTCGAGAATAGGGAACGGAGAGAGAACCTATGCGTCAGAGACCTGGCGGAGGGAGCAGAGGGGCCGGATCTTGAGGCCTTCCTAGAGGGGCTCTTTGCAGAGGATCTGGGTCCACATACCCTCTCAATAAAGCTAGAAAGGGTCCATCGTGTGGGAGTCCTGCAGCCCGGCGAGAGGAGACGCCCCTGCGACGTACTGGCGAAATTTCATTCATACAAAGTTAAAGAGGCGGTGCTCCTAGCGGCCAGGACCAAAGGGACTGCCACCTTTCAAAACCACTCATGCTCGATCTACCAAGACTTAGCACCGACAACTCTGGCACGGAGGCAGATGTTCCGTCCCATTACCACCAAATTACGAGATGATAAAATCCGATACCGGTGGACCTACCCGTTCGGACTCAGTTTTGAGCTCAACAACAAACAGCGTCATGTCACTGACCTAAGAGAGGGCCTGGAACTCCTGGGTATCCCACCGGTTGAGACTGGCTCCGATCATGATAACTCCCGAGAAGCTCAGCGAGGGCCATCACAGACGACGACATGGCTTATGGGCACACGGAGAGGCCGAAAATAAAATGCCAGCGCATATATTCTAGATAGGTACTGCTATGTCTCTCGAATTCTTGAGGAATCACTACTGAAGAACGCTCACACTGCATCTTACCACACCTGACTGTGATGCATGCTTTAGAGCGATGTTGGGAGTGGCCCGGTGGATTTACGGGTGAACTGTTCCTAACTAATTTCTTCGACCTGGAACCCACCACAGTCCTGGGGTGGGGCCCCAGGCCCCTATCTGTTCTCTAGGGATGCAGAACTATGGTCCACCTCTATAACTCCGCGCAGAGACTTTTCTCTTTTCCCGCAAACGGCTCTGGTGTGCAATCTAAACCATGACCGCTTAAGATGTTTTTTGTGACTTACCTTCGGACGGCGCGGACGGGGTCCTCGGACTCTTGGTCCCCCTAGTCTCTGTTGGGCAGGTTGCCCACGATCAGGGACCAATTAGCGGCCTTTTTGCCGCACTTGCTGTTATTGTTTGTTATGTTGTTTTTGAAGGTTAAGGGGGGGGGGGGTAGGGAGGGCGATGGTGGCAGCTTTTTCATTTTACTTACTGGGGGCTTCTTCGTTTATTTCTGTCTATATGTGCGGGGCGCTGCCATGGGAGATAGACACACTTGGGGAGGTCTCGCTCACACATCCGGCTGGGCCGGCAGAAGGTGTCTCTGAGCTGTTCACCTCTACTTTAGTTCCATGACGATCACTATCGGTTCCTGGAACGTTAAGGGGCTTAACTCCCCTCAGAAACGCCACAAAGTGTGGAAATATATTATAGACCATCACCTTGATATAGTGGCCCTCCAAGAGACACACCTGGCTCGATCAGAGGATTCACGCCTCCGTCACAAGCGCTACCCCCTAATATACAAATCATCTGCCCTAACAAAACATAGGGGTGTAGCCCTCCTGTTCCATTCCACCACTAAATTTCAACCGCTGGACTATCGTTCAGATAAAGATGGCCGATGGGTTATGGTCAAGGGCCGCTTGATGGGCAAACTGTGCACCTTTGTGGCATTGTATGCTCCCAATACGGGCAAGCGGCATTTTTAAACACACTGGCAGGGAGGATTTTGGACTTCGGAGAAGGGCCATTGGTGATCTAGGGCGATTTTAATCTGACATGGCAAAGGGATCTCGACAGTACTCACGCACACCGCTCGGACCTGGGCTCCTTTACCCCCACCACTAAACAACACTTTCACGATCTAGGTCCGATAGACGCTTGGCGAACACTTCACCCTCAATCCCGTGACTACACTTTTTACTCCCACGTCCACCACACATACTCCCGACTGGACTACAATTTTGTTAGCCAATCCCTGCTGGGCGCCCTCCAGGCGGCTAAGATATTTCCCCTTTCAGTGTCGGACCACAGTCTCCTTTCCATTTGCGTTGCCTGGTACGGCAATGTCTCCACCACTCCTCGCTGGTTTTTCCCACCATCTCTCACGCGCGATAAAGAATCCCGCACTAAATTGAGAGAAAGCATCACCGACTTTTTTGATTTTAATAAACCTGAAGATACCTCGGAATACACTAACTGGGACACGTTTAAAGCGGTCATCCGAGGGAAATGTATTGCTCTCAACTCAGCACTGAACGCACAGCGAGTTCTGGAGCGGGAGGCGTTGGAGATTGAAGTTGCTTCTGTCGAGCGCACACATAATGCAAACCCCACTCGAGACAACCTTCGCAAACTAACGGCACTGAGGGGCAAACTTAGAGCCATTTATAATAACAGGGCAGAATTCACGCTCCTCAAGCTCCGACACCTCTCTTACTCCCAGGGGAACAAGGTGGGTAGGCACCTAGCTAGGCAGCTCAGGGGAAAACAAGAACGGGAATATATAGGAGGTATTCTGAGGCCCAACGGGGAGACTACATACAAGGATGAGGAAAAGTCAGAAATCTTTGGCTCTTTCTATAAGACGCTATATTCAGGGGACCATCTAGATCCTGAAGCCCAATGTGAGTACCTACGGACACTATGCCTTCCCCAGTTTCACATGACTGGAATGAAACTCTTGCTGCTCCCATCACGTCCGACGAGGTGAACGCGGCCATACAAGCACTTAGGCCCCGGGCCCAGACGGTTACACCGCTCTTTTCTATAAAACCTTTGCCCAGATATCATTCCGCACCTCACTCGCTTGTTTAATAGGATGGCGACAGAGGGGGAGACGACAGGGTCTCTATCTGAGGCGGTGATCTCAGTTATACCAAAACTCGAGAAAGACCCTCATTTATGCGCCTCTTACCGCCCCATCGCTCTACTAAACCTCGACGCGAAACTCTATTCCTCTATTTTGGCTAAACTGTTGAATGACCTTATGCCTGACCTCATCCACCCGGACCAATCAGGGTTTATTAAGGGCCGGCAAACGCACGATAACACTCGTCGCATAGTTCACCTCATAGAAAAAGCTAACAAACGACATATTCCCGCAGTATTGGTAGGACTAGATGCCGAAAAGGCTTTCGACCGGGTCGATTGGTCGTTTTTATTTACTACCCTCACTAGCTTTCGGTTCGCTTCTAAATTTCTCACTATGCTTCGGGCCAACTACGTTCAACCTCGCTCCCGGGTGCATGTAAATGGCATCCCTTCATCCACCTTTTCTCATTCTAGAGGTACACAACAGGGATGCCCCCTCTCGCCCCTCCTTTTTGCCCTGAGTATCGAACCCCTGGCAGTAGCTATCAGAGCCAACCCTGACATACATGGCATCCCCTTTAGTGGGGATTCCCATAAGGTTTCTCTCTTCGCGGACGATGTCCTCTTGTCGCTCGCTGAGCCCGAGCACTCCCTTCCCCATTTACAGAAGGAACTGGAGCGCTTTGAAGAGGTGGCAGGCTTTAAAATAAATATGGGCAAGTCATATATTCTTAACCTTACACTTCCGCTGGCGGAGGTGCACAGGCTCCAACCCCTCACTCCCTTACAATGGGCAACCTCATCCATACAGTACCTAGGAATACAGTTAACGCCCGGGGTGGAAGGTTTATATGCTGCCAACTTCCCCCCCAGTCTCGTACGAATTCAGGAGGAACTCGAGAGGTGGAAGACACTCTTTCTTTCTTGGCTTCGCCGCATCCATGCTGTCAAGATGACTCTCCTCCCTAAGCTTCTCTACCTGTTCCAAGCCTTACCGATAGAACCAGAAAGGGACTTCTTCCGCAGAATTAAATCTATGATCCTTCAGTTCATATGGCAAAAAGGACGTGTCCGCTTGTCGTTCTCGTTGTTGCTTCGCTCCCGAGCGGAGGGAGGAGTGGGTCTCCCCGACATCCACTTATATTACAAAGCGGCACAATTGAGAGTGTTAATTGAGTGGTCCAAACCGGAATCAGATAAACATTGGTTACATATGGACCGTAGTGTCGCAGGACGGACGATATGGGATCTTGCTTGGCGCCCCAAACGAGACAGACCCAAGAACGTGTACTGTAGCACCCCCACACGAACCACCCTGCGAGTGTGGGACTCTGTAACGGGGGATGACAGATGGACCACTTTTCCCTCGCCGTTTACACCGCTGCACTTCAATTCTGCCTTCCCCCCCGGCATGCAGGAGGGGCCCTTTGATGCTTGGCGAGAGGGGGGTTGTCTTGCCTTGACACACCTCTTTCACAACTATGATCCCTTAACTTTTGACAACTGTAAAGGGGACTATGACTTGGCTGACTCGGAACGGTTCCATCATGCCCAGCTGCTTCACTGGGCTCTCACTCCAAAGGTTCGGGATGCGGCCACTCGGCCGCCCACTAGATTCGAATCCTTCCTCTCCAAGACCACCACAATGAAAGGGGTGATATCGTTCATCTATAACTTTTTACTTACCACCGCCATCTCACCGCGCCCGCGTTACATGGCTATGTGGGAGGGGATACTGCAGCGCGCTGTGTCGGAGAGAGATTGGTCTCACTTGTGGTCCGACATTTTTAGATTTAATCACTCCATAGACCTCCGAGAAGCCCACCTAAAGACCATGATGGATTGGTATCTCCACCCTTCTAGGCTTAAACAGATCTTTCCCAACACTTCTGACCGCTGCTGGAGAGGCTGCGGCCTCTTGGGTGATTTTCAACACATTTGGTGGGATTGCCCAACGATACGCCCATTTTGGACAGAAATACTAGCACATATTAAAGATATTCTGGGGTACCCCATTCCAACCACTATGGCAGAGGTCCTCTTGGGACTTCGAGACCCTACTTTAGAACACCAGACACGTGCGGACAAAGCCATCATGTGGCTGTGTATAGGAGCGGGTAAGGTGACTTTAGCGGCCGCCTGGAAACAGAGGGAAGCCCCGGCGATCTCCCTTTGGCACTCACGGCTATGGCGGCTTCTTAGCATGGAAAGAATGGCTGATATCTTTCAAGACAATTATAAGAACTTTGAATTAAAGTGGGGACCACTAGTAGCCTTCCTTTCCCGGGGGCTCCCGTCAGCTGTCTGTCCCAATACAGTCCGCGCATTACACCTCTTTCAATATTGATTACATTGCCACTACCTTCAGTTGCTATCTTATCTATGGTTTTGCTGCCACCATAGTTTGGGAGGGGGGGTTTGGGTTTTTGGGTTCGGGGAGTTAGTTTTTAAATTCTTCGAATACGCCCCACTAGATTCCCTCAGCTGGAAAGATTTGATTAGATGTCCTTTCAGACATTCGTTGAGGCGCCTAATTACGGTGCTTCATATGGCTTCTGCCACAGGGGACAGCCCGCACCCCCGCCTTGACAGCCACTGTATCTTTCATTAGCGTTTCTTTTGGAAGCGGGGCTGGGCACATCCTGGATAATGTATAATGCTTCACCATTTGAGTCTTATCGATATGTTGGTGCTCACTGCGCTGAGCGGAATGATATTGATATCCTGTGATTTACCTGGAAAAATCTAATAAACATATGTTTGAAGAAAAAAAAAAAAATCTTCCCACAATTCTCTCCATACTCAAAATGGGTCGCCTAACATGCTTCCCACCTTTTCTTTAGCATAGACTCCAATTCAAGGTTAAGTTTCTCTCTCAGTTCTGAACACCTTCCCTCTAGAGCTAAATTTTCATTGTTCTGTATAGGTTGTGCTAAACATTGTTCTTGTACTTCCAATAGTTCCGCCTCAAGTGCTTTAACCTTCTCTCTGTGCTGTCTATTTTTGAAATATGATGTGCTGGATATCTTCACTCTAAATAAGGCATTAAAAGAGTCCAATACCATATGTAGGGGAGTAGTACCTATGTTACATTTAAAGAACTCTTCTGCCTCTGCCCAGATGTCTTTTACCACTTCTTCATCCAATGAGAGTGTACGATCCAGGGTCCAGCCATCACTATGGGCTTACCACAAGGTTTAAGTTGTAATAGTAATGTAGAATGATCTGAGAGGTGCACCAGCACACGCTTAAATTCCTGGTACTGGTCCATTATGTTCCGATGTATTAGAGTAAAAATCTATCCTCGAGTGGTGACCATATTTTTCAATTGTGAAAGGTATAGTCCTGACCACTTCGGGCCCTTTCTCTCCATGCATTGCAGAGGCCCAACTGGGCCATCATAATTTTGATAAAAGCTTGCATTTTAGGGCAGTCTATCTAACTTAATGCCCATTATGGCGTTAAAATCCCTAGCCATTATAATGGAGGGAGGAAAAATCTAAAAGATTTAAAAAGATTTTTGTCAAAGTCTTAACCTCATCTAGATTTGGACCATAGTATCCCACTAGTGTAAAATTTTGATCGTGAATTTGCAAGTTCATAATTATCCATCTACCCTGTTTAATCGGTGATGCTATCTTTGATTGATATATTTGTGGCTTTATTAGGACTGCTTTCCCTTTATTGTAAAAATGTTGATTTGTGCAGACCATCTGTGTAATCCATTTTTGTGTCTTAAAGATGTCCTTGCATTCTGGTTTACTCAGATAGGTCTTTCGTAGAATAATTAATTGCGCCTGCACCTCTCTTAAATACAGCAATATTTTATCTCACCTTCCTTTAGAGCGTAACCCGTTTACGTTGCAACTGAGAATTTGTGTTGGCCTTGCCCTATGTCTATCACCCTTGCCCCTACTTATTTCCCTTACGATTAGCTTTTCGATAGTAGTGGAAACATGCCTGAGTGTTTGAGGCTTTTTAAAAATAATTTTCTCCTCAAATGCTCCCCACCCTATGTGCTTCCCTACCTCTCACCTCAGCCCTCCTTAGAAGAACCCTCTCAGATTTCCTCATGGACTATCTAAGTCCCTATATGAGCACATTGCCGGGACACACACGAGAATACTATGAATCCAGAAAGGGTTTTTTTGTTTTTTTTTCAATTAAAAAAGGAGAACAAATAGGACAGAAAAAAAATATTTTACTGGCTCTAAGGGTGAAAAGAAAGAAAAAAGGAAAAATGAGACATAAATCCAAAAAGAAAAAATGGAGTTATGACTAGGCAGCTTCAGGATTATACGGGGCAACTATTTTATCCCTTAGTGGTTCTACCTGCCTTTATGCTTTCAACCAAGTCATCATCTTTCTTATGAGATTTCAGATTATACATCTTGTTAACATGCATCACTTTAAGTGTAGCCAGAAATAGGAGCTGGGCAGTTGCTCCTAACCTCTTCTAATCCTTCAAGTTTTCCTAGCTCCCATTGCCTGTTCGCGACTGCTCTGGATATATATCTGACCTTATTTCGAACGTCAGCCCGTTGGCTTTTAGGGTCATCATTTTCAGTGCTTTGAACAGTATTCACTCGAGTATACATGAGGAAAATCACTAAAATCTTCCTGGGTTTACTTTAATTGGCATTGGAAGGAAACTTCCTGAAAGGATCTCGATGGATCCTTTGTCTGTTCACCACAATCTCTTGGGGGGGGATCCTCTATTTCTAGCCCGCTTTTATTAGACTTACAGCAAACGCCTTGAGATCCTCTCCTTTTGCACCCCTGGTACATTGAGGACTCTCACGTTATTATCTCTGGAGTTATTTTCAGGTTTTTCTAGCATCTCCTGGTTTTCAGATTTCAACAGTCAAATCTCCTCCTTATTTAGCTCTACCGAATCGCTCAGTTCCTTCATGTTCTCCTCTACGGCTTGCGTCCTGACCGCCAGAGCATTGAACTTTTCCCGCTAGGCTCTCTCAATCCCCTTGTATGCCCCTCTGGTTTGTCTCTGAGGTGGCAAAGCGGTTTCTCATTTCTGTTGCCAGGGACTCTATAGAGGTGCTCCTCGTATTGGTTATACTTTCACCCCCCTCCCATCGGACTTATATCGGAAGCTGGGGAACCCTCCTGCACCTCTTGTAGCTCAGCTGCTGCAACCACCACAGGCTGGCAGGGATCCTCGCCTACTGCTGTCCTATCATCACCCAAACCTTGCAAGGCAGGTATCTATGGGAACCTTGTTTCGACATCACCAATTCCTGAACTGGAGACCCTGCCTTACAACTGGGCTGTATAGCAGGATTGTGCATCTACCAGAGACTCTGGAACTCTTGGTGTGACCTTAGGTAGGACTTTAAAACAAGTTCTTAAAGAGGGGTAATTCTTACTCTCTGCTGGGTGCCAAACTGGCACTTTGACACGGACTTTCAGAGGGGAAGGGGTCAGGCTCTGGGCCTTTTACTATGCTTGTCTGGGTAGTGTCTTTTACTGAGTGTACTTTGTGAGTTAATCTATTTGCAGGATCTCGTATCAGTGGCAGATTTATCTCAGTTTTCTTGCAAACTGGGCCTTTGTTTACCCACCTACAAACGCTCCTCAGCCTGTATCTATCCTCCTGACATGTTTTTTGGTTTTTTTTTTTAAACAGCTTGCCCGGAGTTGATCATTATCCGCCCTAGTCACAGAGTCCTCCAGCACACCTTTCTATCTTACCACTACTGTGGTCTCCGTGCTGAACCAAGCGCTCCCTCGCAAGCAGTCTTCCTTTGCCGCAACGCTCGAGTACAATCCTCCTACCAGCATTTTTGATTCTGGGCTTTTTTTGCCGCAGCCTCTTCTCCCCCAGAGGGAAATCCTTGCTGTGGCCTTCCGGCCCTGCCATACCTCTAGCGCAGCCTTCGACCAGCTTCCAATGCTGCTGGGTTTTATTTTGTAATGGGGGCTCAATTCACCTTTTAAACAAAGAAGCGGTCTTTAAACCGTATGTAGCCTTTACCACCCCTCCCCGTCTTCACTGCATGTTAGAGAGCGTTTGGTTTTGCATCCCAGGGGGCCGAAGCCAAGTGCTCACGTGACCTGCTGCTTAGCTGGCCGCCACATTTCTCACTTCTAAATAGCGATTATAAAATCTTTGCTAAGGTGCTAGCTGGGCAGCTGACTCAGATAATAGGAACCCTGATCCATGGGGATCAAAAGTGGTTCTTAAGGGGTAGATTCCTCTATGAACTAACGCATACCCTTATTGGCTCAACTGACCTGGCCACCACATTTAAGGTTCCACTAGCAGTACTAACATTAGATGCATCCACAGCCTTTGTTAAGGTAAATTGGAAATACCTACCAAAAGTGCTAAAACAGTAAATTTTGGGGAGAGAACTTCTGCAAAGCAGTACATCTGATATATCAAGCTCCCAGCGCCAGAAGTAAACAGTAATTTGACTTCGCTTTTTCAAATAACTAGGAGGTACAAGACAAGGATGTCCACTCTCTCCACGTCTTTTCAATTTATATATTGAGCCCTTGGCATGCAAGATTAGGCAGGAGTCTGCAATTGTGCCTTTTACCTGTAACAGGTGGGGTAAAAAAAGTCTCCCTTTATGCAGTTGACCTCATGATCTATACTTCTGACCTACAGGCCTCTCTCCCAACTATTGAGCAGCTGACAGAGTACGGAAAAGTGCCAGGATACTGGGTGAATATTTCAAAAACAGAGATAATGGCCTGGAATGTGTCAAATGGTGATATCCAGAATAGAAATGAGATGAAATATTTAGGTCTGAAAATTACACTAGACCTGAGTAAGATCTCTGAACTTTACTACAGCCTCGGCGGAGGCGGGCAAACTGTTGAAGAGCTGGGCCCACCCCTTGTTGACTATTTTTGGTAGAGTTATTGTGGTAAAAATGGTCATTTTACCTAAATTCATTCTCCTCTTTAATACAATTCCTCTAGATTATAAGGAGTGGTTAGAGAAGCTACAGGGCATAATCGGCAGCTTTATATGGGCCTAGAAGGGAGCAAGGATTTCCTGGAAAAAGCTTTGTAGCAAGCGTGATAAGAGGTTCTTGACACTACCGGACATACAATTCTATGCCTAGGCGTTCCAATTAAAAAATTGTACAATGATTCTCATCGAGCCAGATGGCTCAGAGATTGGCATACTTCTCAGGGCTGTGCTAAAATATGTTAGGGGAGAGGGAACCCACGTCTCGTATAAGTTTGGTGACACTAAATACTACAAGAAGGTAAGGCTAAAGATGTTACAACTTATGGGCACAACTCAGAGAGAGCACAAAATTGCTGAACAAAGTCTACATTTCCAAGTGCCAGAACTAGAGTGGAGCAATTCCCGAAATGGAAGACTGTATAATAAGATGGCGCAGTGATTGACAAAACCACTGCACACTTGGTGAAATATTTAATGCCTACAATCTGTATTTTAAGATAAATGTTTATCATATGGTCAGTAGTTTATTCTGATAAAGAACATGCTCTGGGGAAAAAAAAGAAAAAAAAAAAAAGAGCGAGCACAAAATTGTCATACTACAGTAGTGCGGCACCTATATGGGATTCCCCCGGTGCAATGGAATGGGGTAAAGACATGCTGGCCCTTCCTATGGAGAATGCAGGCATACAGTGCTGGGTCAACTTGAGAACGAGGGGGAACTCTAAGAGATAACGGACCAGAAGCTATCGAAATGTAGGTACTTACAAGTAATAAGCTGGGTCCACAAAATAAACAACTTGGTTGGGTACTCTAATAAACTGGAAAAGCTGCTGGAACAGTAGCCACTTGTGTTGAGAAAGTTGATGCGCGAGTAGAAAATCTACTCAAGCAGCAGAAAGAAGCAGAACCCTCTGGCGCGCCGCGAGGTGCCGTTTATGCTGATTTTACAGAGCGGGACAAGTTCCTGGCGCTAAAATTCAATGTGAGCAGCGCAACGTACCACAATTCTGCTGCTCACGGTACTCTGCGGAATCTCACAAAGGTTTTGGGTAACTCCGCGAGTTCCACCCACCCCTAGCCTTGTGCTACCAGTAAGATACTGGTGTATGTTTGAAGAAAACCAAGTACCGCCTTGGGCAAGGCTACCCCGCAACAGAGGTTGCAGCTGGGAATTATGGGGTATGTGCCAGAGGTGAATGAGGACAAAAAAATCTTCTGCCTGGCAAAATGGTAATATTTTTGCACACTCTGTCTGGAATTTGTCTGCATTACATCCCCTCCTTAGACCTCAATGGCATTTCAGGCCTGTTATTTAAAATGTACAGCGTTTTCCAAATGCAACCCTCAAATCTCTTGGGAGCTAAGGCAACACTACCCTTGTGAGACCATTCATAGAGCAGTTAACATGCCTGTAGAGAATAATAAAGTCCACAGTTTCATTAGAGGAAGTATGTAGAACAGAAATGACAAACGGTTGCTTTCTTGCATTCTGCTACATTTTGGATCTACAGAGATACGAAAGAAGCTTTGGCACAGAAAATATGTCCGGGGTGGACTGTCAGCATTTTGGCTTTATCAGTGCTCGTTTTCTCAAGTTTTTTGCAAAACCTTATTATTGGGGGAGCTGCTGGGACCTTGCCAGTATTTTTTTTTTTAACTGCTTTAAAACTAAAATAATCTTTGGTCTCTCCAAGTGCACACTGCTATAGCAGACCCCTGGCACCGAAATAACTATTTTGTATGTTGAGGTGCTCCTTGTTCAAGAACAGAATGCCATCACTCACAGTGAAGTTAGCCAGTGGCTAAAGTTGGCTGCCCCCATGCTGTATGCTATAGTGGAAGATAAAAATTGTGAACGACACAACAACAGACCAATGGATGAAAACGGATGGCTGAAATTTAATGTGATCAAAAAGTCTTGGCCAACACCAAACCTAAAAAAAAGGAGGCTTGGCTTTTGGAATGGACTTTAATTTTCAGTTTTCTTAATTAAACACCTCTCAACCTTGGGAACCTGGTCAAATAGTACAGCTGGAGTAAACTGACACAAACTGCCTTGTGGGTCATACAAAGTGCTTTAAACTCAATCCCTTGGTTTGTAGGTAGCTAGCGCAAAGCCATAAGGGTCTGAGAGATATGGTCTGACTACTTTCAGCACAACAATAAAAATCCCAAACCAAAGGAGAAACGGACTAAAATGTAATAAACAAAATGACAACAAAACATCAAAAATCCAATTGGGGGGATATACCCAAATATACAAAGATGCAAATGGTATTTGATATGTTGGTAGAAAAACACAATACTGCCAAGCACTGGAGAGCAGGGGAACCGCCAGTCCTGGAAACCTAGAAGGAAGATATGGATTGGTGCATGTTGGCAGAGAAGCAGGTTTATGAAGGCATAGGATGCCCTAGAAAATGGACAAAAATATGGGAGAACTGGATAACCTACAGAGGATTGCACATCAACACATAAAATATAAAACAAGCGAAAATGAACGATGCTGATAGGGCCGGGTAGGTGGTACCAATTTGAAGCAGAGGGGAGATGCAGGAGTACTGTAAATGAAAACTGTGCTGTTTTGCTGCCTAACTTTGTTTCAGAAAACTGCTGGTGACAAGTAAATATTTATGTTGATAAAAATTGTTTAAAAAAAATGTATATCCAATCAGGGGAACAGGAGAGATGAGTTATTAAAGGTTTAAAGGAAAATAGGATGAAAAAGCACAAAGCGCCAATGGCAGTCATTGGTAGTGGTAGACCGGGTCTTAGGCACAATTTGATGCGGACCACGATGGAGCGTAGGTCACATGCACCAACCAGGTTCATCCTGGTCAAAGATTTTACCTTCCAACTTAGTCTTTTGAGTCCTAATCTTCCACAGGAGTAAACTTCTAAAGCCTACTGGACCACCTCAGAGGATGCACCTAGAGACTCCCAGGATGTCAGGCAAAGGCCAACAGCAGGGTCCAGGCCAAGTCCAGTTGTCACTAGTCAGCTAGGCACTTCCAGCGAAAGACCTCTTGCAGCTTTTTGTCTCTCTGTAGCCATACTGGAGCCAACTGACCCTTGGAATCCACTTCTTTGTACTGGGTACAAGAGGGCGCAGGTAATGTCCTTCAGGACTCCTCTCAAGTCAAATACAGTATATCCAGTTTTCTTATGATCTTCTGCAGCTCCAGAAAGTATTCTGAAGTGGGTGCTTGGTAGTGCCACATTTATGCCTGGAACCAGTTAGGGCAGTAGGGTGACTCCTGGACGTATCCTAACCCATGGGTTAAAAGTTCCCAGGACCAACCCAACTTATCAGTAATTCATGTTTGCCTTAAAGCAAACAGGCCGCAAAGGCAATATTTCAGAGCATTTTCAAGATGGGAAAAGACTTCAGCCACACAAAACGTGGGCTCCGAGGACTCGGAATGTGTGTGGGGAGGGTACTATAGTAATCCTAGCTAACTCCTACATCTAAAACTAAAATCCACTTTGGAGCAGGTATTGTATCCACAAAAACCCAGAGACAGAAGTCCGGGAGGACAGAAATTGGTATTTCAACAACCAGACAGTGGATACAAAAGATTTGTCTTGGCATCCTGGTCTCCCCATTGCAAGTGTGCCCCAAGTGGTATGTGTGAACCCAGCAGACCGTTTCAAGTAGAGTTAATACTGTAATGTCAAAAAGGATGACCACACCCCTTGCACTACATATTCTGAGGAGTTTGGAAGAGTCTTCCCATTCAGGTCAGCCAAATGTTTGCTCCTGCGAGGCATTTCACACCTACTCAAAGGTAGTCACTGGCAGGGAGAAGCTAGAGAACCAATGCAAATTAGCCTTCAGGCAAGGAAAAAGTTACTTTCTAAAAGTTACTTTTCTTCAATATTTATTAAAAATCTACCATAAGCAATGACTTGCATTTTAACAATTATTAAACATTGTAGTTTAATTATTCTTCTAGCTGGTCCCATTCCCAAGATATAGTATTGGTATTTATTATTGCTTCCCAATGATGCTCCATGGGCCAGTCAGCCTTCCTACAGTAAAAATAGCTTTTGGGTGACAGTCTATGTAAAAACACATTAACATTACATTTCTACATATCCTACTTTTAAATACCATGCACCCTGCCTTGCCGGCTACAAGACCTACAAAGGGGTAATATTGAAAAGGAAGAAAGTTTACTTTGAGAAGTCGCAGTACATGATTTGAACTTATGCAGTCAGGCTACAATGGTAGGTTTAAAGTCATGTTTGAACAGCCATTATAATGGATGGAACAATAGGTGCTGCAGTCCACTAGTAGCGTTTAACTTCCAGGCCCTGGGTAAATTTTGTACCATATACTAGGGACGTATGGACAAGTTAAATATAATAATTAATTAGGAGTGTGCCAATTCAACCATGCTAAAAGGTGAAGCACAGGCACTGTACTACTTGTTAGCAGGGGTAAATTGCAGAGAGGTCTAAAGTCAGCAAAAATATATTGTTCAGTAAAAGGTGAAAAATCTGGGGTGACTATGCAGAAAAGACAGATTTCCTACAACGATACTGAGGGGCAACAGGACAACTCTCCTCACAAGGTTTATACAGAAAAAGGCCACGCTAGTAGCAACATGGATTTACAGCTCAAAGGACAAGTCAATTTGGAATGTCATCCAAAGGTTTCAGTCTAACTGCTTTGAGACAGTAGAAGACTGCTGGCTCACTGCAGAAGGTCACATGAACGGAAGGGGTCCTGTGTCTACAGGGCCTATTAGCAGAACTGCTATCTTTGGTGCACTAATGCAACGGTAGTGTAGCAGTCATCTACCAGTAGCTAGGCAAAACGCAATCTGCAACCACGTTTCCATCAGTCTGAGGTGTAGCTGGTGTCATGTGCATATATGATAATTATTGGTGAAGCTGCAAAGAATGCAGACAATTAGAGCCATTTATTCAGGGAAATGGCTCATTCATAAGACAGAGCCAGAGAGTATGTGGTAATGGTGGTAGACGACAAAGCCGTGAGTTGCTCTTCTTAAAGTGCAGGAGCTGTGGATCCGCATTACCGTAAATGCTGCCCATTACTGCCTTCTTGCTATGCTAACACTGGACCCAGGCCATTGCAACCCACACAAGATGCACTCTATGTGTACGAGAGTGTCAGACTTTATGTAGTTGGGGACTGACTGTCAGAAGTGAGATTGGGCTGCAGCCACTAGGCCTTGCCTTACTTTTGCTTTGAGACAAAGCATATTTTAAATCAGATTACGGATTGTTAGCATTTGGTGCTTACATTTGACTGGGGTTTGTCTCTGAATGCTGCATGTGCTTTCACTCAAGGATCATTACAGTGCCTACCAGAGTTGAAGATATTTTTCTGATCAGAGAATTTTGGGCTGGTTTGACTGAACATGGAGTACGAGGGAGGTTTAACAAGAGTTCGATTTAGTTCAAGTCTGGGAAGGAGATGTTCACCAGGTCACCTGAGATGCCTTCATTTTTTGTAGTACCAGAGTAGTTCTCACTTTATATCTACCCAGGAACCCCTTCATTTTAGAGAGTAGACAGACTCCTGAATTATTGATCCCATGAACCCATATGTTAATATGGAACTGTGAGGTGAGAACCTGTCAATATGGGATTAGAGGTGAACCTCTAAAATCCCAATCTAAGCAGTACTGATAGAATGTTATCCCTTGATAATCTGACGGATGAGCCAGCAGGTAGGACAGAATGCATTAGAGCATAAATGAATAGGACTGCTTGCTCCCTAGAAAGCCAGAAACGTGTAGTACCAAAGTGATGAAGCAATAAAGTCTTTTTCCTGTTCCAGGAAAAGGTCGGTTCTCCAGACAAGGTTGGGGCGCATTCAGGAGAGTAAATGTCCATTTACAGGCAATTACTCATTTGCCCTTCAGGGCCCCCATTAAAAGTCAAAGAGTTGAGAAATGGCGCTAAAAGGACCCTCAGTCCTGCCATGCACTTAGAATCTCTTGTTTAGAGAAACATATGGTATGTAATACTTTCCATTTGGAATCTAAATCCAAACAAGGTATGAAGCAAAAGGCAGCTGGTGTTCCTAGGCCAGATTGGGCTAAACTGGATAAATGTTTATTTCAAATACATTGTTTCTTCATAGGATCTGAAACTGATCTAGGACTTAAAATGTGAGTGTGCTTACTATAAAGTATCCAGTACACCCAGGCATCTGCACCACCAAATGGTTTGTGGTCTGAAGGTGAAACTTATTTACAGGACTGAAGAGAGAGTCCTCCTTTAGTTACCTCTCAACAGTAGATCGGATCATTAATCTAGCATTAAATTGTTACTTTCCATAGAGCCGTATGTCTAGATAGGCAACTGTGTCTAACCTCTTCGAGTTTAACAAACCACTGCCAAATGCTGAGGGGGAAGAAACTTCTATAGTTCAAAGTTGTGTTCTATGTGATACAGGTTTTTATTTAGATCCAGCATTTGTGACCTTTGGCTTTGAGTGACATAATATGGGTTTATCCTACAATTTCTTCGTACTATTAAAGTATACAAGTTTAAGGAGGTTTTATGGTGCTTCAATCGTTTTATAGTTTACTGAATCAGGTTGCCACAGAATACAAAGGCCATGTGAGAAGTTTTCATTGCTGGTACTGTGACTTAGATATATATAATTTTCATGCCTTATCCTCACAAACATCTCCTGAAGCACAAACTGTCAGGTCACATGTTTTATATTTAGCGTAGCAATATCAGAAGACCATGTCTATTCGGGTAGACAAAGATGTTCTTAGTGGTTTTCTTCTTTTTCTATTATTCACCTTTACTAATGCAGAAATGATTATTGAAATAACTGCAGTCATTTTTTCTACTCTAAGTTAGTGTATAATAACGAGTTTAGATGCAATACTATTGTGTTCCTGGACTTCTCAGAAGCAGGATGGAGAAGATGTACCTAAAAAGTCCCTGCTACGGTCTCTGGCAGGTCTTGGTCCTCTCCAGTCTGATCCATCCTGTGCAATAGTCCACAGTCTTTGGAACCAGCAAAGGAAAAGGAGAACAATGTGGAAGTGGGGGAAGGTGTGCTTCAGGAGTGGCCTCCATTTCTAGTTATGCTCTCAGAGCAAGTGCAGGAGATGGGGTATGAGGGGAAAATAAACACATTTTCTGAGTCATGGGATCAGTGGCTCTGGACCAAGATCAACAGAACCATCCAGGTCCCGCAGATCTGGCCTCCTTCTTGAATCCACAGATCACTTTTGATAAAAGCAAAGGAAGCCCACACAGACAAAATGTGCACCGAGGGCAGGATGGTGGGCTGCAGGATGTGGCTTTTGCTGATGGCTGAACAGAGACACACAGCCAGACTTGAACAGTCAAAGATTTAATAGCATGTTCTGAGACTGCTGCACAGCGTGGCCTGAGCCTGTGCCCACTCCATTGATATGACTGTGCCGCTCAGCATAACTAGCAAATGTCAGTGTTTTTTAGGGTTTGCAGAAACTCCCTTCAACTGAAGTTTAAGAATAACATCAAAGATACTTTTTTTGTTATTATAATAAATGTTATATCTCATCAAGTAAAGAACCATTATCTTCCTTTAACAAAGTCTTTTCAGTGAATTTTGTGGTAGTTTTATAGCAGTTTGACAAAGGATGATTCAAGTTACTGGTAAGCATTGTTCCCAGTAAACTGCGCGCTCGCGCGGCCGCGCACAGGGTCTTTTCCAAGCGCGCAGACAGTTTTACAAAGCGCGCACGTCTCTGCTTAGCTAGAGATTTGAACCATTCACCAGCCACGGCATTTTAAATGGTAGCGCCGTGAAAAGTACGGTCTTTCAACAATATGCAGAGTGGAGATGCAGGGGCTCTAAGAAGGGGTGAAACGACAACAAAGCCTCGTTAAAAAGTGAATGGTCTTTTAAAGACCTGTGAAGTACTGGGGTGCGGCTGTGTGTGTGCCCGGGAAGCTGTCTTAGCCCGGGCTGCCACACACGACAGGGGGGGGGGCTGAAGCACTTTGAACCCAATGGGTGTTTTTGGGTCTGAACTTACCCCATCGTGCTGCTTCTTTGGAGCCTGGCTGCTCTCGCAGCTGCAGAAGTGCAGATGACACGCTCACACTCAGAGGCCCCTCTGCGAGTCAGAATGTATCGTCTTCCGCGGAAGGTTCACACCTTCCAAAGCACGTCTCTCTTTTCTCTCCGACAGGGGGGCCTAATTTCGATGCGCCGCTTGATGTGATGACAGAAGGGATCTCTTTAGGGCTGGCGCGCGAACCTCCCCATCACTGCACTCTCTGCTCGCCAGTGTCTGTGCGAGGGTTCATTTTCCGGTTCTCTTCATTTCTCCCACGAGGCTCTTCTACCTTGATGGGGTTGCCTGCCCCTCAGGAGGTAACTCTTGTCTTTCCGAAAACGGACGCATTCTTTCATAACCAACTCACCTCCAAGAAGTGGAACCGGAGAGGAGCCCTCCCCTCATCTCTCCTATCAGGGAGGGAGGCTTTGAGCGCATTTCCAGGTCCTGGGCCCGCTGCTGTGGGCATTGATTGAACCAGGTGGATGTGTCTTTAGAGAGTCTTTGCTGCCGCCCCTTTCTCCAATCACGTTACAGATGGTCGGGGCCTCTTTCTGCAACCTTAGCTGATGCTCAGTTCTACGACTGATATCAGTTTTTTTATGTTTCTTGCACGCTTCTTCTGTCAGCTAAGCATCATTTATGCTCATGGTTTAATCAGATCATAGCTGCTTGGGCAGAACCGCGTCAATATCGAAAATGTACCAGGCCAATCTGAGGCAGACTAGGAGAAGTAATCATGCCGGCTCCAGAGAAGCGCTGTACTTGGCGCTAGAGACAGGCAGGCGCGAAAATGATTCCTAGTAAGTATTTTTAAATCACGTAGCATATAACATGTACAAATATGTCAAATAATTGTTAACGTTTATTAATACTGTTTGTGTTTCAGTTTAGAACATAAATTGGACAACCTTATTTATTAATCTCGGGTCGAATCGAAGATACAATTTACGTGCAATATCAGCAATGCGCCCTGAGATTGTTTTAGCACTGCGATGGGTGTTCATATCCGTCATAGAGCAAATATATAGCATTTTGACTTTGGGTGGGCGCTTAGCTAGAGATTTAAACCATTCACCAGCCACGGCATTCTAAATGTGTTTACATCTAATATTTAGGATAGTGAGGTGCATTTTCAATATTGTAACACAGCAGCAGTTCACTAGTAGTACTGCAAATAATATCTGTGGCATATGAATATGTGAGGTTCTACTTTGATCTGAAAGAATGAAACAAACGCATCATTTCTCTGCAAAATGTCTGTTTCAAATACCGTTTTCCTTTCATTTATTTTGAATAGGGGTGATGTGTGAGAATCCATTACAATCTGTGTAAGAATTATTCAGGGTCACTAGAGCACGACTCTGCAGAACCGAGCTGGCTCTCTCAGGGGGCCCCCTGAAAAGCTGGGGTACTGGGCCAGAGCCTACTTTGCCTATGGGTTAAAACGTCTCGGAGTAGATCTATAAAAAATTAAATGGATGTGAGATAATGCTCAATATTTTTTCACTGAGTATCATGATAAAGGTATACAAGAACTACATTTTATCTTTCCTTTCTCAGGTTTGCTGAGTAATATTGACATATACCACCTGCCGTTCTTGAATGTCCAACAAATCGCATGCTTTGCATTATGTGGCTTGTCAGCCATGTTCCAACATTTCAGTCATCAAGTGCAGACTGTGAACCAGGATTCAGTCACTTGAACACTATCAAGTCTAAATCAAGAACTAGACTGGAGGAGAATCACTTGGTTACGCTGATGATGACAAAGGCCCATCTCTTAAATAGCAAAGTTGACCTTGATATCATCAGCACTGGAAGAATGGCATGGACCAACGAGAGAAGCAAATGTGTCACACATCTAGTGATGGCACTTGACTTGTCTGAGCCACCCTTTCCCACAGTCTATGTTTGGCCTAGATGGGCACATTTCACACACTTCCTCTTAGCAAAGACATTAATCATTACGTTGTACATCAAAATGTAACTGTGTTATGTAATTGTCAACTTGCTAAATATATATTCTCTTGAATAGTCTTCCAGCAATCCCCCACCAAATGATCAGTGCTCCAATCAAGAATATTCAGTAAAATCTTATAATGGGGCTCCCTTCTGAGTCTTGTCCTTTTCTAAGCCTGGGGTATAGGTGCAACTAGAATAACCTATTAATGTCATGATGATCTGTCTCCACAGTGCAAAACTGTCACAAGACCCTGTTGATTAGAGCTATATGTGTGAAATGCACTTGTTCTCCATCTCGTTGCAAACAAAAGTTTGAGTGGTAATTGCCACGGATTTATATACTCGCAGGCTGCACTCGCATACTTGGCGCACACAGCCTTGGCTGCAGCGCACAGAGATCTTGCACTGCCGCACACAGAGGAAAAAAATTAGAGGGAACATTGCTGGTAAGTACGGTTTTAATTACTTTTCAGGATTAGTACTGGGCTCAAAGATGCAGCACTGTGGTCTCTCCTGATAAAAGGTGAGTAAATCGGAATTCGTAGTTCGGTTGATTTTAGAGGAATATTATAATGTTCCAAAACTCCACACTTAGAAGAATTTCCAAGTGAAACCAGTCAATGTTAGCCTATGGAAGGAAATTCAAGTTACTGGTAAGTACGGTTAAAATTACTTTTCAGGATTAGTACTGGGCTCAAAGATGCAGCACTGTGGTCTCTCCTGATAACAGGTGAGTAAATCGGAATTCGTAGTTCTGCTGATTTTAGAGGAATATTTGTAAGTTTCAAAAATTGACACTTAGAAACTTTTTCAGCAAAAAGCAGGCAATGATATCCTATGGAAGGAAATTCAAGTTACTGGTAAGTACGGTTAAAATTACTTTTCAGGATCAGTACTGGGCTCAAAGATGCAGCACTGTGGTCTCTCCTGTTAACAGGTGAGTAAATCGGAATTCGTATTTCGGCTGATTTTAGAGGAATATTTGCACAATGGTGAAGGAAGGGGGTGGGGCCTGAGGTGACATGTCTGCAAACACGCCCTGTGGCGGGTTTTAAGTTGGAGAATTAATTCCTCCTCAATCCAGAGGGTCCCTAGGGGCCAACTAGCCCACCAGATACCTCCAGTGTGCGCCAGAGAGCTGCGTTGCAGAGAGGTGTTCAGAGGCCACGCCCCTTTTTACAACACTCTGCAACGCAGCTCCGCGGCGCTTACTGGAGGTACCTGGTGGGCTAGTTGGCCCCCAGGGACCCTCAGTATTGAAGGGGGTTTAATTCCCTATCTTAAAACGCGCCACGGGGCCTGTTTGCACACATGTCACCTCAGGCCCAGCCCTCCCTTCACCACTGTGCAAACGCGCCCGTGGCGCGTTTTAAGTCGGGGATTAACTCCCTTGAATCCTGAGGGTCCCTGGGGTGCAACTAGCCCACCAGCTACCTCCATTAAGCGCCACAGAGCTGCGTTGCAGAGAGGTGTAAAAAGGGGCATGGCCTCAGAACACCTCTCTGCAACGCAGCCCCCTGGCGCATACTGGAGGTTCCTGGTGGGCTAGTTGGCCCCCAGGGACCCCCAGTATTCAAGGGGAATTCGTTCCCCCTCTGCAAACGCGCCAGGGGCTGTGTGGCCCCCATTCTTTTTAATTATTTTGGGCCCTGGGGACCCCATCCCCCAGGGCCTGACCCCCTTTTTTTTTTTTTTAGGTCTCGCCTGAGCCAGCGCATGCGCTGCGCTGGCGAGAGTTTTAGTAAGCGGGTTTTGGAAGTGCAAACAGCAGTTTGCTGGCGACCAGCTTGCGTTCACGCGAGCGTGCACGCGCGATCAGGCGCCATATGGCTTCCCTCGCCATCTGGCTTCCCACCCTGATAACTCGCACCGGCTTTTATCGCTCGCGATTACTTTCACTTTCACGGCCGCGCGGCCGTGTCAGTTTCACGGCCGCGCGGCCAATGCTTGTTCTCCATTCACATCGGACGGGTCACTCTGCGACAAACGTCCTGATCCTGTTCATTACCGAGCACATCAGACAAAATAAATATCCAAGATTTTATAGCAAACGTAATGCTAAGCTTTTATAGCACAGAAACAGCCATTTAGCGAGTTTCTAAGCGCTACCAACATTGGCACACGAACGAGGTATGGTGCAAAACAGTGAAGTGCTATGCCAGGATCACACACTATGGTCAAGCGAGGTGCCGGGAGCAGAACACAAGCCTCGTTGTTCCATAGTCAGCAATTTACCAAATTACTTGAGTAAATCTCTTCCCTACGCCGTTCAAAATGTTTACAAGAGTTTGTAAATGCTGTTCAAAGTCAGCTATATAACCAACAGCGTAAGAGTTATTTTGCAATAAAGAAACATTTTCAAATGCATTACATTTTTAGTAGAAGCCCTATTATCGAAAGGCAATATTCCTTTCTAAACTAAACACGAACATCCTACATCGCTGATCCCAGCTGCAGGGCCCAAATACGTCAGAAGTTGTTTAAATAAAACAACAAATATTGGAACAATGAGTATTTATTACAGCAATCAAATGTCTCAAACAAACTGGCGAGAGATGTTGTTCAACATTTCGTAGATAAACAAAAAGTTCCACATGCATGTATATGTTGTACGTACACAGAAGTGCTGCTGTCAGCATCCATTATGGACAAAAAAGCATGTCTTTAAATCACAATATGGCCCTCCACCTCTCCCGGTTACTCATTAATGGGGCTGTGATGTAACCTCAGCGCGTAGATCCCGGCCCATCAGCATTCCACCTCCCTCCCGGGGCTCCGGCTGCTCGCAGATCCCGGCGCAGCCTGCACGCGGCTCCCACGCCAGGGAGAAGACGCATTTACATTAAGCGTGGCACACGCTGCCAGCAGTCTGCAATTGCATAATCCGCTTCTGTGCGCAGGTTAACTTGAGGGGCCCTAGTGCCATAAAAGGAACTGGGCTCCCATGCCCTGGCTTGATAGCATAAAACAAACACTAATTGGGGTGCAGTGGGCCCTGGTGCAACTGCACCTGCTGCACTATTGATATCCACGCCCACAGAGACTTCCTTGTGCTTCAACATATGGAATTAAGGTGTTCGTCAGGAGAAGTGACTTTGCCTACGTTTTTTTTTTAAAGATTAGTGTTGGTCGTACAATGATGCCATATAATTTGTGGTTGACGCTATATAAAACGCTAACAACATTATTTATCAACTAGGTTCAACGTCGCACAGAATCCGACATATGGCCATAGGTACACATGCACGTCAGCATTAACGTTCCCGCCCTGGGGTGACAATGTGCTTTGTAGTGCTCGCTTATCACGTGCACTGAAGTTTCTCTCAGAAAATAAACCCGTGAGAAATGTTTTACGTTCCGCGGCTGCTCCAGTTCCCACAAGAACCTCGGAGATATTCGTAAATGTTGGTGTCTTCACTAGTTAATAATTGTGCGGGTCCTAGTTATATTGGAATGTGTACCGCTTGTTGGACTGTTTCCCATGAGGTGGCTGGAACGCCGCATACTGACGGTGCTGCTAAATTTGTGTATAAAAGCGCAGGGTCCCAAAGCTTTTCATGAACCTGTCCCAATGGTGCTGGATTCGGAATACCAAGGCTGCCTGTAGGGGCGGCTGGTAACATATTAAAGTGGCAAGCGAGTGAACTTCCCTATCGCTTCCCAAAACACACAATAAAACAAGCATGTAAAATAAACACACTGACATGTATTGCAATAAAATAAACAAGCACTGGCATAGCCAATAGGTCTCGCCTTTGGGACCTTATAAGTATTTAATTATGCAGCACAATATCCTTGGTGCAACATCAACTGTTGCATGGCTAAACACTTATAATGTCCCAAAGGCGAGACCTATTGGCTATGCCAATGCTTGTTTTTATATGCGACCGGGAAGGGGACCGCGTGGGCCCCCCTCCCGTGGCCAATTTTGGCCCGGGGACCCCATCCCCCGGGTCATTGCCACTTTTTTTTTTTTATGGAGGGGGCTGCGTTGCCCCCCTCCTCAGGCCTCCTTAGGCCCCGGGGACCCCATCCCCCGGGGCCGGCCTTTTTAATTTTGATTAATTTTTTCCTAATTTGGGGAGGGGGCCACGTGGCCCCCTCCCGAGCCACTACTTGCCCCGGGACCCCATCCCCGGGGCTGGCCCTATCCTTTGGGGTCCGTGGGGGACCCCAACTCCCCACGGACCATGCCGGCTCCCCGCGTCCTCCGGGAGCCGGCATTGCTTTCCACATGGGGAGCTGCTAACATGCAGCTCCCCGTGTGGAAAAGCAATGTGCTTTGGATATTGGAAGCGAGAGCATGTTTCCTGCTCTCGCTTCCAATATCCAAAGCAGTTTGCTATGACAGGACGGGAGCCGCGAGGTCCCGTCCTGCCATAGCAAACTACAGTGTCCCGGGGGTAGGCACCCCGGGACACTGCAGGAGCCGGCCCTGGGGGTGGTGGTCCCCAGGGCCATCAAGGGCTCCAGGAGGGGGCCGCGCGGCCCCCTCCCAACCTTACACAGCCCCGGGAGGTGGTGGTCCCCGGGCTTCGGGGTCCGAAACGGACCCCCACATTTGTTTTCTAAGTGCCCCGGGAGGTGATGGTCCCGGGCGTGTGGGGGTTGGAGCCCCCCACACAGGTGATTATTTTTTTAAAAAGAAGCCCCGGGGGTGGCGGTCCCCGGGGCTGCGGGAGGGCGGAGAGCCCTCCCGCACCATTTGTTTTTAAAGCCCGGGGGCGGTCCCCGGGCGCCTTAGAGGCCCCCCATTCATTAAATTCATAACCCCCGCATGCCCCCGGGACTTGGCCCACCCGGGGGCCAATTAACAACGAAGCGCGGGAGACCGCGCTTCGTTTTTTTGTTTTTTTTCGGCGGGATCCGCGCATCCTAAGCGCATCCCGCAGATTTTTTTATTTTTTAAATGCTTTTTTCTGCCCAGGGGGTCCTTGTGGGACCTCCTGAGCAGACCTAGGGGGTCAGGGTGTTTCTACCCTGCCCCCTTTTTGCACTTTGCGCACTTGTTTCTGTCCCTCGGTTCTACCGAGGGACAAAATGGCTGCCAACACTTCCTGATTTGGAGTGTTGACAGCCACTTGACAGCCAATTAGCATGCAGCTCGTGATCGGGAGGGTACGCGGACCCTACTCGGCCATAGATATATATGTGACTTTACTTTTGATTTTCTCAGGAACTACTGAATGGATTTACACCATTTAAGCAAAAGGCACGACACTGAACCAAGGGCTACCTCTTTGCCAAATTTGGTGTAACTCCGTTCAGCAGTTCGGGCTGTAGCCGCGATGAACGGTTCCTATGGAAAAACGAATGGGGAAAACGCGTTTTGGGACCCCCCTTTTTTCTCGGCCCCCGCTTGACGAATCACCCCGAGACTTTCAGGATAGGAGCGGACCGGAGCGCCCCAACAAGTTGGAAGATTTCGCGAAGATTCGTCAACCGGCGCCAACGTTATTTCAAATAGAATGTTGCGGATTTCCTATGGAAAATAGGTCCTAACTATAACTATCTACTGGCGACCGCCAGTAGATTATATATATATATATATATATATATATATATATATATATATATATTCACTGAAAAAACCATAGGTTTCAGGCACCTTATAGTTAGAAATTAGCATTTAAAAAACCTTAGTAATTCACTGAAAAAACCATAGGTTTCAGGGGCGTTATAGTTAGTTGGACATTTCACTCGTACAAAACCATAGAAATTCCCCCGTTATAGTTAGTTCAGCTAACTATAACTCGCGCGCCCGCAATGCACTGCTGATGACGTCACATATTACATCACTCATGACATCACTGATGACATCATCCTTGTGATAGAGTGGCAGACCTCCTCTCACCCTAGATACACACACTCAAAAATACAAACTAACATTTTCAAAACAATGGACATACCAATACCAGTTACAACACACCTATTCAGTAATTCCAAGATCTACACACACATCCACTCATTCACCAACAGTCCCTATACAGTCACTCATACATGTACTCACTCATCATATGTACTCATACACCTATACATCCTGTTACACACCGCCACTCATCCATAGAGTTACTCACACACATAGTCACACATGCAAACAAAGTATCAAACATCCATTTACTTGCATATACAGTTATACACACACTACCACACTTACTTCTACAGAAACTTACACATACTTACTCTTAAACAATCACTTATAGAAACACCTACTTATTTGTACAGGAACTCTTCCAGTCTCTCACTCTCACATATACTCACTTATATACACCAATACTCACATATACTAGTTTAAAACATATGTAGTTACTCATAAAGACACTATTGAGACAGTCATTCACTCACTAACACACCCATACACATACTCATCCACCTATACAGTCCTGCACACATGCTGTCTTCAACACATACAAACAGTGAGTCACTCATTCATGCATCTATGCACTAAGTAATACCCCCCACCGAACCATACAGACACTCAGACACTCATACTGATACTCAAAAAACCAACTAATAACCCATATAGACACTCATGTAGCTACTCACCAACCCATGCAGCCACTTATACACAAAGTGAGAGACTGATAGATATTTTCATATTTAAACATTACTCACTAACCCATGTATTCACTAAGATACACTTAGTCAGTTATACAATCAATTTTACAAAAAAATCATCCATTTAGACACTTATATACCCATTTATTCTTCCATCGACCTTGAGATATACATATATAAAACATATTTAATTTTCAGAAAAACACACATTCACTGGATGATGTCATCAGTGATGTCATCAGTGATGTCATTTGAGATGTCATCAGTGATGTCATGAGTGATGTCACGGACCATGTCATGAGTGATGTAATATGTGACGTCATCAGCAGTGCATTGCGGGCGCGCGAGTTATAGTTAGCTGAACTAACTATAACGGGGGAATTTCTATGGTTTTGTACGAGTGAAATGTCCAACTAACTATAACGCCCCTGAAACCTATGGTTTTTTCAGTGAATTTCTAAGGTTTTTTCAATGCTAATTTCTAACTATAACGTGCCTGAAACCTATGGTTTTTTCAGTGAATATATATATATTTATTATACTATGTATACATGTGAAAATGTCTTGGTCCCCTGTTTGCCTTGGTGGCACGGAAAAAATGGGTGGAACTGACGTCAGCACGCCGACGAGGTCCTCTTATGGCTCCGATGACGTCATACGGTGTCGCGAGCGGAGCCGTGCTCGTTGACGTGGGAGAGCTAGGAAAGAATTTCCGTGGAATGCTGGTGCAGGGGATATTCACCTAAGTGTTCAGGCTAGTCCTTTGGGAGCAACTGTTTATGTTGCCACTCCAGAAACCGAAACCAGTGGTCAGAGGCCCTGCAGATGGCACACGAGGTGGGGTGCCCAGTCGTGTGCACCGGCGGGGCAGCGAAGTGATAAGCACCATAACCCACAAAAAAGGTAACGAGGGCACTGAATAACATAGGATCTTCTCTTTGTATCTGGCAGGAACAACGAAGTTAAAATGCCCTAGTACCAAAATGTAGAATTAGTGCTACAACGGTCTTCAAGAGGACCTGCGATGCCGCTTCTGCCTCCCGTACCCTGGAGGCGGCACATGTGTCACGCGGTACGGTCATACTGCAGTGGGACGCGCACTCGTTGACCTCTCATGGCACTGCTCCACACTTCAGGGAGGACGCTTTCCATTAGCTATGTTTTCTGATGACATGTCGCGCCGGCCCCGTCCAACAACAGAACTCCTTTAGATCCAAACAGACTCTTCCACTCTCTCACCGGAAGTGAAACCAGGCCACGCGGACACTTTCACAATACAACAGCCGGGAATGCACTTTTCGGTAAAAAAACACATTCCTTCCTCCTAATTAATCAAATAAACGTCTCACTGAAGAACAGGGGCCAGCTTCGATCGGTAAACAGCCGTTACAACGACTTTTTTACTTTGCGATACCATTACAACGCATGCATTACCGCGCATGCGTTGTACATCACGAAGTCATTACTACGCATTTTTGTAGAACGCATGGTCATTTACCACGCATGCCTTTACAACGAATTTTGTTGTAAAGGTATGTATGGTTAATGACCATGCGTTCTAAAAAACATGTAGACGATCCATGTCGTTGTAAGGAAACAGAGGCTGTTCCGTTTCCTCACAACTACGTGCACCGCCCCTCAGAGATGACGTGAAGCAGGAACCACGAGGAGAGAGGAACCATGAGGAGTGAGAGGTAAGGGGGATTGGGCATGGGGTGGGGTTTCTTTTCTAGGGTTTAGGGTAGTGCAGTGGTGTTTGGGTGGTGTAGGGGGTCGTGCTGGGGGGTAGTGTTTTAGGGTTTAGGGTAGTGCAGTGGTGTATGGGGTCGTGCTGGGGGTAGTGTTTTAGGGTTAAGGGTAGTGCAGTGGTGTTTGTGTAGTGTAGGGGGTCGTGCTGGGGGTAGTGTTTTAGGGTTTAGGGTAGTGTTTTAGGGTAGTGCAGTGGTGTTTGAGTAGTGTAGGGGTCATGCTGGTGGTAGTGTTTTAGGGTTTAGGGTAGTGCAGTGGTGTTTGTGTAGTGTAGGGGGTCATGCTGGGGTAGTGTTTTATGGTTTAGGGTAGTGCAGTGGTGTTTGGGTAGTGTAGGGGTCGTGCTGGGGTAGATTTAGGGTTTAGGGTAGTGCAGTGGTGTTTGGGTAGTGTAGGGAGTCGTGCTGGGGGTAGTGTTTTAGGGTTAAGGGTAGTGCAGTGGTGTTTGTGTAGTGTAGGGGGATGTGCTGGGGGTAGTGTTTTAGGGTTTATGTTAGTGCAGTGGTGTTTGGGTAGTGTAGGGGGTAGTGCTGGGATAGTGTTTTAGGGTTTAGGGCAGTGCAGTGGTGTTTGTGTAGTGAAGGGGGTCATGCTGTGGGTAGTGTTTTAGGGTTTAGGGTAGTGCAGTCGTGTTTGTGTAGGGGGGCGTGTTTTAGGGTATAGGGTAGTGCAGTGGTGTTTGGGTAGTGTAGGTGGTCATGCTGGGGTTAGTGTTTTAGGGTAGTGCAGTGGTGTTTGGGTAGTGTAGGGGGTCGTGCTGGGGGTAGTGTTTTAGGGTAGTGCAGTGGTGTTTGTGTAGTGTGGGAGGTCATGCTGGGGGTATATTTAGGGTTTAGTGTAGTGCAGTGGTGTTTGGGTAGTGTAGGGAGTCGTGCTGGGGGTAGTGTTTTAGGGTAGTGCAGTGGTGTTTGGGTAGTGTAGGGAGTCGTGCTGGTGGTAGTGGTTTAGGGTAGTGCAGTTATGTTTGGGTAGTGTAGGGTGTCGTGCTGGGGGTAGTGTTTTAGGGTAGTGCAGTGGTGTTTGGGTAGTGGAGGGGGTAGTGTTTTAGGGTTTAGGGTAGTGCGCCCAACCAGCCACAATATCCGTAGACAAAGGGGATCCTGACTCTTTGGAACGCTCTGTCAATTGAATAATTTGGGTCAAGGGCCCTACCACGTCCAAGACCTATCAATTCCTTTCTTGGGATCCCTCATATACTTGGAGAAAAAGGTACATAGTTTCTCATCAATTTCAGGCGTGTGTGCCACCTTCCCCTTCAGTGAGGGCCTGGGGCATTCTCCCCTCATCCTATTCCTGACCTCCCTTTCAAGGGGTTGATGGATTTTCCCCACCACATACTCTGCCACTTTGGCGTCAGGTGTCCACTCTGCCGACCTAGGATGGTAAATTTGGGTAGGCTCGAACATGTCCGAGTGGACCCCGTCCCCAACCGGGGACTGAGAGGAGTGGGACTCTGGACGCCAGGGACGCCCGAGTCCTTATCCTCATCGGAGGAGAAATCGTCCTCCGATACACCCTCTCCCTCTAAGGGAAACCCGCCGTCGGGGTCTACAATAGTGGTGACAGTGTCGCAATTTTCTCCGGGCCCCTCCTCCCCCGGCAGGGTGCATGTTTTAGCGTTCGCGCACTCTTGAGGAAGGTCTCCGTAAGTTTATCAAATCCTTCCAAGTGCCCCGCGTTATGCTTAACGGCCCTTTTATTCCCCATCTGGGAGCTACTTGGACCCGCCACCACCAGATCTGGGTCACTGAACACCCCAGGGATGCTTTTCGCCAGCTTATCAACCTGATCCCTAAGAGGAGCCAGCGCCCTAGAAATAGCCAGAGAGAGGGCTTGGTCCACTGCTGGAGGGAGAAGTTGGGGGGCCATTCCTCCTCCACTTCCTGGTAGGATGAGTAAAAATGGTCTTCTGGAGAAGACATGATAGCAGAGGGTGTGAGCACAGAACAAATGCCCTTAAAATCCTTAAGACAGCCCCTCGCCGGTGCTCCAACAGCTGGGCTTTCCCGAAGCTGTTATAAGAATAGACTGAGGCGCAATACCAATTACCACCACCAGGTGGCGCTGGTCACTAACGTGGCCGTGTGGGGAAATCACCGCGTAGCGGTGTCAAAATTAGGCGAGGGTTGGTCGGGAATCAAGCGGAAACTAAAGGAGTGACCGGATTCCCAAATGCTGTTAGCACTCTAGTTGTTCTTTAGAACACTCTGGGAAGCTGCAGTAGAACACAAAGGCATCAACTAACAGGCTGCTCCTGTTGAAATATAACAGGAAGATATTGGAGATCACACTTGAAACATGTCCTAATTTTTCTTTCTACAGCACTAACCATAATTTCCATGACAAAATGAACCCCCTCATTTTGTTCCTTTTTAAATTAAATGTTTTAAGAGTTACCAGTTTATTTCAATCAAGATGGCTTCAGGTGTGCCATACTTTTGTCATAAGTAAGGCTGTTAGCACTCTAGTTGTTCTTTAGAACACTCTGGGAAGCTGCAGTAGAACACAAAGGCATCAACTGACAGGCTGCTCCTGTTGAAATATAACAGGAAGATATTTGAGATCTCACTTAAAACATGTCATCATTTTTCTTTCTACTGCACTAACCATAATCTCTATGGCAAAATGAACCCCCTCATTTTGTTCCTTTTTAAATTAAATGTTTTAAGTGTTACCAGTTTATTCCAATCAAGATGGCTTCAGGTGTGCCATACTTTTGTCATAAGTAAGGCTGTTAGCACTCTAGTTGTTCTTTAGAACACTCTGGGAAGATGCAGAAGAACACAAAGGAATCAACTGACAGTCTCTACCCTTGTTAGATGTACATGTTTTACTGAGAATGTCAGACTTCATTCTCACATGACTGAGAAAGATCATGTGAATTTACAGAAAATATGCTCTCATTTTAGCTTCTGGAGCACCTTCCAAAACTGTATGGGACAAGCATGTGAAAATAGTTCTCTCAAACATGATTCATGATATCCCAGCAGAAGGTTTTTCACAGGGTAAAATCACCTTAGAACACACCACAATTCCTGAAATTAGTATGGTACCATCAACAAATGAATTCTAATGTAACTAAAGTCTGTTATCACCCTTTATAGTTCTCCTTTTGTTAACCCTCAAAATCTTCGATTCACTACAATGCATTTCAATGGGGTACTATCATTTATATTGGTCCCAAGATGGCTGCCAGCAATTCCAGGATGAAGTGCCGACAGCCAATCAGATCTCACGATGACATGTGTGGTTAGGCTCCGCCCAGATATATATGTGTTTTCTTTTTCAAATTTCTCAGGAACTACTGAACGGATTTACACCATTTAACCAAAAGGCACCACTCTGAACCAAGGGCTACCTTTTTGCCAAATTTGGTGTAATTCCGTTCAGCAGTTCAGGCTGTAGCTGCGACTAAAGGTTCCTATGGAAAATTGCATGGGGAAAACACGTTTTGGGACCCTCCTTTTTTCTCGGCCCCCACTTGGTGAATCACCCCAAGACTTTCAGGATAGGAGCGGACCGGAGCGCCCCACGAGTTTTGAAAATTTCGCGAAGATTCATCAACCGGCGCCAAAGTTATTGGAAATAGAATGTTGTGAATTTCCTATGGAAAATAGGTCCTAACTATAACTACCTACTGGCGACCGCCAGTAGGTAATAAATATATATATATATATATATATATATATATATATATATATATATATAAATATATAAATAAATATATATATAAATATATAAATAAATATATATATAAATATATAAATAATATATATATATATATATATATATATATATATATATATATATATATATATATATATATATATATATATATATCTTTCACCACTCAAGGTCACCAGAGCCCCTGAACTTCTACACTGATGTTCAATTTCAGATAGTACAGTCAGGTGAAAGGGAATAGTGGGACCATGTTCAAAGAGTAGCATCTCACAGGCTTACTAATAAAGAAGCCTTCTTCCAGACAAAATGTAGTTGAACATTAACAGATGTAACTCCTCCTCAAACCTCTAAAGCCCCCCAAATACGCACCTTTGGCTCAGGCGTGTAGTCACATGGCAGCCCCTTAACAACAGTTAATGGCATTTGCAGAATACATTAACCAATCTTAAGACCCGAGCAGAAGGCTAAAAAGTTTACATTAGTTTTAAAGACATCTGTCTGGAAATTAACACATTGTTTGCTACAGAATGGGTCTTCATTTACTCCGAATTGCAAACTATAACACAGGTACTGCCCAGAATGAGCCAGAGGGTGCACCCAAATGTGTAGGTGTTAACAAGACTTAAAGAAGCTTGGTTCAGACACAATGGTTACTAGGTTACCTCAGCTCCGACCAGGGTGCAGAGGGAGGAGTTACAATTGCTTGTAGTCTGTTTGAGCGAGTATTGCTGCTCTATTATGTACAAATGTGTATTTTCCCTTTCCCTTCTCCCCCTTTACTACGCCTCCTCCACAAGCCTATCCAGGACCTTACGTTTAAGTAATACACCATGCTTCCGCTGTGGAAATAACAAAAGGGTCAAGACGACCATGGTTTCCGTAACACTTCAATGTTTCTAGGAGTTCATGTATCGCTACACATTGTTTATTGCCACCTCCCCTTCCCCCTCGCTCCCCCCCACAATGATCATATGCATCATCCATGGGAGGGGCCCTGGGAGACCCAACTGGTGAGGGCTCGATAGCAGATACATCTTGTTTGGAGTGAAGTGACTAACAACTACTCACCTGAGACTGCTTTGTATTGAAGGGGAATGATACATTCAAAACTAAGGAATTGTATTAACCTCTACCGACATTTCTGTAAAGCATCCATGTTTGCGTTATTCTTCTTTGTTGATCCCGTACTTTATGCTCGGGGTTATCCCCCAACTCCATTTTTCCTGTTCATGTTCTACTATACTGTATCCACATTGAATTGCAACGTGATAATGAACAAAGTGAAATCGAACATAAATAAAGATAAAAAAATAAAAAAAAGAACTTGGTTCATCATATCATCTTGACAACTGTGAATAAATCCCAAATCTTTCATATGCCAAAACTATCAAATAAAATTTTAACTCATTGTAAGTGGGGGTTACTGACCTCTAAAGGCTGTGCATGGTAATGGTCTGTAGGGTCCTTCAGTTCTGCAGCTTCTTTCATCAAGCGCTTGACAGCTAAGAGATTAAAAAAAAATAAGGAATCTATGAATCTTTTCAGATATCTATCACAACAGCTGCTTCTGACAGAGAGATGCAGGAAACAAGAAACGCAAAAACAGTTTTCTTGTTTTAGCTCATAGTAAAAAAGCATGCTTTTCACCTAAATGCAGCCTTGGATGGGAATAACGAGTTTTCACTAACAGTGCCCACTGTTCTTCGCTTCATAGATGTTACAAAGTCCTCATCATAGACATGTGTAATCACTCCTTGTTTATGTCCACAAACCTATCAACACCCAGAACTGTTAAAGGTCTAGTTCATAAATGATAGCACTAACCGTTTTAAATACAGGACAACTGCAAAGGACTTATCTTGTCAACATACCGAAAGGTTTAGGTGTCCATTATTTATAACCGTGTACAAATGAATACCTTGTGAGTTTAAATGATTAGTAACTGTTATGTCTTGGTTTTCACGTCTCATATATGTACATTTTACTTTGACTTTCTTCCAGTCTCTTTCTTGGGCCTTCACGTTTTGGCCTAAGAACACATGCTCATCTATGTGTCAGTGCACATATCCTGTGCCACTGACTAGTATCACATGGAGTACAGCATGAACAGATACTCACAGGCAAGTGGTTATGAACAAGAGCAAGATGGACAAAAAAATGTCTCCTTCATGCCCATCCCATAATACAATCATCAGGCACATAATTATTCTGTCTCACATTTTTGCTGGGACTTCATATTCAAAATGGATGCCCTTAAATGAAGGGATGAAGGCTCTGTGAAAAAGTCCAAGCTTCACAACATCTATAGTTTCGTTTGTACTTTGAAGGCCAGCTGAACATCTGGATGCAGTTACAGAATTAATCATAGACCTATACTTGGGTCTCAGATACATATGCGTACTCTGGGATAACCACATAATGCTGTCATTTGAGTCCAAAAGTTCTGCACTACAACAGTTGAAACCATGTAGGTCAGGCGCAGATGTCCATACTCTGCAGAGGCTGAATGTGAAGTTAACTGTACACCCCCAAAACTCATATTTTGTGGTTAGAAAACTGCACTAGACCTGAGTCAAATGTAATGATATTCGAGTCAAAGAACTTTATTTCGATCATTTAGGATCACAAAAGTGTGACACAAACACGTACATAAAAATAAAAACAATTATAACACAATATGTACATATACATAAAACAGCCAATTTGTTTGAAAAAAAATCCATCTGTTAAAATAGCAACATATAAGAAATTAAGTTTCTCTATAACAATTAAAAAAAATCAGATTAAAAACATTAAAATAGCACCATAAAAAAGATAAAACTGTAGCAGCATTAAGGAGAAGTAGGGTCCACAATAAAAATAAAATAAATAGAGGCTAATTTATACGTGCTTCGCACGCCTTGTCCACGTTGCCATCAGGAATTGGACCACAATCTGGCTTGTGTCAGTCTGCAGTAATTTGAATGACTCCAGGTTCTTCCTAATGCCTACAAAGGGGAACAAGCCACTTTATACGAAGATATATATAAAATGGACAGAAAAGCAATACATGGATAGGAGATTCAGAGCCCCTTTGATAGCCTGTACAAAGATCGTCAACAATAACGTTTATTTGGCACTTCTTAGTGAAATCTTTTAGGGGTAAAGAGCCACAATTTCATCAAGAGTATTCTCATATAATGCCCAGAGGTTTAAAATCAATGGAAGCAGCAGATAGTGATCCCATGCATTACAGAATGTTGCTTATTGCAACACTCTCCCAGAAAATGGCTTTGATGCTAGCCTTTGAGATAGAGGACAGGGTCTCAGGAGAGACCCAATATGTATCAAGGTTCAGCCTTTGGAGTAATGCTCTTACTGTACAAAGCCACAGGATTTTACTTACACTTTGCGGAGCCATAAGGTCTCAGAACCCCACCTGGTATTATTCTAATGCTATTGTGGACCAGAGCCGATGCCAAAAAATGAGAAGTCTATATTCAATCTTCTGAGCAATTCTCTTTTGTGCCAGGTCTAAGTAAAGAGAAATCAACGGGATGCTCACTGGGAGGTTTAGTAGAGATCGTAAAAACTTGTGCTCCACTTTAGACAGGCTCTGAGTTTTTGAACTACCCCATAACTCCACACCATATAAAAACCGACCATAGAGCTTTAATACTGTAACTCTCCAAAGCAGGGGCCACCCTTCTAGATAGAGTTTTTCTGTGGATTTTTTGCTATATTAGCAGTGTGTTGGAACAGGGACAACTGCGCCCTTTCCACTTGCGGAGCCCAGCATAGATTTTTTGTGAGTTTTATGCCTAAGTAATCAAATTCAGCCACCGCATCTAAAGGGATATCGCCCACCAGCATCCGTTTCTTGCATAGAGTTGCCTTCTGTAAGGAAAAGATCATACATTTGGTCTTGGAGCTGTAAAGCTCCAAACACCACTCTACACAGAATAGCTGGAAATTATTCAAAAGCTGTTGAAGTCCCTGCAGTGATTTGGAGATTAACAAAGTGTCATCAGCAAAGTGGAGGGCAGGGCCCCCAGCCCTCCTATCTAAGGTGCATCACTCCAGTCCTTATTCAGGTTCTCAATGACACCCTTAACCCCTTGACCGCGATCGGAATTCCGCTCGTGTGCTGGACATTCCGATCGCGGGTGTGGTCGAGACGAGCTCAGCTCGTCATGCGCACAGCGCGACCGCGCAGCATGACGAGCTGAGCTCGTCACGAGCATCGAAGGGGTTAATATTTAAAGTAAATAGAGTTGGTGCCAAGACGCACCCCTGTCTTACTCCCCAGTCAGTGTGAATGGGATCAGTCAAAGCCCCTTCCTCCCCCCCCCCCCCCCATCTCTCCTGGGCAAGAGTATCAGCATGAGTCATAGGAAACCAGTATGTTTGGCAGCATGAACCAACACTTTTTCTTTATTTAATTGAACTCAAGCACATCATACTCAATGTTACATCTAAATATTTATTTTCTGTGTTCATCAACAGTTTGTATGTGCGCGCACTTTCTAGACTCATATTTGATCCGAGGTGAAAGGTATTTTGGTGTTTTAAGTGAGTAACTAGAGAGGTGTTCCTATCTTGCCTTGGGACGCAGCGCCTAGAAGTGAGATGGAGGTTACATGAAAGAGGCATACAAATTATAATTATAGTCAGGACTAAAACATATAGACAGCTACACAGACCTAACGAGAGGATCCGTGGGGGTGCTGTTTGCATGAACATATAAACATTTTGTGCATCTCTCTGAGCGCGCACAACTGACAGAGTGAAAAGGTTCTAGATCTGTTACCACGATTTCTTGGGGAGTCAGGGTTGTCATGTTCTGAGGTTGCCCAAGGTTTCATAGACGAAACTTGCTTGTATACAATCCTCCTCATAGTATTATTTTATTACACTTGTATTGTCTCTATTAATCATTGCATACACTACACGAATAGAAAGGATGCTTGCCTATGTGTTTTACTAATGAAGAACGCTTGTCCGTAATCTAAAATGGCCACTAAAGCGTGGGAAATCATCTGCGCATGTCTCAACCATATCACGTGTTGTGACGTCTCTCTTTGCTTGGTGGGAAACTTCTGCTTCTGCGCAGTGTGCATTAAAATGGCTGCTTGATGTTTTCACATGCTTCAGCTTGCTCTCATGTCATTATTAAATTGTCGTTTTCTTAACGCTACTAATGCGGGACAGTATTATAATTAAATGGGAATAGAGTAGAAAAGTGGGCATACAGTGAAACATTTTATTCTGTGATTTTAATATCTTCTTCTTTGACTTTTTATCAGTTCATAAACTTGGGCCTGGGTTGGTGATCTGAAAACTCGAGAGGCAAATGGTTCTGCGCATGTGTCCTGTTTGGCTGGCAAAGCAACACGAATGAAGTCAACCTGGACGTCGTCCAAGGCCATGACCTGATGGCCGAAGATGCTGTACTCTTGCCTTTCCTGTTAAAATTTTGAAACTTTGTACATGAAGAATGTATAACATTTGTCGTGAGACCGGTGGGAAATAAAGCAAATGTATTAATTTAAGTGGGCGGTAGTTTAAAGACAATAGGCTTTACAATTTAGGCCAAATCAATATGGTGAGAGAATCCACCCCCTGTCCCTGTCCAATCAGAAATAGTGGTCCCATACTTTAGCAACATTATGGGGAGGTACATGGGCGTAGAAGGGTATAATAGATATAGAATTAGCTAATTAGTTAGCGCTCTTAGCTCCAGACTGCCAAGCTGATCGGTTGCTGACTGAATCCCTGTCCTGAAGAGGTCCTGAGGAGGGGGCGGCGGAGTCCATTAGAAGGGAGAATCGAGGAGAAGCCGAGTATCAGAGGGGAACGGCGCAGGCGTCGTTGTAGAGAGGTCACCGGTCCTGTCCTGATCCTGGAGGAGGTCTTTTGCTCTTCATCCTTCCTGGGTCCTATTCTTTCCAACTCCTTGGCCAAGGGGTTTGATTCTCGCACTTAGGTAAATATAATGCAACCTTTAGTTGCGCTGCTGTCTCTATCCTCTCCTTTTCTGAGGGACCGTCATTGATTAGCAATAATTATTCTATGCTTCATCTTGGGTATTGCGATTAAGTACCATGTGGTGGGGGCGTGGCCAACCGCCCAAGATGGCGGACGTACATCGGTGAAGCTCCGGCCCCGGGGGGGATTAATCCTGCAAGTACACGGTGTTGCGGGGCATAGTTGAACGCCGGAGGGCCCAAAAACTCTGTCGGAACCTGCCCCACATGTGAGGATACAATCTGGGCTGCAGCGGCGAAAAAAAAAAAAAAAAAAAAAAAAGATCGGAAACAGGCGAGCGGAGAGAGACTGCGGGCGCGGCCTGCCCAAGATCGGGGCTGCGCCGCGGCCCTCGGGAGACCGGACCGGCCTGTTCCCGGGGGGCTGAAAGGGCGAGCGGCGGCTACCGCCGATTACCGGAGGTGCGGCCTGACGGCTGGAGAAACCCACAGAGGCACTGTGGTTACGATTGTGCAGCCGGAGGGACAGGCCCCTCATTGCCGGCGGGGATGAGAGGGTGAGTGAACAAGGGCCTGAAGTGCGTGCACTCCTACCTCCCCTACCCCGCGGTGGTTGCGGGCTGCTGAGGCTGCCCCCACTGGTTGCGAGGGCACGAGAACGTCCTGGCATCAGGTGATCGGACCCGCCTGTGCTCTGGAGGCTGTATCTGCGGGCGGTGACTCCGCCGAGAACTGCGCGGGACCGGGGCTGCGCTGCGGCCATTCGGGGCCTGGGCCTGCCGGTGCCCTGGAGGCTGCGGAGGAAAGCGGCGGCTCCCGCCGATAACTGAAGGGGGAGACGGGCGACCGGTGAGTCCCGAGAAGGCGCCGTGCACAAGCTAGTAAAAAACTGGAGAGACATGCCCTTTATTGCCGGTGAGGACCGGGGGTGAGAGAACAACAGACCTGGAGTGTGGGCCCTCTTGCTTTCCCCCCCCTCTTCCCTGTGACAGTTGTAGACTCGAGACTGTCCACCCCATCTACATTAGAGCGGACGGGGGGCTGCTCGGGCGCCCACCCCCCCTTGGTCCGGAGGGGGAACCGGACGAGAATTGCGGAGTAGAGACGCACTGCGCTGAACACTTGGGATTGAGGTGCGTCGCCCAACGGAGTGTCTGGAGGGGGTTGTCTCGGCACTTTGCGAACTATCCTACCGACAGGGCACAGATCCGAGCACGCCCGACCTAGGCGATGGGGAGAGTAAAGGGGAAACCGCTTGATACGGGCCCAATGGCGGAAGGCCCCCCTGCGTCTGGTGCCCAGGATGGCCCGACAGATGCATCCATGGATGGTTCTGCAGTGTCCCAGTCGGATAAGCTAGACCTGATACTCCGGGAAATCAGGGACTCCAAGAAAATAATGGAGCGGCAGATAGGAGCCCTCACGACTGGTCTCACCTTGCTGAGAGCGGACCACGGGAAGCTCGCTGACAAGGTGCAGGAACACGAAGCAGCACTGACTAGCATGGACCCTCAGATTGCGGAACACACAACGCAATTGAAACAACTGCAACAACAGGTCTGCGGCCTACAGGATCGCGTTGAAGATGCGGAGGGCCGCAATCGCCGGAACAATGTTCGCATTATTGGGCTCCCGGAGCGAAGCGAAGGCACACGCCCTGCGGACTATATGGAAACATGGCTCCGAGAGCACGTTGCCCCGGAAGGGCTGTCCCCGTACTTGTGTGTGGAACGGGCTCACCGCATACCGACGGGCGCACCGAGGGTGGGGGCACCACCGCGCCCCTTGATAGTAAAAATCTTGAACTATAGGGATAGAGACATACTGCTACAAAAGGCGAGAGACAAAATAAATATTCAGTTTGAAAACCAACGGATCTCCCTATATCCCGATTACACTGTTGCAGTTCAACGCCAGCGTACCTCCTTCCAAGCCGTGAAGAAAAAACTAAGGGCAGCGCAGCTGAAATACGCCCTCTTGTTCCCGGCTAGGCTAAAAGTGATCCATGACAGGAAAACTTACTTCTTCGATAGCCCCAACGACGCGGAAGAATGGCTGGAAATTATGGACATCGAACGCAGCCAAGTGAGACCATCGGGCCAGACGGGAAAGGGACCTGAAGTGTCGCACTGGCAGAGGACACGAGGCCGCGGGGGGGGCTTGAAAAATCGGTTGGAACGGGGCCCCACCCCAGCGCAAAAACAGTCCGGCAGGGAGGCGGCACTAACTGTTGCAGAATCCTTTAGAGAAGATAGCCCGAAAATAGTGACGGACACGGAGGACAGTACGGCCCAATCAGACTCTGATCACAGCATCGCTCTCTTCCCCTCGGCGACGCCGCAGACGGGAGATGGCCTCCTGGACAACTGAAAACACCGCAGCACCTCCCCCGATGGGGACCTTCGCGCTTGGATCATGATACTGGACATGTAGCGGAGATTGACCACAATGAACAGTATCCTTTTTTCTTTTGATAATGCATGAAGTCGCCCGGACTCGAGCCTTGTGCGGACGATACATATGATGAGGCCCAGTAGGGACTCTACAACATGCTAAATGTACATGCTTGTCCCTTACATTTCAGGGTCGAGGAAGGGACCCGTTAGTATGTTTGAGTTACCACTGGGATTGCGTGGTGTATTATGTAGAGCTAGTCCCGCTCCCGCACGCACAATTGATTCCCGCATGCAATGCGTAGAAACTCCCCCCCCGGGGACCAGTAGAGCCGCCGGAGCTCTGCGCACATCCAAGCAGTAGTATGGTTGGAGACGCTTACCCCCCAGGTAGCGTATGCACTGTTCTCTGGTTTGGTTATGTTTTCTGTTTTGGTTTGGCACAGCACTGTTCATTAGCTGCGCCGAGGAAGTTTAGTTTACGAGGGGAGGGGGTTTCCTGGTCCGTACTAGTTTTTCAGCTCCGTCAGCTGCGGAGGATGGGGCAGAATGTGGGGATATGGCTTTCAATCATACCATTTCAGGGTCCTATAACTTGCTGACGTGGAATATACGAGGGCTGGGGGCCGTACAGAAACGCCATAGAGTACATGCATACCTTCTCCGCCGCAAGGCACAGATAGTCTTTTTCCAAGAGTCGCATCTGATGGAGGCGGAGGCACTAAAAACCCGACGGAAGTGGAGGGGTCGAGTGTTTACTACTAATTACTCGGCCTTTGCTCGAGGGGCAACAATTTGGATTAGGCATGGGGTCCCATTCGTAGAGCTGGATAGGCGAGTAGATGCCCAGGGCCGCTATATACTTCTGCGGGGCACCCTAGATCACCAACCTGTAGTGCTTGGCAGCATCTATGCGCCCAATTTTGACCAGGATATGTTCTTCCACGACCTAGGCAGAGCCCTGACTGGGTGGGACACCATCCCTTGGATCCTGGGAGGGGACTGTAATGTGATCCTTAACGTCGACTTGGACAGATCTCACCCTCCACTACATGGGGCTGCACTACATAAACAAACCGAATTCCTAAATGCATGGCTGAAGGGCTGGGGACTCACTGACACGTGGCGCATGCTGCATCCCACACATAGGGAGTACTCCTTTTACTCCCCAGTACACCAGCTCCACACCCGGCTGGACAGGTTTCTCTGCTCCCATACCATTACACCACAGGTACACCAGGCCACATATTTAGCGAAAACGTTTTCCGATCACAACCCTCTGGAACTAACGCTTACATGGGGCAGAATTCCATCCCCAGTCCCGACCTGGAGGCTACAGCCCCAACTCCTGGAAGATGCTCCCTTCAGGGCTTCACTATCGGACACTATAAATAATTTTTTACGGAAAACTGGAACACGGCCTCCTCCAACCTAATTGTGTGGGACGCACTCAAGGCAGTGGTTCGGGCGCAGCAATTAGTGCTACGGTAGGGGCACGACAGGAAGTACATAGGAAATTGGTGGATACAGAGGCCCTGATGACGGAACTGGAGCCAGCGGCGGTTACCGACACGGTTAAGCGGGCAGCCCTACAGGACGCCCGCATTACACATGCAGAGACATTAGAGACCATGAGGGTCATAGATTATCGGGCATATATACACTTAAAGCACACTGCCGCTGACAAATCGGGCACGTTGCTGGCTAGACTGCTGAGAGACACTCCAGAACTGCCAGTCGTCGCCTGCATCCGCTCCCCAGAAATGGGTCTAGTGCATACCCAAACAGAGATCAACGAAGCTTTCCATGCTCACCTGCAGCACCTTTACGAGGCGCCAACTAACATTAATGATAGTCGGATTGCGGCCTTTTTGGATGAACTACAGTTCCCCATGATTACTGAGGGTAAACGTAAGGAAATATCAGGGCCTGTCACCCAACATGAAATACGAGCCGCAATAAAAGGCCTTAACCGTAACAAGACCCCTGGCCCAGACGGCCTACCCATCGAATTCTACGCTATTTATGCGGAGGCCTTGGTCCCTAAATTGGAAGAAATATACAAGAAGGCCTGGGACACTGGTAGCCTACCAAAATCCACAATGCAGGCATTGGTGGTGTCGCTCCCTAAGCCGGGGCGGGATTGCCTTGAATTATCCAATTATCGCCCGTTATCAATGCTGGCTACGGAATACAAAATCCTTAGCAAAGCCCTTGCTAACCGGCTGCTGCCTGCTCTACCTGCTCTTATACACCGGGACCAATGTGGGTTCCTACCTGACAGGAGTACATCTCTCAACAGTAGGAGGCTACATCACCTAATGACGGCCACCCCGGTGGAATATCATAATGCTGGATGTTTGGCCCTGGATCTCAGACAGGCCTTTGACTCAATAACTTGGGAGTATATGTTTGCAGCTTTAACACGCTTTGGCCTCCCACCGGAGTACATCCGATGGGTGCGGCTGTTGTATACAGAACCTACGGCGAGAGCCCGCACAGGCAGATGCATTTCCCGGGAATACGAGGTACACAGGGGCACGAGACAGGGGTGCCCGCTCTCTCCCCTGCTCTTTGTTCTTACGCTGGAGCCATTGGCTATTGCCCTGAGACAGTCGTTCGACGAATTGGGGATAACTATACAAGGTGTGCCACACTTGACGTCTATATACGCAGACGACATTCTCTTATACCTACGTGACCTGGAAGGGGGGGCGGGCCCTCTCCCCGGTATTTTTGCTGCCTTCGAAGCTATATCGGGCCTAGCTATTAACGGCGGGAAATCGCACGCCTTTTACTTCCGAGATGGTCCGCGGCCAGACGGAATCCAATTTGGTGCATACCACATACCTGTAGCGCAGGACACCTTTAAATATCTGGGAGTCCAAATTTACAGAGACCCCACAGACCTACTGGAGGGTAACTTAATGAAAGCAATTGCATCCCTCCGCTCCAGCATTGCCTTTTGGATATCCCTGCCATTGTCAGTGATGGGGAGGATAGCCATCTCCAAGATGGTGATGTTACCTCGCCTGCTGTACTACTTTGCCAATTTACCCATGACACTGCCTCTACCCATCTTCCACACGTTGGACAAGCTACTACTGGAACTTATCTGGGGCGCGGGTAGGCGCAGACTGAGTCTTAAGAAACTACAGCTGGCAACGGACAGGGGTGGTCTGGGTGTCCCCGATTTCCGGGCTTATTATTATGCTGCACAACTGCAATGGCTGTCCTATTGGACGGCGGGCAGGAACCTAGTTGAAATTGGCTACGACACGCGGAAAATAGAACGTGGTACGTTACATACCCTGCTGCTCCCCAAAGAGAAAATACCGACGGGCGCACCCCCGTTGTTATTAACGGCACTAAGGTGCTGGAAAAAAGCAGTGCAGTACACTTCAGCCACGGTTCCCTATGCCAACAACATTCCACTACTGGGGCTACCCGTTGCGGGTGATCGACTTACCATAGCCAGACTGCATGACTGGATAGAGGCTGGAGTGGCAGAAGTGGGTTCCTTCTTTGGGGATGGCGTGCTTCTGGACCATGCCGCATTTATACAAACCACAGGCGCCCCAGATCACCTGTATCTCATACACGCAGCAATAGCAAATTACATTCGGAGGACATGGGCACCACAGCGTAGTGAGCCCCCACAACATGAGATGGTACACCTACTTTACCATATGGGGAGGGGAGGACATCTCATCAAATGGTTATATATGGGTATTAGAGCGCAGGCCTCAGTACAACTTATAGGTCTCCGGGAACAGTGGGCAGGGTCCATGGGCAAAGAGATTACAGACGATGCTTGGTCAAGTATCCTAGAGCACCCGAAAAGGGTTTCCCGTAATGCCAAGCTCAAATACATACAAACTATGGTTCTGCACAGGGCATACTTAACACCGAAAAGAATACACCGCATGTTCCCAGACGCTCAACACTGTTGCCCGAGATGTGGAGCGGGGGAGGCGGGCTTTGTCCACATGATGTGGGACTGTCCGCACCTCCGAGATTACTGGAGTCAAACCCGTGCGATACTTGCGGACATCACAAACCTCACACTGACGAACGACATTTCTTAATGCTTATTGGGTCTCCGCAAACGCACTAAGACCCAGAGGGTACACCTGCGCTTCCTGGACCTGGCCACGATACTGGCGATTAGAGCCATCACCATGAGGTGGAAATCCCCGAGAGGCCCCCTGGTATACACATGGAGGGAGGAGGTAATACGATGGGGGGGCGCAGAGAGCGCGGCCCTCAGGAGGGAAGAAGCGCAAGCTTTGCGTAAACATCCCATATCTATGGCCTGGGATACTATGCTGGAGAACCTCAAACAACTGGAGATCCCCCACACCTTAACTCCTCAGACTGTATGAACATACACACACCCTGACACACGTTGACAGCAATGGACCGATTGCCCCACAAGCCACAAAATAATGCACGCCAATGGGTAGGACAGAAAAGCCAGAAAGCACTAGTCCGAAATATTGGCAGATTAAATAAATGAAACCGGGACCAGGAATGGGGAGGGGGGGGGGGAGGGGGTTGGGAAAGTTCAACGGGTGCACGGCTATGTTGGAAACATGTAGATTCATTGATATCTGTTGGAACGGGAGCCAGACATCCCCTATTTCTTTTTGTCCCTCCAAACGATAATATGTACATGCTGTTAGCAGTAACACGCAGATGCGATTGTACTTGATTAAAAGTAGAATATGCTCAGGATAATACTCTACATGTAAGAAAATCGAAAATGCTTTGGATGTATTTGTAACACTGTCAATTCTATAGCCGATGCAACAATAAAGTTTGTGTTAAAAAAAAAAAGTACCATGTGGTTTCTGTAATTTTACTCTGCTAAAATTTAGATAAACATTTTAAAACTTTCTGACTCAGTGATTATTTCAGGATTTATGTATTTTAATGAATGTCACTCATTTTAAACTTCCCAATTAGCAAAGGATTCATTGGTATGTCATTACTCTTCAATCAGAAGGTAATTGGTAGCAGGGATTTTTGATAAAGAGTACAACTGACACCCCAGAGTAAGTATTAGCGTAGTATGAATGTATGGGCCCAAGTGAGTGTTTTGTGTATGAATGCTGTTTGCTAATATCACGCTGGATCAGTTTTCTGGTAAGCAGAGGATGGTTACTCTTTGTTAATTGGGTAATGAGAATTTTATTTTTATGAACTAACATCCGTATATTCGAAGTTTGTTTTATGTTGTCTAGAATTCCCCGGGGTAAAAAGAATAGCGGATGGTAAGTGGAAGCCATACTGCAGTGAGGTTATCTGCCAGGCAGAAATAGTACTGAAAAGTTAAGCAGGACTATCAGTACTCGTTAGGGACTCTATGCGTGTGAGTAATAGCAAAAGAGTACACTGGTGAAAGATTTGATGTTATATCACCTAGAAAGGGTAACATTGAAGAAGTAACAGGTACTTCTGGAGCTTGTTTGAAGAGTAAACGGAAGGGTTTTACTCGTAGTGTATGTTAGTAAACGGAAAGGGTTTTACTAAGTGTGAAAGAAACTATCTTTTTCAAATTTAGAGAAACTGGCACGATAGCGTATGTTTTATGTTGTTACTGAAATTAAGACTTGTAGAGAAAATAAGTTTGCGTAAATTTTTGTAAAGGGAGGGTCAGTTGCCGGAGAGGGAGCTGACGTCACAAAACGCCGCGCTGGGATTGGTTGAATCAGCGGGTGTGGAGAGACTCTTGTAAAGGAGGGGTCAGTAGTTAGGAGCAATACTGACGTCACAGGTGCCGCGCTGGGATTGGTTAAATCAGCGAGGGACAGAAAAGCGCAGATTGTAAAGGAGGGGTTGACAGACAAACGTCACCAAAAGGCCGCGCAAGGATTGGCTCGGAAATAAAAGATAGCAGACATTTGATTGGACGAAATTATAGAAGCGAAATTCTTAGTGGATAAAGGATTGCATGTTAAAACGCGATCCGACTTTAACAGGAACTCGTCCGGATAAGAGATATTTAGGCTTTGCAGAATATAATTTTATACATCGATACTTACCCAAGATGTACGGAGAAAAGAGAAAAATGTCATTTTTACAAAAGATTAAGAATTATTTTAAAAAGGATAAACCAATCAAAACTAGGGAAGGAATTATTATTCCACCAGCTAAAACACCCGCTTCATTCATGATGATGGAGAGAGGCTATCATACTTGTGTATGGATGGAGAATTGGATAGAATATACCAAAAATGATGGAATACTAGCATTTCCCGAGAATGGCACGTTCAATGGGCGAATTCTGCAAAACTTGAGATTGAGGATGAATGACTTAGAACCCAGACCTAGATTAACTCAATACGAAGCCTTAGAGGAATGGGAAACCGAAGCATTTGAGCGTGACCGATCCAGGAGTAATAGGGGTTATCGAGGATTTTTCCCCAGATACCAACATGAGTCTAGGGACGGTCAGATGAAACAATGGAGAAGGGAAATGATTACAGAAGGATTATATCCATTGTTAACAGCAGAGGAGAAATTAGGAAGTAAATGCACAGAAAAGACAAAACATTTAATAAGAAGTGACGACTCTGAAGACGAATTTATGGAGGAAATGTTAAGGAACCCCCCCACCATATCAGGAAGGGACAAGTGGATGCACCCCAAGTGCACCACCGATAAAAACTCCATTAGTACCACAGGTAATGCATGAATTCACCCCTAGTAGAATACTTCACGACAAAGAGAGGGAAGCCCTAGAGAAAACCAGAGCAGAATTAATACAGAAAATAACACAGATAAAAGTACATCCTGATTCATTGACCATACCTGTAACAATTGGTCCAGTAGTTCCATTATATGGTACTCAGGGAAACTGTCCTCCACCGATACTTGCACCTACTCCTGTAAAAGCTACAAACCCTGAAGCAGTAGTAATGGTTGAAGATCACTTTAGTGACAGCGAATCCACAATATCATTGATGGATTTACCCATTCGAGATTCTGTCAATATTACTCCCAAGAGGACTACACCTGGGTGTTCAAAAGATATAAGTCTAGTAACTTCATCAGGAGCGAAAAGTGCCACAATAGTCACCCCTGAAGATTTAGAAAGGTGGGCACAAGAATCAGTTAAACAGTGCACACCTCCGAAAATAATGGACATTCATAAAATGAAAGTTGAATTAGAAGAAATAATAGCAGGAAATATAGGACTAGATCACTTAAATACCTATGATGATGAAGAATTATTGTTCATGTGCAGGAGTATCACAAGAAATGTAAGGTTATTCCATGAAAACTTATCTAATTTAGCACTACAGATGGGAATAGAAATAGGGAGATCAAAAGTACTACAGAAACCCTATAGAGCAGAATTCTCAGACAAAGATTTAGAAAATATGAATGCCTCTGGAAGAAAATTACAAGTAAGGGAATTAATGATAGTTTTGCAAAAATGGGGAGACCTAGATAAATGGAGAACTAGGTGGGCCAAGAAAAAGGAAGAAGCACGATCAAGTAGGACAGCATCTGAATATGTGATGAAGGAAACAGGGAAGGCAGACCAAATGTATCCAATGCGAGAAGTTGCGGGAGGAGGATATGTACATGTCCCATGGAGCAGACAGGATATTTTGTCATTTACGAATGATTTTCCAAAGTTGAGAGAAAAACTAATTGAATGGTACAAGCAGGTTGACAGGTTTGTGAAGGTGTCAAAGGTATTGTTGAAGGATTTGGATGGTTTGTTTGACATAGTGGTACCTGCCGATTTATGGACAGATTGCAAAATCACAGTGGATTGGCCAAGTGACGAGTATCCTAGAGATCCGAAAACAGGTGCCCCGTCAAATGATGTGATGAAAAAGTATCAGCAGGTGATAACTTACCTGAAAGGGAAAATACCACCGAAAGAAACAGATTGGGTGAAAATAGATCGAACTACCCAAGAAGCTAATGAATCAGTACATTCATACTATGAGCGTCTATTGCAGGTATTTAAACAGTACAGTGGATTTGAGGACATTGGAGACAAGAACATGAGTCAGTTTGTGTATCGGTTTGTTTACGGTTTGAAGCCAGAGATTTGTCAGATGATTAAACAACACATGCTGTGTTGGCAGGGGAAGCCCATTGATGAGATTTTGAAATATGCAAAATATTGTGGAGATGATATTGAGGATAGGCATAAGAAATTACAGGAGAAGGTAATGTGGGCACAGGTGAAAATGGCTGAGAAACAGGGAATTAATTTGGAAAATCCGAGTGAAAATCAAGGAAAAGATTCTGGAACGAGTGGTGATACTGGGAATGGTGGAAAATTTAGAGGACGAATGAGTAGAGAAGAAGCTAAAAAGAAATTTCCTTGTCATGGATGCGGAAAATTGGGGCATTGGAAGGATGAATGTAAAAAGATCCGGAATAATAATGGCCCAAATCAAAATTTAAATCCACAGACGCAGAATGACTCACAGCAGGGTGTAAATCCTCAGAGTCAGTTGCCACCTGCACCTATTCAGGGTAATGTAAGCAGAGCAGAGCACGGTACAGACATCGGATATCAAGGAGGAAGTGGTAAGAATGATTATATAACATAACAGTTTCTTTTGCAGGACGATTTCTGTCAATACAGTTCATGACGGTGCCTAGGAGAGGGGGAGAAGGAGTGCGTACTTGGCGCATCCTTACCGGTAGACCAGTCAGGTCCATATGTTGAAGGAAATGTGAAAGGTAATGATATTACTTTTCTTTTGGACACTGGTGCTACCCGGTCTACTGTAAGAACAGCAGACATTCCAGACCTTCCTCTCTCTGGTGAAAATATCCAAGTAGTGGGGGTAGCTAATCAAAGGATTAGAACACCTCCTACCGAACCAATGGAAGTTAAAATCGGAAACTTCAGAGAAATGCATCAATTTGTAGTGTGTGATTCTAGTCCAGTAAACTTATTAGGTAGGGATTTGTTGTGCAAGATGAATTGTACAATTTTCTGCACACCGGATGGTGTGGCAGTTCAGACACCAGATGAAGACCATGTATATAAAATTATGATTGCAAAACAGGGTACAGAACTAGATGAGATGTTTTCGGTATTAACAAAAGCCGAGTTGCCAGAAGAATTAAAAGGTACAGTAAACCCCATAGTATGGGATTTCACAGGAAAAGAAGTAGGACTTATGGCTAAAATAGACCCAGTTAAAATTACTGTAAAAGAAGGTGCGATTTTCCCAAATACCAGACAGTACAAAATGAGTGCAGAGGTAAAGGCAGGAGTCATTGAAGAAATTAATCGAATGGTTGAACAAAACATACTAAAAGAAGTAATGAGTAGCCCATGTAACTCACCAATCATGGGACTAAAGAAACCTAGTGGAAAATATAGGATTGTTCAGGACCTGCGAAAAATAAATAAAATAGTAGAACCATGTTGTCCTATAGTGCCAAATCCTGCAGTAATTCTATACCAAATTCCTTGGAGTGCAGGATGGTTCACAGTAATTGATTTATGTCAAGCGTTCTTTTCAATACCATTGCATCCGGATAGCCAGTATCTTTTCTCATTTAAATTTGAGAACAAAGTCTATGTATGGAATCGTGTTCCTCAGGGGTACACGGAAAGTCCTTCCATTTTCAATCAGATATTGAAAAAGTGCCTTGAGAAACTAGTGATGCCAGGAAGCTCAGTCCTAGTGCAATATATCGACGACTTATTGGTGGCATCGAACACCAGGAGAGGACTGTGTTGTTGATTCCATAGCACTATTAAATCTTTTGGCAGCAGAAGGGCATAAAGTCTCTCCTGAAAAGTTGCAGTTTTGTACAACAGCTGTTAAGTATCTGGGACACCAAATTGAGAGGGGAAAAAGAAGAGTAACCTCTGAAAGGGTAAAATTAATAAAGAAAATGCAAATGCCTGTAACCCAAAGACAAGTAAGAATGTTCCTAGGAATAGTAGGTTACTGTCGGCAATGGATACCAGGATTTTCCCTACTAGCTAAATCTTTAATTAACATGACGAAAAAGAAAGCAAAGGATCCTGTTGAGTGGGATGATGAAAGTGTAGGAGCTTTTGTAAAATTGAGAAATGCCCTATGTTCAGCACCTGCCTTAGGCATGCCTGATTATAAAAGAGAATTTGCATTATTCTGTCATGAAAGAGAAAATTGTGCACTTTCTGTCCTAACTCAAAGACACGGATTAGACAGACGTCCTATAGCATATTTTTCTGCTACATTGGACCCAGTAGCAGCCGCGTTGCCAGGATGCTTAAAAGCAGTGGCGGCTACTTGTTTGAGCATTGAACAAAGTGAGTCAATTGTGATGGGACATCCTGTAAAAGTGTATGTTCCACATGCGGTTGTGATTCTGTTGACAAGAACACGAACTCAGCATCTTACTCCTAGTCGGCTGACTAAATATGAAAGAATAATAATGGGTGCTGAAAATGTGACCATGGTAAGGTGTACTATAATAAATCCAGCAACCTTACCACCAGACCCATATCATGAAAGAATTAAAGATGATTAAGAAGATGAACATGATTGTTTACAAATTACAGAATTATGCACAAAACCACGCCCAGATATTGAGGAACAGCCCCTCAGAAAGCCAGACAGGGAGCTATTTGTTGATGGTTCATGTCAAAGACATGAAGATGGTAAACTAACTGCTGCCTATGCGGTATGTGAATTAACTGGAATAGTTGAAGCATCCTATTTACCAGGAGTCAAATCTGCACAAGTAGCTGAATTGATTGCGTTGATTAAAGCTTGCAAAATTGGGAGGAATCAAAAAGCAACTATATTTACCGATAGTCAATATGGTTACGGGGTTGTGCATGATTTTGGCCAACTATGGATGCAGAGGGATTTCATGACTTCTTCAGGATCCCCCATTAAAAATGGACAGTTTGTAAAGGAATTGCTGGAAGCAATACAATCACCAAAAGAATTGGCTGTGGTGAAATGTGCCGCACATCAGTCAGGAGATGACTGGGTGGTAGTCGGCAACAGATATGCAGATCAGGTGGCTCAACATTGTGCCAAAAATAGATTGTCAGTTAATAAGAGGGTGGAAAGAATGGGAATCAGCTGCCAACTTATGCTGTATATGCCGCCTGAAACATGGAATGATGTTAAAAGACTGCAAGATGAAGTTGATGAAAATGAAAAGAATTTGTGGATCAAAGTAGGTTGTTCCCAAAGACGAGATGATGAAGTGTGGATCAGTGCTAATGGCAGACCAGTCATGCCAGACTGTTTACTCTCACAAATGGCCAGAATGTATCATGGAGACACACACATAGGGAGAGATGCAATGATTAGGCTTTTCAGACAAAACTGGTACAATCCAAGGTTCAGGGCTGTTGCAGAGAGTCTTTGCCAGAGATGTTTAACTTGCCAGATGCATAATCCAGGGCAGAAGACAATAATTGGGTTTGGAAAAATTGGAAAGGCAGAGGGTCCTTTATAAGACTCCAGTTCGACTATATACTGTTACCCCCTTGTAGAGGGTTGAAATATGTACTAGTCATAGTGTGTCTGTTTTCAAAGTGGGTGGAGGCTTACCCTACCAGGAGAAATGATAGCATTACAGTCGCAAAACTGTTGCTACGAGAGCTCATTCCTAGGTTTGGTTTCCCAGTAACTTTGGAATCAGATAGAGGAAAACATTTTAACAGTGAAGTGATCAAACTAATCTGTGAAGCATTCCAAATCAAACAGAAACTGCACTGTGCATATCGTCCAGAGGCTTCTGGAGTGGTTGAACAATTGAATGGCACTATAAAGTCAAGATTGGGGAAAATGTGTGCATCAACATGATTAGAATGGCCAGATGCATTGCCACTTGTTCTAATGGGACTCAGAAGCATACCTGACAGAAGTACAGGATTGAGCCCCCACGAGATAATGATGGGAAGAGCAATGAGACAAACACATGTTCCCACAAACAAACTGCTGAATATATCTGATGATATGGTTCTGGACTATTGTAAAGGACTGGCAGACCTAGTGCGTTCTGTCTCTCATCAGGTTGGAGAAGACGCAGTTTCCAGGCAGCCTGAACAAGAACATGATCTGAATCATGGTGACTGGGTGGTAGTGAAGAATCACACCAGAGAAACGTGTCTATCACCTAGATGGGGCAGTCCTTGTCAAGTCATATTGACCACAAACACAGCAGTGAAGTGTGCAGGATTTCCTAATTGGATTCACGTAAGCCACACCAAAAGAGTACCAGACCCTGAAGAAGAAAATTCTCAGACAGCATCAATCACTGAGGAAGCTGAAGGTTGCCCAGCTGAGGAATCTCAGGCTCGAGATTCAAGAGAAGCTGAAGAAGAACAACCGAGCACAAGTCAGGACTGGATACCAGTGGTAGAAGTTCCTGAAGTTTACCACAGAACAAGAAGTCAAACAAAATTGGAAGAAATTGAAGAAGATCAGATAGGTAAAGAAGAAGCAGCTCAGGCACAAGAAGAAGAGACAATAAGAGAACCTGAGCAAGATCAGATAGGGAAAGGAAACTGGGCTCAAATCAACGAAGATCTGATAAATTTTGAGCAGGGACAGACAGGTTTAGAAGAATCCGGTCAGGCTGCAGAAGTACAAAGTGCAATAAGCCCTGATCAGAATAAGTTAGATCAAGAAAAGAGCACAGAAGAAAAAGATCATGAAAATCATGAACATGAAGAAATAAATCAAGAACAAGATCCCTTATTGGAAACTCACAGTGGAGCTGTTGAAGAGAAACCAATCAATCCTGAAAAAGAGCAAACAAGAAACACAGTAATTGCAGAACACGAAACAGTACTAAGCAGTGAAAGTAAAAAGATTTCTGAAGACAAAGATAAAGAAACAGTGCAAACAAAGAAAACAAGAAAAGGAGATCATTGGCCGAGTGTCATTAAAAGAGTAAAATACCACATAACAACCAGAAGTGAAGATCCAGAACAAGTGAATGAAGTAACAAGTCAAACTGAACAAGAAAATAAAACTGAGAAAAGAAGAAGTAAAAGACTGAAACTTGTGAATAACAAATTCAAGGGTCCTGATTGGACTTACATCATTCTTGAAGATTATGAAAGCTCAGAGTCAAGTGAGAGTGGTGACGAAGGAACAAGTGCAGAACTGACGTACAAAAAAGAAACAAGACCACCTTGACTAAGCAAAAGAGCAATTTAAAGAAAAAGAGGAAATAGATAAGAAGAGCGATCTTCCTTGTCGAAAATGCCTGACGATAGAGTTGCTGAGAGACCAAAACAGAGATGTTGTAGAAGATGCTGTGCAGTATGCATATGTAGTCTAGTAATGGTGCTTATAGTATGGTTAGTCCTGATTGTAGCAGTTCCTTACCTTATGATAATGGATAAAAAGATTAATAATGAAACTAAGGAGAGGACAGCAAACATGAAGGGTTATAGAGTAGAACTAATGGCAGAGAATGAACCAGAAATTCATCATGAAATAGCTGACAACGACACTAGTTTAAATGTTTTCACAAAGTTATTGTTTCAATATGTAGACACCATGGAAATTAGTAATTGTTATGTCTGTATGAAGTTACCTGAATCAGTAGCAGAAGGATTAACATACCATCACTTACCACTGACATATGGCATATCATGTAGTGTTTTGTCTAGTTTATTTTATAGAACAGGGAGACTTCAGTATTATTATTCAAACTTAGATGTGATATTTTCTGAGGTTCCGATTCGCAAGAGTATGAACCCAGTGCTTAGTAGTCAAGACGCACAGTTTATGGGAGAATTTTTCTTAACAATGAAATCAATAGACATAACACATGCACATAGACACAATCTAACATGTTCTTTACATGAAGAAGAAAAGATATTTTTGAATTTAGTAGAAGAAAGAAGACAAGATTTTCAAAAGAAAGCTTCTGAGCATAAGGCTCATTTACCACCTTGGGCTGAGAAAGAAGGGAGTTACACACCTGGCAAGGCTCAAGCTGCTATGGCTCTGGATTTTGTAAAGACAGGAAAAATTTGTCTCCATAGGTTAAAGACTGATTATAACAATGTTTTATCGGTACCAGTGAATGTGAACACAATTTCTTAATTCTTGGAGGTTGGGGAATCAAAGGAGGAACAGATTCAGTTTTTCCTGGAATCTATTATGTGTGTGGGAATAAGGCTTACTTTAGGCTTCCTGCACGGTGGTATGGAAGTTGTTATTTTGGAATAGTATTTCCAAAGATATACCACGTAAAAAGAAACACTGGGAGCAATGAAAACAATAGCAAATTAATACGTAGTAAAAGAGCTAGTTTTTCAGAAATTGTAGGTGATATATTTGGTGCATTGATACTTTCAGTGGGAATAATTCTGACCTCAAGGAAATTATGTAAATTGTCTACAGTGGTTGATCGTTTATCAACGGATACTGCTGGAGGTTTTCTAATGATTAATGCGGAAATGGTTGCGATTAGATCTATGGTGATGCAAAATCGACTTGCTCTTGATATTATATTGGCAAAAGAGGGCGGAGTCTGTAAATTATTGAAGACGAAACATTGTTGCACTTATATTCCTGATAAGAGTGCAGAAATTGGAACGTATATACAGAATATAACTAAACTTGAGAAGGAACTTAAACCACTGGAAGTTGATAGTGTATGGGAAAGATTGACAAATAGTATCTCGTCAATTGGAACCTGGTTTGCTAATGTAGGAAAAGGACTTATAGGTCAAATATTAGTACCCTTAGCAGGGATAGCGATAATAATACTGTCAATAACGATATGGTGCAAATGCTGTAGAAAGAATGGAACATATAATGTGACAGGAAGAGGGAAGAAGAGAAAGATTGATGAAATAGAACTTGAAGAGTGGAGAAGTGAATTATACAAGAAATTGAAAGGAGATGGTAAAAATAGAAAGTGTGAAAATGAAAATGAAGTAGTTTGCTAGAAGTTGGCATCTGATTGTGGGTAGTATTTTGATGGCTCAGAAACGCCATCAGAGAGGGGATTGATGGAGCAAGGTTTCAAAGACGAAACTTGCTTGTATACAATCCTCCTCATAGTATTAATTTATTAAACTTGTATTGTCTCTATTAATCATTGCATACACTACACGAATAGAAAGGATGCTTGCCTATGTGTTTTATTAACGAATAACGCTTGCCCGTAATCTAAAATGGCCGCTAAAGCGTGGGAAATCATCTGCGCATGTCTCAACCATATCACGTGTTGTGACGTCTCTCTTTGCTTGGTGGGAAACTTCTGCTTCTGCGCAGTGTGCATTAAAATGGCTGCTTGATGTTTTCACATGCTTCAGCTTGCTCTCATGTCATTATTAAATTGTCGTTTTCTTAACGCTACTAATGCGGGACAGTATTATAATTACATGGGAATAGAGTAGAAAAGTGGGCATACAGTGAAACATTTTATTCTGTGATTTTAATATCTTCTTCTTTGACTTTTTATCAGTTCATAAACTTGGGCCTGGGTTGGTGATCTGAAAACTCGAGAGGCAAATGGTTCTGCGCATGTGTCCTGTTTGGCTGGCAAAGCAACACGAATGAAGTCAACCTGGACGTCGTCCAAGGCCATGACCTGATGGCCGAAGATGCTGTACTCTTGCCTTTCCTGTTAAAATTTTGAAACTTTGTACATGAAGAATGTATAACATTTGTCGTGAGACGGGTGGGAAATAAAGCAAATGTATTAATTTAAGTGGGCAGTAGTTTAAAGACAATAGGCTTTACAATTTAGGCCAAATCAATATGGTGAGAGAATCCACCCCCTGTCCCTGTCCAATCAGAAATAGTGGTCCCATACTTTAGCAACATTATGGGGAGGTACATGGGCGTAGAAGGGTATAATAGATATAGAATTAGCTAATTAGTTAGCGCTCTTAGCTCCAGACTGCCAAGCTGATCGGTTGCTGACTGAATCCCTGTCCTGAAGAGGTCCTGCGGAGGGGGTGGCGGAGTCCATTAGAATGGAGAATCGAGGAGAAGCCGAGTATCAGAGAGGGGAACGGCGCAGGCGTCGTAGAGAGGTCACCGGTCCTGTCCTGATCCTGGAGGAGGTCTTTTGCTCTTCATCCTTCCTGGGTCCTATTCTTTCCAACTCCTTGGCCAAGGGGTTTGATTCTCGCACTTAGGTAAATATAATGCAACCTTTAGTTGCGCTGCTGTCTCTATCCTCTCCTTTTCTGAGGGACCGTCATTGATTAGCAATAATTATTCTATGCTTCATCTTGGGTATTGCGATTAAGTACCATGTGGTTTCTGTAATTTTACTCTGCTAAAATTTAGATAAACATTACAAAACTTCCTGACTCAGTGATTATTTCAGGATTTATGTATTATAATGAATGTCACTCATTTTAAACTTCCCAATTAGCAAAGGATTCATTGGTAAGTCATTACTCTTCAATCAGAAGGTAATTGGTAGCAGGGATTTTTGATAAAGAGTACAACTGACACCCCAGCGTAAGTATTAGCGTAGTATGAATGTATGGGCCCAAGTGAGTGTTTTGTGTATGAATGCTGTTTGCTAATATCACGCTGGATCACTAGGTTTATGGTACCACTGTGAGCTGCCATGTCTATAGGGCAAATATCCTGAGGGGGTGCATGGAATCAGTCTGACACCATCCCAATGTTTATGTTGTCTAACAAATGAACAGTTCCTACTAAGAAAGTGGAAACCGTATGGCAGCCTAATGGAAATAACCAGGGTTGGGGACATGAACAATAGCCATGCACCTTTTTAAAAGTTAGGGATATTGCCTACTGCTATACACATACACCTCATGCACGAGGAAAGAAGAATAAACAGAATCAAACTTCACAACCCATGTAGACACTAATCTAATGTTAAAGGCCCAGAATTCACCTACTCCAATTAGCCTGAAAAAGGCCAACATTTTGAGCACATATGTGCCCAAAGACCCTCTCATTCTTCTGTGTCTAGTAAATGCAGAATACAAATATTTGGCTTCTACTTCTCATGTATTGATAAAGCCCTGTTCCAACAAAGTTCTGTTATAGGTGGTTTGATCACGCAACAATCCAATGCAGGAGTCAAAAAGGTGACATTGATATTTCCCATTTTAACTCCCACATGATCCTTTGTTCTTCTATGCAGGAAAAAAGTCTGAGTGTAATTACAACAAACTTGTCATGAAAGTAGAAATTTGCTAAATGAAATGCCTTGGCTTTGGAGTTTATTTATTTATTTATTTTTATTTTTGGAGTTTTATATTGCGCTTACATGACCCGAGGGGTATCAGAGCGCTTTACAGCTGTATACATGTATAGAAACATAAACATTAGAATACAGTGACTAACATCTAGAGTACTGGAGGTCACATAGATCGCGGTCATTGACCAGATGCAAAGAGATGACGCTTGAGGAGAAATTCTTTTAGTTGTCTCTTGAAGTTCGTGAAGGAGGGATTAGTCCTGATGTGGGTAGGGAGAGAGTTCCAGATTTTTGGGGCATTCCCTGAGAAAGAGCGGGAGAGGGCTTTTTGTTTATGTCTTTTTGGGGGGATTAAGTGGAGCGAGTTGGAGCTTCTTAGGTTTCTTGATTGTCCCGCTTTTGTGAGTTTGGCTGCGAGGTAGTCCGGTTTGCCTGTGTGTAAGGCTTTATGGGTGAGACAGGCAGTTTTGAAAACGCAGCGTGCTTCGATGGGTAGCCATTTTAGTTCCTGTAGTGTCTTGTGGTTTGCGGTGGCCTGGCCCTGGCCTGCCTTGCTGGGTTGTCCTGGGCCTGGCTGCCATGCTGCTTTTCTTTGCACACGTTACTCTGAGCTGTTGTTCTGTCGACCTCTGCTCTTGCCATGTTATTTTAGCGCTGTCTGCATTTTCTGTCTCTCACCTTTTCTCCTGTTCGATTTGGGCTCAGACTGCACAACATGTACAAGGTCGAATAACAGCATCTCCTTGTTCTTGTTGATTTGGCCTGTCCCTCGCACCTAGACATAACACCATGTACAGCTGCCATGGAGAAATTGGTGTGCTTTTAATATTGCGGTTCGCCCGCTCTAGAAACAGTTGGAGAAAACCTTTCCAGGGAGAAGAGCTGTGATTGTCTGCTGATGTAGTTTTGCATCTAGAGACTGAGGTATGGGGGTTCGCTAGTCAAAGCCCAGAGGTCTTCTATTTGTATAATAAACTGGCTTCCAGCACGTGGAGGGTGGTAATGTTAGTTAGACATATATCCACTGCTTTATGAGATGCTTTCCCCGTTCGTATTCTATGGAGTTGTAACTATGCTGATTATATTATTCATATGTATTATGCTAGTAGTACTGACACGTGTACTGTATCTTAGAGCACGTAAGTTGAAATAAACATTTTGAACTATACAGTGTCTCTTATTACGCACGTTGTGGACAGGTACGAGTGAGACGAAAGAGTGTTCTTGCCTCTGCGAGTCCTGAGAGAGAGATACCGTGTTCTGGGTTGTCTAATCATTGGTACATTGGTGCTAATGGGACGCTAAGGCTAGTTGGGTTGGGGTTTTGGGTGCTAAGGTCTATGGTTAGCTCACCACTATATTCTGAGGTCCTATTATCCTGTGCATAGCTCTGTATGTGCAGAAACCTTATGACATGGCGCGACCAACGAGTGGGGCAGCTTATCTGCGGGACGCTTGAGTAGTACTTGTGCTTGTCCACAATACCCTCACGTACGCTTCCGGAAGCGTGTGTGATGGCGATACCTCCTATATTGAAGTTTTTGTAGGTTCTTTCAAGCTTGAAGTTGTTAAAAAAGGTTTCTTAAACATAACCCTTTTTGTGCTGCCTCTTGTAAGGTTGTCGAATAAACCCGTTAGTAATGGCGGGTATAGACATAGCGGCGCATAGCCGCACAGCACTCCGGGATCACTTACGGGTGTATGGAGTGCCAGACGCGGGAGTTGATTTAGTCTTTGTGGTTCAAGCCGATCCGGCTTTCCACTTTGAGGTGCTCTACTCTTGGATCACTTTTCCAGCGGTGGACGCGAACGATAATCTGTTCCATGAATATGAACACACTAACGTTCCCGCTGTCTATCGACCGTATACTACTCTTGAAGTACCGCTCACGGCTTGGCAACACCGTGTTTGGTTTAATGGCGCCCTCCCACAACCGACTACCACGGTTCGTTTAGGCCCCTTATCTATTGAGGGGGCCACTTGGCCTGTTTTGGCCGGGTACACCCCACATCCGCGTTATATGACTATACCAGTCGCGGAACTGCGCACTATGTATGCGGCCTTGGTGCAGGTGCATCGAGCTTTAGTGCGATATGTTACAGGCAGCATCCATGGAGCCGCTCCTGGAGTTGCCGGCCAACCAGCTGCTGCAGGCGGAGTGACCATAAGTCCTGTCATGGTGAATTCGGTGATGGGCAAACGTCCACAAAATAAGGATGATTTTCCTTATTGGCTTGCAGAAAAATTTGATCAGTTGGAGGCAGTTTTTCCACATACAACCCCAGTGGATAAACATCGTATTTTAACGATTAGTTTGCCAAAAGACTTAATTCCCGAGTTGACAGCATGTGACAACTGGGGTAAGGTATTCGCAGCAGTATATTCTAAATGTTTTGGTACTCCTTCCATGACGGTTCTCCCTCTGTAATTAAAAAAGTACAGGATGAACATGGCCCTGAAGCGGCTGTGGAATTAGGGATGAGACTGGTGGGAGTGTTTGAAGTAGTAGCTGAGCTGATCCTTGCGAATGTCAAGGGCGATGCAGTGAACTTTCAAGTAGCTAACGCTTTGGCTCTGGTCCCAGAATTGGACAGGCCTCGCGAATTACCGAAAATTATTACCCAGGCTTACAAAACTATTGGTAGAAATAGCCTGGGTAACAAGCCTTTGCAAAACAGCAAACACAATCGCAACAACAACACAACAAACCAAATCTCAATCTGAGAAAGATGAGAAACCAGTCTTCACTAAAAAGAGCTGGAGGCTGAAAAAACAGGGTAAGCAACAAAAGAAGCCGGGGTCGAGAGGCGCATCCCCGGTTTCAGTTTCTTCTGAGCGCACTTATGATTTACGCGATAGAGCGAGAATTAAATCACCGGATAGGTTTCAGATCCCTGATGCGCGTTCTCCTCGTTCTTCACAGGCACAGACTTCGTCACAGGCCGGTGGAGGAGACCGCCAGGGTAGAGGAAGGGACCGAGAGGCTCCCCAGGGACGAGACCAACCTCGACAACAAGTCAGAGGAAAAGCGGAAGACTTTCAACGTGTTCGACCACAATTTCAGAAGAAGAAAGTTGCCGCTGTAACAGCGAAATATGCCACAGACGGTGAGAACGAGGCTCCTGAATTGGACGTGGGCAGTAACCCTCCTAGACAGCGCCGCGGAAGTTACCATAGTGCGGGAGGCGCTACGTCCTCATATGGAGGCGACAGCAACTGAAACATTCATTACTGTTGAAACAGCAGACACCAGAGTGGCACCCCCTGACAGGCTATTTAATATTGTCATCCAAATTGAAGGTGATATACAGCGTGTAATTAAAGGGATTTTTGGGGAAAATCTGACCTCTTCATATGACATTTTGTTAGCAGAGGCGGATTGGCCACCCCCATTCGTTCTCGCTGCGCGTAAAGGGGAGGAGGTAATCCTTCCGAGCTTTTCTCGACATGTCCCAAAGGACAAAGCGGAGGCTCTTGCAGCAGAGTGGGCTGTGTCCCTGGCTCCTGCGTTATACCGCAACCACGTGGGTTGGGACGAAGATTCTCCCCCCCATGAAATACCTTTGCGGTCACTACCGCAGCCACAACCCCAATATCCCATAAAACGTGAAGCCAAAGGCCCCGTTTCCGAAATTCTGACTCAGTTGGAATATCAGGGAGTAATTGAACCCTGTGTATCACCTATGAACAATCCCCTTTTCGCGGTTTCTAAACCCGATGGATCGTACCGCTTAGTATTGGATTACCGGCATTTGAACTCTCATTGTCGGACCTTTGCGGTGCAAAACACCCATAGTTCTGCGCTTGTAGACAGTCTTGTTCGTAAAAAATACAAAACGACCCTTGACCTTTCAAATGGATTCTACACGCACAACTTAGCCCCGGAGAGTGGCCAATGTTGCGCTTTTACATCCGGTGGTAAAATGTTCAAATTCAGGCGGCTTCCTATGGGCTACAAAAATAGTCCAGGCGTATTCGCCGCTCGTGTTGTCTCTTTGTTAGACGGCATTGATCCAGACGCCTGTTCGTACGTAGATGACATTTATCTGACGGACGACGAATTGTTTCCGCATCTAACCCGAGTCGACCGCATTATTCTTGAATTTGCGGTTCAAGGTTACAAAATTAACTTTGCCAAATCTCATATTGCTGAATTTACCGTTTTATTCTTGGGCTATGAGCTCAACAATGAAGGTAAGGGCTTAGCCCCCCATTTTCTGGAGAAATGTGCACTTCTGTGCCCTCCTACTAATCTGAAGAAACTTCAGTCATTGCTGGGCTTTCTGAACTTCGGACGTACATACATTCCCGAATACGCCCAGCGTATCAAGCCACTGTATGCCTTGATACAACCTACCTTTTCGAAGTCTTGCTGGCTTCCGGAGCACACCTCCATACTACAGTCTTTGCAGACTGACCTACTTGAGTCTAAATATCTTTTGACACGTGATAACCACACAAACCTGGTGATTAGAATCATTCCAGGAGCAGTGGGTTTCACGTACTTAACCTTTAATGAAGGTGATACAGTACCCATCGCATACAAGTCACATCTGTACACCTCCGCAGAAATGCGGTTTTCATCTGTGGAGAAAAGTTCTGACAGCAGTGCAAATGGCGATTCTGAAGGAGCGCGCACTGGCACAGGGAAAACGCATTTTGGTGGTAACACCATATCCTGCTCTAGAGGCAGTGACCAAAGCAAGTGTACCGAACTCTAAAGCGTTGCACCCCCGTTGGATTCAATGGGCAACCTCGTTGACGTCTCCGGATGTCACTTTCATATTCGATTCTTCTCTTCAGACTCAGGAGTTCTTACAGTATGAATTCGTTCATCCTCCTCCTTTGTCTTTATTGCCGCTTGAGGATTACGACTGTGTGATCTACACCGATGGTTCGGCACAACCGGCCACGGGGTCCAAGCATGCTTATTCAGCCGCATGTGCTATTGTTGCAGGTACGTTTGTGAACGGAAAGTTCAAATCCACTGTGGTGCACACACAGGCACTCGGGGACAGTACCGCACAATTGGCCGAGTTGCGTGCATTGGTGCTTGCGCTTGAGTTCGTCAATCCTGATGTGACCACTTTAATCGTGTGCGATTCTTACTACTGTGTTCAATCATACAATGACAATCTGTTCTTTTGGTCGCAAAACGACTATAGAGACGCTAAAGGCAACACAATCAAGCATAAAACGCTTTGGGTTCGAGTGGCAGAATTACAACGACGTCTGCCGCACACAAAGGTGGTTCACACCCTAGGCCATCAGCGGGTGGGCGCACACGCTGTTGGTAACAGTCTGGCAGATGAAGCTGCCAGATCAGCAGTAGTCACGTGTTCAGTAGCAGCAGTTACTAGATCCATGTCTAAAATAGACACTGATATCTTGGCAGCTATTGCTGCAACAAAGGAAGGAACGAATTACCCTAGAGGTTTCCCTTCCAAATATTCTTACCAGTTAGGTCCCGATCAGGCTCCTTATGTAACAATACCTGACGTTGGTGATCGGCTGATCCCCAACGCGGACCGCAGACTTTCCTTGATAACGGCAGCACACGAAGGCATGGCTTCGGCTCATGCTGGTGTGTCTGCGACAATTTCCATTTTGCAGCAGCGTTACTGGTGGCGTGGTTTATATAAAGATACCTGTACTTATGTGCTTTCCTGTGACGTTTGTCAACAGATCAAGCCTTCCACGGTCACACGACCACCTCAGACCTCGCTCGGAATTTCAAACAGACCCTTTGGGTGTGTTTACTTGGATCACTGCGGTCCATTTTCATCGGACACTGCCTATAAATATATCTTAGTGGCAGTGGACTCGTGCACACGGTTCATCTGGGTCTGGCCACAACGGAGTGCTGACGCTCGAAATGTCATCAGGGATTTGCGTGTCTTTGTGGGAATTTTTGCATGCAGCACCTTCCATTCTGACCAAGGTCCGGCGTTTGCCTCTAAGGCTTACAAGGATGCACTGGGTTCCTTGGGGGTGCGGGTGAAATTTTCGTCTCCGTATAGGCCTGAGGGCAACTCTATCGTTGAACGAATGAACCGTGACTTAAAGCAATCCTTGACAGCTAGGGTTATAGGTACTGGCAGGAACTGGCTGGCCCACTTGTATACCGTTCAGCGTGCACTTAATAATCTCCCTAGAAGACCTCTGGGTGGGCGGACCCCTTACGAAATGCTCTTTGGCATACGAATGTTTGTGCCTGACCTTGATGGTCTAGACATGGCGGCGCAATCCGCCAAGTTTGATGTAGATAACCATTCTACTATGTTGCAGGACTTACAAGAAGCCCGAGACAAACTTGCAATTGCACATTTGCCTTCAGCCACAGACACTGCTCTGCAGATTCCGGTTGCCGGCTGGCTTCCGAAGATTGGCGACCTGGTTCGAGAGAAGGTGGAGAACAAAAAGAATTCGGCCCCTCTTTTCGTGCACCGGTTCCAGTCCTGGGCTTGAAGGGAACACGTACAGTCATCTTACCACCGCTTCCCGGTCGCAAGGAGAACAGATACATCTCAGTGGAAAATGTCAAGCTACAACATCTGGCCGATCCTGAATAGTGTCACACCAGCGGTCTCTTGTCCTGCCATTTATCGGACATGTGTTCGAGGCACACCTGCCCGAACGGTCACTGATGTTACCATGGAGATGGTTGATTTGCCTGAAAATATATTCGAACCCCCTGTCTCCCCCTGCATCGACGAGGACGAGTATACCTATCCCGCCACAGAGTCGGTGGCACACCAACCAACAACGCCACTGAGCCCGACACGTTATTCCTTTGACTCGGATTCCAACTCATCAACGGTCCCGTCCAAGTTCAGTCTTTTTGTATCATGGTTTAGAGACAATTTTTTGATTCCACCTTGGACATACATCTGGATGGTGCTTTTCTTGATTTTTTTGTTCATGTCCATTGGCTTTGTCACAGTGTTTTTTCTACTCATCAATGGTCACTATTTACCTGAACGCTCTGCTGTGAACAGTGTTGCTGGAACTTTGGCTCCACATTCCTCTTCACACATCATGAAGCGTGACCACACATTTGTGAACATTTCAGCGTTTCCAGTTGCTGATGGCATCGTATGGGATGCGGTAAACTTTCAAATCCATGGCCCGACAGAAATTATTAATGTACCAAATGTCCTTCGAGTTTCGATGGGTGATGTAGTAAAAAGTAATATTCATTCTGACGATTGGGATGTGCATGCCGTTGAAGCATTGTTTGCTGATTTAAAATATTATGCTTCCTTTAATGCTGAGGATTTGTATATGAATTCTGCGAATTATGCCGATTTGTATTGCTACCAGCATTGGGGCAATCATTTTCTCCACAAACCGAGTGCACTACGCAGCCCTGTTACCTACACTCAATGGGAACATTGCCCAAACCCCTTACCAGGTAGCTCCCAGACTCTTCGAAATAAATTCACCTATTTCACTGATTTTAATCGATCGAACCCTGGGTCCTATTATTTTAAATTGAAAGCCCCATTGACTCAAAAAATAATGTTGACCCACACCAAATTACTTTATTCGAGTTCCTTTTTGAGCGCCTTGGCGGTGGGTGGTTATGAGTATTGGAAAGACACAGTGGATTTAAAATCAATCTGGGGTTCAAAGCCATGGCAGGTGCAAGGCACCGAGGCCTTGCACCGCGCTTGCCTTATCCCGGCCCAAATTGTGTTTCTGAATGCTTCCATTCATCAAACCACGTGTTGGGGGTTGGCTACCATTAAACAATTAAATGCGCCAGCCATCCCATCCTTGTCGAGTTCTCCAAATGATAGCTTGCGTTTTAATATGTCCCTTGTGACGTTGCAGGCTCAGTTTCAAAACAACTCCTTTAACGTTTCTGCACTGATACAGTCACCCTGGTTGGCATGGCCCATATCATCGAATGCATGCCAACTGCGTTTTCATGGCACAGTTCCTGGCTACAGACAGGACAAGCCTGATCCGAGATTTGCTGAAACTCGTACTGTCACCACGTATTCAGTTGGTAAATTATGTAAACAATGGCTACACCATTCGTCCCTAGACTCTGTTAAACAACATTTGTCCCTCCTATCAGGCACTATTGATCTGTCCGACTTTATCTTGGGACCTCGTGGTCCCCGACCGAAGAGATTCATTTATGAAGCGTATAACGAACTCTGGAAGCTGTCACAAATGGAAGCTGCTTCCCGTCTTCGGGAAATAGACCAAGCAAATTTGGAAAAGGTGCTTGCTGTTGTTGACAATAGTATAAATACCCTGTCTTCCCGCATTTACACATTAGAGAATATTGTGTCCTCTGTTGTTGATATTGTACAAGATGATGTTTCTATTTTGTATCATGGTCAGAATCAATTGCGTTCAGTAATGCAGTTTGCGTGGACTTTGCAAACCCTTAGAGTTAGGTAAAGTTCCTTGGAATTTCTTGAACACCACTGCCCTTTTTCTGCCTTTTAATTTGACTGAAAAGCAGCAGTTCATGTCCATGAAAGATGCATCTTACACTTTGTTACATATCGAGAAAGTGGATCCTTTACCATTCTCTGTAGCGGAACTAGATTCTGCTGTGTGGCTAGTTCATGGGGTTATCGCTTTACCTTTTTCCTTGTTTGAATTTAGCTTGTGCATGAAACATTATCCGGTGGGCCGTTTCCAGTCTTTGGGTAGTGCTTACCTGCATGAACTCTGGTCCTTGCCTTTCATGTATAAATGCCTTAGAGACGGCAAGGAAGTGTTTCTCACGGGGGAGTCTTGTGATTCAACTGCGGGTCATTCGCTTATTTGTAAACATATTAAATTGCACGGAGCTTGTAGCGTTTCCGTTCCGAATCTTGCATGTGTGCTAAAGGGTATTCCTGCTCCTGCTATTTCTCCTACTTTTACTTTGCTTACTAACGGTAGCTATTTGCTTTTAAATAACGAAGACTGTTGTGGCCTACAGGCCGGCATTCCGTATATCGTTACGGTTTCGCACAGAGTTGTCTGCTGCAAGAATGTGCTTTTTCCTCCCCCTCATGACATCGTTGATAACTCTATTTGGCCTTCCATTCCTACCATGGAGGCAGACTTCAATAAGTTGAGCAGAATAAAGGCCCTATTATTGAATGAGGAGGTGACGCTCACGTCCGCCCGGGAGACATTCGTTCTCCAGGTGGCGAGTACCCACAGTGAAATACAGGCCCTTTTGAACACCAACCTCCCCCAACATTTCGGGGAGTTAATTCATCGTATTTTTAACGCATCAAACACTGATGGTCTAGTGCATTTTTTTAAGATTGTGGGGTCTGGCCTGGTGTCCACCTTCCAAACTATTTTCGGTGTGATACCGGCGTTCATTCATTCTATTTTTTCTAGCGTCTTTGGTGGTTTCCCATTAATCCTCGCTTTGGCGGCTGGTGTCTTGCTGTTGGTCTGTTTTCTGCGCAATGGCTGCTCACCACTGGGCCCTTCTCGATTCCTAACGCCTCCAGCTGCTCCGTGAGCGACTTCTGGTTGGCTTCGGTGTTCTGCCCTTGGCGACTATCAGTGTGTCCTACACCCTTTCTTTTCGCTTTGCGTATTTCACTTGCGTGCAACCTGTGATGTCTTGCATCCGCTGTCCTTTCACATGGACCATGGATTATTGCCTCTCCAATTCGTCATTGTCTGTTCCGGATTTTGTTCAGTTGGTGGGTCCCTTAGAGGCCCATGAACGGGACTGTTCCGTTGCTGGCTTTATGATGCGTGCGGCTGCACTGGGGATTTTGGCACAATGGGATATCTGGGCGGCTGCTCAGGATCTCCTACAACGAAGCTATATTGAATATCACGCAAGCTGTCCCGCATTGCTGTTGGATGCTCCCTCCTCTGAGGAACATTCCTGCTCGTTTGTTCTGTTGGACTGGATGGCGTCTATGTTTTCTGACACTTCCAACGATGTCCTCCTGGATGCTATTGCGTTTTTCTGCACTTCTACATTTCTGGATTGATGTGGCCTGCCTCGCTGACCCTCGTTGTTCGTTGGGTCTTTTTGTTTTGTTGTCCCTCTCCCTCATGGTGCCTGTGTGACCTGACAACATTTCTGTTCTGCTCGGCCTATTTGAACTCTATCTTCCTCCTTTATCTAGTCCGATGGACTGTCCAGGGGAGGGTGTCTTGTGGTTTGCGGCGGCCTGGCCCTGGCCTGCCTTGCTGGGTTGTCCTGGGCCTGGCTGCCATGCTGCTTTTCTTTGCACACGTTACTCTGAGCTGTTGTTCTGTCGACCTCTGCTCTTGCCATGTTATTTTAGCGCTGTCTGCATTTTCTGTCTCTCACCTTTTCTCCTGTTCGATTTGGGCTCAGACTGCACAACATGTACAAGGTCGAATAACAGCATCTCCTTGTTCTTGTTGATTTGGCCTGTCCCTCGCACCTAGACATAACACCATGTACAGCTGCCATGGAGAAATTGGTGTGCTTTTAATATTGCGGTTCGCCCGCTCTAGAAACAGTTGGAGAAAACCTTTCCAGGGAGAAGAGCTGTGATTGTCTGCTGATGTAGTTTTGCATCTAGAGACTGAGGTATGGGGGTTCGCTAGTCAAAGCCCAGAGGTCTTCTATTTGTATAATAAACTAGCTTCCAGCACGGGGAGGGTGGTAATGTTAGTTAGACATATATCCACTGCTTTATGAGATGCTTTCCCCGTTCGTATTCTATGGAGTTGTAACTATGCTGATTATATTATTCATATGTATTATGCTAGTAGTACTGACACGTGTACTGTATCTTAGAGCACGTAAGTTGAAATAAACATTTTGAACTATACAGTGTCTCTTATTACGCACGTTGTGGACAGGTACGAGTGTGACGAAAGAGTGTTCTTGCCTCTGCGAGTCCTGAGAGAGAGATACCGTGTTCTGGGTTGTCTAATCATTGGTACATTGGTGCTAATGGGACGCTAAGGCTAGTTGGGTTGGGGTTTTGGGTGCTAAGGTCTATGGTTGGCTCACCACTATATTCCGAGGTCCTATTATCCTGTGCATAGCTCTGTTTGTGCAGAAACCTTATGACAGTAGTGCAGGGGTGATGTGGTCGTATTTCTTGGTGCCTGTGACCATTCTTGCTACTGCGTTTAGGGTGGTTCTCATGGGGGCTATGTGTGTTTTAGCTGTCCCAGTTAGTGTGGCGTTTCCATAGTCAAGTCTGGAGAGAACTAAAGATTGGGTTGCGACTTTTAGGTCATTGGGGGGGTATGAAAGGTTTGATTTTGTTGAGGAGTTTTAGGTTGTAGAGGGCGCCTTTTGCTGTGGAGTTTATGTGGGAGCTCATGTTGAGACTTGAGTCTAGAGAGATCCCTAGAGATTTAGCTGAGATTGCTGGAGTAAGTTTGCAGTTTAGAGAGTCAAGGTTGTTTATCCATTCTTGGATTTGAGGGGGTTGTTTGTGATTGGAGAAAACAAGGATTTCGGTTTTTTCTTGGTTGAGTTTGAGGTGGTTGAGTGTTAGCCAATTTTCTACTTTTGATAGTGTGGAGTTGAGTCGGAGGATGTCATTGAGGGAGGATATCTCGAGGTACAGCTGGGTGTCATCAGCATAGAGGTGGTAGGCGATGTTTGCTTGTTTTAGAATGGTGGTGAGCGGTTCCATGTAAATGTTGAAGAGTGTGGGGGGAGGACTGAGCCTTGGGGGTCACCTCGAGTTGAGGGGGAGGTGTCGGACATCGAGTTTTTGATTTATATGAATTGGGAGCGGTTATGTAGAAATGAGGAGAACCATTTTAGGACATTGCCATCTGCTCCGATACGCATTTGTAGGTCGTCTAAGAGTAGCTTGTGGTCTACGGTGTCAAAAGCAGCTGATAGGTCGAGGAGGACAAGTAGGCAGCATCTGTTAGAGTCAAGGGAGATGTGAATGTCATCGGTTAAACTCAGTATAGCGGTTTCTGTGCTGCATCCCTTTCTGAACCCAGATTGGTGCGAGTCAAGTAGGTTGTTAGATCCCAGGTGTTGGTTCAGTTGGGCGAGAACACATTTCTCCAGGATTTTAGCAAGGAAAGGAAGGTTGGTGATGGGCCTGAAGTTTTTGAGGTCATTCGGGTTAGCATCTGTTTTTTTTTTTAGAAGGGGGGTGACTTGGCCTTGTTTGAGGAAGTCGGCCATCAGTCCGTTGTTTAGGGAGCTGTTGATGATCTTTGTCCACAGTGGGGTTAGGGTGAGGTTCTTAGCCAGGGAGGCGGGTAGAGGGTCTGCATAGTGGTTGGAGGGTTTGGAGTTGGCAATCACATTGGAAATGTCCTCTTCGGAGAGAGGTTTGAAGTCCTTCCAACACTTGGGGGAAGAAGGGGGTCTAGGGTGTAGGCTTATTTTAGTGGTTGACAGAAGAGGGGTCTCATCTTCGGGGAGCATGTCGTGAACTGGGGTTGGGTTAGGTATGGTTATGGGTGAGGATTTGCTGTGTTGGGGTTGAGGGTGCTGGTCTAGGGAGAGCTCAAAGTTGGTGATTTTGTCATTGAAGAATTTGGCCAGGTTGTTACACTGAAGTTTGGAGGCGGGGGGGTTTGCTTTGGTGGGCTTGGAGGTCTGTTTCTGGATGATGTTGAAAAGTTCTTTGGGGCGGTTTTTGGCTTTGTCTATTGCGCTCCGGAAGAAGGAGGCTTTTTCCTTGATTATGTGTTTTTTGTAATTGCTGCGTTCTTTTCTGAGCTGGAGGAGGTTGGTTGTGGATGGGTTTCCTCTCCAGAGTCTCTCAGCGGCTCTAACTTTTCTTCTTTCGGAGTTGAGGTCTTTGTTGAACCAGGCTCTGGAGGGGATGTCTCCGACTCTTTTCAGTTTCAGGAGGGCTAGTTGGTCAAGAGCAGTTGTCATTGTCCTGTTGTACAGTGTAGTGAGCTCGACCGTGTTGAGGTTGTCTGTGGAGGGTGGGAGAAGTGAAGTTATGGTTTCTTCGAGGACAGGGAGGGGGACGGCATTGAGGTTTCTGCTCCTTTGATGGGTAATTTGTGTTTTGACTGGGGGAGCTGCGGTTTGATTGATGTTGAATATAATGATGTGGTGGTCTGACCAGTTGATTGGGAGGATGTTAGTGATGGTTATTGTTTCGTTTTTGGCTATAATTGCATCAAGGGTAGAGCCTTTGTTGTGGGTTTGACCCTTGCAGAGTTAATTGATGCAGTTGTTTTTGAGGAATTAGCTGTCAGACACCATTCAAGGGGACATGGAGTGAGCTGGGGATAGGGAGCGTCAACCGTGGGGATTGAGGTTGTTTGCCTCCTATGTTCCAGCGTCCGTCATAATATGGCTATACAAAGTGGGCCAGGTACAACCCCTTCAGCACTTAACCCTCACTGGTAGTGAAGGCAAGCAGCCACAGGATTCTCAGGGAGGTGGTAGGGGTGCTCAAGCTCAGGACTTGATAATAACTGACTGTCCAAGCCAGTGCTTTACTTTCAAGAAAGAAAAGTACTTTATACACACTAGGTGGAATACTACACACACACAATATATGCAAGGTACAATTTAGTGTCCTGGGCACTGTGGTTGGCTGCACTTCCATCCAATCTCTATCCCTGGTTTCCCCTCCTTTCTCTGGTCCAGGCTGTGCTCCCCTGAGATTAAGGCAATAGCCTGATTATGGCTCACATGCAGATATCCCCCTCTATTGTGAGCTGTGCTCAGTCGCTCAGTACAAATGCTTAGTTCTTACTTCGTTCCGCTGCTCATGTCCTATCAACAAATCTTGGCAGACACTTACCATACTCTTGATATTGTGAGTTTTATGCAAATCCATCAGGTGTGTGTGGGGGGGTGGGGGAGCGGTTAATGCGGTGGTTAAAAATAAAATCACAGTATCCCACTTTAACTTACATATGACCCTTTAGTGTCTGCTATAGAAAAAGCTCTAAACAGAATTCCACCAAACCTTGCATGAAATTCGAACTTTACTCAGGGACATGCCTTTGCTTTTTATGGTGTAAATCTGATCACTAGTCTTCAAGAAACTAGCATTACAAAAATGTGTTGGTGGGCTTGAAAAAGTTAAAAGTTAGCAATGTCAGGACGGTAGTCTACTGACAGTCCTTGAACCAAGGTTTCCCCTTTTCCGCAGATTTAAATTTAAAAATAATCAACCACTCCTACACCGCTCTCAAAACTGAACAAGAAGGCTCGCTGTTCAAGTCATCCATTTTGGATTTGCTGTATCAATGTTTTGTCCAACACCAAAACAGGGGTCACAAACCCTTGAAATATAAAATAAAATAAATATCAGGCCAGGACCTACAGCCAAACCCCACTGCACACGACCAAAGGCAGTGCACAATAGGGTTTGGCCGCCCACTGAGCGGTTTGGTGAAGGGTCCGCTTGTGGTCAGACCTTGCAGTCAAATCACTCTACACATAGTCAACAAACATTTGCAATGCAATAGGTCTCGCATTTGCGAGATTTTGTACTATTGGCATTGTAAACGATAATGCCTTTTATTTATGTGTTTAAAAAACCTGCAATAAAAAGCCATTGTCATTTACAATACCAATAGGTCAAAGTTTCGAAAATGCAAGACCTAGTGCATTGTAAATGCTTGTTATTCACAGGGAGGGAGCGAGGACAGCCCTGGCGCCGCCTGGACCAAGACGCCCCGCCCACCAGACCTCTGGACTGGAGCAGGACCACTGGGCTGCAGGGGAAGGAGTTAGAAACTTCTCGAGGGAGGTGTTTTGACGAGTTTGTTTCACTTGCAACATACGTTTTAATCTAGAGGTAAAGGAGACCATTACAAATTATGCGCTTCGATGCGTCCTCAAGGGAATGAAGAGTTATATAAATGCAAGTACAATGCAACGCTTCAAGTATTTTACGTGGTGATTTTTGCAGCCAACCAAACAGCAGTGATGCAAAGTCGTCATACAAAAGTTACGGCGTGGCTGTACGACAACTGACAGGAAAAATAATGAAAGTGGAAGTGCACATGGCACGCTGAAAATTAAAACAAGAAGCGCCCGCCATTATTCCTCAAGGGCAGCCTCCTGCGAGTGCGGTTTGCAACCTCCATTGTATATAGGGGGGAGGGGGGGGAAGGGGGGGAAGGGGTCGCCACACTAAAGCCTGGTTTAAGGAGGCAGTGCTGTGTCATTAAAGAAAATAGTGCTCACAGACTAGATAAAGCAGACCGTGTAACAACACAAGAAAAAAGTCCAGTCCTGATGGGATGTTACAAATGCAGACACGTCGGCGGTACTAAGGAGGGACTACTAAGCCTATTCATGAATCAAAAGCAACAATTTAAAAAGGACAGTAACAGGAGCCAATTGAATAGATGGGCGGGAAATGAGTCCATACCTGAATACAGCATGCCTCGCAGAGCAGCGCATGCGCTGCCCGGGCTCGACCTAAAAACCGTGTACCATGGGGATTGGCAGTTCACTGCAGGGTCTGGCAATGCTAGGTCTTGCAGTCAAATCTCACTATGCATGACCTTCAGCCACACAGGAGCTTCAAAGACACTGCCAAACAAATGCTGAACACGACCTTCAGTCCCACAAACACCCCACAGGACCCAGACAACCCCTGCTGTGAAAGGTACATTTACCTTTGCCCACTCTCTTGTTGAAACTGGAGATACCTCACTGGGTTTAACTTGCTACCAGCCTGTCAAACACCAGGCAGATTCATTAATCAGAGCCAAATCTATTAGCAAATTAACATTTTTTTGCCACCTCGTACCCCACCATAACTGAGCCTTTTTTTGATGGATTTATAGGAAACTCAATTTAAGAGTGAGCCAAATATCCTAAATTCCATTCAGATCTGTGATACAGCTCCAAAAATATCAAAATATTTGACCCCTCTTTCCAAGTTCCTGTTCAATTTTCTCCCCCTTACCTGAGCTGCATAAAACTTGACATGTCAACAGAAAACTAAACATGCTAAAGTTCTGCCAAATGCAATGGAATTCACAAAACAGTATCACAGTAAACTTTTTTGACATCCCCTTTTAACTTTGCCACCCCTTGATAAACCAGCACACATTTGAAATTGTTAAGTTTGAGCTGAACGTGCTGAATGTCTGCCACATTTCATATAAATACAACAAACAGCACAAATATTATATACAAACCATTGTGCATATATTATACATGTGGCAATAGCACCTGTGTATTCCTGGTTAGGTCTGAGTTTCCATTAAAAAGGCATTTTTTGTTTTCTTAATAACTTTAGTCGCATTCTGCAAACATTTCCAGTAAAAAACAATTCACCCACGTTGAATATAGAAATAGTCATTGACAAAGCCAATTGCTCTGGCGTTGGCTACTGAACGTTTGGCTTTGCTAGTGTTTATTTTGTTTGTGAATGGTTTTTGTATGAAGGCACCCACTGTAAGAAAATAACTTTCTAAAAGCCTGTAGCCAAATGCTGCTGCACACAGCCTTTGTTCCACAGGTGCTCCACAGTGCCTGGCCAACCCATGTCAGATCAAATGGAAACCCGAGAGGATTGCTCTGGGCAGAACTTGCTAAAAGCTTATCCAACAGCACCCATATTCCTTAACCAGTCCCAAGGTCGGTGACACCAGCGGAAGCAACGGACACGTCAATAACTGCTTAGGGTCTACATTTTCTACTGGGTATTACTAAACGCTCTGCCGCACGTAAGAACCTTAATAAATTTTTAGATTTGGCCTTGGCAAGACGTAGAATAGCTATGACGTAGAAGTCACGCACGGGCCCTAATACACGTACTTGGCTCTTGGATCTCAGCAGGGCACTAGTTGCAGAGCATACAGCACAAGCACTTAATACTCCTCGTACACCTTCGCGGACTAGCCCTATACAATGGCGCGAGTATCTATCGTTTATAGAGGCTAGATTGAATACACCCAGTTCAACCAGGGTGTGAGGCAAGTTCTCGCTCCGCAAACCCAACACAGCATACAGTCACATGATTGCATATATGGCATGCCTTGCGACAGGTATAACAGAGTCCGATATGAGCTTGGACCAGCATATATCCATGCTTAAGCGGAATACGCGACACCCCCCTCCCCTCCCTCCCGTATCATATACGTCCATACATATATAATTACTCCCGCCCAAGTATGGTCAAAACCACAATGCATGCATAAGTTAGATATGATGGTATAAGTTTAGGTAGTCTGCAGTTCGTTTGTAAAAAAATAATCCTTTTTTGATGGTTTTAGTGTCAATAACATTCAATGGCATGCATACAATGCTATTTACGCTCCATGACACTTGTATACAACACTGCTTGGTACCCCACCAAGAACTGATCTAGTAAATGTTATCGTGTTACTTTGCATAATAAAGCTGGTGAAGTTTGATCTATGTATAACCTGTTGAAAATCAATAAAGACAATTTATTAAATAAAACAAAACAGTGCCAAGGTTACTAGCAAATGAATACTTTTTTGCCCCCTCCGGTCTAACTGGTCTACAAGAAGCTCACTATTTTAAGAGTAAGCTAAACATGCTAAGGGACTGCCTAATTTCATACAGGTCAGTGATACAACACCAAAGATATCAGCAAACCAAATATTTTTAGAACCCCTACTTTAACCATACCCCATTGCCAGATCTGCATGAAACCAGAGATTCACGCACTTGGCTTGACTTGCTAACAGCCTGTCAAATACAATGCTTGTTCATAGACTAGCGTCAAAGATATTACCAAATGAACACTTTGTGACCACCTCCATGAAACTGTGCCCTCCCCCCCTTGTGGAGTTGCATTAAACACAATATCTCAAGAGTAAGCTAAACATGATAAAAGGTCTGACAAATTTTGCATAGAACTGTGATAAGGCACCAAACATATCAGCAGATCAAAGTTTTTCGAACGTCCCCTTAAAATTTGCTCCCACACTCACCGTGTTCGCAGATCCCACCGCAAGATTGGCAGGTCCTAGAGCAGTCCCTCCCACTAGAGGTCCAGAAAGCCTAGCCAAAGGCCTGCAAATCTTCAGCATGATGTCCCAGTCCCTTATTGCACCTCCTGCGGAAAATGGGATCTGTGCACCTATTTTGATTAAGGTTCTCAACCCCTGACTAGAGTTTGCAAACTCTTGGAAATAAAGGGAGGGCTGTGAGCAAAGCACAGCGGACGTTGGCCACCCACAGAGGATTTCAGCCAGCCCCTTCACTCCAACTCCAGCTGAACACATGCGAAGGCCACAACACGCTCCTCCAGTATGCATTGCTTATGACCTCACTTAAAAAGTCGCTCATAACATGTTAGACAGCATCAATAGTCGCATCATGAGTTATGACTCATGATCACAGCTGGCGAATTTCAGTGTTTTTTGGAACTGGTTTTGTAACCATAACTCAACTTTAACTGTGCTTTTATTGGTGAATTTCTGAGTTTTTTTAATCTACATTAAAGTGTGATAATCAAAGCTAACTATAACTCAACTTTAACTTGCAGTCTTTTCTGTATGTATATTTGTGTGCATCTTTAACAGGGGCTATAATTTATCCTCAATCTATCCTCACCACATTGATGCCCCATAAAATATAACAAGTAGGCCTTCCTGTAAAGTACTTCACATCAAACCGAATTACTGACATGTGGAGGACATTATCTCGTGCTGAGTGACCCACCACGTTTGTCTAATCAATTGTGAATATTTTACATTTCGGACCTGTAGATTCTAGCAGAAGCAGCACCCGTAACAAACACCGGAGTTACAGCAGCCCTATGGGTACTTGTAAATCATGGAAATCGGCACTACTTTCAAACGTCCATCAACGGTTCAAGCAATGCCATGCCTTAGAAAATACAAGATGGATATCTATTACAGACTTCAAGTCATGCAAATATCAGCTGTGCAATTGTTGCAGCATTAAAAAACACAAAAGGTACAGTAGAGTGAATTAAAGTGCCCGCTGCGGCAGTCTGTGTGCAATTTGCAGTTCATAGGTTGAAATCCCAGCAAGGTGGAGTAGTCCCTCATCCTTTTGATGTCCACATAATGAAGGAGATGGAACTATATAAGAGTAACACCTGATCACAGAGATATCAAACAACAAGAGCACAAGTCAACCTTTGTTAATCGTGTACCTCAACATAAATTTCCTGAACTACACGGCAGGTCTCATTAGTGCAGCGTGCGTAGTGTGAATTTCAACCAGTGTGGGGACAACAGCATGGCTGCCATATTCTCAGAAATGCCACAGTCCTGTATGGCTTTGCATTCGGGACTGCGTCAATCAATCAATCAGGGGCTTTTATAGCCGGCACTCACCTGCGAGGGTCAAAGCACTGGGGGGCGGGGCTGCTGGTCCTTCTGGGTGTAGGATCATTCGAAGAGCCCGGTCTTGAGGTCCTTCTTTAATTGGGTCAGCGACGCGGATTGCCCGAGGTGGCAGGGTGTTCCAGGTGTTGGCGGCAAGGTAGGAGAAGGATCTTCCTCTGGTTCTGGTCTTGTGGATCCTGGGGACGGAGGCTAGGGCAAGTTGGGCAGAATGGAGTTGTCTGGCGGGTGCGTGGAATGCGAGGCAGTGGTTCAGGTATGCTGCTCCTTCATCATGGTGAGATTTGTAGGCATGTGCAAGGAGCTTGAAGGTGATTCCCTTGTTGACTGTGAGCCAGTGGAGTGGTCGGAGGTGTTGCTTGATGTGGCTGCGGCGGGGGACGTCGAGGACCAGTCTGGGTGCGATGTTTTGGACATCCTGTAGTTTCTGGAGCTGTTTCTGGGTGACGCCGGCATAGAGTGCGTTGCGATAGTTGAGTCTTCTGGTGAGGAGTGCGTGTGTGACCGTCTTTCTAGATTCTGTGGGGATCCATCTGAATTTCTTTCGAAGCAGGCGGAGCGTGTGGAAGCAGGCTGAGGAAACTGCGTTGGTTTGGCGGTTCATTGCGAGTGAGGAGTTCAGTATGATGCAGAGGTTGCGTGTGTGGTCCGTCGGGGTGGGGGGGGGATCCCAGAGCGGCTGGCCACCAGGAGTCATCCCAAGTTGAAGGGGTGGGTCCCAGGTTGAGTACTTCAGTCTTGTTCGAGTTGAACTTGAGGCAGCTATCTTTCATCCCGGTAGCAACGTCCTTCATTCCGCTGTGGAAGTTGGTTCTGGCTGTTTTGGGTTCGTTGGTGAGGGAAGAGGATCAGCTGGGTGTCGTCGGTGTAGTAGATGATGTTGAGTCCGTGGCTTCCGACGATGGCTGCGAGGGGGGCCATGTAGACGTTGAAGAGGGTGGGGCTCAGGGAGGAACGCTGGAGCACTCCGCAGCTGAGCTCTATAGTGTGAGCGGAACAGGGGTAGTCTGACTCGCTGAGTCCGGCCAATGAGGAAAGAGTGGATCCAGTCCAGTGCCTTGCCGCAGATGCCAGCATCGTGGAGTCTCGTGATTAGGGTGTGGTGGGAGACGGTGTCGAAGGCAGCCGAGAGGTTCAGTAGGATGTGGGCTGCGTTCTTGCCCCGGTAGAGGATGTCGTCGGTGGCGGCAAGGAGTGCGTTCTCCGTGCTGTGGTTGCTTCGGAAGCCGGATTGGGAGGTGGCCAGGACGTGGTTTACTTCTAGAAACGCTGAGAGTTGGGCGTTGATGTCCTTCTCTATGACCTTGGCTGGGAAGGGGAGGAGGGAGATGGGTCTGAAGTTCTTGAGGTCAGTCGGGTCTGAGGACGGCTTCTTCAGCAGGAGGTTGACCTCGGCGTGTTTCCAGTCGTCGGGGAGGTGGCAGTTTCGATGGACCCTTTGATGGTGCAGCGAAGCTGGGGGGCGATGGCGGCAGCTGCTCTGTGGAAGATGTGGTGTGGGCAAGGATCTGACAGGGCACCTGAGTGGATGCTCTTCATGGTCTTGAGCGGGTCCTCTGTTGTAAGCGGGGTCCAGCACAGCACTGTCTGCTGGGGTGCACCGTGGTTGCGTGCGGTGGTGGCGTGTGAAGTGGCAAGGTCTAGGGTGTCAAAGCTGTTGTAGATCTGCCTGATCTTGTGGTGGAAGAAAGTGGTGAGGTTGTTGCAGAGGTCTTGGGAGGCAGGGACGTCAGTGGTCTCGCTGTTGAGCCTGGCGAACTCCTTGACGATGGCGAAGAGTTCTTTGCTGTTGTCTGTGTTGGCGCTGATTCTGTCTTGGAGGGCTGTTTTCTTTGTGGTTTTGAGGAGGTGGTCTGCGTTGAAGGCGGATTTGAAGGTAGCGTGGGTTTCCGCGGTTTTGTTGTCTCTCCATCTCTTCTCGAGTCGTCTGCAGGTGCGTCTGGATTCATGGAGGGCGGGAGTGAACCAGCTGGCTTTCTTGGAGTGTTGCTTGCCTGGTCTTTTCTTGAGGGGTGCCATGATGTCGGCGTAGTTGGTAATCCATCGGTGGAGGTTGCGTGCTGCGGTGTTGGCATCCGTTGGCGGAGTGGTTGTGCTGAAGGAGTCAATGAGAAGTACTTCGGTGGCCTTGATCAGACTGCAAGTGTTTGCATTTTGAAATGTCTGCCATCTGTGCTTCTGTTCTGCAGTCTACATTGTCCAAAGAACTTGCTTCTTTAGTCTTTCTCGCTCACACTGGAGGACATAGAGATTTTTGCCACCAACAGTGAAAGATATCTGTGGTACATCTGGAGGGCCATGTTGCGTTACTGAAACCTCTGGCGTCCACAGGGCCGTGGACAAATCACATCTAAACAATGCCTGTGAACTGGAAGGTATTGCCGCTAGTTTGCTCTGAACTTCAGGCCCAGCTCTGAGAACAATGCTTTGCAATTCAATTAATAATTAGAGTGGCACTTTGTACTTAAGTTATTCTATTTCATCCTAAACCCATGTATGTTTAGCGGCCTTGCAGCCCCTACGCTCCCTGAAACTGCCTGTGGCGTGACACGGCATAAATATGTACACACATACGTGTACACCCACACTAAATACAAAAGAAAGACTGCACATTTTGTGCTTTATACAATTCTAATTAGTCCTGGATTGTTTACTTCAGACAATGCCTACATTTTTAACAAGCTGCTGCATTCGTTTAAGGTTCTAAAAGTAATTTGTTTTTTTTCTTCTTTTTTTTACGTACACGTGGATGTGATGAAGAACTCTGTTCATGATTGTAGGTAGGTCAGGATCTGCCTGTTCCAATTTGTAAATGGTTTGCATTCTGTTTTTAATAGCTAAAATAGAAACTGCTTTGTAGTTTCTTTGCCATAAAACACTAATGCTTATAAACTACAACAATTCTTTCAGAATAAAAGAGGAGTACGTTTACTGAACATATTTCCAGTGCCTGGAGGTACAAATATACTAACTCATGCATTTCAGCGAGAGGCTAAATGTACACTAGATAACTGTGATGCACGGCTCTCCCATTCAATGCCAAAGAACCTATTCAGAACAAACCGCAGCAGTGAATCAATTTTATCAGGAGCAGTGAATTCATTTTATCATTAATGAATAGAAATGCTATTGAAATAAAAATAGCCAACCTCATGAGTCACAAACCGTCTCTTCAAATACTGAGCCCTAGATATTCAAGTAGAAGCGGAAATGGGCTCCACTTATATTAACCCCTATGATTCACAATGCGGTAAAGACACAATCCAGACATATTATATAAAGGGGCGCCAATAACAAAATCCCAAATGCACAACAGTTCAATCCCACCGAGCACAATTATCTTTCCAGACACCAGATTAGAGAAAAAACGAACTGAAAAGGACCTAGATGTATTTTGGAGCAATATTCTGACTCATCCGATGGGATTCTTGCCTTGCTCAAACCTTTTCACTTCTGCTCAGGAGAGTCCCACTCGCATGGACTTACTTTAACGCTCAAGATGCTATTTTTGAGCTTGCCTTGCCACCTTCCTAATCTTCTTTGGACTCTCTCGAAGATTTCTTTCTCAATCCCAAATGTGCTTTCCCTTTTAGCTCTCGTATTTGCTACTCAAGCAAATCCCCACCAACACACACCCTGCTGCCACGGCCTGTTCTGCTCCCCCTTTCAGCAAGATTCAACTCTTCTTCATTCTACACAATACCCATCCCATGTCATAGGCTTCTGGGTAGGGTGGAGAACATCGACAACGACAATTTTCCCAGATCAGACCTTGTTTTAGGCATCACGCCTGTTTTCAGATATACACTTATCAAAAGAGTACTTATTCTGAAAAGTTAAAGAGCAAAACTGAGAAAAGGAGCAGGGGCAGAGGGCACAAACAGCTATTATCAGGACTAATGAACATGTTAAAAGCAAAGTGGGAGACTGACCTGATGAGGACTACTCAAAGATGTAGAGCATATGGGCCTCCAAGTATACATAATGTCTAATAGAAGGCTACTGCAGCTGCAAAAGACTGTAGAGGAGAGAAAATGGATGCCAGCGTTGAAAGATTTTATGCAAAGTGGGGAAACGTTTTCAAAAGAAAACACCAAAAAAGCTAGCGTGCAAGGTGGTTAAAAGTCACATGGCAACAGACTTAACAGAAATAACCACACAAAAAAGGAAGCAAGTGGATCAAGTGACGAAGTTGAGTGAAATGAAACATGAGAAATGAGTAGTCCTGGGGAGACCGAATGTGGTTAGTCGATGTACAGAAATAGTGTTTTGGGAAACAGGTGCAGCAGAACAACAGAAAGAGACCCAAGAGCGCACCTGGCATATGTGCTGGTGGTAAAGAACATCTAGAAAGAAAGAAAGAACCAAAGTAACCAATTGCAACTTCGCTATTTAGTTACTTATTACAGCAAACGAAGCATCTCAACAAGAAATCATGTACAGAGGAAGATTTGGTGAGGAGAGGATCCTGTATAGATGAAAGTGAGGATTCGCCTAATATATATATTTTTTTAAACATATTTTATTGATTTTATATATCAGTATCATAAGTATAAAAGGCCTTATATTGTTACATTACATTCATGCAACACATCAGATACAGTTTCATCTTGTGAATATAAATTCCTTGTAGAGTCTTTGTTATTCGTACACATACTTTGAATATCAATGTGCTACTGCGTGTTCACAACAGGTAATGTTCAATTCTATAGGCCAGTATCGGTTATGATTACCCATTTTCAACCTACATAAATCAACCAATATATATGGCAATATGGAATCAAACAAATGCGGATAAACATATCTTTCATTTTACATCTAACTTACTATAACTAAATCCTCCCTCCTCCCCCTCCCTGCATGCTCGGCGGTCGTTTCCCATTTTCCTCATGTCCACGTGCTCATATCATTAACTCACAATCATGGTCTCCCTACATTCAGACCTATCTATAGTCCATCATGTACAGTATTGGATACTGTTTACATCGCACCCGGTTTGAAAAAAATAATAATAATAATAATAATTTCAATCAGGGGCCCGTGTAGATGCAACTATATTCTTTTAGTATGAGTGTGTGTCAATCGCAGCAAAATCTTCCATTAATGCGTTCCACTCCATAGAGATCGGTGTTTTGCGCAACCCCCTGTGTTCTTCTCTTTGTAATTCAGCTCCTTCCGCTCTACCCCATCTAATCATTTCCATATGCCACTCCTGCAAAGATGGCGCTCTAGTAGCTTTCCATCGTGTTGTAATGTTCCGTTTAGCTAGTAAAAGGGCAAGATGTGCGAACTTATGAAGTGGAGTCCCTTTCTTCCCTCGAGGTCCCAAACCCAGTAAGCAGTATTCCATAGAGTCAATATTTCGCACTGGGGCGACATCCTTCAGTATTTTACATACAGACGCCCAGTAATGTCCTAGTCTCGGGTAATCCCAGAGCATATGTAGTAGTCCCGCATCGGGTGAATGACAGCGCGGGCATGTGTCCCCCGTACCCGGGAACATGGTGCTCAATCTACGCGGGGTTAAATAAGCCCCGTGTACTAGCATAAGCTGGATGAACTTACATTTGGGGTTACGAGATACTTTCTTTGGATGCCCTAGGATAATGTCCCATTCCTTATCTGTAAGCATGCATCCCACGTCCCTATCCCACTTATCTCGGAGTGGCTGTAATGATACCGCTGTTACTGTACGGATCCCTTGATATAGCCACCTTGTCAGGTGAGCTCCGTTCCCCATCAGGTATTGCATAGTGAGTAGTGCGTGTGTGTCTGGTTCGCTACCCCCCGGAGCCCAGGTGTCACGAATAAATCTAGTAATACTAGCATGTAAGAGGAACAATCTATTCGACACTCCGTGTTCTCGTACAAAGGCTTCATGTGGCATTAGGGTACCCTCTAAAAAGAACGTCCCAATTGTAGTAATCCCCACGTCTGCCCAAGCCGACAGTCGTCGACTAGTAACTACACCCGAGTGGGTGGGGATACCTAGCAGGGGAATGGTAGGAGCATATGGAGATATCAGTTTCGTGTATCGCAATGCACTTCTCCAATATATTAGCGCTATTCTCAACAGATGGGGTGCCAATGCTGGGATCTTGGCCTTTGGTAATAATAGCCTATGTATGTCCCCGCGTTCCCACGCCTGACGGGTCATATCTAGTTCTGGCAGGTTACGGCCTGCCACCCAATACGCTAGCCATTGTAGCTGGCTTGCATAACAGTACGCTTTCAGGTCCGGTGCCCCCAGCCCCCCTTGTTTTGTACTCAATTGCAATTTCATGAGTCCAATACGTCTGCGTCCCGCACCCCAGATCAACTCAATTACTAGGGAATTCAACAATTTAAAAACCCCTGCCGGTACAATTATGGGTAGATTGGTGAAAAAATAAAGCAATCTCGGAAGCAGCACCATCTTGGTTATGGCCACCCTTCCAGCCACCGATATAGGCAGGGAGGTCCAAAATTTAATTTGGGTCTTGAGAGCAGTTATCGCACGGGTCAGATTACCGTCTAGTAAGTCCGTCGTATCCCGGTATATCTGGATTCCCAAATACCGAAAGGTATCAGGTGCTATGTGAAATCTCCACTGCCCAAAGCATAACTGTCCAGTCCGCGTGCGGTCAGCAAAAAAATAGGCATAAGATTTGTTGGCATTAATTGCGAGGCCTGTTAGTTCCTGGAAAATGGCAAAGGTAGAGGTTCAAAATCCACATCCATATTGTCAATATATAGGATGAGGTCGTCTGCATATGCAGAAACAATATGTGTCGTGGGTCCCCTCACTATTCCCTTGTATCCCATCAGAGTCCGGAGTCTATGCAATAGGGCCTCCAGCGCTAGTATAAACAATAACGGCGATAAAGGGCATCCTTGTCTCGCACCCCTGGCTACACTGTACTGCTGTGAGATATGCTGTCCCGTGCGTGCTCGTGCTGTGGGGGTCGTGTAAAGCAGTCGTATCCAGTTAACATATTCTATTGGTATATCAAACCTAGAGAGGGCATAGAACATGTAGTGCCAATGCAGCGAGTCGAAAGCCTGTCGTAGGTCAAGCGAAATGCAACCCTTCTTTTTTTCGGTGTCAGGTGTACTTGTCATAATTTGGTGCAATCTTCGAATATTAAGTGCCGTGCTCCTACCCGGTACAAATCCGCATTGATCAGTATGTATCAGTTGCGGGATAAACTGACTAAGTCTATTAGCTAATAGTTTACTCAATATTTTATAGTCCGAATTTAGGAGTGATAAAGGCCTATATCCCGACATGTCGGAACCGTCTCGTCCGGGTTTCAGGAGCGAAACCACGGTCGCTTGCAATGTAGTATAAGGAAGCACACCTGAATCCAGAGACGCCTGGTATAGGGACTGTAAATGAGGTACCAGCAGATCAGCGTATGTAACGTAAAATTCAATAGGGAGTCCATCATTCCCTGGGGTTTTATTACGCGGCAGATCTTTGATCACCTTTCTAATTTCTATACTAGTCACCGGCTGTGCCAGTTCCTCTTTGTGTTGTTGCAGTAATTGTGGGAGCTGCAAACCGTCAAAGAAGAGCGCATAGTCTGTATCTCTATGGTCTGCTGGTTTTCTGTATAAGTGTTCATAGTAGCTTTTAAATGCAGTATTAATTTCCATTTGGGTATTAATTATATTACCTTCCATATTCCGGACCTCTAAAATAGGGGACACCGGGGGAACATTCTTAACAAGTTTTGCTAGAAGGGGTCCTGCTCTATTCGCCTGGGTGTGCTGTTTCTGCGTGTAAAGTCGATAGTCTACTATGCGCAGATCTTCTAGCAGCTCCGCATATTGTATATTGGCCTCCTGCAACTGTGTCTGTTGTGCAGTTGTCCGCGCAGCTTCCCTCTCTAATGTATTCAGTCTACTTTCAACCTCCTTGATTCGTTCAATAAGGGCAATTCTAGCTCCCACTTTGGTGCTAATCGCTACTCCTCTTATAACCGTTTTAAAAGCGTCCCATTCCAGCTGACGCGTACTAGCAGTCCCTTTATTTTCCGAGAAATAATTAATAATAGCTGTGGATAGTCTGCTACGGAAGACCTGGTCTTCCAGTAATAGGGGCTTCAGCTTCCAGGTCGGTATCGGGGTAGGAATTTTTCCCCATTGGAGTGTTAACTCAACTGGGTTATGATCCGATAGGGTCTTACCCAAATGCAGCGCGTTACTGATAAAACCAAGTAGAGTCCCGGAGCAAAAAATTCTATTGATACGGGTATGTAACCTGTGCGGTGGTGAATAAAAGGAATATTCCTTATGGCCCGGATTCATCACTCGCCATGCATCTCCCAGCTCCCACCCCTCTGCCCAGCCCCTAAGCGCTTCTGCTTGTTTTTTACATTCAGTGGCACGCAAGGGAGGATGCAACCTGTCCAGATCTATATCTAATACCGCGTTGAAATCGCCACCCAGCACCCAAGGATAATCAGTCCAGTCCGCTAGTGCTACACTAAGGGTTTCTAGGCATTTATCTTGGTCAGTGTTTGGGGCGTATACACTCCCCAATACTACGTGTGTTCCATCTAATAAACCGTGGAGCAATACATATCTTCCATTTAGGTCTATCCTTTGCTCCAACAGGAATCGACTAATATAAGGTGTTCATTTAGGGCAACTTTAAGAAGAGGGGTAGAGAGATTAAGCACATTATAGCAAGGAAGAAGTTTCAGTACAGAGGTCCCTGTAATGGCAGAAACTGACAATAGGCCGATTTTAATGTGCTAACGCGTGCAGGAACAAAATCATCACACTAAATCCAGACAAATATAAGTAACATAATTTGGTATATAACGAAGGCACAATTATCATCAATACAGTCCTGTTTTCGAATGGCAAGGGGAGCCTTGATTGTAGCCCTTATTTCATTCTTATGACACAGAAAGAACTCTCTATATAGTTTGTCTTTTTAATGATTGCTGCTTATCCTGGAAAATGGTGTTTACTTTTCTTTCACTTATTACAGTTAAAGGTTTTGTCAAGCGATCCATCTGACAATCATTGTGAAACAAAAGGTTCCAAGATGTCAGTTTTTTTTTTTTTTTAAACACAACATTTAAACAGCCTGTAAATAAATGGTACAAATAATTCAAATTATATCCGGAATTACAAAAGCACATTTTTGGGGTAATTCAGAAGTGTGATGCAAACAAAGATTTAAATAGGAGCAAAACAAATCAGAACACTTTACTTAGTGATGTGCAAATGACAAATATTTGCAGAAACACTATTTCTAAACTTTGTATCAGTAAAACCACGTCAGTGGGAAACTTTGAGCCCATTTCAATGGAAAATCTGCTGATTGCAAATGAGTGTGCTACCACTTCATGCTTTAGGTATGTATTAAAAGTGACAGTTTTTAAATATGATTTGAGAAACATTCCTGCCCCGCCCTGATGGCAATGCTGTTAATGAACTAAGAAGCAAGTCAGCGGTCATGTGCATCCTATATGTGGCTAGATTTATATTATATATGGAGCAAAAGTTTAGTCTATTAAATCAAACAAAAGTATTTTTTGTACAGCCGACATGCTGAACTTGGGCATTTGAAGGTGCTCTCATATGTGATAAAGAATTGAAATATTTTCCCAGGATCACATAATTTGAAACCAGTGTATAGGTCAAGAGCATTAAAATTATGTCGAGTAGATTATTTAAGTCACTAGACCTGCAGGTCTAGTGCCATGTTTATGATTTTTCGAGGCCTGCAGCTATCCTCACAGAACCAGTGCTAGTGTGTTGCGGCCACATGCTTCTCTCTATGCTGCTTAAAGATAGGCGTGGTGGAGGCTGAGCCCAACCATGCAGACTCTTAGGAAAGTGAAATTCGGTCAATAACTGCAGACCGCTTGCCTCATCTTTCATTGTATGTTTAGTATCACACTCTGCTGTTACTCCAACCATCTGACTCATCATTGTTAGACAAGAGACCCAAGACCCTTTGCTCTGGTCGGTGAGGACTACCATGGCACTGTTGTCCCCTAGTGGGGTACAGCTCTCTGTCCCCCCTCCCTCTCCCCCCCCCAGGGTTCTGAATACTAGACATAGTGAGGAGGGGAAGGAATTCATTTACTTATACAAACAGTAAGTGAGATCAGTCTTGAAAGCAGATTATAGCTTCCCTGACCCGGGCTGCCCACAGATGGAGCTATGAGAACAAAGGGCCAGCATACGGCTCCTGCTTCAGCAGCAGGATACATCCTGAAGCTGAAGAAGGAGCTGTACGGTGAGCTAGAATCAGGCTAGGTGAAGAACTAGGTCCTCAGTTTTTTTCAAATACAAGAACTGAGGAGGCAGCTCTGATGTGCAGAGGCAGGTCATTCCAAGAGTTAGGAGGTGGCACGACCTGCTTCTTCTACCTCGGTTCTGCATATGGAGGGGGTGTGTGAGTAGGATTCCTGCTGAAAGGAGGTGAATGACAGGTTTGTGGAAGTTTATGTGGTTGTAGGGGTACATGGGGCCAATGGTGTGTAAGGCTTTGTATGTTTGTGAGAGGGGTGTGAATGAATGAATGAATGAAGTAGCACTTATAAAGCGCCTGGTTACCCAAGGGCATCCCAGCGCTAAGAGATACACAAATACTCAATTCGAAAACCCGTCAGGGAAAGAGGAAGGTTTTTAGCTGCTTGCGAAAGTTCATGTAGTTAGGTTGTAAGCGGATGTGGAGGGGAATTAGATTCCAGGTTTTAGCAACATTATAAGAAAAACGGCGCCCTCCACTTCTCGTTCGTTTAATTTTAGGAACTGTCAGCAGATGTTGATTTTCTGATCTTAGGGCTCTTTTGGGATGGTAGGGATGAATCATTGCACAAATCATCGGTGAGCCTATTCTAACTTATGTTTGCGTACTTTTGCAGACACATTTAAAGAATTCTTTTCATGCAACCACACACTGCTATATTTCTTTCTTTCTCCAACACTTTCATTATTTCATTTTGCCTTTATTTAACTTTCCCTGGCTGCACACATTTGTTTGCGTGCTGGGATCGTACTCTTTTAACTTATGTTTGCATACTTTAGCAGACACAAGTGAATTATTTTCGTGCCAGCACGCACGGCTACATTTCTTTCTTTCTCCGACACTTTCATTATTTCATTTGGCTTTTACTTAACGTTCCCTGGCAACACACATTTATTTGTGCGCTGGTTTGCCTGGATTGCTTCTTTGCCCTCCCACCCACTACCTCTCTGTGTTGTTGGCAACCTCCTCCAACGTCCCTCTACCCCTCCCGCCATCCTTGCTTGTTTGCAATTTGCTGTTATGCTGCTCTCCAGCACAAACCCAGACATTTCTTGGTATAAAAAGGAAAGCGCTGCGCACTCAATCATATTGTTGGGATAAAAAGTAAAGCACTGTATTGCCTCCAATATAAGAGCACGCTATTGCAGGACAGTCTTTTCAGCTTTGACTGTACATCACAAATGATGGACTTTCATTGTCACAGTGATAAACCTGTCAATGCGTTCTTCGCCAAGGGTGCATTTGGGTGACAGCTGGAGCCCTTGTATATTGCATGTATTTTTACAGTACTCTTTCTAAGTTGGAAATGACAAAATTGTTAACATATTTCGCAGTACATGCACTTTCCTGCCTTTGTTTTAATGCATTTAATGCACATTGGGCTATGCTTCAGAATGCCACAGGCTGCCTCTGTACACCCTTACATGGCACATTTTATATATACACCATGTTTATTATAAGCGTCACTATCTCTGGCGCCAGCCTCGCCAAAACAGGGGCAGTGCTTTTCTAATGGAGTTCACCTTCCAAGGAATTTTATACCGGGCCCATCTGTTGTTTATCAAGTTGGATGACATTAAACATCAGCTCCAAGATGCCCTCAAGGTACGCAGTCGCTACATCTGTCAGCGGACTCCTTTTTATCGTGGATGGAGCGCACTTTTTCTCACACTCTGTTGGCAGCCTCAGCTTCCTGAAAGTGTCATGACCCGTGGTGCAGTTGAGAATGTTAGCTTTGATACGGTCAGTGAGAAGGTCACATACTGGTGCATGTTCACTGCTCAAAAGTCCCGCATTTGGAATTCGAGGGACGGGATTATACTGGAAAAGTAATGACAGCAAAACTGACTAAAGGCTGCTGATGGCCAATGCAGAGATTACAACAAGCATTGGAAATGCAATAGGTCTCGCCTTTAATTAAGTTTAAGCCATTTGCTTTGCTAATGGTCTTGTATTTTAGGTTTGTATTATTTAGTGTATATTTGTGATATGTTGTAGTTGTATGTTGTTAGAATTGTGTCTGTTAGCTGTGTAGTAGTTGAAAGCATAGCGTTAGTAGGAGAAGAGCAGTGTTTAAGATTTGGAAGGTGAATGAATAGAAGAATAGCATGCGTGTTAATGAAGTATAGTGAGGAGTAGAATAGCATGAAGCAGACGAAAGGGGCGAGGGAGAGCAAATAGGGAGAAGGAAGAAAGTGTTAGTTGTATATGAAAGTACATCAAGGAAAGATAAAGCGTGTGAAATGCATCCCCACAAAACTAAAATCTTTCTTGCAAGCTGAGGGAGTGTTGAGTTTATGCTCTCAAGTGTCTTGGCGGGACATTTGTTTCCTTGTGTGCGCTATACGAAGAAAATCCTCTAACTCCTGCATAAATATATACACATACACACAACGTGGTGCATTCCACAACAGCAAGTGTACCACAGGAAGAAAGACTGCACGTCTTCAGATAAAGCTGATCTATCTACCTGCATGCACGATTGCACGTGAACTTTATTGCTACCATGCCATTGCCTGGCAGGCGTCACCAACCTCCAACAGCGCGACTCTTATACAAAATGGGAATGAACATGCTAATCGCTGCCACACGTGTTGAGCGGTTATCAGAATAAAGCAGCTACTCGCAGATGCTACTTTCCAAGGGGCGCGCGCATACCTGCCACGACCCGTATGAATGCATTTGTATAAGGGTTGAGGCGTAATAGTCAGAAAGCTGCCAGGGGAACTGTACTCTGGCGAGAAACATGCAAATGTGCCACGCATCAACACATAAATATAAAGCAGATCACATTGCAACCGAATATGTGAATCGCGCAGTATGTGTAAGTTCTCGCCTTTATGTCAAATTAGCTCAATCTTTGCATGTGCGGTTATTTCAATGGGGCTCTGTCGGAAGATATAGCCTTGTACTCTATAGAATGAGATGCACACGCATTACCCAAAACGTCTCCTCGCATCAACGAGATGGCATTTTTCCACTGTAACCAATGGTAACTTAGGCGGACCGAGCACTAGAGAACATGAATGATGCAGCTTCCACTACACATTCACAACACCAAGATGCACAAAACGCCTGCAAACTGCTTTGATCTTCCAAGCTAAACAGCAGAGGCACGCCAGGCAGTATCCGGCAAAGAATAGATTGAAATCTGACTTACCAGGGTGCAGCACGCGATGCCGAATGGGAACAAGTTGGTGGTGGCTGCTTACGTCAGGAGGCCCATTAACAATGAACAGCGCAACTCTGGGGAGTTTGCTTTTGGATGGGGGGAAAGGGGAGGGAGGAGCCGGTAGAATTCCCAATGAGGAGCCAGCGTTTCCGCTACCGGCACACCCTCCTACGTCACGCCAAACAAAGATGGCGTCGGCCTGTCCACATGGGCCGTCCTAAAAGTGGACAAGGAGGTAACCAAGAAGCCAGATTTACAATCACGCGCCACCGTTTAACATAAACGATGACGCGAGCCAATGGGAAACAGGGGCGGGGCTTCAAGTCCCTTCTGAATCCGTATCGATTGCAAAAAGCCCTCGCAGAGCGAGCAGCGCTGTGCGCTGCAACGCCTGGCGAGACCTAAAAACTTGCAAAGCGGTGGCAAGTAACACCAGTGACATGCCAGAGGGGGTTGGAAGGGATGGAGGCAAGCAACACCAACTTAATGTGGGAGATGGTGGATGGTACAGTGGCAAGGAACAACAATTGATGCAGGAGGCTGCAAGCACCAACGCAGAATGGGAAGTAGGGGAGAGATGGCTTGCAAACACATGCACTCTTATGGAGAGCTGCAATGAAAATAATTTTTTTTTTTTTTTTTAAAGTACCTCTGCGACAGCCGCGGAACGACAGTAATAAGGAAATAAATCAGTACTTGATCCATGCTCCATCAAAGGGAGAAACACAGGAAGAGGAACTGAAGTAGATACCCCATGACCAATAAGAAGCTAGCGAATGAGAGGGATAAAGAAGCCAAACAATGTTAGGCAATGGGTGGGCTCTAAGCCCCCGTATGTAAACGGGATGTCTCAGAAGCGACAGACCTAAAAAAAACGTTTTCAAGGAATAGGGCACTCCGGGCTTAAGTGGCTTTCACTCATGAATTTCTAAAACTAAAACAAGTTTATTCTAAGATTCTGAGTAAACCCGTTTTACGCTGGAAAATACTCCGTTTAGACGGAAGCCACGAACGACCGGTCCTTAATCTCGGACATCAGACAACACTGGACACTCGAAGCAGCAACCCTGATAATGGAGGTATTGAATTCTCGTAGTGCTAAGACTTAAGGGACAACAGAGCACATTTCCCTCCACGACTTCAGCCTTCCACTGAAGTACCAGAAAATTTTCCCATCTCTCCACTGAATGATTGGAGAAAGGCCATTTTCACTAGGAGATAATATCAGTTCTGCAGACTGCTCATTTCTAAGCGGTTTCAATGCAGGCAGAAAAGGGCAGGGCAACAAAGCGTGGGTTTCGCAAGGATCTCGCAATGGAGTAGAAGGGATTATAATCAGGGCCACTGGAATTATGCGACAGGGATGACCAAATTATGGGACAGGGTTGACTCAATTGCACGGCAAGGAAAGGCAAATTATGTGCTGTAAAGTGGAACAGTTTGTCACAGTATTACTGCAATATGTTGGCTTGTTCACACATCATAACAGTCTGGACAAAGATTCCACATCATTAGTAACAGTTTCACACTCAAAAATAGTAAGAAGCAATTACAAGGTGACCAACTGACTTTTGTCAAGGGCCTATCACTTTGGGGCAACACGTGTTGCAGCGTTTTTAGTAACTTTTGATACGTTTGAGCTGTATCAATTTTTTGGGTAAAATCTGCAAATTATGCAGATTGATGATGGATTATGTGGCAAACGCACTAAATACACAATTATCCAGAAAATGGCGCAAAATCGAGTAATACTAGTGGCCCGATTATAATACGGGTCTCCCGTTTTGAAAAGACAGCCAACAGACCACATTTTCTCAAAAAGCGTGGGTATTCTAAGGTGAATGACACGGCAGATATGCAAATGAAGGCTTTCAATTTCATCTGCTTACACTTTAGTATCTCAAAAAGGAGGGAAATTAGTTGCGGGCTGTTTCTCACAGTAGTTGGCCATCTTCCATTTGACCTGCAGATTTTAGGATTGCAGCGAGCAAATGAGAACTGAACCCGTGGCACCAGCCCCGCAGTAACAGCAGCACTATGACCGCAAGTATTGAGTGTGGGTGTCAAACCCCAGGGGAAAGAGTTCAAAGTCTTCTCACGTCTCAATGTGCATTTGAAGGTGGCAGAAGGGATTAGCTTCTCATGTGTCAATATAGTTACCAATTACTTGATATTGACCAAAAGACAAAATAAATATGCTATAGCACTTTAAAAAAGTTACACAAACATCTCTGAAGTTTCATAATACAATTGCCGTAAAACAAGAGCAGCTTACCTCAAATCAGGAAGGCTCGGTTTAGCCCTCCTACTTGGCAGGTATTGTTATATTGTACAGGAAGAGACACGGCGTGAACAATGCAAAGCACAGAACCGGTTACTTCGATGTTTATCAAAACAACGTACTAATGCCGCATTGTTCATGAGCACTCTGTGTGGTTCACGTTTTAAGCTTCGTTTAAAGGCCTGTCAAGGACATGTGAAAAACTCACCTTTTACTCTGAGCGTCTAAAAATACAAGCGCGTTTTTGATCGACCAACCACAGCAATTTTTGAAGCAGCACAGTTACCTTCACACTATGAAAACAAAACATCTATTTTTGGTATAGCAGTGTTTCATTTTAATGTGCCAGGATGTGGCGTTAGGGGCAGAGCTACCGACTTTGGAGCTGGGGAACCAGGTTCGAGTCTCGGTGTCGGCTCCACAACCTGTGATTCTGGGCAAATCACTCAATCTCTGGGAAGAGAAAAATTAACCCGTCTTTCTGTAATGTAGCTGGTGCTCATGTAAAGCGCTCCAATTACCTTCGGGTCAGTTTCACGCTATATAAAGGTGCACAAAAAAAAAAAAAAATTCACATTCTCATCTTCCTCAATCTGTTCTTTTCATCAAGCATCCTAAAGTCAAAAACTGCTTTTACGCAGACAATACACCATTTTCACTGACACTTCGAGTGCTCTTTACGGCGCTATTACAGATTTCGTTAAAACAAGCGGGCAGCTATGGGAATAGAAAACTACAGGCGACTAGAGCAGTCTCAAGCATTTGGAGCAGGAGGCTTTTAAAGTCAGCGGAGTTCACTTTTGCGTCTCTATGTACTTGCTCTGAAAAGATCAGGGGCTAGGCAAAAATAAAATTACGCCAGTGTAACAAGCAAAAATTCCGAAAACTACACCATGCACGCTTGCAGCAGAGAAAAGACGGAGGAGGGAGGCAGCGTCAGCCCAAGTGAAGCGCTGGACAGCAGAGACGTTGGCAGCGTGAGAGAGGAGGGGGGCGAGCGCGGCAGCCTGCTAAGCTGACCACACGCTCGTGCACAATGGCCATGTGTTTTCAATTATCGCGCCGCGTCAGGGCACGATAATTGGAAACAGATGCTGCCCATGCGGGTAACCGCACGAAAAGGCCATTGTGCACGAGCGTGTGGTCAGCTTTCAAATGCCCACTACATAAAGTCTTCACCAGAAGCAGCGCTTGCGCGCTACTCGAGGCTCGACCTAAAAAGGCCTACTGCTTTAGAAAGGACGTCTGGTGTCGAAACTACATGTCACATTGGATCTTTCTTCACATCCCTGTTCACATCCTCTGCCGACTGACTCTTTTCCTGAGGACCACACCTACAGCGCGATAAGTTTGGAAGGTGCATGTTACACTCAACAGAAGAAAACTTACAGCACTCCCATCTCTGTCGGACTCTATAAATCATTCTGTCCCCTCTCTCAAAGCCCCCACAGACCTCTCAGATGTCTTTTCCCTCCTCCTCTGGTCTGACGGTCTCCTCCTGAGAAGCTTGCCTAGAAACAATCGAATTCTTCATATGTGTGTGTGTAACACAAAACAACAGAATCTGTCTGTCAGGTGTGTAGCTGTCACTAGTGCAGCAGGGTGCAAAAGCACCAGGACACAGGCCTGAGGGGTGTACTGCACCCCATTATGGTGGTGCACTACTAAACTCATGGAGGCACTAGGCCTAATTTCCATCCATTCAGTCTGGAATGCAATGCCACTAGTCTGTGTGCATCGCACATATAAACTATAGGGTTCGCTTGTTCATCTAGTTTTAACCCCCATTCAGGGCCTTTTATTTAATTTTTTAAGCTTTCATGTAGCACAAACTCGACCTGAAGGTGTTGGAGTGCTTTACATGTGCACCACTTACATTACACAGGGACACTTTCATTTTGTTTTTATTGGGAGATTAAGTTATTTGCTTCACAGGATGTTGAGCAGATGGCGAGATTCGAACTGCACAGCAGTAACACATGCACATGCTAAGTGGCACATTATACACTTTACGTAAAGCAGGATGGGCCCGGCCCCCTTCCGCCTCCCAGCTCCAGTGGCGCTGTGATTTCTCACAGAGTGACCTGGGCCAAGAGAGTACGACTCTGTACACCTATGCAAACACCAAGCCAGCATGCTCGAATGTGTACTGGGGCTTTGCACAGCTGCTGCACCTGCATGCATATTGACATCTCCTGCACTGTCATGCATGAGGACATCTCTTGCACTGGCATGCATACGCGCATTTCTTGTACATGTCTGTATTTTCACATCTCCTGTGCTGGTCTTCATACAACAGCTTATCAATGATATGGGCGAAACCTATTGCATTCACCAACGCTTGTTTTTTTAAGCGGAAGCCTGTGGGGCTCTTGGAGTTGCAGGGTAACATGAGTGTGGGGTGGGACAGCCTGAAATTTCTGTTTTGCATGGATACTCTATGCCTAGAACAGGATGTCTGCAAACAAATGCAATTCACTGGAAACCTGGCTGGTGCAGCAATGCATAAATCAAACAGTGCCGTCTTCCACTGCAAAGTGACTTTCATTAAATTACAGGTATTATGTTTACTGGAAAGGGATCGTGTGCTTGTCAGGAAATATTCTATTTTTTATTGTTAACAATTTCTAACTTTAAAACAAACGTTGGCATATATAACTTTATATGTAGCTCTTTCACAATGAACCAATGCTACCCACATGGCCATGATCACCCCAGAAAAAAACATCACCCCAGAAAACAAAACACCTCCACCATGAGGTCTATCCACTCAGGGGCTCCTATCAGACACCTGCACTAACCGCGCCTACTCCAGAGGACTGCAACTCATCAGCTTCATGCTCACACCTATTCTGAATGCCTCCATCTCTTCTGCAACCTTCCCAGATGCTTGGAAACATGCAACTGTCCTCCCATTGCTGGAGAAACCTTCAGCGAACCCTTCATTGGCGTAGCTAGGCCTTAGGCCGCCCGTGGCGGCCCCTGCGTTTTGTGCCCACGGCGGGGTGATCAAAGAGTGGGGGGGCTAGCTATTCATGCGGCCACATCGGTCGCAATTAAGACTGGCGGGGGCGGCCAATTCTTGCGGCCGCAGGTAAGAGCGGGGCGAGGGGAGGCCGGCCGCCGGCCCCAAAACTCCTGCCGCCTGGGGCGGTCCGCCCCCACTGCCCCCCCCCCCAGCTACGCCACTGGAACCCTTCAATGATCGCCGGTCACCCTGCTACCATTCCCAGCCAAGGTCTTAGAGAAAATTTTTAACAAATGCCTCACTGAATACCTTAATGACCAACGACTACTTGATACCACTTAGCCTGGTTAGACCCAACCACAGCATGGAAACTGCCGTCATCACTACCATGGATGACATCCGCATGACTCTGGACAGAGGAATTACAGCAGCCCTCATCCTTCTGGACCTCTCTGCAGCGTTTGCAATGGTGTCCTACCCTATTCTCATCCAACGCCTACACATCGAAATCAAAGGACACGCACTCTGATGGATCTGCTCCTTCCTGCCTGGAAGGACCCAGTCAGTCAGCCTGGCACCGTACACTTCGAATGCCCGCAACCTCATCTGTGAATTTCCGCAAGGATCTCCCCTGAGCCAGACCCTCTTCAACGCATACATGATCCCTGTTGCCAGCATCATCTGCGCTCTCTACATCAAAGTCGTGTTCTACGCCAACGACATGCACCTCATTCGCTCCCTCACAGACAAGATACCCAGTAGCCGATCAAGTTCAATGCCTGCATGACTAAAATCGCCCACTGGATGAAGCCCAACTGTCCGAATCAGAACAAAGACGAGACCAAAATCGTAACCTTTGGGAAGAGCACTTCACCATGGGACTCCACCTGGCATGATTCCATAACCTGAAGATGATGAGAAAGATGTTCAAATGGCTCCCAATCAGCACCCGGAAAAACGTCACACATGCCCTCATCACAAGCAAGCTGGACTACGGGAACACCCTCTATGCCGAAATCAACAAAAAAATCTCCAGAAGGCTGCAGACCATTCAGAACTCTGAAGTCAGAATCACTCTCAACGCCCTACGCTGCACTCGCATCATATCACACTAGTGGGAGTTCTACATGCTCCCCATAAACAAAAGAGCACATTTTAAACTCCTCACTCACACTTTCAAGACAATTTATAACACTGGCCCAGCATACCTCAACAATTGGATCTGCTTTCAAAAACCTTCTAGACCATTCGACTCGTTCTGTCTCCTACTTGCACATATTCCATGCATAGAGAAAACCAGATCTGGTGGTTGTGCCTTCTCCTACATGGCTCCTAAAGCATGGAAAGACCTGCTGCTACACCAGAGAGCCTCCTCATTTCTTGAATTCCGCAGGAAGCTGAAGTGCTGTCTTTTTGAATAGTCACTCTAGTCTAGGCCCTCAGTTTGACTAGACTCACACCTGCTCAGCGCCAGCATACCCTCTCTAGTGCGCTCTACAAACCTTCATAACATGAAACATATTCTGGGTATCAACAGTTGGAAGTCCAAAGGTTGCTGCATGTTTACTGTTTATACTGTGGCTATTAGATGTGTTATAGAAAACACAAGTCTGTTACGCAAGGATTTGAGAACTTAACTGAGTGGGATTATCACCCGTATGTTCACGGTTCTCAACGGAAATGTAAGAGAAAACACATGTGGGAAATACCTATCCCACTGCTTTGTGTGCAGTGTTAACAATCCCTACACTGCTTGATAAATGTTTTTTTAAAGAACCAAGTCCTATTGGAAAATGGAAAAGCTTGATTTATTCAAGTCTTTATAAAATGGAACATGGCCCCATAGCATGAGCACAACGTATCCAGTCCGAGACTTTGGCTTGCTTCTATTGAACAAAACTGGCCGTACGCTTGGTGACAATTAATTGTAAAGTAAAACTCAGGGCTGGATACTGCGTACATACATATGGTAGACATATTGAATGTTCCACTAGTCCAAAGTGCCCATCGGGGTGGGTGAGGGGGTGGCGACTCGCGGAAGGTGTTCAGAAAATCAAGCAAAATCTCATTTTGGTCTTGAAAACGGTACGTGATGAAGGTTTGCAGGGGAAGGTTGATAAGGGGTCTGCGAATCTATAACGTAGTGCTGGATATGAGGAGAGAACTATAACTCGTGATTGCGGTAAGTGATCTGATGAAAGGGAGTACTATCTGAAAGTGAGTACTATCTGAAAAGTAGGACATTTGGAACTATGTCTCCTCAAGGCTGTCGCTGACAGCTCTACCTCTAATTTGGGGGCAGGCGAGGGGTGTTATTTTACTTCCCGAATGAGATGAAAAGAGAAGATGAAACTTCAAACACATCATGGTGGGGGGGGTGAATACAGCGTTTATCTCTTCAAGAGGTACATCCAGATAAGGGGCTGTAGTGCTTTACATGCTGTTTTGTCCCAAACTCCCAATTCCTAGTGGCCTAAGGTCAGCCTATCAGGGCGGTGGTGGGGTGACACGGGTAGCTGCCCCCTGCCAGGCTCACAATGAGTGAGAGGGAGGGGCTTTGCTTATCCTTACCGGGGCTCTTCAGATTGTAGCGGGCTTCCATGGCTGCGGCGGCGGCTGCTGGCAGGACCTACTCTCACGGATGCTCGTTGTGTGCCGGGTTCATGTCGGTGTTCCGCTGCCCCAGCTTTAGCCCTGACGTGGCACCAAGTTCGTGGCCCTGCCCCGGTGTTCACACTAACACAGCAAGCTGCGGCGCCCGGGGAGGTGACGTCAGATCCAGCCGCTGACTGTGTCCTTCAGCGCCAACATAGAAAAGGGACTGGCGCGGCGAAGAAAGTGCAAGCGAAACTGTAGGGAGGGAGGCGACGGGCGCGCAGATAGGCCATCTTTTGAGCAGGAGGCTCCTCTTCGAGTACAGTTCATCATTGAATTAAAAAAAAGACAAGACTTTTTACGGCCCAAAAGTGTACTGGTTTTTTATTTATTATGCATCTGATGTTAGGTAATCGCTACTGGCTGCGCTATCATAATTGTACTTGACATTCGAATATGTTTGTCGCTTGACAAGGGCTCTGCTATGTAAGTACCCATGATATATTATAATTGGGCTATTAAGGGCTTTTTTGGTATAATGTTTCTGTTATACCTGCTGCTCAGCCAGTGTGACTGTGGTGGTGGAATGTTGGTGAGTGTGGTGGCTGTGGAATGTTGGTTAGTGAGAGAGTCAGTTGGAGGATGGGCTGAGCAGCAGGAAGGCTGCTCCTGGTGGGGCTCTCGTTATCATCTTACTTAAATAAATCCTACTTATACAATCTACCTTGGAACCAGATGTCATCTTTCTACAACAGTTTCCTAATGAAAGTTATGTAACAAATACGTATTTTTTGTAGTGCTAGATGGCTGCAACATACAAATACTGTTATGTGCATTATTTCTGGACGTTTGTCTGCACTTTCACTTTCTTTTACTTTATGATTTTAATTTAAAGGACCCTGTGCTGATCCTCTGGTATTCTAAATCTGCTTCCAGTTCCACGACCTCGTAGCTTAACAAACCACGTGATGTATTTTAATGGCTATTGTAAATACAAGGGGCACATTCCCGTGTGGATATTGCAGTAGAACAGTTACAAGTGGTTTCCACTAGATCCCAGAGCTTCAGTTAGCATTATTGGAGAGGAGGTCGTGCAACTCCTTGCATAAAAATTTGGAAGCCATTTCCATATTTGAGCTTCTAAACCATGGGTACTCGCAAACATTTTCCCAGGGGCCAAAAAGTTTGGCCTGTGATGTGCCCGAGGGCCGCATTGATGCTACCGGACCGGTGGTGGTTGCCAAGGGGGTTGGGAGTGAGAGTGTGCAGGGGTGTGATTGAAAATCTCTCCTATGATGGATCTTTTTAAGTTGACTGAGACAACAAAGGAGTTAACAATAATAAAACAATCCAACCTCTGAGAAGTTCATTTGGCCACACAATAAGGACCAGGAGTTGTTATATGGCCATCAGGGTCAATGTCGACATTGCTAAGTTAGCATGAGCTCTGCTGTCATGATGCTGCTTTTGCGCATGTTACTACATGTCTTTGTTTTGCAAGATTCTGTGCCTTTCACATGAGAGCTGTCTGCTTTCCGCGTTCTCTGCCTGTTCCTGGAGTTTAGTCTGAACACGATGTGCAAGGTCGATAAACAATGCCCCTTGTTATTCTGTTCTTGTCAGTCCCTAGCATCTAGACAATACATGCTAACACAGCTGCGCTACTGGAGACACGTGCTTTGATATTACGGGGATGCATGTTGTTCTGACACACACTTGGAGAGGGTTTCTTTCCAGGGAGAAGAGCTATGCTGTTCCTATGATGTAAAGCTTCCATCTAGGCACTAAGGTATGGGGTCTGCTGACAAAGCCCAGAGATCTTACTTTATATAATAAACTTCACCTTACCAAGGGGAGGATGGTTAGGCCTTATAGTCCTTTTTCCACTGTCTATATATATAATGACACCCCCCCCCTTCATATTCTATGGAATTGTAACAATGCTAATTGTTCTAAGTTTATGCATTTCGCTGCTGGTAGTGGCTGGTATACTGCATTATAGAGCATGATAGTTAAAATAAACATTTTGAACTATAACAGTGACTCCGACCATTCTTATTGCGGATAAGTATGAGTGAGCGAGCAAAAGGGTATGTCTTGCTACCGCGAATCCTGAGAGAGTCGGGAGTGTTGTGTTCTGGGTTGTCTAATCATTTGTAGCTTCGTGATTTTGGAGGAGAACGAATGAGACACTATAGCTAGTCGGTTTTGGGATTTTTGGTATGTAATCGAGTCACGGTTTTAGCGCTGAAGGTGTACTAAAGAGTAGTACAGAGTTCAATGATAAACTTTATTGTTATTATATGTATATAAATTCTTGTTGACAAAATGGGAGTTTAGAGTTGCAGTTCACAGCATCTTCTTCTTTCTTTTTTAGGTCTTTTGGAGTTCCTCTCCGCCAGCACCCTCGGTACAAACAGAAAAGCAGGTAAGTGTCCGCTTTTGTGATTGAAAAGGTAGGTTAGTATGGTGAAATTTGTGCTATATTTTTGCTGTTTTGCAGGGGAAGTGCATGTTAGGGAGTTTGGGACAATAAACTAGAAGGAGTGTATACCTTCTCGCTCCTCTCCTTCTTTCTTTTATTTACAGGGTTGCCTTTTTAGTTCTTTCCTTTCTGGGTTGTACCTCCTTTCCCTCCCCCCTTTTCCTGCTTGCCCCTCTTTTACTAGGTTTGTGATTTCCCTAGCAAACGGGCACGCACCTGACGAAGCCACGCCCCTCCTGGGACGTGGCTGGAGTTGTTTGTCCAGCGGTGGGGAGCAACCTCCGTCTCTCCGCAGTTTCTCTGTTCCTTTGTGGGCGAACCAGGCTCGCGCTGGATCGTTGCTCCTCCGTGGACGGCGTCTTTGTTCTCTCCCTCTATTCGGCGGTCCGTCTTCTCGCGCCTCTCGCTTCCGTCTTCTCTCTCTTCCCGCCACTGGCATTGGCTCACATCTCCTCTTTGTTCCGGGTCATGCGTCGCAGCGTGACTCCTCCCATCTGCCTGATTTCCGGGCCAGGCGAGGAGGAACGGGCTGGCGGACGTATGGGGCTGACTCAGTAGGTGACATCCCCATCCCTGGATTTTCCTGATCGGGAAAAAGGGGAAAACGTGATAGGAAATCTGGACCTACAAGGTCTTTCCCAGATTTATGGAACACATCACATTGAAAAGGTTGTAGCGAGAGGAACCACCGAACTACCCTGGGATTATTCCCTTTATTCTTACTTAACCAAGTGAGAGGTGCGTGGTCTGTATACAAAACAAAAGGTTTACCCTCAAGGTAGTAACAGAGTTTTTCTATCGCCCACTTAATAGCCAAGCATTCTTTTTCTATTGTAGAATAGGCGGTTTCACGAGGGAATAGTTTTCTGCTGATATATAAAATTGGTTTCTCGCCTCCCTCGTCATCTTTCTGTGCGAGTACAGCCCCTATACCTACGTCGGAAGCGTCTGTTTGTAGGATAAAGGTTTTCGCGAAATCTGGAGCGGTGAGAATTGGAGCGGAGGTGATGCTTTCTTTCAGAGATTGGAAGGCTTTCAGGGCGTCTGTGGTAGGGTTCTGGAATTTGGTGACAGATGTCCCTTTCTTTAGAAGATCGGTTAGGGGTGCCGCTATGATGGAGTATTTAGGGATGAACCTGCGATAGTATCCTACTAAGCCCAGGAAGGATCGGAGTGCTCTTTTGTTGTTGGGAAAGGGAATCTCAGTGATGGCCTTGATTTCCTCGGCTTGGGGTTCAATCAACACATTACCCAATAAATACCCCAGATACTTGACTTTGCTGTATCCCACGTTTGACTTTTTTGCATTTATATGCAGGTTGGCCTTTTCTAAGTCAGTTAGGATTGAGTGCAGATGTTTCAGATGATCATCCCATGAACGACTGAATATTATAATATCATCTAGATAGGCAGAGGAGTACTCAAGATGGTTTTTAAGGACTATGTTCATTAATCTTTGGAAAGTAGCGGGGCCTCCATGGAGCCCAAAAGGGAGTACTGTAAAATGGAACAGACCAAAGGGTGTGGAGAAAGCCGTTTTTTCTTTGTCCTCAGTTCTTAAGGGGACCTGCCAATATCCCTTTGTGAGGTCTATCGTGGTGATATATTTGTCATCTCTTATCCCTTCGATTAATTCATCGACCCTAGGGAGAGGATAAGCGTCTAGTTTAGAGATCTTGTTGACCGCTCGAAAATCTATGCAGAATCTTATACTCCCATCAGGTTTAGGGATTAGAAAAATGGGAGAAGACCAATTGCTCAGAGAGGGCTCTATCACCTTCATTTTTAGCATTTGTTCTATCTCTGCTAATACTGCTTTTCTTCTGGCTGCAGAGATCCGATAATGCTTTTGTTTTATTACGCACCCTTCTGGGGTGGGGATAGAGTGTTGAGCTAGATGCGTTCTTCCTGGGGCATCAGAAAAGATCGAGGCAAACGATTGTAACACTCTACTGAGTTCCTCCTTTTGTTCCTTGGAGAGATCTTCATTAATACTCAGCTGGTCTAGAGTGGATGAAAAGTCGTGTTCTGTATACCCTAGATGGACATTTTGGGGTAAAGGACCAAGCCACTTTTTTAAGAGATTTACGTGACAGGTCTGTTCTCTACGTTTCCCCATTTGTAACCTATATGAGAGGTACCAAAGGGGATGATGGACGGAGCGTTTGAGCTAATCAAACACTCACCCCCAGTCAACTGATCTGGGTTTAATCCATCATCATTCTTTAGCTCACTCCACCACCCCAGTTCAGACATGGCCATATGCAAATCAGTCTGACCCTGTGCTTCATGGGAACAGTCCAGCCCGCACTGCCAAGCCATGTCTTCCCTGGACCGGAAACAAGCATCCTGGGACCGGTTTCTGGCTATTCAGTCGTCATCAGCCAGGCTAGCTTGAATCCAGTGGCAAAGTGAGCAAGGGACCCACGTCTGGGCATACCCTGCCAACTTAGGGCGAACAAAGCAATACCAAAGGGGATGATGGACGGAGCGTTTGAGCTAATCAAACACTCACCCCCAGTCAACTGATCTGGGTTTAATCCATCATCATTCTTTAGCTTCACTCCACCACCCCAGTTCAGACATGGCCATATGCAAATCAGTCTGACCCTGTGCCTCATGGGAACAGTCCAGCTCGAACTGCCAAGCCATGTCTTCCCTGGACCGGAAACAAGCATCCTGGGACCGGTTTCTGGCTATTCAGCCGCCATCAGCCAGGCTAGCTTGAATCCAGTGGCAAAGTGAGCAAGGGACCCACGTCTGGGCATACCCTGCCAACTTAGGGCGAACAAAGCAATACCAAAGGGGATGATGGACGGAGCGTTTGAGCTAATCAAACACTCACCCCCAGTCAACTGATCTGGGTTTAATCCATCTTCATTCTTTAGCTCACTCCACCACCCCAGTTCAGACATGGGTTATGCCCAGACGTGGGTCCCGTGCTCACTACGCCACTGGAGTCAAGCTATCCTGGCTGATGAAGGCTGATAGCCTGAAACCGGTCCTAGGATGCTTGATTCCGGTCCAGGGAAGACATGGCTTGGCAGTTCGGTCTGGACTGTTCCCATGAGGCACAGGGTCAAGACTGATTTGCATATGGCTATGTCTGAACTGGGGTGGTGTGGTGAAAGCAAAATAACGATGGATTAAACCCAGATCTGTGACTGGGGGTGAATGTTTGCCATTGTGCAGCATTCTGTCCATCATCTTGTGTGTTTTGCATTTCGCCCTAAGTGGGAAGGTTATGCCCAGACGTGGGTCCCGTGCTCACTACGCCACTGGAGTCAAGCTATCCTGGCTGATGAAGGCTGATAGCCTGAAACCGATCCTAGGATGCTTGATTCCGGTCCAGGGAAGACATGGCTTGGCAGTTCGGTCTGGACTGTTCCCATGAGGCACAGGGTCAAGACTGATTTGCATATGGCTATGTCTGAACTGGGGTGGTGTGGTGAAGCAAAATAACGATGGATTAAACCCAGATCTGTGACTGGGGGTGAATGTTTGCCATTGTGCAGCATTCTGTCCATCATCTTGTGTGTTTTGCATTTCGCCCTAAGTGGGAAGGATATGCCCAGACGTGGGTCCCATGCTCACTACGCCACTGGAGTCAAGCTATCCTGGCTGATGAAGGCTGATAGCCTGAAACCGGTCCTAGGATGCTTGATTCCGGTCCAGGGAAGACATGGCTTGGCAGTTCGGTCTGGACTGTTCCCATGAGGCACAGGGTCAAGACTGATTTGCATATGGCTATGTCTGAACTGGGGTGGTGTGGTGAAGCAAAATAACGATGGATTAAACCCAGATCTGTGACTGGGGGTGAATGTTTGCCATTGTGCAGCATTCTGTCCATCATCTTGTGTGTTTTGCATTTCGCCCTAAGTGGGAAGGTTATGCCCAGACGTGGGTCCCGTGCTCACTACGCCACTGGAGTCAAGCTATCCTGGCTGATGAAGGCTGATAGCCTGAAACCGGTCCTAGGATGCTTGATTCCGGTCCAGGGAAGACATGGCTTGGCAGTTCGGTCTGGACTGTTCCCGTGAGGCACAGGGTCAAGACTGATTTGCATATGGCTATGTCTGAACTGGGGTGGTGTGGTGAAGCAAAATAACGATGGATTAAACCCAGATCTGTGACTGGGGGTGAATGTTTGCCATTGTGCAGCATTCTGTCCATCATCTTGTGTGTTTTGCATTTCGCCCTAAGTGGGAAGGTTATGCCCTGACGTGGGTCCCGTGCTCACTACGCCACTGGAGTCAAGCTATCCTGGCTGATGAAGGCTGATAGCCTGAAACCGGTCCTAGGATGCTTGATTCCGGTCCAGGGAAGACATGGCTTGGCAGTTCGGTCTGGACTGTTCCCATGAGGCACAGGGTCAAGACTGATTTGCATATGGCTATGTCTGAACTGGGGTGGTGTGGTGAAGCAAAATAACGATGGATTAAACCCAGATCTGTGACTGGGGGTGAATGTTTGCCATTGTGCAGCATTCTGTCCATCATCTTGTGTGTTTTGCATTTCGCCCTAAGTGGGAAGGTTATGCCCAGACGTGGGTCCCGTGCTCACTACGCCACTGGAGTCAAGCTATCCTGGCTGATGAAGGCTGATAGCCTGAAACCGGTCCTAGGATGCTTGATTCCGGTCCAGGGAAGACATGGCTTGGCAGTTCGGTCTGGACTGTTCCCATGAGGCACAGGGTCAAGACTGATTTGCATATGGCTATGTCTGAACTGGGGTGGTGTGGTGAAGCAAAATAACGATGGATTAAACCCAGATCTGTGACTGGGGGTGAATGTTTGCCATTGTGCAGCATTCTGTCCATCATCTTGTGTGTTTTGCATTTCGCCCTAAGTGGGAAGGTTATGCCCAGACGTGGGTCCGTGCTCACTACGCCACTGGAGTCAAGCTATCCTGGCTGATGAAGGCTGATAGCCTGAAACCGGTCCTAGGATGCTTGATTCCGGTCCAGGGAAGACATGGCTTGGCAGTTCGGTCTGGACTGTTCCCATGAGGCACAGGGTCAAGACTGATTTGCATATGTCTATGTCTGAACTGGGGTGGTGTGGTGAAGCAAAATAACGATGGATTAAACCCAGATCTGTGACTGGGGGTGAATGTTTGCCATTGTGCAGCATTCTGTCCATCATCTTGTGTGTTTTGCATTTCGCCCTAAGTGGGAAGGTTATGCCCAGACGTGGGTCCCGTGCTCACTACGCCACTGGAGTCAAGCTATCCTGGCTGATGAAGGCTGATAGCCTGAAACCGGTCCTAGGATGCTTGATTCCGGTCCAGGGAAGACATGGCTTGGCAGTTCGGTCCTGGACTGTTCCCATGAGGCACAGGGTCAAGACTGATTTGCATATGGCTATGTCTGAACTGGGGTGGTGTGGTGAAGCAAAATAACGATGGATTAAACCCAGATCTGTGACTGGGGGTGAATGTTTGCCATTGTGCAGCATTCTGTCCATCATCTTGTGTGTTTTGCATTTCGCCCTAAGTGGGAAGGTTATGCCCAGACGTGGGTCCCGTGCTCAGTACGCCACTGGAGCCAAGCTATCCTGGCTGATGAAGGCTGATAGCCTGAAACCGGTCCTAGGATGCTTGATTCCGGTCCAGGGAAGACATGGCTTGGCAGTTCGGTCTGGACTGTTCCCATGAGGCACAGGGTCAAGACTGATTTGCATATGGCTATGTCTGAACTGGGGTGGTGTGGTGAAGCAAAATAACGATGGATTAAACCCAGATCTGTGACTGGGGGTGAATGTTTGCCATTGTGCAGCATTCTGTCCATCATCTTGTGTGTTTTGCATTTCGCCCTAAGTGGGAAGGTTATGCCCAGACGTGGGTCCCGTGCTCACTACGCCACTGGAGTCAAGCTATCCTGGCTGATGAAGGCTGATAGCCTGAAACCGGTCCTAGGATGCTTGATTCCGGTCCAGGGAAGACATGGCTTGGCAGTTCGGTCTGGACTGTTCCCATGAGGCACAGGGTCAAGACTGATTTGCATATGGCTATGTCTGAACTGGGGTGGTGTGGTGAAGCAAAATAACGATGGATTAAACCCAGATCTGTGACTGGGGGTGAATGTTTGCCATTGTGCAGCATTCTGTCCATCATCTTGTGTGTTTTACCTATATGAGAGGTTACCAACTTTTGCCAGGATTTTTAAAGGACCGCTCCATTCGGATTTTAGTTTATGCGAGGATGTTGGTAACAGAACTAGGACCCAGTCACCTGGTTGGTACACCTGTAACCTTTAACCCCTGTCATATAGTAGTTTCTGTTTGTTTTGGTTTTTCTCTAGGTTCTTGGTGGCTAATTCCTGGAGCTTCCCTATCCGGGTTTTTAACTGTTGGGTGTATTCCAACAAGTTGTCGGCTTCGGGTTTTCTATCATTTTCCCATGCCTCTCGGGTGATTTCTAGGAGGGTTCGGGGCTTTCGGCCGTAGAGTAGTTCAAAGGAGGAATAGCCCAAGCTACTTTGAACTTGGCTTCTTAGCACAAAAAGGGCTAATGGAAGCATTTGATCCCAGTGTCTTCCTTTCCCAGATAACATTTTTTTTAAAAGAAGCTTAAGGGAACCATTATATCTCTCAACCAAACCATCTGTCTGGGGATGGTATACTGACGTTTTTAGGTGTTTAATATTCAATTGTTTGCATATTTGACTCATAAGTTTGGACACGAAGGGGGTGCCCCGATCAGTGAGAATTTCTTTTGGAAACCCAACACGGGAAAACAGCTCTATCAGGTGTCCTGCAATGGTTTTAGTGTCAGGACTACAGAGGGGGAATGCCTCCGGGTAACGGGTGGCGTAATCGACCACAACAAGAGCATATTGGCAGCCTTTGTTGGTTTTAGGTAAGGGACCGATTAGATCTATTCCAGTTCTCTCAAAGGGAGTACTTATTACTAGTAAGGGTTGAAGAGGTGCTTTAGGAGGTAAGTATGGATTTTTCTTTTGGTATACTTCACATTCTAGACAGTATTTCTTTGTGTGGGCGAAAATACCAGGCCAATAAAAATGTGTAAGGATTTCCTTGGTTGTTTTCTCTGGTCCTGAATGACCAGCCAGTAGGTGTGAATGCGCATAAAACATAATTTGGTCTTGGAATTCTCTTGGTACTAGTAACTGAGGGGAATCGGTGGGCCCCAGGATCCGATATAAGAGTCCATTCCGTATCTGGAAATGGGGAAACACTTGAGTATTATTTCGTCGAGCCTTGTCCCATATAGGTTGTAGGAGTGCATCATTTGTTTGAGTGAAACGGAAATTACGATCAGTCATCCATGGTTCAGGGGCTAGGAGGAAATTCTTTGGGATTAAGTCTTGGCTTTTTTTTATATTAGTAAGCATGGTGTAAAACATGTCTATGAACTGTGGATTGTCAGTGCCTATAATTAAGTCTTCGGGCAGATTAGGAAGTACCCCGAGTTCTACCTCGGTGGTTCGGTTGGATGTTGAGAGCTCCAGCCTAGCAACAGGATATTGTTTAACATCTCCATGGACACATCTAATGTGTACGCATCTCTCAGAAAGGATCTGACAAGGTAAAACAAGTTCTGCCCTTATAACTGATTGTTTACAGCCAGAGTCCAACAAGGCACTTGTCGTTTTTTGATTAACCCGTACACTTACAAGGAATACAGGGCCCATCTCCTGGGTGTAGTAAACGGGGTTTGGGGCATAATTGATCTCCATTGGTTCTTCTGTTGTTTTTTTGTTCTTACAAAAATGGGCAATATGGCCCCACTCGTCACATTCAAAACATTGGGGACTAGACGGGAACTGGAGTTCAGGTTTATTTTGGTTGGTCTTTCTACTTTCGCTGTATGTTCTATTTTGTTTCGCTCAGAATGAGAGGTGGCAGCTCTTGAGGTATTCCTGTGTGGCCTTTCTGCTTCGTGGGAGGTAGTCCAAGGTTGAACTCGTGAAAACGAGGTGGCCATTTCAACCGCCTGCTCGCTACCGAGTCCTGAATGTTGACGCAACCACCGTTGCGTTTGAGGAGGGCGAGCTTCTATAAACTGTTCAAGGCAGATCCTGTCTATTATTTCTTCCTTGGAGTGCTCTTGGGGTCTTAGCCACTTCTCAACAGCTGTTTTCAGTTTAAAATATAACACCTTTGGGGTATCACCCGGCTTACCCCTTTCTTGTCTGAAGCGTAGCCTATATGATTCTTCGTCTAGGCCTGCCCTGTCTAGTATCACTTTCTTTACGTCATCATACGTGTCAGTTCCTTGGGGGTTGGCAGTTTGATATGCTGCCTGTGCATCTCCAGATAACAATGGGGCCAAATAATGGGGCCATCTTTCTATAGGCCATGCGCATGCCCTTGCCGTACGCTCAAAGTTTGTAAGAAAGGCGTCAAGATCATCACCAGGTAATAGCTTCTGTAAGGTCACCATCGGAGTACTAGGGGGGATTGTTTTGTAGTTCAGTCCGCCTGAAGTCACTGATACGTGTTCTTGAGCTAATTTAGCCAACTGTTCTGTCTGGGTTTTTAGGGTGTCACGGAGCAGTTCTCTGTCAGCTTGAGCGGAAGTCATCTGACGTTCTAATGCCCATTCAAGTTTACGTTGTCCTTGAACCAAATGTTCAATTAGGGCTTCCATTTTTATCAATGGGAGGGACTATGCCCGCATTCTCCACCACTTGTAATCGAGTCACGGTTTTAGCGCTGAAGGAGTACTAAAGAGTAGTACAGAGTTCAATGATAAACTTTATTGTTATTATATGTATATAAATTCTTGTTGATAAAATGGGAGTTTAGAGTTGCAGTTCACAGCATCTTCTTCTTTATTTTTTAGGTCTTTTGGAGTTCCTCTCCGCCAGCACCCTCGGTACAAACAGAAAAGCAGGTAAGTGTCCCCTTATATGATTGAAAAGGTAGGTTAGTATGGTGAAATTTGTGCTATATTTATGCTGTTGTGCAGGGGAAGTGCATGTTAGGGAGTTTGGGACAATAAACTAGAAGTAGTGTATAACTTCTCCTCGCTCCTCTCCTTCTTTCTTTTATTTATAGGGTTGCCTTTTTAGTTCTTTCCTTTCTGGGTTGTACCTTCTTTCCCTCCCCCCTTTTCCTTCTTGCCCCTCTTTTACTAGGTTTGTGATTTCCCTAGCAAACGGGCACGCACCTGACGAAGCCACCCCCCTCCTGGGACGTGGCTGGAGTTGTTTGTCCAGCGGTGGGGAGGAACCTCCGTCTCTCTGCAGTTTCTCTGTTCCTTTGTGGGCGAACCGGGCTCGAGCTGGATCGTTGCTCCTCCGTGGACGGCGTCTTTGTTCTCGCCCTCTATTCGGCGTTCCGTCTTCTCGCGCCTCTCGCTTCCGTCTTCTCTCTCTTCCCGCCACTGGCATTGGCTCACATCTCCTCTTTGTTCCGGGTCATGCGTCGCAGCGTGACTCCTCCCATCTGCCTGACTTCCGGGCCAGGCGAGGAGGAACGGGCTGGCGGACGTATGGGGCTGACTCGGTAGGTGACAGGGTACTAAGGTGGTAGGTTGGTACACCCCTATACACCGAGGACCTGTTTTCCTGCGCATAGTTCTGTGTATGTGCAGAATCCCTGCAACATGGTGCCGCCAACGTTTGGTCTGGTTCTTATCTGCGAGACTCCTGAGTAGTGCTTGTGCTTGTCCACAATCCCCTCACATCTGTTTCCGGAGACAGTTGTGACGGTGTAGCCTCCTATATTGATGTTTTATAGGTTTTTCAAGTTGAATTTTAAAAGGTCTTTCTCTTTCTTATTAACCCGTTATTGCGCTGCCACACATAGGTTGTTATTCTCTGCTATTGATTATGGCGGTAGTCATTGCACCGCCTAATCGGGCTGCAATCACGGCTTATTTGACTCAACATGGGTTCCCTAATGCTGGTGTTGCGCTCATTGTTGTTGTAGAAGCGGATGCAGCTTACCCCTTTGAGGTGTTTTATTCTTGGGTCACCTTTCCGGCGGTAGATGGAACGGATAATTTGTTTCACGAATATACTGCCGCGGCCCTTCCTCAGAATTATCGGCCTTATAGGTCTCTTGAAGTTCCACTAATGGCTTGGCAACACCAAATATGGTTTAATGGCGCCCTTCTTCACCCAATAACGCCGGTCCGTTTAGGCCCTTTATCGATAGATGGGGCCACGTGGCCGTTTTGGCTGGGTATACCCCGCACCCAAATTATCTCACTGCTACAGTCGCAGAGCTCCGCATATTACATACTTCATTGATACGTGTGCATAGAGCTGTTATACAGTTCATGTCGCGCAACTTCCAGGTGGGACCACCTGGCATTGCTGCGCAACCACCGGGACCTGGTGGTGTAACCATCAGTCCTGTCATTGTTAATTCCGTGATGGGCAAGCATCCGCAGAATAAGGAGGAATTCCCTTATTGGCTTGCTGAAAAATTTGGACAACTCGAAGCTGTTTTTCCAAATACCACTCCTGTGGAGAAACACAGGATCCTGACCATAAGTTTACCTAAAGACTTGGTTCCCGAATTAGCTGATTGTAACACTTGGGGTAGAGTGTTTGCAGCGGTATATTCAATGTGTTTCGTCACCCCCTCAATGACCTGAGGCGGCTCTGGAGTTGGGGATGAGACTGGTGGGGGTGTTCGACATTGTTTCCGATATGATCCTTGCGAATGTTAAGGGTGATGCTGTAAGCTTGCAAGTGGCTAACCGCTTGGAGGCTGTGGCAGACGCCGACAAGCAGCGTGAATTACCGAAGATTATTGCTAAAGCTTATAAAACCTTAGGGCGCAATAGTCTGGGAATTAAGCCTTTTGCTCAAACGCAATCTCAAAGTACACAAAAAGCCCATACTGATAAAGATGGGTGCCCGTTCTTTCCTAAAAGTAACTGGAGAAATAAAAAACAGGGGCAGCAGAAGCAAGGTTCGTGTGCTGGTTCACCGACACCTGAGCCTTCTGAGCATACTTATGACTTCGGCGACCGCGCGAAAATTAAGACTCCTGATAGATTTCAAGTCCCTGACCAGCGCTCTCCTCATTCTTTACAGGACACATCGGACTCACAAGTCGGTGGTGGGGAGCGCCAGGATCGTGGCAAAGGTCCAACTAAACAACAGGAACGAGATCAACCTCGACAGTTTGACGTCAAAGCCAAACAAGAGGATCTGCCTCGTTTTTGACCCCCATATCAGAAGAAAAAAGTTGCCACCTTAACGGCGAAGTATGCCTCAGATGGTGAGAATGCGACTCCTAGACTGGACATGGGCAGTGACTCTCCTCGACAGCGCAGTGGAGGTTACCATAGTGCGGGAGGCACTGCGTCCCTGTCTGGAGGCGAGAGCAACTGATACATTCATTACAGTCGAAACAGCAGATACCTGGGTTGCCCCCCTGGATAGACTATATGAGATTGTCTTCCAAATTGAAGGTGATATACAGTGGACAATGACAGCGGTTTTCTGGGAAAATCTTACCTCCTCATATGACATTTTATTGGCGGAGGCAGATTTCCCTCCACCGTTTGTGCTAGCTGCTTCTAGAGGGGAGGACGTGATACTTCCGAGTTTTTCACGTTACGTCCCTGAGGAACATGCAAAGGCTTACGCAGCTGAGTGGGCTTTGGCCCTTGCCCCAGCGGTGTACCGAAATCAGGTGGGCTGTGATATTGATTCACCGGCACATGAGATACCATTACGGTCTATGCCACAACCACAACCGCAGTATCCAATCAGACGTGAGGCTAAAACTCCCGTTTGTGACATTCTAACTCAGTTGGAATATCAAGGAGTAATTGAATCCTGTGTATCACCGATGAATAATCCTCTTTTTCCGGTATCTAAACCTGACAGTTCATATCGCATTGTATTGGATTATCGAAATTTGAACAGTCATTGTCGTACATTTGCGGTGCAAAACACACACAGCTCTGCGCTGGTGAACAACCTTGTTCGTAAAAAATACAAAACTACACTGAACATATCCAATGGTTTCTACAGTCATAATCTGGTTCTTGAGAGCCGTGAGTTGACAGCATTCACCGCCGTTGGAAATCAGAAAAAATGTATGCGCTTGCCTATGGGGTATAAAAACAGCCCCGGGGCTTTTGCTGCGCGTGTTGTGTCTTTATTGCATGACATAGATCCAGATGCGTTCTCGTACGTTGATGATATTTATCTGACGGACGACGAACTAATGCCGCATCTTGTCCGAGTCGACCGCATCATTTTATCGTTTGCCGACTATGGATACAAATTCAATTTTGCAAAATCTCACATCGATCATTTTGCAGTGCTCTTTTTGGGGTACGAGCTCAATAATGAAGGTAGGGGGTTAGCCCCCCATTTTCTGGAGAAATGTGCACAATTGCAACCTCCCTCTATGCTGAAGAAACTTCAGTCTTTGCTGGGTTTTTTAAATTTCGGAAGGACTTACATCCCCGATTATGCCCAGCGTATCAAAACGCTTTATGCGTTGATACAACCAACCTATTCTTCTGCCACCTGGCTTCCGGAACATACCACTATCCTAAAATCTTTGCAATCAGATATGCCTGCAACTAACTACTTGTTGACGCGTGATAATACCACAAACCTGGTGATACGTATAGTACCAGGGACGGTGGGTTTCACTTGCTTGACGTTCAATGAGGGAGACACAGTACCAATGGCATACAAATCACATTTGTACACATCGGCTGAAATGCGTTTTTCGATTGTTGAAAAGGTTTTGACGGCGGTCCAAATGGCGATTCTGAAAGAATGCTCGCTAGCGCAAGGAAAATGCATTCTTATGGTCACTCCTTTCCCTGCTTTAGAAGCGGTGACTAAGGCTAGTGTACCCAACTCTAAGGCACTACATCCCTGTTGGATACAATGGGCTACTTCTTTGACATCGTCTGATGTCACGTTTATCTTTGATCCTGCTCTTCAGACACAGGAGTTTTTACAGTATGAACATGTTCATCCTCCTCCGTTGTCGTTGCCTCCTTTGGATGAGTACAAATGTATCATTTATACCGATGGCTCTGCTCAACCGGCCACCGGTTCAAAACATGCTTATTCAGCAGCTTGCGCTATTGTGGCTGGTTAAATTATAAATGGAGAATTCAAGTCTTCTATAGTGCATACTCAGGCACTTGGAGACTGCACAGCACAATTGGCTGAGCTGCGTGCACTAGTTTTAGCTCTTGAGTTTGCTGATCCTAATGTGAATACTCTTATTGTATGCAATTCTTACTACTGTGTTCAGTCTTTTAATGACAACTTATTCTTTTGGTCTCAAAATGACTATCGAGACTCTAAAGGCAGCGCAATCAAGCATAAAACGCTTTGGGCTCGAGTGGCAGAACTTAAACGTCGTCTGCCCCTCACACAAGTTATACATACTCTTGGCCATCAGCGTGTGGGAGCACATGCTCTTGGTAATTCTTTGGCTGACGAGGCAGCCAAATCTGCAGTAGCCACATGTTCCATTGCAGCAGTTACAAGGGCCATGACTAAGATAGATAATGAAATTCTGGCAGCTATAGCTGCTACGAAGGAGGGGACTGCTTATCCGCAGGGCTTCCCTTCAGAATATTCTTATAATTTATCTCCCGAACAAGTTCCTTATGCGAAAATTCCATCAGTTGGGGATCGGCTAATTCCCAACATGGACCTCAGACTTGCTTTGATCATAGCCGCACACGAGGGCATGGCTTCTGCACATGCTGGGGTGTCTGCGACTGTCTCTATTTTACAGCAATGTTATTAGTGGCATGGTTTATAAAAACAAACCCGTAATTATGTACTTTCTTGTGACATTTGTCAGCAAATCAAACCGTCTACGGTCTCACACCCACCACAAACACAGCTATGTATTTCTAATCAGCTATTTGGCTGTGTATATCTTGATCACTGCGGTCCATTACCTTCTGATACTGCATATAAATACATTTTTGTTGCAGTTGATTCGTGCACTAGATTCCTTTGGGTTTGGCCACAACGCAGTGCTGACGCTCGAAATGTCATTAGAGATTTGCGTGTCTTTGTCGGGATGTTTGCCTGTGGCACCTTCCATTCTGACCAAGGTCCGGCGTTTGCCTCTAAGGCGTACAAGGATGCGATGAAGTCGATGGGGGTGCTGGTGCAGTTTTCGTCTCCATACAGGCCTGAGGGCAATTCTATTGTGGAGCGAATGAACCGTGACTTAAAGCAATCTTTGACAGCTAGGGTCTTAGGTACTGGCAGGAACTGGCTGGCCCATTTGTATGGAGTTCAACGTGCACTCAATAATCTCCCTAGAAGATCTCTGGATGGGCGGACCCCATACGAAATGCTCTTTGGCATTAAAATGTTTGTGCCAGACCTTGATGGTCTAGACGTTGTGGAGGCTGACGCAACCTTTGACGTAGATAATCATTCTACTATGTTACAGGACCTACAAACGACCCGTGACACCTACGCAACTGAACATTTACCCTCTTCCAAAGACACAGCAATGCTGATTCCGGTCGCCGGCTGGCTTCCTAAGATTGGAGATCTGGTACGAGAAAAACTGGAGAACAAGAAAGAATTTGGTCCCTCTTATCGTGCACAAGTTCCAGTTCTTGGATTGAAGGGTACTCGTACAGTGATTCTACCACCTCTCCCTGGTCGCAAAGACAACCAATACATTTCAGTGGACAATGTCAAGCTACACCGTCTGGCCGATTCTGAATAGTGTAACTCCTGCAGTTTCATGCAACGCTATCTCTATGAATCCGGTGCATTCAACCTCTTCAATTCATCCTCGTATCGCTGAGGGTGAGGTGGAAACTACTATTGACCTTCTGCCTGTCCTGGCTCCAACCTATTCCACCGCTGAAGTCGAGTATACTTATCCTGCGGATGAGTCCCAGAGTGAAGTGCCGAACAGTCCTCGACAACATCAAAATGATGCCGCCCTACCGCCTTTGATGCATATGGGAGCAAGCAGTTATTTTGGGGACCGTACGAGCTTCTCTTATGACTCTTCCTCCTCGTCTTCCACTTTGGCACTTCCACCGACAAAACAAGTATTTTCATCTCTTGGTTCAAAAAGACTTACCTGGTCCCCCCCTAGACCTACATCTGGTTGGTACTAATCCTGATTTTCCTCTTCATGTCAATTGGATTTGTGACAGTATTTTTCTTGCTAATCAATGGTCATTATTTGCCAGAACGCTTTGCTGTAAAATTTATTGATGGAATTCTGGCCCCTCATACATCGTCCCATATAATGAAACGTGATCAAGCCCTCGTGAACATTTCAGCTTTCCCGGTTACAGATGGCATCGTTTGGGATAAAGTAGCATTAGAAATCCATGGTCCGACAGAGGGCCTCAACATACCATACATGTTTTGCGTTTCTTTAGGAGACGTGGTAACACTTGACATACATTCTGATGATTGGGATGTAGAAGCAGTACATTCATTGTTTTCAGATTTAAAGTATTATGCTGCTTTTGATGCTGAAGATTTATATTTAAATTCTGCCAATTATGCTGATTTATTCTGGTATCAACACTATGGCCATCATTTCTTACACAAGACAAACACGTTAAGACCTGTTTTTAATTACACGCAATGGTAACATTGTCCAACTCCTTTACAGGGGAGTTCTAAAACACTGAGGGATAAGTTCACCTATTTCACAGATTAGGACACGTCCAATCCTGAATCCTATTTCTTTAAATTACAATTGTCGTCGCAATCTAAATTTATTCTGACCCACACTAAATTGATCTATTCCAATTCCTTTAGATCTGAATTGGCCACAAAGGGTTATGATCACTGGAGTGCTACCATTGATTTGAAAACAATATGGGGCACTAAGGCTTGGCAGGTTCAGGGAACTGAAGCTTTATATCGTGCCTGCCTAATACCAGCACAAATGTTGTTTTTAAATGATACGATATATATCAAACTACTTGCTTTGGCCTGGCGACTGCAAAAATTTTAATAATCCGTCCATTCCATCTTTAGCAGAGTATGATAATTGGCGCACACACACGCATTATTCAATCAATGTTTTGCAGACTCTATTTCGGAATGGCACTTTCAATGTTTCTGATGTTGACCCTACCGGTTGGTTGCTGTGGCAAACCAGTTCAAATTCATATTGGCTACATTTTTATAATATAACGCCTGTGTCACGATTCCAACGTGCCTCGGGAGGGGCAGGAGCATGATAGTGACTGGTGGACTGTGCCCCCTGAAACCAGTCCTTTCCTCTCTTTCCAGCCGGATGACTGGGATACAGAAGGAAACACACGATACGACGAAGATACTGTGTATTGTGGACCAGGTCCCTTTAACTGGGAAGGGAGCACAGAAGTCGCCGCCCCCAGAACTGACATCCACTCCAGCCGGCCAATGAGAGCGGAGGGGAACCGTGACGAAGAGGAGCCCGGACGCGGAAGGGAGAGAAGCGGAGAACGCGAGGCGTTTCTGGAGTGCCGAGCTGACCGACAAAAGGAGGAACAAGTGGTGTTGCTCTCCACGTCGAGGAGAGAACCGGATCCGAGTGAGCCAGGAGGCCAACGACAAGGCGCAGCGCCCCGCCACGCTCCTGGAGGAGCGTGGCTCAAACAGGTACGGGAGCGCATTACATGGTGGATGGGGACAAGGGCGAACGCTAACAAATAAGGCACCTCCCGTTTTCCCCTCACGTTACCCGGTCCCCAGCACTGTCCCTCACTGCAGTGGGTTCGTGTTTTCAGCATCGGTGCTCCCTCACTCCCTCCCTCTTTCGCTCCAATACATTGCAATACCCCTCACCATTCCTCCCCTTTCTCTTTCATGCCTGAGAGCCCGGGGAACCCAGAGGCACGGGAAGACGCAAGAGAAAGGATACGAGGGACAACGTCTGTGGAGCATAACAGGACCGAAACAAGCGCCTGTGGAGTATAACAGGACTGAAGCAAACACCTGTGGAGAGTAACAGGACTGGAAGAAGAGAGTGTTGTTTTGTTTCTGTTCCTTTTGAACTCTGGCATCCCGCAAGAAAAGAGGATACTCAATAAAACCGAGTCTTTCCAGCCCCTGTGTGCAGCCTGATCCTTGCCTACCCTCACACTTAGTGGAGAATGCAGGCAACCCGTCCATTGAAACAGGAATAATGGACGCCGTCATACAGCACCTGATTGCGGGGCAAGAGAAGCTAGGATGGGCCGTAGAACGGCAAATGAGTGCTGCGCAAGCTGACAGAGACGTCTTTAAAGACAGTTTGGCCGCCCAACTGGGGGAACTACAGAAACTGGCTACCGAACAAACGGCAATCCAGACCAGGGAAACCCGAAGCATTCCAGCTCCGGGACCCACGGGGTATCCCTCCAGAAATATGTGGCTGGGGAGGGCTGCAAGGGCTTGTGGGTGGCCGGGAGAGAAATGGCCCTTCTTCTTGGCACCCTTGTTGACGGGCGAAGCCCAGGCTGCCTATCAGGTGGCCAACAGCACGGGCAACACGCCTTATGTTGAGATCAAGGCCATAATCCTTAATCATTTAGGCCTGGACGCTGAGGCATTTCGTGTACGCTTCTGGAAGGAAAAGGGCAACCCAGGAGAGAACCCCAAAACCCTGTTTTTCCGCCTTAAAGCAGCCGCAGACAAATGGCTGAAGCCAGCGGAAAGCACGAAGGAAGAGATAATGGACCGTATATACCTTGAGCAGTACCTGGAAGCGCTTCCTTACAATACCCAGAGATGGCTGAAGCAACATTCTCGTTTGACCACAGAACAAGCAATTGAAATGGCTACGACATTTCCCGGGCCCAACCCCGTACGATAACATGGGAACGTGAAAAACCACATCGCCTCTCTCAAGGAAAATACGAGAAACGGAACTGTAGACCACCACCCGACCTGCCAAAACCGCGTCCATCAAGACCAGACCTCCCGCCTTACAAAAGGCCCCAGTGCTTCGAGTGTGGCGAGCGGGGGCATAGAGCCCGCTTGTGCCCCCGAAAGAAAACAACAGAAGAACCCATGGAAGTCGGATACATACCCCGTTCCATATTATATACAGCGGAAATGGGAACCGCCTTTTATGTAAGTGTAGAAGTAAATGGGAAGGTGGTAAAGGCCTTATTGGACTCTGGGTGCCGACAGTCTGTTGCACAGGGGGTACTAATACGTCCCACACAAATCCAACCAGAAACTTTAGTACACATTAGATGTGTTCACGGAGACGGGAAGCCCTACCCAGTCGCCACTGTAGATATCACACCAACGGGAGGGGCTCCCTGTAGAGTCCGGGTGGGTGTTTTGACTGATCTGCCAGAGGAGCTCATCATTGGGACTGACAATCCGGAGTTCCTTAACATGTTCCTTTCCATAGTGCTTAAGCAAGCCAGGACGGGGGAGAGAAGAGACCTAAAAGAAACGCACCTTCCTGCTCTTATCACGTCCGAACCATGGCTCTTAGATAGAAACTTTAAATTCGCACAATCTAATGACCCAACTCTCCAACATGCCTGGCAAAGTGCCCAAGGCAATATCGCTACGCCTCCCACGACGTACCCCCATTTCTTTACCAAAAACGGACTGTTATATCGCAATGGGTCAAAGGGGGATGAACCACAACTGCTCGTTCCCAAGGCCTTCAGGGAACAGATCCTGTTCTTTTCTCACTCGCATCTCACAGCAGGACACATAGGGGTTGAGAAAGCCACACAGAATGTCTTAAGGTATTTTTACTGGCCTGGGGTGAATGGAGATATCAAGAAACATTGCCAGGAATGTGAGATCTGTCAAAAACGAAATCCCTATCGTCCTCCCACGGTTCCCCTCCAGCCTCTACCAATACTAGGGGTACCCTTCGAAAGAGTGGGCATGGACCTTATAGGTCCCCTCCCAAAAACTCGAAAGGGACACCAGTATGCTCTGGTGTTGGTGGACTATACAACCCGCTACCCGGAGGCTTTTCCTCTAACCGCCCCTACTACACACAACATTGCTGACAAGTTAATCAAGCTCTTCTCCAGAGTCGGGTTTCCCCGAGAGATCTTAACAGACCAAGGTTCCCCTTTCGTCTCTCGCTTAATGAAAGAAGTGTGTAAAACCCTAAACCTTAGGCACATTAAAACATCTGTTTATCACCCTCAAACCGACGGCCTGGTTGAGAGGTATAATGGGACTTTGAAACTGATTCTCAAAAAGATGGGCAGTTAGGGGACGGAATGGGACAGACTGCTCCCTTTGGCTCTATACGTAATTAGGAGCCAGGTCCAGAGCAGTCTCGGTTGTTCTTCCTTCGAGATGCTATACAGGAGACAACCGAGATCGCTCCTGGAGATGACCAAAGAGGCCTGGGAAAAGGAGGAGGCAGATGAAGCCCGGGGTTTTCTGGAATACACCAGGAGCCTCAAATCAAAAATAGGAAAACTGAGGGATCTTGCCTATTCTCACCTGGAAAAAAAAACAGACAAACAAAAACATTTTTATGATAAGGGAAAAAAATGGCGACGATTGGCTATTGACGATTGGGTGTTGGTACTGCTGCCCTCTTCCACTAGTAAGTTTCGATCAGAATGGTTGGGGCCGTTCAGAGTAGTGGGGACTGTGGGGAACACGAGTTACAAAATACAGATAAGACATTACTCGTGTTCAAATGTACCACATTAACTTACTGAAAAAGTGGTTAGGGCCCCTACCTAGTTCTGCCCACCTAGTCCTACCAACAACTGAAGATTTTCCTTCCTGCACCTTGTCCCAACTGGTGGTAAACGAGGATCTGTCCCCCCCCCCTGAGAAACAGTCCTTGGAGGCCGTTTTGGGTTCCTTTTCTTCCATTTTTTCTGACGAGCCAGGAAAGACTGCGCCCTTATAGAACACTCCATTAACACCCCTCCGGCTCAGATCATAAAACAGAGACCATACCGCATACCGGCTGCCTGTAGGGAGGCGGTACATACAGAGGTGAAGGCAATGTTGAGGATGGGGGTCATTCGTCCGTCCAAGAGTGAGTGGTCCTCCCCCATAGCTATGGTCCCCAAACCAGACGGATCCACCAGGTTCTGTATGGACTTCAGGGCTCTCAACTCCATCTCCAAATTTGACTCCTATCCGATACCTAGAATAGATGAGTTAATCGAAAAAATGGGAGAGGTAAGATACATAACCACCTTTGACCTTACGATAGGTTACTGACAGGTCCCTCTGAAAGAAGCCGATAGGGAGAAAAATGCTTTTGTAAAACCAGATGGACTGTATGAATTTACAGTACTCCCCTTCGGTCTTCACTGTGCACCTGCCACTTTCCAGCGTTTGATGAACATGGTGCTCCGGGAACACCAGGCCTACTCATCGGCCTACTTGGATGATATCGTGGTGTTTAGCCCCACGTGGGAGGACCACTTAGCCCACCTACGCCTGATACTTCACTCCTTGGCACAAGCGGGTCTCCATATCAATTCAAGAAAGTCTCGGGTAGGTTTTCAGTCAGTAAAATATCTGGGGTATGTGTTGGGTCATGGGGTAATAGCCCCCCAAAAGGAAAAAGTGAAGGCCATTATAGAAACCCCGTTCCCATCAACTAAAAGAGAGCTGAGGGCTTTTTTGGGGTTACTCGGCTATTACAGACGGTTCATCCCTCAGTACTCAGAGGTGGCAGCACCCCTCATGGATGTTCGGCGTAAAAATGTAAGGGCACAGACACTACTGACCCCCTCAGAAGGGATGCTGAGAGCTTTCACACAGTTAAAACGGGCCATCACCACTAGCCCGGTGTTGGCCTTTCCTGATTTTAGTAAACCCTTCATTCTGCACACGGATGCCTCAGACAATGGCCTGGGTGCAGTACTGTCACAGCTCTCCCCAGAAGGCATCGACCATCCTATCCTCTTTATCAGCAGAAGGCTATTCCCCCGTGAAGAAAAATACCCAACCATCGAAAAGGAATGTCTTGCGGTGAAATGGGCAATAGAAAAACTGAGGTACTATCTAGAGGGCAATCCCTTCACCTTATATACCGATCACGCCCCCCTTCAATGGATGAGTAGGAACAAGGGACACAACCCCCGCATCCTGCGATGGTTCCTGTCTCTACAGCCCTTTTCATTCGAAGTGAAACATCGCAGTGGCGCGGACAATGGGAGCGCTGACTTTCTATCCAGAGTGTTCCCTCTCCCCGATCGGGAGAATCCTAGGGGAGGGGTGTGCCACGATTCCAACGTGCCTCGGGAGGGGCAGGAGCATGATAGTGACTGGTGGACTGTGCCCCCTGAAACCAGTCCTTTCCTCTCTTTCCAGCCGGATGACTGGGATACAGGAGTTAACACACGATACGACGAAGATACTGTGTATTGTGGACCAGGTCCCTTTAACTGGGAAGGGAGCACAGAAGTCGCCGCCCCCAGAACTGACGTCCTCTCCAGCCGGCCAATGAGAGCGGAGGGGAACCGTGACGAAGAGGAGCCCGGACGTGGAAGGGCGAGAAGCGGAGAACGCGAGGCGTTTCTGGAGTGCCGAGCTGACCGACAAAAGGAGGAACAAGTGGTGTTGCTCTCCACGTCGAGGAGAGAACCGGATCCAAGTGAGCCAGGAGGCCAACGACAAGGCGCAGCGCCCCGCCACGCTCCTGGAGGAGAGTGGCTCAAACAGGTACGGGAGCGCATTACGGGGTGGATGGGGACAAGGGCGAACGCTAACAAATAAGGCACCTCCCGTTTTCCCCTCACGTTACCCGGTCCCCAGCACTGTTCCTCACTGCAGTGGGTTCGTGTTTTCAGCATCGGTGCTCCCTCACTCCCTCCCTCTTTCGCTCCAATACATTGCAATACCCCTCACCATTCCTTCTCTTTCATGCCTGAGAGCCCAGGGAACCCAGAGGCACGGGAAGACGCAAGAGAAAGGATACGAGGGACGACGTCTGTGGAGCATAACAGGACCGAAACAAGCGCCTGTGGCGTATAACAGGACTGAAACAAACACCTGTGGAGAACAACAGGACTGGAAGAAGAGAGTGTTGTTTTGTTTTCTTTTCCTTTTGAACTCTGGCATCCCGCAAGAAAAGAGTATACTCAATAAAACCGAGTCTTTCCAGCCCCCGTGTGCAGCCTGATCCTTGCCTACCCTCACAGCCTTGTTTCACAAAGACTAGACCAGATCCACGTTTTTCGCACTCACATTCAGTCACCACATATTTGGTGGGTAAATTGTGCCAACAATGGTTGGAACACTCCACGTTATCGTCAGTTAAACAACACTTGTCACTCTTGTCGAGTGACATCAATTTGGCTGATTTTCTTCTAGGTCCTAGGACCCCTAGAACAAAAATATTTATCTATGCAGCTTACAATGAAATATGGAAACTTTCGCAGATTGAGGCAGCGCTTCGTCTGCGCCAAATTGACAAAGCAAATTTAGAAAAAGTCCTTGCAGTGGTCGACACTGGGGCACCGAGAGATCCCCCTGGGGATGATTTGTTGCGCTTAACAAATAATAATAATAATACACTGTCTTCAAGAATTTATACCTTGGATAATATTGTTTCATCAGTTATTGATATTGTTCAGAATGATGCATCTGTGTTATATCATGGTCAAAATCAACTACGATCAGTGATGCAGTTTGCATGGACGTTACAGACTCTTAAAATGGGAAAAGTACCTTGGGATTATTTGAATGCTTCAGCTTTGTTTTTGCCATTTAATCTAACTGATAAACAAAGATTTATGTCCATGAAAGACGCTACATACACACTTTTACACATTGAACAATTAGAACACTTTCCTTTCTCTGTGGCGGAGGCAGATTCAGCTGTATTTATTTTTTAGAGTTTTCTATAGCGCGAACAAGACCCAGAGTAGGGTATCAGAGCGCTTTACAATACGAAGCAGAATAAGTATAAAACATTTTGCAAAAACAGAGCAGAGAAAGTATAAAAACATTTAACAAGGTTCGGCAGATAGCAGAAACGATAATAGAGATGAATTGTTCGGTGCAGTAGGAGCAAGTTCGAGTACGAGTAAGTCATAGAGGCGAGGGTGTAATTAAGGAAGATGTAGAAACAAGTTTGCAGTAGGAGATTGGTTCAATGCCTTGCAAGTCAGTCAGATAGCCAGTGTGATAGTAGGGCCCCATACGGAAGGCATGTGAAGGATTAAGGGAGGAATTTGCTCATCAGGAATGATTTTGCTTCCCTTTTGAATAGTGGAGTAGAAGAGATTTTTCTGATGTACGGAGGTAGCGAGTTCCATATTCCTGGTGCAGCTCCAGAGAATGCTCTGTCAGAAGTTTTTTTCTTGCTGAAGCGTGAGGGTTTCAGGAGTAGATTGTCGGAGCTCCTAGAGTGTCTGTTTCCTCCAGATAAAGTAAGTTTCTGGGATAGGTACTGGGGGGTATTGTGGTGTAGAGCTTTATGAGTGATGCAGGCCATCTTTAGGTGGATTCTAGCTTCGTAGGGTAGCCAGTTGAGCGCCTTCAGGTGTGGCGATATGTGGTCAAATTTCCTAGATCCTGTTAGGAGTCTTGCTTCTGCGTTGAGACAGGCTTTTAAAGGGGCTGTTTAGATTTTGGGAAGCCCCGAGAGGGTAGTACATCCGTACTCCAACCTCAAGTTGACTAAAGCCTGAACTGCAGTTTTGAGGTCAGAGTTCTCGAAGAATGGTTTCATTTTTCTGAGATAGCTGAGGTGAAAGCGGGCATTTTTAGCTAACAGGTTGATGTGTGTTTGCATGTTAAGGTTCTTATCTAGAGTAATTCCAAGCAATTTGGTGGAGTCCACCAGAATCGGCGTGCAATTTAGAGCAGTGATCATCTTGGTCCATTCCTTTATCTCCAGAGAGTTTTTAGGGGGGGAGATTAAAAGAAATTCAGTTTTTTGCGAGTTTAGCTTGAGGAAGTTGGTCGTTAGCCAGTGGACGGTCTTTTAGAGAGCTTGATTCATCATCTTTATCTCTTCAATGGAAGTGATCTTGATGTAAAGTTGAGTGTCATCCGTGTACATGTGGTAGGAGATATTCGCCTGCTGTAGTAGTTCGGTTAGTGGTTCGACATAAAGGTTGAATAGCGCGGGGGATAGGGTTGAGCCTTGTGGTACTCCAAGTAGGTTGGGTGTAGAGGGAGAAAGATTTTTATTCACCATGAATGATTGCGTTCTGTTTTCCAGAAAGGATTTGAACCATTGAAGTACTCTGCCAGATAAACCCATGGTTAATTCATGAGGTTATCTCTCTCCCTTTCTCGCTGTTTCAATTTAAATCTTGCATGAAGCATTTCCCGATTGGCCGCTTTGAACCACTGGGTAGTGCGTTTCTCCATGAGTTATGGTCCCTACCTTTCACTTACAGATGTCATCGGGAGGATAAGGAAGTTTTCCTAACAGGGGAGGACTGCGATTCCACAGTGGGACATTCCCTAGTTTGTAAACACGTTAAGTTGCACGGCGCTTGTAATGTTTCCGCACCTAATCTTGCATGTTTTTTGAAAGGGAGTCCCGTCCCAGCAATAATTCCCGCTTTTACATTGCTTACTAATGGCAGTTATCTTATTTTGAATAACCACGACTGCTGTGGTTTACGGGCAGGAATCCTGTATATAGTAACAGTTTCACAACGTGTTACTTGTTGTAGCAATGTGCCTTTTCCGCCCTGCATGAGAAAGTAGATAGTTCAATTTGGCCTTCCATTCCAACTTTGAAAACAGATTTCAACAAATTAAGCAGACTCAAAGCGCTATTGGTTCAACAAGAAGTGGCTCTCACTTCAGCTCGAGAGACCTTCGAATTGCAGGTGGCTAGAACTTCTAGCGAGATTCAGTCTCTTCTGAACACGAGTCTCCCACTGCATTTTGGGGAGCTGATACATATTAATGCGTCTGACACCAAAGGCCTTGCTCATTTTTTTAAACTGGTGGGATCCGGCCTTGTGACTTCGTTTCAGACGATATTTGGAGTAATACCCGCCTTTATTCATTCTATTTTTTCCAGCGTCTTCGGAGGATTCCCATTAATACTGGCCCTAGCTGGTGGAATCCTGCTGCTTCTGTTCCTGCTACGCAATGGCTGCTCATCTTGTGGTAATGCTCAGGCCAGGCCAATTGCAACTGTACCATGAACGTATGCAGCAACTTTTTGGATGCTTGCCATTAGCGACGCTTAGCGTGAGTTATGGACTGACTTTTCGCTTTGCCTACTTCACTTGCGTGCAATCTGTGTTCTACTGTCAGAGGTGCCCCTTCTAATGGGCTTTGGATTTATGCCTCTCCAATACGTCACATTCTGACACAGATTATGGCCAGTTGATGGGTCCCTTAGAGGCCCATGAGCAGGCCTATTCTAGGGATGGACGTATAGCGCGTGCGGCTGCACTCGGAGTTTTGGCTGAATGGGATATCTGTGCTGCTGCGCAGAACCTATTGCGATGGAGCTTAATCGAATATCACGCAAGTTGCCCGGATATGCTCTCGGAAGCATCTGATTATGAGGAACACCTCTGTTCCTTTGGCCTACTTTATTGGATGGCATCCCTTTTTTCTACTAACAATAGGGATGATCTTTTGGAACGAATTGCGCTGTTAGGTTCACATACCTTGATGGATACACCACCTCCATGTTAGTCACGCTTTTCGTGCAACGACGAATTTTTATCAACACAAAAATTATTATTATTTTATTTTTTTGAAACTTTTTCCAATATGGTTTTTTCATGCGTATTTGAACTCTGCTTACCCTTGAAATCTATTTTGGTCTTTTGTCTATATACTACGACCTTACCAAGGGGAGGGTGTTATATGGCCATTAGGGTCATTGTCGACATTGCTAAGTTAGCATGAGCTCTGCTGCCATGATGCTGCTTTTGCACACGTTACTACATGTCTTTGTTTTGCAAGACTCTGTTTGTGCCTTTCACATGAGAGCTGTCTGCTTTCCGCGTTCTCTGCCTGTTCCTGGAGTTTAGTCTGAACACGATGTGCAAGGTCGATAAACAATCGACCTTGTTATTCTGGTCAGTCCCTACCATCTAGACCAAATATGATAACACAGCTGCGCTACTGGAGACTCGTGCTTTGATATTACGGGGATGCATGTTGTTCTGACACACACTTGGAGAGGGTCCTTTCCAGGGAGAAGAGCTATGCTGTTCCTATGATGTAAAGCTTCCATCTAGGCACTAAGGTATGGGGTCTGCTGACAAAGCCCAGAGATCTTCCTTTATATAATAAACATCACTTTACCAAGAGGAGGGTGGTTAGGCCTTATAGTCCTTTTTCCACTGTCTGTATATGATGACATCCCCCCTTATATTCTATGGAATTGTAACAATGCTAATTGTTCTAGGTTTATGCATTTCGCTGCTGGTAGTGGCTCATATACTGCATTATAGATAGGGCTCCCGGTTTTCCGTTTAAACGGATTTTTACATATAAATACAGACGGAAAACAATTTTTCCTTTGTCTGTATTTATATGTAAAAACGGCAAAATACTGCCATGCTCGAATCCAGAGTTATCTCGCCACGCCCCCTTCCTGCTGCTGGAAACTCCTTCCCGGGCACACACACAGCCGCACCGGAGTACTTCACAGGTCTTTTGAAGACCATTTACTTGTTAGCGAGGCTTTATTGTTCTTTCACCCCATGCCGTAGCCTCCCCCAACGCCCCTGACTCCTCTTGTCCCAGGCCCCATACAGTGCACGTTTTAAGCACTTCAATTCACAGTGCTGCAGCAGGAAAAAAACAAGCATTGGCATTGCGGGAAGGGGTGCAGGAGCAAAGTAAAACAACAGGAAATTAGGAAACAAACAGTGCGCTTAGGTACACCTGTCAAACTGCACAGCGCTTAGAAGCAAACCAGGACGGATATCTAACAGCAGTTCGCACAGCTCATTTTTGAAGCCTACCAGCAGCCACTCCAGTATTCTAATATGACACTTCGCGCCCTCAAGGTTTCGGTTACTTAAAGGGGTATTAAGGCTCTGTCTAGTCTGCTGCCCTCACCGGTGATAACCTCCCTTGACTCATCAAAGAAGGAAGTCGGGCATTACACAGCCCGCCCGCGCCAGCTCCTGTGTGTGCAGAAGATGTTTGCATTTGCATTGATTTTCCTGTCATCTGTTCAGGAACACACGCTTTGAGCTCCACAATTGGAAACGTCTCATTTAATCCCTGCGAACAATATTTTAAGCTGTTGCGGAAAAAAACAATATTTTTCTGCGTTCTTGTGAATGATTCTGAAATAAAACCTGATACTGTGCTCTGGGGTGAGTAGCAAATTCCTGGACCAAAATATACCAGTTTTGTGTAAATGTTAATCTGTTTACCGCCTGATAAGAATCTGCTAAAACAGAAAGCTGAAACTATAAACAATATGCAGGCCAAACTGAGTCAGAAAAAATAGTATAAGACACTTTTGCAGAGAAATTTGCACTAAATGACCGCTGCAAAACCGACGTTTGCAACAACTGAAGGAACAATTAATGTTGTTTGTGCACTGGTCATTTTGGTGTAAACGTTAATGCAAAATTGTCAGACACCAATAGCAATCTGTCACCAAGTGGGCTATATCCACCCACATCATACCTGCTAAAGAGCCTCAGAGAAAAATGCAAAAATCATGGGTGAAATAATTGAAAATGCCAAATGGCTCCCATGACAAGTTCCATATTTTTCTATGGTTCTGAAGAAGCTCTGCAGACCGAGGAGGCAGTATCTCTTAGGTGACTCATGAGGTACGCAGAGGATTCTGGGAAATGTGGCTGACAGTCACTCAATCATACGGGAGGCAGATTTCTAGCTGGCTTTAGATGGAAATACAGAAGCGCTGGCACATGTTTGCTCCTGACAAGTGCTTGTACTCTATCCTAAAGTGTTTTTATAGCAGAACTGAGAAGTACAGGTACTCTCCTTTTCAAATTACTCAGTACCGGACCATTTAAAGCACTGCTAAAGCCACAACAAATCGCTAGTTTAAGTGAGGGCATGTGTGCATTGTCAATTTAAATAAATGTGGAAAAATACTAGCTGTAGCTTCGTCTTTTGCTTGTGGCAAAAATAAATGTGTGCCCTGCTGCTGCCCCTGATTGTGCTCGTTTTTTTCCTTTCTGTGCCCCCTTGCTGCCCCTGATTGTGATCGTTTTTTCCTTTCTGTGCCCCCTTGCTGCCCCTGATTGTGATCGTTTTTTCCTTTCTGTGCCCCCTTGCTGCCCCTGATTGTGCTCGTTTTTTCCTTTCTGTGCCCCCTTGCTGCCCCTGATTGTGATCGTTTTTTCCTTTCTGTGCCCCCTTGCTGCCCCTGATTGTGCTCGTTTTTTCCTTTCTGTGCCCCCTTGCTGCCCCTGATTGTGATCGTTTTTTCCTTTCTGTGCCCCCTTGCTGCCCCTGATTGTGATCGTTTTTTCCTTTCTGTGCCCCCTTGCTGCCCCTGATTGTGATCGTTTTTTCCTTTCTGTGCCTGTTTCCCGCCGCTGCGCCCTGCGGCCCCGCCCCTCACTGCCCATTCGCTGCCCCATTCCCTGCTCCTCCCTCCCACCTCCCCATTTATGGCGGCCGCTGCGTGGTGAAGAGAGCGACCCCTGACCTTGACTGGTAGGTCGCTCCCCCACCACACAGCTCCGTCTGTGTGCCCTGCTGCTGCCCCTGATTGTGCTCGTTTTTTTCCTTTCTGTGCCCCCTTGCTGCCCCTGATTGTGATCGTTTTTTCCTTTCTGTGCCCCCTTGCTGCCCCTGATTGTGATCGTTTTTTCCTTTCTGTGCCCCCTTGCTGCCCCTGATTGTGATCGTTTTTCCTTTCTGTGCCCCCTTGCTGCCCCTGATTGTGCTCGTTTTTTCCTTTCTGTGCCCCCTTGCTGCCCCTGATTGTGATCGTTTTTTCCTTTCTGTGCCCCCTTGCTACCCCTGATTGTGCTCGTTTTTTCCTTTCTGTGCCCCCTTGCTGCCTCTGATTGTGCTCGTTTTTTCCTTTCTGTGCCCCCTTGCTGCCCCTGATTGTGCTCGTGTTTTCCTTTCTGTGCCCCCTTGCTGCCCCTGATTGTGATCGTTTTTTCCTTTCTGTGCCCCCTTGCTGCCCCTGATTGTGCTCGTTTTTTCCTTTCTGTGCCCCCTTGCTGCCCCTGATTGTGATCGTTTTTTCCTTTCTGTGCCCCCTTGCTGCCCCTGATTGTGATCGTTTTTCCTTTCTGTGCCTGTTTCCCGCCGCTGCGCCCTGCGGCCCCGCCCCTCACTGCCCATTCGCTGCCCCATTCCCTGCTCCTCCCTCCCACCTCCCCATTTATGGCGGCCGCTGCGCGGCCGCGCCACTGGCGCGCCGAAGGCGCGCCTAAGGCAAGCCCGTCTGCGCCCGTCCGCGCCGTGGCCGCGCCCAGCGCCAGACCCCTGGTCCGGGCATCCCCCGCGCCCGCCACATCAACAGACGCCGATACGACGCCAGCACCCTCCACGCACTCAACCCCGGAAAAGATCACGCCTGCTACCAGGCCACCCCGAAGCGCACCCAAGGGCCCTTCACCTGCCGGAACTGCAGCTTCGCCAGCACCCGCCCCGCCAAACCACCGCCCAGGAAAGAACCCAACTACCTCAGATGCATCCTCCTCAACACCCGCTCCGCCCGCAAACACGCCATCGAACTCTGGGACCTTCTCGACTCAACCTCCCCAGACGTCGCATTCCTGACGGAGACCTGGCTGAATCCCGCTTCAGCCCCCGACATCGCCATTGCCATCCCGGACGGATACAAGATCACCCGCAGGGACCGCACCAACGGAGTCGGAGGAGGCATCGCCATCGTCCACAGGAACACCCTCAGAGTCTCAACCAACACCGACGACACCCTCAGCACCGCCGAACACATGCACTTCCAGATCCACACCGATCCCAACACCACCCTCAGAGGAACCCTCATCTACAGACCCCCGGACCCCGACCACAGTTCAGCGATTCCATCGCTGACTTCGTCAGCACACACGCCATCGCCTCCACGGACTACATCCTCCTCGGGGACCTGAATTTACACCTCGAGAACAACAAGGACACCAACTCCACCACCCTGATCGACAACCTCGCCACCCTCGGACTCAGACAGCTCGTGACTACACCCACCCACGCCGCCGGCCACACGCTAGACTCCATCTTTTCCGCAAGCCCACACGTCTCCTTCAACCACACCTCCGAACCCCACTGGACTGACCACCACTGCATCCACTTCACCTACAGGAAGCCCACCACGCACCACCGCACCGAACAAATGCCTCGCCGCTGCTGGAGCAGAGTCACGGAAGACCAGCTAACCACAACCCTCGCCCTGAGCCCACCCACCGAACCCTCCGACCCCGACACCGCCGCCCGCAACCTCAGACAGTGGATCGACGACTGCGCCAACACCTCGCCCCGCTCAAGAATCCGCCCAACAGCCACACCAGCAAGAAAGCCACCTGGTTCACCGAAGACCTCCAGGCCTCCAAACGAACATGCCGAAAACTGGAGAAGATCTGGCTCACGAACGGACAGCGGACAGCTACGCCGCCCACAAGAGCGCCACCCGCAATCACCATCACCTCATCAGATCCGCCAAAAGGGCCTCACTCAAAGACCGCCTAGACAACAACGCACACAACAGCAAAGAGCTCTTCAACATCGTGAAGGAACTCTCCAACCCCAGCTCCAACACCAACGACATCCAGCCGTCGCAAGACCTGTGCGACTCACTGGCCACCTCCTTCCACCGCAAAATAGCCGACATCCACGACAGCTTCAACACCACGACCGCCCCGGCAACCACCGAGACCACTGCCCCCACAACCACCAACCGCCTGCTCTCCTGGACCAACATCAACGACGAGGACACCAGCGAGATCATGAACACCATCCACTCCGGTTCACCGCTAGACCCGTGCCCTCACCACATCTTCAACAAAGCCAGTACAGCCATCGCGCCCCATCTCCGGAAAATAATCAACATCTCCTTCGAGACAGCAACCTTCCCGGAAAGCTGGAAGCACGCCGAGATCACCGCCTTACTCAAGAAACCCAAGGCAGACCCCAAGGACCTCAAGAACTTCCGACCCATCTCTCTGCTCCCGTTCCCCGCGAAGGTCACCGAGAAAATCGTCAACAAACAACTGACCCGCTACCTCGAGGAGAACAACATCCTGGACCCTTCCCAGTCCGGCTTCCGCAGCAACCACAGCACCGAAACCGCCCTCATCGCCGCCACCGATGACATCAGGACCCTGCTAGACAACGGAGAAACAGCAGCCCTCATCCTCCTGGACCTATCAGCCGCCTTCGACACGGTCTGCCACCACACACTACGAACACGCCTTCACGACGCCGGGATCCAAGAGAAGGCCCTGGACTGGACCACATCCTTCCTTTCCGGCAGAACACAAAGCGTCCGCCTCGCCCCCTTCCGATCCAAGGCCACCAAGATCATCTGCGGCGTACCCCAAGGCTCCTCCTCAGCCCAACGCTGTTCAACATCTACATGGCACCCCTCGCCCACGTCGCCCGACAGCACAACCTCAACATCATCTCCTACGCCGACGACACCCAGCTGATCCTCTCCTCACCAAAGACCCTCACACCGCCAAAGCCCACCTCCACGAAGGAATGAAGGCCGTCGCCGAATGGATGAGGACCAGCCGCCTGAAGCTGAACTCGGACAAGACGGAGGTCCTCATCCTTGGTTCCAACCCTTCAGCCTGGGACGACTCCTGGTGGCCAACATCACTGGGAACAGCCCCGCCACCCACCGACCACGTACGCAACCTAGGGGTCATCCTCGACCCCACCCTCTCCATGACTAAGCAGGTCAACGCCGTTTCCTCATCCTGCTTCAACATCCTCCGAATGCTCCGCAGGATCTTCAAGTGGATCCCCACCGAAACAAGAAAAACAGTCACCCAGGCCCTCGTCACCAGCAGGCTGGACTACGGAAACGCCCTCTACGCAGGAACGACGGCTAAGCTCCTGAGACGGCTGCAACGCATCCAGAACGCCTCTGCACGTCTTATCCTCGACATCCCCCGACGCAGCCACATCACACCCCACCTGAGAGACCTGCACTGGCTCCCTGTCAACAAGAGGATAACCTTCAAGCTCCTCACCCACGCACACAAAGCACTCCACAACTCCGGACCAGCCTACCTCAACAGACGACTCAGCTTCTACACCCCCACCCGCCAGCTCCGCTCGACCAGCCTCGCCCTCGCCACAGTCCCCCGCATCCGGAAAACGACCGCCGGCGGCAGATCCTTCTCCCACCTCGCCGCCAAGACCTGGAACACCCTCCCCACCAACCTCCGACAGACCCAAGACCTACTGGCCTTCAGAAGACTCCTCAAGACCTGGCTCTTCGATCAGTAGCAGCACCACCCCCCTCTTCCCCCAGCGCCTTGAGACCCTCGCGGGTATGTAGTGCGCTTTATAAGTGACATGATTGATTGATTGATTGATAAATACAGAAAAAATGCCCCAAAAATAAATATGGATAAATACAGACGGAAATGGCAAAAAAATAAATACCATAAAACCGGGAGCCCTAATTATAGAGCACGATAGTTAAAATAAACATTTTAAACTCCAACAGTGACTCTGACCATCCTTATTGTGGACAAGTACGAGTGAGTGAGCGAAAGGGTATGTCTTGCTACCGCGATTCCTGAGAGAGTCGGGAGTGTTGTGTTCTGGGTTGTCTAATCATTTGTAGCTTTGTGTTTTTGTCGAAGAACGAATGAGACACTATAGCTAGTCGGTTTTGGGAATTTGGGTACTAAGGTGGTAGGTTGGTACACCCCTGTACACCGAGGTCCTGTTTTCCTGCGCATAGTTCTGTGTAGGTGCAGAATCCCCGCAACAGAGTCAGTGATCGAAGTTAAATGGTTTATTGCAAATTAATAATCAAACCAATATATACAATATCGAAGGAATATTAAAAAGGTACAGTATTACAGTTGATAAACTGAAATCTAGCAGTAGGTTCAGTCTCAGAAGAATAAGGTATGAAATAATCACAGCCATGACAATACAGAATACAAGAAATAGATGTTCCATAAAGAAACTCTGATCTTCCCTCCTAAACACGACTAAGCTCTAGAGGGGCGCCTTTACCACCAGGTTTTTACCATACTGCGCCTTTACCACACATTTTTTACCATGCATGTTTTTACCATGTATATGAATTTACAACACAATTTTTTACCACGCATTTAAGGTAAGTTGGGAGGCGTGGGGGATCTCCCCCCACAAATACATTGTTATTATATATATAAACAATGCATGGTAATGGCATGCAGGGTTAAAGCATATGCGTTCTAAAAAATGAGATGTAAAGGCACGCAAAGTATTTCCCTGCATTGTCCTGTCTTACAACCCTCTAGAGTCATCTAATCAAGGTTCTAAGTTTAGAATAAGTATGGTTTCTAGAGTGGGGTTTTAAGGAAATTCGGAAAAGCGAGAAGGTGTCAGCATAGTGAAGATTCCAGTAGAAGTCTTTCAGAATGGGAATACGTGTTTAGCATAAAGCTTTATACTTGCGGAAATAAAGGAAACATAGAGGTCTGTACCCCTCAAAGTCCAGAGAAATATGCCTTAACTTCTAACTTTTTGAACATTAATTAAAACATACAACGACTTCAGCAATAGTCGTATCTCTTTCCACCCCTCCAGGATCCAGTCAGCTCAAACCCCACATTGTACAATTGCATCATTACCAGGCTTTCCCATCTCAATGAACTTCAACAATTACTACAACCTTGAACACCCCTTTGCTCCTGATACACGATGAATAGGAGGTTTCATCTGCTCATTAGGTCTCCACGTTCTTGCCAAGATTTCTCTTCTCGGGCCTTACTATCAAGAAACTAATAGAGGCAACAATACTCCTTTTCTCTAGCTAATGAAACCTTGAGAACTCACCTACAAAGGAAAAGAACAACTGGCAGCGCAAAATACATTTCAAATTAAGGCCTCTAGTCAGGCTAACTTTAACTAAGCATTCAGGGCCTCATTTACTGCATTTTGGCGTAGGGCAGAGCATCAAGTCACCTTGCTGTGCTGCCCTACACCAAAGTGAAAGGGCAAGAATGCACAATATGCAATACAGTGCATTCGTGTCTTTTCTACATGCGCTGGCACCTAGCCCCAACGTAGGCACGCTTGAACATGGTGCAAGGGTTTATCCATTGCAGGCAGGATTGTTTTTGCACAGAAAGGGGCATCTTCCTGCACAAAAACAATCCTTCGAGGTGTTTTCCTCTTTCTATATGTGCTGCAGAGGCTCTCATAAATAAGCCCCTCAATGTGAATTTCAGTTTCATGGATATACATGCACACATGTATCCTCTAATAAACTGCAAAACGTGAACAAAGAAATACATGTTCCTAAGCAAATGTAACTTGAAGTGTATATGTAAAACATGAGTAAAAAATACACCATTCATCTTGTGTTGAACATTAGTGCACATGTTTATAAATCTCTAAAGTTCTACAGTGAATACATTTAAATAAAGCATTTAAATGTGCTGCACACGTTAATATTTTTAAGGCACACAGCGAATATAATGTTAGGTGCACATATATAATTGCACTTCTGTGATGTATAAAGGTGGAGCCTAAATTACACTGCTCCAGGGGGATTGGTGGTAATGTGGGTGTAGGCAAAGCAAAGGATATACATCTAGTGTCTGAATTGAACAATGTGAAACCAGAAAACCTGGGATTAATCCTGGCTTCCTCACTTTACCAAATTTTGTGATCTTAGGAAATTGTTTGATTTCACTTTCCCTCCTTTTTCTTCATTATCACATATAAGAGGACCACGAAATACATGATTTCAGGGAGTGCACTATACAGAACTTTCTCATGTGTTTGATTTAATAAACTATAATGTTGTTCATGTATAATAGAAACCCAGGCCACCCAAAGAGTGTATACAACAGCTGACTTGCCTCTTTAGTTCACTATTGGCTTTGTTGTCAGGGTAAAGTGAAGAATTAATGTTTCTAAATTCCTGTTTGAAAACTATCACTTTTAATTAATACTTCTCAGTGTGCTGATATAATCAGTTATATTAAGGTGAAAAGGTTCTGCATGTTAATTAAATAGACTTTTTGAATTTTGAAGAGACTGTCATATTTTTACACTTTAACTGCAAGATGTCTTTAAAAATGAACGTGTTTCTAAAGTTAAGCGCAGTTATTGTCTCTCTTTACTCGGGAGAATGAGGGGAACGCTGTGGGGTAGGACATTTGTGACGGCACGGTGATTCCACACAAAAATATGTGGAAAATGTGTTTTTTCAGCTAAATTTGAGGTTTGCAGTGGATTCTGGGTAGGAAAACGTTGGGGGATCCACGCAAGCCATACCTCGCTGGACTCCCCCGGGTGTCTAGTTTTTAGAAATGTGTGAGTTTGGTAGATTTCCCAAGATGGCCGCCGAGCCCGGGGCCAATAACCCAGGTGACCCCCCTTGCAAAACCAGGTTGTTTTGTGATAGGTAATTTTGATGTCTCCTCAATACGTTTTGGGCCCTTGCCTGTCGCGGGTACTTGACCCACCCACAAGAGTAAGGTACCATTTTTATCGGGAGACCTGGGGGAACGCTGGGTGGTAGGAAATTTGTGTCAGCCCGGTGATCCTACAACTTTCCCACACAGAAATTTGAGAAAAATTTGATTTTGTCATCAAAATTTGAGGTCTGCAGGGGATTCTGGGTAGGGAAACGTAGGGGGATCCACGCAAGCCATACCTCCCTGGACTCCCCCGGGTCTCTAGTTTTCAGAAATGTGTAGGTTTGGTAAGTTTCCCTAGATGGCCGCCAAGCCCGGGACCAAAAACTCATGTGACCCCCCTTGCAAAAGCAGATCGTTTTGTGATAGGTAATTTTGATGTCTCCACAATATGTTTTTGGCCCTTGCCTGTCGCGGGTACTTGACCCACCCACAAGAGTGAGGTACCATTTCTATCAGGAGTCCTGGGGGAATGCTGGGTGGTAGGAAATTTGTGTCAGCCCGGTGATCCTACAACTTTCCCACACAGATATTTGAGAAAAATTTGATTTTTTCAGCTAAATGTGAGGTTTGCAGGGGATTCTGGGTAGGGAAACATTGGGGATCCACGCAAGCCATACCTCCCTGGACTCCCCCAGGTCTCTAGTTTTCAGAAATGTGTGGGTTTGGTATGTTTCCCTAGATGGCCCCCAAGCCCGGGACCAAAAACATTTGTGACCCCCCTTGCAAAACCAGGTCATTTTCAGATACATAGGGGGCATCTGCGTTTTTGGTCCCGGGCTTGGCGGCCATCTAGGGCAACCTACCAAACCCACACATTTCTGAAAACTAGAGACCTGGGGAAGTCCAGCGAGGTATGGCTTGCGTGGATCCCCCAACGTTTCCCTACCAAGAATCCCCTGCAAACCTCAAATTGTGATGGAAAAATCACATTTTTCTCAAATTTCTGTGTGGGAAAGTTGTAAGATCACCGGGCTGACACAAATTTCCTACCACCCAGCGTTCCCCCAAGTCTCCCGATAAAAATGGTACCTCACTCTTGTGGGTGGGTCAAGTACCCGCGACAGGCAAGGGCCCAAAACGTATTGAGGAGACATCAAAATTACCTATCACAAAACAACCTGGTTTTGCAAGGGGGGTCACCTGGGTGTCTAGTTTTAAAAAATGTATAGGTTTGCTAGGTTTCCCTAGGTGCCGGCAGAGCTAGGGTTCAAAATCTACAGCTAGGCACTTTGCAAAAAAAGGGTCAGTTTTCACTGTAAAACTGAAGTGTGTCCACGATGCGTTTTGAGCCATTTCCTGTCGCGGGCACTAGGCCCGCCCACACAAGTGAGGTACCATTTTTATCGGGAGACTTAGGGTAACACAAGATTGTAAAGCAACTGTTATTACCTATTGACATTCGATACATTTCTGCCTTTCAATGAAAGACAATGTGTAAAAAAGAAGTCACTATAATTCTCATGCTAGTATGGGTACTCACAATTTCGGAAATGTGCAAATAGCTACTGTTTCTAAACTCTATATTTTGTTCCAATTTCAGAAATACATAGGTGTCTTTCATCCCGATTTTTCACTATATATTTTCCCAAATGAATTGCTATATACCCGGTACATAATAAAAAACCATTGCAAGACGCTGCTCAGTTATTGGCTCTGGGTTCGTCGGGTTCTTGGTGAACCTACAAGTACTATATATCCCCACAACCAGAAAGGTCCAGTGGATGTAACGGTATATTGCTTTCAAACATCTCTCATAATTAGAAGAAGTTATAGGTGAAAACGTTGGCACAAACGGCTGATTTTTTCAACTCATTTTCCATTTTTCCTATTTTCAACTGTTAGTTTCTATAAAGAAACCTTGAAGGATCAATACAAATGACCCCTTGCTGAATTCAGAATTTTGTCTACTTTTCTAAAATGTAGAGCTTTCCAGGATCCATTATTGCTTTCATACCCATTTCTACCATTAACTGGAAGAAGGTTGAAAGCACAAAAAATAGCAAAACAGGCTATGTCCCAGTAAAATGCCAAAACTGTGTAAAAAATGTTGGTTTTCTGACAAACGTCTGTCAGTCCCTGAAAGCTGAGAAAATTGTGATTTCAGCCCCACAAACCCTTTATTGATACCATTTGCAGGGGAAAAAACCAGACACTTTCATTTGCAGCACTTTTTTCCCCATTTTTCCCAAAAAACAAAAACTTTAGCTGTATTTTGGCTTATTTCTGGGTCCCCTCCAAGGGAATCCACAAACCCTGGGTACCTTTAGAATCCACATGGTGTTGGAAGAAAAGGACGCAAATTTGGCGTGGATACCTTATGTGGTCAAAACGTTACAGGGGCCTAAGCGCGAACTACCCCAAATAGCCAAAAAAAAGGCTTAGCACAGGGGGGGAAAAGGCCTTGCAGCGAAGGGGTTAATGAATAAGGGCAACATCCGGTGTGTTCCTCAGTGTTATCAATGATGGGCAAATAAACGGAAGTACTGTAAGGAAATGAAGACGCTTGTACTGTTGTCCTGAAGGAGCGACCGGGTTGGAATTACACAGGATCATATTCAGTGCTAACAAAGTCAAAAAACAGTGAAGGTATCTCATGGTAACGTGGGGGCTATGCAGCCCCAATCTTTTTTCCTTCATAAATTCTGGAAAAAAACATATAGAAACATAAATAAATGAGAATATCCATCACTGTGGGCATTGCACACTGTGGACCACGATTCTTTTTTGGAAATACAATGAATCTTAATGTTCTTGTGCTATCGACTTGGGAACGTCCTCTGAGACGAGATGTCAATTCCAGTGGCCTGTGCTCATAAAAAATACCCAAATACCGAACCGTTTCCTGTCCTGCTGTCCTCGCCTGGGGATTGTTCAGCAGATGCTTAAACAAAGTGAAAACACTTTCAATGAGGGCAACGTCTGCTACCGTGTGTTTCTTTACTTATGATAAATTATTACGCTAGGAGGCAGCAAGTGCACCACCTAGCGGTCTCCAGGCACTGCGCACCTGGCCTGCATTCCAGAGGCTGGTGTAATTCTTTATGGACTATGATCGGCATCTGCGACCGTGGCGCCCTTGGCTGGTTTTGGAGGCGCACCAGGGTGCCGCAGCGCACAGTTTGGGAACCAAATATAACAGCAACATATGTAAAATCCGTGACCCAAGTGAAATAAGTGGTGGAAATTCAATTGTGAATCATCATGCACGTATATGCTACATGAACATTTTATTTCTTAAGGGAAAAATATTGCAAATAATGAATAAAAGAAGCTGACAATACAGTCCGCAGTGTGTACCAGTCCACTACTTCTAAAATCCCTGTGGGTTAATGTCTTTCAGAATAATCGGTCCCACATCATGTAGTCGCTATGACAGGAGAAAGAAATGTCCAAATTATGAGGCTGTAACTGATTTTTGGACACCCTAGAGCCTCTATCTGTTCCTTAACTCCTCTTACCCTATCGGGTAAATTGTCGATGCGTTTTGAGCCCTTATTGTTTGGGGGTCTCCTCAGGAATCGAAACCGGTGGGTGAGTGCTGGAGTCAATCATCTTCATTCGTTGTGGTGCCTGCATCAACTCATGAAAGGCGTGCTTACTCATTTACAGAAATACAGAAAGTATCAAACTCTGTTTAAGCAGTCCATTTGTGAAATGACCATGTATGCTATGATAATTATAGACCCTGTATATGTTAGCAAATTGCGATCAGTGACCAACTTTGTCTCACTGCCATTTCAGAATAGTTTGTTTTAGAAAAGTTTAACGTGTCCAAGACTTACTCAAGGAAAAGTAGTTAAAAATAGCTTTTCTGAAGAGGCAGTCTCAGGAACTGGTGTGGGAGTTCCTTGGTCTACACGGTCGGAGTTGCAGACAAACATGCAGAGCAATGTGTAGGACTGCGAGGCCAGCGCAGGGATGTAAGCTTTCTGGTTGCCACTGCTTCCCTTCGCTACCAACGTCCGTTGCAAACGCTAGCAGTGTCAACCACAGTTGTTGCATACCTGCTCTGACCTCGCAGTCTATCACGCATTGCGGGGGGTCGGAGGGGAAGAAGCAACACGGACAAGGGAAGTGAGAGGGGAAAAAGCAAAAAGGAAGAGAGGGTGGGAGGGTAAGAAACAACATGGACAAGGGCAACAGGGGAAGTAAAAAGACAAATAGTACTTCAATCAACGCGTGGCCAGCGGAAGGACACTAAGCAAAATAAAGCAATCAGTACTTGGTCCATGCTCTACACAAAAGCCGTCACACGGTGACCAATTAGGAGGCAGCAAATAAGGGGGACAGTGAGGCCAACAAATGGTAAGAAATGGGCGGGCTCCAAGCCCCTGCAGTTCACAATATCTCTTGCAAGTGAGAGCGCATGCGTGCTGTCTTAGTTAAGACCTAAAAACGCCTAAGTAAGCAAAATAAGATTCAACCGAGGAAGAAGTGTATTACAACAATCCCATTGCCACAGCTGTGATGCTAGAGAGTTACAGTGTAAAAATGCTCTACTGGGAAGGGGCCTCCAATGGTCACTTTGGGGTCACATCTGGTGGGCAGACTATCGCTCCTACAAAAGTATAATTGAAAAGTTCAATTACCAATAAATACTTTCAACTTTATGCCTCTTTGGCTTAAGCAAGTGAAACATCCATGTGCATTCCAGGTAGGACATTTTGGTTCATCGTTTTCACAGTGGCAGGACTGCTTTGGGAACCAATATCAGCCTCTGCAAATATCTTTAATGCTGCCCCACAGTGCACCATGCCAGCTAGCATAAATTGCAAACTCACCTCTCACTGGGGAGATTTGTGGTTGCATTCTCCCACCAAATATAATGTTAACAAAATTGGTCAATTGTTGCATTTTACAGCATACATTTTTTATGTTGGCTAAAAACAATCATACGATTTAAAACAGTTCTGCAAGGGAACTGATAAATTGTTCTTCTAATTCAGGCTCCTTCATGGTGCACAGGAGTAATAATTCAACAAAGCAGAAACTTAGGCACAGCACGCGACTAGGAGAAAATGGCGTGCAGTTAGAAAAATGTAAAATGAAATCCTTTGTGAAGTCAAATAGCAGTAGTGTTAATTTAAGTGTCCGGACATAATACTCTTCCATAATTTTAAATATGTCACGTAAGAGCATCAAAAGTTTCTGTTCTGCTGTTACTTTTGGGGTGCTACAAAATGCAAATTGCTAAGGGGTGCAACAAGTACTTTGCTGCTGTTGGTGAAGGAGGATTCATATTGTTTTGCAGTTCAAATCTTTGAAATTGTTTAGACTGGGGTCCCTGGATTCTAATAATAACTCAGTGAGGTCCCCGGATTCCAGTAATGATTAACTAGGGGTCCACTGAAGTTGTATGCAAGAACCACTGCTATAAGACATCTTTAGAAAGTTGAATCTTATTTTACGGATGAGTTGTCAATCTTGACTTGGGATTGAGCTCTGGGGGCTTTGTTCAATTCAGATTTCAATCTGGTTATTTGCTCTTTGAGCTTTATTGGCTGTGCTGTATTCATGGCCTGCATATTATTTCCTTTGTTGTCCCATTTCCTGCTGGCCCCCTCTGCCTCCTGGAAGAAGATAGCCAGGGCTTTCCATGGATCTTCAAAGGATGGGTGCCCTGCCGCATTCCTCGGGAACTCTTCTAGAACCTACTTCAATAAAAGGCTAAGCCCTTCACAGTCTTCCAAGCTCCATTTTATTCTTCTAATCGGTTCTAGAACCACCTGTTTGCTGATGGGGTTTAACCTGGGACGATGGGTTCCCAGGGCAGCCACTTTAGATTTCTGCACTGTGTGATCACTGGCCAACAATGGATACCCCGCAAATTTCAGATTTGATGGAAATGGGCTATTGATACCCATGTGTAGTCAATTCTGGCCATTCTGCTGTGCGAATAATGCGTGTAAACGTACGGTGAATCATACTTGAACCTGCCGTTCAGGCATCGTAGCCCTAAGCAGTGCTGAGTTCCTTGCCATGTTTGTCTGCTCTTTGGAATTGTATCTGTATCTCTGGGATGTTCCAGATTTGATTATCAAACTCCTGCCACATGTTACTTGCCCCCTCGCTCATTAGATTTGCATTAAAGTAATCCATTATTAGCCATATTGACTTTGGATGAGAATTTTTTAAGCCGCTCAGCGCAGGGAGTATAAGGGCTAATGTTTTTTCTCTTTTAACTTTTGACAGGTGAAGATAGATGCTCCCTATAAATTGCAGCTAAGTCTTGCTGTCACTGAGCTCGTTGGCTTGTGTTACAGTGATGATGATAAAGTCGCCCTTTCCATCTGCGACTGTTGTGTTTGCTACTGCTAGCTATTTTTTTACATATATTTAGACCCTCTCTGACGCATGGCCACCTACTTTATATCTAGTCGCCGAGGGTTCAAAGACCATGAATTCTGGCCAAGGGACTGAATCATAGTTGGTATCCACTGCCTGGAGATTTATCATTAAAAGTCATGTTCAACAAACGAGCCACAAAACCCTGCAATAGTTTCATGTTAAATAGTGAGATGTAATTACCTTATTGTTTGGATTTATTTGTATAGTTCTTTAGTCCCTGCGCCCATTTGCAGGCAGGAGTCTGTGATTGGCTAGGAGGGCCTAGCGATGTGTGCAAGACAGGCGGCTTCGGATTTTGAGAAAAGTTGCATTTTAAACAAGATATGAAGGATACACATTTAATACTCTGGAGCCAGATTAACTTTCTCTGATTCATAAATAATGCTGCTGCTGGTGGTGGGGCATGGGTTTCTGGGCTCGCACAGACAACAACTGAATTACAATGCAAGAAAAGAAAAGTTTGAAAAAAAACGCGCTGTCTCATGACCAGCACAGGCTTTTTTCAGGTGAGAAGTGTAAGCAAAGACTGGGGAAGGGGTTTGGGGTATATAAGCAAGCAACGAAGATAGGGAGGGCTCAGTGTTAGAAGAAGCAACACAGAGAAGGGGTGGGTGGGAGGGGATGAAGAAATAGTACTGCAATCACAGCATGAGCAGCGGATGGACACTAATCAAGAGGAATCTGTGCTTGGTTCATGCTCCACAGAAAGAAAAGGAAGTTACGCCTGGCACGCTCTCACATATTAGGAGACAACAAAGAGTGACAATGAAGCCAACGAATGGTAAGCAATAGGCGGGCTGCAAGTCCTTTATCATAAACAATACACCTCTCAGTGACAGCGCATGCGCTGTCAGCAGGTCAGACCTAAAAAGAAGATGATGCCTGTGAGAAACGTGGTGTGTAGAGATTATGTGGAGGACTTGTGTCTGAAAGCAGAGAAGGCACACAGATCATAGAGGCCAATGAGAAAAAGAATATGCAGTCAGTGAGATACTTCGAGAGGCATATGAGTAGGATGACTAGATTTTGAAACCCAAAAATCAGAACATTCCACAAACATAGATTTAGGACTACGATTTTGCATCAACTGAGGGGCACAGAATGACTTAACTGACCCTGCTGACCCGCACAGACAATGTGGCACTAAAGGGAGTTCAATGCAACTTTTAAACACAATATCATTTGTGGTAACTAAATTGATTTCTGCTACAGGTTGCTAATTCTGCACTGAAACACATGAAAACATGTCTCCCTCTGTGTTCTGTTGACTTCGAAAACAGTGACGTACTGTCAGTCAGTCAAGAATACTTTATTCGACTCTAAATGAGCCATAAAAGATTACACATACACATTTTCATTAAAAAGACAGCAAATCCATATACACAAAAATTACAAGTTATAAAAATATCTAGTATTTACCACAGATCTTAAAAACAGTAAAAAGATCATTTAAAATGCAATATATGATCTCATTTGTTCCTAAAGAGAGTAGATATTCCATTGCCACTTTATAATTTCTAATCCCTGCTGCAAGCAATAACGGACAAATGAACTGCTTCCTCTGGGGAGTATAGAGTCTACAAAATAAGATAGTGCGTAGTGCTTTGGCATGAGCAACTGTCGCAAGGACAGACAGGGAGTGATGCAAACCATGAGCCTTGTCTAGGGAAAGCAACTAAGAAATGTGCAGTTTTTAGACGCAGCCTAGTCAGCAGAAATTTCCGCCTTTCATTTAAATCAATTTGCAAATAAAGGGCAGGTTCTCTTTAGGGCTGAGAGAAAGGCTCTAGGTGACCAGTCGAATTACATATAGGGCCTGCCCGCTCATAGCTTTGATAAAAGAGTGACTTAATAGTGGTAGACGATACATTTTTTAGGGAGTCGGGATTTGTATAATATTCTATGACACCCAACTTAGCAAAAACTCATTTTGACATACCTTAACCAGGGTATATCTAGGCTATTGTCCAGCTTCATACAATCCGCCAATATTGTCCTACAGAGGGCGGCCTCTGGATTCCTCCAGGTTTTGACCCAGAGCAACAATGGTTGTAATGCAATGTGGTCTTTAAAATAACTTAAATCGACTTCCTTATGACAGACAGAGACAGAGGAGCTCTGGGGCATTGAGAGAAGTCTTCTTAAAAACTTATTTTCTATTATTTGTAGTGATTTGCAATTTACATGTCCCCAAACCCCGGCCCAAAATGTTACCACTGAAAGGCATTTACTCTTGAAAATACATAAAATCTCTCTAGTTGGCTTATGACCCCATCTTTTAGCAAATCTAAAAATAGCATCAATCGACTTCTGAAATTGCATAGTTCTAATATTTAAAGCATGTTTCCAATTAAAATCAACATCAAATGGTACCCCAGGTAAGTAAAAGGCGGGACTTTCTTAATTTCTTCACCCCCCAGTAAAAATGTTCTCTTTTTGGATTTTTTTCGGGCCACATTTCATTATAAATGATTTAGTGCGATTAACTTTTAACCCCAAGTCATTCATAAAAGCATTAAAAGAGTCAAGCAATATTTCCAGGCCATTTGCTGTCCTAGCTATCAGGACAGCGTCGTCAGCATACAGTAGTACGTGGATTTGGCACGAGTGAAATCTTGGAGTGTCCTTCCCCTCCTTACATAGTTGGTCTCCCAACCCATTTATATATAATAAAAAGAGGAATGGGGCCAGGACACAACCCTGCCTAACCCCTATATCAGAGGGGAATTCTTCAGTCAAATCTCCATTTTTATTAAAGCGTACTGAGGCTGAGGTATGCTCATGGAGCCTGCTAAGCAGGCTGATAATTTTTCCGTCAATCCCCATTTGTAACATTATGGACCATAATTTAGTGCGATTCACTGTGTCGAAAGCACAGGTTAGGTCCATGAAGACTAAATGAACACAGCCCTTTTGTGCTTTGGTATACCTTTGTACAATTAGGGCCAGGTTTAATGTTTGTTCCACAGTTCCAAGTCCTGGCCGAAATCCGAACTGATAAATCGAAAGCGCCTGATGTTCAAGCGCCCAAAGTTCTAATTTGGCCAAGATTACCCTGCCCAAGATTTTAACCAAACTATCGAGCAGGGAAATCGGACGGTAGCAGTGAGGTTGGGCGTGACGTACTGAATTTAGAGAAATTTGCTGGGTCAGGTGGTCAAAAACTGGGAGTGGTCCAGCAAATCGGGGATGTCTGGTCATAATGCATTTGAGAGCTGAGCCAGTTCCGTACCACGTGTGACTAAGATCCAACTCAGCGTATAGGTCAAGAAGAATAAGGATAGATAACAGGTGGCTGGTGGAAAAACATAATTAAATTAACAACTCAACAGATGGCAGGGTCTTTGGCATGAAGAGCTCAGAAGCCTGATTGACATTAAGCAGATTATGTATGATGAAAAAGTGTGGTGTCACTGAATACAATACATTCAAGTACTTTTAGAAGAAGGGAGATTTGATACAAAGAAAATATGTATAAAATACTTACAGGGGCTTTCAGCTAGCCCTTTTCATTAATTGGACTGTATTTAAGTCAGTAAAAAACATTTCCACCCCCTATAGCATACATCATGGGCAACAGGTCCACCCATTTCGGCCAATGGTTAACTTCACTGGGACTGGCAGCATTCTATCCTTTCACAAGGAGCACATCCTCACTCAAAATAGTTCCCATAAATCAAGAAAACTGGAATTATGTGGTATGTGAAGAAGAAATTATGCAGCAGGGTTAACTAAATTATGCTGTTAAATGTGCCACATTTTTTGGCAGTATTAGTTTACTGTTTTGCCATTTGTACAGTGTTAAAACTGTCCAGGCAGAGGTTTCCTCTCATTAGTACCAGTTTAACGCATAAATGCAGCAATCAGCAAAAGATAGGTGAGCCGGCTCTGCACAGTAAAGTGCCAGCCAATGCGCAACAGCATGTGCAGCAGCATTTTTATTTGCATTTGATCCATATGAGCTAGAAACATTTTTTTGTTAAAATCTGCAAAATATGCAGAAAATGATGGATTATTTGGCAAATATGTCAAATGCATTATTATGTGGAAAACGCAGCAGCTGCAGAATTGCAGGATTCCAGTGGCTCTGCATGAAATGCCAAAGTCTACTATGGCAAAGTGTGCTTTTTAAAAAAACACAAAGGGCCAGAGATATGTAAAAAGCATTTTGCGAGTCTCAAATAGCGATTTTTACCAAATCGATATTTGGTAATCGCAAAATGCTATGTAGGTAGGAATCGCAAAATATTTTGCGATTCCTTAATATTACCTAATAGCGATTCGGTAAATAGCGAATCACTATTTGGTAATGTGACTCAATTTGTTCCTATGGGGCGAAAGGCCCATAGGTGCGAATGGTTTTGTATTTGGTAATTTGCGATTACCTAAATGGTAATTGCAAATTAGCGAATGCAAAGCCAAGGGTGCCTGGGGCCTAAGGCCCCCCTGAAGCACCCTCAAAATTTAAATTGTGCACATGTAAAGTGCACACATGCCCTGGGGGCATGTGTGCGCAACATGGCACTTTGAAAAATGCATTTTTGTGCATTTTTCAAAATTTGCACATGGTTACCATCAACTCGAAGTTGATGCTAATTAGCGTTTCCTAAATGCATAGTTCGCAGTTAGGAAAGGCTTTTTACATGTGCATTAGGGATTCGCAAATTGCGATTCCCTATTTGCATTTGCAATTTAGGTAATCACAAAAAATTGCGATTACCTAAATTGTGAATCTGAAAGCCTTTCATATATAAGGAAAGGCCACTCTGCATTCGCAAACGTTCCAATTTTGAGATTCGCACCGTTTTCAAATGCAAAATGCTTTCATACATCTGGCCCAAAATGTTTTTAATATTTTTCAAGATTTTATATGTAGGTATATACACATTTAGTGTATTTTCTATTTTTTAATATGCGCAAAAATACCTACAAATTGCAGTGCTACTCAAAAAAGTGTGCAGTTCTCCCTACACTGCTATAAAAATATATAGCAAATCTATAGAAAATTTTAAATAAATGTATATTACCACTTTAAAAAGTAGGTAGTGAACAACAATGAAAACTACTACTTTTCTATATGTTTGACCATAACTTAGAACGCAGCAAAACTCAGACCGTACAACACGCCATAACTGTGATTAAAACTACATGGCTGCCTTTTACCTTTGGTAAACACAGCCATTAAGATACTGATTTCTCATCTGCATGTACTGCAGTATACCACAAACTTACAGTGGGATACTGCGCCATAATATATAACTAAATCTTTTAAAACTTATAAAGTTAACACTACTTACGCTATTCTTACGTACTACCAAAAATTACCATTTACACCTCACAATAACTATTCCTGCCTCATTACATCTATATCCGTTCGCACACTTTTACGCTATGTCTATTTCAATTAACACACTCCACTCTACGCCACTCCACTCTACGTCACTCCACTGTATGCCATTAAACTCAATGGTAATCTTCTATACGCTACTCCACTCTACAACACTCCATTCTATGACATTCTAATTTGTGCCCCTTCACTATACGCTACTCCACTGTACGCTGTTCTACTGTGCGCAACTCCACTCTACGATACTACACTCTATACTATTGTACTCTATGCCACTCCACTGTATGCCACTTCATTGTACACCACTACACTGCACAACTCGCCACTTCAATGTATGCCACTATACTCCATTCCACTCTACGACAATCCAGTGTATGCTATTAGACTGTACAGCACTACATTCTATGCCACTCCACTGTAAGCCATTCCACTCTGTCTATACACTCTATGATACTACACTCTACGCTGTTCCACTCTATGACACTGCACTCTATACCACTCTACTCTATGCTACTCCACTATATGCAACTGCACTCTGTGTCACTACACTATACTCCACTAAACTCAACTACATTGTACGCCATTAAACTCAACGTAATTCCACTCTACACCACTCCACTGAATGCTACTCTACTATATGCCACTCCACTCTACACCACTTCTCTCTATGCCACAACACTATATGCTATTACACTATACGTTACTACACTCTTCAACACTCCACTCAACGCCACTCCACTTTACTGTACCCTATTCTACTGTACGCCACTCCATCACATTCCACTCTGCTCCAATCTACTTTACTCCACTCTACAGTACTATACTCTACAACAGTACGCTTTACGTCATTCTCCTCCTCTCTACTGTTCCACATACTTAATGTCACTCCACTCGATGACAATAAACTCTACAGTATCAAAAAAGTGTATAAGAAAGCCATTCAAACTTGGTGTAAAAAACAAATGTTAGCGATAAGTTATAATTAGGAAAACCTAATTTATTCTTTTTTATACAAACCCAACTTAAACTACACAAACATTACAAATTCTAAAGTTATAGCTATAACTAAAAAAATTTATTTACGCAACCCCTTCAAATTACTATACCTAGCGCACCAATGTATCTAGTGTTGCCATCTCACTCACCACACTACATTAACTATAACTCGCACCTTCTCCATGCACTTTGTTATCACACATTTGAGATGCCATAAGTGTTGTTATGAATGCTATGGTTTCACATGGTAAAAGTGATGCAATATGGGAGGGTATAACTAGTGCATGGAGAAAGTGCCAGTTATAGTTAATGTGGTAGTTATAATAAAGTCAGAGTTTCCATAGGAAGAACATTTTAGGTTTACCTAATAACTTTGGCGCAGTTTGACGTATCTTCATGAAACTTTCCAAAGAAAAAGGTAATCTACAGCAACTCCTTTCTGGAAAGGTTTGGGGTGATCTGTTCTGTTAAGCAGGGGCCAAGAAAAAGGAGGGGTCCCAAACGCAATTTCACCATGCAAACTCCCAATAGAATTTTAAGAAGTGATATGTTGACGGTTAGTCCCACCGGAGTCCTGCTGTACTCTTGTGGATTCCGCAGTGTAAAAAATAGAGTATTCTGATTTGCCAAGATGCCTTTTTCCCCCCATCAGTCCCACTGTACTAAGCAATATGATTGGCTGGAAGCATCATCAGCTGAAATGTTTTGGCTACCATTTTAGGACTCAGGGACCTAGGGCCTGATTTAGAACTTGGCGGATTGGGTCCCGCCATCACTTTTCGGCGGTCTTCCCGCCCGCTGGCTTGGCGGTTCACCCGCCCTATTTAGATGTTGGCAATTCCATAGACAAAACACTGCCGCAGTCCCGCAACTCTGCCAAGAAATCTCAACTGCGTCGACGGCGGGCTAGGAAGATTCGGCTGTTGGCGGGACTCCAGCCCAGATTCCCGCCGTCCAGATTGCGATGTGCCTTTCTGTCGAGGCAACTGTGGCGGGGAAACCTCCGAGCTCTAGTTGGTGGGTTTCCACCACGGATTCCGTTTCCAATGTCATTGTTCAGGTCCCTCCTGTGCTGCTGCTACTTGACCACGATGCTCAGCCACCCCGTTGTCGCCGGAATCCGAGGTAGGCTTTTTTGGTGGGTGTGGGTGTACAGTCAATAGTGTGTGTATGTTGTTGGTGTGCAATGCTATATGTAAAAATATGTGCAGTAGACAGTCCCTACATATACATATTGACAAATTTACAACATATATGTGTAAAATAAGTTGTACTTACCTGTCTCCACACCACCGTGGCCTCACCCCGTCAGCACTCCGCCGCCAGGACACTGCCAGCACAACAGGAACATCTAAATCGGCTTGGCGCAATCCAGCCGTCAGCTCAACGGAGTACTTGGGCTGCCGCAGGACAGCCGTGGAACCGCCAAGATCTAAATCTGGCCCTTGCTACTCTTGTCCTGAATTTTGAAAAAAATAAGCTATTTGGAAACAGGGAAGGGACACCCTGAGCTGACCTTGTGGCCCCTTTGGGGAGGTCCCATTCTCTGCCCAAAATGTTTAAAAAATTGGGCCGTGAGTCTCACTGTACTCCCGCGGGATTCAGCGTGGCCTCCAGTGAGGTCTTGTGGGACATCTGTGGGACCCAGCACAGCCCTCCTGTGGTGCCTCAAGGGAGTACCACGGGGTACTGCAGGACTGTGCAAGCATTAATAAGTGAAGCTTGCACTGTCACCTTGGAGAGCCATCTGTGTGGCAGTTCCACTGGAGTACCCTAGTGTAGCAGAAAAAAAATAGAAAATGTGGGGTTAGTGTATGTGGGGCATGAATGACCGTGGGGAGTTGACCAGCAGCAGGGCGTTGGTCACCCATGGGTGTTGGGCACATGGCCTGGATGCAGGATAGGCCCTGTGTTCAAGTACCTCCTTTGCACAGTAAGCTATGCTCTGTGACAATGTTCGGTGAGCACGATAAAAAAACACAGAAACTTTAAAAATCAAAGATAAAGTGATTTTATAAATAGGTGTGATAATAAGATCTCACGCTACATTAAAAAAAAAACACAGAAATTCACTGGAAAAAGGCCTTGTAATCATATAATGAGATGTCATCAGTGATGTAATTTAACATGTCATCAATGATGTAATATGTGAGGTCATAAGGAGTGCATGTGGAGGCTCCAAGTTATAGTTTGCTCAGTAAACTATAACTAGTGAATTTCACTGTTGTTTTGTCTTTAAACGTATTTCAACATTATGACTGACATTTTCACCTAACTATAACTTCACTTTAACCTTTAGTTTTTCAGCGAATATATATATAATATATATATATATTACCCAGTGGCGTTTGCCACTGGATAGTTCTAGATAGGATTACATTTCCATAGACATGGAGTTATTTGGTTTGCTAATACCTTTGGTGCCGTTTCACAAGTCTTCACAAAACTTTCCAAAAGAAAAGCAAATTCACTTTAGCTCCTTCCTGGAATGTTTCGGGGTGATCCGTCAAGCGGGGGCTGAGAAAAATAGGGATCCAAAAAACAAATTTCCCCATGTATTTTCCATAGACTCCTTAGGCAGCGCTACAGCAAAAACTGCTGAACGGAATTTCACCAGATTTGGCAAGACACTAGATCTTGGTTCACAGATTGTACTTTTTGTGATTTGGTGTAAATCAATTCAGTAGTTTTTGAGAAATTAAGGTTTAATAATATTTGTATATCTGGGCGATTGGGTCCGCAAGAGTCTCATGAAAGCTGTGCAGGAGCTTCAATTTAAAAATAGAGGGTTCCGATTGGCCCAGGAAGCTTTTTTTTCCTTGGTCCATCTCGCTCCTGCAGTAGCATCACTGTGATTGGCTGCCAGAAACATGAGAAAAATGTTGCTGGCCACACCACTTCACTCTATGTCACTCCACTCTATTCCACTCTACACCACTCCACTGTACGCTATTCCACTCTACACCACTCTACTCTACGTTATTTCACTCTACACCACTCCAGTCTATGCTACGCTATTCCACACAACACGGCTCCACTCTATGCCACTCCACTCTACACCACTCCACGCTATGCCACAACACTTACACCACAACACTGCCCGCTATTCCACCCTACACCATTCCACCCTATGCCACTCAACTCTATGTCACTCAACTCTATGCCGCTCCACTCTACGGTATTCTGTTCTATAACATTTGACACTGCGCCACTGTATGGCGCTCCACTGTACAGTATTCCACTCTACACCACCCCACTGTACGCACACTCCACTCAATGCCACTTCACTCTACCCCACTCAACTCTATGCTGTTCAACCCTAAGCCACTCCACTGTACACCTCTCCAATCTATGCTATTCCACTCTACACCAGTACACTCTATGCTATTCTACTCTATGCAACTTGATTTTACGCCACTCAGCTTTACAGCACTCCGGTCAATGCCACTTCACTCTACGCTAATCCACTCCACTTTACGTGACTCCACTGTACACAACTTGACTCTACACCACTCCACTCTAGGCTATTCCTCTCTATGCCACTCCACTGTATGCCACTCCACTCTAATCCGCTGTACGACACTCCACTGTATGACAGTGTCCTCCATTGTACTCTATAGCACTCCATTCAACAACACTACACTCTACAATTTGAAACACTCTTATTAAAAAATAAAAACCATTGAATTTCAATGTAAAAAACAAAGGTTAAAACATAGTTATAGTTAGGAAAACTTTATTTATTTTTTCTATACAAACCAAACATTAGAAATTCTAAAGAATTGGGTATACCTTAAATTTATAATTTACGCACCACCTTCAAATTACTATAACTCAGGCACCTTCGAACACAGTGTTGTCAACTCGTTTATCACACTACATTAACTATAACCAGCCACTCTACCGTACACTGTGTTCTCACAAATTATCTCATATGAGATGACATATGTGTTGTTATAAAGTGATGTAATATGAAAGAGTATAAGCAGGGCATCATAAAGCAATGAGTTATAGCTAATGAGGTTTGGCTAGCAAGCTCACAACACTGTGTTCAAAGCCTGCGGACAAATCAAGCAGGACTAATGCCAAGGCATGGCCCACATCCAAGTCCTTCCTAAGGTCTTCAATGACCATTAGCATCACAATTTCAGTGTTGTGTTAGGGACGAAAATCTCCTTGCTGAGGGTCAAGGAACTTAGAATTATACAGATGTGTACTAAGTTCCCGGGCAACATGAGATTCCAGGAAATTGGTGCAGTAAGGCAATAAGGAAATGGGGTGGTAGCTCTTTAATACCTCTAGATCGTCTCCAGGTTTTTAAAAAATAACGGTAGCACTATGGCTTTTTTTTAAAGTAGTAATAGTATGCAGCACACCAGAATTACAAGGCAATACTCTTCTTGTTGACTCTGATCTCAACTACTAAGGTGGCTGAACTTAAGGAATCTTGAGAAAAGAATATCTCTGGACTGGACCCCCTCATTCCTCAGTTGGGGGCAACTGAAACCTTTGGTCTAGGGTGGGGAACACGCCTCAACTCAAGGGCTGAAGAGGAAAAGTGTAATGAAGGGATCTCTATGAGTCATCCAATTGGGAGAAAATGGAAGCTTTCTTCCGGAAACTTGTAGCAGTCATATGGAGGTAGGCATGCTTCTCTGCTCCAACAGAACGTTGACAATCTCTTATATAAACTGTAGTGTAGCTCCTATTTCCTTAATAGGCTCTGCGCATTGGAATAATATACCCTATAGGTTTGACCTAGGACTGAGGTCGGTATGTCCCTATCGAGTATATTAAACTTAATTACTTGTGCCAGCTAGCTCAGAGGCCACTAGAAACTCCTTGATAAACAAGAAGGGAGTAGTTTCTGGCAGCCGCAAAACATGACCACTTTGTTTCCCTTTAGAATCAGAACGTGTCCCAGAGTCGTGGAAACAATAGATAACTATTTCACTCAGCTCACTCGTGCATACTTAGTTTTCCTCAAAGTTACACAGAAAGAATAGACGGGCGTTTCAATAAAAGATTTATTGAACAGTCTTGTTTCTCGTGTAAGTAATATGTGCTGTTACGATCACAAGACAGTATGCAAGATAAATAATGTACAGCGTAAGCAGTAGAAATAAATAATACTGCGCTAGCATGATCATTAGTAGATATTCATTTACATAAATAACATAGACTAAAAATGCGAGTACTCATACGATGCGTTTCTAAGCTAGTTCTACCCCAATGTACCTAACCTAACCTAGGTGTAGGGAGAGGTATGAAGTAGGTGAAGTATTCCTTACTATGGTATACTAAGAGTATGTTAAGCTCAGTATGCCTAGTATCCCAAGAGTCCCTCTAGGTATCTAGTCAGCTCCATACCTTAAGAATGAGAGAGGTGGGGATCTCTTGCAAGACTCGAACTCCAACACCCCGCGAGGGATGTCAGACCACTGGAAGCTGGACTCTCTGCGTGCAGGGATGACAGCGTCTTCTCAGTGCGTCAGGCCGGGAAACGGACTCCTCTGAAGTCGAGGTCTCCTCTAGTTTGCAAGGGCTAGGGAAGGTATATTTATACCTGAGAGGTACCTCAGAATGTTAGCATTGACGTGGATCGGACAGCGGAAGACGTCATGAATGAACCCCTAAGGTATAACGGTTCATGCATAATAGATGAGTCCTTGAAGAAATCAATAGTCCTGTGCTAGGGAAACTCCCGAAGCCTAAGGGTCTGTTCTTCAAGAACTCGTTGTGACGTTAGGGTGGACGGATGTCGGAGACCATGCCTGTATTTGGAGTGCACGGTTTAATGCCTAAATAAGGACTGGGATTTTATGCCTATATAAGGGCAGGGCGAATTGTGCCTATATAAGGACATGATACAGGAAAGCCTATATACGGACACCCTAAAAGGAATACAACAAAACCATCAGGGAGACCTACACGCTCCATTAATCTGGTCATACTGGCTTGTTGGACATCATCATGGACAGAAGATAACCTGTTGCGTCTTACAGCAGTACACATCATGTGTCAGAAGGACGTGCAGTAGAGCAGGGCTTTTAAATCCTCCCAATAATTCTGTACCTCCAAGGTGACATTCCATAAAGTGAAAATAATCTTTGGGGTGTATGTGGCTGGACCTTGTTGGCTTACATTTTTCTGTGGTGCTGAAGATCTCCAGACCCACAGGACTGGACTGTGGACTGTCATTTCGTTAGATGAAGGGCAATCCCTATGCTTTTCCTCTATTTACCCTGCTCACAAGGGAGTAACAAGCATTGGCATAGCCAATAGGTCTCGCCTTTAGGACCTTATAAGTGTTTAGCCATGCAACAGTTAATGTTGTTGCACCAAGGATATTGTGCTGCATAACTAAATACTTATAAGGTCCCATAGGCGAGACCTACTGGCTATGCCAATGCTTGTTTAATAATTTTACTAACTTTTGAAACAATTTTGTTTGTTAAAATCTGCAGATTAGGCAGCATAAAGATTATGTGGCAAATGTGGGAGATCCCTAATTATGCAAAACAAGCAGCAGCCGCATAATCACATAATTCCAGTTGCCTCGATAAAAGGCTAAAGGAGTGCATGCTTACACACACAAAGAATAGGTACAACATGCGCAATATTAGTGCAAACATTCTATTACAATACTTGAAACAGAAGAAAGGCTAGAACAGAAACAAAAGAACATTTAAATTTAGGCGAAGGAGCAAATTGTGTTCAACGCTAGCAGAGTATCCTTCGACATAAAAGTTATCAATGAGAGGGATTTGAGTAGGGGGGCTCCTGCCAGTGCTCAGACAATTAAACGGGTCCCAGCATGCTCCATATTCATCTCCTTAACTTTACAAGTAAATAATGCCTGGCTGTCGGAAAGCTGGTGCAGAATGTTTGCACCTAGTCTGAAACTGCAATACAGTTAAACAATATAGGAACATTGTACTGGGCTTTCATTCATGACACAGATGAATATACCCATAACACCTGTATCTATCCTTCTGTGGTATACAGCATACATATCTAAGGAAAACAGAAGATTTGTAGCAATGACGCTAATCTTACTACCTAATAGAAGAGTCACAATGAAATGGATGGGCGGTGGTATACCACAACACAAAGACAGCTTGGCAGACACTGTAATGATCAAATAGATGCCTACTCCATGTCAACTCAACCAATTGCCAGATCACATGATTTTTGAGATCCCTTGAGACAGAACCTGGCCCAAAATAGGGTAAACACCACCAGCTCATATCAGGATAGTAAGGCAAATGCATCAGCTAGATTACCACCCCCCCACACCTGTGAAACACACACATGCATTTCCAAAACTCCCCGCCGACAAACATGGTGCTCGTACTTGATAGATATAGCATAAATGACTAAGCATTAAGATAGCGTAATACAAGATAATCAAAAAGGTTTAAATATATAATGCTAGTCAACATGTAATAGAAAGAATGCAGTGCGATACTTGCTGTAGTGGCTCATTAGAAAGTTGTACCCGATTGTATCCCTATATGTTTTGGATGTTTAAAAAAATATATAATAAAAGGTTTCAGAATTTATTTATTTTTAATTAAAAAGATTTTTAAAAAATAAATAAAAAAGCGAAAATACTGAATTCTTTTTGGACAGAGATGTGAAAATCTTGAAGATATTCCAAGTCAGTGATGCACTCTATTGCATTTAATATGTTTTACTTCCTGCTGATTGGTATGCGCGTCCCTATTTCCTGTCAGCATTTTATTTTCCCAAATATGTGCCCGTAGCTTTTATTTTTTCGAGAAACAGTTGTCTAGTATAGCATGAAGTGCAAACTGAGTTGCCTCTAGGTTTGGATGGGGGGGGTTTGTGACTGGGCACGAATGAGAGTTCTGGAGTGAAGGCTGAAAGCAGCGCAAGTTTCTGACACTGTCTGTCATAAAGGATTTTTGACCAAATGCTCATCTAAAGTCTCTCTGCAGAGAACAACGGTCACATAAGTGCAACCGGTAATTATGATTTTATGTGAAATCCGTGAAAGGACACAGCTGTAGCAATATGGACAGCACCAAAGGAAAAGACAATACAGCGCGCGCGTGTGTGTGAGGGGAAAAAACGCGATGAATAGGAAATAGATGATGTAGTGTGAGACAGGCATATGAGAACGATGCTTGGAGAACAAGTCGAAGGTAAATTCCCAGCCTCGCAGCATCCAAACACCTGCCAGTCCATGATGTTGGCAATTGCTGGCACCATGCCTCCTCGCCCACAACATGTGTAGGTGTCCTGGACAACGTACGGCGATGGGCAAGGCTGGAATTCCCCCTTTAGCCGCTACCCTGACACTCCTTCCTCATACTCCCAGCAGATGGCGCTGCAGCATGAGAATTCATGAGTCAAAAGGCTGCCTCAAATGCTCCGTGGATCAACCGTGCAACCAAGCTGTACTGGGGACAAAGGCAAAACAACGAGAAGAGAAGTTTATAATAACGGACCCGGGAGCCCCAAAGCAAGGGGTCCTTCTCCAAGGAAGGGAACACCGGTCTATAGGCAGCATAATAAGCAAAGTATTTGGAAACGTCGCTGAGCTGCGGCACTTAGGAATCGGATGCACGTAGCATGTCTATCAGCATCTGTAATGCATTCTTAACTCGGGCCAGTGTTCGAAATTACCCGCCATTCCCATAAACTGGGAAGAACAAGATAAACCATCAAGCGCATAGTCCGTGAAGCACTGATTAAAAGAAAGCGTGCAACAAATAGAAAGGGGCTGAAACATGAAGCGCAGCGTCTGTGAAGGGGGCGCCACGCTCAGCTTCAAAGTAAAAATAAACGAGAGGAGCGGGGGCGAGCGAGCACGGCAGCCTGGGCTTTTGAAAGCTGACCAGACGCTCGTGCGTGATGGCCTTTTGCCTGCGATTACCCGCACGGCAGGCATGTGTTTCCAATTATCGCGCCCGCGTCTGGGCACGATAATTGGAAACAGATGTGTGCCGCGCGCGTAACCGCAGGGAAAAGGCCATGATGCACGAGCGTGTGGTCAGCTTTTAAAACCCCACTACATAAAGTCTTCACCAGAAGCAGCGCTTGCGCGCTACTCTAGGCTCGACCTAAAAAAGACGAGGAAGAAGACAGCAGATGTGGTCCTATTACTTCCATTCAGAACACAAATTGCATGGCTTCATAAATGCAGAACATGGCAGTCATGAATGGGTGTGTGCTGCTGCTGACTTAAAGCCCTTCAAGACTCATTGCTTCACATCTCAGACCCTAGCTGACATTAGCCCTTGGTCTCAAGGTCAAAAGTCCTAATGTGCAGAGATTGTGGCTGCACACTATTGGGTTTCTTTTTCAATCTTGATGTTGTGCAAAGGGAGGAAGGCCACTGTTTTCTGGTTTCCTCTCCTAGTTTTGCAGATTTTGTGGATGAGAGCCCCTCCAAGTATAGTGTGTTGCTGTTACATTCTAGTAGTCTTGAGGGTGCTTACATTTCATTGAGACATTAGTTGCATGTCTTCTTAAGAATATTTTCCCCCGTGAAATTTCACATTAGTTTTGAATGCCCTCTAGATTGCCATTTGCAAGTTTGTTAGATTTTCTTTTCTCTCTGGTGTGATGACAACACCTAGGAGCCTTGTTAATGTAGACAGCCTCATCTGAAAGCTCTTCCTGATGTCTTTTTAGGTCCAAGCCTCCCAGACAGTAGAGCTGCCTGGTTGCAACTACATATTGGGGCAAACTTACTGAGGAATGAATTCTGCCCATTGTTTTGCTGCCGGTTGTTTACCACTGGCTTCGTGTTTTGTAACTCATATTTGCTTGCTGTCTATTCACTGGTTTTATTTGTTTTAGAAAAGGATGGGGACAATGGGCTTTTGGAAAGGTCCAACGTACATGCCCTAGATAATCAATAAAGAAGAAGTACGTGGTTCCTCAGTGAATACAGAGTATTTATTGCAGGTCGTGAAAGGAAGGGGATTCTTCCTTTCGGAACTGGTGCCCTCACACACCCAGCAAGCTAGGTGTCATGCTTCATCATCTGGGCCTGCTCCTCGTCGGGTCGGCGCTGCAATACCCGACGGGCACCCAAAAGGGGCTCTTTATCGGAGATCTTTTGTTCCTTGCCGGTGGGTGCCGTGGGTGTAAGGGCCCTTTTGATTGTGTGGATGTAGTAGTATGTGAAGTGAGTTAAAACAAGTCAGGGTGCCTTATGGAACATATTTTATTCTTGGTAGGCCCCCTGCCTGATTAAAATAGAAAAAGGAGAGGCGTCTATTTGACTATAATGGGTCAAGATCAGGGAGCTCTATTCCTAGTGGGTCAACATGTTTCTCGCCATTGTTGTCTTAAGGATCAAAGGCGATTCTTCAGGACCGTAAAGTGAGTCTATCTACACCCAGTGGTGTGGTGAACTACCTACCACTCTTGGATAAGCGGGTTGTGCGCCCGTTGTTTCTATGGACGACCTGTACGTGAGAAAAAAAGGGTATATATACTCTCAAGGACACAGTTGACCACAAGTGCCATCGTGCTTCCAAACAGATACTCTGTATTAGGTCCATGACTGACAGTGGTGATCAATAATATCAATAGTGGTTCGCTATTCATATCCCCCAAAAAGTGTGTTCCTGAACGAAGTCTTCTGGTAACACATACATATTGTTGAATAAAACCAATTACTTTAAAACATTAATACAATGGTGAAGAAATGGTAGTAAAACAATTGGGTGATCAGAGGCCTTTTTCATGCAACTCACCCAATCACTAATTGAATCGTGCCTCGTCAGTATCCAGCGGGCCGTAGACACATATAAATTATGTGTATGGAAATTGATAGATATAAGAAGAGATTCATAGTCAGGTGTGAGGAGATCACAGGTTAGTATAGAACTGCTTCTATAACTACAAGGATAGCCTCGTAAAGTAGCGATCTTCCAGTGGTCCTGGCCCAATGGGTTGCTCTTACAAAATAAGTTCCTGTCCTCACTTGGCGGATTCTCAATGCCCCTCAATCCTATGGCACTCAGTACGGGCAGCAGTGCGGGCGCCAGCACCACCGGTGACCCCAATGGGTGATAGTAGTCACTGCGGTACTAAGCGCACACATCGCTACAAACAAGCTGTCACCACCCCTATGAATTGGCATTGCGTTCCCATCAAGTAGTTACTTGATAACTCATGTGAGAGATAGCAATCTGTTCCCCAGGCGCTTACCTCTGTAGTCGGTGCCGTCTGAGGTCCCTTGTTTTTAAGCGTATCAAATACTCACCTGCTTTCAATGAAAGCAGTGTGGTTGACCTACCCCTCTCCGCTGGATCCGGGAAGGTAATGGACTAGTAGAAACTGTCCTTTTATATACCTGCAGGTGAGCCAGCTCGGGCGGGGCAGGGAAGCCGATCAGTTTCAGCTGGTGCTGCTAAGCGTCATGTGACGTCTAAACAAGAAAGGTGGCGGCCATCTTAGACTGGTGTGGAGTGTCTATAGGGAGAAAGGTGGCGGCCATCTTAGACTGGTGTGGAGTGTCTATAGGGAGAAAGGTGGCGGCCATCTTAGACTGGTGTGGAGTGTCTATAGGGAGGTATCCCTTTCTACTCATTGCATAATAATAACCACATCTTAGATAGGGGCCCTGTGCTGGTATCACCGGGTTTGGTGAATAAAAGGGGTGGAAAATGTGTTTGCACAAAACATATAGGAAAGGTCAAAGATGCTGAGAATGTAGCGGCCATCTTAGGCTGGTGTAGAGTTTCACTTGGGATATGTATATGTATGCTCAGTGCATTCTGGTAACCCATTTACCAATTACGGTCCCATGGTGATGTCACTGGAACTATTGCTGGGATTCTTAGTGGGGTAAATGGGCGCGGTGTTTGCCAATGTTGGTCCCATATTACGTAAAGCGGGAGAAGCCTGGTCGAGTATCGTGTGTACATGCTATGACCATCTTGGGGTGTTCAGGATCTTAGTGCTCCGGGTATCAAGTTAGGGGTGTTATATTCATGAGTCGTACCCTGGTTTGGGGTTGGACAGTTATGGGGAGGTTGTTAATATCGAATGCAGGGTAAGGGTCAGTACCTCTCATAGTGTCTCATATCATCTGTGATGTACTCACTGTATCAGAGGTTAGCGAGTGACCCCCACGGAATCTCATCATTGAGTCCCTGTTGGTCAGTCAACAACCGGTGTACCCATCTTTGTTCGATTCTAAAGAGGGAATTCTGTGTAATCTGAGGGTGAGTCTCTAAAACCACCCACCGCAAACTTTCAGGGGAATGTTTCAGTTCTTTGAAGTGGGTGTATAGTTTCGTGGTTACTCGTTGGCATCGGATGTTACTTTTGTGTTCTGTGATTCTGGTTTTTACCATCCTCATTGTCATCCCTTTTCTTACAAGGGCATGTAATCATATATACACATTGAGTTGTGTTACAAGTGGTATGTTTTGTAATCTGCCAGGTAAACGAGTCTGTGAAAGTTATTTCTTTTGTGGGCATGGTTTGGGGACATACCGCACAGGAGCCACAGGGATGGTGTCCCTGAACTGGTGGTAAATCCCATAGGGATCTTTGGTCATTCGCTCTTCCAGGTCTAGGTCTTGTATGGATCAGTATGTCCTTTAAGTTCTGAGTACGCTTAAAAGCAAACCGGGGTTTAGGGATCTGTAATGCCCCTGTGTTGAGGATCCCCCAGTGTTTATTGATCACTTTCTTTATCCGGTTGGAGTCCGAAGTAAAGGAAGTGACACAGGTTAGTATGTCAGTTTGCTCTTTAGGGGTTACTTCTAGTAGGGCCTCCCGGTGATTATTCCTAGCTCTCTTCATGGATTGAGCCACTTGTCTTTGTGGGTATTGCCTCTTGAGTAAGTTTTTTGATAAGGATTTGGCCTCTGTTTGATAGTCAATGATGGAACTACAGTTTCTCCTGATGCGTAAAAACTGTCCAAAGGGTAAATTGTCCTTCAGTGCTCGAGGATGGTGGCTGTTATATAACAACAGGCTATTTCTGTCAGTGGGTTTTTTGTATAAGGTGGTGTCGAGTTGGCCATCATGAAGTCTGATCTTGAGATCTAGGAATGGTATGTCAGTGGATGAGATGGTGTGAGTGAATTTAAAAAAATCATTTTTAGTGTTAATCCACTGACAGAATTCGTGGCATGTAGTCATACTGCCTCTCCAAAGAATCAATATGTCGTCTATGAATCTCTTCCACAGTCTCAGGTTGTCAGCATAGGGATTGCTGGGGTGAGAAATGACACTCTCCTCAAATGCAGCCATATAGAGGCAGGCCACACTGGGAGCAAATGTACTCCCCATGGATGTACCCTGAGACTGGTGGAAGAGTTGACCCTTATACTCAAAGAAATTCTGTTAGAGCTAGGGATGCACACTCCATTACAAATGTCACAGGAGTATGTGAGGTCCATGTTGTCATCTCCATGGCTGTTTCAATAACTGTCAGTGTCGCTTGTTGGGGAATGTTCGTGTATAGTTGTTCTACATGTAAGGTAACAAGGAGGTTGATTTCGTCTGTGTTACTAATCTCTCCTATTATGCGCAAGACATCAGTTGTGTCTCGCACATAGGAGGGGGTCAACTTCACCAGTGGTTGGAGGAAATGATCACAGAATTTCGACAGGGGCTCCAAAATTGAGCCAATACCTGAGACTATAGGTCTCCCCGGGACAGGTGTTGTTCCCTTATGAATTTTGGGGAGTGTATAGAAGTATGGTGTTCTTGGGTTTTTTGTCGTGAGAAAGTCTGCCTCTTTCTTGCTGATCCACCCATTGGCCTCTGCTTCAAATACTAGGCTGGAGATTTTCGTTGCTAGTCTGTGGGTAGGATTAGTAGTGATTGGTGTATAGTGCCTGCTGTTGGAAAGTTGGCGTCTACACTCAAGGTCATAATCAACCGTGGATTGAATCACTGTAGCACCCCCTTGTCTGCCTGTTTAATCGTGATGCTAGTGTCCTCTGCTAGAGACCTGGCGGCCGCCAGTTCTATCTTGGAGAGATTGTGGAAAGGAGTCTCCCTTGTCTCCTGTTTGAGATCTTTAAGTACAGCCTGCTCGAAAGTAATGACTTCCACTGGAGTCATGCTGTTGTTGGGAGTGAATGTAGAGGGGTTTCTTAACCCTGAGTCTTCCTGGACAGATTCTGTCTTCTCATGAAAAAAGGCTTTAAGGCGGATTTTCCTGAAGAAATTTTGAATTTCGCATTGGTCTCGAAACTTATCTCTCTTTGGGGTCGGGACAAATCCTAGGCCTTTCTCTAGTACTGTTGTTTCTGTTTCGGTGAGTGTTCTGTGTGACAGGTTAACTACTAGAGTCTCCTGCCCTGAGTCTTGCTCCTCGTTTCCATTGGATTGGGTGTTTGGTCTTGCCATTGTACCCGTTTGTTTTCGCCTCTTCTGTTGCGCCCTCTTCCTCTGCCCCAACCTCTGCCTAAAAAAGGAGGGGGTTTGGGTTGCCAGTCGGGTAGAATTGTGGTTGACCTGGCGGGTACATGGGAAAAGGCCAGAAGGGTTGGGGCGGACCATGGTAATTAGGTGTATTTTGGTTAGGGAAGTAAGGACGATTGGTCCTCCTGGAGTTATTACTGCCCCAACTCCTAGTACTGGAATCACTGTCAGAGGAGCCTCTTCTACTGTCGTCAGCACTTTCTTCAGAGGAATAACTATTCTTTGTAGATGTATAGTCTGCCTTTAAATAGGGGTACACTTTCTCTGTTTTGAACCTTTGGATGTCCTTCTGCAATTTGTTGACTTTCTGCTTCATTAGATAATCTTTGTTCTCTGATATCTCATTGTTCAGTTCAGCCAACTTAGTCTTGTAAACAGTCAATTGGATAGTGGTCTTAATCGCCCCTTCTGCAATCTGAATACGTATCAGAAGGGCGTCAGCAATTCTCTTTGCGGTATTAATAATCAAGATGAGCCAGTCCCTAGTGCATTTCCATGCTACTAGGGACCACTCTTTCTTGAATACTGCGTCTTCCAGGAATAGTCTGGGGAAGTTACTAACGATGAGGCCATTCGGAGCGATGTTGGCCCGCAAATATTCAGTCATCATAGCGCCGTGGAGGGTGATCTTTAACCACTCCCTTTTCATTGCCATTAAAGATGACCAGTCTTCTGCCTGGCTACCTGATGCTGTACTATTTTCTACCCCTAAGATGGAAGGGGTAGTTCTCAAAATCTCTTCAGCCTTCTCTTCACCAAAGCTGAGTCCCTGGTTAAGTTCCATAGTGGTAGAGCGAAACCGGGAGGGTTCTAACTGGAAATATGGTCCAGAAAGGGCAAATTACACTTCTGGTATCCTGATTGTACCGTCCCACGGGCAAACCCGTGCATACAATTTTTTACAAAAGGATGGGGACAATGGGCTTTTGGAAAGGTCCAACGTACATGCCCTAGATAATCAATAAAGAAGAAGTACGTGGTTCCTCGGTGAATACAGAGTATTTATTGCAGGTCGTGAAAGGAAGGGGATTCTTCCTTTCGGAACTGGTGCCCTCACACACCCAGCAAGCTAGGTGTCATGCTTCATCATCTGGGCCTGTTCCTCGTCGGGTCGGCGCTGCAATACCCGACGGGCACCCAAAAAGGGGCTCTTTATCGGAGATCTTTTGTTCCTTGCCGGTGGGTGCCGTGGGTGTAAGGGCACTTTTGATTGTGTGGATGTAGTAGTATGTGAAGTGAGTTAAAACAAGTCAGGGTGCCTTATGGAACATATTTTATTCTTGGTAGGTGTCACGGATGGGTTAAATAACCACTGACCTTATAAGCCGGATACAGCGGGAGCGAAGGAAGATGCCAAGTAACCCTATCCCCCCCAATGGTATCACCTGCGGGGATGTAACAACCACTCCAACAGATAACACCACGATAGGGGAAAGGGAAAAAAGGGATAAAGGAAACAAAAAGATGCGACAGCCGAGCCCTCAAAGGAACCTGGTCCCGGAGTTGAAGACTTCACTCCTACCGACTAGCCCCTTAATACCTGAGGGAGACACAAGCATAGCATGTACATGAGAACACTGTACACAGTCACCACTAAAGAACATAAGATTATGTGTAGGTACTTACAGCTAGCTAAGTCGCATTCATCCTATGGTTTCAGCAAGAATATACCAGATAAGAATACAGGTAAGTTGAGTTGTACTTAGCTTGGTGTAGTTCGTTCCAAGCCACAACTGCAGAGATCAACTAGGGTTCATGGAGTTCTCGCAGATTCTTGTGCCTATTCTCGGTTCGGTGAAAAGCAGGAAAACAATCTCCTGGCTGCGCTCGTGGCTGATGCGAGCTTCCACGCACTGTTCAAACCACCCCAGCTCTCCAGCGCTGAATACGCGGGAGGAAAGCCGTGTTCTAAAAAGGGCGTTGTGCTCACGTGCACTCCAGGAAGTAATCCGGTGAGCTGTCACCATTCGCGCTTCAGCGCGTTGTATCTGAAAACGGCCGCTCGCCTATGCGGCGGCTGAGCGCACCGAAACGCCCTCCGGCGTTGCAGTCGTCTTTTGCCCTTCAGCGCTTCAGGCAATTCCACTGCAGGTTTCTTTAGCGCTTCGGCGAGTCGGGCAAGTTCAAAGCAGGTCTTTGGTTTACGAGGGTAGCTGTACACAACGAGATACGTGAAGCAGTTCCTCGCGTCGGAAATCAGGGCTGGATTGACAAGCACCCGCCTACCTGCGGGAGGTGCTTAGATAGCGAAATGGGCGTAGGTCTACACCACACATATGGCATTATGGGCGTGGTGGTTCTTAAACATACACACTCCATTCTCCTCAGGCTATTATCTGGTGTGTGTCGTCAATGTGTTTCCCCCCGCGCTGAGTGCCTAAATGTGACAGATCCCCCCTCTCAAGGACCGACGTCCCGGCGGTCCACCAGGCTTAGCGGGATACCGCAAGTGGAAACTTCGAAGGAGACCAGGGCAGTGGAGACTGGTAACAGGTTCCCATGAGCGATCCTCGGGACCATACCCTTTCCAGTCAATGAGATAATGCACCCTCCCACGGATTCGCTTGGAGTCTAGGATGCCCTTGACCTCATACTCCTCCTCCCCCTCTATGGCCAGCGGTTGCGGTCTTGTGGGTAGTCTGGTGTGTGTGAGACAGGGCCGTAAAAGAGAAACATGAAACACCGGGTGGATGTGCCAAGAGGAAGGGAGAGATAATCTCATAGCTACGGGATTGATTATTCTTTCTATGGGATAAGGGCCCACAAACTTAGGCTTTAATCGAGTGTTTCCCTTAAAGGGCAAATGTTTCGTGTCGAGCCACACCCTATCTCCCACGGTATAGGAAGGTTCTGGGGATCTTTTCCTATCAGCGTACTGTTTGTCGCGCGCTTGTGCAGCTGTTAATTGTGTTTTGGCTGTTTGTATTATCTTTCTCAGGTGTGTATGATGTTCTTGGATCGAGGGATGTTTAGTCACCACAGGCCAGTCAAAGGGCAACATATTAGGATGGTAACCCAAGGTGCAAAAGAAGGGTGAGCACCCCAAAGAGGAATGCTCTGCATTGTTATATGCAAACTCTGCCAACCACAGAAGCGTGCTCCATTCTTCCTCATGTTGCAGCGTGAAGCATCGAAGGTATTGCTCCAACGTCTGATTCAGTCTCTCTGTTTTGCCGTCTGTCTGCGGATGGTAGCTTGTGGAGAGACGGGCGTCGACTTTCATGACTTCACAAAGCGCCTTCCAGAACCTAGAGGTGAATTGGGTTCCTCTGTCCGTAATGAGGACTGCGGGGATACCATGCAGGCGCACAATGTGTTGCAGGAATGCTCTAGCCAATTCCGCCGATGTTGGTAACTTAGCCATAGCGATAAAGTGCCCCATTTTGGTCAGATGATCGACGACAACCAGAATGGTGTTGTTGCCGGAGCTGGTAGGCATTTCTACTATGAAGTCCATAGACAAGGTGTGCCAGGGGGCTGGAGGTATAGGTATAGGCCGAAGCAACCCACAGGGCCTTGCGTGTTGTGCCTTCCCTTGAGCACAGATAGCGCATTCCGAGACATACTTCGCCGTGTCCGTCTTTAACGTGCTCCACCAGAAATGTCTCTGCATAGCCTGTAAGGTTTTCCGAGTCCCCAGGTGTCCACCCAGTGTGGAGTCATGTACCCATCGCAGGGCCTGTCTTTGCAAGGACTCCTCCGGGACGAAAAGCCGCTTGTCGTAATACCACAAGTGGTTCAGAGAGGAGCGATGCTGAGGCTCTTTGGTAATCCAGGCTTGCTCATCTAGCTCTTTATTCTGCTCCCTCACCTTCCCCAAGAAGTCATGTACAGCTGCCATGGCATTCATCTCCACTGGAAAGGAAGTGTTCTGCAGGATCACCGGAGGTTCTTCAGCCGGTGCCAGGCCGAATCCGGATTCACAAGCGGGACGTGACAACGCGTCAGCCTTGCCATTTTGAGCTCCCGGTCGGTACCGGATCACAAAGTCAAACTCGGAGAAAAACAATGACCAACGGAGTTGTCTAGGGGTCAAGGCTCTTGCACTCTTCAGGAACAATAGGTTCCGATGGTCGGTGTAGATCTCCACTGTGTGTTTGGCCCCCAACAAATGATGTCTCCATTCTTCGCACGCCCTCTTTATCGCCAGAAGCTCCTTGTCAGTAATGGTGTAATTGTTCTCACAAGACGACAGTTTCTTGGAGAAAAAGGCTACAGGATGGAGTTGGCCTGTGTCGGGATGGCGTTGCGATAGGATTCCCCTATTGCGTAATAGGACGCGTCCGTTTCTACCACAAACGGGCGAGAGGCATCCGGATGTCTTAACACAGGTGCACTGGTAAAACGGCTCTTTAGTGTTTGGAAAGCCTTTTCAGCGGAGTCGGTCCAGAGAAATGCGGCTCCTTTCCTTAACAGATGTGTCAGTGGCTGTATAATACTGGAGAACTCCTTGATGAACCTTCTGTAAAAGTTCGCAAAGCCAAGGAAGCTCTGCAAGGCTTTCACGTTGGTAGGTGATTCCCACCGGAGAATGGCCCGCACCTTTTTGTCGTCCATGTGAATACCGGTTGGCCCAATGACGTATCCCAGGAACTCCACTTCGGTGGCATGAAAAAGGCTCTTCTCCAGTTTAGCATAGAGCTGATACTGCTGTAGACGTTCCAGAACCTCGGACACATGATGTACATGGTCTTCTAGTGATGCCGAGTACACCAGTATGTCGTCAATATATACTATGCAAGAGACGTCCAACAGGCCTCTCAGGACTTCGTCCATAAAAAACTGGAATGCGGCGGGGGCGTTACAAAGACCGAAGGGCATCACTTGGTACTCATACAATCCGAATTTCGTTCGAAAGGCCGTCTTCCACTCGTCCCCTCGCCCCACCCGTACCAAGTGGTAGGCTCCTCTAAGGTCCAGTTTGGTAAACACCTTGGCTCCTTTTAGCTGATCTAGTAGCACGGGTATTAAAGGCAGAGGATACCGATTCTTTCTGGTCACTCTGTTGATCGCCCTGTAGTCCACACAAGCCCTCAAGCCGCCTTCCTTCTTGGGTATGAAAAATATCGGGGAGGACGCAGGGGATGATGAAGGACGGATAAAGCCGGTGGACAGCATCTTGGTAAGGTACTGCTGTAAATAGGTGGTTTCTGATACCGTAAGGGCATAGATACGGCTGCATGGTATACTGGCTCCAGGTCAATGACGCAATCATAATCCCTATGTGGGGGAAGTTTCCCTGCTTCTTGTTCACAAAATACAGCCTGAAACTGCTGATATACCCCCGGCAACGTGGTGGTACAGCATAGGTTATGGACGTTACAGCCGCTTGCGAGCAGTCCAGCAGGGCTCTCCGTGGAGTCCGGCAAACGTATCTTCTCCCATGAGCAATGTTCCTTGCAGAACAGGGAGTTCATGGTGACCGAACGGGCAGCCCATTGCACTAAAGGATCATGTAGCGTCAGCCAAGGCATGCCCAGAATGAGCTTGAAGTGGGGGGCGTCTATGAGGTCGAACTGAATATATTCGGAATGGTCCGCCCCAACATGCATGAGAATTTCCTGTGTGTGAAAACGCACCGGGCCTGAGGTCAAGGCCGTTCCATCCACTGCTTTAACAGGTTCAGGTGTTTCTTTTCGTATGCAAGGTATCCCCTGTTCCTGTGCATACTGCTGGTCTATGAAATTGCCGGTAGCTCCGGAATCCAGCAGTGCGTGCACTAGTACGGGCTCCCCACCCCGAAGAGCCAGCGTAACACACACATTCATATGGGCCACAGACGTCTGAGTTGTGTTAGCCACCGAAAATGAGACCACCGAATTCCTAGAACTCAAACAAGGGGTCTCCTTCTTGTTCGAGAGCATTAGTTTCCCTGGTTCTCAGAGTCGTACTCCACCACGGTCAGGTTCCTGGATCCAGGACTGCCTTTGTTCATCAGTTTTGACCTGGACTTACACTCTCTGATGAAGTGACCTGGCTTCCCACAATACATACATAGTTTTTGTTTCCTTCTCTTTTCCCGTTCGTCTTGGCTGATAGGTCCACGTATTCCACTAACTTGCATTGGTTCGGTCCCATCAGGGGTAGCAGTATTGTCTTCCGTAGGGGGTCTAGGTCGAGCCGGAAGGAACCTTGTATCCGTTCGTTGCTTATCCCCTTTCCTTTCCTGAAGCCGGTGGTCTAGTTGAACCGTGAGGTCTATCAGCTCGTCACAAGTGGAAGGCATATGCACGACTTGGGCCAATACGTCCTTTAATTCGCCTCTTAGGCCCTGGTAGAACAAGGACGTTCTTTTTTCTATAGGCCAATTGGTTTCCACTAGGAGTCTATTAAAGGTGGTTATGTAAGTGAGCAGGTCTTGTGAGCCTTGTTTAAGCGCAATAAGCTCCCTATCTAGGGAAAGCTGGTGTGCCTTTCTGTCGAACAGCTTGCGCATCTCCTCGCAGAAAGTGGGAAAGTTATACAAAAGGGGATCGTCCTTTTCTATCAGAGGGAACGACCAGCTGGCTGCATTGCCCCCTAGGTAAGACATAACAAAGGCCGTTTTTGCCTGGTCGTTGGGGAATACAGTGGGTTTGCACATAAAGTGCAGTTTACATTGCCCTAGGAATATCCCAAATTTCTTGGGATCCCCAAAGAACCTTTCAGGAGGAGCAAGAGGTAGTTGTAAAGGCTGTATTACTTGTATAGAGGCGGGGCCACCCTGGGACGAAAAAGAGAAAGGCCCTGTTACTCCACTCTGTGCTTGGATCCCGTGCTCCCTACCTGGATCCCGGGAAGTGAGTGGGGGCGGTAATGTCCAGTCTTTGATATACGAACCTCCCCGTGCACCCGTAGGGTTTGAGCGAGACAAACCGGCTACCTCGCGCCTCATTGTGCCCATCTCGTTCCGTAATTCTAAATTTTCCCCTCGGAAGGCATCCACTTCCATCCGCAAGGCGGTCAACGTTTCTAACACTGTCGTAAGGACCACGTTAGTATCCATCGCTCAGGCTGTAAGTAACCGTGGGCTTGTCAATCTGTCACGGACGGGTTAAATAACCACTGACCTTATAAGCCGGATACAGCGGGAGCGAAGGAAGATGCCAAGTAACCCTATCCCCCCCAATGGTATCACCTGCGGGGATGTAACAACCACTCCAACAGATAACACCACGATAGGGGAAAGGGAAAAAAGGGATAAAGGAAACAAAAAGATGTGACAGCCGAGCCCTCAAAGGAACCTGGTCCCGGAGTTGAAGACTTCACTCCTACCGACTAGCCCCTTAATACCTGAGGGAGACACAAGCATAGCATGTACATGAGAACACTGTACACAGTCACCACTAAAGAACATAAGATTATGTGTAGGTACTTACAGCTAGCTAAGTCGCATTCATCCTATGGTTTCAGCAAGAATATACCAGATAAGAATACAGGTAAGTTGAGTTGTACTTAGCTTGGTGTAGTTCATTCCAAGCCACAACTGCAGAGATCAACTAGGGTTCATGGAGTTCTCGCAGATTCTTGTGCCTATTCTCGGTTCGGTGAAAAGCAGGAAAACAATCTCCTGGCTGCGCTCGTGGCTGATGCGAGCTTCCACGCACTGTTCAAACCACCCCAGCTCTCCAGCGCTGAATACGCGGGAGGAAAGCCGTGTTCTAAAAAGGGCGTTGTGCTCCCGTGCACTCCAGGAAGTAATCCGGTGAGCTGTCACCATTCGCGCTTCAGCGCGTTGTATCTGAAAACGGCCGCTCGCCTATGCGGCGGCTGAGCGCACCGAAACGCCCTCCGGTGTTGCAGTCGTCTTTTGCCCTTCAGCGCTTCAGGCAATTCCACTGCAGGTTTCTTTAGCGCTTCGGCGCGTCGGGCAAGTTCAAAGCAGGTCTTTGGTTTACGAGGGTAACTGCACACAACGAGATACGTGAAGCAGTTCCTCGCGTCGGAAATCAGGGCTGGATTGACAAGCACCCGCCTACCTGCGGGAGGTGCTTATATAGCGAAATGGGCGTAGGTCTACACCACACATATGGCATTATGGGCGTGGTGGTTCTTAAACATACACACTCCATTCTCCTCAGGCTATTATCTGGTGTGTGTCGTCAATGTGTTTCCCCCCGCGCTGAGTGCCTAAATGTGACAGTAGGCCCCCTGCCTGATTAAAATAGAAAAAGGAGAGGCGTCTATCTGACTATAATGGGTCAAGATCAGGGCGCTCTATTCCTAGTGGGTCAACATGTTTCTCGCCATTGTTGTCTTAAGGATCAAAGGCGATTCTTCAGGACCGTAAAGTGAGTCTATCTACACCCAGTGGTGTGGTGAACTACCTACCACTCTTGGATAAGCGGGTTGTGCGCCCGTTGTTTCTATGGACGACCTGTACGTGAGAAAAAAGGGTATATATACTCTCAAGGACACAGTTGACCACAAGTGCCATCGTGCTTCCAAACAGATACTCTGTATTAGGTCCATGACTGACAGTGGTGATCAATAATATCAATAGTGGTTCGCTATTCATATCACCCAAAAAGTGTGTTCCTGAACGAAGTCTTCTGGTAACACATACATATTGTTGAATAAAACCAATTACTTTAAAACATTAATACAATGGTGAAGAAATGGTAGTAAAACAATTGGGTGATCAGAGGCCTTTTTCATGCAACTCACCCAATCACTAATTGAATCGTGCCTCGTCAGTATCCAGCGGGCCGTAGACACATATAAATTATGTGTCTGGAAATTGATAGATATAAGAAGAGATTCATAGTCAGGTGTGAGGAGATCACAGGTTAGTATAGAACTGCTTCTATAACTACAAGGATAGCCTCGTAAAGTAGCGATCTTCCAGTGGTCCTGGCCCAATGGGTTGCTCTTTCAAAATAAGTTCCTGTCCTCACTTGGCGGATTCTCAATGCCCCTCAATCCTATGGCACTCAGTACGGGCAGCAGTGCGGGCGCCAGCACCACCGGTGACCCCAATGGGTGATAGTAGTCACTGCGGTACTAAGCGCGCACATCGCTACAAACAAGCTGTCACCACCCCTATGAATTGGCATTGCGTTCCCATCAAGTAGTTACTTGATAACTCATGTGAGAGATAGCAATCTGTTCCCCAGGCGCTTACCTCTGTAGTCGGTGCCGTCTGAGGTCCCTTGTTTTTAAGCGTATCAAATACTCACCTGCTTTCAATGAAAGCCGTGTGGTTGACCTACCCTCTCCGCTGGATCCGGGAAGGTAATGGACTAGTAGAAACTGTCCTTTTATATACCTGCAGGTGAGCCAGCTCGGGCGGGGCAGGGAAGCCGATCGGTTTCAGCTGGTGCTGCTAAGCGTCATGTGACGTCTAAACAAGAAAGGTGGCGGCCATCTTAGACTGGTGTGGAGTGTCTATAGGGAGAAAGGTGGCGGCCATCTTAGACTGGTGTGGAGTGTCTATAGGGAGAAAGGTGGCGGCCATCTTAGACTGGTGTGGAGTGTCTATAGGGAGGTATCCCTTTCTACTCATTGCATAATAATAACCACATCTTAGATAGGGGCCCCGTGCTGGTATCACCGGGGTTGGTGAATAAAAGGGGTGGAAAATGTGTTTGCACAAAACATATAGGAAAGGTCAAAGATGCCGAGAATGTAGCAGCCATCTTAGGCTGGTGTAGAGTTTCACTTGGGATATGTATATGTATGCTCAGTGCATTCTGGTAACCCATTTACCAATTACGGTCCCATGGTGATGTCACTGGAACTATTGCTGGGATTCTTAGTGGGGTAAATGGGCGCGGTGTTTGCCAATGTTGGTCCCATATTACGTAAAGCGGGAGAAGCCTGGTCGAGTATCGTGTGTACATGCTATGACCATCTTGGGGTGTTCAGGATCTTAGTGCTCCGGGTATCAAGTTAGGGGTGTTATATTCATGAGTTGTACCCTGGTTTGGGGTTGGACAGTTATGGGGAGGTTGTTAATATCGAATGCAGGGTAAGGGTCAGTACCTCTCATAGTGTCTCATATCATCTCTGATGTACTCACTGTATCAGAGGTTAGCGAGTGACCCCCACGGAATCTCATCATTGAGTCCCTGTTGGTCAGTCAACAACCGGTGTACCCATCTTTGTTCGATTCTAAAGAGGAAATTCTGTGTAATCTGAGGGTGAGTCTCTAAAACCACCCACCGCAAACTTTCAGGGGAATGTTTCAGTTCTTTGAAGTGGGTGTATAGTTTCGTGGTTACTCGTTGGCATCGGATGTTACTTTTGTGTTCTGTGATTCTGGTTTTTACCATCCTCATTGTCATCCCTATATACCTTTTCTTACAAGGGCATGTAATCATATATACACATTGAGTTGTGTTACAAGTGGTATGTTTTGTAATCTGCCAGGTAAACGAGTCTGTGAAAGTTATTTCTTTTGTGGGCATGGTTTGGGGACATACCGCACAGGAGCCACAGGGATGGTGTCCCTGAACTGGTGGTAAATCCAATAGGGATCTTTGGTCATTCGCTCTTCCAGGTCTAGGTCTTGTATGGATCAGTATGTCCTTTAAGTTCTGAGTACGCTTAAAAGCAAACCGGGGTTTAGGGATCTGTAATGCCCCTGTGTTGAGGATCCCCCAGTGTTTATTGATCACTTTCTTTATCCGGTTGGAGTCCGAAGTAAAGGAAGTGACACAGGTTAGTATGTCAGTTTGCTCTTTAGGGGTTACTTCTAGTAGGGCCTCCCGGTGATTATTCCTAGCTCTCTTCATGGATTGAGCCACTTGTCTTTGTGGGTATTGCCTCTTGAGTAAGTTTTTTGATAAGGATTTGGCCTCTGTTTGATAGTCAATGATGGAACTACAGTTTCTCCTGATGCGTAAAAACTGTCCAAAGGGTAAATTGTCCTTCAGTGCTCGAGGATGGTGGCTGTTATATAACAACAGGCTATTTCTGTCAGTGGGTTTTTTGTATAAGGTGGTGTCGAGTTGGCCATCACGAAGTCTGATCTTGAGATCTAGGAATGGTATGTCAGTGGACGAGATGGTGTGAGTGAATTTAAAAAAATCATTTTTAGTGTTAATCCACTGACAGAATTCGTGGCATGCTGCCTCTCCAAAGAATCAATATGTCATCTATGAATCTCTTCCACAGTCTCAGGTTGTCAGCATAGGGATTGCTGGGGTGAGAAATGACACTCTCCTCAAATGCAGCCATATAGAGGCAGGCCACACTGGGAGCAAATGTACTCCCCATGGATGTACCCTGAGACTGGTGGAAGAGTTGACCCTTATACTCAAAGAAATTCTCTGTTAGAGCTAGGGATGCACACTCCATTACAAATGTCACAGGAGTATGTGAGGTCCATGTTGTCATCTCCATGGTTGTTTCAATAACTGTCAGTGTCGCTTGTTGGGGAATGTTCGTGTATAGTTGTTCTACATCTAAGGTAACAAGGAGGTTGATTTCGTCTGTGTTACTAATCTCTCCTATTATGCGCAAGACATCAGTTGTGTCTCGCACATAGGAGGGGGTCAACTTCACCAGTGGTTGGAGGAAATGATCACAGAATTTCGACAGGGGCTCCAAAATTGAGCCAATACCTGAGACTATAGGTCTCCCCGGGACAGGTGTTGTTCCCATATGAATTTTGGGGAGTGTATAGAAGTATGGTGTTCTTGGGTTTTTGTCGTGAGAAAGTCTGCCTCTTTCTTGCTGATCCACCCATTGGCCTCTGCTTCAAATACTAGGCTGGAGATTTTCGTTGCTAGTCTGTGGGTAGGATTAGTAGTGATTGGTGTATAGTGCCTGCTGTTGGAAAGTTGGCGTCTACACTCAAGGTCATAATCAACCGTGGATTGAATCACTGTAGCACCCCCTTGTCTGCCTGTTTAATCGTGATGCTAGTGTCCTCTGCTAGAGACCTGGCGGCCGCCAGTTCTATCTTGGAGAGATTGTGGAAAGGAGTCTCCCTTGTCTCCTGTTTGAGATCTTTAAGTACAGCCTGCTCGAAAGTAATGACTTCCACTGGAGTCATGCTGTTGTTGGGAGTGAATGTAGAGGGGTTTCTTAACCCTGAGTCTTCCTGGACAGATTCTGTCTTCTCATGAAAAAAGGCTTTAAGGCGGATTTTCCTGAAGAAATTTTGAATTTCGCATTGGTCTCGAAACTTATCTCTCTTTGGGGTCGGGACAAATCCTAGGCCTTTCTCTAGTACTGTTGTTTCTGTTTCGGTGAGTGTTCTGTGTGACAGGTTAACTACTAGAGTCTCCTGCCCTGAGTCTTGCTCCTCGTTTCCATTGGATTGGGTGTTTGGTCTTGCCATTGTACCCGTTTGTTTTCGCCTCTTCTGTTGCGCCCTCTTCCTCTGCCCCAACCTCTGCCTAAAAAAGGAGGGGGTTTGGGTTGCCAGTCGGGTAGAATTGTGGTTGACCTGGCGGGTACATGGGAAAAGGCCAGAAGGGTTGGGGCGGACCATGGTAATTAGGTGTATTTTGGTTAGGGAAGTAAGGACGATTGGTCCTCCTGGAGTTATTACTGCCCCAACTCCTAGTACTGGAATCACTGTCAGAGGAGCCTCTTCTACTGTCGTCAGCACTTTCTTCAGAGGAATAACTATTCTTTGTAGATGTATAGTCTGCCTTTAAATAGGGGTACACTTTTTCTGTTTTGAACCTTTGGATGTCCTTCTGCAATTTGTTGACTTTCTGCTTCATTAGATAATCTTTGTTCTCTGATATCTCATTGTTCAGTTCAGCCAACTTAGTCTTGTAAACAGTCAATTGGATAGTGGTCTTAATCGCCCCTTCTGCAATCTGAATACGTATCAGAAGGGCGTCAGCAATTCTCTTTGCGGTATTAATAATCAAGATGAGCCAGTCCCTAGTGCATTTCCACGCTACTAGGGACCACTCTTTCTTGAATACTGCGTCTTCCAGGAATAGTCTGGGGAAGTTACTAACGATGAGGCCATTCGGAGCGATGTTGGCCCGCAAATATTCAGTCATCATAGCGCCGTGGAGGGTGATCTTTAACCACTCCCTTTTCATTGCCATTAAAGATGACCAGTCTTCTGCCTGGCTACCTGATGCTGTACTATTTTCTACCCCTAAGATGGAAGGGGTAGTTCTCAAAATCTCTTCAGCCTTCTCTTCACCAAAGCTGAGTCCCTGGTTAAGTTCCATAGTGGTAGAGCGAAACCGGGAGGGTTCTAACTGGAAATATGGTCCAGAAAGGGCAAATTACACTTCTGGTATCCTGATTGTACCGTCCCACGGGCAAACCCGTGCATACAATTTTTTACAAAAGGATGGGGACAATGGGCTTTTGGAAAGGTCCAACGTACATGCCCTAGATAATCAATAAAGAAGAAGTACGTGGTTCCTCGGTGAATACAGAGTATTTATTGCAGGTCGTGAAAGGAAGGGGATTCTTCCTTTCGGAACTGGTGCCCTCACACACCCAGCAAGCTAGGTGTCATGCTTCATCATCTGGGCCTGTTCCTCGTCGGGTCGGCGCTGCAATACCCGACGGGCACCCAAAAAGGGGCTCTTTATCGGAGATCTTTTGTTCCTTGCCGGTGGGTGCCGTGGGTGTAAGGGCACTTTTGATTGTGTGGATGTAGTAGTATGTGAAGTGAGTTAAAACAAGTCAGGGTGTCTTATGGAACATATTTTATTCTTGGTAGGTGTCACGGACGGGTTAAATAACCACTGACCTTATAAGCCGGATACAGCGGGAGCGAAGGAAGATGCCAAGTAACCCTATCCCCCCCAATGGTATTACCTGCGGGGATGTAACAACCACTCCAACAGATAACACCACAATAGGGGAAAGGGAAAAAAGGGATAAAGGAAACAAAAAGATGCGACAGCCGAGCCCTCAAAGGAACCTGGTCCCGGAGTTGAAGACTTCACTCCTACCGACTAGCCCCTTAATACCTGAGGGAGACACAAGCATAGCATGTACATGAGAACACTGTACACAGTCACCACTAAAGAACATAAGATTATGTGTAGGTACTTACAGCTAGCTAAGTCGCATTCATCCTATGGTTTCAGCAAGAATATACCAGATAAGAATACAGGTAAGTTGAGTTGTACTTAGCTTGGTGTAGTTCGTTCCAAGCCACAACTGCAGAGATCAACTAGGGTTCATGGAGTTCTCGCAGATTCTTGTGCCTATTCTCGGTTCGGTGAAAAGCAGGAAAACAATCTCCTGGCTGCGCTCGTGGCTGATGCGAGCTTCCACGCACTGTTCAAACCACCCCAGCTCTCCAGCTCTCCAGCGCTGAATACGCGGGAGGAAAGCGGTGTTCTAAAAAGGGCGTTGTGCTCACGTGCACTCCAGGAAGTAATCCGGTGAGCTGTCACCATTCGCGCTTCAGCGCGTTGTATCTGAAAACGGCCGCTCGCCTATGCGGCGGCTGAGCGCACCGAAACGCCCTCCGGCGTTGCAGTCGTCTTTTGCCCTTCAGCGCTTCAGGCAATTCCACTGCAGGTTTCTTTAGCGCTTCGGCGCGTCGGGCAAGTTCAAAGCAGGTCTTTGGTTTACGAGGGTAACTGCACACAACGAGATACGTGAAGCAGTTCCTCGCGTCGGAAATCAGGGCTGGATTGACAAGCACCCGCCTACCTGCGGGAGGTGCTTATATAGCGAAATGGGCGTAGGTCTACACCACACATATGGCATTATGGGCGTGGTGGTTCTTAAACATACACACTCCATTCTCCTCAGGCTATTATCTGGTGTGTGTCGTCAATGTGTTTCCCCCCGCGCTGAGTGCCTAAATGTGACAGATCCCCCTCTCAAGGACCGACGTCCCGGCGGTCCACCAGGCTTAGCGGGATACCGCAAGTGGAAACTTCGAAGGAGACCAGGGCAGTGGAGACTGGTAACAGGTTCCCATGAGCGATCCTCGGGACCATACCCTTTCCAGTCAATGAGATAATGCACCCTCCCACGGATTCGCTTGGAGTCTAGGATGCCCTTGACCTCATACTCCTCCTCCCCCTCTATGGTCAGCGGTTGCGGTCTTGTGGGTAGTCTGGTGTGTGTGAGACAGGGCCGTAAAAGAGAAACCTGAAACACCGGGTGGATGTGCCAAGAGGAAGGGAGAGATAATCTCATAGCTACGGGATTGATTATTCTTTCTATGGGATAAGGGCCCACAAACTTAGGCTTTAATCGAGTGTTTCCCTTAAAGGGCAAATGTTTCGTGTCGAGCCACACCCTATCTCCCACGGTATAGGAAGGTTCTGGGGATCTTTTCCTATCAGCGTACTGTTTGTCGCGCGCTTGTGCAGCTGTTAATTGTGTTTTGGCTGTTTGTATTATCTTTCTCAGGTGTGTATGATGTTCTTGGATCGAGGGATGTTTAGTCACCACAGGCCAGTCAAAGGGCAACATATTAGGATGGTAACCCAAGGTGCAAAAGAAGGGTGAGCACCCCAAAGAGGAATGCTCCGCATTGTTATATGCAAACTCTGCCAACCACAGAAGCGTGCTCCATTCTTCCTCATGTTGCAGCGTGAAGCATCGAAGGTATTGCTCCAACGTCTGATTCAGTCTCTCTGTTTTGCCGTCTGTCTGCGGATGGTAGCTTGTGGAGAGACGGGCGTCGACTTTCATGACTTCACAAAGCGCCTTCCAGAACCTAGAGGTGAATTGGGTTCCTCTGTCCGTAATGAGGACTGCGGGGATACCATGCAGGCGCACAATGTGTTGCAGGAATGCTCTAGCCAATTCCGCCGATGTTGGTAACTTAGCCATAGCGATAAAGTGCCCCATTTTGGTCAGATGATCGACGACAACCAGAATGGTGTTGTTGCCGGAGCTGGTAGGCATTTCTACTATGAAGTCCATAGACAAGGTGTGCCAGGGGGCTGGAGGTATAGGTATAGGCCGAAGCAACCCACAGGGCCTTGCGTGTTGTGCCTTCCCTTGAGCACAGATAGCGCATTCCGAGACATACTTCGCCGTGTCCGTCTTTAACGTGCTCCACCAGAAATGTCTCTGCATAGCCTGTAAGGTTTTCCGAGTCCCCAGGTGTCCACCCAGTGTGGAGTCATGTACCCATCGCAGGGCCTGTCTTTGCAAGGACTCCTCCGGGACGAAAAGCCGCTTGTCGTAATACCACAAGTGGTTCAGAGAGGAGCGATGCTGAGGCTCTTTGGTAATCCAGGCTTGCTCATCTAGCTCTTTATTCTGCTCCCTCACCTTCCCCAAGAAGTCATGTACAGCTGCCATGGCATTCATCTCCACTGGAAAGGAAGCGTTCTGCAGGATCACCGGAGGTTCTTCAGCTGGTGCCAGGCCGAATCCGGATTCACAAGCGGGACGTGACAACGCGTCAGCCTTGCCATTTTGAGCTCCCGGTCGGTACCGGATCACAAAGTCAAACTCGGAGAAAAACAATGACCAACGGAGTTGTCTAGGGGTCAAGGCTCTTGCACTCTTCAGGAACAATAGGTTCCGATGGTCGGTGTAGATCTCCACTGTGTGTTTGGCCCCCAACAAATGATGTCTCCATTCTTCGCACGCCCTCTTTATCGCCAGAAGCTCCTTGTCAGTAATGGTGTAATTGTTCTCACAAGACGACAGTTTCTTGGAGAAAAAGGCTACAGGATGGAGTTGGCCTGTGTCGGGATGGCGTTGCGATAGGATTCCCCCTATTGCGTAATAGGACGCGTCCGTTTCTACCACAAACGGGCGAGAGGCATCCGGATGTCTTAACACAGGTGCACTGGTAAAACGGCTCTTTAGTGTTTGGAAAGCCTTTTCAGCGGAGTCGGTCCAGAGAAATGCGGCTCCTTTCCTTAACAGATGTGTCAGTGGCTGTATAATACTGGAGAACTCCTTGATGAACCTTCTGTAAAAGTTCGCAAAGCCAAGGAAGCTCTGCAAGGCTTTCACGTTGGTAGGTGATTCCCACCGGAGAATGGCCCGCACCTTTTTGTCGTCCATGTGAATACCGGTTGGCCCAATGACGTATCCCAGGAACTCCACTTCGGTGGCATGAAAAGGCTCTTCTCCAGTTTAGCATAGAGCTGATACTGCTGTAGACGTTCCAGAACCTCGGACACATGATGTACATGGTCTTCTAGTGATGCCGAGTACACCAGTATGTCGTCAATATATACTATGCAAGAGACGTCCAACAGGCCTCTCAGGACTTCGTCCATAAAAAACTGGAATGCGGCGGGGGCGTTACAAAGACCGAAGGGCATCACTTGGTACTCATACAATCCGAATTTCGTTCGAAAGGCCGTCTTCCACTCGTCCCCTCGCCGCACCCGTACCAAGTGGTAGGCTCCTCTAAGGTCCAGTTTGGTAAACACCTTGGCTCCTTTTAGCTGATCTAGTAGCACGGGTATTAAAGGCAGAGGATACCGATTCTTTCTGGTCACTCTGTTGATCGCCCTGTAGTCCACACAAGCCCTCAAGCCGCCTTCCTTCTTGGGTATGAAAAATATCGGGGAGGACGCAGGGGATGATGAAGTACGGATAAAGCCGGTGGACAGCATCTTGGTAAGGTACTGCTGTAAATAGGTGGTTTCTGATACCGTAAGGGCATAGATACGGCTGCATGGTATACTGGCTCCAGGCTCCAGGTCAATGACGAAATCATAATCCCTATGTGGGGGAAGTTTCCCTGCTTCTTGTTCACAAAATACAGCCTGAAACTGCTGATATACCCCCGGCAACGTGGTGGTACAGCATAGGTTATGGACGTTACAGCCGCTTGCGAGCAGTCCAGCAGGGCTCTCCGTGGAGTCCGGCAAACGTATCTTCTCCCATGAGCAATGTTCCTTGCAGAACAGGGAGTTCATGGTGACCGAACGGGCAGCCCATTGCACTAAAGGATCATGTAGCGTCAGCCAAGGCATGCCCAGAATGAGCTTGAAGTGGGGGGCGTCTATGAGGTCGAACTGAATATATTCGGAATGGTCCGCCCCAACATGCATGAGAATTTTCTGTGTGTGAAAACGCACTTGGCGGATTCTCAATGCCCCTCAATCCTATGGCACTCAGTACGGGCAGCAGTGCGGGCGCCAGCACCACCGGTGACCCCAATGGGTGATATTAGTCACTGCGGTACTAAGCACGCACATCGCTACAAACAAGCTGTCACCACCCCTATGAATTGGCATTGCGTTCCCATCAAGTAGTTACTTGATAACTCATGTGAGAGATAGCAATCTGTTCCCCAGGCGCTTACCTCTGTAGTCGGTGCCGTCTGAGGTCCCTTGTTTTTAAGCGTATCAAATACTCACCTGCTTTCAATGAAAGCTGTGTGGTTGACCTACCCCTCTCCGCTGGATCCGGGAAGGTAATGGACTAGTAGAAACTGTCCTTTTATATACCTGCACGTGAGCCAGCTCGGGCGGGGCAGGGAAGCCGATCGGTTTCAGCTGGTGCTGCTAAGCGTCATGTGACGTCTAAACAAGAAAGGTGGCGGCCATCTTAGACTGGTGTGGAGTGTCTATAGGGAGAAAGGTGGCGGCCATCTTAGACTGGTGTGGAGTGTCTATAGGGAGAAAGGTGGCGGCCATCTTAGACTGGTGTGGAGTGTCTATAGGGAGGTATCCCTTTCTACTCATTGCATAATAATAACCACATCTTAGATAGGGGCCCCGTGCTGGTATCACCGGGGTTGGTGAATAAAAGGGGTGGAAAATGTGTTTGCACAAAACATATAGGAAAGGTCAAAGATGCCGAGAATGTAGCGGCCATCTTAGGCTGGTGTAGAGTTTCACTTGGGATATGTATATGTATGCTCAGTGCATTCTGGTAACCCATTTACCAATTATGGTCCCATGGTGATGTCACTGGAACTATTGCTGGGATTCTTAGTGGAGTAAATGGGCGCGGTGTTTGCCAATGTTGGTCCCATATTACGTAAAGCGGGAGAAGCCTGGTCGAGTATCGTGTGTACATGCTATGACCATCTTGGGGTGTTCAGGATCTTAGTGCTCCGGGTATCAAGTTAGGGGTGTTATATTCATGAGTCGTACCCTGGTTTGGGGTTGGACAGTTATGGGGAGGTTGTTAATATCGAATGCAGGGTAAGGGTCAGTACCTCTCATAGTGTCTCATATCATCTGTGATGTACTCATTGTACCAGAGGTTAGCGAGTGACCCCCACGGAATCTCATCATTGAGTCCCTGTTGGTCAGTCAACAACCGGTGTACCCATCTTTGTTCGATTCTAAAGAGGGAATTCTGTGTAATCTGAGGGTGAGTCTCTAAAACCACCCACCGCAAACTTTCAGGGGAATGTTTCAGTTCTTTGAAGTGGGTGTATAGTTTCGTGGTTACTCGTTGGCATTGGATGTTACTTTTGTGTTCTGTGATTCTGGTTTTTACCATCCTCATTGTCATCCCTATATACCTTTTCTTACAAGGGCATGTAATCATATATACACATTGAGTTGTGTTACAATTGGTATGTTTTGTAATCTGACAGGTAAACGAGTCTGTGAAAGTTATTTCTTTTGTGGGCGTGGTTTGGGGACATACTGCACAGGAGCCACAGGGATGGTGTCCCTGAACTGGTGGTAAATCCCATAGGGATCTTTGGTCATTCGCTCTTCCAGGTCTAGGTCTTGTATGGATCAGTATGTCCTTTAAGTTCTGAGTACGCTTAAAAGCAAACCGGGGTTTAGGGATCTGTAATGCCCCTGTGTTGAGGATCCCCCAGTGTTTATTGATCACTTTCTTTATCCGGTTGGAGTCCGAAGTAAAGGAAGTGACACAGGTTAGTATGTCAGTTTGCTCTTTAGGGGTTACTTCTAGTAGGGCCTCCCGGTGATTATTCCTAGCTCTCTTCATGGATTGAGCCACTTGTCTTTGTGGGTATTGCCTCTTGAGTAAGTTTTTTGATAAGGATTTGGCCTCTGTTTGATAGTCAATGATGGAACTACAGTTTCTCCTGATGCGTAAAAACTGTCCAAAGGGTAAATTGTCCTTCAGTGCTCGAGGATGGTGGCTGTTATATAACAACAGGCTATTTCTGTCAGTGGGTTTTTGTATAAGGTGGTGTCGAGTTGGCCATCATGAAGTCTGATCTTGAGATCTAGGAATGGTATGTCAGTGGATGAGATGGTGTGAGTGAATTTAAAAAAATAATTTTTAGTGTTAATCCACTGACAGAATTCGTGGCATGTAGTCATACTGCCTCTCCAAAGAATCAATATGTCGTCTATGAATCTCTTCCACAGTCTCAGGTTGTCAGCATAGGGATTGCTGGGGTGAGAAATGACACTCTCCTCAAATGCAGCCATATAGAGGCAGGCCACACTGGGAGCAAATGTACTCCCCATGGATGTACCCTGAGACTGGTGGAAGAGTTGACCCTTATACTCAAAGAAATTCTCTGTTAGAGCTAGGGATGCGCACTCCATTACAAATGTCACAGGAGTATGTGAGGTCCATGTTGTCATCTCCATGGCTGTTTCAATAACTGTCAGTGTCGCTTGTTGGGGAATGTTCGTGTATAGTTGTTCTACATCTAAGGTAACAAGGAGGTTGATTTCGTCTGTGTTACTAATCTCTCCTGTTATGCGCAAGACATCAGTTGTGTCTCGCACATAGGAGGGGGTCAACTTCACCAGTGGTTGGAGGAAATGATCACAGAATTTCGACAGGGGCTCCAAAATTGAGCCAATACCTGAGACTATAGGTCTCCCCGGGACAGGTGTTGTTCCCTTATGAATTTTGGGGAGTGTATAGAAGTATGGTGTTCTTGGGTTTTTTGTCGTGAGAAAGTCTGCCTCTTTCTTGCTGATCCACCCATTGGCCTCTGCTTCAAATACTAGGCTGGAGATTTTCGTTGCTGCTGCCCGTACTGAGTGCCATAGGATTGAGAGGCATTGAGAATCCGCCAAGTGAGGACAGGAACTTATTTTGAAAGAGCAACCCATTGGGCCAGGACCACTGGAAGATCACTACTTTACGAGGCTATCCTTGTAGTTATAGAAGCAGTTCTATACTAACCTGTGATCTCCTCACACCTGACTATGAATCTCTTCTTATATCTATCAATTTCCAGACACATAATTTATATGTGTCGACGGCCCGCTGGATACTGACGAGGCACGATTCAATTAGTGATTGGGTGAGTTGCATGAAAAAGGCCTCTGATCACCCAATTGTTTTACTACCATTTCTTCACCATTGTATTAATGTTTTAAAGTAATTGGTTTTATTCAACAATATGTATGTGTTACCAGAAGACTTCGTTCAGGAACACACTTTTTGGGTGATATGACTAGCGAACCACTATTGATATTATTGATCACCACTGTCAGTCATGGACCTAATACAGAGTATCTGTTTGGAAGCACGATGGCACTTGTGGTCAACTGTGTCTTTGAGAGTATGTATACCCTTTTTTTCTCACGTACAGGTCGTCCATAGAAACAACGGGCGCACAACCCGCTTATCCAAGAGTGGTAGGTAGTTCACCACACCACTTGGTGTAGATAGACTCACTTTACGGTCCTGAAGAATCGCCTTTGATCCTTAAGACAACAATGGCGAGAAACATGTTGACCCACTAGGAATAGAGCGCCCTGATCTTGACCCATTATAGTCAGATAGACGCCTCTCCTTTTTCTATTTTAATCAGGCAGGGGGCCTACCAAGAATAAAATATGTTCCATAAGGCACCCTGACTTGTTTTAACTCACTTCACATACTACTACATCCACACAATCAAAAGGGCCCTTACACCCACGGCACCCACCGGCAAAGAACAAAAGATCTCCGATAAAGAGCCCCTTTTTGGGTGCCCGTCGGGTATTGCAGCGCCGACCCGTCGAGGAGCAGGCCCAGATGATGAAGCATGACACCTAGCTTGCTGGGTGTGTGAGGGCACCAGTTCCGAAAGGAAGAATCCCCTTCTTTTCACGACCTGCAATAAATACTCTGTATTCACCGAGGAACCACGTACTTCTTCTTTATTGTTTATTTGTTTTAGGCCATCCAGCATATCTTTGTCCCTCCAATGGAGCATAGCCTCTTCACCACATTTCTGACTAGTTTCCTGTATTCTTCCACAAGCGTGTGGTATCCAGGAATTTGTTTTCTTTTTCATGAGGCACTCCATGAGGGTGCGTGTGTTCTTAGCTGTCTCCCTTCTGTGCTAGTTCATGGAGCAGCTGCAGCAGCTCGGTACTATATTTCTTTGAAAATGTTTCCCACTTCCTATGTGAATTGCTACACTTTTGGCCACAAGACTGATTTAAACAGTTTTCTTTTCCTGAAAGAATTAGCTTTGTGCATGACTGATTCTACTTCTTTCTAGCACTACAAGTTTATCAATCATGCATGCCTGTGACTGTGCTAGAGTTCAAAAGTCGAATGAGCAGCAATGTAAACCAAAGTATGCACTCTATTGTTATTCTTTTTTATCAATAAATATATTTTTAAAAGTCCAATGAGCATTAAAGAACTCTTTACATTTTGTTTCTATCTTGTCACATTTTCAGTGCGTTTAAAGACAGAGGTCAAATGTCAGGCTATATCTTCCGGCAAATAGTTTTTTATTCTTTTAAAAGGGAGGTTGGTGTTTACTTTTCTTTCTCTGACTGCAAAATGAGAGGATTTTGTAAAGTGAACTATGCAACAATCTTGCTGAGTGTGAAAGGAAAGGCTGGGGGTTGTAGTTCTTTTCTAGCACACACAAAGACATTTAAATACCTTTACATGAACTGTACAAATATTTCAGAATATAGCAGCAGTTAAAAATGAATCACTTTTTTGTAATTCGGAAGTGTGGGGGAAACATAGATTTTAATAGGAGCAAAATAAATCAACGCACTTTGTGATGCGCAAACGAAATAGTCACTGAAACCCAATTTCCACACATTATCGTTTGCGTGCTGCATAGTTTTATCTGTAAAACTGTACGTCTGTACAAATTTAGTGGTCCTTGTAGTGGAAAATGACTTGTCTGTGAATGACAGTGCGCTGTTACACCATGCTATAGTAATATATTTGTGACAAGTATGCCCCAAAATGTGCCACCAGCTGTACCACATCCTTACCACTTGCCTGCTAAATACATTTGCTACAGTTGTCCTTTGTGCAACGCATGCTTCTTTCACAATCCCTTTGGCTTCAGTGATGTAACATTAATGGCTGCACCCCCTTCTGAAATGTGTTCCAGCACTACTGGTGCATGCCAATTGCGAAATGTCATTCATGTATGAGCCTTTGTAGGGAATACTTCTTTTCTGTGATCCTGTTTTTTTGCAGGTCTTGAAGAAAGCACACACTGGCACACACTTCTCAGCTTTTACATCAGTATTGAGTCTTAATACACATGTTGTGAAAGACCAGTCTTCATTAATGAAGCATATAAAAAGTTTACTGTATTACCCTCTTTAATTCACATCTCACCAAAATGTTATAATGGATTTTAATAGGACCCGCTGAAAACAATGCAGGGACATAAAGAACTTTTCACAAGAATCTAAAAATACGCAGTGATATAATCAAAAGCAATAAAGGAAACGTGTGTACGGACATTCCAAACAACAATTAGAAGAACCACCCACTATGCTCCTTTTACCAGCAACACCTATAGTCCAAGTCTCGACAATTTGCAGGTTTTTGTTAGAGCTTTTTACCGGATTTGCTACCTTAACTGAGCCTATTTCTAAGCATCCATAATGTTCACTGATAAGAGACTAAAGAAATAAGGAGATTGTGAGGCCCAAGAGTCTATTTCATTTGACTTCAATAATCAAGTTACTTCCTTTGCATGCTTGATTTGCTACCTGGCTGCAGTATATAGATGTTTAACAGTATCTAAGATACAGCATATGTATAAAAAAAAAGTTCAAAAGAAGTCATTCATGAGAACCATCACTACTACAAGGCCTATTCAGTTGCCCTGCTATCACAATCGATGTGCCAGAAATCAGTCCGACCAACAAATTTGATCATATTATTTAACAGAAATAAAAATGTACAAATCAAATACAGAAAGTAGGTGCTACAGGTGGCTGCACAGTGCATGTGAAAGTGAGTAAACAAAACTAAAACAAAAACTAGTACAGTGTGTATAACAAACCAATGTGTTAACCATCAGGACATCAATGTAAAATGGAATCCACAATGAAGTACATATTTAGGATTTCTTAGCGGCCGGCATCCAATACAACTATGGTTAAGACTCAACTGTCGAAGTTGCGACCCCTAAAGGTCACTTTAATGGGGTCTTCCTCAGGACAAAACAGTAGTAACCTGTCCAGAAAGCATCATACATGAACACTCTGTATGGAAACAATCCCGGACGACCAATGTTCTAAAAATGCCACAAAAAGACTGGAAAGAGTTCCTTCTTTCACATAAATGTATTCCTTAGGAACACATCAAAAGCCGGCTCCCTGTGAGAGTCAATAGGTAATCAGAACTACGTGTGGCCACCATCATTATGCTGATCGATATGCAGCTGAATAGGATAGCCCTTGCAGGAGTGAAAGTTCTTATGAATGACTCCTTTTGGAACATTTTTTATACATATGGCCTTTACTACCCTAGTTCCATTGGAATACAGAGTGCCCAATATTATCTTAAGATGAAGAACAGTCTTGCTTGTCAAATCTAGGGGCATAATTTAGGGCAATATGGAATGAAATCGTCAAAATAACTCCACAACTCACAGTCCACACCATGTAAATGATTCGCTCAAACTATGCCCACCTTACAGCCACCTATCCCCTAACCTCCACCCTGCTGGCATCAATACAGCCACCAGCCACACCACAGACCATACTTTTTGGCTTCTGGGAAAATGGTTGCGAGTGCCCTGCTGCACAGCATCACTTAAAACTATTGACTAAGCCAATAGGTTCCAAACCCGAGGCCCGTTTGGTTTGCCAATGCTTATTTTGTTAAATGATATCCTCCAGGCCCTGCTCTCGATTTTTTGTAAGGAAGAAGAGGTGGTGCTTCCGGCCTTCAACTAGAAGTTAGCTGCAAAGAATAAGTAGGTATGCTCACTTAAGCTGTTAAGAGTGCAAAGTAGGTTTTTCCGAATCAAACTTCCTCATTTTGAAAAATGTATGATTTGTTTCTTTGAGGCATCTTGTAAATGTCTATCTCAGGCCATCGGTTTCCAACCTCAGGAGATGTCCCATGATCTTCAGAGATCGCATTGCACCTCCTAGTTAAGAAGTCCAAAAACCTGGAATTCAGCTTATATATTTATAGATCATTAATAAAGAAGGTTTGGGATCCTCAGGTAGTGACAATGGGTCTTGAATATTCTCTTCATTGTCACAGTTAATCCTGTGTAATAAAAATCACAACTGATGCATTTCTTATAGGTATCGTGTACTTTTTTTGTAGCGTGCGTCACTTGGCTGTAATATCCTCAAGTAGTAGGCACTGTAATGAGAAAGGAATGCAGGGATAATGTCACCATTACTCAAGGTAATTGTCATTGTTGCTTGCTGCTTCACACATTGAAAGACATGCTATTGCCACCATTGACCCATCAACTGTTACAAGGTTTAGTTTTACAGACCATTGATATCTAGTTGATTAATACCTTTCCAGGTTTCTGTATTGGAAAGATTAGTTGGGACAGTAAGTCACATATGGTTGCATACATGAGGACCTCTTTTGCTGCATATTGAAGCCAATGGAGAAATGAACTCAGTTCTGTTTGATGGCCCTCAGTTTTACTTTGGTTCAGAAATACACAACTTCAAGGTGGAAGTCTAACTTGCCAGCTTTCCCCTAACACCTCTTACAGGTAAATCTCCATCTCCCTGTTTTAGAACGTCAGCTTCTATTGCCTTCTGGCTCTTGTCAACTGTGAGGCTGGCCTAAGAGGAGCATATAGGGGCAGAGACGTGGTCCGCATTCCAGAGTTTGGTTGCAAGCAAAATAGTATCCATTAGTGAAGAAGGGGGCACAGTGAAAAGACCTGTTGTGCAGTCTCTGTGTCAACCCAGTTGACTGAGGCCTTATTGAAGTTCTTTTCTTAACACTTAGGTACAGCCAGTCTACCCTGAGGATTAACTTTACTACTAGAGGAAGCTAAGATGTACTCTACCTCCACCTCATGGAAACATCTGGCCCACAGCCCTATACTGCATATCCACGTAGACCACCCACCAGTAGGGAGGTTTCTGGTGCAAGATAAAGCTCCTCGCTTTTGCTCTAGCTGAAAGCACAGCACAAGCTCTTCAGCCAGGAGGCTTCTTCTCTCCTGGGTACCTACAATCCTTCTTCCCTGAAAAAGTAGTAATTCTCCTCCCTTAAAGTTAAGGGCCCGTGGTAAACATCTTTTTTAGTTTTCTCTCAACCTGGCTTGGGGTTGTCTGCAAGGGCCCTGATCCACCCTTCTGGTGATACTCCCTTGTGATTTTCTGAATACTTTCATGCTAACCCATGTGGCAGCTATCCTCTCAGTCTTTCTGGGGTCAGTCATATGGAAGTCTACCCGAAGCTGGATTAACTACAGAAAGCACTTTCTCAATTAAATTACACAGTGTACTGTAAGTTGCCACACTACTGACCTTTACCAAGTCCTAGAATGCATTCAAGGAGGAATCTATGAAATAGTCCCATATGTGGTGAGACTCTTTGTGATCTCCATTAACCATCTGGGACTTTCTCAAGGGTCATCCCAAACCTCATTAACAACACTTCCTTCTTGTGTTTATATTGGGTGTGCTGTGTGATGCCAAATGTATCTATTTTTACCTTGTGCAGATAATCTCCTCAAAACTACTGCCTGCATTGCTTCTTTTCTACTTACTGCATGGAATATGAAAACTCAAATAATTCAAGCCATTTCTCAACATAATCACTAACCTCTTGTGCTAAGTGAGGATTTTACTCCCTGCAACCCTGCTACTGTTCTATTCCCTGAACTCTTGCTGCTCCCAGGAGCGAATGGTCTGCCTGGAACCAGCATCCTTTTTTCTCATGCATAGCCCATGAGCCAACATCAGTTTTCCTCCACAGCAAGACCACCACCACCTTCTGTTCCAAGAACACTGCTCTCTTTTCCTCAGGGGCAATTTTCTTCTGTTCCAGAATTAAGGCAACCAATTGCTTATTCAATACCACCTCCCTTTTTCCGGCCTCCTTTTCCAATCTCTTGGCTTTGACACCTTACTGGAGACCTAGTAGGGCCCAAAACAATGGACGATGGACAGTACAGGAAAAGAGGGTTGGTGTAGGTTTTTGTCGTACACAGCCTCTTGCTTCTGTGTTTCCTGCTCCTTTCAAATAATATGTGCTTGCCTGGCTCCCTTCCAGCCAATGAGGGCCTTCTCTGCTGTTCTTCCCAGCTGGAGCCCCCTTTCCCACACAGTATCTTTATGGTTGCCACCGACAGGGTAACTGCATCCATTTCCATGGTCCCCACAAAGAAAAAAAAGAGATTCAATGAAAATTTGCCAGCTAGAATCACATATATTGTTACATCTATTTCTGGTAAGGAACAATTAAATCATTACTACTAGGTTGCAAGGGAACTGCTGAGCCAAACAACTAATTGTCCACACCACTGGTCAACAATGTAGAAGACCTTTTTAGTCAACTGAAGTGGAAAAAGGCCAGTCTTGTTTTGAGCTGTGACTTCGCTCCCCAAATTCAAAACAATATAGTTTCTAGAAGTAAACGGAGGATTCTTGAGCCTACCCATGGTAGCTTGTCACAAGCAGCAAATCCTCAGAGAAAATTACTTGTTGTACATGAACAGCAACGTGAAAACAACATTACAATTAAGTTATAAACAACATTCAACTCCCAAAACAATATTACAATTGTTATAAACTGCATTCAACTTCCAAATCAATTTAGGTTAAACGAACAAGCTTTAATTATTAAAATAACACAGAAATGAAGTAAAACACATTTTCTGGTACCACTGCTTACTGCTATGAGGTGTCCAACCTCTACCCAGGCACCACATGACCTAGCTGGAAACAATGGGAAGGTTCAAAGCCAATCTCACAACTTCCTTTTCTAAGCCCCTCCCACCATTCTGGTGATAAAGAAGATTGGAGTCCAAAACACTTCCTGTTTTCTTTGTCTGCTCTGCAGTACCACAATGGACCTTGGAGCCTGTAGAACCCTTTATAGGTAAGCCTTGGGAGGCGGGGCCTCTTGGGGAATGGGGTTACACAGGCCTCCACTTGTTACTCCTGGTAATTAGGATACTGTGCAGGGCATAGTATCAGGAGTGTAGGGGTGCAGTAGATACCTAGCTCCTGATGTTTTCTATTAATAAGCAGTGAATCTTATTTCTGATAACGCGGCTCCCAGCTTGTTTTTGAGCAGCCAGGTTCTGGTGTGTGTACAATTCTCGCAGATGTCTCTTGCAATATTTTGAAAGCATCAGCCTCTTCTGTTGCTTCTTCTGCTTGATGTCATATATATTCGAGAGACTGGAAGGTTGATGGTGCTCAGAAATCTGGATTACTTCCTATGCCATTTACTTGTAGTAAGTTGTTTGGGACCAATTGGAGGATATGCTTCATAAAGCCTTCAGAAACCAGAAGCATGCCCAACTCTTCAGATTTCAAACAAAGACAGACCTTTCTGATAAGATGCCTAGAAGACGTCAACAGGGACTATACTTCTAGCTCCAGGGGGGAAACAGGCAGTCTCAATCTTTTCAGAATAAGCAGATTCCCTCCCCCTCCTGCGAAACCCGGGAAGCGCTCCCGACTATACCGAGCTCCTAGTGGGAGGACCTCTTTCTTTTTTTCTTCAGAAGTTGCAACAAGATGTTTCTTGCATTTCATAGAAAGAGGATATGCGTTGGATTTCGCAAGTATGCCTTCTCAGTCAGGTCCAGTTCTACTCCAGGTCGGCCCTTGCAAAGGAAATTGCAGAGCTAGTGTAGAAAAATGCACTCACACCTGTTACAGAAGACCAAAAAGGGGAAGGTTTCTATTCCACTGTGTTTCTGGTCCAGAGGGCCTCAGGGAAGTTCAGATTGAAAATCAACTTAAAGAACCTGAATGTGTTTTTCAACAAGACTCGATACAAGGTGGACACTCTTCAGAGGATAATTCCTCTCATTCACCAGGAGAGTGGTTGGAGGCTTTGGACTTAAGGGATGCCTACCTTCACATTCCAATTTATCCTCCACATCAAGAATATCTCCACTTCTGTGTGGAAGGCCATCAATGGCAATTCAGTTTACGTCTTTTCGGTCTCTCAGCCGCTCCAGGGTTTTCCCCAAAGTGATGGCTCCAGTTGTAACACATCTCCACAAACGAGACATTTTGATCCACCCTTACCTGGATGACTGGCTTCTCCATTTTCCATCACAGTCCATTCTTCAAGCTCAGATGCACTGTGTTTGCCAAGTTTTGGAGCACTTTGGTCTTTTCATACATTGGGAGAAAATCTCATCTTGAGCCCAATCAGGATCTACAATTCCGCGGCGGCCATTTCCTGACAGATTTAGGAATGGTCAGTCTCCCTCAGTCCCGAGCACAAACCTTACGGAACCTATTTCTTTCTGGCCCTTCAGGGTCACATGGTATATTATTCTTTTTTATGGGAGAAAACAATTGTGATTGCCCTATTGCTTTCTCTTTATTTCTATATTATATCAGGTTTATTTTCCTTACAGGCTTCCTGTGTGTTCATGGTACCCTGGGTTCGTCTACATCTAGGCCCACTGGTACAGCATCTTGTGTCTCATTAGAATCCAGGATCTCAGCCACTGGAACAAGTGGTGCCTGTTACAACCAAGATTTGGCAAATTATGCAGTGGTGGTTGAACCCTTTGAACTAGCAAGAGGGTTTTCCTTATCCCTCCTCTCTCCCCAAATCCTGACTATGAATGCAAGCAAACTGGGGTGGGGTGCAACCTTAGGCAATCTCTCAGTTCAGGAGAATTGGCTTCCGGAAGAAAGGACTCATTCATCAAATTGGAGAGAGTTGAAAGTGGTGTATCTAACTCTGCTTCACTTCTCTCATTTGGTGTTCAATCAGGTTGTTTTAGAATGGACAGACAATAGAGTCACAAAATCTTACATTAACAATCTAGGACAGGATCCCAGTCTCTTGCCACCCTCGTCTTTCAGATAGTCAGTTGGGAAGAGGCTCATTTAATGCCCCTCTCTGCAACTTACATTCGGAGGAAGGTCAATTTTGTAGCAGATAGACTGAGCAGAGTCTTTCCTTCTTCACATGACTTCTGTCTGGATCCCTGTATTTTCAACAAATTATGCCAAAGGTTCGGTAGTCCTCAAAACATTTTGCCATCTCAGAGAATACTCCTGCCAAAATTTCTGTCCTGGATCCTGGTTGCTGGGGGATAGATGCTCTCACACACTCTTGGCCTCCCCTTCTATTGTATGCCTTCCCTCCCTTCCCAACCCAAACTTTTGGCCAGGCTACAGAACTAGGAGGTACACCTCATTCTGGTAGCCCCCTTTTGACCTCGAATGGGGTGGTTTCCCTTATTGCAGCTGATGGCAAAGGCACAGGAATGGATCCCACCAAGGAGCTCATGTCCCCTCAAGTCTCCTCTTCTTCCTCCAGAAGCTTGCAAGAGGATGCGTCTTGGGGTATGGCTATTGAAAGGAGGGTCTTTCTTCCCTGGTGGCATATTCAATACAGCATTCGAGGAGAGTGTCCACTTGGAAATCTTATGATCACCATGGGTCATCTTTTTCAAAATGGTGTTCGGACAGATCTCTGAACCCCACTACTTGTCACACCTCTTGGATCCTACAGTTTTTACAAGATGGGTTTCAGTAGGGTTTGGCTGTCTCTACTTTAAGAGTACAGTGGGCAGCGATTAGGGCTTCATGGGGTGTTCCGAAGATGGATTCCTTCGGTACTCGGCTTCTAAAGGCCTTTTCTTTGATGAGGCCTACTATTAAAACTACCACTCCTTCCTGGGATCTACCCTTGGTCCTTAGGGCTTTGCAATCCCCTCCTTTTGAGCCCTTGGAGAATGCAAATTTGAAACATTTGTCTTTAAAAGTGTTCTTCTTGGTGACAAGAACGTCAGCTCGTAGACTTGGTGAATTGAGGTCGTTATCTATCAGGCCCCCCTATTGAAGAATTTTTGCTGATAGACTGGTTCTTAAATTAGGTTCTGGTTTTCTCCCTAAGGTTATTTCCTCCTTTCATCAACAACAAGGAATAACATTGCCCTCTTTCTTTCCAGCACCCTCTACTCCTGAGGTAAAGGCATTACACACCTTGATGTGCTGAGGGCGGTGAGTATCTGTTTGTCTAGAACATAGGATTTCAAACAAAGCGAGAATTTGTTTATCAAGTTTTGTATTCTTTGTCATGGGCAGATGGCGTCTACTCTTACTTTAAGTAGTTCGATTAGATCAGTGATACCTGTTGCCTAGTCCTCACAAGATGTACAGATGCCGGGTGGAGGTCACTCGGGGAATGATAGCCTCCTGGGCTGAGGCTGGCGGAGTCTCCGTCTTGGACACCCGTAAAGCAGCCACTTGGGTGACTCCATCTACTTTTGTCTCCCATTATAGCCTGGATTTGGAAAGTGTAGATTCTTTGGATTTTGGTACTAAAGTTCTTGCTGCTGCTATGTCTTGAACAGTCTGCTTATCTTTCTTGGTTTAAAATAAACAGGTTTGTTTGCATGGCTTATTAGGATTCAAGTTGCTCTTACGTAGCTATGGTATATCCTCATAGAAGTAAGTATTGGTATGAGAAAATGGGTTGGGGAGGTAATGATTCAGTTACTTACTGGTAAACTTCATTACTCTGAATACCCCTTTTCTCATACCAATACTTCCAACTCTCCCTACCAGTCCCCATTGCACAACCTGAATTCCCCCATTTTTAGGTCTCGACCTAGCGACGCAGCGCGAAGCGCTGTCGCTAGCGAGACTTATTGTTGCTGACTTGCTTCGGAAGGGAGACAGGAGCTGTGCACGCGCAGGCCGGACTGGAAATGTGAACGCGCACGTATAGGCACGCGATGTGCACATCTCCTGTCCCCCTTCCGTCCTCGCAAGCCTCATGCAATATCATTTATTTTTTATTTTTAATGCGCACGCGAGGTCCAAGCGCGGCGCGCTTTACACGCACAGCATGCCTCACCCCACTTACCTGCTCTTGGGACTCTGCGCTGCTCCTCGGCTGGTCTTTGGCTTCAGCCGGTCACTGCAGCAACACGCGGGGCTCCGTCTTGCTCCCAGGAGCCCCGCCTAAAATTCTGCTTTGGCCGCACCATGCAGCATTTCCGAAGGCGGGGTGGGCTCCCGCTGGAGTTCCTCTACTGTTTTTTTTTTGCTTTCGCGGCCCCGTCCCTGGGCCGCACGAGCCGTGCAGCACTTCAAGTAAGGCGAAGTCCGCAGGCGCCACCACTGTGCACGAGCCGCAGGCCACGCCGATCTGCACGCTCACGGCGTGCCTACAACGCGCGCATTGGCACGGAAACGACGTCAGGCTTCGCGCCAGCCATCAGACACTTCCGCGTGCAGTGCAGATCAGCTGACCCAGCCCAGGGCTGGAGATGGGAAGGAGAGAGTGCAGAAGTTTCCCACCGGTGTCACAGGTCCTGGAAGCAGTCGTTTGTTGTAGGCTCACAGGAGGAGCGACATGGAATGCGGAGGGGATGCGCGGTGTCCCCGGAGCTTGGGTGTCACCAGCTGCAAAGACCTAGTCTAGGTCTCCAATGGAATTGTCAGGTGTCTCAATACGACGGAGGCTTCACAGGGTTTCCCGCACAGGCACGAGGTGTCGTTGGTCCCTGGGTCGGACAGGCCACCGGCAGCCGTGGTGCTCCCTCTCTGCCGCCTCGAGCATTGAACGTCCCTTTCTCAGCGCCTCAGTGTTTGCCTAAAACACAATCGGGCCTCACAAGAGAGCCTGCTACCGTGTGACACGGCCCATTCAACAGATAGATGTCCACCGCCACACACCACCGCGGAGGCATCGCAGCCAGCTTAGGTATTTGTTCGAAAAGCAGAAAAAAACAGCATACATTAATGTCCGAAGGAGGGAGGAAGGGAGGGCTGCTTAAAAGAAAGGGTGGGAGTGTTTACATTTGCTGCGTGTCTCGAGACATCTTTCCTGAAACAACATGTGTCAGTGGCTCAAACAGAAGAACAGGGACAAAAATGTGAAATCAAAATATTCCCACACGGTTCGCACTAATTATGTGGTGTGTGTGGCAAACATTTGGAAGACAACGATACTGTTCATAACGTGAAAAAGACAACGCAAGGTTGCACAGAAACGCCCCATTAGGCAAGTTACATTTCGAGGAAAGCAGAAACATATTAGTTTAAAAAAATATTTACCAATATATTTTAAAAAAATAGAAATTTGAAGTGCAGTGTAATAATGAACACAGGCCACTGGTATAAAATTCACAGGACCAACCCAAACAGAAGCTATTGGCATTGTAAATGACAATGCCTTTTATTTACGTTTTAAAAACCAACACGTAAATAAAAGACATTGCCATTTACAATGTCAATAGCTCAAACTCTCACAACTGCGAGACCTATTGCATTGCAAATGCTTGTTTTTACGTCTTGCCTAGACAGTGCATGCGCTGTCTCTTCAAGACATGTTGCTTACACTTTGTGTGCTTACAGCCCGTCCATTGCTTCTTATTTGTTGTGCCGAGTGTCAGTTGCGAATGCTTGCCTGTATGTGGTCATTGTCTGGTAGATGGCTCTCCTTTTCTTGTGTTATTCCCTCCAATGGAGCATGATCCAATTACTTGTGGCCTTCCACTTTTCTGTTTATGGGTTTGTTTGTGGCCACAATTTTTTCTTTGATTTGTGTAACTGTTGTGAAAGCATCGTAGTTACCTTTGTTTGTTTACAGAGGCAGAGTGCGTCCCTTTTTAAAGCTTTAAAACATTGTGCATTCTAATTGAGTTACCTTTGTTTATACAGGCCGCGTCTGTCGCCTTTTTAAAGCATTAAAACATCTGCATTCTAATTGAGTTACCTTTGTTTAAACAGGCAGCGTCTGTCACCTTTTTAAAGGTTTAAAACATTGTGCATTCTAATTGAGTTACTTTCGTTTATACTGGCAATGTGTGGTGGCTTTTCAATGTATTAAAACATTGTGCATTTTAAATGTGTTTTTTATGTAAGTGTTTCTACCTGCACCATGATTATTATTTTTTTAATTTGTGTGTTTGTGAATGCATCGTAGTTACCTTTGTTTAAACATGCAGTGTGGGTCGCCTTTTTCAAGCTCTTAAATATTGTGGATAGATATTGTGGATTAAATTTAACTGTTGCTTGGTGCACTGCGATTACATCGTGCATTCTAAATGTTTTTTTAACTGTTTCTTACTGCATCCTGATTAGGTTTAGAAACAAGTTGTGTGTTTGTGAACGTATGGTAGCTATCTTTATATAAATAGGCCGCGTGTGTTGCCTTTTTAAAGCTGTAAAACATTGTGCATTCTAATTGTTGATTTTATTTAACTGGTGCTTAGTGTTCCTCGATTATGTTGTTTTTAAAATGTTGTCCTTTTGGTATAGTATAATGATGAGTTTGGATTTTAGATTTGTTTGTGTGTATTTAATATATGCAATGGGTTAGTTAATATTTAATATTTGTACATTACCATGTAATTGATTTTCCATTTTCTTGCAGTTAGTTTATTCTTTCCTGATTGCTACATTGTATTTTTCCTTCACGGATCCATGTTTTCAGACTTTTGTTTCAAATAGTTTCCTTTAAGAAAAGAAAATGTGTTTCCGACGCTCTCCCCTTGCAACCTTTCAGGGGAAATTTCCTTCATATTTTTTTACAGGACTTTTATGGGTTCCCCAGCTTCAAAGGCCACTGATCTGCAGATAACGAGACCCGCATTGCTGTGTGTTTTGTTATGTGCAGAGCTGTGGCCTTCGACACTGGGGAACCCCATTCAAGTCCCAGCTGCACCGCATCTTCTTGTGACTGTGGTGCAAATTAGTTAATGTGGACACGTAAAAAACAGAATAATCCAGCCCCACCTCTCCCCTTAACATTGCAAGTGAAAGCAGGATGGGAAACTCTTATCGAAAACGAAACAGACCTTGCATGTGAGGGCTTGTGTATTTACCTTTATTCCACCTCAGATAGGGCTGCCTTTCATTTGTTAAGTTAGACAGCTTTAAACAATATTTACGACTGCATCTCAATCACAACCTAAGTTTTATTCCCCTCGAAATATGCTGCCTTTCAATTCTTTTACTAGACAGCTTTAAACAATAATTGCGACTGCAAAAACACAGGATGTGTGCAAGGTGCATGAAAAATGTCACCCTTCATTTATTTTATCTTATGGGTGTCCAAAAGGAGACCAAGAGGGCAACATTCAACTTTAAATTTACCTTTATTCCACTTTGGACAATGCTACCTTTCATTTGTTAAGTTAGACAGCTTTAAACAATATTTGCGACTGCAGCTCATCCACAACCTAAGATTTATTTTTAACCTACTGTGCCAAAAATGAGCTTCAAGAACACACTTTTGCTGTGCTTTCAAAAACAAATAGCATTCATTCTTAACTCAAGCGCACGTTACCACTTTCGAGGAAATACTTGCTTGTTATACACACACTCTGTCGTATTCTGTTTTCTTTGAGATAACAAAATGTGCTTCCCTCCGCTCTTCACTAGAAATGTTATGGGGGAAATTTCCTTCATCTTTTTTACATGTGCATGTTAATTAATTTGTACCATTTCCATCAATTTAAATTGAATTATTTAATACATTAAAATGTAATAGTCTTTTCAAATAAGCATGATGCGTATTTACTATCACACTACCAAATATCTACATTATTTATTACCTACCTTAACCCATCCAATTCTCTATATTAAGCACCGCCAACCCCTCAAAAAAAGTGCAATGTTCACTAAATCATAATACTTTAAGACAGTTGTTGTTCGTGTTGCTACTTCCCTTCCATTTCACATTTTAATTCAAAGTTCATCCCGCACGCATTAATAAATAACAAAAGATTAATGGATGTTTCACCACAATTTAGAATAAAACCTACTGTACATCCACAGTGCTGTACAATACAGTTAAAATAAACTAAACCAATAGCTCTCACAGAGACGAGACCTATTGGCTTTGCCAATGCTTGTTTGTAGTTTATAGACGTACAGGAAGTGTTTTGGGCTCCAATCCTCTTTATCACCAGTATTGTGGGAGTGGCCTGGAGAGGGAAGGTGGGCGGTGAGGGGTTTTGCTTTGAACCATCCAATAGGTTACAGCTAGGTCATGTTGTGCCTGGGAGAGGTTGGACGCCTCGTAGAAGTAAGTATTGGTGCGACAAAAAGGGTATTTGGAGTAATGAAGATTACCGGTAAGTAAGCGAATCATTATTAAAATAACACAAAAATGAAGTATATCTAATATGAGATTTGGAGTTGTTAAAAAAACAAATTGGAATACTTTTTAATTGAAAAGCAGTCTTTTGAAGTAAAATGTTCAGTAACACAATAAGATGACGTGATTCGCTGAAACTACTGCAACAGTGCTGCTTTGCATTCAGTTTGCCACTCAAATAAAGCAAATTGCAAAGGTTTTTTTTTAAGACAATATTTACTGAGAAATGTGGTGTTTCAAAACATAATAGGAAACTACCTGAAAGAAAACCGTCAAGGGCAGACACAACAGTCTCTGCTCCTAGGACTGTCTACAACTTCTAACCCCCAAGAAAGGGCAATCACACAGCAGTCTTCTCTAAGCCTGGTCCTGGACCCCCCTTTGTCCTGGTCGGCCTGCAAGACTCTAATTCCCTTAGCTCTCACAGCAGCTTTCAAGGTCCAGGGAATCAAGAGAAAGTAGGAGACACTGCTCCTCAGCCCTTCACCGGGCACACAGCAATTCTTCCAGCATACGCCAGACATTGTTCTTTCTGCTTTCCAGTCAACTCCTTGGCCTGGGAATGCTGTGCAGCAGCACGTTAATGTCGAATTCCACTGTTGTTCATAAAATTCATAATCTAACTTGATTGTCTGCACATTCTCAGCCTCTTTGTTTTTTACAATATTACCCAGTCACTGTTTCTTAAAGTTGATTTACTGCCTAAATATGTCCAGGTTTCCAAAATGTCGGAATTTATCCTAGGTTCGTTTATGCTAGCAGGGCTTTGTGACAGGGCAGACCAGCAAATTAATTTACCAGATTTTATTCTGATAATTTCAACAATACGAACAAATGTCTGTTAGGGCAAGCCTGTTCCAATCACCAGGGTTGGGGTGAGGGTAGCCCCTTTCCATTCACTGGAGTAGGCCTTCCAGATGATGGTCAAAAACTGCAATCGAGGTAGACAGAGAGTCACTTTCTTCTCTGCCCTGGGGCCGACCAAACAGTCAGCGCCCACAAAAGTGGGCAAGCCACTCCTCCCCTGCCTGGAGCAGGAACGCCCACCCGCCCGCCGCCAACCAAACCCTGCCTTCTGCTTTCTCGCAGTGCGAGAAGCAGAAACATAAAATGGTATTTAAAATACCATTTTATGTTTCTGCTTCTCGCACTGCGAGAAAGCAGTGGGGCGACACTTCTCCGCCCACATGGAGGAGCCGCCCCTGCAAGACAGTCAGCATTGAAGCTAGCTTTATGTCCAGGGAAAGAACCCGTTTTTAGAGACTTGTTTTCTTTTACACCCCTTCCGGTCTTCTTTCCCCATCCCTCTTGTCATGGGAGATTTTATAATTCTGCCTAGAATAAAAAAATAGTATTCGCCTTATATGCATGATCCTGATAGACATCCCTTGCTGTCTCTGCCTGGTCTTTTCCACTACAGTGCTTGCCCGGGTGTTTTCTTTCAGTCTGATTGGTGTGTATGTGTGTCCTGGTCTAAGGCGTCACTTCTGTTATTGACCTCTCCTGTGACGACCTGCCTGGCTCCTGTTCCATCAGTTTCCTGGCATTTATGATTAGTAGTAGAGAAGCAGTTGAGGGGGTTCCTGACCGGGACTATGTAGGGAAACATACTGTTTGACTTCTGAAGCACCCCTGTCAGACAGACACTAGTTTGTGGTCAGCAGAGAGAGAACTTTAGGTCGCATAATACTGGAGCCTGATGTCAGCTGGGCTGGGTACTTGGGGGGACCCGGAGGTGGGCGACGAGGACATCTACGCCAGAAATAAGGTATCGCCCTAAGGTGGCTGCAGAAGGTTGGAGACTATGAGTGAGGCATTGTGTCGGTGAGATCCAGAAGGCACTTATGGTCAGGGGCTGGGAGGATGAGAATTCCCTCTATCTGAACTCCTCTAAAAGCCATCTAGTTATTTTCACTAAGTAATCACTGCAACATCCCACCCCTCTTGGGCACTTCTGTTCTCTCTCATTTAAGAGTTTACCCTTTGTATTCCTTCAAATCATGCAAGTGTCCGGAGTCCCCATTGACAAGCAAGTGTCACAGGAATGGTTTTGTTCGGGGAAAATTTCGATTAATGTCATTTGACCTCCTCCCTTGCAGAAGCAGTAGGTGTATGTGGCTGTATTTACCTGTGAGCTGCAGGGTGCTCTGCCACAGCAAGGCAGTACAAACTGGACATTTTAAAAACAAATGTTACTTTATAAAAGTCACTACGGCAGCACAAGCAATACAGATCCATTGTGGCTAATGGGTTTTATTTTCCTTTATTAACTATATGCCTCAAAAATGGCTTTTTCACCTGTTTTCATACTAAAATAAACAGTTCTAAAGGTGTTCAACTGTTCACTTGTATCACAGCACTTAAGCTAATGCTAACGTTTTTTTTAGAATCTTTATTTATTCATTTACATTATAACAGTCATGCATGCAAATGAACATAGTAACGAAACGACTGTGACAGTTCTTCTTAGTTCCAGTGATATGCGTCCATTTTAATGATCTGTCCCTCCCGTGAATGCCTATATTTCGATAGTGTTGTGCAGCGTCTCTTCCCGCCACCCATGATTTCCATTCATTCCATGTTACTTCCGGTCCTTGATCCGTGGATATACCATATGTTCCCTCTCGCAGTTCTTTGTACCTTGTGGCTCCAAACCGGGAGCATCCTGAGCACCCGTAGAGGCGTCACCGGTTGCTCCCTGCAGAGACACCTGATCCTCCTCCTGTGCCCCTACCCCCTCGAAGGCCATCAGTATCCCTCCCCACAGCTCCAGGTCTTCAGAGACCTTGTCGTCTCATGGTAGAGTCTAGTGTGAGTTTGCTCTGCCATGGACCATTGTATGGTATCTTTCACCCACCATTCTAGTACTGGCCCCAGAGTCCCCAGCCATCCCATGGCACTTCATTGTTTTGCCGGTAGAATTACCAACTGTAGGAATTTGAATTGCATCTTCCACTGTCCAGGGCGCTTCACGATGCCTAGCAGACAATGCCTAGGGTAGGGGTCATTTAGGAGCCTTGGATCCATTCCAGCTCCTCCCGCCAATACGCCATTACTGGGTCACACTTATATATATATATATATATATATATAGTTCTCCCCTGCCCACATCAAGGGCATACAGCCAATTGGCCCCTATATATTTTGTTTAGCTTAAGTGGTGTGAGGTAAGTTCGGTGGACATAGTTGTTTTTTTTTTTACTTTATTTACCATTTTCGACATAAAAGGAAACAAAAACAATCATCTGGTACACTTCCAGCATTAGACAGTGAGTGAAGGAAATAATACCGCATGCAATGCGATCCACTTGACCTCATGACATTTTCTATCGTCAACTCCATACATGGCAACCTCACAATTGACACAATAGTAAACAACTTGCAATATGTCAATGTTGAATACCGAGGCAGTGGAAGGGTTCTTTACCCCACTCCCGTTGGGACTATTCCAGCTGGGGAGAGGGTCGGGGAGGAGTGCACAATTGCTGACAAATACAATTTCAAGGGGTCCCAAATATCTTTTGGTCTAGACTTGGCCGGCAATGTGGTGGAGTATATATCACTGTTCGTATTACAAAAAATAAGGCTGTTTAACCAAGCTTTAACAGTAGGGATACGCCTACTTCCCCATCTACAGAAATTTCCCTTTTTGCTAATAATAATGCAATTGATGTGAATCTACGTAATTGCTTAGGGATATTTCGCACAAACCCCAGAATGGCGATCTGAGGGGTTGGTTAGAGTTCTAGCCCAGTGATCTGGTTAAGTTCCACATAGATGTCCCTCCAATAATTGGCCACTTTCGCACAATTCCAGGTCATGTGGGCAAAGTCCGCGTACTGTGCGCCACATTTCGGTGGACATAGTTAAAGTGAATTAATTTGAACCTGGCATTCCCAGAAACCCCCTGAACCAGCGAACACTTCATTTTCTATTCATAATCTGTAAGTGGACTTGAGGTCAGGATCGCTGGGGAACCTGTTCTGGATCAGTGGGCCTCCTGGACATGGCCCGGAGGCGTCGGGTGCAGGGTGGGCAGGACTTGCGGTTCCGGAGGGCACCAGAGTCCTTGGTGTGGGTTTCTTGGGGACAGATCCGCTGTCCTCAGGAGTTCTGGTCTTTATCAAAGAGCTGGTCAGTCTTCCTTGGGTTCTGGAAGTCGCTGGCTGCAGGATGGGCATCATCTTCTTTTGCAGGGTCTTGGAAGCTGGAGACAGGCCGGTAGGGCTGGGGCCAAGTCAGTAGGCATCTTCAGGCTTCGCTGCAAGGCATCTTCTTCGTCCTTCTTAGGTCGGGAGGAACTAGTTTCTAGGTCTGGGGGACCACCTAAATACTAAATTTAGGGGCGTTTTAGGGGACTAGCAGGTAGTGTAAGTCTCACCTGGAATTTCCGCAGGGGGGAGATTCAAGTCCAGATGCTAAGTTGCAACTTCCCTCACCCACCTCAATGCCCAGCTATGTCAAAGCAAAGAATGGTGTAATGGGGGAAGAGGGGAAAGACAAGGAGAGAGACAAATCCTGTCCGAGGTGCACTCCAGGAGGATGAGTAGACTTCGGATACTTCCTATGTGTTGCATATATCAACAGAAAAACATATATGTATTAGGCTTTAAAAGGAATAGGATGTAATGCTTTTGTTACGTGATTCCTATGTAAACATATATGTATCACCTTTAACTACTTGTTAAATTCCCCTCTTCCACTATATATGTAATGCTGGTAGATGCAGACAAGATGATTATCTAGGCAAGTAAAAAGAGTACAATCAGACATTAAGTAATTAGAGCAAAGTACATATATATGATAGTGATCAAGTAAACTGTGTTTACGAAACGCGTCGGTTGTTCCTCTAACTGGATACTTTGTGGAAAATAAACTAATTGGAGAAGACGATACTTTGTGAGTGCGGTTTCTGTAATCCGGAAGGATTAATGTGGATGTAATATATGATAGTAAGTGTAACATGTACTGACCTATGTTGGAAAAGAATATATAGGAAGTAAAATGCCCAAAATGAGTTTATATGAAGAAACCAAAACACAATAAATTCCTAAATGGAAATCAGGATTAGACACAAAAAGGTGTGGGGCTAGAAAATAAAGGAGTGCTCCTTAACTTCAGGAACTAATTCAGTCCTCTTATGCTTTTCTTTCCAGAGACAAATGCACAGGGAAATGAGATCTCCAGAACGTCATAAAATCCAGTGGCAAAGTGAGCAAGGGACCCACGTCTGGGCATACCCCCGCCAACTTAGGGCGAACAAAGCGATACAAAAGGGGATGATGGACGGAACGTTTGAGCCAGTCAAACACTCACCCCCAGTCAACTGATCTGGGTTTAATCCATCATCATTCTTTAGCTCACTCCACCACCCCAGTTCAGACATGGCCGGGGTATGCCCAGACGTGGGTCCCTTGCTCACTTTGCCACTGGATTCAAGCAAGCCTGGCTGATGACGGCTGGAATGCCAGAAACTGGTCCTAGGATGCTTGTTTCCGGTCCAGGGAAGACATGGCTTGGCAGTTCGGGCTGGACTGTTCCCATGAGGCACAGGGTCAGATTGATTTGCATATGGCCATGTCTGAACTGGGGTGGTGGAGTGAGCTAAAGAATGATGATGGATTAAACCCAGATCAGTTGACTGGGGGTGAGTGTTTGATTGGCTCAAACGTTCCGTCCATCATCCCCTTTGTATCGCTTTGTTCGCCCCAAGTTGGCGGGGTATGCCCAGACGTGGGTCCCTTGCTCACTTTGCCACTGGATTCAAGCAAGCCTGGCTGATGACGGCTGGAATGCCAGAAACCGGTCCTAGGATGCTTGTTTCCGGTCCAGGGAAGACATGGCTTGGCAGTTCGGGCTGGACTGTTCCCATGAGGCACAGGGTCAGACTGATTTGCATATGGCCATGTCTGAACTGGGGTGGTGGAGTGAGCTAAAGAATGATGATGGATTAAACCCAGATCAGTTGACTGGGGGTGAGTGTTTGATTGGCTCAAACGTTCCGTCCATCATCCCCTTTGTATCGCTTTGTTCGCCCCAAGTTGGCGGGGGTATGCCCAGACGTGGGTCCCTTGCTCACTTTGCCACTGGATTCAAGCAAGCCTGGCTGATGACGGCTGGAATGCCAGAAACCGGTCCTAGGATGCTTGTTTCCGGTCCAGGGAAGACATGGCTTGGCAGTTCGGGCTGGACTGTTCCCATGAGGCACAGGGTCAGACTGATTTGCATATGGCCATGTCTGAACTGGGGTGGTGGAGTGAGCTAAAGAATGATGATGGATTAAACCCAGATCAGTTGACTGGGGGTGAGTGTTTGATTGGCTCAAACGTTCCGTCCATCATCCCCTTTTGTATCACCTCCACCCAGGATGTGCATGGTTTCTGGTTCCAAAGAGCAGAGACTCTTGCCAAAAGGGTCCAGAAACATGTCTCGTGGTGGCAAGCTGCCTACAGCCAGTCTGTGACCACACCAGGGGTGGTAGGTTTTCAGGGGGCACCTCTGAGGTGCCCTCTGAGTACATGGTTCAATAATTTCCACACTGGCATCAGTGTGGGGTTATTAAGAGTAGTAGATTGTTACCAAACACTCTTGGTTTCGGAGAAGCCATCATGGTGCTGGGGAATTCAAGTTGTTGAGTTTCCAGCCCATGTACTCTCTATGGCTTCCCTGGCACTTACAATATCTAGGAATGGACGTAAATATTGTAGGTTCATATCTGCTCATGCAGATATGCCCACTTCTGTGGTATAGTGCTCTCTGTCTTAGGGCTGGGAGGCCTGCTAGAGGGGTGACTTACCTATACCTTAGGTAGTGTAAGTTGGCATGGCACACAGGCAGTGTGCCATGTCGACTTTGTTGTTTTGTCTGCACCAGACCATGCATCTACAGAGGCAGTCTTTGCAGGGCCTAGGTGAGGGGACCCTCTTCAGTCCCAGGTACCATTTACTAGGGACTTACAGGGGGCCTGAATGACCAATTGTGGAATAGTTTTAGGGAAGAAGCACTGGCACAGGAGGCCTGGTGGGCAGGTACCCTGTGCACTACAATCAAAACCACATCAAATAGCAGGCAAAAAGTGGAGGCTAACCATGTCAAAAGAGGCACTTTCTCACAAGTAATAATTGATTTACAATTAATTTATTGTTATCAATTGATTATTAATTATATAAATTGTGTAATAACTTTCTATCTTAGTTATACTTTAGGTGTGGGTTGTTGGGTTTGTAGGGATATAGGGTGGGTAGTTAAGTAATAATGATCAATTATTTATTAATTATTTAATTGCTCATCAATTATGTAAATTGTGTTATACTTATTTTGTTTTAGTTATATTTTATGTGTGGGCTGCTAGGTTTGTGAGGGTATAGTGTGGGAAGTTATTTAAGCAATATGACTTCTTTAAATTGATAATTATAACATTTTTAATAATCGTACATTTTTTAATTGTTTTTTATATACATAATTTTATTTTGGTTAACTATTAATGTTCACATGAAGAGTTTTATATTTGTTGTAAATTAATAGGGTTATTCAAATGTGCAATGTGTTTGAAATGAAGTACTTTCATTACTGTTGCAGACATTGGAGTGAGAATAGTAAATTCAGTCCCTCCAAAGTTCATCGCTTTCCCTACTGTTGTACAGACTGGAGTGGGAATAGTAAATATTACCCCTCCCAAGTTCAATGCTTTCTCTACTGTTGCACAGACTGGAGTGGGAATAGTAAATGTAATCCCTCTGAAAGCCTATACTTTCACTACTGTTGCATAAACTGAATTGGGAATAGTATATATCTATTATTCCCGTACTTCAATATTTTTCTTAATATTTTTTTTAATATATCTATTATTATTATTTGGTTTTTTTGACAGCTGCCCTTGCTTACTGTACCTACTAGAACTGGGGGAAGATCCCAATCAGCAAGCTCAGTCTCCCCGGACACCATGCATCTCACTGGCAGCATGCTCACTCAGGGCTACCCCCCGGCCTGGACACGTGGTGCCTCCCGCTCTGCCACTCCCGTCCCGGTTCCTGCACTTACAGCCTCCACAGCTATCCAGGAAGGTCAAGCAGCTGAGATTGGTAGGCACTTTAGAATATAGAAGGGCAGGATTCTTCAGGATTTGGTTTAGGGCAACCTAGCGCATTAGCTTTGCGTCGGCTCGGCCATCTTACTTGGCCACATCCCCCATGTTACCTTTTTAAATGTAAATATACATGCAGCTTACATTTCGGATTTAAATACTGAGCAGCTGGGCCTAATTTTTTCCAGTCACAGTGAAAGCGAACTTATACAGAGTTGGATTTAAATTTTAAATTAAAACATATTTAATTCTCATTTCTGACATCCAGGTCAAGCCAGAAGTGTTGAGTAATACTTCTTGATCTCATATGAGAAAAAAACTCTCTCAGCAGGAATACATTTGGAATTTCACATCTAAAGTAATCTACGTCATTTGTGCACACTTGACTACTACATTTATAAAAATTTCAAATATTTTTCTAAATTAGCTGTAAAGTAGGTAAAACAAAACCCAGTTTCCATGGCAAGAGAAGGGCCATGGAATAAAGAGCTGTTAAGCAGTTCCCAGGTTCCACGAGATCTAAAAGGCCGCATGTCAGAGTAGGTAAATAAATTAAAAAAATCCATAAGAAGCAAGGCACAAAGATGCATTTCCTGCAGTTGATTCTCTTGAGTAGAAACATTAGATGGGTTCACTCCAATTCGAAGTCCTAGTTTACTCAGTGAAAGAATCTAGAAACTTCCTCCTTGCTCCTACTCTCCTCCTTGTCCCCTTCAATATCTTGTGTATTCTTGAATCAGAACTAAAAACCCACAGAATGTAAGGGCTGGGCTCCGTGCCATTTCCCGTAAGGACTCGATTTTTAAACGGTTTGTCTTGAATACGGACGTTAGAACTTTAAAAGTGCCAGATTGAAGGCCTTGAGTACTGGTAGACGCAAAACCCATAGAGTTCCCATAATAGACTTGTAGGTTGTACAGAGCTGTGGCCAGCACCGGTGTTGAAAACTGCTACTGTGCCGCATGCCTAGTTTTTATTTTCTTAAGTGGCCATTGAATTTGATGACACTTGATTTAGTATTGTTAACACGCAGCACATATTGTCACCATTCTAGAAGACACAAAAATCAATGTACTGCCTACACTTGAACTGACTGCTGCATTTAATCCTGGGTGGTGTTTTAATGCAATTTCAACAAGCTGCAATGGTACATTATCATAGTGGACAATCACTCATATTGTGGGAAAAAGTCTAGTCCATACAAACAACAAGGAATGGTAAAGTTAATAGATCCGGCTTTGGCTGCCAGCCTTTTGGCGTTGTCAGTGCTTGTTTTGTTATTTTTTTGTAAATCGTTTTTGTTTTTTGTAATGCCTTATTGTTGGTGAGCTGCTGGGCCCCTCCATAATATACAACAGAAAACATTGGCTAAAAGCAAAAATATTTTTTGGGCCTCAAAAACACACATTGCTGTAGTAGTGCTTGGCACAAACCCCTTTTTTCTGGCTGTGCTCTTTGTGTAAGAGCAGAATGTGGTCTCCCACAATTAAGCCCCACGGTACTGGAACCAACTCCCCATTCACTTACGACTTTGTACGGACTATTTAAAGTGGTTAAAAGCAACTTTATACTAAGCTAACATCCCCTTGGAGTTCTACAGCAGTTCAAGCGCGGAGATACCCTGATGGGGTGATTCGGGCGCTTTATAAATTGTAAATTGTAAGTTAGCCAGTGGCTGAAGTGGGCTGACCTTTGCCCCAACCTCTATGCTGTAATGGGAGGAAGAAAAATGTGAATGACACAGAAGCAGACCAATGGTTGAAGAGGGCATGCTGAAAGCCCCCAATAAGTAAGCATATTTTATATATAATTTTAGTAAAATCAAAAGGTCTCATCTAACGCCAAACCTAAAAATACTGCTGTCCTCAAATAAACGGGATGCACGTTACTTAATCTCATTTCCCACCCCAATCGCAAGATACACATTGCAGTTCTGCCTTTCCTTTCACATCAACTGGATTGAGCGTGTGTCTGCCATATAATAGATGGCGGTCTGTGACACAAAGGAGACGCATCTTTTGATTATTCTCACGGTGTTACTTGTGGTTGTGCAAGAAGAGTGGAGGAGAACCCACTCTGCAGGATGGTGAAACGTGTGACAAAAACGTACCTGTAGCATGCAACATGTAGTACATGCGTTTTAACCAACATGAGGTCAAGGCAGAGTTCTCTTACTCAATGTGCTATTCTTACAAATCATTATCACTGCTTATTTGACCCCAAATCTTTGGCAGCAAGGGGAATATTGATGATTTTAGTCGTGCTGCGCATCTAGTCACCTTGCTGCGCTGCATCACAGGGCAAGGGCAGGAATGCGCCATATTTATCCAAAACGGCACATTCCTGTCCTTTTCACTTCCGGTGGCACCGTATTGGCAGCCTAGCGCCAACGCATGCACCCTAGCACCAATGAGCAAGGGTGCCTGTGTTGTCAGCAGGATTGTTTTTGTGTAGGAAGGGGCGCCTTTCTGCACAAAAACAATCTTGAGAGACTTTTTCCTCTTTCTGTGTGTGCTGCAGAACGCAGCACACACAGAAAGAGGAAAGAATGAGGAGAAAGATATTTCTCCTCATTACACTTCTTCTGGAAAAGCGCAAGATTTTGGCACATACCCAGGTTTACAAGTCCTATAAATCTGGGAATGCATAAAAAATCCATGGGAGGTTAGTGGGAACACCCACCGCAAAGCCCATGGAACACCTACCTACGGCAGAGTAGTGCAACTCAGTGATTTGTGCTGCGTTGCACTACTCCAGATTTAGGAGATTACTCAGCGCCACGCAAAGTGGCTTTGCATGGCTTCATAAATCTGACTTGGAAGTTTGCGTCGTGCAAGTACCACATTGCATGGTGAAAACATGACACAGGCCTACCATAAATATGCCCCCCAAGTGTTCACTCGAGTTGTACTACATTTTCATGAGACAGGGCACAGCCTATAACAAAGGGCCAGGTTTACAAAGGCTGAAGTGGGACAAAACACAGTGAGAAAGAGACCTCAGACTTCTATTTTACATACTATGATGAATCTGTAAACATTCACAGCTTCAATATACAGACGAGGAGATACTTTTGAGGTTGCATCAGTCAGGGTTGCAGCGATACGATTAGCGCCAACATCTGCAATTGGAATAAGTCCGGCAAGCAGTAGGGCCCTGCCGTGACTTGCCCACCTCAAGTGAGGATGCAACAAACAGAATACCCCCACAATAGCATGTAACGAGTAAAAGGGACAAGTTACCCCCACAATAACATGTAAGAGTAAATGGGACAATGAATATTCTTAACATACTTATCTTTTCAATTCCGTTCCTTGAAGACACATAGATGGTACAGGAGCTCTCCAAAAGGTTTGCCCTGACAGACCTATACCTTTCAACCAAACCATAAAAGGTTCAAGACATCACTGGAAAATCTAGCAATAAATGATTGAAACATGCAACAAGTCATCACTGGCACGCTAAGTAGGACCTCATTGGAGCAGCAGGCAGAATGCATGTAAACGGCCTACCTAAACTCACAAGAAAAGTCCATTATCAATTGTCATTTTACACGTGGTCATCACGGACCTCACTTCCAGCTGAATTTGAATTTATTAAAGGTGGTTTTGACCAATAATGCAAAGCATAGCCTCCTTTTACACAAAGAATATTATGTGCATTGTGAAATACAAAAAAAAACTTGCAGGTGAGTATCAATAATATAGCCTTATAGCCCGCCGTAGCGGGCTATACCGGCTATTAAAGGACCGCTCCAGCGTTAAAGGCCCGAGCCGAAGGCAAGGGCCTTTAACAAGGGAGCAGGACTTTAATAGCCGGTATAGCCCAGCTACGAAGGGCTATAAGGCTATTAGAACATTCTGCCACTAGAGGGCAGAATGTTCTAACAAATAAAACAAAGGCCTCTCGGAGCCCGAGGGGGTTTAAATCCCCTCGAGCTCCGAGAGGCCTTTGTTCACAGCAATAGCTGTGAACAAAAGCAACATTGGAATGTTGCTCTGCGGGCCTTTACCGGCCAATAAAAGCTCGGAGCACTCCATTGTATTCAATCGAGAGCTCCACATTCCAATGTTCTAATATAGCCTTATAGCCCGCCGTAGCGGGCTATACCGGCTATTAAAGGCCCGCTCCAGCGTTAAAAGCCCGAGGCTTAGGCGAGGGCCTTTAACAAGGGAGTGGGACTTTAATAGCCGGTATAGCCCAGCTACGTAGGTCTATAAGGCTATTAGAACATTCTTCCACTAGAGGGCAGAATGTTCTAACAAATAAAACAAAGGCTTCAGGGAGCGCGATGGGAATGAAATCCCCTCAGGCTCCCTGAAGCCTTTGTTCACAGCCACAGCTGTGAACAAAGAAACATTGGAATGTTGGAGCTCCGGGCTTATACCAGCCATTATAAGCCCGGAGCTACTCCATTGTTTTCACTGGAGCTCCCAACATTCCAATGTTCTAATATTGCTTTAAGACCCCTTACTAACAACATTTGATGATTTTTCATGTTCTTTTCACTTTTTACAAGGAAAAAAGTATAAAACCTTACTTTGCGCTAAACCACAATAACAACATTCCTAAAGTTTGCAAGGAATGGGTGAGTCTGTGATAGATAGTTGCAGTATCTACCTTGTAGATATTGCACTCAGTACCAAAAATAGCCACTGGGGGCCTGGCTGTTTCGAGTATGAACCACATGGATCATGCTTTCCAGCAGGCCCTCCTGCACAGCAGGAACTGAAAGGCAGGATGGGTGGGCATTCCATTCAGCACAGTGGAATGGAATGAGAATTTGTAAAGCGCAACAAATACACTGGGGTGTCTAGGCGCTACCTTCTGATAGAACAGCGTGGATCAGTTGGTGGGAGGAAGATGAGGCTATTGTGGACCAGTGGATGGGTAAAACTCGCCAATGACAGCCCCAATCATTCTCTGTGTTCTTACTCTCTCGAATTCAGATACAAATTATGTCCGTTATATGGTTCCAACGCATATACCTCATGTAATCTGCCCACGATGGGTCTTTTACACTAGTCCCTATAGATGATGAACAAGAAGTATTCCAGACAGCCATGTCTCTGTGTAGAAATAGGTGAATCGTCATCTACCGGCAGTGTTTCGGTCTCCCCCTTGACAGCTGATCCATCATAATGAAAAGATGAAAGCACGCCGAAAAGGACCACAGTGATACTGCATCAAAAAATGCCCAGGGCTCTTGCGCCCTGGGATAGTGCATGCTCACTAACAAAGCAACACCAGCCTTCATTTGTATCTCCTGTGTTGTGTGATGGTCTTTGAAAATGTGTGTTTTTTCATTCACACTTGCCAACCTTTGGTAGATATTGGTCAGTGAATTCTGTGGTCGTACTGGACTCTAATCCGTTGAGGGGACCATCTTGTTTTTGTGCTCCATTTTCTTTGCAGTTGGGTAATAAACTGGAAAACATGTTGTATTGTTTGTAACTCAGTAATAATTAGAAGTCAATAATTTCAATTCAGTGTGAAGTTTAAGCTTAAATTTGGAGGGCCTTATTACAAGTTTGCCAGTCCTCCTGTCGGCCCACCACCGTAGCGCTGACAGGAGGATCTCCAAGCCCATAGTGCGTCTGCCCGCTGGATTACGAGTGTAATCCATGGCGGGCGGGCTGTGCAGCGGCGGTCTCGCAGCACTGGACTGTTAGGCTCAAAGGAAAGCCTAACATGCAGTTCGCCGCCATGACAGCGCCTGCAGCACGTTCCTGCATGGTGTGGCATGCATGCCACACAGTGCAGAAACGGGGGTGCAATTACAGGGGGCACCACATGTGCCCCCCATGCACCTGCAGGCCTAAGAGCAGCAGGGGCCCTTTTAGGGTCACCTTAGTTGCCTCTCCACCACCCTTTTCATGGCAGGCTCACCGCCATGAAAGGGGCGGTGGACAGACAACTTGTAATATGCACGGTGGTGCCGCAGCGGCACTGCCAGCATATTGCTTCCCCTTCCGCTGTGCGACTGCCTCGGGATCCTGGATCCCCGGCAGACCTAGCGGTCCTGTGGCAGTCTGACCGCCACACTCTGAATACTGCGGGTGGACTCGCAGTGTGGCGGTGGTCGAACCACCACCACATGTACGGCGGTCCTGTGGACCACTGTACTCATAATAAGGCCCTCAGTGTTTTTCTGTTTCGTACATTGCTGTTTAACACATGTTATCTAATTCTACACTGCTCCCCGTCTCTGTTTTACTATGATCATTTTTAAGTTTAGCAAGGTTTCATTGTGTTACGAGATTCATAAATAGTAGTTTTACAAGTGTGATTCATATTGGTACAGAGAAGTTGTATGAACAATGTTTTGGTACATGTAATGAACAATATTTGTATTGCGTTACATTTTTAAATTTCACTTTGATTTTATTTTTACATTTTCCATGTATGCAACATTTCAAGTAGGATTTTCCCTTTTGCTATAATCCACTGACTCAGTCATAAATGGTATACATTCATCTCCCCCTTCCTTTTCCCTTCCCTCCTGGTCAGAGACCTGCTCTCTCCCCCAGCAGCTCTGCGGTTGTGCTGCTGCCGCTGCCCCTGTGCAGGTAGGTGTTCGAGGCCCTCCTCCACCCGCAGGCTCCTGCCTGCACCTCATCCCTGGTGGTCCAGTGGGAGAGCCTTGCTCTTCTGCTGGCCGCTGCGGTCTGTCTCTGTGCCGTTTTTCTGTGCCCGTGTTTCTGTCTTCCTTCTAGCCTCTTCACTGTCTTGTTATTGTGCTTGTCTTGTCTATTGTACCTGTGTTTTCTTTTTGCCGTTTTCTGCCATCTGTGCCCGTTGCTCACCGTGCCCTTTTCCCGCCGCTGCTGCTGCCCCCGCTGCCCCTCCCCCCTTGCCGGTTCCCGCCTCCCAGCTGCGCTTCCCTCCCCCCTCCCCTACTTAAGGGCGGCCACTGATGGGAAGACTGAGCTAGACCTCCGACCTCCTGGTCAGAGACCTGCTCTCTCCTCCAGCAGCTCCGCAGTAGTGCTGCTGCCGCTGCCCCAGTGCAGGTAGGTGTTCGAGGCCCTCCTCCACCCGCAGGCTCCTGCCTGCGCCTCATCCCTGGTGGCCCAGTGGGAGAGCCTTGCTCTTCTGCTGGCCGCTGTTGTCTGTCTCTGTGCTGTTTTTAGGTCGAGCCTAGAGTAGCGCGTAAGCGCTGCTTCTGGCGAAGACTTTATGTAGTGGGGTTTTCAAAGCTGACCACACGCTCGTGCACAATGGCCTTTTCTGTGCGGTTACGGGCACGTTTCAGGCACGATGCACGAGCGTGTGGCCACGCCTGCTGCTCGCAAGCGCGCGCGCACCACTCGCGTGCTAGTTTTGTTTATCTTTCGCGGACCGGTCAATTTTTTTTTTGTTCGTTTCACTTTCGCATAATCGCGGCACCCACGCTTTACTTTTAAAATTAAAAGTAAATCGCGGGTGCCGCGATTGCTGCAAAAGTAAAGAAATAGAAAAAAACATCTATTTCTTTACTTTTGCAGCAATCGCGGCACCGGCGCTTTACCTTTAATTTTAAAAGTAAAGCACCGGTGCCATGATTACTAAAAGTAAAGAAATAGAAAAAACATCTATTTCTTTACTTTTGTGCTCCCTGTCCTTTCCTCTACCCTTCCCCACGCCTGCCTGCTTCCCTTGCTGATTCTTAGATCCTTTCACTGTACCGACCTCTGCTCCATGCTGCCTCAGTACTCCTTGCTGTTCCCTTTCTCATTCTCTCGCTTCCCCTTTCTCTCCCCTGGCATTTGTTCCTGCTCCCCTTACGCTTCATTGTGCCTCTATCTTCGCTCTCCACCTCCACAGCCTTCTGTGATCCCCGTGCCTCCTTCCCTGCCCGGCTGCCTTTTTTTTTTCCATGTTGCTCTACCTCACTGCCCACCTCCTCTACCCGCGTCCCTATCGCTTTCTGTTGTCCTCTTTCTGGCCTCCGGTTTTCTCCCTCTTGGTCCCTTTCCCGGGGGAGAGCCTGCCCTTGCTACTTCGTTAGCTCCTCAGGGCAAGGGTCAGAAGGGAGCCCCACCTCGGACTTTCATCTACCACTTCAGGGAATATTATGTAGTGCTCTCAACAATATGGCTGGAGACTCTAACCCATAAGGAAGCGGCACCCCAAGGTGCAGTTGATGTAAATTCCTCACCTTTAGGGTTAAGGTCCCTGGGCTTGAGGGTGCTGGAAAATAGACAGTAACCTTCCCCCCTCCCCCCCCCCACACACACACACACGTGGCCCCTCCTCCGGGCCACTTGCTGCTCCGGAATCCCCATTGGCCCTGATTTTCTCAGTATATGTACAAGGAGTGCAGCTCTATGGTTGTAATACTTAGGAACAGCGGCTGGTTGTGCAGCAGATGTATTGGCCCCTGGCCCCAACCACTGAGGGGCCCTTTGCACACCCATTATAGGTGTTTTAACCACGCAGCAGGGGTAACCAGGGCCCACTTCCATGCATGCATTCGGGCCCACGCGTCTCTTGCACGCCACTGACTCTCTGGGCGTGTTGCTAGAAGGGCAATGCTGGGCACTGGCATTAGGGAGTGAATTATGTGGCAGGGGAGCCCCTATGCGTACGTGGAGCAGTGTCCGGGGCTGGTCAGTTCTACCCCCAACACCCATCATGTTGCCGTGACCCAAAGCACCCTGTGGCTTCATTGCTACCCCTTGCCCCCCCACACGCAAAACCTTACCTCGGGAAGAGCAACAGCCACGATCTCTGCAAAAGCCGTTTGGGTTTTATAAACTCTTGTTTTGTATCCACCCCTTGCTCCCAACCCATGCGTCACCCTTTATCCGTAAGTGGTCTTATGAAAAGATTGCCAGCACATTTAAAGGATCTGTTAATCGTTCTTTTGGCCACTTTTTTAAATGTAAAACTCGTGTTGGTGTCGTATCATCTATATACGTATATCTCCAGGTGTTTGGTAATGTACGTTTGTGGAAGAAATGGAAATGAAGAAACCTCTGCGATTTAACGCAGAGCGAACTGCGAAGGCAATGATGATGGTTTCCTACATGTAAACAGATATTTCATTTCCCCCAAATTACTAGCTTTTAACTGCTGACGTTTTATTTGTGGTATTTTTATACGTTTTCGAAATTCGAAAACTGTATTCCCTAATAAGAAGGTGGTTTAAAGGGACTGTCCTCTTCCATCACACGTGGGACCCTGAGAAGGCGAGCAGAGGGTATAGCTGGAAGGGACGTATAAGGAGGGGGCATTTAATTTCGCTTTCTCCGTGTTCTGGATATGCCTTGTTTTTGTTGAACTGTTGATATAGTTTAACTCTTGCCCCCATTGTGGCTTGTGCGCTTCTATGCGGTTCTACCGCTTTGAATCTGTTTCCGTGCCCTTAAAGGCAAGGAAAGAAAGAGCATCTTCAAACAATGCCCTATACGTCTATTAGCTGGCCCTGGTGCACTGAACCAGTCTGCTCCTGTCCAGAGCTCCGATGGGGTAGCAGTGTGCTGCACACCCCTACATCAGAGTATCTCATCTCCCCTATCCCTAACATGTATGTGCAGTCCCTGGTGTCACCTGAGTGATGACATTCTGGGCATCTGGTCCTGCGTCTGAGATCTCTGCGTGCGGAAGTTGGAAGTCACGTGATTGGGTGTGAGAGGTGACCCTATGCTTTTGGGTGTATGTATGCACATCACAGATAGCGCAGAGAAATACAATGTATAACCCAAATGTGGCAATACTTGTATCTTTAGTCATGCCAGTCGGATAGTGGTGTACCGAGCTGATTAAACTCTACATCTGATGCGAAAATCTGTACTTCTGTGTGTGGTTGATTTGAGTGTGTTTATTTCGGGTTCTTTTTATTTGGCTGTACTTCTGGATGCGCGTGTGTGATATTTAACCTGCAGGCCTTTGTCCATTGGGGCTGTGTTTCTTATGTAGGTGTGTACTTGCATAACCCCCGAGCACACGGACATGACTCTTTGCTGGAAGAGCCTTGGGCTGAGGTACCCTCGGCCCCTCGCTTGTAAGCAGTGAAAGCCTAGACTTACTTCCTGCTGTCTAAGTGAAAAGCCCAAACTTCTGGTTTGACTGTAAAGGGTCAGGCCACATTATGGGCCCATTGAAATTCTCCAGCAATGAAAGTCAGAGCCTCATGTCATTCCTTAGGTTTTCTGATGGGCGTGTTCTGTGTTGTTTTTCTCTGAGCTCTGACATGGTGTTTGCGATGGATCTTTAGAAGGGGCGTCCCATTGGAATGATCTGGCGAGCGAAATCGAGTTTGCCCCTTAGTACCTGAAGCTGCTGCAATGTGACCATGTGTGCCTTAAGACCAGAAACCAATGAAGACCTACAAACTCGCACTTTCTCAATCTGTAGCCTGCATGCCCCTTTCTTGGAAACCACCTCAGTCCCCAGGAATATTAGAGTTGTGGCCGGGTCTACAGTTTTTTTTTTTATGTGCCAGTGGTACCCTAAACTCACCCATAAGCTTTGTGATGGCTGATAATGCATTGGCGCAACTTTCTGAATCTCTGGAGCCCAGGAATAAGAAATCATCCTACTAGTTGATTACTACATGGGTTCCCAGATACTTGTGTGAAGACCCATTTAAACAAGCATTGGCATAGCCAATAGGTCTCGCCTTTGGGACCTTATAAGTATTTAGTTTATGTTGTTGCACCAATGATATTGTGCTGCATAACTAAATACTTATAAGGTCCCAAAAGCGAGACCTATTGGCTATGCCAATGCTTGTTCTGTCTTCCTTCTAGCCTCTTCACTGTCTTGTTATTGTGCCTGTCTTGTCTATTGTACCTATGCCTGTGTTCTTTTTGCAGTTTTCTGCCTTCTGGGCCCGTTGCTCTCCGTGCCCTTTTCCCGCCGCTGCTGCCCCCACGGCCCCTCCCCCCTGCCGGTTCCGGCTCCTGCCTCCCAGCTGCTCTTCCCTCACCTACTTAATGGCGGCTGCGGCCGCGTGCAGCGGGCGCTCCGCTGGTACGCCAAGGGCGCGCCAAAAGCAAGCCCGTCTGCGCCCGTCCGCGGCCAGCACCAGGAACCCTGGATCTGCAGCCTCCCACCGCTACAACTCCGCTGCCCTCCTCGCACTCAACGCCGGAAGGAACAACAACTGCCAGCGATCGACGCCGAACACCACCCATGGCCAGTTCTCCTGCCGTCACTGCCGCCAATCCTTCACCGCCGACTGCACCCCCACGGCCCCCGCACCGAACGCCAACAACACCGAAGCCCTGCAGTGCATCCTCCTCAACGTGTGCTCCCTGCACAGACACGCCGTGGAGATCTGGGACCTCCTCGACACCCTCTCGCCAGACGTCGCCTTCGTTACAGAAACCTGGACCAAAGCCTCCTCCGCCCCCGACATCGCCACTGCCATCCCCGACGGATACAAGATCCAGAGGGAGGACTGTCCCAACCGCCCAGGAGGAGGACTCGCCATCGTACACAAGAGCTCCCTCAGACTCTCCACCTCCACCACAAAGGACTCCTTCCTCATCACCGAACACCTTCACTTCCAGATCCAGACCAGCCCCAGAACCTTACTCCGTGGCACCCTCGCCTACAGACCCCCCCGGACCCCGCGCTTCGTTCGCCACTACCATCGCCGACCTCCTCGCACCCCATGCCATCGCCTCCATGGACTACATACTCATAGGAGACCTGAACTTCCACCTCGACAACCCCAGCGACCCCAACTCCACCGCCCTCCTGGACAACCTCGCCAACATCGGACTGAAACAGCTCGTCACCACGCCCACCCACAAGGCAGGACACACCCTCGACCCCATCTTTGCAGGATGTAACAACATCCACTTCAGCCACACCACGCAACCCCCTTGGACAGACCACCACTGCGTACACTTCCACGTCGACAAACCCACGCCGCCCAAACCTGCACTGCGCCCCCCATGAAGGAACTGGAGCAAAGTCACTGAGGAACAACTCAACTCCACCCTCAACCGCGACGCCCCCACCACGTCGACCGACACCAACCTCGCAGCCAAAGGACTCCACAGATGATCTCCAGCTGCGCAGACAAGCTTGCACCACTACGCAACCCCGACAGAGAACCCCCAGGAAAGCCACCTGGTTCTCCGCCGACCTCCAAGAATCCAGACGCACCTGCAGACGTCTTGAGAAGAACTGGAGAAACAGCAAAACGCCAGAAGCTCACACCACCTACAAAAATGCCATGACGGAATACCACCAACGCATCAGATCCACCAAAAGGACCTTCATCCAAAACAAGATCTTCGCCAACGCCGGCAACTCCAAGCAACTCTTCAGCATCATCCAGGAATTCACCAAGCCCCCCAGCGAAACCCCGGACATCACCCCTTCCCAGGACCTCTGCGACAAGCTCGGATCCTACTTCCATCTAAAAATCAAGCCACTCTACGACAACTTCAACGACCAGACACCCAACTCCGAAAACACTTCCTGCTCCAGCAACGCCATCCAGCCCACCATCTCCTCCTGGACCCCAGTCACCACCGAAGACACCACTTCGACCATGAAAGGCATCCACTCAGGGGCCCCCACGGACCCCTGCCCCCTGCACATTTTCTACAGAGCTGCCATCGCTCCCGAACTACGACACACCATCAACACCACCTTCAAGACCGGCATCTTTCCCGATGACTGGAAATGCGCAGAAGTCAGACCCCTGCTCAAGAAGCCCTCAGCAGACCCCACCGACCTCAAGAACTACTGACATCTCCCTCCTCCCCTTCGCGGCCAAAGTCACAGAGAAGACCGTCAATGCACAACTAACCAAATTCATCGAAGAAAACTCCATCCTCGACCCCTCCCAATCCGGATTCCACAGCAACCACAGCACCGAAACCGCCCTACTTGCCGCCACAGGCGACATCCGCACCCTCCTCGACCAAGGACACACCGCGGCCCTGATCCTACTCGACCTCTCTGCAGCGTTCGACACTGTCTCCCACCGCACACTCACCGCCAGACTCCTCGACGCCGGCATACAAGGAACTGCCTTCGACTGGATCCGCTCGTTCCTCACCGGCAGAACCCAAAGAATCAGACTACCACCTTTCCTCTCCGAACCCACGGAAATCAACTGCGCAGTGCCCCAAGGATCATCGCTCAGCCCCACGCTCTTCAACATCTACATGGCCCCCCTCGCCGCCATCGTCAGACAGCACGGACTCAGCATAGTATCCTACGCCGACGACACCCAGCTCATCCTCTCCCTCACCAAGGACCCAATCACCACCAGACTCAACTTCCAGGAAGGAATGAAGGACATCTCATCCTGGATGAGCAGAAACTGCCTGAAGCTCAACTCGGAGAAGACAGAAGTCCTCGTCCTCGGACCCTCCCCCTCGGCATGGGACAACATCTGGTGGCCTACCGCCCTCGGCAGCCCCCCACACCCACGAACCACCCCCGAAACCTCAGCATCGTACTCAACTCCTCCCTCTCCATGACCCGACAGGTCAACGCCGTCGCCTCCAGCTGCTTCAACACCCTCCGAATCCTCCGAAAGACCTTCAAGTGGATCCCCCTCAAATCAAGGAAGGCCGTCACCCACGCACTCATAACCAGCAGACTGGACTACGGAAACGCCCTCTACGCCGGGATCAATAAGTCTCTGCTCTGCAAGCTCCAGACCATACAGAACACGGCAGCCAGGCTCGTCCTCAACACGAGCACACCACCCAACACCTACGGAACCTCCACTGGCTCCCCGTTGAGAAGAGTCACTTTCAAGATACTCACCCACGCCTACAAATGCATCCACAACACCGGACCCCAATACCTCAACGAGAGAATCTCCTTCCACGTACCCAAGAGAAACCTCAGATCCGCCGACCTCGCCCTTGCCGAAATCCTGCGCATCCGCAGAGCCAGAACAGGTGGAAGAACCTTCTCCTACATCGCAGCCAAGACCTGGAACAAGCTCCCACTCAACATCAGACGCATCCCCTCCCTGAACATCTTCAGGAAGACGCTCAAGACCTGGCTTTTCGACTGAACGGAGCTGCTTACCCCTCTCCCTCCCCTCCGCCTTGAGACCCTCACGGGTGAGTAGCGCGCTTACAATTCCCCTTATTGATTGATTGAATCTCGTTTAACATTTACACAGTCAGCGGCATCATTCATTTTCTTCATTAATCCCCCACATATGCTGGTTGGTGTTAAATCCTTGTTAGTTTGAAATCTTCACCACACTTCTTGGAAGAAGTCTTTTTTTTATAGTTCGATCAGTACACTACTAGATTATCGGAGGCCACTCCACCCAGCCATCTAATTTCTGTACTAGTCTCTTCTTCCAAATTCATAGTATCCACAGTTTTGCCAACATTCAGTCTAGCACTATCCTACTCCCTATTTGTTTTCCAGTTTAGGCCTTGTGTTAGGCCAGTTCTGCATTCCCTCAGCATGCTTTTATGTATGCCCTCTAGTAGTCCACCCCCCCCCCCCCCAACAGCTTCCTACCAACTATACAGCTTGTGACATGATCATAGCACCTGTGCAACCTCTCCTTTTATGTGAGCAAGAGGATAGGGTCAATTAAACTATATTTCAGTATCATTTGCATAGCCTTCACTATGGGAAGAAAAGCTCAACTCTTATTTGTGTGGTTTGTTCTATAAGTCTTATTTGCAGCTGCATTCCTCTCATGCTCCAAGGGGTTAGATCCTGTGACCCATCGCCCTCCCCTGAGTAAGTTAGAGTTAAATTACGGGTTAACCCTGCGGGATGTTCTGCAAAGGTGGTTCAGGTCTTGGCCATCCATCCAGCCTGTGGGAGCTACTGTTCTGTAGGTGCAATGCATCTTTACCCTTCCAAATGACCTTAGGTGATAACATGTCATAGACCTTCTAGTGCAGTACTTGCTTATCTTTAATTTCTCATCTTGGGTGTATTGTTTATGATATAGGTTCTAATGGAAAAATGCAGTCCCAATTTGCTTGCAGTTACAACAGCTTTGTCCTTTTCGTGCACGGGTACTTCTGGAAGCAATGTCCCTGTTGTTGTGTCTGGTGTCACTGAATATGAAAGGCCCTCTGTCCACTTGTTCCTGGTGCCAATGTCTCATGTCCCATTGGTTTCCTTGTTCTACCAGAGCGGTCTCAGGTTCCTTGTCCTTGGCTTCCTGACCCTTAAAAATTCTTGCCTTTGATGCTCTATATCCCACAACTACATGTGATTGATGAATGGATGTATAAAGGAAGACAGTCTGCTAGACAGATAATCGAACAGATTGCCCCTCTGATCTGTCCCTGGACAGGTTTGTAGCTATGAATAGCTCTACTGTATTTAACCAACGGGAGGCAGCTATGATGGCTGCATCAGGTGTGGGGTAACTCCGTGGTCCTGCAGTCTGTGACAGGTAAGGGATAACTCTGCTGTCTGCCCCCAGCAAGACATCAATCAGCTGAGGAAGATATTAATCTGGCAAAAGTAAACTATATATTTATTCTCACTGGAAAAAACAAAGGTTACAGGGACGTTATAGTTAGGTTGCCCTAAGGCAGGCTTCTCCAATGAGTAGCTCATGAGCTACTGGTAGGTCTCCAACTACCTCTAAGTAGCTCTCTTGTGCACAGCTCAGCCTACTGAATTAAAAACGTTTGCTTGTTGAATGAATAGATGTAAAAAAAAAAAAAAAAAAAATTTAAAATGTGTATTTAAGATGAAAATGTGTGTATGTTCAGAACTCAATTTCCAAAATATATTTAAAGCCAATATTTGAATGATAAATCATGCAGCATTGGAGGACCTATTACTAATATACTAAAACCTTGATATTATTAACTTGGCATTGCAGCTGTGGCTGTTCTGTATTACCATTACACAGCCATTCCAAATTGATAAAGCCCTTTTAGGTTTCGCCTGTGCAGTGCTTGTGAAATCTATTGTATTAAATACATCTTAAATGGGACTTACATCCCGCCTTCACTTCTTATTGGTCCTTGTCACTCTACTTTTCCTCATTTCTATTGGTTGTAGGTGTTTTATTTCCTGTTCTGCCATGTGAGCTTCTCTTATCAGTTTCCAATCTGCAAAGTACTGTATTCATCCAATTTGGTGGAACCTCTTTTAAGCGTCTCAAGCAACAATCGGGAAAACAAAATAAAAATGAGAGCTACACCCTTGCTTTAAAGGTACAGCGCTGCCCAAGTGCTGTGGGCTCAGCGCGCCGTTATTATCTCAGTTGAGATCCTCAATGTGCCTTTTATTCCTCCTCCGGGCTCCAGACGAAACACGCAATACCTAGTGCCCTAGGGGTACAAGCAGGGACCCACTTGAGTGCATTTCTCATCGCATGCACTTCACCGTCACCCCCCGTGGCTCAAGCAGGCATCCACTTCAGTACTCGTTTACTGAGCGAATCTGAGCAAGTGCCGAGGGCTCAGCGCGCCAATATCTCCATGGACATAGATGCAAAACTTAATTTTATGCTTTGAATGACCCGTTCTGGTTTATTACGCCAATGCTTTTTGCTCTCCCCGCATGCACTCCAGCACTAGATCAGGCCTGCCTTTCATTTTTTTTATGATTGTTTATCGCAAGCCCCGAGGTTTAACGGCAAAGTCAGGGCAAAAGAGTGAAACTGAAAGTTCTCTGTGTAACACGGAAATCCCTCCCTGGGCTTAGCTCAGTTGCAAAGACTCTTCCCACCACTCCCGCCAGGTTCAGACAGGCCCACATTTCACTCGTAACCAGTGGGTGTAGACGTACTCCAAGCCAATCAGGGCTTGCGCTGTCCTGTGAACAAAGCTAAACCGCTCCATCGAGCGCTTTGGCACCATTCATACAGGTAATTTTAACTATTTTCAATTCCGCATTGGTATTACATTTCCCTTTTCATTACTGAGACACTTTGGTGATTGTATACGACCGTGGCGTGGTCACCGGTTCTTTCCAGTTTGGCAATTGGCACCAGGGAGAAGGTTTGTTTACTTCTGGCATGAAGTTGCCCATAACGACAGATTAACCCTGGGGGTTTGCTCTGGTGCGCTTTGCGTTCTCAGACATTATGCCTAATACCGGCCGCACAGAGCTCTTCTATTCCAGTTTCATTCCTGGCTTGAGATGTTCATGATCTAGTACTTTTCTGTTTTTGCACGCCCGGATCGGGGACCTTGTGGGTTTTGCACAGAAATGACGCCAGCTTTATGCAAAGATTGGAAGGGTCTTTTACTTACCTTTTCAATATGGTGACGAGTCGCAGGTGTTACTGATGGGACCCTGAATCTTTGGTCCGCTTTCTATGTTGTATTTTTGTATTTAAATGGGGTTTATGGCATTAATGGAGTGGCCCTCGTATGTAGGATTTCCTTTGTAACTCTGCAGTTAGTTGCTATTAATCGTGATAGTATAAGCGGTTTGGACTCAGGCCCCTCTTATAGATGGTTACGTTATGGCCTCAATAGGCTCGAGGATGAGTCATTCCTAAACCGCTGTCTCTGTACAGTTATGATGTACACTTCCTTGTAAATCCTGGCATAATATATGCTTATGACAACACTTTGTCGGAAGAGTGTCTGCGCTTGCTCGGGGGCAAGTCATTTCTAGGCTACAATGGCCCTTGCATTTGTACAGTTCTGGCAAGTCATTTTACATCATTGACTGCATAGTATGCTCTTTCTGCAACTATTTTCATAAATTGAGTCTTTACACATGCTTATTAACTGCCCCCATCCATCACGGATGATGCGGGTTTCTTCCTGAGATAACACATTACTTGCCAGACAACCATTGTCAGGCACACTTATCTAGCTGCTTTTAGAGGACGCTTCAATTTTTAAGCAGTTTTCAGATATGCCTATCCATTCAGCTTACCCTATCTAATAACCATTCTCGATTCTCTGCGGTTTATGACATACTTGTGCTTTAACATTTCTCAAGATGTTGGGGGACAGTTGTTATGTTAAAATCACTTATAGAGCGCACGTACACCGATTGGTTTCTTGGCGCTGTTTCTAGGAGTGGCCGGTGCCCTGTTGATTTAATCGTATGCCTGGGTGAATAACCATGTCTTGAGAAGTCTTCTGAATCTCAAAAGGTCAGAGCAGGATCTGACACTTGAATATCCCACGTGATGAACAGGGCTTTTACTGTTTGTACTGGTTTATTTTGGTGCTTTCAACATACATTTCCTCCGTTGTTTTTGTGTCTTTAGTGATCAACCCTTATCAAAGAGGTACCTGCACATTTTTTCTTTAGTGATTTTAATTGCTTTGTACATTGTGGAGGACCGCTGCCTGACTTCATGTTCCTACAAGTGTTGCGTGGTACCTTACGTACAATTCCTGTGATTGCATGTAGTAAGTTCATATTTTCCTTGGTGGGCTTTTGGTTTGATCTGTTATGAGTTTTAGGAGATGACAATAACATGTTCTAAACTCCGCCTTACCCTCCCCTTTTTCCTATATAGACACATATTTGACAAACTAATTGACATTACCACATCTGTGGTCTTTGTTGACACGTCAGTAGGTAATTCACATATCATGGTGGTGTGCTTACATGGCTCCTCCCAACTTTTCCTTTTAAGATATAGGTGGGTGGTCTTTCTACTGCCTGTATTTTTATTTATTTTTTCTTACAAAGGTAAGGGCGGTTAATAAGTAGTATCCTATTCCTCATGGGAGAAGGCATGTTTTGCCCCAGCCAAAATGTTGGCCATTCCAGACACATTGTGTCCTGAACAATATATTGCCTTTCTCAATAAACAAGTCATAACGCTTTAACAGAGTTTCAGTAACTTTTATTGCACAACTGCTCACCAAGCTACAACTTACACAAAAAAGCTTATTATTAATCAGATAGGCGAAACCTAATGCATTTACTAATGCTGGTTTACATTACTGCTGGCAATCCTGCACTGAGCAGATAATCTTGCATAAGGCGGCCACTAATGTAATCTTGTCTGATGTGTACAACACTGATAACATTAGTAGCTTGATGTGATTTTCAGTGAACAGAAGTAGCTCATCGCTGACAAGGTTGGAGACCCTTGCCCTAAGGTAACTATAACTCGCACCCCGCTATGCACAGTTTCCTCATCAATATTTTCACTGCAAATGTTGCAGTGATATTATTAATGATGTCATAGACGATGTCATGAGGGATGTAATATGTGAGGTAACTCGCAGTACATGGCAAGGGTGCGAGTTACAATTACCTTAGAGCACGAGTTACAGATTACTTGAGACAACTATATAACTGCTGAATTTCAATGGTTTTGTGTGTGTAAAACCTGACCCTAACTATAACATCCATGTAACCTTTGGGTTTGTTTTGTTTTTAAATGAATTAAAAAAAAAATTAATGCTATTTCCCAACTACAATGTCCCTGCAACCATTTTGCTTTTTACTGAATTTCACTTTAAAAAAAAAAAAAAAAAAAAAAATTGTACTACGATTTTATCCTTCAGTTCAATTTACTAATATATATTTTTACAAGTTTATAAATACATGTTATACACACATTCATTCTTATTATATATTTTAAAACCTAAATATTTTAAATCCTATCAAGCAAGAAACTTGAGATCTAATCATCGTGAACTTCTTACCATCCCTCGTTTTGCTAAGGCTAGAATAGGAGGAAGATCCTTTACCGTTAGAACCACAACTCTGTGGAACTCTCTGCCCATGTACATCAGAAAGGCTAACACAGAGCTATGCTTCCGGAAACTTTTGAAGACATGGCTCTTTAGTCTTCCTTAGCACCTGTGAAATCACTACTTCTATCCCCCCCACCTCTCTTTCTGTCTCAAGCGCCGGGACACTCCCGTTGGGAGTAGCCGTGCGCTCTAGAAGCTACATAACATAAAATAAAAAATTAAGGTGAGGTAACTTATGTAGTCTTTCTATACATGCAATGCACCAAGTGTTTCTTTTTTTAAAATTAATTTTATGGATCCCTCACAAATCCTCAGACAAATAAGGGGTTCGACAGTCATATTGCACACATTCAATACTAAAACAACAACATATTTAATACAAACCTACGGTATTGCAATTTCCAGAAATGCATCACTGCCTGTGTGTGGGTGACTATACAGTTGTGTGAGTGGCTGTGTAAGTGGGTGTGGGAGTTGTTTTGTGGGTGTGAGTGGCCGTATGAGTGGCCGTATGGGTGTATGAGTGGCTGTATGGGTGTATGAGTGGCCGTGTGGGTGGGTGTATGAGTGGTTGGGTGGGTGTGTAAATGTTTTTGAGAGTGGGTGTGTAAGTGGGTGTGTGAGTGAGTGTGTGGGTCTGTGAGTGGGTGTATGTGTTTTTCTAAATGGGGTCTGTACTGGATCCACGGATGCACTCGAATCTACCAGAATCCGTGAGTATCCGGGCGGATCCGTGGATTCTCGCGCGCAAAAAAAAATACATTTTTGGACAATTTCGTGCCTATGAGGGGTCCCTCACAGACCCCATTATCAGTCCCATGAGGTCATGGTACCTCTATCCTGACCCCTTCTATCACTTTTACATTTTATTCCCCACCCCCTGAACCGTGTCCTGATGAACAAAATAGCGGCTGCAACTTTCCTCTCCGGTTCCGGCCAGCCAAACAGGGCATTGCTGTTGGCACATGGAGTCCGCCCAGATCTGCAGAGCATCCACTGTGGATCTGCATCTCTAGATATAAATACATCTTTTTACTTTAATAAGTCCAAAACAACTGAACATATTTACACCAAATTACAAAAAAAGCACTCTTTCTGGACCAAGATCTAGCTTTCTGCCAAATTTGAGGTAATTCCGTTCAGCGGTACAGGCTGTAGTAGTGTCTAAAATCCCTATGGGCAATTGCATGGAAAAATGCGTTTTGGAACCTCCCCCCTTTTTCTCAACCCCATAACTTTCCAGACAGCAACTGAAGTGACTGGCAAACTAGTTTTGAAATTCTGTAATGATTCGTCAAAGCGGCGCCAAAGTTATTATCAACAAAAAAAAAAAAACTCTTTTCCTATGGAAACTTGGTCCTAACTATAAAAACCTACTGGTGACTGCCAGTAGGGGAGAAAAAAAAAATATATATATATATATATATATATACACACTGAAAAAACCACAGGTTTCAGGGAGGTTATAGTTAGTTGGACATTTCACTCGTACAAAACCAGAGAAATTCGGCCGTTATAGTTAGTTCAGCTAACTATAACTCGCGCCCCCGCAATGCACTGCTGATGACGTCACATATTACATCATTCATGACATGGTCAGTGACATCACTGATGACATCATCCAGTGACTGTGTTTCTGTAAAGTTTTATATGTATATATATGCCAAGGTGTATTGAGGAATGAGTGGGTGTATAAGTGTCTGAATGGATGATTTAGTAGGTGCGTGACTGACTGTATAAGTGAGTGATTAATCGTGTCTTACTGAATGCATGGGTTAGTGACTAAACTGTGTGAATGTCTGTATTAGTCTGTCAGTTGGTGTGTAAGCAGCTGCATGGGTTGGTGAGTAGCTACATGAGTGTCTATATGGGTTATTGATTGGTTGTCTGAGAATCTGTATGGGTGCCTGAGTGTCTCTGTGGGTGGGTGGGGGTGGGTGGGTGACTCTGTGCATAGATGTGTGAGTAGGTGATTCACTGGGTGTATGGGTTCAAGAGTGCATCTGTGAAGGGCTGTATGGGTGGGTGAGTGTGGGTATGGGTGTGTTGGTGAGAATGGATGTCTCAGTGGTACATGTGTGAGTAACTACATACACATTGCTCCTACCGGTACCCGAACTTGGTGCCAGTTTCCGCCAGTCCCTCCCCGGTCCACCGCAGCCATTAGCGGGCTGTTTGCTTGGAGGGAGTTGTGAGTGGCGGATACTCACTTCCTGTGTGCCGTGCTCCTCCGCCATTTTGGGTGAGGAGACGGTCTAGTCTGCCAAAAATTGGTCAGTAGCCCCAGTGAAAAGGGGCCGATGGTGCGGAAGCGCAGATGATTCTTGATACAGCCTACAATTGACTTGTTAGAGGACAGCTCGGTTGCTGGAAGCTGTGTATGTTTTAAACCTGTGTGTGCCCTCGAGTGTTTAAAAAATCATTTTTTAGCGTGTGTGGACTGACCCGATATTGAAATTTTAATCTGTTTTAAGTACTGCATATTTGCACTGCTACACATTGCTCCTACCGGTACCCGAACTTGGTGCCAGTTTCCGCCAGTCCCTCCCCGGTCCACCGCAGCCATTAGCGGGCTGTTTGCGTGGAGGGAGTTGTGAGTGGCGGATACTCACTTCCTGTGTGCCGTGCTCCTCCGCCATTTTGGGTGAGGAGACGGTCTAGTCTGCCAAAAATTGGTCAGTATCCCCAGTGAAAAGGGGCCGATGGTGCGGAAGCGCAGCGGACGCGCGCAGCGGGCGCGCCAGTGGCGCGCCGAAGGCAAGCCCGTCTGCGCCAGTTCGCCGCCAGACATGCTGTCCCTTTCACCAGAGATGGGCTAACCTATGTCCGGAAAGATCTCTTAGCAATTAGGAATTGTGAGCTGCTGCAGACAATCCTGCAGGGACGTTATTGAGGGCCCTTTTTGTTGTTTACAGTGTAGCTTTAATGCTGTGCCTACGTCGCCACCACGCAGCCACCTCCCCCTTTCCAGGAAGAATACTATTATTTTTAACCTTAATTGCCGCTCCTTAGCCAAACACTACGCAGATGTCCACGATCTGTTAGAGGACGCCTCCCCGGACGTCCTCTTCCTAACCGAGACGTGGCTTTCGGATGTCATGATTGCCGAGCCAGGCTTGGCGCTCCCGGTAGCATATAGCATTCTTACTGTCAACAGGGTGACTAGAGGCGGGGGCATCGTGGTCATTTTCAAATCCTGCTACTCCTGCACTTTCGTAAAGCAGGTCGTAGCCGGATGCGAATGCGCACGCTTTAAGGTTACATTGAGCCCAAATTATACGATGTCAGGGCTTCTAGTATACCGGCCCCCGGGGCCATCCACAGACTTTAGGGCAGCACTCGCGGAGACGGTCAGCGCGCTGGCGGTTAACGCCGCTAACTTTACCGTCACTGGGGATCTGAACCTACATCTGGACAATCATGAAGATACTGACGTGGCGAATTTTGTAGCTGACCTTGCAGCATGCCAGCTAGATCAACGGGTTTCAGGTTTGACGCACATTGCCGGCCATTTGCTGGACCCAGTTTTCACGAACATACCCTCCCTTACAGTGCACGCCCCCATCCCAATGGGATGGTCAGATCACTACTTGGTCCCTATGTCACTCCAGGGTATAATTCCTTCACGGAGTGAGGATCGGACGACATCCCTCAAACGCCCATGGCATAAATTGAACTGGGACCAATTTTACGCCTGTCTCTCGACTACTAGCCCGAGTTTGCCGGACGATCCTAATGAGGCATACAGGGTGTTCTCTGACTGGATCAACCAGCCGTTAGACAGCCTAATTCATGAGAAACGGTCTGTGAACCGCAAATCTAAATCTAGACCATGGTATAAAGACGGGCTGGCCGGTATGCGCAAGGTCTGTAAGAGGCTGGAGCGGAGCTGGAGAAGGGACTTCAATTCCACCTCGAAGGATAACTACCGGGTGGCGATTAAGAGGTGCCACAAGGCCATTCAACTGGCACGGGCGGCATTCTATGCCAAACAAATCCACGAGAGTGACAATCCGGCGAAGAGTGTCTTTTCTATACTCTCTAGCCTTAAATCTCAGCAGGCCGCCACAGGGCCTGCAATTAAGTCCAATGAGCAGTGTGAGGACCTGGCCACATTCTTTGTTAGGAAAGTGGATAACATCTATGGTTCTTTTCCGACTGCACCTATCAACTTGCAGGAGGCAGTGTGTTGTCAAAATGCCAATACTTTAGATGCCTTTCCGCCGATTCCTGCAGACCAGCTGCAAGCATTGTGCAGTAAAATTAAGTCAGGATCCCCTGCTGATCCTCTCAAACCAGACCAATTTAGGAAAGTGCTTCCTGCGATCATATCTTCCTTGGGCCAAGTGATAAATAAAATCGCCAGGGCAACCGTGCCTAGGGCATGGAAACAGGCCAAGGTGATACCCCTGCTTAAGAAACCCGCTCTGGACCTGGCTGAACTGGAAAACTACCGCCCTATTTCCCTGCTCCCTTGGGCGGCAAAGATCACGGAGGCATATGTCAATTCCCTCCTAACTGACTTTCTGACAATGAACAACACGCTGGACCCCTCCCAGAATGGCTTTCGACCAGGTCACAGCACGGAGTCTGCTCTCCTGGCTGTGACAGAACATCTCTGGTCAGCACTGGACACTGGGCGAACGTCGGCACTGATTTTATTGGATCTCAGTGCCGCGTTTGACACCGGGTCCCATGCCATTCTGTTGCGACGCCTGGAGGAGGCTGGAATTGTTGGTCCAGCCTTGGAGTGGCTTACCTCGTTCCTTGGTGAGAGGTCGTTCGAGGTAACAGTCCCCCATTTTGCCTCAGGCGTACACCCCATCAAACAAGGGGTGCCACAGGGTTCCTCCCTCAGTCCCCTGTTATTCAATCTTTACGTCCAACCCTTGGCTGCAGTAGCTAAGAGCAGAGGACTGACCATGTTCTCCTACGCCGACGATACACAGTTGGTGGTGGCGCTCTCGAACGACGCCGAGCGAGACGCCCTGAAGTTCCAGGGCGATCTGGCGGCAGTCGCCGAGTGGATGACCACAAACTGTCTCCAGCTGAATGCCAGCAAGTCGGAGGTATTGCTGGTGGGGAAGGACCATGGTCAGTGGAGTGAACTCTGGTGGCCTGCGAGCCTTGGTAGCGCCCCCCCCTCCCAAGCAGGTAGTGAAAAATCTGGGGGTGTGGATGGACTCGTCCCTTAGCTTCTGAGTTCAAACCAAAAAGGTGGCAGGGACCTGTTTCGGGCTACTGCGGGGGCTCAGACCCTTATTGGGTTTCTTTGATGCACCCACACGGCAGGTCATCATTCAGACATCAATAATGTCACGATTGGACTATGCCTGCTCTTTGTATTTGTGGTCCAATAAGGCTGAAATTCTTAGGCTACAAAGGGCACAGAACGCGGCTGCAAGAACCCTTCTCGGTTTGCGCAGGGCCTGCCCGGTATCAGACGCCATTCGTCTACTTCATTGGTTGCCTGTGGCCAGGCGAATTGAATTCAAGGCTCTCTGCATAACCTTCAAGGCCCTAAAATTTTCCACCCCTAGTATTCTGGCCTACCTGCTTTTGCCATATGTTCCCCCACGACATCTCCGCTCCCTGGGGCAACACCTGGTGGTGGTTCCCCGGACACGGAGAGTCCGTGCTGGAGGCTGCTCTTTTCACAGTAGGGCGGCTCTCCTCTGGAACTCACTGCCTGCTCACATCCGCGGCCTTAACAACTACCTGGAATTCAGGAAGGCCATTAAAACTCACCTTTTTCCTGCACCGTAGACCTACTCTCTGCTCCATCCGAACGTGTCAGTTGCTCTGCGGTCAGCGCCGGGACGCCCCTGTGCTGGGGCAGCTGTTGCGCTTTACAAGTTGTGATAACATAACATAACACATAACATGTGAAAGGCAGTATATGTGAGTGTTGGAGTATATAAATGACTATATGTGAGAGTGAGTGATCGTGAGAGTGGCTGTATGGATGAGTGTGTTCTTGTGTCAGTGATTGTAGAAGAGTATGTGTTAGTAGCTGTATGAATAAGTGAAGTGGTGTATGTATAACTGTATAGGTGAGTAAATGGGAGTATGATTGATTCTTTGCATGACTGACTAGGTGTGTGAGTAACTATGGGTGAGTGGTGGTGTGTGAGAGTCTGTATAGGTGTATGAGTGCATATGATAGTGCTGTATTGATGAGTGACTGCATGTATGAGTAACTGTATGGATGAATGAGTGGACATGTGTGTAGACCTAGGAATCAGTGAGTGGGTATGTAGTAACTGGTATTGGTGTGTCTATGGTTTCGAAAATGGTAGTCTGCATTTTAGAGTGGGTGTATCAAAGGTTATATTAGGGTGTGAGGAGGTGCATCAGATTATCACCTGGATGATGTCATCAGTGATGTCACTGGCCATGTCATGAATGATGTAATATGTGGCGTCATCAGCAGTGCATTGCGGGGGCACGAGTTATAGTTAGCTGAACTAACTATAACGGCCGAATTTCTCTGGTTTTGTACGAGTGAAATGTCAACTAACTATAACGTCCCTGAAACCTGTGGTTTTTCAGTGAATTTCTAAGGTTTTTAAATGCTAATTTCTAACTATAACGTCCCTAAAACCTGTGGTTTTTTTCAGTGAATTTCAAAGGTTTTGTAAATGTTAATTTCTAACTATGCCTACAGAGGTAGGACATGTGCAGAAAGAGGAAGAAAGGCGCAAAAAGAAGCAAGAGAAGTGCACAAAGAACCAACAGAGGAGCAGAAAGAGTCCTTAATGCAAAGTCATCCTGTGCCCCCAACATTTTGCTGACGAGTACTGGTGGTAACTGACTCTGACTAGCCAGGCCCGGAGCCAGTGCTATGCTGAAAGACACTTAGAATACAGTGAAAACACCTACATACACTAGGGTACACTATGGGTTGGGCTACCCCTGTGATTGGCATAACCTCCCCTGTAAGGCCCTAGTATATAATAGGGCAGGGGGATTAAAACTACCTCTAACTAAGAGGTGCAGAAGGAGGCAAGAGAAGTGCAGAAAGAAGCAACAAAGGTGCCGAAAGAGGCAAGAGAGGTGCAAAAACAGGCAGGAAAGGTACAGAAAGAGGGAAGACGGGTGCAGAAAGAGGCAACAGACTTGCAGAAAGATGGAAGAGAACTGCAGAAAAAGGCAAGAAAAGTGCAGAAAGGGGCAAAAGAGGTACATAAAGAGACAACAGGGGTGCAGAAAGAAGCAAGACAGGTGCAGAAAGAAGCATGGAAAGTGCAGAATGAAGCAACGGGTGCAGAAAGAGGCAAGAGAGGTGCATAAAGAGGTGAGAGAGTTACAGAAAGAGGCAAGTGAAGTGCAGAAGGAGGCAAGAGAACTGCAGAAAGACAAAAGAGGTACATAAAGTGACAACAGGGGTGTAGAAAGAAGCAAGACGGGTGCAGAAAGAAGCATGGAAAGTGCAGAATGAAGCAACAGGGGTGCAGAAAGAGGCAAGAGAAGTGTAGAAAGGAGCAAGTGAGGTGCAGAAAGAGCCAACAGAGGTGCAAAAAGAGGCAAGAGAGGTGCTTAAACAGGCAAGACAAGTGCACAAAGAGGCAAGAGAATTGCTGAAAGAAGCAACAGAGGTGTAGAAAGAAGCAAGAAAAGTGCAGAAAGAGGCAAGTGAGATGCAAAAACAGGCAGGAAAAGTTCGGAAAGAGGGAAGGCGAGTGCAGAAAGAGACAACAGGGGTGCAGAAAGAAGCAAGACAGGTGCAGAAAGAAGCATGGAAAGTGCAGAATGAAGCAACAGGGATGCAGAAAGAGGCAAGAGAGGTGCACAAAGAGGCGAGAGAGTTACAGAAAGAGGCAAGAGAACTGCAGAAAGAGGCAAGTGAAGTGCAGAAGGAGGCAAGAGAACTGCAGAAAGAGGCAGGAAAGGTGCAGAAAGAGGCAAGTGAGATGCAAAAACAGGCAGGAAAGGTGCAGAAAGAGGGAAGACGAGTGCAGAGAGAACAGGGGTGCAGAAAGAGGCAAATGTGGTGCAGAAAGAGGCAACAGACGTGCAGAAAGAGGGAAGAGAGGTGCAGAAAAAGGCAAGAAAAGTGCAGAAAGAGGCAAAAGAGGCACATTAAGAGACACCAGGGGTGCAGAAAGAAGCATGGAAAGTGCAGAATGAAGCAACATGGGTGCAGAAAGAGGCAAGAGAAGTGTAGAAAGGAGCAAGTGAGGTGCAGAAAGAGCCAACAGAGGTGCAAAAAGAGGCAAGGGAGGTGCAGAAACAGGCAAGAGAAGTGCACAAAGAGGGAAGAGAATTGCTGAAAGAAGCCACAGAGGTGTAGAAAGAAGCAAGAAAAGTGCAGAAAAAGGCAAGTGAGATGCAAAAACAGGCACGAAAGGTACAGAAAGAGGGAAGACGAGTGCAGAAAGAGACAACAGGGGTGCAGAAAGAAGCAAATGAAGTGCAGAAAGAGGCAACAGACATGCAGAAAGATGGAAGAGAACTGCAGAAAAAGGCAAGAAAAGTGCAGAAAGAGGCAAAGAGGTACATAAAGAGAACAGGGGTGCAGAAAGAAGCAAGACAGGTGCAGAAAGAAGCATGGAAAGTGCAGAATGAAGCAACAGGGGTGCAGAAAGAGGCAAGAGAGGTGCACAAAGAACCAACAGAGGAGCAGAAAGAGGTCTTAATGCAAAGTCATCCTGTGCCCCCAACATTTTGCTGACGGGTACTGGTGGTAACTGACTGACTAGCCAGGCCCGGAGCCAGTGCTATGCTGAAAGACACTTAGAATACAGTGAAAACACCTACATACACTAGGGTACACTATGGGTTGGGCTACCCCTGTGATTGGCATAACCTCCCCTGTAAGGCCCTAGTACATAATAGGGCAGGGGGATTAAAACTACCTCTAACTAAGAGGTGCAGAAAGAAGCAACAGAGGTGCCGAAAGAGGCAAGAGAGGTGCAAAAACAGGCAGGAAAGGTACAGAAAGAGGGAAGACGAGTGCAGAAAGACAACAGGGGTGCAGAAAGAGGCAACAGACGTGCAGAAAGATGGAAGAGAACTGCAGAAAAAGGCAAGAAAAGTGCAGAAAGGGGCAAAAGAGGTACATAAAGAGACAACAAGGGTGCAGAAAGAAGCAAGACAGGTGCAGAAAGAAGCATAGAAAGTGCAGAATGAAGCAACGGGTGCAGAAAGAGGCAAGAGAGGTGCACAAAGAGGTGAGAGTTACAGAAAGAGGCAAGTGAAGTGCAGAAGGAGGCAAGAGAACTACAGAAAGACAAAAGAGGTACATAAAGTGACAACAGGGGTGTAGAAAGAAGCAAGACAGGTGCAGAAAGAAGCATGGAAAGTGCAGAATGAAGCAGAAAGAGGCAAGAGAAGTGTAGAAAGGAGCAAGTGAGGTGCAGAAAGAGCCAACAGAGGTGCAAAAAGAGGCAAGACAAGTGCACAAAGAGGCAAGAGAATTGCTGAAAGAAGCAACAGAGGTGTAGAAAGAAGCAAGAAAAGTGCAGAAAGAGGCAAGTGAGATGCAAAAACAGGCAGGAAAAGTTCAGAAAGAGGGAAGGCGAGTGCAGAAAGAGACAACAGGGGTGCAGAAAGAAGCAAGACAGGTGCAGAAAGAAGCAAGACAGGTGCAGAAAGAAGCATGGAAAGTGCAGAATGAAGCAGCAGGGATGCAGAAAGAGGCAAGAGGTGCACAAAGAGGCAAGAGAGGTGCACAAAGAGGCGAGAGAGTTACAGAAAGAGGCAAGTGAAGTGCAGAAAGAGGCAAGTGAAGTGCAGAAAGAGGCAATAGAACTGCAGAAAGAGGCAAGAGAACTGCAGAAAGAGGCAAGAGAACTGCAGAAAGAGGCAAGAGAACTGCAGAAAGAGGCAAGAGAACTGCAGAAAGAGGCAAAAGAGGTGCAGAAAGAGGCCAGTGAGATGCAAAAACAGGCAGGAAAGGTGCAGAAAAGGGAAGACGAGTGCAGAGAGACAACAGGGGTGCAGAAAGAAGCAAATGAGGTGCAGAAAGAGGCAACAGACGTGCAGAAAGAGGGAAGAGAGGTGCAGAAAAAGGCAAGAAAAGTGCAGAAAGAGGCAAAAGAGGCACATTAAGAGACACCAGGGGTGCAGAAAGAAGCATGGAAGTGCAGAATGAAGCAACATGGGTGCAGAAAGAGGCAAGAGAAGTGTAGAAAGGAGCAAGTGAGGTGCAGAAAGAGCCAACAGAGGTGCAAAAAGAGGCAAGGGAGGTGCAGAAACAGGCAAGAGAAGTGCACAAAGAGGGAAGAGAATTGCTGAAAGAAGCCACAGAGGTGTAGAAAAAAGCAAGAAAAGTGCAGAAAAAGGCAAGTGAGATGCAAAAACAGGCACGAAAGGTACAGAAAGAGGGAAGACGAGTGCAGAAAGAGACAACAGGGGTGCAGAAAGAAGCAAAGGAAGTGCAGAAAGAGGCAACAGACATGCAGAAAGATGGAAGAGAACTGCATAAAAAGGCAAGAAAAGTGCAGAAAGAGGCAAAAGAGGTACATAAAGAGACAACAGGGGTGCAGAAAGAAGCAAGACCGGTGCAGAAAGAAGCATGGAAAGTGCAGAATGAAGCAACGGGTGCAGAAAGAGGCAAGAGAGGTGCACAAAGAGGTGAGAGAGTTACAGAAAGAGGCAAGTGAAGTGCAGAAGGAGGCAAGAGAACTGCAGAAAGACAAAAGAGGTACATAAAGAGACAACAGGGGTGCAGAAAGAAGCAAGACAGGTGCAGAAAGAAGCATGGAAAGTGCAGAATGAAGCAACAGGGATGCAGAAAGAGGCAATGGAGGTGCACAAAGAGGCGAGAGAGTTACAGAAAGAGGCAAGTGAAGTGCAGAAGGAGGAAAGAGGTGCAGAAAGAGGCAAGTGAGATGCAAAAACAGGCAGGAAAGGTACAGAAAGAGGGAATACGAGTGCAGAAAGAGACAACAGGGGTGCAGAAAGAAGCAAGACAGGTGCAGAAAGAAGCATGGAAAGTGCAGAATGAAGCAACAGGGGTGCAGAAAGAGGCAAGAGAAGTGTAGAAAGGAGCAAGTGAGGTGCAGAAAGAGCCAACAGAGGTGCAAAAAGAGGCAAGAGAGGTGCAGAAACAGGCAAGACAAATGCACAAAGAGGCAAGAGAATTGCTGAAAGAAGCAACAGAGGTGTAGAACGAAGCAAGAAAAGTGCAGAAAAAGGCAAGTGAGATGCAAAAACAGGCAGGAAAGGTACAGAAAAAGGTACACTTGTTATATCAGGCCCCGCCCCCTCCTTGCACCACTGTGCAAACGCGCCCCCTGGCGCGCTGTAAGTTGGGGGATTAAGTCCCCTTGAATCTTGAGGGTCCCTGGGGGCCAACTAGCCAACCAGGTACCTCCAGTAAGCGCCACAGAGCTGCGTTGCAGAGAGGTGTTCTGAGGCCACGCCCCTTTTTACACCACGCTGCAAACGGGGCTTCTGGCGCACTGCTGCTCGGAGGATGAAGTCCACTTGTGTCCCGAGGTCCTCATCGCCCCACCAGCAGTGCACCAGAAGCCGCGTTTGCAGAGTGGTGTAAAGGGGCGTGGCCTCGGACCACCACTCTGCAACGCAGCTCTGTGGTGCTTACTGGAGGTACCTGGTGGGCTAGTTGGCCCCCAGGGACCCTCAGGATTGAAGGGGACTTAATCCCCCAATTTACAACACGCCAGGGGGCGAGTCTGCACACTTGTTTCAGGCCCCGCCCCTCGCTGCCTAGCTGTGCAAACGCGCCCCTGGCGCGTTGTGAGATGGGGGATTAAGTCCCCTTCAATCCTGAGGGTCCCTGGAGGCCAACTAGCCCACCAGATACACTCCAGTAACCGCCACAGAGCTGCGTTGCAGAGAGGTGTAAAAAGTGGCATGGCCTCAGACCACCTCTCTGCAACGCAGCTCTGTGGCGCTTACTGGAGGTACCTGGTGGGCTAGTTGGCCCCCAGGGACCCTCGGGATTGAACGGGACTTAATCCCCCAATTTACAACGCGCCAGGGGGCGCATTTGCACACTTGTTGTTTCAGGCCCCGCCCTCGCTGCACCACGGTGCAAGCGCGCCCCTGGCGCGTTGTAGAGTTGGGGATTAAGTCCCCTTCAATCCTGAGGGTCCCTGGGGGCCAACTAGCCCACCAGGTACCTCCAGTAACTGCCACAGAGCTGCGTTGCAGAGAGGTGTAAAAGGGGCGTGGCCTCAGACCACCTCTCTGCAACGCAGCTCTGTGGCGCTTACTGGAGGTACCTGGTGGGCTAGTGGCCCCCAGAGACCCTCAGGATGAAGAGGACTTAATCCCAACTTACAACGCGCCAGAGAGCGTGTTTGCACAGTGGTGCAGGGAGGAGCGGGGCCTCGGCGATATGCCGGCTTTTGTTTTATTTATTTTTTAAATCTTTTTTTATGGGAGGGGGGCTGCGTGTCCCCCCTTCCCTGGGCCATGTTTGGCCCCGGGGACTCCATCCCCCGGGGCCTGGCCAACCTTTTTTTTTTTTAATTATAATTTCAGGGGAGGGGTCATCGTGGCCCCCCTCCCTGGCCACTTCTGGCCCCGGGGACCCCATCCCCCGGGGCCTGGCCTCTCCGTTGGGGACCGTGGGGGGAGCCCCAATGCCCCCACGGTCCCGCCGGCTCCCCGCCTCCTTTCGGGAGCCGGCCTTGCTTTTACACAAGGGGAGCTGCTGACATGCAGCTCTCCTTGTGCAAAAGCAATTCTGCTTTGCTTCATTGAAGCGAGAGCAGGTTTCCCTGCTCTCGCTTCAATGAAGCAAAGCAGAGTTCGCAATGACAGGGCGAGAGCCGCACGGCTCCCACCCTGTCATTGCGAACAGCAATGTCCCGGGGGTGGGCACCCCGGGACATTGCAGGAGCCGGCCCTGGGGGGTGGCGGTCCCCAGGGCCATCGAGGGCTCCAGGAGGGGGGCCGCGCGGCCCCCTCCCTCTATTTCAAAGCCCCAGGGAGGTGGTGGTCCCCGGGGCCCGGGGGTCCGTAACGGACCCCCAAATTTAAATATTAAGTGCCCTGGGAGGTGGTGGTCCCGGGGCGGTGTGGGGGCTTGGGCCCCCACACTAGTATTAGAGCCCGGGGAGGTGGTGGTCCCGGGGGGCCGCGAGGCCCCCTTTCATTTATTTAAATGCCCCGGGGAGGTGGCGGTCCCCGGGGCTGCGGGGGACCCTGCTACATAAATAAATTGCTCCGGGACTTGGCACACCCGCGCTTAGTTTTTTAAAATTTTCGGACGGATTTGCGCACCCGGCGCGACCCGGCCCAAATTCTTTTCTTTTTTTTTTTTAAATGGTTTTTTTGGGCCTGGGGGTCCCTGTGGGACCCCCTGAGCAGGCCTGGGTGGTCAGGGTGTTTTTACCCTGCCCCCTTTTCTTGTTTTTGATCTTTTTTTTTACCTTTTTCTTTCTCCCTCGTCCGAGGCACAAGATGGCTGCCAACACTTCCTTGTTTGAAGTGTTGGCGGCCAATCAGAGGCAAGCTTGTGCTCGGGAGGAGATGTGTGGTTAGGCTCCGCCCAGATATCGAAAGTTTTCTTTTTTTTTTAAATCAGGAACTACTTAACGGATTTACATCATTTAACAAAAAGGGCTCTTTCTGAACCAAGACCTACCTTTTTCCCAAATTTGGTGTCATTCCGTTTAGCAGTTCGGGCTGTAGCTTTGTCTAAAGTTTCCTATGGAAATTAAGATGGGGAAAACGCGTTTTGGTACCCCCCTTTTTTCTCGGCCCCCGCTTCACGAATCACCCCGAAACTTTCAAGACAGGAGCTGACCGGAGCGAGCCACTAGTTTTGAAAATTTCACGAAGATTCATCAACCGGCGCCAAAGTTATTGGGAAAACAAAAAACGCTTTTTGAATAGAAACGAGGTCCTAACTATAACTACGTACTGGCGACCGCCAGTAGGTAATATATATATATATATATATATATATATATATATACATACATATACACATACACACACACACACAAAACCATATAAGTTAAGCAGTTATAGTAATCTCAAGTAACTATAACTCGTGCCCTAAGGTAACTAAAACTCACGCCCCTGCCATGCACAGTTCTCATCAATAATTTCACTGCAAATGTTGCAATGATGTTATCCATGATGTTATAGAAGATGTCATGAGGGATGTAATATGTGGGGTAATTAGCAGTGCATGGCGAGGGCGTAAGTTATAGTTACCTTAGGGCACAAGTTATAGTTACTTAACAGAACTAGAACTGCTGAATTTGGATGGTTTTCTGTGTACACAATCTGAACCCAACTATAACATCCCAGTAACCTTTGTTTTCTTCAGTGAATTTTTATGTTTTTTTTTTTTTTAAATCCCAACTATAACGTCCCTGGTACCTTGTTTTTTTTAAAAAGTGAATTTCATTGTTTTTTTAATGCTATTTCCCAACTAGAACATCCCTATAACCTGGGTGTGTGAGTGGTTGTGTGGGTGTGTGAGTGGTTGTGTGAAAGCGGTGTTGGTCTGAGTGGGTGTGAGTGATTTTGAGGGTCTGTGAGTAGGTGTGTGGTTGTGTAAGTAGATGTGTTGAGTAGGTGCGGGGGTCTGTGAGTGAGTGTATTTTATTTTTTAATTGGGGTCTGGATCCATCTGAATCCAGGAGGATCCGGAAGGATTCATGAGTCCTCGTGTAGAAAAAAAAGGTTTTATGGACAATTTCTTGCCCAAGAAGGGTCCCTCACAGACCCCTTTATTAATCCCATGGGGTCATGGTAAAGGGTTTTATCACTTTTTAAATGTATTTTCCCAGCTGGGAACCTAGGCCCAACAAAACGGCGGCCGTAAATTTTCTCTCAGGTTGCGGCCATCCAATCACAGCATTGCTGTTGGCGCGCGGATCGGCAAATTTGCAGAGGATCTGTCTCTCGAGATATACAAATTTGGTTCTCTTTTAATATCTCAAACTACTGAACGGATTTACACCAAATCACAAAAAGGGCACTTTAGGAACCAAGCTCTACTTTTCTGCCAAATTTGGTGTAATTCCGTTCAGTGGTTCGGGCTGTAGTATCTAAAATCTAATGTGAATTCACATGGGAAACACACTTTTTTTGCCACCCCTTCCCCTTTTTCTCAGCCCCCGCTTGACGGACCGCCCCGTAACTTTCCATGCACAACTAGAATCACCGGGGCCCTTTTTTTAAAAAGAATTGGTGAAGATTCTTCAAACGGCACCAAAGTTACAGGCAAGTCAAAAAACATTTTTCCTATGGAAACTAGGTCCCAACTGTAACTACCTACTGGTGACCGCCAGAAGGAGAGATATATATATATATATATATATATATATATACATATACATACACAGAGTTTAGAATTTAAACTAATACTAACTTATGTCACTTGCCTAAAAAATGTCAAGTAAGTTGATGATTTCATCACTTTGTGTGTTGTACACAGCCATACCAAATTATGCAATTGATAGCATTGAGGGAACCCTTCCTGTTTGTATTGTATTAGGATTTTCTTACCATTTTAGAAACATTGCTTCAGACTAAAATATACCTAAAAACAGAGGCATCACCCTTGCATTTGGAATGCCATTTTAAAAATACATAAATAAAACATGTTTTTTGCTGTTAGACATGTTAATCTCAGTTAGAAAAATGTGAAATATAATCAATATCTGCATATGGAGGCTTACAATAGGTAATGAACAGCTCCGTTTATGAAGAGGTCAAACCGTAACTGCTGAAAAAGATTTTACTTCTATCCTATTTTCTCGAAAAAGTTTAATTCAAATTAAAGGCATAAGGTACATTTGCTATAAAGATAAAAAATATAGCATTTGCCATCAAAGGAGTAAAACCCAGGAACTGATTGAAGGCCGATCATGGAGTTATTTCTGAGGCCACTTGGAGAATCAAGAAAATCCAAGGTTAACGTGGTATCAAAGTCAAACACTCTTAATGATGGAAGGTTGATGAATACATGCATGGCAAGAAATGGATTTGTAGAATTGTGGATTGAACAAATACATTGTCAAAGGTTAATATTGAGGGACAGAGGGGATCAAAGACATAAGGCTTTAGATGCAGGAATGACAGATGTAAAACAAATGTTGGAAAAAGGCTAACTAAGCGTGTATCTTTCGGGGTTTCCTACTGTAAAGCAACAATATTATAAGGAGCAACAGGCTATTTTTGGGCGGATCTAAATGACAGGTTACCATAAACTTTCCTAGCATTTGCTATGTAGTCCTTTTTGTCCTGTACAGTCCCAGTTGGTGATACAACTTTTGATATGGAAGACTTACTAGAGTCTTACAGGACTGTACTATAGGAAACTTGGCTTGCACCATTGATGCTGCTTACCTAAGATTTCACAGCCTTCCTGTAAGAAGCCGATAGCTTTAACTAAGAAGATTGTATTAAAGTTAGTATTGGATGTATGCTTTGAATTATATATTCATATAGATTTTTATTCAGAATGAATGTATTAAATGCTGTGGTACACTCTATAATGCTTTTCATTATCTTATTTTTAAAACAAAACATATACCAACCTACAGTGGGATCAGCATATATTATATAGATCTACAATGGGCTTAAAAGGAAAGAAGTGGCCAATCAAAAGACAGACAAGTAAACTTTTTAGCAGGACTGAAATAGTGTGCATCCTATAGTGCCTTTAATGTCATTAAGGGTAGCAGCATACACACTGCCCTGCTTCCGACCATGCACCACCTCCTAGTTTATGGTATACACATGCTTCCTGGTCAGCCGCACACCATCCTAGGATCTCAGGCTGTAGGTACCAGTACTGTGATGTGTCAAACACCACTACAAATACAGAGACCGCGTGCCCTGCAAAGCTCCAAATATCAATTCATTTTCTCACTTAAAGTCAAAGGCAAACCTGTTAGTGTGCTGCTTTGATTTGGGACGACTGGACTTTGGCATTTATTTTTCCAACAAACGTCAAGTAGACATTGTTCAAATTAAACATGCATACACATCAGTCGGATGGGAAGGGTGCCACAATCAGCCAACCTCCAACCTGTTTGCTTTGCTACCTTTTGTAAGGGTGAGAGGAGGACCATGTGCTAGACTAGCAGGAGCATTTCAGTATCTCGCATATCATTCAAGCTCGCTTTGCCTCTAGTCTTTGATACGGGGAGGGTGGTTCTAAACATACCTTCATATATATGTACTTTGCAGCAGTACATTAAAATAGGTCAGTTATTAACATTCATTTTTAGGGTGTTCGATACAATGAATGTTACTCATGCATGGAGATGGGGGAGCAAGCTAGTTCAAGTGGGGGAAAAAAGTGATAAACTGGTGTCCCTTTTGTAGAAGGGGAGTTGGGTCTACCTCCACGTTTGGGTCCCATTTTGAATAAATATATATAATCTGTATGCTAGAATACGTAGGACATAGCTTTTAACCAGAGCACTGTTTGTGTAGTGTAAATTGTGACAATTCTTGTTAAAGAAACAAAAGCAAACAAAGTACAATGAACATTTAATACAGAAACATTAAGATTGTGGCTGAAAAGAATAGGGTGAAGTGACATTACTTGAATATTACAGAAGGTCATAAAAATATAAACCCCCCCTTTTACTGGCAGCAAAGTGTGTTCCTAAAAGGCAAGAGAAAATTGGTTAGAAGGCACAGGACACCTGTAATTATTTTGCAGTGGGGTTCACGATTTTCCCAATGAAAAGGTTGCAGTCAGTAGTGCTGTGATAAATCACCAGCAGGAAAGGCCTGTCGAATTTTATAGTTGGAGGCAGACACATTGGCATCATCTCCAGAGCAGTGGCTGCTGCTGCCTCGGTGCCTTTTTCATCAATACTGAGCACGGCCTTGTGGACGGCCTGCGAGAAAAGGGAAGACAGACATTAATGAGAGGGCAACCAGTTACCTGTGTTACAGTAGCGGCTGCTCAGGCTCCGCATTGGTGAGGAAGCGAGGGGAGGGGGGATCCAAAAATAAGGACAGAAAAATATATATATAAAACTATACTTACCTGCTGCTGTGGTCAGTGTCGCAGCAAGGGGGGGCAGTCTGCCAGGGCTGCATGAGTTTTTGGGGTGGCGGCCTCCCCCCACTCTTACCGTTGGCCATCATGGGACAGCTGCCTCGGAAATTGCCAGCCCCCCCTCCTCCTACACACAGCTGTGGGGCGGCAAATGCAGGGGCGGCCATAGGTCTAGCTATGCCACTGGCTGCGGTCGCTGCATTGCTCCTCTCCCGATCCTCAACTCCAGGGCTGATGCACACTGCGCAGGCTCCCAGATGGCAATCTTAACACTGCTCTCATGCTAGGAATATTTTTTCTAGCATGAAAGAAGCGCTGTGAGTGGTCTGAGTGCAGGGCTCGAAAAATCCACTCGCATTGACGAGCAAGATTTATTCAGGACGAGCTATTTTTATGGACTACTCGCCCTTTCTGCCTAGTTGAAAATCCTCTAACTTCAGGGAAGACAAACTGACTTTTGACCTCTGTCTCTGAAAGCAGAGCAAATGTGACCAGATAAGATTTAAAGGCATCTTTATTGCTCACAAAGAGAAAGAGCAATAAAAATGCCCAAAATCTTGTTATCTTGTCACATTTGCTGGCTTTCAGAGACAGAGGTCAAAAGTCAGCTCATCTTACTACATTTATTTTTCTGTGACTTAAGTTAGAGGATTTTGTAAAGTGAACTATGTAACAATTGAACTGTGCAAAGCATGTTAAATGAAAGGCTGTAAGATGTCAGGTTTTTTTCTAACACAACACTGAAATAGCTAAGTGAACTGTTCAAACATTTCAAATATATTTCACTAGTTATGAAGACCCATTTTTGTAATTCTGTAGTGAAAAAAAATCTTTTTATAGGCTCAAAACAAATTAGAACACTTTACTTGGTAATGTGCAAATTTCAAATATGTTTGCTGAAACCCAATTTCCAAAAATTGTTTATGCATTATTCTCACTAAAACTACATGTTAGTGGGAAAGTTTTGTGGCCATTTCAATGGAAAATATGCTATCTGTAAATGACAATGCACTACCACATCATGCTTTGGTAATATATTTATGGAAAGTGAGTTTTTAAACATGAACTGGGAATTATTACTGCTCCTGCCCAGATGACAATGTTATTAGTGAACTCTGAGGCAAGCCAGGAATCATGTGTACCCTATATATTTCTTGTTATACATGGAGCAAACATTAAGTCTAGTAAATAAAAAGTTTTGTGCACAGCAGAAATAGTGAACTTCCATATTTGAAGGTGCTCTCTTATGTGATAATAAAGAAAAAGGCGGCTCCATAAGACAAAATATTTGCCTAGGATCACACAATTTGAGACCAGTTAACGGGTCAAGAACATTACAGTTAGGTCGAGTAGATTATTAAAGTTACTAGACCTGCAGGTCTAGTAACATTTTTATGATTTTTCGAGCCCTGGAGTGGCCTGGTTTTCCGCTCAGACAATGCCTGGGAGCCTGTGGCTTTTCTTCACCTGGCTGCACAACACAGCCGGGTGGAGAAATTCTACCATCATGCGCACTTAGTGGTGCCCATCACCCCTCCTCCCCACTGTTGCACACAGATTGCATGACCCCACCCCACCCTATGACATGGCTCGCTGGCAGCCTGCAGGTAAGAAGAAAAATAAAATAATAAAATTGGTTTATTAACATTTTATTTTTCATCTGTTTAAATCTGCTGCCACCTAGTGGGGCGACGCTCCTCCGCCATAACGGAGGAGTCGCCCCTGCTGTGTTAAAAAGACCAGCTATCTCTCCTGTCACTCAACTGACTTTATGCTGGGCTTTGACCACGTACAGTGCTCCACTGCCTTTCAGCTACGTCGAGCTATAGAAATACCACATACAAATATGATTACAATACAGAACCACATAACAGAAAGCGATTGCGAAAGAGAAGGTCCATTCTTTTCTTTTTACAAGGCAGTGTCAAGCATGCTAATACCATCTCTAATTGCCCTATTCATTGCTGGGAATCCCTGGATCAGAGCCTTACTGATATGTATGAGAAAACTGACTACCTGAAGTCTATTGCTTTACAAAATAGCCTTCAAGCAAGTGGTTTTCAGAACAAAGGGTGGATAGTAATAGAAAGGCCCAGGTTGCTCCAACTTGCTTGATCCGATAGATGCAGTCATATTTAAAATACAATTAATGGCTTATGTTAGGGCATTTAGGTCCAGGAATAAAGGCCGAATTCTTAGATTAAATTTTTAGTTCTTCCTATATAACTACAGACCTTTAATCAGTGAGCTTGCACACCTAGTCAAAACGAATGTGCATGCCGTAGCAATTCAACGTCCTTGCATGTTCCGCGTGGACGTTTTCCAAGGCAAAGTCAGTCAGATTTGAAGGGAACTAGGTTTTTACCTTGCTGTACCCTTAGAAATAGCGATCAAAATTCTTGGTCTTGCAAGAACATGGCATGCAATTTCTGCATTTCGCACACTGTTTGAAGCCACCTTTGCTAAACGTCTCTCAGACAGCAAAACCCAGACTCATCTGTGGACCCTTGACCGGTGTTGGTTTTCAAAACTGCTGGGAACTTTTCTTGCCCAGGAACTGCAGCACCCACTTTATAATGTTTTTACTTCATGGGTAGTACCCAACATTGAAGGCAGTGCTCATTAAACTTCTCTTGAAAAAGCCACCTCTGGACCTGTCGGATTGTGTCACTTTCCAAACTATTTCTCTCTTGCTTCTGCAAGCTAAACCTTTGGAAAGAGCGAACACTCTGCACTTGCAGACCTGTACCAAAATGTATGTGCTGGTCATACTTCAGACAAGCTGAGGTAAGCCCCAAAAACATGGATATTTCAATGCTTGATGATTTAAGCATATAAGTGGATATCACCAGTGTTGATGCAATGATCCATCAATATTTTTTGATAGCATTTAGTAATGTCAACCAGGCATGTCAGACGTTTTGAGGGGCCTTGATCAACAACTTCTGAAAGCCCTCCGTGTGACGAGCACCCTATTCCAAGTCTAAAACAAACATTGGCAAAGCCAATAGGTTCAGCCCTGCCAAGTGTCACGCATCAGGGGTTAGACCAACGCATTTTAGTGCTGGTGGCTGCATCACTGCACTAAAATGCATTAGTCACGCATTATTGCTCCTCCGACCTCCTGAATGTGCGAGGAGGCATTGTAGGGATAATTAATAAAGTCTGCCTGGTCGCACTTGGGCTTGCAGCCCTTCAAGTGTAACTTCTCATTGGTTATTCTAACGCAAATGTACAAATTGTCCTACATTTGCACACAAGTGAATTGTTAGCAAAAAATTGCTCTCTTCTGGCTGAGAGCTGTGAGCAGGGATGGTGTGCCTGATGCACTGACAAGTCAATTAGAAACCGGCACATCCTGTGTTAATATCAGCTGCGTTGAGCAGGCTGCGCAGTTAGCTGCTGTCTGGGGTTGTATGGCGGCTGCTTGACACATTTGAAGATCAGCCCTTCTTTGCCATATACCAGGATAGGTCACAAATAGAGAAAGAGCAAGGCACGCGTGTTTCGCATGGCGATCGGGAGAAGGCTGCATTCTTCCAGGGTGCTTTGCATGAGTCTAATGGAGATGAAGGGTCCTGATCGGGGAAGATGATAGTTTGGATTCATACGGTGAGAAGAGGGAGTCATTCTGCTTTTACAGGAAGGTAAGACTCTCCCAAGCTCTGAAAGCCCGTCTCACAGAGCTGTGATTTTTTCACAACATGAACCGTAAACGTGTCACTGAGCATCAACCAGAGGACGTGGCATTCGAGTGTTTCTTAGGTAGAACTGAGCAGATAGTTTTTCCAAATAATGCGTATTCTAACATAGTGGACCAACAGTCACAGCTCTTTTTTCTAATCCAAATATTTCTAAACCCTGTTACAGTATCCTTGTGAGAGGGGCAGCTGGCTGAGAGTGACGAATAGAAGAGGAGGAGTGCTTGAATCTATCTGGAGGTCAGATAAACGAACGCCTGCATAATCGACGTCCTACTAGGACAGGCATGAAGTTGCTGGGCTGATTAGACTTAGTCGTGCCTTCCTTCCCGCTCATGCAGAGAGGTCATCATTAAGTGAAATAAGCACAACACAACTGACAAGTTTCAAACGCTTTCGCCAGACTCCGACCGAAGCATGGCAGTATAGTCTTCCAAGCATTTAGATTGCTCATTCAACAACCGTTCCCATACATTATCATTTTTAATACACTACTGCTAGCTGCAGCAGTTTCCCACTTCAGCTGCTGGTCCTCAGGTTCTGGCAAGAGTTATGTGACGCAGTCCACGTGACAACTTTGGAAAGTCCTAGCTTTTCTGACAAGGACTTAAAATGTGAAACTACAACTATGGGAGGTGGTGGGCAGGGAGAAGCGGTAAGTCCGTAACATAGCTGCCAGGCCAGTGTCGAGGGTTACTGACTCCTGCCAGTCCTGGCTTTTCAGCGGGAGCACTTTGTATTCAGGGAAGAGCATAACATTTCAGGAGCATTGCAGCAGTTCTGATCATTTACACTGGACTGAAGGAGCGCATTTCCGACATTTATCTCATTACACAGCACTTATAAAAGTGTCACGCAAAGTGTCACGCAAAAGAAATTCAAACGTCACACATAAGCACACAAATTCTGGGAATGTCACACATAAGCAAGCTAAATACTTGGCAGCTATGTAGGTGTGGCTTACATTTTGAGTCGGCTAAAAAATTTGAAAAGCCTGTTGCTGTGAAAAAAACAAAAGAAAAACGTTTACTTTCCGTATCCAATACATCTATGATTTATATTCAATTTAATGTGTGATGATTCAGTACACTTTTGAAATGTTAAATAGTCCATCATGCATTCCAATGCAATCACTCCTTAGGAAATGAAATCATACAGCAAACAGCAAATATCAGGAGGTGAGGGGGAAATACTTCTCTGGGGGGCCAAAGCCCATTCTATAAAGTATTTGTATAAGTTTACAACGTAGTCATCTGTGCTGTGAAGCAGACCTAAAACTGTCCTACAGGGAATGAGAAGTCACAGCAGATATAGTACATTGTGCCATCTAGTGGTATTAGCTGCCTCGTCATTTGTAAAAAGAGCAGGCTTTCTTTAAAACTCTATAGTCAGGGCCACTGGAATAATGATTTGCAGCACTTAGCACATAATCCATCATCTGCTGCAGAATCTGCAGATTAAAAAACAAAAATATTTCAAGCTCAAACAGAAGAAAAGCTACTAAAAATACAGAAACGTGTGAGGCCGTGCAGTGACGGCCTTCAAGAGGGTGGACTGCTCATCTTCAAGAAGCTTACTGATGTATACGAGTGTTAAAGTGGTACTAATGAGGTAAAACCTTTGCTAAAACAGTGTTATATGAGTGGAAATGACAACAGAATGAAGTAATACTCTCATAATACGTGCTGTCCTATCCCGCATAATTTGCCATTTTTTGTTGCATAGTTACATCAACTCTGCCATATAATTTGGCCCTCTCCTGCAGCATAATTCTAGTGGCCCTGCCTATAATTAAATGTTTGTAACATGAGTGTGAGACCCTGACAAAGCATAAAGAATAATGCCCCCTGCTCTTTCCTTTCACCGGCGTTGCGAATCACCATCGATGCCTTAGACTCAAGCAGGCCAGGGTTCTCCAAAGTCGGTCCTGGAGGGCCGGATCCATGCCAGATGTTTAAGATAGCTACATTTATCTTAATGGGGATATGCTAGAAATCTGGCATGGAACCCGCCCTCCAGGACAGACTTTGGAGAACCCTGCCTTAGAGACACAGCTACCCACAGCTCAGAATTACTGTCTCACTGAGTGGGTCTCTTCGCCCTTTTCACTCTGCTCTCAAACTAGGGACCTGGAGTTTCCCCACGGTCTGCAGTACCTCTTATGTTGTTTAATTTTTGTTTCAGGCCCTTAACCTCGCTATTGCAATTCTTTTGGAGTTTTTTTTTTACATGTACCCTCATGGCAGCTGGCTGTAAGCTTTAAGAACCAGCTGGATACTCAACAGCCAAACACAAGATGTCTGTGAGATGCAATCAGGCATTGGATGACCAGCAGTCATCTCAAGGTTAATGCATATAAATCTGTAATACCACTTATCCTGGCCGATTTCCAGCTCTGGGATGCAGGACTCTCTCCTTTTCTGTTACTTTTTTGACCGACAATTTAGGAGGAACTTAATTAACAAATAGAGGATTTTTTTTGCCCAGGCACAGAGTACTCTCCAAGCTTATACACATGATAAAGAATACGTTTTGAGTCGCTCTATTAGTTAGCACGGTTAAACAATAGACCAGGAGGTGTGAAATTACTTTTTACAGTTCTTAAATTGACCAGCACTCCCCTTTATTCCGGTTTAGTATGATCCCTGGCAAACGATTGCATCAGTACTTTTCTGTGTGACTACTTTACAAAGGTATTTGTACTTTAACAACTTTCTGCTGGCCCTCCTTCATAAAAGTTTCAGCTACTCCTTTCTTTCCCACAATTTTTACATAACACATCCTGTAAACCACTAGTATCTGAAAAGATACATTGTTTATTTCTTCCAAAGTTTATACAAATTAGAAGTTTTCTGTGCATTTTACACTTAATTGTAGACTATTTAGTTGGTGCATAATTTCACGTCTTGGAGATCCTGGTCATACCATTTGGACTAGATCAGTGTTCCAGTTTCTTTAACCGGTCTGGAGTATATTCATTTGTTTAATACAAGGAATATCTTTACGGGCACAACATAACTCTAGCTCTTTATTTAATTTTCTATTATTCCAAGAGTTTTCAAAAGCAATTAGAAAGTACTTAAATCCCAAGCACTGAGGTCTTTATTGAGCTTTGAAAACTGCATAACTCCACACCTCCTTACCCCGCCCCTAGGCTTGACATTAATCGTGTCACCTAGCGAGCAACGGGGCTAATACCTGGGAAAGGGAAGGGTTTCTGGGACAGAATTCCAGGACCAGTACCTCCACCAGTCCCCAATTCACTCCCCAACACAAAAATAGAGGGAGTGACTGTTGGAACTTCATACTAATTATGGCATCCAGCTTCAAAACAGAGATAGGACAGGATACTACCCACCCTGAAACAGCAAAAAGAATACTAATGCTCAGGCCTCTTCCCTCTAGGAAGTGATGGCACAGTCAGACCCAAGGGAAGAAAAGAAGAAAAAAGACCTGCCCAAACACCCAACCGAACGACAGAAGAGCACCAATAGAAGAAAATCTTACCTCCTGCATCAATAAAAGTACTATTAGATCTCCAACTACGGATCACTGTCTGGCTGTATGAGTAAGTATCAGAAGAAAATGTGTTATACCGCATCCTCTATTACCATACTTCTCTCAGCTGGTAACCACTCTCAATAAAAGACCGGCCTGTTGATTCTACTTCAACGCTACTCTCCACTTATCTGTGGTTTGTCTGCGACTTCCACCAGTTTGTTGCTCCCCACTGGTAAGAAACAAGATCTTCCCCGGACTGGGACACTGAAGGGCTAATAAATGATTAGATAAGCCCACCCTAACTCCTAACTAAGCCTATTTAGGCTTGCCACCCACAATAAAAAACAAAGACCTTAGAGCTTTTAACGACTTCTAAACATCCCTATGAAGGACAACCACACCACCTTCAGCTTTCACACAACAACCACACCATAGAGCCACTTTTCATCACACAAGACAGGGCTTTTCCCTGCCCAAAACGACATTCTGTGACCCTCCAGCCTGAGGACTCTAGGTACATCGCCAAATCCCAGGTACAGCACACAGCAATCCTCCACGAGGACCCCTCCTTTGAATGCAATCTACCTTCTTAACCACTCTTGGGGTGTCTATGGAGTCACCGGTCCCTACCTGAACCTGACCAACTCATACCTAACCTAGTAGAACTTACTGACACCCTCACCATGTCCTGAAATAACTCAACTATCTATCTTCTGAAAGCTGACCCTAACTCATTCAAGATCATATACCCAATGAACCTATCCAATAATGTAGCCAAAACTTTCAAGTATTGACTTCTCCTTGACTACCCGGAACCCCTAATCGCTGACCAATGCCACAGTCGGAGAAATGGAGGCTATAAATTGGACTTCCGGTTCTTCTCTCATAACTCTGCAGCATAAATCAACTTCAAGTGAGAACATCACTAATATAGCAAAGATACCCTATGGCTCGCGAGCTACTGGTAGCTCTTCAGCTGCCAGTAAGTAGCTCTCCTGTGTCCAGCTCAGTCTACTAAACTATAAGCTTCTGCTTGGCTTATATATGTATACCAAAATTGAAAATTGTGAATTCAAGACTATAATGAGTGTCTATTCAGAACTCATAAGCTGATGTTTGGAGATTCACAAAATATATTTAAGGCTTAGTAATAGTATTACTTGGTGCCAGGGCCATTCAAGCTATAGTTTTATTTACATTACTGCACTGAAGTGATCATGGCTGGTAATCTTGAAAGGGGTGGCTACTTAAGTAATCTTGCCTGATGCGGTTACTATTGCAACTCTAATATTATTAGTAGCGCTGGGTGATCTTCTTTGACCATAAGTAGCTCTTATTACAGAAAAGGTTGGAGACCCCTGCCCTATGGCAAGAGATTCTTTTTGAAACCCTCCATCCTCATCAAGGAAAACACTAACGCTCAGTTGGTCAACAGCAGACAGACCTCTTCTGCTAACAGCTCCTCCATCCCTACTCATACAGAAGCCTCACTATTCTATCCTTCCCTCTCTCGGCCCTTACCACCATCCATTCCCTTCACCCAATGCCCACCCCTATGTAACAGCTTAAACAACTCACCCATTATACAAACGCCGAATCCAAACTACTCCTCATGCTAGACAAGGACTCCGATCTCCTCTAAGGCCACATTTCCCTTGGGATACTGAGTATACGGACTCAGACATCTCACCTCATGCAGATCTCCTACACTGCTTCTCCCACACCCCTGTCCTCCCCCTAGAGGCACATTACCTACTAGTGGAGACCTCCTCCCCAACCCAACTATCTTGCAAAACCAGGAATTACAAATCCCCAACTCCCTTTTTTTTATCTTTTTTTTTTTTTAATGATTTCATTGAGTGTTATATCATCATGAAACAACAATCACATTTGTGCCATCAGTTGCCTTACTGTACTTTAAGTCTATACATTCTTCCTCAAAAAATCAATAGCTGAACTCCCCACTCTCCCCTTCCCTCCATGAGTCGTGCCAAGTAGAAATGCATACACCAGGTTGCCTTATCCATAATTGTCCCATTAGTACATACATGTAACAGGAAAAACCAATGTGCCCCTTCAATGGCTGAGTCAGTGGAGTGTATACTACCAGAAAGCAGCTTGCATTTATATCCTCAGTTCTAGGGAGGGACTGAGGCAGATGATAACCCCGTTCCCCAGCGATATCTCTTGTGATGGGGGTTCTGGGACCTTTAAGCAACCCACAAATGTTTACCAAGCTCGGGCCGTATCTAACAAGCCTATGCCCCGTCTAGCTTCTCTCAACACCACCTCCCCCTTGTATCCAGCCCATCTCTCAAGTTCCTTACGCCACGTAATTATATGGTGACCCCCGGGGGCCTTCCTAAGTCAGGTGATATTCCTCTTTGCCAATATAAAGACCAAGTCCTGAAATGTACTTGTGACCTTAGTCTTGGAGGTGTGTGGGAACCAGCTCAGCAAGCAATGAGCCGGAGAGCAGGGAACCTCCCTTGTAATGGCATCAGCGACCACTGTTGTTACCTCTTCCCAGTAAGTATTCAGCATTGGGCAGTTCCACATCATGTGCATAAGCTCTGCTCCTACCTCCCCACATCTCGGACATGCCGCTCTGGTCGTATTGAAGAATTTATTGATGCGCCCTGGGGTTAGGTATGTGTAGGATATAACAATTGATTCATTTGAGTCGGGCATTTGACACCTTTGGTACCCTTTCTAGGATGTACGCCTAATCACCTTCGGGTATGGGAATCCCCAAGTCCTCCTCCCAAAGTGTCCCCAGGGTTTCCAGGGGCTGAAGCATGTCTTCCTGTATTGCCCTATAGAGGCATGTGACTGCCTCTTCCGCTAACAGCTCCTACATCTTCACACATAGAGAAGCCTCACTATCCTTCCCTCTCTCTGCCCTTACCATCATCCATTCCCTTCACCCAATGCCCACTCCATCTAGCAGCTTAAACCATTCACCCCTTATAGAAACCCTGAATCCAAATTACTCCTTATCCTAGACAAGGACTCCGATCTTTGCTAAGACCTGGTTTCCCCTTTGGACACAGAGTATACTGACTCAGACAGTGCCAGATGGCAAAATAATATATTGACAGCTTCTATGAAGCCGTGATTCTGACATACTGGTATCCCAGTGCTTAGGATCATCACTGCCCTAAGGAGTAGAAAGTGGCCCTGTGGTAGATCAAATTCCGAGCGAAAGTCTTCAACTGGGAGAAGCTCCTCTGCCCTGAATAAGTCCCCAATTTTCGCCCACCCCGGACCGGACCACTCTGCCAATCTTACCCAATCACCACCTTGGGGCAGCGTAGCTAGCATAGTCATAGGTAGGTCAGGTGAATATGGGACTCGCATGCATGTCTTCTATAGGCGTCTAATCCAGCAGTGACGCGTTACTCGAAATACTTGGGTGTCACTGTCTGAATGGCACTCCGTTCTTAGCAACATCCTTGCTAATCTATGAAGCTCTGGGACAATGTCCCCATTACTCGGTCTGTGGCTCTGTCAGCCCTCCATCCACTGCGTGAACAACTGAAGTTGCGCTGCATTTCAAACTCGGGCACAGCTAGTCCACCCTCATTCGCTGGAGTGTGGATAGCACCACTCTCCTACTGCCCGATCCCCATATAAATGTGATGATCAGTGAATCCAACTCTCTGAACATTGCATGGCGGATCCACACCGGAAGCACCGTAAAGTAATATAGCAATCGGGGGAGTGCTAGTATCTTAAGCAATGCTACTCGCCCCGCTACCGATAAAGGAATCATTTTCCAAAAATCAGCGCTCGTTGTTAGTGTCCTAATGGCCAGTCCTACATTCCCGTCCAGGAGATCAGTCTGGTCATGAAAATTGTTGACACCTAAATATGACCGGCATCGGGGTTCCCACTGTAGTACTTCCAGTCCCTCAGGGGGTCACGGTCTGCCCCCGTCGGGAACAGCTTTGATTTTTGCCAATTAACTTTCAGGCTCAAGAGGGAGCCAAACTCCTCTAGCAGGGATCTGGCACCTCCCAGGTACGTTGTCACGTTCCTAAGGAAGATTAAAAGATTGTCTGTATATAAGGCAATGTGGTGGTGATGGTCGTCAACCTGTATACCCCGATATCTATTTCCTGTTCTCACATGGCTGGCCAGAGGTTCCATCCCAGTGCAAAAAGTAAGGGCAACAGGGGCCATCCTTGCATGGTCCCGCGCCCTATCCTATACCTCTCTGATTTGGCCAGGTCCGTGCAGACTTTGGCTGTGGGGTCTGTGTAAAGCAGCCTGGCCCATGCCAAGAAGCCATGACCCAGCTGCATGTGCTCAGTTACACCGTATAGAAAGCCCCACTCCAAGCTGTTGAAGGCTTTTTATATATCGACAGCAAACACTGCTTCCTCCCTGCAATCATATGTATCAGCCTCCATCACAGACAAAAGTGGTCTAATATTTAGTGCCATGTTGCGGCTGGGGATAAATCCCGCTTGATCAGGGTGCACCAGCTTGGTAATGAGTGGAAGGAGTCTGGTAGCCATGATCCTACCGAGGATCCTGTAGTCGATAAATAAGCATTGACAACGGTCTGTAAGCTCTGCAGTCGTGTGCAGGCCTTCCCGGTTTCAGCAGTGGTACCACCAGTGCCTTCCAGGTGGAGTTTGTAAGGCAGCCCGTGTCTCTAGCTGCCTTGTAGAGGTCTACCAGTTTGGGGGCTAGTTCTTCAACATTCGTGACATGGAACTCGACAAGGAACCGGTCTGTTCCAGGAGTTTTACCTCGTGCTAAGCCCTTTAACGCCGCTATTATCTCCTGCAGAGTGATGTCTCCGCCTAGTTCCTCAACTCCTTTGTTTGTGAGAGTCAGGAGAGGTAATGGTGTAAGGAAAGCATTTATTGCCCCTTCACCATGTTCTGTTACACTCGTATATAAGCGAGCGCAATAGCATCAGAAATGTTAGTTGATCTCCCCTTGCCTATACAGTTGGGTCCCTCCCTCAGTTTCAAGCTGCACTATGACCAAGCCTCTCTTCTCTGGGTTAGCTAGCCAGGCCAAGAGAGATCCAGTTCAATTGCACTCTGCACGAGTCCTCACCTTATAGTTTCTGTAATCAAAACACCGGAGCCTCTTGATTTGTCCGCCACTCTGTCCTTGATGTCTAGTAAGGTCAGCTGTAAGTCTGGGCCCCCAGGTCTGCACCTCTCCAAATTTTTGCTCCATTGCCAGGACTTCCTGTAACAAAGTACCTCTAACACCCACCAATTCAGCAATGCATTTTCTCCTGAGCACTGCCTTAAAGGCATCCCACTCTATCTCGTGGGAGGATGCTGTGCCATTGTTGTCTGCGAAGCATTGCCTTATATTATCCCCAATCACTTCTCGGTACAATGGATCTCATAATGATTCAGGATTCAATCTCCACGTAGGGATGCAGGGTTTAGGGCACTTCCATTTCAGTTGGAGAAGGACCAGATTATGATCAGATATTGTTTGAGCCAGATAATCTACATTATGTACTGAGTTGTGAACATCAAGGGTGCAGAGGAACGTGTCCACATGTATGTCGGACACATGTAAGTCGAGAAAAAAAGACTAGTCCCGTGCTTGTGGGTGAGTCTGGTGCCACCTGGTCTGCCAGTCCGCGAAGAGCCGGGCCGTCCAGGACACTGGTGAATCCCTCAGAGGAGGGCGGGAGAGGTCAACATGGGGGTCCCCTACGCAATTAAAGTCTCCTCCCCATGACGGTCGAGTGGACCAGGTAAGGGGCCCTGGGGTCCCAATAAGCCCGCCAGGAATTGCCCCTGTTCTATGTTCGGGGCATAGATATTCATGATCGCTAGGTCATGGCCCTCCAGGCGGCCCGTCACCACAATGTATCTACCCACTGGATCAATCAAGGCTCCTGTGTGCTGAAAGCAGACCCCCGCCCAAATCCAGATCTGTGTAGCCCTTGTGTAGGCTGAATAAGTAGTGTAGTAGGCCTGGTCTGTCCACCTCCTCTCTCTGCAGCACTGCCCCCTCCTTAGCTGTTAGGGTTGTCTCTTGTAAGAGTGCAATATGGATTCTGTTAGAAATGGGGGGTGTCTAATTGTCTAATTTGTCCAAGTAGGGACCCATGCTACTAGTCAGGGTAAGGGGATTACACACTTTAGATAACCCCTGGTCACCCCCTTGGTAGCTTGGCACGAGCAGACAGTCTTATCCCAAAGGCAATGTGTAAAGTATTTGTACTCCAAACACTCAGTAACACAGTGAAAACACCACAACACTTTAGAAAAATAAATTATCTTTAGCTAAACCAAATGACCAAACGACAAAAATCCAACATACATGGATCAAGATATCACTTTGAAAATGGTTAGTTCAAAAATAGAACTTTAGAAACAAAATAGCTCCACCTGGGGCTATTACAACGTCGTGACAAGCACAAATCCAAAGTATGGCACCGACCGCGATGTGCGCAGGCCGGCCATGGAGTCACATGGACCCCATAAACAACAGTACCTTGGAAACGAAGTAGACAGACGATGCACAGCGTCGTGGAGCTGAGGCGTCGATGCAGAGGCGAAGCTGGTTCCTTTCTTCCATAGGGGAAGCAAGGCGCCGAGCCCATGAGGAGGCGAGTCGTCGAATCCAGGACAAGGAGAGTTCAAGGAGTCACCCTCCTGATGCTGCCGCTGGTGGGGACGGCGCTGGTGCAAGCGCTGGCGTTAGGAAGACCGATATCTGCAGGCGTCGGCAGGCACTGAAGGGCGTCAGAACTGCGGTGCAGGCTGGGCGGTGCGTTGTGCACTTCATGAGCGGTGCCCCCGGCCACGGTGCAGGTCGCAGCATCACTGGCGGCGGCTCCGACATCGTCGGAGTTGTTCTTCTTGCTTTGCAGCACCAACCACACAATTCTCAGGGCCCAAGAACTGGAATTGGCACCCTTTTGTGAATGCAGGAGTCCACAGAGGAGTCCAGGTGCTGGTCAGTGTGTGAACGTGGCCCTGAGACTTCAGAACAGGAGGCAAGCACACACAAGCCCTTGGAGATTCTTCTTCAAGCAGGTTCACAGCAAAATTCCAGTCTTTGTCCTCTCCTTGGCAGAAGCAGCAAATGCAAGCCAACCCAGCAAAGCACACGCAGCAAAGAGGCAGTTCTCCTCCTTACAGTTCTGCAGCTCTTCTCCTTGGCAGAGGTTCCTCTTGAGTCCAGAAGTGATCTAATTCACTGGGGTTTAAAGTCCAATACTTATGCCCCATTTTCTCTTTGTTCTCTTTGTGGCAAGGGTCTCTGAGCCCAGTCCACACCAGTTCTGTCCCCTCTGGCCCAGCTTCCCTACTAGAGGTAGAGACAGCATTGTGCAAAGGAGACACATCCTATTCAGGTGCTAGTGAAACTCCTCCCACTACTCTAAATGCAGACCAGGTCTATTCCGCCCAGCTATGAGTCACCCAGGAAAGGCAAGACACAACTCAAGCCCCCCTTTGAGGCGGTCTAGAGTGAATTCACATCCCCAGCCCCTGTCACTCCAAAACAAGACAGTGAATACACAAACAGGCAGAGCACACAGAATGGGCAAGTAAGAAAATGCCCACTTTATAAAAGTGGCATTTTCAAACACACAATTTAAAAACTCTCTTTACTAAAAGATGTGTTATTAAATTCCGAGTTCAGAGAGCCTAAACTCCATGACTCGATCTTGTCCCTATTGAAAGTTACACATGTAAAATGTTACAGTGCAGCTCCAATGATAGCCTATGGGACAGACAGCCTTTCAATAGTTATCATGACATGTAAAACACACCAGCATATGTCCTACCTTTCACATACACTGCACCCTGCCCACGGGGGTACCTTGGGCCTACCAGAGGGGTCCCTTACATGTAAAAAAAGAGAAGGTTAAGGCCTGGCAATTGGGTGCACTTGCCAGTTCACATGACAGTTTAAAAATACGCCCGCAGACACTGCAGTGGCAGGTCTGAGACATTTACAGGGCTACTCCTGGGTGGCACAACCAGTGCGTCAAGCCCCCTAGTAGCATTTGATTTACAGGCCCTGGCACACTCTGTGCACTTTACTAGGGACTTACTAGCAAATCGAATATGCCAATCATGGATAACCAATCATGATCATAATTTACAGAGAGAGCATATTCACTTTAGCACCGATCAGCAGTGGTTAAGTGCCAAAAGTCCTAAAGCCAACAAAAACAGGTCAGGAAAAATTGGAGGAAGAAGCAAAATGTTTGGGGATAACCATGCACAAAGGGCCAATCCCAACAGATTCCCCTCTTGTTCAGATAGGAAAATATTTTATAGCGCTTTGTCATTGTGTGCATCCCCTAATGTTCCAGGATAGGAGCTTATAAGTCATGGGGCTAGTCATCTCTCCAAGTTATCTGCATACAAGTGACCCATCCTTTGACTCCAACCCTGCCATGTGGCACTGTCATCCAATGTTGGGGTGGGGATAAGTAATCCAAGGGGTCACAGCTCATGTCCTCCCAGTTAATCAACAAGCAACATTAATCCCAGCTCCCATCTCCCCAGGTCAAGTTGCAACGACTCCCCCATCCAAACATTCAGTCAAACCACAATTGCTTGCTGGAGGACCCACATGCAACTCTAACTAAGGGGTTGGGGCTTTTCTGTGCTCTATGCCAGATTCCCCACACCCAGCATCCCAAAGAAAGGAGGCATCTACGGACTCAGGAGAATGGAACGTTCTCTACCCGCTCCCCGGAAGGCCGACTGCATAATCAACTACAATCATCATTATTTTACCAACATACTAGCCGCATCATATAATCTCATCTGATGTCCCAGGAGTCACCATAGGCAGTTCAGTACTCTAGTCCACAGATGAACTGGACCTGTGGTCAGAGTCTGTGTCCCATGTGCCCTCGTCTTCCACCATTGACAGGGGCTCGCTCCACTGCCACTCATCGAAGCTACCACTTCCATCACTTTCTGTCATCCTTGATGAGCTTATGCTCTAGATGGGGCAGCTTTACTGTGGTTTTTTGGTCTGTGCCTCCATCTGGTCCTCCGAGATTGCCTTCCCTGGGATTTCTGTCTTGGTCCAGGCTGTGGGTGCTGGTCAAGCCAGCTTCGAACCTCTTGTGGGTTCTGAAAGAATTGAACCACTTCTGATGTTGCCACCTGCAGCTGGGCAGGGTACATCATTGCGTATGGTATCCCCAACTGTCTAAGTTTCTTCTACATGTCCAGGAGGGTAGAGTGCTGTTTTTGCACTTCCCTGGAGAAGTCCTGGAAGCTCCTGACTGTACTCTTTTCAATTGCGAGGTCTCCTTTATGTTTGGCTTGGTTGAGAATGTGGTTTTGGTCTTTATAGTACAGTAATCGGGCCACGACTGGGCACGGCAGTACTCCCGGAAGCGGAGGTCTCGCTGGCACTCTGTGAGCATGTTCCAGAGGAAGAAATGAGGAAAGGACTGCTGACGTGCCACTCTGGTCATTTAGCCCCCTGTCACCTGCCGACTTCCGCAGTGTCAGTGCTCCACTTCGCGGCCTCGGTCTCTCCTCCGCCTCCCTTCACAGCTCTTCATTTCGGTTGACTTTCTCATGGGCCGGCCGCATGCAGGTAGTCTCCGCAGCCTATGGGGGCAAGTGCCTCAGCAGCGCACTCATCAGTTGCGGTGCACTACCACTGTACACCTTGCTAAGCAGGGGTTCTGCGCCTATCCAGGCCTGCGGCCGGTGCAGTCGCAGCCCACCCCTCCTCGCTCATTCCCAGCTGGCCTCTGCGTGGCCCTCAGATGCTGCTTCTTTCATGTGGGTGCACGGTGCGTTTAGCACAGCAGGATTCATTTCAGAGGGGGTAACTGCCACAGCGTGTGCCCCACTGCCGATTAAGGCTTGGCCGCAGGAGTCTTTAGCGTTGGAGGTAAGCACTTTGGCAATGCACTCACTGGTTGCGGCATGTGACCGCTGCTCTCCTCCCTACTTATAGTTAAACAATAATGGGGCGACCCTGTGTCCCTCAGAACCTGGATATGGGTAGGTAAACAAAAACAATGGTTCTGTCGGGTATAGCAACTATTTCTTATGAACACGTTTATTGAATCATTCATATATATTTACACATTTGTAAACACGACTGTCAACACAAGGTGAGGTTTAAAGTGATGTGTGATCAAGTGACATTTGTGCTCAGTGCTAAAGTTTGGTGCGCAATATATACAGCGTGATTGGAATATGTACCTGGGAAAAGAAAAGGGGGAGGCCAGAATATTAGGAACACACAATGACTCTGCTGCCTTATACATTAATTAGTCTTTTGCACGCAGAGCCTTGGTCAATCTGGACCGTGTGTGATCGTCGACATTTCAACCCAAACTGTGCTTTATTAAGAAGTCAAGGCAGGTCTTCATCAGGACAAATGTGTAAATATATATGAATGATTCAATTTATATAAAACAATAGAGTATTCAGCAATTTGTGTCACGCGTGTTGCTATTTACAATGTGTTCCATATGTCAAAACAGCCGAGACATGAATGTTTGAAGACTTTAGAAAATAACATATAAACACTAAACGTGTTCATAAGAAATAGTTGCTATACCCGACAGAACCATTGTTTTTGTTTAGCTCTCCTCCCTACAGCAAGAGGCCTATGCTTATTCAGGCACGCGGCAGGTGTGGTGGCAACTCCTCGCCCCACTCCTTCCTGGTCGACCTCGGCTCAGCCCTCCATCGCAGCCTCAGAGTCAGCAACACGTTGCTCTCAGTGCAGCATGGGCAGCTATCTCGACAAGTAGCTTACCGCCGAGTGCAGCCCGAAGTTCGGCTGCGGCAGTCTTGGGTGTTCTCCCCTCTGCCAAACAGTCACTGTTGCCTTTCCGGGCCAGGCACCGTCGGGGTCTCTCCATAGGCCGCCATTCAGTTTGCGCCCGCCATTTTGAGACCGTGGCTGCACGATGCAGTCGCTGCTCTTCTGGGGCCTCAATTCTTCCCTAAATGGTGATGGTAGTCTCGTACAGAGGTACTGTGGAGGTCAGGGGCCTCACACCTTCATTACAAAGCCCCCCGAGCCGGCCAGTATTTCCAGGATGGCGCTGGATGGGGATTCACCGGTAGAAACACCAATCTGTGCTTCCTATGCCATCGGCGTATAGCCACGCCCCCTCCCCAACTCCTTATACTACTGTTTAATTCGCCAACAGATAAGGAATGTTCCCTCTGCATCGATGACCAGCTGGTTTCATTCTACAAAAAAGAGGTTTTACACCTACCCCACAACATCAGCTGTCATATTGCCCCCGAAAGCTGCAAAACCCAATGCTGCTTCCCTGACACCTCATCCAAGCTATCCATATTACTATATATGCCCTCTCCGACATTATTAAATCCATAGCCTCAGAATTGAAACTCTTAACTTCTGAAAATGTGAGATGTGAAACTTTAGAATAGAATAATAGAGCCCAATCTCCCATACCAAAACCCAACAACTGGTCCCAGCTGCACAGAAGGACCCGGTCTCTCAGCCCTATAGAAATCGACTCCCTACTGATAATAACCACCCACCTCTGGAAAAACCCCAGATCACAAGCCCAACAAAACACAGACCTTGCCCTACAAAACAGGTAGGTAGGCAGCGTCAGCCTAGATACCAAGCCTATTCCATTACTCTCAGCAGAATACTCTCAGCCGGCTACAGGTCTCTTCATCCCACCACACTATATCACATCACACGCATGGACAGAGAAGGCAAAATTGGTGGAGGTGTTACCATCAACAACAAGAAATTAATGTTGGGTCCTACTCCCATCCTACTTTCGAATGCCGTACTGTAGATCTGTAATATCCAACCTCCATCATATATTTCTCAGTGATTTCAACCTCCCTGGGGTGATCCTACAGACAAAGTGTACTAAACACTTTACTCATTTCTGATAGAGAATGGCCTCAGCTAAGACTTTCTGAAACAGACATGTTAAAGGATCCACTCTGGATTTAATTATCGCAGAAAAAAACTCATACCCACTAATAACCCTGTTGCAGTTCATGGACAGACCACCTCCAAATCTTCTTCTCCAAATCCAGAAACTATGGCTAACCCAAAAGACCCTTTATATGGACAAGAGATAGCAAGAACATCAACTGAGAAACCCTGCCAATCAGCGCAAAAGGATATAAGTGCAGGAACCACTAGCTTCAACAACTCTAACTGGAATCATGGAGGATGTTGCACCCTTCACAGAAAGAGGATTCAAGGAGAGAAGAATATACCCACAGTTTACGGAAGACGTCAACGAAGAAAGAGAACTCAGACTGTGGGAACACTCTTAGTGGCAAAATCCCTCAAGGGACAACCATGAACTGCTTAAAGAGGCAAGAACATGCTACAAAAACAGGTTCTAAGTTAAAGATCAAGTCAAATTCCAGTCATAGTTTTGAGAAGATCAGAGCAAAGATACAGCCCTGTTTGGAATAACAAAACGCGCTCAGGATCATGGATTTCAGTGACACAAGCTTGATTACCTTACTGGACCTCTCAGCGGCATTCAATACCATCAGCGCCTTATCCGCACCCTAAAATAATGTATGGGTCTCGAAGGGTAAGTTGTAGAATGGTTCAAGTCATACTTGGAAAACGCTCACACGTGATCAAAATTGAACATGCATTCTCTAACCAATTAAGTTTATAACAAGGAGTTTCATAAGGATCAGTTTCAGCTCCAGACATCCATCTATACTTGAAAGTCTGCTTCCCAGCTGACACCTTGCAACGGACCACTACTCTTGACAAAATACAATTCTGGAAGATGACCCATCAATGAAGCTAAACCCCCAGAAGACTAAATATCTACTTTCTCACAACGCTTCACCGATGCCAGCTGAGGAATAGATAACCTTGGCTAAATTCATAAGCTGCCTTGCCCCCATCTGAGAGAATGCCATATCCAGGAGCTTCACTCTAGATGGAAAACTACATTTCCCTAACCACATCAGTGAGACCTCAAACCTATTACCTGACCAAGACCTGAAGACGGTGATACAGACTATGGTGTTAACAAGACTGGACTATGGAAATGCCATTCTAGACGGGATTCCCAAAACACACACTGACCCATTGAAAGCCTCACTACATGCTACTGTATGTCTGGCCACAGGCGCTAACGGTTTTGATCACATCACGCCAATCTTGGCTTCCTTAAACTGGCATCATATTGAGAGGAAATCCAGGTTTAAAGCTGCATGCCTATTGCACAAACTCATTCACTCTGATCTTCCTATTTAATAAATTCGTACCAAATCACACTGCACTTCTAGCAGGCCTGTAGGGATATGGATAGACTCGATTATCACAGCCTCCTCTAGTACTGCCTGGAGAGACAGATTCGGATTATTACCTACTAAGAGCGCACATTACTGGTTACCCCAGGAATCAAGGAAATGTCATAGGCCCTACACCCAACTCCTCTATGACAGATACAAGGAGGGCTTGCATAGTTAGTTCAAATGCATGACATCCATTACATATAATGTGGGAGTTGCACCTAGTTTTTGGGACTCTCCCTCGCCAAAGAATATGTGGTTTTACACTGTACTTTATTGCCCTTGATACATGTTTATTCTATTGATGTTTAACCTATGTTTGCTTGTTATTCTGTTACTGTGTTATGTAAATTGCTCTGATGCTCCCAGGCCTAGCATGTGCTATGTAAAAACATAAATTGTTGCGCTGTCCCTGTGGGAAGCGCCCCTTTGGTACACTGCCGAATTCCAATAGGAAAAATTTAATCAATCCGATTTAAAATCAATCTAATTTAAAGTCAACCATGTGGCTTTAATTGTGCTTTTCATTCTTTGATAAGCTTATTTCTCAATGTCCACATCGTTCATGCGAAAACATATCAAATGTATCGGTGGTAAACGTCCAACAAAGTAACAGTCATCCCCAATGCATTTTGGGCATCTCACTGCCCTTCATCAGGGGGTTTGTTCATTTACCAAAGTCTCTCTGCCACCGCGCGTCTCTCTCCATCGGAAAGGCCGCCAGCATTGGGGATGACTGTTACTTTTTTTGTTCCCAGAGGGGCAGCGAAACAATTTATCACATAACACTCGTCCAGGTTCAGAGGACAATGCCTTGCTGCACGCCCACTAACTGAATACTTGCTATTCAATCCTAAGTAAAAAAGTACAACTAACGGAGTGCGTAGTCCACACCCATTGAATTACTATGTAAAAACATGAAATAAATCAATAGCGAAGAAAGATGCAGAAAGGTCCCCGTTGAGGTCATGATGTAGAGACGTTCTTCATTAAAAAAAAAATAGGCTAACTCTCCTATGGGCAGTGGCGGCAAGGCAGGTGGGCGCCACACACACTCACCCGTCTTCATGTACACTCACTCACACCCACCCATACATTCATAAGCGCACATATACCCAGCATTCACAAGCACATACACCCGCACACTCCCAATCACTGCACGCACACACGACTAAACATACATTCAGACATACACACATGCATCCATGCACCAAACATAAAAAGAAAAACATACGGACCGCAGTAGTGATCTTGGTTGGCAGGAGGAAAGCCTCTGAGGTTCCTGGAGGGGTTGGGACTGCTGCCTCCTCTCATTGGCTGACCCTGGATCAGCCAGTGAGCGGATGCGGCAGCCCCTTACTCATCACAAAGTGGGACAGAGTGAGAGTTGCTGACCCCACCCCACTCTGATGAGTGCCACTGATGGACACAGCCATGGGGTTTCAGGGCTTAAAACTGAAGTTGCCAGTTCAGAGTCTATCAGTGACACGCCCCCTCATCATGAGGGGGAGGACCTCCAAGCACTCTGACTGGTTGAGAAGGTCACGCCCAAAAGGCTGTAAAACCCTCAGCCCGGCAAAGCTCAGATCACGCAGCCAGGAACCTATGCATATAGCGCATGTACAGCACCTGGCTGCCTTACTTGAACATGAAGAGTGTCCGTCAGGATGGCCTTTACTCAGCCTGACAGACTCTCCATGTTTGCAAAAAGGTGGGGGGTGGTCCCTTCGCCCGTAGAGATGGTCGCGTCTACCTATGGTTAAAAAAAAAAAAAAAAAATTCTTAAATTTGCAGTATGACCGAATGAAATACAAAGTGACTAGATATACTATTTCAGGAAGCTTCAGTATGTCCCTCCGTGACTTCAAGACACAGTAGGTACTGAAAAATTCTTTTGGTCTTTATGGCTAATGGGAAGCTAATTATGCAGTTGCGCACTCTCAATTCAGGTTTCTGCTCCTAAGGACTACAAAGCCATTGGTCTCTGAATTGTACATGGATTTGTAGCTACAGAGGTCTTCAAGCTTTGTGTCCTTAGAGACCCAATTTTTTGGCACCAACAATGCCTTCAGACCACGAAGGGGACATACTGAAGCTACTCTAGTTACCTAAATTCACATACTTGGTATTTTTTCACATTGTTATGTGATAGTAATGGAGAGTGCAAACAAATTTTTCCTCTCACTCCTTAAGTACATAGTAGAATGAAATGCAAGAATTAAAAATCTTACTTTAGATGCTTTCAGATCTCGTCCTCCAGTGATCCCAGAAAGATCAGCTGCATCACTGAAGACATCAGTAATTCCAACCTTTTCAAGTAAGCCCTTCAGATCAAGAGTACAGGAGAGAGAGAACTTTGGTATATACAGGTTTATTGGGCTGTGGAAAAAATGGGACAAAATGATCATGTTTCAGTAGGTTTGACTATCTACATGCAGACATGTTTACATGCATAGCTTGTACTTTTAACTTGCATAAAAGGTCTAAAAAGCACATTAATGACATTTTTAAAAACAGTTGTATAGGCATTTGTATAGGTCCTCTGACCTCGCCCGCATCCCCAAAGTACGCTTGGTCCGTATGGGGGGGCAGATGTTTTGGGTTATCTAGGCGCCCAAGCGTGGAACCAACTACCTGCCCCCCTGAGAGCTACAACTGATCTAACAGCTTTCAAGAAAAATCTCAAAACCTGGCTCTTTAAGAAGTAGTCGCGCCTCAGGGTTCTGTCACATATGTTCATTTAGCGCCAGGACACTCTTGTTTGAGTAGCTGTGCGCTTTACAAGATCATTTCATTCATTCATTTACTAATTCATTGTTCCAAATTCTAGCCATGTATTTCTTCACCCGGCGTAAACAGCATGTTCGGCATCAGTTGGCCATAAACTGGATAGACAGAAGCAAAATTAATGTACACTCATTACCTTCCCTCTCTGAAGCACGGTACCAGATCTTTGGGCGAAAAAGGTAAGTCATATATGTTCAAATGTGGTACAGAGCAGAGCTGATTCATTCATGCGGAACCAAGAGAAATTGAGCATGCAGCCTCGCTCCCAGAGCATGTCTAAAGTGAAAGAGATTATATATTTAAAGTAGCAACAATGAGGAGCCAGACACAGACTGGCAGGTAAGGAACATACAAGACTGTTAGAGAGGAACAGGCCTAGCAGCCTTAAAGAATAGAGTCGCATGCTAACCTCAGTAGACAAGGGGAGTGAAAACGCACAGGCCAAGCAGCCAACAGAAGGGAAAAGTCACAAGTCCATCAGGGGAACAGAACACAAGCTGGCAAGGCGAGTGTAGAGCCAAAGGCTGAGAAGGTACAAAAAAATGGAGCGTGGCAGAAGGAGCATTGAAATTAACAGTGCCCAGAGGAAGATCTATGGCCTATTTCAATGTGTGTAAAGGCTCGAGTGAACGAAGAGACATAGATCAAAGGGGAAAAGGCAGTAAGATACCACACGAGCAAAGGGTGCGAGTAGCAGTAGAATGCCTGGTCAAAGATATGAAGCGTAGTAGGTGGCACGATGAGCCACCTGTACGATCATGGAGAGGGTGTGCAAAATGGAGCGTGCATGCAAAGGGGGAAGACCATCTAGTTAATAGTACTCGTGACACTTCTGCTCAAGCTGTACAAAGCAGGCAACACGGAGGAGGCACAGATGGTTTTCAGTGAAATCCTGGATACACTGTGTTGAGTGTCTCGGGAATGCAATCATTGCAGGACCCAGAATCAACACAGAGTCGCACACGGCACTTTAGTGAGAGTTGCAGCTTGGTAACGCTGGTGAGATCCGGGGGCTGCTAACACAAAAGACCCCAACACAGACTCTGGACTCTGCTTTCAGCACCGGCAGCTTCAGGCTGTGAAGGAAGGAGCACCCAGGTAGGGAGTGGGGTGAAGGGACGAAAAGATGTATTGTAGCTGTAGAGTCAGTATTGTACATGGGAGGAGTTCAGAGACCATGTAGATGAACAAGGCCGAAGGCTGAGTTTCTTTATAATGTCATGGAACTCAGAGGTGATTTTCAAGATTACTACTAAGAAATCAATTACAATTTGTCACTTCTTCAGTGCCAACAGAAGTTGCTCTTCAGAGAAAATCTGGCAAATTCCATTAACATGTCGGTATATGTAACAATAGCTTTGCAGGCCTACAATTTAAGTATTTTCTCATGCTGTGTAGTCCATCTTGATGATTGATACTGGTATAAAGGTACTTTACATCCATTGAAACAATAGCATAGCCTCGCCTCCTCCCATGGTATATCATCAATGCATTTCAAAAAGTCTGTTGTGGAAAATATATATGATGGTAAAGTTTTAAACAAAGAAGCAATGAAGACATCTACAAATTCAAAAATTCAGTCAGTGAGACAGCCATTGCCAGAGACAAGGGATCTTCCTGGAGGGTTCTTGAGAGTTTTATGTATTTAGGGCAAGAAATGAATTAGTGGGGTTCTTGGGTGATCGATGTTCAAATATGAATAATCATCATCGGACAGTAAACTTACTTCTTTCCATTTTGATAACGTCTGGTTTAATTCTAAATGTGCTTTCTTCATTGTTTTCATTGGCTACTCCATAGGATTTGACTCATCTTGTGAATGCCATGTGCTACTCGTAGCATGGCCACCACTATAAAAGCCATAGCAATTATGGCGGCCATTAGCTGTAGCCGTGATTCTTCTACGAGTTATGCTCCTTGCAGGTACAATTTTATTAATTTTGTTTGCTTAGATGGGTTGCCTGCTACTGATATACTGACATGGTCAGTAATGTCACTGACCAGGTCATGAGTGATGTAATATGTGAGGTCATAAGCAGTGCATTGCGGTGCGCAAGTTATAGTTAGATCAGCTAACTAACGGCTGAATTTCTCTGGTTTTGTACGAGTGAAATGTCAGCCTAACTATAACGTCCCTGTAACCTTCTTTTTTTCCATGAATTTCTAAAGTTTTTTAAATGCTAATTTCTAACTATGACATCCCTGAAACCTGTGGTTTTTTCAGTGAATTTCTAAGGGTTTTTTAATTAGCAGTCATGTTTGCAGAGTGGTGGAGAAAGGAGACTGGGCCTCCGAACAGCTCTCAGGAATTCCGTTGCGTAGGACTTTCAGGAGCTACCAGGAGGGCTTCTTGGCCCCCAAGGTCCCTCTGGAGTAAAGAGGACTTGATCGCCCAACCAGTAGTGCGCCAGGAGGAGTGTTTGCAGAGTGGTGGACAAAGGGGGCATGGCCTGCAAAGACCTCTTAGCAGTCCCACTGTGTGGGACTTACTGGAGGTAACAGGAGGGGTAGATGGCCCCCAAGGACGTCCTTGGGGGCCAACTACCCCTCCTGGTACCTCCAGTAAGTCCCACACAGCAGGATTGCAGAGTTCTGATAGCAGGCCATGCCCCCTATCTCCACCAGTCTGCAGATGCGCCTTCTGGCGTGCTCTTGGTTGGGGGATGAAGTCCCCTTCGCTGCTGGGGGTCCTTAGGGGCCAACTAGCCTACCGGTTACCTCCAGTAAGCCCCACACAGTGGGATTGCTGAGAGGTGGTCGCAGGCCACGCCACCTTTCTCCACCACTCTGCACACGTGCCTCCTGGCACGCTCTTGGTTGGGGGATGAAGTCCCCTTGCCTCCTGAGGGTCCCTGTGGGCCAACTAGCCCTCCTGTTACCTCCAGTAAGCCCACACAGCTGGATTGCTGAGAGGTGGTCAGAGGCCACGCCCCCTTTCTCCACCACTCTGCAAACATGCCTCCAGGTAAGAGGGGCCACGTGGCCCCCCTTCCCTGGGTCAGTTTTGGCCCCGGGGACCTCATTCTCCGGGGCTTGCCCTATATTATTTAATTATTTTTTATTTTTAGAGGGGGGCCGCGCAGCCCCCCTCCGGAGGCAGATATAGCCCCGGGGACCCCAACCCCAGGGGCATGGCCACATCCTTTCTTTTAATTTAAAAAAATAAATAAATGGGTAGGGGTCCTGCGCTGCCCCCCTACCCGGGCCATTTTCGGCCCGGGGACCCCATACCATACCCATGGCCAGGTCGTTGGGGACCGCGGGGGGAGCCATGCGGCCCCCTCCCATCTACATTGTAGCCCTGGGGATGTGGTGGTCCCCGGGAGTCCGCAACGGCCACCGCCTTTATGTAATTTGTGCCCTGGGGAGGTGGTGGGACACCAGGGCTGCAGGGGGACCGTGTGGCCCAACCGCATTACATTACATTAGCCCCGGGGAGGTGGCGGTCCTGGGACTCCGTGGGGGGGGCTGGAGCCCTCCCACGCATCATTTGAATTTAGCCCCAGGGAGGGGGCGGGCCGTGTGGCCCCGCATTTAACATGATTAGCCCCAGGGAGGTGGTAGTCCCCGGGGCTTCGTGGGGGGGGGGGGGCTTCAGCCGCCCCACACATCATTTGAATTTAGCCCCGGGGAGGTGGTGGTCCCCGGGGCTTCGTGAGGCAGGAGCCCCCCCCATGCATTCATCTTAAAAACAAAGCCCCAGAGAGGTGGCGGTCTCAGGGGCTGCGGGAAGCCCACGTGGCCCCCTGCATTTAATAAACATTGCCCCAGGAAGGAGGAAGTCCCCGGGGCTGTGAGGGCCCACATGGGCCCCTGCATCCATTTTAATGACTGCCCCTGGAACCTGCCTCCCCCCTCCCGGGGGCTTAAAGAAAACGAAGTGCGGGAATCTGCGCTGCATTTAATAAAAAAAAAAATCGGCCAGATTCGCGGATCCAACGCGAATCCCACCAAAATTGTTTTTTTTCAAATGCTTTTTTGTGCCTTGGGTCCTGGTGGGACCCCCTGAGCAGGCCTAGGGGAGCAGGCCTAGGGGGTCAGGGTGTTTCCACCCTGCCCCCTTTTTTTTTTTAATCTTTAACGTTTTTTGACCTTTTTTCTTGTGACTCGGTTTGACTGAGTCACAAGATGGCTGCCAACACTTCCTGGTTTGAAATGTTGGCAGCCAATCAGATTGCAGGCACGAGATAGGGAGGGTTCGCGGATCCTCCACATCCCTGGTTGGATATCTGAGAAATGTTTAAATTTCTCAGGAACGGATTTACACCATTTAACAAAAAGAGTGCTTTCTGAACCAAGAGCGACCTTTTTGCCAAATTTGGGGTAATTCCGTTCAGCAGTTTGGGCTGTAGCCGTGTCTAAAGTTTCCTATGGAAATTAACATGGAGAAAATGCATTTTGGGATCCCCCTTTTTCTCGGCCCCCGCTTGACGAATCACCCTGAAACTTTCAACACAGCAGCTGACCTGACCGCCCCATTAGTTTTGTAAATTTCGAAGATTCGTGAAACGACGCCAAAGATTTTGGCAAATCAAAAAACGCTTTTCCGATGGAAACTAGGTCCTAACTATAACTACCTAGTGTGTGTGTGTGTGTGTATATACACACACACACACACACACACACACACACACACACACACACACACACACACACACATATATATACACACACATATATATATATATATATATATATATATATATATATATATATATCACACACATATATATATATATATATATATCTTCACAAAGAATGCCCTGCATTCAGAGACGCACTCCTCCAGCTGATAAGTTTCACAACCATTTATTAAACAGGAACAGGATTACAGCTCCGACTTTTCAAATCCATTGCCTGACGCGTTTCAGAGCATTCGTGCTCTTTCCTCAGAGGCCATTTAAAATCACCACAGTTCTTTTGGAATCCCACAGTTCCCTGCATGCTCGATCGATTTAAGGGCTTCCGGTGTGCCCATCTTGATAGAGTTAATTAAGATGCATGCCGGAACTTGTAGTTTACATTCCATGAAATCTTTACCTCCAGTGGTCGAGTGCATTTTAAATCATTTCATGGATCAATTACTGCCCTCCAGTGGGCCTCAGGACTGTAAGCCTGTTCCGAAATCAAAGCATCAGCTGCGCCGTCCTCACAGCCCGAATAGTTCACGGCAGACGATCCCTCTCAGAGTTAATGGGTGGTGCGAACTCTCACGGCTGGACCTGCCGTGTACAAATCTTCACAAAGAATGCCCTGCATTCAGAGACGCACTCCTCCAGCTGATAAGTTTCACAACCATTTATTAAACAGGAACAGGATTACAGCTCCGACTTTTCAAATCCATTGCCTGACGCGTTTCAGAGCATTCGTGCTCTTTCCTCAGAGGCCATTTAAAATCACCACAGTTCTTTTGGAATCCCACAGTTCCCTGCATGCTCGATCGATTTAAGGGCTTCCGGTGTGCCCATCTTGATAGAGTTAATTAAGATGCATGCCGGAACTTGTAGTTTACATTCCATGAAATCTTTACCTCCAGTGGTCGAGTGCATTTTAAATCATTTCATGGATCAATTACTGCCCTCCAGTGGGCCTCAGGACTGTAAGCCTGTTCCGAAATCAAAGCATCAGCTGCGCCGTCCTCACAGCCCGAATAGTTCACGGCAGACGATCCCTCTCAGAGTTAATGGGTGGTGCGAACTCTCACGGCTGGACCTGCCGTGTACAAATCTTCACAAAGAATGCCCTGCATTCAGAGACGCACTCCTCCAGCTGATAAGTTTCACAACCATTTATTAAACAGGAACAGGATTACAGCTCCGACTTTTCAAATCCATTGCCTGACGCGTTTCAGAGCATTCGTGCTCTTTCCTCAGAGGCCATTTAAAATCACCACAGTTCTTTTGGAATCCCACAGTTCCCTGCATGCTCGATCGATTTAAGGGCTTCCGGTGTGCCCATCTTGATAGAGTTAATTAAGATGCATGCCGGAACTTGTAGTTTACATTCCATGAAATCTTTACCTCCAGTGGTCGAGTGCATTTTAAATCATTTCATGGATCAATTACTGCCCTCCAGTGGGCCTCAGGACTGTAAGCCTGTTCCGAAATCAAAGCATCAGCTGCGCCGTCCTCACAGCCCGAATAGTTCACGGCAGACGATCCCTCTCAGAGTTAATGGGTGGTGCGAACTCTCACGGCTGGACCTGCCGTGTACAAATCTTCACAAAGAATGCCCTGCATTCAGAGACGCACTCCTCCAGCTGATAAGTTTCACAACCATTTATTAAACAGGAACAGGATTACAGCTCCGACTTTTCAAATCCATTGCCTGACGCGTTTCAGAGCATTCGTGCTCTTTCCTCAGAGGCCATTTAAAATCACCACAGTTCTTTTGGAATCCCACAGTTCCCTGCATGCTCGATCGATTTAAGGGCTTCCGGTGTGCCCATCTTGATAGAGTTAATTAAGATGCATGCCGGAACTTGTAGTTTACATTCCATGAAATCTTTACCTCCAGTGGTCGAGTGCATTTTAAATCATTTCATGGATCAATTACTGCCCTCCAGTGGGCCTCAGGACTGTAAGCCTGTTCCGAAATCAAAGCATCAGCTGCGCCGTCCTCACAGCCCGAATAGTTCACGGCAGACGATCCCTCTCAGAGTTAATGGGTGGTGCGAACTCTCACGGCTGGACCTGCCGTGTACAAATCTTCACAAAGAATGCCCTGCATTCAGAGACGCACTCCTCCAGCTGATAAGTTTCACAACCATTTATTAAACAGGAACAGGATTACAGCTCCGACTTTTCAAATCCATTGCCTGACGCGTTTCAGAGCATTCGTGCTCTTTCCTCAGAGGCCATTTAAAATCACCACAGTTCTTTTGGAATCCCACAGTTCCCTGCATGCTCGATCGATTTAAGGGCTTCCGGTGTGCCCATCTTGATAGAGTTAATTAAGATGCATGCCGGAACTTGTAGTTTACATTCCATGAAATCTTTACCTCCAGTGGTCGAGTGCATTTTAAATCATTTCATGGATCAATTACTGCCCTCCAGTGGGCCTCAGGACTGTAAGCCTGTTCCGAAATCAAAGCATCAGCTGCGCCGTCCTCACAGCCCGAATAGTTCACGGCAGACGATCCCTCTCAGAGTTAATGGGTGGTGCGAACTCTCACGGCTGGACCTGCCGTGTACAAATCTTCACAAAGAATGCCCTGCATTCAGAGACGCACTCCTCCAGCTGATAAGTTTCACAACCATTTATTAAACAGGAACAGGATTACAGCTCCGACTTTTCAAATCCATTGCCTGACGCGTTTCAGAGCATTCGTGCGCTTTCCTCAGAGGCCATTTAAAATCACCACAGTTCTTTGGAATCCCACAGTTCCCTGCATGCTCGATCGATTTAAGGGCTTCCGGTGTGCCCATCTTGATAGAGTTAATTAAGATGCATGCCGGAACTTGTAGTTTACATTCCATGAAATCTTTACCTCCAGTGGTCGAGTGCATTTTAAATCATTTCATGGATCAATTACTGCCCTCCAGTGGGCCTCAGGACTGTAAGCCTGTTCCGAAATCAAAGCATCAGCTGCGCCGTCCTCACAGCCCGAATAGTTCACGGCAGACGATCCCTCTCAGAGTTAATGGGTGGTGCGAACTCTCACGGCTGGACCTGCCGTGTACAAATCTTCACAAAGAATGCCCTGCATTCAGAGACGCACTCCTCCAGCTGATAAGTTTCACAACCATTTATTAAACAGGAACAGGATTACAGCTCCGACTTTTCAAATCCATTGCCTGACGCGTTTCAGAGCATTCGTGCTCTTTCCTCAGAGGCCATTTAAAATCACCACAGTTCTTTGGAATCCCACAGTTCCCTGCATGCTCGATCGATTTAAGGGCTTCCGGTGTGCCCATCTTGATAGAGTTAATTAAGATGCATGCCGGAACTTGTAGTTTACATTCCATGAAATCTTTACCTCCAGTGGTCGAGTGCATTTTAAATCATTTCATGGATCAATTACTGCCCTCCAGTGGGCCTCAGGACTGTAAGCCTGTTCCGAAATCAAAGCATCAGCTGCGCCGTCCTCACAGCCCGAATAGTTCACGGCAGACGATCCCTCTCAGAGTTAATGGGTGGTGCGAACTCTCACGGCTGGACCTGCCGTGTACAAATCTTCACAAAGAATGCCCTGCATTCAGAGACGCACTCCTCCAGCTGATAAGTTTCACAACCATTTATTAAACAGGAACAGGATTACAGCTCCGACTTTTCAAATCCATTGCCTGACGCGTTTCAGAGCATTCGTGCTCTTTCCTCAGAGGCCATTTAAAATCACCACAGTTCTTTTGGAATCCCACAGTTCCCTGCATGCTCGATCGATTTAAGGGCTGTATAAAGGTCATCAGGAAAGCCAGCATGCCAATTATATTTGTCTTGTCCCGCCCTTGGTGGGTGTGGCTTAGTGCTCAGGAGCATGCTGGAACATGTAGTTACCCTCAGTGGGTTCCGTCGGCCTCATGACAGCAATTACCTTCATACCCTCAACAGGGCTCCGGTTAGAATGCTGGTCCTTTTATGCCACCAACAGCAGTGCCATAATCGGTGAGGAGTCGTTCCCACCACAGCCTCTCATTTTCTCTCGAGATGGTGCAAGCCGGCGCGGCAGGGCTGCCGCGTATAGATTATCCACCTAATGACCTTTATACAGCCGCCCATGAGGAAGAAGTTAACACTTCGAAACGCGTCGGGCATTGAGACGTTAAATCTGGCATGAATCAGCTGGCCGCCAGGTTAATAAACTTCCAACAGCAGTCGAGTGCAGCCGGGCTTGCTTGGGCAATTTGGTGGATAATCTATACGCGGCAGCCCTGCCGCGCCGGCTTGCACCATCTCGAGAGAAAATGATATATATATATATATATATATCATCCCCACCTTGTATTCCCCCATTCCCTGTGCAGATGATGCTGCCATCCTCCTGCAGGAAGTCTGACTGGTTTTGGCCAAAGGGAGATAAAGAGGATTTTGGAAGCAAGAAAGGGCAAGGGGTGTCGCTCCAGCTACTGCTTGGTGCACAAGAATGATCAATGTTCGTCCTGTGACTATCTTCCTGTATAAGGAAAAACTCTAAGTACTCACTCGGACCAAGATTCTTTCACCCCTGGATCTTGGTAAGCTTGGACTTGCGGGATACATATTTTCATGTGCCCATCCTGCAACCTCACAGGCACTACCTTAATTTCCAATTTATTACCCATCAGCCTCCCCTCGGTTCCCTGGATGTTCAAGGAAGTCATGAAGTGGTTGTGGCTCACCTTTGCTGTCAGAGATGCATGTATTTTTGTTCCTGCTCAAAGCAGGCTCACCACAGTCAATCATAGATCATCTCTGGAAGACAATCACCCTTCTTTCATCCCTGTGGTTTTCCATCAGCAAACCTAAGTTCTTCTGATACCTGCACAGAGGATTCCTTTACAGATGGCTATCTTGGACATGCTGGCATTTAAGGACTTTTCATTCCTGCAACAAGTCTGGGACATTCAGGATATGATCCTGATGTTTCAAGCTTAATCCTGCATCTCAGTATGGATGGCTCTAAGGCTTCTTGGACTCTTGGCATCATGCATCCTCCTGATGCCTAGGACTCACTGCAACGTGCAGGCCTTACAGAGGAACCTCTATTTCCAGTGGGCCTAACACTGATGCTGCCTGTCGGACAACATCTGTATCTTGAAGAAAATAGCCTGGGACCTTCTGTAGTGGCAGGTGGTCACCAACTTGTCATGCTGCAGGCTATTCTCCCTACCCTAATCAGACCTCACAGAATTGATGAATGCCTCTTCTCAGAGTTAGAGCAGTCAACTGGGAGAGGTGGGGATCAGAGGTCTCTGATCTCCAGTGAAACAAAAGTTCCACATCAATCTTCTGGAGCTCCTTGCCATCCAGCTAGCTGTGTAAGACTTTTCCCACCCATCAAAGGGAGACCAGTACATGTCCTCACGGAAAACACAAGAATCATGTGGTACTGCAACAACCAGGGTGGCAGGATCTTGTGCCAGAAGGCCCTTTGCCTTTGGAGATGGCTGGATGATCAAGGGATATCCCTGGTAGTCAAACTGGCTTGATCACTTAACAGCAGGGCAGACAAGCTCAACAGATGTTAACTGGCAGACTAAAAGAGCATCTTTGCCCAGTGGGGCGTGCCATGGCTGGATCTTTTCACAACCGCAAAGAACAAGCAGTGTAACAAATACTACGCACAGGAGTTTCTGTTAAGAGGGTCCCTAGAGCACACATACCTTCTGCAGTGGATCTGGTACACTTTTTTACACCGTTCGCTCTTCTGCCTCATATTCTGAGGAAGATCACGAAAGACCAGGCTCAGGTCATCTTGATAGCTTTGTACTGGGCAAGGAGACTGTGGTGCTCCAACCTGTAGAGCCTGAGCATATGCCTTCCAATCCGTCGACCTCTTCGGGAGGGCCCAGTCTCCGCAACAGGTCAGGGCTCTCACCCAAATCTCCCCAATCTCCAGCCCCATGCATGGTGATTGGGCAGTGACAACTGAGCAGTTTTTAAGTACCTTCTAAATTTGGGATGTGAATCTTGCAACTATGTGCCCTTAAATGAAATCCATCTATTAAGGGCGTTGGTAAAAATTTGTGGTTTGGCGGCAGGACCGTCAGCTTGATCCTATAGAGGCCAAGTTATCTGACGTTTTGTTGTTTGTTTTATCTCTTGCCCAGCAAGGCCTTGCGGTGGGTGCAATTAATGGTTTTATGTCGGCCCTCTCGGCCTTTTTATATTTGCTTGACTAACCTTTATTCAAGACACCTGTTGAATTGAGATTCCAAAAGGGATGGACACACAGGTTTCTGCAGAAGCCCTTCATTATGCCTCAATGGTACCTTAAATTGATCAGTTCTTTTCTGATGTGCAAGCACTTTGAGCCCATGCATAGCTGCTCTCCACAGCTCCTCACCATCAAGACAGTTTTTCTGATCATAATCACTTCATCGAATCTTGTCGGTGAGCTACAGGGAATGTCAGTCACCTGCATATGCCACTTTGTTTCCTGACAAATTGGTGCTCAGAACCAGAGCTTCCTTTCGGTCATGGGTTTTATCGCCCCTTCGCATGGGTTAGCCCATCACCCTTCCTGCTTTCTTCTCTCTGCCACACAACTTCACCAGCTTGATCCAAAAAAGCTCTGAGCTTTTATACTGAGCACACAAAACAATACAGAGTTGACTACCAGCTTTTCATTGGTTAGCTGGTGCAGGGAAATGGAGTGAAAAACTGGATTGTCTAGGTGGATCGTCTTGTGCATCAAGACATCACCAGAAATTAGCTATCTCCAGATTCATAAACCTTGCTAGGATAATGTCAGATCCTAGTCAATAAACCATATGTGCCAGCAATTCATTATTACAATTCAGCCCTTTTGCAGAGTGAGGCCCCTTTCGAACATGGGCGGTCAGAAGTTCCAAAGCGGTCTTATTATTTCCACCTTCCTCCATCCACATTGCGGGTACCCACAAGCTGGGGCTAATCAAGAGTACAAAATCTAGAGCAATGGCTATGGCAGACTAATTCAAGAGAAGTCGAGATGGCCTCTGTTCAAATTATGTCCAGTGACTTCAGCGACAAGGACCCCTTTTTTAAACTAATGTTCTCAAAGGTCACTTCCCCTCTGCTCCCTTCTACCTTCTCTTTCTCTCTTCCCAACTCTGCAGCCTTCGCAATCCTTGTCCCACCTTCTACTCTGTCTAAACCCAGATGGTGGGCAGTTTGTTAGATCAATATTTAACACTCTTGTTTCCTAATTTTGGAACCTTTCTTTTATACTATAAAACAGTTTTGCTCACTATGGTTTGCTTCTTGTTAAACAACACTGGTATATACATAGAAACATACATTAGTTAAATATTAATGTTGAGATCATTATAAAGATGAAATTTGAATGCAGATAGCAAACATTCAAACGTATTGCAATCGCCTCTACTGCACCTTCTTTAGAAATCAACCCAACCTTGGTCCATTTCAGGAAGTGTGTACTAGGGGTAGTAACAGAACTAGGCATCCCTCTGCCTCAAGGTTGCAGACTAGAGTGTATTAGTGAATGTGACAAGGTTTATGTTCCACTGCAGCTCTTTAAGGTCACAGACAATGCCATTTTAAATGCCTACCATCAATGCCATGGTGGTAGCAATGGACGCAGTTTGGGTCACAGAAACACTGGCACCTGTGGAAGAAAGCCAGTGTCTGCGGAGTGAATGTTAAAACGATATACTGGGTGAGAGTACTGCGTGTGCCAGTATATTGTAACACTGAGAACAAATGCAGAGAGGATGCCTAGCAGCACATGGAGTATCAAATCTGTTAGAGTTTGCAGTCACAAAATGGTGGTCATTCGGATTACGTTCCACATACATGTGAAAAGATTTATATTCTAGGGAACATGAGAAGAAACATGGAGATTCCTTTCCAAGGGAGTCCAAGTTAGACACTAGTTCTACTGCATAATTGCGGTCTGAGTTCCATTAAAAAATCCAATGATCAGATCTTGCTTTGCTTGCACCATTGAAATATTTTTCTGTCCTAGCTGGCCATGTGCTGAAAGTGGGGCATGGCTGGAATTCATCCCTTCTAGCAGCTCTTGCATGTCAGAGACTTTGTGAGAGGCTGAGCCCACAGTTATATTGCTATACCAGCTATCCAAATCATCATGTCTCCACTGTCCCTGAAGTTTTCCCTATACCTTTTAACGTTTTGGCTAGGTGAAATGGGTGCTAATCTTGAGAAGCCATATACTTCAAACTGATATACCAAGTAGATTTGGGGCACCGCTCCTCAGCTCCCTTACTTGGGCCTTTGCTGGTGGCAATGGTGAGGCCTGTGTGCCCCCTGTGTAAATTCATATAACCTCTGGTAAAAGGGACCCTTTGGTTTAATTTTTTCCAATTGGTTTTAATGCTTATGATCATGATAAGGGTTTCCAAATAACATGCACAAGTGAGAAAGTGGCAGCAATTTTCCCTGTCACACATGTTTGTGTTACTCCTAGCTTATTATAGGCATGTTTTTGTGAGAGTGCTGAGTGTAAGAAGGGAGATTGGTTCAAAATCAACACACATGCCACTTGTTTACAAGGTACTGTCTGGGTGGCTTAAAACGGTCTTCTGCCTCATCAGTCTTCCTGGGTTACCCTTTATGTGGTGACACAGAGCCACAACTGTTAGCAAGACAAGCCTGCCTCTGTCCATCGCACTCTTCAGACATTCCCAGAAGCAGAAATACCTGGTCAAAACAGTGTAGCTGGAATGCAAACTCTTTAACAGCATTACCTGTGGAATTGGTTATGGACCGCCCTCCAACATTAAAGGAGTGGATCTCTAACCCTCACCGTCAGCCTCCCTCCAGCTCACAGATGAGCCACAACATGCCAGACCTATGTAGACATGGCTGATGTGCTTCTTGATTGTAAAGCTGCTCACCCTCCCTCTTACTGCTGCCTTACCTGTGCAGAAGCCCAAGCTTGCCAAAGGATAGGGAGAAAGCTGATCAGACTGCCTACAATTCCTTCAGACCAGGAAACACTCTTCAAGTGGATGCATGGCAATAGAAGCAGTGAATACACTCACCAACTCACCTTGCCATTCCCTGAGGGACACCCTTCCCCCACTTTTGGACGCCTGGTTTCTAATAGCCTCTGGTGGGTGTGGTGCTGTTCATGGTACATCACCAGCATTATTTGCCTAGTTGCTGGAAAAAGTGTCCCTAACCCATGGTGAGTGAAACTCTGACTCTTCAGACCCAGAGCTTGAAGGTGGTCTTGGGTGGTATGCCATTTGTCCTTTTCCCTTATGGCGAGCGCACCCTTTTCCTCTGTGGTGGACAGATATGTCCCTTTAGGAATCGGGCTGCTACCCACAATCGCTAGCCATCAAGGATCTCAAGATATTCCACATCTAGGAATTTATATCCTGTACCAGGAGAAGAGCAGACCACCTTGGTCATAGGTCTGCTGTATAAGCTCAAGCGTGGACAATGAGAACTGAAATATCAATATTTTAAGGTTTATTTCAGGTTTTCATCAAGTTACCTTAAATCCATTATTGCTCTTGCAATGTTAATGGTACTCGTGCTCAGTGAATGATTGGCAACACCAAAGCAAGGGATATCATTTTTGCCAGGTGATCTGAAGGATAATATTTCCCATTAGATACTCATAACCAAGTGGCTATGAGAACAGCGGTATACAAATAAATAGTGATCACAAACAGCACAGCCAAAGCCATCTGGTTTGGTTTGAGCATCAGTCATCTGTTCTCCTTCCACAGGAGAACAATTAAGAGCGGTTTGCAAACCTTGCAGTTTGTGAACATTAGATTACCAAAGCACAGTAATTGCAATCAGTTTGTGATATTAAAGTCTATTTTGAGAGCATCTGGCATGTACAGTATTGGTAGTTTAGATTCATTGCTGATACAGTGTTTACTGTATCATGCCATTTTCTTAATGTTTATTTTACTGTTTTCCATCAATTTATTTTCTTCATACTGGACTATTCTTACATTCTGGTTACTGACTATTTCGCCTTGCCAACATGTGATTCACAGCATTTGGTGTTACTTTCTCAGGGCAAAGTGTACAGTTTTTCAAGCAATAAAAAACATATGTGATGATTCTCACACACACTTGATATAGTTTGAAGTATTTCATGTTCATAGGATGGATAGAAAATGGTTTCCCCCATGTGTTGTACACCCTGCCTTTTTAATGTCACCATTGTAATAATTATAACGGTGGCCTACTATCTAAAACCTTTCACATTTTTCATTCCAGTTATTCAAAGTAAAAAGCACTAAATGATGTGGAAGTACCACAATGCAAATCCAGGGATCAAATTTGGATAACCCGCAACAGCGGCTGTTAACTGGCAAAGGTCTCCTGGCTTCCCTGGTTTCATGACTCACCGGGTTTCACATTGGTGCAGTCTCTTATATAAATAACCTTCTGGCATACTCAAGCAGACATATAATTTATTATTACCCATGTCTCATTGAATTTCTCCACTTTGTGACTGTTGAGCTTGATAACGCTTTCTCCACCTGCTCCATCTTTCCTTCATCTGGCAAAATAAATAAGGCGGACGAGTTTCCTTTGTATGGCATCTGGACCACTCTTGCAAAGAGCTCTTGATCATAGGTCGTGTTGTATTTGCTCCAATTGAACATCATTGGAACTTTCACAGTTGTATGTTCATCCACATGGAAGCAGCCTTCTTGTGTTGACTCCACTTCGAAAGGTTTTTCCCACTGGCCTTGAATTTAAAAATAAAAAAACATTAAGCACACATTTGATACAACCCCAACCAGAAATTCATAGGTGACCATGTTAAAATGGGTACAACACAATGTTAGAAAATGATCAATAGTCCATTGAGTACAAGACAGGACAAACACTGTAAATGATAAAGGAAATTATAAAAGGCCATGAATTTGGGGATGTTCTGCCTTTCCAAGTGGCCAGTGTCCTTTCAGAACGATTCACGGCACAGGGAGGACTACAAGTACCATAGGCTATAATATACTTGTAATATGGAATATCTGTCATGTTTGTACCAGAGTAACCCATCTGCCAAACTCAAATTCAGGCCCCGTTTCAGGTGTCATGGCTCTACTTTCCATTTCCCATCCCTTGTCCTTCTTCAGGGTTCCTCTGCAGCCTTCTGTTTGTAGGTAAAGGGCTAGGGGAGACACAGTAAATGAGAACTTTCACTTACTCTACTATGTCATCAGTATGTGGCAGACACAGGAAAGGCTTTCCAAAAGGGGCTGCAATCACAAAGAAGAACCCATGCAGAAACAGGCTTGCAGGATTTCCCAGCCTCTTCTGGCACCCCACGAAGGACATGGAGCACATGGGAGCGGAGCGCTATCAATAATCCATCTGGCTTCTCTTCTTGGCTCTCTTGGCTTTTGCTCTAGGGCGATCGGCTGGCATAGAGTAGTATCTGTCCATCGCCCATGTCGCTTGCACTGTAGAAAATACCAGAACATTGTAGAATAGACTAGAACAGTGGAACCTTGCGGTCACGAAGTTCTAGAATGTAGAGTGAGGAGCCTATGCTCTCCGGAACTGGCAGTTGGTATTCTGTGGCTGAGTTGTGTGGGATAAACCTGATGCTTCTCTTCACTCTGGTCTACTTATTGAGTAACCCTCTTATCTTGCATTCGACCCATAGCCTTAGTTCCGTCTTCACTGGTGCTCACTGTGCACAATGAAGAGAGAGTTTAAGAAAAGTGAGAAGAGAACTGCTGGCGACAAAAGACACACTGCTTTCTTCCCCTCGGTGAGTGCCCCAGACTGCAAAGTCCCTGGTCCCAAACCTCTCTGCAGCACAGAGCGCTTTAAAGTAATTGGGAAATAAGGAAAATTGGTTCCTGATTAAGTACCAGGACATATGAAGCAGCACTGGGCATTTGAAGAAGCGCAGGGGAGTATGAAGGTGATACTTGGGCATGTGATTGTGCAACCTGGTATCTAAAATTGTATCTGGGCTTATGTTGGCCACAACTCGGCATAAGCATATGAACCTGCACCTGAGCAGATGAAGGGAATAGCTAGCCATATATGAGCATTGCCCAGGACGTGAAGCAGTACTTGGGCATAGGAAGCTAAACATTTGAGAACGTTATATTGATGTTTTAGCATGGTACTTGTGAATGTGAGGTTGCTTCTTGGCAGGCAAATCTCTATATGGACATACAAAACTATACCGTGGCAAGCAAAACTGTGCATGGGCACAGAATTCCTGCATCAGGGCATATGAAGCTTTATTTGCCATATGATGGTGGTAGCTCACCGTATGAGACTATACTTGCCATTTGAGAAGTATACCTCTACATATACAGCTTACCAGGCATTAATAATCGATGATAGATTAAATTGGCATGCACCTGGCCATATGAGCCAGTACATTTGCATTCGGCATATCTTGGGTTTAGATGGCCAACTGAGACTAAGAAGGGGTTTCTTAAATTTACTAAACTCACTGGTATCAATGCCCAGATTTTTCAGAAGCCTTGTGATTTTCGTGAATGGATGCCACACACCAGCACCCCACTTTGATAAGAATTCCAGCTCTATACTCAAGTGCCAGTCACCATCTGCCACTTTTATGGGCAGATCAATATTTTGGACACGGTACAATATCGAAGGGCGTGGTCATGGTTGTGACGTTTACAAAAAACTGATGTTATTATATTAATTTTCACAAAAAAAAAAAAAAAGCACCCTGCCTCATGTCCATCAAAGCTAAGTGGGCTGCAAACTTTGTCGTTCTAAAAACTGGGTTTTGGTTTTAAAAGGTTTGGGAAGCACTAGTCTGGGGTACTAACATCACTAAAATTCTCGGAAATCACCAACAATAGTGTGTGATGCAATTATGCGGATATAAGTCACATAAATAAGTGTACAAGGAAGCATTTGGAAATCATAACCAAGAAGCACAAACATGGGTTTTTACATTTCAAACTAATTGGAATGCTTTTGTTGAGACAATTATAAATATGCTGCACAAATCTGCCTTGAGTTTAGCAAATTATTGCGTACTAGAGCACAGAACAAACTAAAAATGTAAATTGGCATATATTTGGCTAGAAGAGGGTATTGGGTTTCGGCCTTTATTGGTTCAGAGTCCTGAGCCCAAGATAATCATGAGTCAGTTTTAAACTAGGAGACGGTCCAAGTAAAAATCATGAGGCCCAAATGTAAGGTTATTTATTTATTTTTACATATGTAGGTGTGACTTCATGAAATGAAGGAATAAGTCACACGTAAGTTAGGAGTTGGACATTACTACTGACATACAAAAGGTTTCGTGAAAACGGTCCCAGACATCAATATTAATGCAGGTACTAATCAACATAATTACAGATCATGTATACAGGGGAGCCCTAATTAATGCTATCTTTTTAGCGGACTTGGTATAAATCAATACAATTTATTTCTTTTATGTTCCACATTGAATTTAGTAATGAAACAACATAGTCAGGCTGCCCTTAGTACAGCTTTCATACCAATGTAGCCGGTAGATGCCGGGTGAACACACATTTGTTAAACACAATAAAAGTTTTGAGCTATCTGATGGGAGTTTTTGTTTTTTTAAAGAATGCTTTGTTTTCAGATTCCTTAGGAAGCACGTGGAATGTTCTCTACACTACTGAAAGTGGTATGAACGCTATACCAAGGCGGACTGAATACATTGGGAATTGTAAAACAGGACAGCCCCTTCAACACCATTCTTTGCTAGTAGATGTTCCACACAGAAGAGCCATCGGCAGCTCTGTAATTAGAAACACACTGTTTTTCTGATTCCTACATGAGGCGGTGAACGGGGTGTTGGGCAAACAGACAATTGTTGGTGGCTGTTCCACTATGTCCTTATCTCCCCCTTACTGTGTCATTATTGTAGCATCAATAACTTGTAGATGGCGTTATTAAGAATGCCAATATTTTTCAGGGGGGCAAGTTGGCTCCATTGATGAAACTGACACCGTTTGAGATGCTTTTAAGGTATTTACTTAGGGGGAAATGATTAGTTTCACTCCAGTGAGAAAGAAAATGCACATGGGTAAACCCATAGAACTGGAAAATATTCTTAGAGGTTTGTTACCTCTCAAGGTAAACCTGGCCTCTCTCAATTAATTTCAGCATGGTATAAATTGAATAAGATCCTTCATAAGCAGGCATACTTTGTTCTTCTCCATACAAGGTAGATGTGTAGGTAAAGTAGGGTAAGAGGCCAGGCTCCCCCTACATCGATTAAAAAATGTAAATGCTGCATCAAATAATAATAATACGAGATTACTGTCAGAATGCACTAATCTAGTAGTCCTAATTCACCAGGAGCGATGTGCGCTTCCACACATCTACGAACCCACTGCCAACCATAGATTGAGTAATATGTTGGTTAGAAGTAGTCCCGGGAAAGGAGAATGGATGAGAGAAACAGAGACAGTGGATATTATCACTGTGTCTGGTCACAGAACTGAGCACTGTCCTAGCTGGAGGAGGGTAGATATCTAAAGACAAGAGGAAGTCTTCAGTGAGTTAGTCATTATTGCTACAGCGTCTGATTCCAAATATGTGCATTAGGCACCTTCAAACAATCTCTGTGTTTCCAACTCTGAGGTCTGGTGTGTCTCTGTGTCGTACCAGAACTGAAACACAATTATCTTATATGAAATGTATGCAAAGAGTATTCAGGGCTATTATGCGTTTCTCACTACAGACAACTACCTTCTGTGTTATACGAACAAGCTATGTGATTCGAATTATGTTCAAAGTGGCAGGTTCATAAACTGCAACATAATAAATGCACATTAAGATTAAAGAATGTATTTGTCAATAAGCAATCATCTTCCAATCACATGTAAATAGACTAAAGCCATACAGGTATCAAAAGAAAGGCTACCAAAGTCTGTGCAAGGATGAAGCTACTTTCCTGAGGTGGGACAGTGAAGTACCCAGTTGCTCATAGTGATGTCGGATACAATTCTAAATATATGACTATCTTGAAAGGATGACCGTGGGTTCCTTATTCTACCATTGTTATACTTCAAGATCTAAGGCTAAACCTATGCCTGGCCATCCACCAAGAACTTGTTCTTTCAAGAGGTCATTAGGAGGTGACAATTCTGGAAAAGTCAAGAAAACAGAGTTATCACTCGTACTTGGGTTTCTCAGTCAGAATGTTCCCCAATTGGGCTTTTTGAAAGTGCTCAATGCCTGAGCAAGGTTTGTTTCCTGGTCCATCAGCTCAGGACAGCCAGATTGTACTGATTAGTAGTATTGCTGACACACTGATCACAGAAGAGGCAGAGGCCTTATTGAAAGAGGTGCAGGCCAGAGGGTTGAGTGAAGGAGAGCACAAACTTACATTATAATTCCAGGAAGAAAACTGAAAATTAATAGGAGATGAAATGAACTGTAGAAATTGATTAGGGCTCATCTTATTACCAGATGCTCGATGGGCTACATGATCTAAGGATCTCTAATGGAAGGAAACCATCACATGATTATATTGTACAAGGGTTATTTACTACTAAAAGAAGTCGGGGGGGGGGGGTTAGCAGTAAAAGGATGAGAACAGAGTAAATAGCAAACCATAGAAGTGGAATGGAGATGGAGAGGCTAGTGGTGGAGATCACTTTTATTCCAAATCAGTAGTCTTAAAATAATATCAGTAACTGTGAACAGTTCCAAGAGAGGAGAAAGAGGGATCAAACTAAGGGCCTCATTACGAGTACAGCGGTCCTAGCGGTAGTGGTCTGACAACCACCACCATGGCGGGTCCACCTGCCATATTACTAGTGTGGTGGTGGGACTGCTACAAGACTGTTGCCTCCGCCGGGATCAAGGATCGCTCTGCAGCGGCGGTCTGCAAATGGCCTGAATATGCTGGTGGTGCCGATGCCGGCACCTTCGAGCATATTACCACCTGCATATCCACCGCCCTTTTCATGGGGGGACCCGCCATGAAAAGGGTGTCAGACATGCCGGTAAGACCCGCCCGCCCTGGATTAAACTCATAATCTGGCAGGCGGGCTCACCACGGCCTTGGTGGTCTTCCTTGGACTGCCGCGGTGGAGGTCCCATTGGAAGACTGCCAAATTTGTAATAAGGCCCTAAGACAGATGTTATATCCGATAGCCAGCACAAGAAGGCACCAAGATGGCAGTTTTGGATGTTGGGACCATAAAAAAAAAAAAAAAAAAGGATTCCTACTATATTGAGGTCTTGTCATGAGCAGCATGTTTTGGGATGAGAATGTCTCTTCCATGGTACACGGTTGTGTTTAGTCTATTCCTGATTACTGCATCTGGTTGTCATTAGCCTTCCTGAAGCAAAGATCTCATACTTCACTTTGCCCTTGTTTTGGATACTCCTTCCTGGAGCCAGCATCACAGTTACCTGCTGTGGGAGCCATCACCTTACACAAAGGACATGGAAGTGACATTTGAAAGAGAATCAACTCAAACTGGTTCTGAAGCTTCAGATAGGGGTTCCACAGCCACGTCTGAAAAACGTATACAGAAGTGGGATCCAAACTACCCCACTTTGTTCCACTTATAAGTTCTTCATGACCAAGTAAGCAAGAACTCGGCTGAGTACTCAAAGCAGTGCAGTCAGACTAGGGATTGTGTCTGCATGACAGCCAGTCTCCCATGGGTGATGGGACATCACCTGAAGTCTACACCTGCCTGCCTGCTGAGAGAGAGGAGGAGTTTTCCCCGTCCCCCAATGAGAAGAGACTGTCCAGGAGAAGAGACTGTCCAGGAGGAGAAGCCCCAGCATTTTTCGAGCGTGGAAAATAGCTGGAGGGAGCAAGTGATTGCCGGCAAGTGAAGCCAGTAACAAACTGTTCTGGTAGAACCACATCAAGCCTTCTACAAAAATCGAGTGTGAGCATTGTGACAGAGACTGGTGTTACTGCTGCCAATGTCAAAGTCCAAGAGCTCCATCAATGCAGAGGTGAGTGTCCTAATCAGCCTGGAGGCTGCAACTGCTGAAGTCATCCACGAGGTTGAAATAGGCCTTGACATTTCCCTGCAGATCTCAGTTTCCCTCCAGCACCCAGCCTAGGGAGTCCACACCTTCGAAAGACAATAGATGCCACAGGGAGTCACCACACTGAGATACCGAAAGTCATGGAGTTCCGAGCAACGCCACCACCGCAACCACTTAAGCTGAGAAGCTACTGCCTCAGGAGCAGGACTGCTGCATACATCCATTCCACACCTGTCTGGCCTACAACTCCCAGATGCAAGTAACCGCAGAGCTTGAGAACTGCGTGAGAATGAGACACTAAATAGTAGACCGAGGCCTGCAACATGAACTAAACCTTTTTATGAATTTCCTCAAGCAGTGAAAAGAGAACTGATCTGTTGGGCGCAAACACACCTTGGAACTGACGGAGTAAAATGAACCTGTGCCTAATCAGCACTGAATCCCAGATTAGCGTTCAAAGACATTGGGGAACTCTGCTCTTCAGCATGCATTCACGTCCTTCAGCAGGGGTTGGGTACCAAAGTGTGTAGTGACTCAAGATCGTAAACAGGATTCCAGTCCTGTGTCGTATTTCCCTAATTGACTTGTATGAAGTAATGAGGTGTGATTAAATCATTCTTTTATTCAAAAGATAAGCACTGGGATGGATATGGTATGGTGTCTGTTGGGTGACTGCCGAGTTCAATGCTCTTGTCCCTCACACTATCTGAGAAGCCTTTACCTTTTCCCCCCTCTTTACTCTGAGAGCCAAGAGTGGAAAGGGTGTCTCCTTGCAAGGGATCCCATTGACCTTGGTTTGATCAGTTCCTGTCAAGGGCATAAAGCCTAGCCTCACAAGTTGGGGAGCATTTTTATCGGCATATGTGGGGCATTGCTGGCTGGTAGAAATGTTGTGGATTCCTGAAGTTTCCATCACAGAAACAAAAGGGAAAGGTGTGATTTTAGGCAACGTTTTAGCTTTATAGGGCATTATAGGTACGAAAACCTCATGGGATCCATGCAACGCACACCACCCAGAAATCCCCTGGGTGTTTACTTTTTAAAAATGTGTATGGTTGGTAGGTTTCAATGGCTGGTGGCCGAGCAGGGCCCCTAATACCACAGCTACACCTTTCGGTAATCTCTCCAAGCAGCACTTTAGCGCCTTTTGTGTGCCGCTCTCTTGGCCCACCAGCACAAGTGGCATGCCACTTGTCGGAGACGTATGGGAACTAAGGGTGGTAGAAAATGTGTTGCTCCCCACAGATTCCATAACGTTCCTGCACAGAAATGTGAGGAAAATGTGTGTTTTAGCCAAAGATTGCAGTTTCTCAAAGAAGACCTAAATCAGAAAAGCAAGCAAGTTATGCACCTGCATATTCTGAAAGACGTGTTTCATCTCTTGCTTTGCTTTTTGAAATGCTTCCAGGGTAAAGAACCCATCAACAGTGGATGAGTCTGAAACCTTCTGAACTATCAATCCAATATGCCAAGACATTCGGCTAATGTTACGCTTAGTCCAAAAAATCTAATATAGTCACATCACAAGTTATAGGTTACAGAGTGGAGGGAGTCCTCTTAAGTTGTTGCTTATCAGGATTTGAAAATCCACCCATTGCTTAGAAACGGTAATGTAGCATTGTACAATAAGTCCCATCACTCCCTCTGCCTCCCAGAGGGAGGAGAGGGACTTAGTGGACGGTCAGTCTTACTATTCCATCACAATCACAACATGTAATGCAGCCTATGTAATACCATAACACATTATACATTCTCCCTATATTCTGGCACAGGATATCCCAGTTTATCAAAACTGAAAAAGAAGGCAACCAAGAGGGGAAACAGTAGTGGAGTGAGAGTCTAAGGGTAGAAATGGAATAGAGCCGTAACGAGGGGGTTGCATATACTGAGGGTGAGTGTGCTGGGATAGGAAGCAGTCACAGCAATAATGTGAGCTTACCAATAGAGTATGTAGTGGCACCTGAAAGTAATATTTATTTTTCTTTGCTGTTGTGGCTTCATAGCAATAATTCCTCTGTTACTTGCAGGGGTGTACAGGAAAGGGAGGCAAATATATTGGGGTATTAATACAGTACCGGGGCAACAAAGTCAAGTAGCAAAGGTGTTTCCTCCTGGAGGACCCAAAACTAAGGCTCTCGACTTACAGAGTTGTAAAAGGGAACATTGCAGCAAAAGTCAGAGTATGAAGTAGAACTCCTATTACAGGTTTGTAGTAGCACAATCTGGTTCACAGTGGCTGCCCTCATACTGTTTAAAAAATGTCCCCACGTTCAGAGGCGTAGCTTCAATTGCTGCAGCAGGTGCAGTGGTACTAGGGACCAGAATCCTGAGGGGCCCGCTGAACCCTGATTAATGTGGTAATTTATAATTCAAACATCAGCCAGAGAGCTCATTTGCTGGAGGTTTGGGGGACTGGGGTAGAGTGGGTTGGGGTAGATTGGAGTAGGGTAGATTGGGGTAGGATGGAGTGGGGTAGATTGAAGTGGGGTAGAGTGCTGTAGACTATAGTGGAGTGGGAACATTGGGATAGACTGGAGTGGGGTAGAGTAAAGTGGAGTAGATTGGGGTGGAGTGGGGAAGAGAGGGGTAGAGTGAGGTGGGGTTAATTGGGGTACAATGTGGTGGAGTCGAGTGGGGTAGAGGGGGTAGCTTAGGGTGGGGTAGATTGGTGTGGAGTGGGGTAGAGTGGGGTAGCTTAGGGTGGAGTAAACTGGGGTAAAGTGTGGCAGACTGGGGTAGAGTAAAGTGGGGTAGGGTAGATTGGGGTAGAGTGGAGTAGGGTAGAGTGGAGTGAGGTAAATTGTAGTGGAGTGGGGAAGATTGGGATAGAGTGGATTTGGATAGACTGGGTAAGGTGGGGTAGAGTGGACTTGAGTGGGCTAGATCAGTCTAGATTGGAGTGGAGTAGTTGGATTGAGTTAGATTGGAGTGGAGTAGAATGGGGTAGATTAGAGTGAAGTGGGGTAGATTGGAGTGGGGTTGATTGAGGTAGAATAAAGTGGGTTAGATTGGGGTAAATTGAGGTGGGGTAGAGAGCGGTAGCTTGGGGTGGGGTAGATTAGGGTAGAGTGGAGTGGGGTGGAGTAGATTGAGGTACACTGGGGTAGACTGGAGTGGGGTAGACTGGAGTGGAGTAGGGGATAATGGGGTACAGTGGAGTGGGGTAGAGTAGGGTACATTGTAGTGGAGTAGATTGCAGTAGAGTGGATTGGGGTAGACCGGTGTAGATAGGAGTGGGGTAGATCAGGATAGAATGGAGTAGGTTGTAGAGTGGGGTAAAATGGAGTGGGGTAGCTTGGGGTGGAGTAGATTGGGGTACAGTGGAATGGGGTAAACTTGGGTAGAGGGGAGCAGGGTAGATTGGGGTACCGTGGCTTAGGGACATTGAAGACGAGTGGGGTAGCTTAGGGTAGAGTGGGGTAGATTGGTGTAGGGTTGGGTAGATTAGAGTGAGGTATATTAGGCTAGATTGCAGTGTAGTGGAGCGGGGTAGCTTGGAGTGGGGTCTATTAGGTAGAGCAGGGTGGATTTATGTGGGGTAATTTGGGTAGAGTGTGGTAGATTGTAGAGGAGTGGAGTAGCTGGAGTTTGTAGAGTGGGGCAGAATCGGATAGATATGGTTGGGGTAGATTTCAGTGGAGTGGGGTAGAATGTAGTGGGTTAGATTGAGGTGGGGTAGAGTGGAGAGGGCTGGATCGGAGTGGGGTAGATTGGAATGGGGTATATTGCAGTGGAGTGGGGTAGATTGGGGTAGAGTCGAGTGAGGTGGGGGTAGATTGGAGTGGGCTAGACTGAGGTGGGGTAAAGTGGAGAAGGATAGATTGGAAAGGGGTAGATTGGAGTTGAGTGGGGTGGGGTAGAGTGGATTGGAGTGAGGTGGAATGAGGTAGAGTGGGGTAGATTGGGGCGGAGTAAATTTAGGTAGAGTGCAGTGGGTAGATTGGGGTTGGGTACAGTGGGGTAGATTGGGGTGTGGTAGATTGGGTTAGAGGGGAGTGTGGTAGACTGAAGTGGGGTAGAGAGGTATAGTCGGGTAGATTGGAGCAGGGTAGATTGTAGATTAATAAAGTGGGGTGGATCGGAGTGGGGTAGATTGGAATGGGGTATATTGTAGTGGAGTGGGGTAGATTGGGGTGGGGTAGAGTGGAGAGGGGCAGAGTGGGGGTAGACTGTAATGGTGTGGGGTAAATTGGAATGAGGCACATTGGATTGGGGTGGGTTAGATTGGAGTGGAGTGGGGTAGATTGGAATGAGGTAGATTGGAGTGGAGTGAGGCAGACGGGTAGAGTGGAAGGGGTAGACTGAGGTAGATTGGGGAGGGCCAGAGTAGGGTGGAGTGGGGTAGATTTGGGTAGAGTAAGGTAGATTGTAGTAGAGTGGGCTCGGTGGAGTGGGGTAGATTAGGGTACAGATGAGTGGGGTAGATTGGGTAGAGTGGAGTGGGGTAGACTGGGGTGGAGTGGCATAGACTGTGGTAGATTGGAATGGGGTGGATTGGGGTAAAGTGGAGTGTGGTATTTGGGGTAGATTGGCGTAGAGTGGATTGGGATAGATTGAGAGGAGTAGAGGGGGTAGATTGGAGTGGAGTGGGGCGATTTGGTACATTTGGGTGGAGTTGAGTGGGGTAGATTGGAGTTGGCTAGGCTGGGACAGAGTGGGGTTGCTTGGGGTGGGGCCGAATGGAGTGAAGTGGGGTAGATTGGAGTGGGGTCAATTGGGATAGAATAAAGTGGGTTAGATTGGGATAAATTGAGGTGGGGTAGAAAGCGGGAGCTTGCTTGGGGAGTGTTAGAAATGGGGGTCTCTAGTTGGAAGAGGTAGGTACCTTTGTCCAAATAGGGACCCTTGCTTCTAGTCAGGGTAAGGGGGATACACTTCTAAAATAACCCCTGCTCATCCCCTTGGTAGCTTGGCACGAGCAGACAGGCTTAGCTCAGAGGCAGTGTGTAAAGCATTTGTGATCACATACAGTAATACAGTGAAAACACTACAAATGGACACCACACCAGTTTAGAAAAATAAGTCATCTTTATCTAAACCAAAACAAGACCAAACGACAAAAATCCACAATACAATAATAAAAATATGACTTTCAGATGGTTGAAATAGTTCAGTTCAAAGCAAATTGCAGATGCGACACTTTTTACAAAAAGTACCTGGGATGCGTCACGCAAACAAACAAAACGGGCCGCAGGGAAGGTGATGCGTCTGTGGCTTACACTCAGGGAAGGTGATGCATCGGTTCCTTGCTCCGGGGGAGGTGATGCGTCAGTTCCTTACTGCTGCGCAGGGGAGGCGTCAGTTCCTTACCGGAGAGGAGGTGATGCGGCGGTTTCTTACTGCATGGAGAGGTGATGCGTCGGTTTCTTACTGCGTCCCCCAACGATGCGACAAACTTGGCGACTCGATGTGATGATCCGGGACGATGCGTGGATTCTTCCAGCTCCCAGCGGAAAACAGTCTCTAGAGGTCCAAAACAACAGCAGGCACCTCTTTGCAGGTCAGAACGCCCAGCAAGGAAGTTCAGGGGAGCTGGTGGTGAAGTTTTTGTGTCCCTGAGACTTCAGAACAGGAGGCAAGCTCAGTTTCAAGTCCTTGGAGATCTTCCTCAAGCAGGGGACACAGCAAAGTCCTTTTCTCCTTTCCTTGGCAGCAAGTAGCCACTGCAGGCCAACCCCAGACAGCAAACAACACAGGGACAGTATTCCTCCTCAGCTTCTCCGGCTCTTCTCCTTGGCAAAGGTTCCTCTTGATTTCCCAGAAGTGATCTAGAAGTCTGGGCCCCTCTTTTTATACCCAAAAATCCTTTGTTCTCAGAAGGCAGAGAGTGTTTGTACCCAGCCAAAACCAGTTCTGTGGGGCACTTTGCAAGTGCACAACAACCTCCATTGTCAGTGTGAGCCCTGGCTCCAGACACACCACATGGGGGCGGAGCCATCATTGTTGAAGGCAGGCACAGCCTTTTTCAGGTGCAGGTGCTACTCCTCCCACCACTCCAAATGCAGACCAGGCCTATTCAGCCGAGCCCTGACTCATCAGGCTCTCTGGAGCCACTGCTCCACCCCAGCCCCTGACACTCCAAAGCCAGACATGTAATACACAAGCCTAGCAGAGGCATACTGGATGGCTAAGCAAGAAAATACCTCCTTTCTAAAAGTGGTATTTTCAAACACAGAATGTAAAAATCATCCTCACTAAAATTTCAACATTCTGAGTTCAGGCATACTAAACTTTATTTTCCTACCTTGTTCCCAGGGGCAGTTATGTTTATAAGATGTTATAAACAAACTCCCCATTCTGTCTTATGGGAGCAGGTAGCCTTGCAATAGTGAAAAACAAAATTGGCAGTATTTCACTATCAGGACAAGCCATACACATCAGGGCATGTCCTACCTTTCACATACAATGCACCTTGACCACAGGGGTACCTTGGGCCTACCTTAGGGGTGACTGAAATGTAAGAAAAGGGAAGGTTAGGGCCTGGCAATTGGGTACATTTGCCAAGTCAACATGGCAGTACTAGACTGCTCACAGGCTCTGCAATGGCAGGCCAGAGTTACATTTACAGGCTGCTTATGTGGGTGGCACAATCAGTGCTGCAGCCCACTAGCAGCATTTAATTTAGAGGCCCTGGGCACACACAGTGCACTGTACTAGGGACTGACTAGTAAATCAAATCAGCCAATCATGGAAACACCAATCCATAACAACAATTTACAAGGAGAGCATATGCACTTTAGCACTGATCAGCAGTGGTAAAGTGCCCAGAGTCATAAAACCAACAAAAACAGGAGGCCAAAAAGCAAAACGTCTGGGGATAAACCAGCTGAAAAAGGCAGGTCTAACACAGAGGGGTAGATTAGGGTAGAGTGGAGTGAGGTAGAGTGGGGTGGAGTAGATTGAGGTACACTGGGGCAGAGTGGAGCAGGGGATAATGGGGTACAGTGGACTGGGGTAGAGTGGGGTAGATTGAAGTTGGGTAGAGTGGGGCACATTGTAGTGGAGTAGATTGCAGTGGAGTGGGGTAGAGTGGATGGGGTACACAGGTGTAGATAGGAGTGGGGTAGTTCAGGATAGAATGGAGTAGGTTGTAGAGTGGGGTAAAATGGAATGGGGTAGATTGGGGTACAGTGGAGTGTGGTAGATTGGGATACAATGTAGTGAGGTAGAGTGGGGTAGCTTGGGGTGGAGTAGATTGGGCTAGAGTGGAATGGGGTAGACTGGGGTGGTGGGGAGCAGGGTAGATTGGGGTACCATGGCTCAGGGTACATTGAAGACGAGTGGGGTAGCTTAGGGTAGAGTGGGGTAATTTGGAGTGGGGTATGTTAGGCTAGATTGTAGTGCAGTGGAGTAAATTGTAGTGGGGTCTATTGGGTAGAGCGGGGTGGATTTAGGTGGGGTAAATTGGGTAGAGTGGAGTAGTTGGGAGTCGGTAGATTGGGGTGGCATAGAGTGGGGTAGAATCGAATAGATATGGTTGGGGTAGACTGGAGTGGGGTAGATTGCAGTGGAGCGGGGTAGATTCTAGTGGGTTAGATTGAGGTGAGGTAGAGTGGACAGGTGTTGATTAGAGTGAGGTGGAATGAGGTAGAGTGGGGAAGATTGGGGCAGAGTAAATTTAGTGCAGTGGGTAGATTGGAGTTGGGTAGAGTGGAGTAGATTGGGGTGTGGTAGACTGGGTTAGAGGGGAGTGGGGTAGACTGAAGTGGGGTAGAGTGGAGTGAGGTATAGTCGGGTAGATTGGAGCAGGGTGGATTGTAGCGGAGTAAAGTGGGGTGGATCGGAGTGGGGTAGTTTGGAATGGGGAATATTGTAGTGGGGTAGATTGGAATGAGGCACATTGGATTGGAGTGGGGTAAATTGAAGTGGGATAGAGTGAAGTGGAGTAGATTGGAATGAGGTAGATTGGAGTGGGGTAGATTGGAGTGGGGTAGAGTGAGGCACACTGGGGTAGATTGGGGTGGGGCAGGGTGGGGTAGATTTGGGTAGAGTAAGGTAGATTGTAGTAGAGTGAAATGGAGTGGGGTAGATTGGGGTAGAGTGGAGTGGGGTAGAGTGGGGTAGAGTGGGGTAGAGTGGGGGTAGAGTGGGGTAGAGTGGGGTAGAGTGGGGTAGAGTGGGGTAGAGTGGGGTGAGAGTGGGGTGGAGTGGAGTGGGGTAGAGTGGAGTGGGGTAGAGTGGAGTGGGGTAGAGTGGAGTGGGGTAGAGTGGAGTGGGGTAGAGTGGAGTGGGGTAGAGTGGAGTGGGGTAGAGTGGAGTGGGGTAGAGTGGAGTGGGGTAGAGTGGAGTAGAGGGAGTGGGGTGGAGTGGGGTAGAGTGGAGTGGGGTAGAGTGGAGTGGGGTAGAGTGGAGTGGGGTAGAGTGGAGTGGGGTAGAGTGGAGTGGGGTAGAGTGGAGTGGGGTAGAGTGGAGGGTAGAGTGGAGTGGGGTAGAGTGGAGTGGGGTAGAGTGGAGTGGGGTAGAGTGGAGTGGGGTAGAGTGGAGTGGGGTAGAGTGGAGTGGGGTAGAGTGGAGTGGAGTAGAGTGGAGTGAGGTAGCAGTGGAGTGAGGTACATTGGAGTGAGGTACATTGGAGTGAGGTACATTGGAGTGAGGTACATTGGAGTGAGGTACATTGGAGTGAGGTACATTGGAGTGAGGTACATTGGAGTGAGGTACATTGGAGTGAGGTACATTGGAGTGAGGTACATTGGAGTGAGGTACATTGGAGTGAGGTACATTGGAGTGAGGTACATTGGAGTGAGGTACATTGGAGTGAGGTACATTGGAGTGAGGTACATTGGAGTGAGGTACATTGGAGTGAGGTACATTGGAGTGAGGTACATTGGAGTGAGGTACATTGGAGTGAGGTACATTGGAGTGAGGTACATTGGAGTGAGGTACATTGGAGTGAGGTACATTGGAGTGAGGTACATTGGAGTGAGGTACATTGGAGTGAGGTACATTGGAGTGAGGTACATTGGAGTGAGGTACATTGGAGTGAGGTACATTGGAGTGAGGTACATTGGAGTGAGGTACATTGGAGTGAGGTACATTGGAGTGAGGTACATTGGAGTGACGTAGACTGTGGTAGATTGGGGTGGAGTGGGGTACATTGGGGTAAAGTAGAGAGGAGTGGGGTAAAGTGGAGTGTGGTATTTGGGGTAGATTGGAGTGGGGTAGATTGGCATAGAGGGGATTGGGATAGATTGGAGTAGGGTAGATTGGAGTGGAGCGGGGCAATTGGGTACATTTGGGTGGGGTAGATTCGAGTGGGCTAGACTGGGACAGAATGGGTAGCTTGGGGTGGGGTAGATTGGGGTAGAGTAGATTGGAGGGGGTAGTTTGGGCTAGAGTGGAGTAGACTGCGGTTCAGTAAAGTGGCATGTATTGAAGTAAAGTTGGGTAGGTTGGGGTCGGCAGGAGTGAGGGAGAGTGGGGATGAAAGGAGTAGAGTGGGGAGGGTCGAATGGGGTGCATTGGGGTACAGTGGAGTGGTGTAGATTGAGGTGGAGTAGATAGGGGTAGACTGGAGTGGGTAGACTGGAGTGGGCAGGGTAGAGGAGTGGGGTAGACTAGAGTGGCGTTGATTGGAGCAGGGTAGATTGTAGTGGAGTGAAGTGGGGTAGATTTGAGTAGGGTAGATTGGAGGGGGTAGATTGGGGTGGGGTTGACTGATGTAGAGTGGAGAGGGGTAGAGTGAGGGTAGACTGTAGCGGAGTGGGGTAGATTGGGGTGGGGCAGATTAGTGTAGAGTGGAGTAGGGTTGGGTGTGGTAGATTGGAATGAGGTAGATAGGAGTGGGGTAGATTGGAGTGGCGTAGACTGTGGTAGAGTGTGGTATTTGGGGTAGATTGGATTAGAGTGGATTGGGATAGATTGATTGAGTGGGGTAGAGGGGGTAGATTGGAGCGGGGCGATTGGGTGGAGTTGAGTGGGGTAGATTGGGACAGAGTGGGGTAGCTTGGGGTGGGGTAGAGTAGATTGGAGGGGGTAGTTTGGGGTGGAGTGGGGTAGACGAGTGGGGTAGACTGCGGTTCAGTAAAGTGGCATGGATTGAAGTAAAGTCGAGTAGATTGGGGTGGGCAGGAGTGGGGAAGAAAGGAGTAGAGTGGGGAGGGTCGATTGGGGTGCATTGGGGTACAGTGGAGTGGTGTAGATTGAGGTGAATAGATAGAGGTAGACTGGAGTGGGTAGATTGGGGTAGGGTAGAGTGCAGTGGGGTAGACTAGAGTGGAGCAGGGTAGATTGTAGTGCAGTGAAGTGGGGTAGGTTGAGTACGTTAGATTGGAGGGGGTTAGATTGGAGGGGGTTAGATTGGAGGGGGTTAGATTGGAGGAGGGTAGATTGGAGGGGGGTAGATTGGAGGGGGGTAGATTGGAGGGGGGTAGATTGGAGGGGGGTAGATTGGAGGGGGGTAGACTGATGTAGAGTGGAGAGGGGTAGAGTGAGGGTAGACTGGTGTAGAATGGTGTAGGGTTGGGTGGGGTAGATTGGAATGAGGTAAATTGGAGTGGGGTAGATTGGGGTAGAGTGGAGTGAGGTAGACTGGGGGAGATTGGGCAGGGTAAAGTGGTGTAGAGTGGAGTAGATTTGGGTACATTAAGGTAGATTGTAGTAGAGACTGGGTAGGGTGGGGTAGAGTGGAGTAGGTTGGAGTGTGGTAGACTTGGGTAGGGTGGAGTGTGATAGATTGGGTAGAGTGGGGTAGATTGGAGAGGAGTAGATTGGGGTAAAGTGGATTGGGATAGATTAGGGTGGGGTAGAGTGGAGTGAGGTATAGAGAAGTGGGGTAGTTGGAATGTGGTAGCTGGGAAGATTGCAGTGGAGTAGATTGGCATAGAGTGGATTGGAATAGATTGGGGTGGGATGGAGTGGAGTAGAGGGGGAAGATTGGAGTGGGGTAAAGTAAAGTGGGGTAGATTGGGATGGGGTGGAGGGGAGTAGAAAGGGGTACAGTGGGGTGGGGTCGATTGGGCACATTAAGGTGGAGTTAAGAGGGGTTGGGTGGGGTAGATTTGGATAGAGTGGGGTAGTTTAGGGTGGGGTAGATTGGAGTGGAGACGGGTAGATTGGAGTGGGGTAGACTGGGATTGAGTAAAGTGGCATAAACCAGGGTAGAGTAAAGTCGGGTAGATTGGGGTGGGTTGGAGTGGGTAAGAGAGGGGTAGAGTGATTGGAGTGGGGTACAGTGGGGTGGGTTGGAGTGGGGCAGATTGGTGTAGATTGGAATGGGATAATTTGAGAGGAGTGGAATGGGGTAAATTGGAGAGGGGTAGATTAGGGTAGAGTACAGTGGGGTGGGGTAGAATGGGGTAAAGTGGATTGAGTAGAATGGAGTTGGGTACAGTGGGGTACATTGGAGTGGGGTAGGCTGGAGTGGAGTAGATTGGAGTGGGGTAGGTTAGGGGTGGTTTGGAGTGGGGTAGATTGGTATAGAGTGGAGTGGGGTAGGTTGAGGTAGAGTGGGGTAAATAGGAGTGGGGTAGACCGAGCTAGATTGTAGTGGAGTGGCGTAGATTGGAGAGGGGTGGCTTGGGGTAGACAGGAGTGGAGTAGTTGTAGAGTAGATTGGGGCAGATTGGGTTGCAGTAAAATGGAGTGGGGTGGGGTAGAATGGGATAAAGCTGAGTGGGGTAGAATGTACTGGGGTAGAGTGGAGGTAGCTTGGGATGGGACAGACTGGTAGAGTGGAGTGGGGTAATTTGAGGTAGATTGGAGTGGGGTAGAGTGGGGTATATTAGAGTGGGGTAGACTGGGATGGAGTAAGGGTAGAGTGGGATAAATTGGGGTAGATTGGGGTAGGGTTGAGTGGGGTAGATTGGAAAGGGGTAAAGTGGAGTGCGGTCGGTTGCAGTGCAGTAGATTAGAGTGGACTGGGTAGAGTGGGGTAGACTGGAGTGGGTAGACGAGTGGGGCAGATTGAAATGGGGTAGACTGGATTGGAGTGGGGTAGATTGTAGTGGAACAGTTTTGAGTGGGGTAAAGTGAGGTGGGGTGGATTGGGGTAGAGTGGGGTAGAGTGGAATAGGGTAGCTCAGGTACAGTGGGTGTACTGGGGTGGGATAGATTGGGGTAAAGTGGAGTAGATTGCAGTGGAGTAGTTGAAGTGGAGTATATTGGGGTAGTGTGGGGTAGACTGCAGTGGAGTGGGTAGACTAGAGTGGGCATAATGTAGTGGAATGGGGTAGATTGGGTTAGAAGATTGGGTTAGACTGTAGTGGACTGGAGTAGATTGTAGTGGGATATATTAGCGTGGGGTAGCATGGAGTGAGGTAGAGTGGATTGGGGTAGGCTTGGGTAGAGTGAAGTGGGATAGATTAAGGTAGAGTGGGGTAAACTGGTTTGGAGTGGGGTAGGGGTAGATTAGGATAGAGTGGAGTTGGGTAGAGTGGAGTTGGGTAGAGTGGGGTGTATTGGGTGGGATAGATTGGGGGTAAAGTGGGGTGCGAGTAGAGTAGGGTAGCATGTAGCTGAGTGGAGGGGGTAGATTGGAGTAAGGTAGACTGGGGTACAGTGAAGTGTGCTAGAGTGATGGAGGTTGGGGTAGAGTGGTGGAGTAGACTGAAGTGGGGTACAGTGGAAAAGAGTGGGGTAGATTTCTGTAGACTGGAGTAGATTGGGCTAGACTGGAGTGGGGTAGAGTATATCAGGGTAGATTGGGGTGGGGTAGATTGCACTGGGGAAGAGAGTGGTAGAGTGAGGTGGGGTTGATTGGGGTACATTGGAGAGGAGTGGGGTGGAGTTAAATGTAGTAGGGTAGATTGGGGTAAATTGTAGAGGGTGGAGTTGGGTAGATTGGGTAAATCAGTGCAGTGTGTGGTAGTGGAGTGATTGGGGTAGAGTGGGTTGGGGAGTCCCTTTTAGAGACTTTTTTTTTTTTTTAAATACAATAGTTTGTTGCCAAGCTACAGCGCATGTGCACTGCCTGCAGGCTCGACCTAATGAAAGTGGAAGTTGTCCAGAAAGAGATTCGAAAAGGACAGGAAGATGCCTCCTTGTGTAAACTTACAAGGAGGGGGTTAAGACAGAAGGGCAACACAGGGAAGGGGGCGGGAGATCTCTCTCTCTCTCACTCACTCGTGAAATCTAGGCCTTTAAAAAAAACTGCTTAGTTCCTGCTCATGTTGCCAACCTTGACTGCTCTTCCTCTTCCTCATTCGAGGGATATATAATATATATATATATAATATATATATATATATATATATATATATATATATATATATATATATATATATATATATATACACATATATACATACACACATATACATACACACACTTTTACAGTAGCACGCAGTATCTCTTCCTTTAAAAAGGTGCATGGCTACTGCTCGTCACCAACTCCCCTTCTTGCCCATTTGACATCCTTGTACAGCATCTCTGCCTTGTGCATGTTGCCAGATGGATTTCTGGTCCTTCTTTGATTAGTCCTTTTTAGGCTACAGAGGCACACTACACTCAAATGTCCCTACGGCTAGGTTGGTGCTGTGTAGTTGCCTAGATCTTTCAGTCCTAGATAGAATTTGCACGTCTATCACTCGCACCTCCTCCTCCATCACACACTGCTAGAGGCTGCACCAGAGGGCCCAATGAGAGCACCTCTCTGGTCACTCACGCACAGCACCAAAATGCATCCCACGACAAATCACAACAAATAGCCAATCAAACGGTGCAGCGAGCTAACCTCCCGAAAATAGCCCCAATGGCATATGAAGTGCTCTATAGATGCAATATCTACATACTATTTGAAAACTTTGGCTACTATTGGTGGAAAATTAAAAAAATATAAAAGGGAGTGAAAAGTGCCTGCTCGTGTAATGTAACCATCAGATCACTTGATGGCAGCCAATGGGCGCAGCGAGTTCAAAGACACCGCTGAATGAGTAGGGATTACTTAGAAACCACTGCCTAAGCTTTCAGTCTCCTTGCACTTTAACACATGGGTGCAGCTGTCTCCCAGGCACTGACTGACGAGGCTGCGGGTTTCTCTAGATAAAAGTACACACCCAGACGAAGTATGAAGAACATTTTTGTTGAGAAAACTCCAGGTCAGTGAAGCTTAGCGCTATGTAGGATAATAAAAGAAATGAAGTTCAGGAGTACGTGAAGGACACAGCGCCCTTTGCAAACAATATTTTTTTCTGCCTTGCAATGCAAATACCATCTTTTGTACAGCTTTGTGAAGGTGATAGGACTAGGTAAATACCATGCGAAATGCGAGAAAGGCTCGGCAATTCAAGGACGCTGCATAAAATGCAGTCTACAGCAGCACCATTATTAAAAAGTTCTTATAGAGCGCACAGCTACACACAAACGGGCTTCCCGGCGCTGACAGAACAAGCAACTATTGCTGCACTCGTTTGTATAAAAAAGTGGCAAACAGAAATCCGCCATCATAAAGCCATTTGCACACAGCCATCTGCACACAGTTACAGATGATTTACTTTTTATTGTTTTAGTGCAGAATGGGATTGCATAACAAGTAATCCAAATAAGTAATCCGATTACTTCTGAGCAAGAAAGTAAAACAGGACAGGTAGACACTTTCAAATAACTTTTCCAACTCCGTTGCTCGTGAAAAAGTATGCTTTTAAATGTTCAATTACTTCTCCCAAATACCGCAAAGTCGGCCACCATCAATGACAAAAATAATAATAATCAATGTGTGTGAGCACGACTGTCTTTAAATAATAACCACATTGAAAACGGATGACTCCTTTGTTATCCAATGACCATAAGTCTACCTTGCAAAAGTGACATTAAGCTCGTGCGGTTTCATTCGTGCACAACATCTTACCTCTGAAGTAAATGTAGTTGATAAGAACCAGCACAGTCCTTGTGTCCAGGCTGCTGAGCAAATCGACAATTTTGCCCTTTGTTTGCTCCTCAACGTAACCATTGATCTGATTCTTGGCCTTCTCCTCATTTTTGAAATCGGTGGAGAAGGCTTCGGACTGGTAGTTCTGCTTCAGCTCGTCCAGGAAGGGACGCAGCAGTTCGACGCCCTCGCGGATGAAGAGGGCGTTCCCCGTGTGCAGCTGCAGCTGGCTGCCGGGGTCGTTGAGCACCTGGAGCAGGTGGTGGAAGCCGGCGTGCACCTCCTTCAGGGGCAACTCACTGGGGGGGAACCCCAAGCACTCCACTATCTGAGTGAGAGTGCCAGCCCGGGCCCCCACGGACAGCATGGCCATGGCGGTGGAGATGCTGACGGGAGAGAAGAATATGTTCTTGGACTGTGCCGCTGCGGCGACATGCTTGTAGAAGGTGAACGCAAACTGCGTGTTAGCGGGCGCCACTTTCTGACTGGCCATGCTGAAGCGCTGCGTGTTTAACTCCGGGGAGGTTTCAGCTCACTGTGGTACACCGGGCGGCGCGCCCCGAGGATATGCTTCTGTGGAGTGTGAGGTGAGGGGTTGGGTTACTTGACTCACTGACTGAAAGCAGGAAGAGGGTTGCAATGCAAGTGCCTCTGACCAGCGAATGCAAACGCGCTGGCCATCTTTGAATGGTGAATTATATGTAACAGTATTCGTGTCCTAGCAGTGTAACTGGTGTGTTTGAGAAGAAAAAGTGTGTATGAACAGTTCCCTTGTAACGTGAAAGACTGGCTTATTTCATTTAAAGCATAGGCTGCGTTTTTTTGTTTAAATAAAACAACGTGCAATTTATAACTGAAACTACGCCTGGTCAGATATTTCAAATTGCTTTAAGACAAATAAAAAGTGGAGCTAACCAACAGAAAACCTTATCTGAATCCCTACCCTGTGGATTGCGGTGATGCCATTAACAAGATTACTTCTGAGACACTGCGTTCGGTACAACGTGAATCACCGTGGTTACAAAATACATATTTGCGTGTCTCTGTCATTTTAAAGCATTCAGTGCATTACTCTTTGCAACAATAACATTCCTATGTTAATATTGCCCATCTCAGTGCTACTCACTTTGACACTGGAAGGTTGAGAGGCTAATTTAATCTTTCAGGGCTTAACCCTAGGCTCTTCAGTCAGATTGCACACACATCTATAGGACCCAGGCGGTTCACCAAATTATTGGTGGGCCCAGTTCATATGGGCAGTTTCATAGTGATGAGAGATGAGCAGGCCCCGCAGTCCGCCTATCCTCACAAGCACGATGGTTCATGGAAAGGACCCTGGAATGACAGAACACACCCTGTCTCAAGGACAATTAAATAGGGCAATTATTTAGTAAGTTTTTGTTGTGCCAGCCAACTAGTGCTGTGCGACCAGATTTGCCATCCCTTGAACCCCGAAAGCAGGGACTAGGTCCTAATAAAACTAGGAGAGAGAAAAATTAGCAGAGGCAACGTGCATCAATGTCACTTCATCAAAAGAAGGGCTGTCACAACCCTATCATAGGTGAGGTGAAATCTTAGCAATGAGTATTATATTGACATGAAACAGACAGTTTCTGCATTGCGCAAGGATGGATGAAAGCCTTTAGTGTCTATCTGCCCTCCTGGTGGGGACCTCTGGCCAGAGTAGGCATAGCTGCCAAGTTGCCCAGGTCCATGCGTGATGCGCAGCGCCAGGCCAGGTTTTTTCCTTGAATTCTGGGACTTGTAGTCCAGTTTTATAATGGAGTAAACAAGTCCACAAGTCCCAGAATGCAACGAAAAAACCTGGACTGGCGCAGCGCATCACGCATGGACCTGGGCAACTTGGCAGCTATGAGTAGGTTCAGTGGATGGGGTCTTGCTGGTAAGGATCCAGCAGGGAATGTTGGGGAGTCGCCATTGCTGGCCTGCTCCACGGGTCGGTGTCATTTGGGTCTTACCACCTTCATGTCTTCTTGCACATCCTTGATGCTTTTGAACATGGACATATTTCTGGTTACTCTTTCACCTTGTTGTGCGGGTGTGACCGTGGTGCACTTACATTCTGTGATTGTCCTGGCAGCGCATTCATAGGGAGTCCTCTCTTTACCCTTTGGAAATAAGTCCGCAAACCCAATTGCAACAGGGCACACTCTCCTTATGACGCTCATCCAAGTGTTTACACTCCTACTTCTGTTGCACTCTTCTGTGCTGGTTGGTTGTCACTCTTCCTCGGAGGGGTTGGTATCTTTTAAGGGCAAAGCCATATAGCATAGAGACTGGGGTTCAGCGAATGGTGCAGTGGGTGGTGTTGAGGTACATGCTCAGATAGGGGTGAATGGACCACTCAAGGTTTTCTTGTTGCTGAAGTCTGACTCTCATGTTATATTTAACCACTTCACAGAGCTATTGCTTTGGTGCTGTCATGGAGTGATTTTTCATGTCGTATGTTCAAAATGCTAAGGTATTCAACAAAGTCACACCAGCACGAAATGGGGTCCATTGTTGGTCTTCACCTCCTTGTAGTAATCCCTGGTTGGCCCATATTTTTTCGAGGTTTGGGGCAACACTTTCAAATAAGCAATCCAGATGTCAGTGGCCTGACCGCGTACAACCTACTGTTTCTTTGACCAATTTACCCATGTCTGGAATTTAGACTTTTCCCCTTAGAAAGGTTCTTGTGCAGTCCACGCCTTGGCGCACTTGGTCTGCCAGTCGGATATTCCTCTAGGCAATGCTTGTCGGAGTCACTGTTTAATGTCCATTCAGTATGACATTGTCCTTGCTCGTGCTTAGTTCAGGTTACCTCCAGATAGAGGACACACATGTGGGCTGTGGTGCCAGAGGCCTTCAAGGTACAATTTTCACATGCTGGGGTCGATTCCGATTCGGGCCGGAAAAAGCACCAACCGACTCGGATCCGGAAAAAATACCGACCGACACGTACCCGTGGCGCACGACACGCCAAGTACGATGCAAGGCGCGAAAAATCCGACCGACACGTACCGAAACCAAGTCGACCGACCGAGCCGCACGGAAAACAGCAATCCGGCCGGAAAAACACGCGAATCCAACCGACCGACACGCACCCGGAACAAATCCGACCGAAACGTACACGCGAACTCCAAACCGCAAAGTACGATGCAAGGCGCGGAAACCACGAGCGAGTCGGACGGAGGACAAGCCGTACGACCGACACGCATACAAAACCGAGCCGAAGCAACACAATACACCGCGACCGACGCGTACGCAGCATAGAAAACTGCACAAACACAGCGTGAACGAAACGGAGAACACCGTACGAGACCAATGCAGGGTCCGACTCGGTCACAAGAACGTTTACAACATACACAAACAGCACAAAGGAAAAATCACCCAAAAAAGGCCAAACAAGCAATTACCAAGCCAATAAATACTGGGGGGTGGGGACAGAGAACAAAGACACACCCACAACTCCACCTATATAAAGGACACAAATCACTACCATGAGCCTTTGCAAATGCCATTCCACTGCCAGCACCCAAGAGAAAGCAACCACACACCCACAGCTCATCCCTCACACAAGCCACACACCATCAGCACACCAACAAATACCTACCTCACATACACCCAGCAAAACACACACTCACACACCCTCACCTGCACACCAACACACACATCACTCACCATCACCACCCATCACCATGCCCCCCAAGAAGAATCACAAGTTCCTAGATTGTGAATTGGAAGTCCTGGTAGACGAGATCCTCAGGGTAGAGCCACAGCTGTTTGGCACATTGGTCCAACAGACCCCCATGTCGCAGAAAACCAAGATGTGGGAGAGGATCATCAACAGGGTGAACGCCCAATCACCATGTCGGCGCACAAAGACCGACATCCAGAACAGGTGGTATGACGTGCGCAGGAGGGTACGGAAAATGCTGAAGCAAGACTACATCAACAGCCAACACACCGGCAGTGGCCCTCCTGCCAAGCCAATATACCTCAGGCCCTGGGAGGAGAAGGTGCGGGCCATCCTTCCGCCAGTGAGCGTATATGGACTAGAGGACATCCCAGAGCCTGGTGAGTACACAACAAATGTACACAATATACTGCCACAAAACACACACACATCACTGTCAAGGGGAGAGTCAAACCATGCACTCATAGCAATTACACAGCAACCAGAACAGAATCATCCCAAAATGTGTATGTCAGTCAGATAAACACAACACATGCCATCAAAAAAGTCACATCCAACTGTGCCAACACATGTACAAACACAACCACAACTACAGCTAGGCAGTGGCACAAATAGAACTAACAAACACATCCACACATGTAGCCACCACAACAACACCAACACACAGTGAAGACCACTCAAAGGAAGGAATTCTGTGTATGCTGGCCAAGTCAGTGTAGCCAATAGCATCATGGGAGTCGCAGTCACACATATTGCCCCCCCACAACTGTCCCATCAACACCACCATGAACCATGCGCACATCACAGGGAGTGGAGAAGGACTCACAAGATGGCTGACACTGGCTACTGCTGTGGGGAGCACAAGGCCCTGCTGGCAACTGTGCACCAACAAACAGCAGGACACCACTGACTGACATCCTGAGAGACAACTCCCACTGCCTGCAATGCAAGCACGTTCCATGGTGGGATATCTGGCTAGCTGGGTGGGAAGGAGGACTTGCAGCACTGACCATAGTCACAAGCACCTCCCCTCACACACACCCCAACACAAACTCCACAGAACCCACCTGGTAGAATGCAATGCCCCCATCCTAACACAAGATCCCACAAAGAACCACCACCCTGGGTTATGTTGTGTGAAGCACAGGGACACTCTTGGGACTCTTAGCCAAACAACTGCCAGGACAACACTCCCAGCCATCCTGTCAGCACAGCCAGCCCACCCCACAGGGAAGCAGAGTCAAAAGGAAGGAAGCATGGGCATGCTGGGAAGGGGGTGGAGGCAATAGCATGATGGGAGTCGTAGTCACTTATATTGGTCACCCCCACAACTGTCCCATCAACACCACCCTGAACCATGCTCACATCACAGGGAGTGGAGAAGGACTCACAAGATGGCTGACACTGGCTACTGCTGTGGGGAGCACAAGGCCCTGCTGGCAAATGTGCACCAACAAACAGCAGGACACCACTGACTGACATCCTGAGAGACAACTTCCACTCCCTGCAATGCAAGCACGTTCCATGGTGGGATATCTGGCTGGCTGGGTGGGAAGGGGGACTTGCAGCACTGACTATAGTCACACCCCCCAACACAAACTCCACAGTACCCACCTGGTAGAATGCAATGCCCTCCATCCTAACACAAGATCCCACAAAGAACCACCACCCTGGGTTATGTTGTGTGAAGCACAGGGACACTCTTGGGACTTTTAGCCAAACAACTGCCAGGACAACACTCCCAGCCATCCTGTCAGCACAGCCAGCACAGCCAGCCCACCCCACAGGGAAGCAGAGTCAAAAGGAAGGAAGCATGGGCATGCTGGGAAGGGGGGTGGAGGCAATCGCATGATGGGAGTCGTAGTCACTGATATTGGTCACCCCCACAACTGTCCCATCAACACCACCCTGAACCATGCTCACATCACAGGAAGTGGAGGACTCACAAGATGGCTGACACTGGCTACTGCTGTGGGGAGCACAAGGCCCTGCTGGCAACTGTGCACCAACAAACAGCAGGACACCACTGACTGACATCCTGAGAGACAACTTACACTCCCTGCAACGCAAGCACGTTCCATGGTGGGATAACTGACTGGCTGGGTGGGTGGGAAGGAGGTCCGGCTGCCAACCAAACACAACCAATGCAGACCATGTTCACACCCCAGAAAATACATAGAAATGCCCAAATAATGCAGGACAATGTGCCACACCAATATCAACCCCTGACTGTGACGACTCAGGACAATGCAATGTACAGGCCCGCACCCAGAGGCACAGTCACAACTGTCATGTGTGTCAACCATTGATGCCTGCAGAAACATGACATACATTGTTTGTGTCTCCCAAAAACAGGTGATGATGGGGACACAGCAGCAGACGCTGAGGAGTCCCAGTCCCAGGCTCAAGAGGATGCCGAGCTCACTGGCGTCGTACAGCCTCTGTCCTCCTTGGACGATGAAGAACAACCTGGCACTTCCGGTGCAAGTCAACATGCAGCACCAGCAGGACCACCAGCTGCAGCACCAGCAGGACCACCAGCTGCACCCCCTGCACCCACCCCTACAACGACTGTCACCACGAATACCATCCCTGCCGACATGGACAGAATAAGGAGCAACACCAGCACAGTGACCCTGGACCAACCTGGGGCCATGGACACCACCACCACCACCAACCCCCAAGGTGGACCAGGGTTATCTGTCCGTGCCACTGCACACACTGCACATGTCAGCAGGGGTGGTGGGAGGGGTGGGAGACAGAGGTCGCTGCTTGCAGACGTTGCTGGTGTGCATGATGACCCACAACTGGTACGCATAGCTGATGCGTACCAGTCCAGCACCGGAGAGCTCAGCCAGGTAGTGGGGCTCCTCAGAGACATTAAACAGCAGCAGGCTGCCCATCATGCCCGCTTGGACTCCCACATGTCCCACGTGGAGTCACACATGTCCCGTGTGGACTCACACATGTCCCGCGTGGAGTCCAAGTGGGATGCACTGCATGAGATGACGGCGGTGCACAGGGACATTTTACAATGCCTCCGCCAGATGAACAGCAACCAGTCCACACCTCCCTGTGTGCCAACAACATCTGGTGCCGAACAAACTGCAACTGCCACAGGGAGGGAGGAGGACTCTGGCGGAGAGTCCCCTGCACCGCAGCAGCCTGCACTTGAGAGCCCCCCCCCCCCCAGAAGAGGGGTCGTCCGAGCAGGGAAAAGTGAGAGGCCGATGGCCAAGCGCAACTCCCAGGAAGCCTGAACCTGTTCTGGATGTTCGCCTTTGTGCACAGACTGTTCACCCTGTTGACGGCAACACTACTCCCACACATTGCATGGGGAGTACAAGTTGGACCAATGTGTCAGACAACTGTGGCCCCGATACTGGGGATCCTGTCTACCCGGACTTTCAATTCACCTAGGAACTTGGGATTGCAAGATTCATGTACAGCACAACCCATCCTATGCACTATTAACACAAATGTATCACAATAAACACACTAATACACCATACTTGCCTCTGTCGTGATTCCAACGTGGGTGCTGTTATGGGGATGATGAACTGCAAAATTACACTGTGTATGCGAACTGCAACAGCAAGGACAACACAGGCATGTGAGTACAGGAAACGTGACACACATGAGGGAGACACACCACCAGGGCTACACGACACATACACACCTAGGCCATCTGACTCATTGCCTACACTGATGTTGCCAGGGAAGACGGTGCAATGCACAGACACCACACCCATTCCCAGTTGTAGTCAAGTAGCCCACAGGTGCAGTAAGCAAATGGCAGTCAAATATGTGACCACAGACAACGCACATCACAAAGTGAAGCACAGGTTTATTACACAGTTGCAACATGCCGTAACCACTACAGATGCAAGGTAACCCCACCTGGCAGCGGGCACACAGTCAACAACTGTAGACGGAAGGAAGTCCATGGGTGTGGCGCACATCACCTGTAGGGACACAACAGCTACCAGCCTGGATGTGCAATCACGTCGTCGGTGGACACAGTTGACCAAACGAATCTGAAAGTACCCTGTGAAGGACAGAAATGACACACAGTCAAAAGCAATGGAGTACAGGACAGAACAGCAAAACACATGCACAATACATGTTACAAGATACCCACCCAGAACCAAGTTAGCATGTCAACACTGTTGGGGAGTACAGCCCACCTGTTAGCACACATCGCAACACACATCCAGTCAAGTGGCCCATGGACACACTCCCACAGCACCAGAGCACCACCCACACATCATGCCAACTCACATCATTGACATGACACCTCAGGATACTCACATTCAGCTAAAGAAGTTGGTGATGAGCTGTGTGCGGACATCACCATCATCATCATCGTCACTGGCATCGTGGTCCAGGCCAGGATCCTCCACAGGTGGCGGATGTTGGTCATTGTCATCCTGGATGAGAGGCAACTCCTTCAGCACTGCCAGGTTGTGGAGCATGCAGCAGACGATGATAATCTTGCACACTTTCGCAGGGGCATATGGGAGGGACCCTCCGGTCTTGTCCAGGCAGCGGAAGCGGCTCTTCAGGAGACCAAAGGTCCGCTCAATCACTCTCCTGGTCCGACCATGTGCCTCATTGTAGCGCATCTGGGCAGGTGTCACAGGGTTCCTGAGGGGTGTCAGCAACCACGGCATGTTGGGGTATCCCGAGTCACCTACGGACAGACAAGTGCACATTAGCTGACTTGGAACAGTGGGCGGAATACTACAGATCAGATCACACACAATGGCACAAAGTCAGTACACACCGACAAGCCAGGCACGCTGGTTCTGCATCTGTGCCATCATCCTGGGGATGCGACTACTCCTCATCACAAAGGCATCGTGTGCTGAACCAGGGAAACGGGCACACGTGTGTGTGATGGTCATTTCTGCAAGACACACCACCAGTGCATTGACCGAGTGGTAGTGCTTGCGGTTCCTGTAGGCCTGCTCCTGGGCCTGTGGTGGTACCAAAGCCACATGTGTCCCATCAATGGAGCCAATTACATGCGGCATCCTCCCCAGGGCATAAAAGTCACTCTTCACGTCAGTGAGTCGTCGCAGTCTAGGGAAATAGATGTACCGGTTCAGGAAGAGCAACATTGCCGCCAAAACATCGCGGAGCACACGGCTGAACATGGTCTGTGACATCCCACCAGCAGTCGCCACAGTATGTTGGAAGGTACCAGTGGCAAAGAAGTGTAGGGCTGCCATCACCTTCACCTTGGGGGTCAGCGCTGTAGGATACGGCCGGCCAGGCTGCAAATGTGGGGACAACTGCACTGCCAAATCCTCAATCAGCTGCCTGGTGAAGCGGTACCGTCGGATGCTGTCCCGTTCCACCATCGTTGCCAGGTCTGGGAATGGCCGATGGACAGCAGGAGACCTGCAGTGCAGAGGAGAAGTAAGCAAGATTGTCAGTCACCCCACATATGCGGCATTGAACACACTCAAGATCCCAACATACATCATTATGAGGCACAACTACATGAAGTGTGCAGTACCGGAAGGACATGTATGGTACATACATGGCCAACATCTGTCAACACGGTCCAACAGGTGGCATCAATTTGTCCCAGGTTGGCCCATTGGATATCATGAGGCCGTGTCACAGTTCCCATCTCCTGCTGCTGTGTCACAATAACCCCCACAGGGACATGTGAGGACAGATGTGCCCCAGGCACCACAGCTCAACGACAGGTACATTCCCAGGGACCCTGTAATGCCACATGGACACTGGCATTACATGGAGTATCATGTATACACCACAGCAAAACAACCATGACCCCCACAGGTAGTGGCCCCACTTGCCACGGCAGGACAGACATGGACGTCTGTGACACACACGCACAACATCAGAGTCCATTCACACACAACGTGGATGTGGAGACTGTCTCCCATTGTGCACATGAAATCAGAGACATTGTAAACACCACATGCACAAAGACTGTGGAGGTCCATCACTATTGTGCCACTGGGACACCCTGGCTCAAACATACCGTCCCACATGGGACTCACGGGGTATGTGACATGACATACACATACACCACTGTGAAATGTGACCATGGCACATGCACAGATATGAACAGTTGCACATCACAGTGGTCACGTACACGTAACACCCAGGATCCTGTCCCCATGAACACGTGCACAGCCTGGGGGTGGCTGCCCACAGGTGACACCCACAGGACAACATGTACACCAACATACACACAATAGGAAATGCAGCCTTACATGCCTTATGATAAAGTTTGGACAGGCTGTCGTGATGGTAGGTGTGCCCCTCACTCCCTGGGAGCTATCTGTGGCTGGCATATGTCCATCTGAGACAGGCATGCTGACATATGCCAGTCACATGTACAGTGATGCGTTGAACAGCAATGGACCGATCGGTGCCTCCGGCCGGCCCATTGCTTTCAATGTGTGCGGGTACGCGTTGTACCCCTGTGCGCGTTGAACTGCAATGGACCGATCGGTGCCTCCGGCCGGCCCATTGCTTTCAATGTGCGGGTACGCCGTTGTACCCCTGTGCGCGTTGAACAGCAATGGACCGATCGGTGCCTCCGGCCGGCCCATTGCTTTCAATGTGTGCGGGTATGCGTTGTACCCCTGTGCGCGTTGAACTGCAATGGACCGATCGGTGCCTCCGGCCGGCCCATTGCTTTCAATGTGTGCGGGTACGCGTTGTACCCCTGTGCGCGTTGAACAGCAATGGACCGATCGGTGCCTCCGGCCGGCCCATTGCTTTCAATGTGTGCGGGTACGCGTTGTACCCCTGTGCGCGTTGTACCGCAATGGACCGATCGGTGCGCACCCATTGACAATGGGCTTGCCTGGCAACGGACGCGTTTTCGAATTTCGAACGAGTCGGTTGCTGGAAAATCAGTTGGTCACCCACAACAATGTTGCAAAATCATGTATGTCATGAAGTTGAAGATTTGAAGGATGCTGTGGGCGTGTTTTGGTGCTGCTATTCCATGGATTGGCCAGATTCAGAAGATGCAAACGACTTGGACCTATCACTTTGGACACAAGGGACAGTATCTGCCTCTCCAGCACATATATATTGCTGGCTGTTCCCCTGAGAGCCCACTTGCCTGCACTACATGCTCCAAGACGACATCTGCCACTGCAGTGCTGCTGTCTCTGTCCCTCTGGACCCTGCAATGGCACGTACTGTGGAGAGAGCCCCAGCCTTCAGCCTTGAAGAGAACCAGGCCCTGCTGGACAGCCTACTTCCACAGTACAGCAAGCTGTATGGGACACCAGGGGAGCAGGTGAGTGTTCTGTGCACTGCCTTTCTGAATGTGCATTTTGTCTGACTAGCAAGGCTGAGAGTCTGCACGCCACTGGCTAGCAGGCTCACTGAGTAGTTGTCACCCCTCATAGTGTGTAGTGACTTGCACTGGACAGGTATGGTGCAGTGACAGTGCATTTGAACATGGTTTTACTTCCCATGCAATGATACCATGTAGTGACGTCTGGCAAACTGTCCATGGTCAGCTTTGCACTGCCTGTGTACATCATGTGCCCCTGTGATTGAGACATGTATATACAACTGTGTCATGCACGGATATGTTGCATGTGTGGTAATGGCCTTTTCACTTTGTCATCCTCACAGGTTAATGCCCATCGGAAGCAGGAAATCTGGAAGGACATCGTCCGGGCTGTCCGGTCCGTGGGGGTCTACAAGCGCCGGATCCGCAACTGCCAGAAGAGGTGGCAGGACCTTCGGGGCTGGACCCGGAGGATTGCACGGGTCCAGCTGAAGCTGTCGCCTCCTCGCAGGAGGGGCGGAACACGGACCCTGACCCCCCACATGCTCCAGATCCTGGCGGTGGTGTTTCCAGACCTGGATGGGCAGCTGAAGGCCAGACAGCAGCAAGGAGGGGTGAGTCAAAGACTGCACTGTGAACTCTGTATTACATGCTTTGTGCCCTCCTCTGGCCTGGTTCAACTGCCACAGTGCAGCAGTCATGTTGTCCAGGAGCCATGTCCCTCTATTGTGCACTGCCCACTGCTCATCTGATACCCAGGTGTGGCCCTTACAGTCAGGGAATTGTGTCACTTGGGACTGTGTCCTTGCAGTTTGCTTCACTAAAGGTGGGGGACAGCATCTGTTTCCCTAACTCTGTTGTGGGCATCATGGGTGGGTCCATTGTTCACACAACGCCTGGGTTTGGACATGTGATCTGCGTGTTGCTTTGATATGCGGTCCACTTGCTGAGCCACCACATGTGCCTGGGGTATGTGGCACACGCCCATGCAGCGGGTGGGAACAATGTTTGTGCCCCAGGAGTGTGCAGATTACGTGTGTCACACATACATAGCCAGCTATCCACTGTCCAGGGCACATCCCTCATTCATGTGGAGCAGGACAGTCATGCCTACTCCAGGCCATGCAATGCACTCTGTACTCCCACTCCCGTGTATCAGCTGACACATTGTGCACAGTGATTTGACCCCTCCGGTGTCTGCCTCTGTGTCAGTGTGCTGTGGATTAGTTGCCAGGACTGCTGGGGTGTTTCTTGGTAGGGGCTCAGCATGCCCCTGGAGATGTGACCATAGGAGACGATACTTGTGTGTCACATAGGTGTTTGATCAGCTGCCCGTGCAGACTGGGGTATGCGAATGTGATGTTCAGGCAGCTGTTCCCCATTCACAGCAAATTGTGAGGGGCTCAGGTTCAGAGGGTAGTGTCACAGGTCTCCCATATGTCGAATAGGTGTGACCTGGACAGATGAGGGTTGAGATGATGTGTTGTGTGGGGGATGTACATGTGCACTTGTGCAGCTCCAGGACTTGCATTCCCCATGACCTACTATTGTGACACAGTGCATAGTGTTGTTGTCTGGCTGCCAAGTCATACATCACTGAGACAGTGATGTATGACTTAACAGTCATGCCTCTGCCATGGCATGTGTCAACTTATTTGTGGTCCTGCAGGGGAGTGACATGTGCTACATGCACACCATAGTGGCGCTGGCTATCAGGACATGGGTGCATCATGGTGTCTGTCGCTGGTATGCATCACATGCATTTCCTATTTGACTCTGGGCATCCCATTCATCCGGAAACCTGTACTGACTCAGTGGCAAGAGCTGTGATGTGTCCACACCGTGTCCTCTGCACTGTCCAACTACTGTGTACTTGGTGCATGTGTCCACACTGGGGTGTTGCAATCCAACAGACACCAGACAGATGGGTGCAAGGCCATGTGGGATGTGAGTGCCATGCTTGGCATCAGACTGACAATTGGCTTCTCCTGTTCAGTTAGGGCACTTTAGCAATGTACAACTAATGATGCCAGGGCTTGCTATGTGCAGTGCTGTGCTCACAGTGGTGTGTGCGTTTGGTGCAGGTGACTGATGTCTGTCTGTTTCCCCATTGTTTGCAGATACATCCACGGCCACGGAAGGGGACAGCTCCACGGACCAGGAGGAGCCAGAGAGCCAGCAGCCGAGGAGTGGTCGGAGGGACCCAGTGGCACGGAGGGCGAGGGGAGCCACACCGAGGAATCCTCAGCACCATCCACCTCAGCTGAGGACCAGAGCAACTCGGAGGATGACTCCCTTGTGGAGGCGGGTGTCAGCAGCCACCACACCCCAGCTAGTGTTGCTGTCCCCGACACCACCAGCACCACCACCGCCCTCCCATCGGCTCCCATTCCCCAGGTCCGTGGAGGCTCCCATGTTCGGGAGCGTGTCTCCTTTGGCCCAGGCACCGCACCCCTGCCCCTGTGTCCCCTGCTGCCCTGAGTGAGGAGTCTGTGTACCTCCTTCGCCAGCTCCATGTAGGGCAGACAGCCATGCTGAGTGTCCTCCATGCGCACACCGCACTGTTGACTCAGCTGGTGTCGTTCATGGAGGGCATCTCATCGGGCATGTCTGACCTACAGAGGGGCAACAGGTCCATGGACTCCTCCCTGACGGCAGCAGTGTCCCTCCTCAGACAGTCCCTCACCCCTCCTGCCTCTGCTCCATCCACACTCCCCAGCACCTTGCCCGTCCCAAGCACACACACACCGGCACAGGCACACACCAGCACACACACATCCAGCACACAGACACACACGCCACAAACTAAACGCACACGCACGCACAGTCAGGGGACTGAAACCAGACTCACAGGGGATGGGGCCCTGGTACACTCATGCGCATCCACGGGCACTGCGCAGTCCTCAGTTGCCTCTCCTCCAAAGCACCCTCCCTTGCCTCACCTGCAACCCCAAAGACCCAGCGCCTCTTCCTCAGTGACCTCGGCCTCTTCCCCTCCGATCCAGCTGCCCCAGCATCCAGGGGGAAGAGGAAGCCCCCACACGGAGCAGAGTGCCCTCGCCCCCGGACACCCTCCCCCAGGCGCAGACAGACTGAGGCCCCCACCCGCAAGTCCCCCGGGAGTGGTAAGAGCAAGACCCCGCCGCCGCCCTGCAGCTCAAGCACCAGGTCACCTTCCTCCATCCCTCAGGCCCCCACTCCACAGGTGCCCCCGCCACACCCTGCCCCAGGTTCCCCCACCCACAGATATACCATCCCCAAGAGGCTCCGGCCTTCTCCCCCTGCCACTTGCTCTACCGGCACCACACCCCCCGCTGCGCTTGTCTGTGCCACTGATGTGGTGAGGAGTCCTCCCCTATGTCCAGCCCACCTTGCCTGTTCCCCATTCTCCTCCCCTGGTGGTAGGCACTGCAGTGGAGTCCACTACCACCCTGTCTGACTTGGGCACTGCAGTGGCGGACCTGTCAACTCCATCTGCAGGGTCCACTGCAGTCGTGCCGGCACCCACAACATCTGAGCCATGCCCCCCAGTTGTGCCGGCACACACCATGTCAGACACCTCCACTGCAGTTGTCAGTGGCTCTCCAGCACCCACCACCCCTTCCCTGCTTCCTCCTGGTAAGCCCTGATCCGGTCCCTGCGGTGCCTGGCCTACCCCCCGGTTGCCCCTCCTAGTGGATTGTCCCTGGTTTTGTGCAGGCATGTGTAGGGTGGCATCTGCCACTGTCACCCACTTGTGACTTTGTTGATGGACTTGCCATTGGCCTTTGTTTATGTTCTACCGGACTTCTACTTTTAATGCCACATATGCTGTATAAAGCAACTTTCTGTTCTCTAGTGCTTTTGCTTCTGATGTACATGATGTTGATGATGCTAAGAATGCCCTTGCTGCAGTGATGGTGATATTTGGTCTCATGATAATGAAGTGTTACTGTGCAGGAACCCATGTGGTCCAGGGGTTATGTGTCCTATCCTGTGGTGTATCCATGTCATCCATAGCAGCATCTGAGGGTGTCATGTGTTCAGTATTTGGCAATGGGATTTCCTACTTAGATTGCCTATTTCACATCTGTGGCTTCCACCCCTGCACATCTGTTGTGCCTGCCATTGTTCTATTCGTCTACTTCCCTGACCGTGTGGCCATCTCCAGTGAACATGCAGGTTTGGGCATCAATGGGGAAGGACTCATCTGTGTTGTCAGTGCAACATTGCTATACAAGTGTGTTGGATCTGTGCTGATGATTCCGTTGGCACTTCCATGACCAGGCTGATGGAACGGGAGCCCTCATTTGTTGCTAATTGTTGATTGTGTGTCCCATTGCTGCCATGGTATGGTATCTGTTCGCCTCACATCTGCAGTCTCCACAGGGTATCTGCATGTGTGTGCCCATTGGTGCAAATATGTGGGTCTGCATTCGGATGGTCACTTCTGTCATTGTGTCATTGATGATTGTTGACGGTGTCAGCCCCCATGGGTGTTGTTTGTCTGCACATGGCCAAAGTTATGTCTTATTTGCACTGCAGGATTTGGCTCCCCCAATTTATGTTGCAATGGGACACATACACTACTTTACCACTGATGTGTTTGTTGTTCTGTGACCAGGAATCATCCATGCAGTTTGGCAGTTGCACCTCTTACTTTGTCAACACTTGCCTTTTGGTCACTGTGATGATGGGGGTTTGGACCCCATTGCCACAATGTTCAAGATGTGCTGCAGCTATGGACCCCACACTTGCCTTTTGGTCACTGTGATGATGGGGATTTGGACCCCATTGCCACAATGTTCGAAATGTGCTTCAGCTATGGACCCCACACTTACATTTTGGTCACTGTGATGATGGGGGTTTGGACCCCATTGCCACAATGTTCAAAATGTGCTTCAGCTATGGACCCCACACTTACATTTTGGTCACTGTGATGATGGGGGTTTGGACCCCATTGCCACAATGTTCAAAATGTGCTTCTGCTATGGACCCCACACTTACATTTTGGTCACTGTGATGATGGGGGTTTGGACCCCATTGCCACAATGTTCAAAATGTGCTTCAGCTATGGACCCCACACTTACATTTTGGTCACTGTGGTGATGGGGGTTTGGACCCCATTGCCACAATGTTCGAAATGTGCTTCAGCTATGGACCCCACACTTACATTTTGGTCACTGTGATGATGGGGGTTTGGACCCCATTGCCACAATGTTCAAAATGTGCTTCAGCTATGGACCCCACACTTACATTTTGGTCACTGTGATGATGGGGGCTTGGACCCCATTGCCACAATGTTCAAAATGTGCTTCTGCTATGGACCCCACACTTACATTTTGGTCACTGTGATGATGGGGGTTTGGACCCCATTGCCACAATGTTCAAAATGTGCTTCAGCTATGGACCCCACACTTACATTTTGGTCACTGTGATGATGGGGGTTTGGACCCCATTGCCACAATGTTCAAAATGTGCTTCTGCTATGGACCCCACACTTACATTTTGGTCACTGTGATGATGGGGGTTTGGACCCCATTGCCACAATGTTCAAAATGTGCTTCAGCTATGGACCCCACACTTACATTTTGGTCACTGTGATGATGGGGTTTGGACCCCATTGCCACAATGGTCATGGCCTGCTTACATTGTGGGTGCCACACACATATATGTGTGGCACATGTGCTAGGGGGTCACATTGTATGTTCAAAGTCATGTTCGGTGTTGTAGGCATTTGACACAGTCTACACACGCTTGTCACGGTGTTGGGGGATGTCTTCTTCTTGCATTCCCTAGGTTGTGGTGTGCTGGTTGTGTCATGCATTGTCCATCCTATGAGTGGGGGTGGTAGTAGTGGTAGGCATCCTGCCCCCTGGCTAAGGGTGGTGGTAGGCATCCAGCCCCCCTGGGTGAGGGTGGTAGTAGTGGTAGGCATCCTGCCCCCCTGGCTAAGGGGGTGGTAGGCATCCTGCCCCCCTGGGTGAGGGTGGTAGTAGTGGTAGGCATTCTGCCCCCCTGGGTGAGGGTGGTAGTAGTGGTGGGCATCCTGCCCCCTGGGTGAGGGTGGTAGTGGTGGTAGGCATCCTGCCCCCCTGGGTGAGGGTGGTAGTAGTGGTGGGCATCCTGCCCCCTGGGTGAGGGTGGTAGTAGTGGTGGGCATCCTGCCCCCTGGGTGAGGGTGGTAGTAGTGGTAGGCATCCTGCCCCCCTGGGTGAGGGTGGTAGTAGTGGTAGGCATCCTGCCCCCTGGGTAAGGGTGGTAGTAGTGGTAGGCATCATGCCCCCCTGGGTGAGGGTGGTAGTAGTGGTGGGCATCCTGCCCCCCTGGGTGAGGGTGGTAGTAGTGGTAGGCATCCTGCCCCCCTGGGTGAGGGTGGTAGTAGTGGTAAGCATCCTGCCCCCCTGGCTAAGGGTGGTAGTAGTGGTAGGCATCCTGCCCCCCCTGGGTGAGGGTGGTAGTAGTGGTGGGCATCCTGCCCCCTGGGTGAGGGTGGTAGTAGTGGTAGGCATCCTGCCCCCCTGGGTGAGGGTGGTAGTAGTGGTGGGCATCCTGCCCCCTGGGTGAGGGTGGTAGTAGTGGTAGGCAT